>CM019903.1:645313-1845313 GCA_009764595.1 Geothlypis trichas | reverse complement strand
CACTTTTTTCCTTTCAGGTTTGGTTTTTTGTTGGTTTTTTGTTTTGTTTGTTTGTTTGTTTTTCTTTTTTTTTTTTTTTTTTTTTTTTTGGGTTTTTTGGCTTGTTTGTTGGGGTTTTTTCCTGATTTTTTTCCTGGTTTTGTGTTTGTTTTATTTTTTCTTTTTGTTAATTTAATTTTCTTTGTTTGTGTTTGGTTTGATTTTTTTGGAGAGAGGAATCACTTTGGTTTGGGTTTTTTTGTGGCTCATTCTTGGTGCAGAGGAGGGGTTTGTGCCTGCAGAACACCACTGACAGATTGGTACCTGCAATCATTTGATGACCTTTTGCTTCCCTTTTGGCGTGTGTACACTTGCAGAACATTCAGTTTGAAATAAAATGCATCTCACTGTGAAGCATTTGAGTTATTTAGTAAACATTTTTCCACACGTGCCTAAAGGCAAGCCTGAACAATACAGTGCAAAACAGGGCCTTCTTTGTTTATTAAAACATATTAAGCTGAGCTCTATTCTGGGCTTTACCACTTTTCCGTTTTACTTGATAAAAAAATCTTTGGAAGGAATCATGCCACATAGTGCACTGTTCTGGTTCTCCCTTTGGGGAGGCTGCACAGTGTTCCTCTTCTGAAGGGATCAGGATTTTTAATGCTCTAGCTCACACAGTGCATCAGAGGAGAGCAGGCCTCTTCTTCCACAGGTCAGCAAGGGAATCTGGACCAGCCTGTGCTCTGCTGTTGATTTTACTCTTGCCTGGGGTTCAGAGTCCTCCTGTGCGTCCTCCAGAAATGAGACATGCAAATGCACTGGCCCAGTGTGGTCATTTATCTCGTGGGGCTTTCCCAGCTCAGTCATCAAAGTGTTTTTGTAGTGAAAAACCCCCACACTTTGCACTGCCATGCCTGGGAACTGAAATCTGTATCATTCACTGTCAAAGGTTTTATGGCACAATTGAGTTTCCTACCCTTCTTATGGTACCTTCATATTCCACTGGCTATAAATAATTCCTTCTGCCCAATCCTGTGAAGAATATCACCTTGTTCTCTTAATTTCATGTTGCCAACATCAACCACAAGTACTAATTACTGTTTCTTTAATAGATGGCCACACTGAGTGCATGTTCAATTAAACTTCAGGCATTTTTTTCTTTTAGTATGCATTTAATTATGCCCCAGAGATGGACATGACTGCAAATGCTGCTGCCCAGGGGTACATGACACAATGACCTTTATCCACTTGCTCTTCTGCTTATCACATGGCTGGTACTGATCCATGTCTAGCATAAACATGGAGTGAGGAAAGGAACTGTAACCATAGTGAAGAAAAGAAAAAAAGATTAATAACCAGAAAATGTAAGGTGAAAGACCAGAATATTTCTGTTTGGAAAAGCTGCCATAGGACCTGGCTTTAGACTTCTTTCTTTGAGCTTCTTTAAACCTGGCTTCTATTTGGACTGATCCCCTGTGGTCTCTTCCCTTAAAGATGATAGATATATGACATTTGAAATGTAATTCACTTAAGGAGTTTGGCTTAGATGAACACCAAAGAACAAAATCCAGCTCCCATGGAACATTGCAAAGGCATGCAAAAATGTCTTTGTGCATGGCTGGAATACTTAAATATTTTGAACAATCAGTTTCTTCAGGGAAAAAAAGGATCCTTTTCATGCAGAATGGGCACTTCTCAGAAGAATTGTGTTACGAAAAACCCATTCTCCATCAAAACATCTGCAATTCATTTCCAGACCACTATTTATAATGATAGCTAATTTGATTCATATTTTCCTCTTTCTCTTCACAAGTTGTGTGTGAAAAGATGGTGATTTTCACATATGGCTTTACATTTCAGCTATGCTTGTCAAACAGTCTTTGCCTATAGATCATTAACTGCCAGTTTGTTGAAAAGATTCAAGATCCAAAATTTAATTAGTGTTGAGATGCTGTGACATGATATAGATGGTGGGATTTTCAAAATAGCTGGTTAATCTACCTTTATTGCTACTGAAGTCGGAAATTATGTCTGGAAAGCAAGATGAGACTGCCTTGGAGACAAAGGTACCATTTCTGCCAGCAAAAAGACTGGAGCTGTTCAGAGCAGTAGTAAATAGTAGAGCCTGGCTTTCGAAAGATCTCAACAGCAAGCTCACTTCAGAAAAGCAGTGCTGAGTTGTGCCCTCCCTGGTGAGAATGCTGGGTGGTGGAGAATGGTTGGGTGTGCTTGGCATATTTGAACATTGGTGATGTTGATGTACCAGCCAGGGACTGGGGTGCATGCAAGAATGTGTCCTCCAGTGGGGGTGAACTGTTTCAAACCAGTCTTTTGGTGCTCATTGCTGGCTGTGTTTACAGGACTGGGATTTTTAAAAAGCACTGCTAGAGCTCAGAGGTGCAAATTCAATTGAAAATGGATAGGCCGTGTTCCTAAGTCACCAAAGAACATTTTATGTGAGTGCAGTTTGGAGAAGTCAACTTCTGGCCCTATGATATCACTGAAATTTGTACTCTGAATGACTTGGAGAGAGTAAGTGCCACTGATTTTGGTGAGGGAGTTGTTGGCATTTATGGAAGAGAACATACAAGGTTCTGGAGTTCTCTTGGGCATGCCCAGGCCAACGCATGCACAGGGAGAGGGAGGACAGGGCTTTCCCACACCACCTTCGTGGGCAGAACCAGGGAGGTGTTTGCCTCTGGCCATGGGATGCCCTCAGTTACATCTGCTCCACGTTCAGCTGATGATGGGGCTGGGATGAGGGTTCCAGGGATCAGTACCTGTGAGCCCTGTCACAGAGGGCAGCTCCAAGCACAGATATCTGGGGAGGCTGCTGTGTGTCCTTGTGCCACCCAACCCAGTGGGTGATCACCCTGCCAAGGCACAGCCTGTGCCTGCCCACATGGAGAGACATCCTGGGGACTTTGCCAGTGAAAACGAGGGGCTGGCAAAGTCAGGATCTGGGAATGCCTGTCTGACTAGTAGAATTAGGACTGACTCCAGAAGGGGGTTTTTTGCTCTTAACTTCCGCTTGAAAGTGGGACTTTGACTCCTAAGTGAGTAAAGAGCTTTTAAAAACATGAGCTTTAACCCTTTTGAAAATCCCAGCCTTGATCCCCACCACCAGTAATTTGCATTGGTATCAAGTGAATGAAATTAGCCCAGTGTGTTTTCTGGTGTTACTTGCTGATTTGGAAAGTTTGACTATCTCATCCCTCTGTGTCTGAATTCTCTTTTACTCTTGTCTCCAAGCCATCTGGGGCAAATGGGGTTTAATCCTATGCAGACCTTTGGAGCTTGGGGAGTTTTATTCCCTTTTATTTTCCCTCTCTCTGTTTTTTCTCTATCAGACCTGAGGCATTTGGCTCACAGCCTGGGGTGAATAAAGAGAAATAAGGAAGAGAGGGGAGGAGTCTGAGTGAGGTGAGAAAACCTGAGAGAATGATGAGGCAAAGGACAGAAAGTTGGCTGCCATGGAGGTGGAGGAGTAATGACAATATACAGAGGGTGTGATGGCACAGGCTGGAGGTTGTGTTCTGTCATGGGATTTGGTGCAGGAGAAGGAAAAGCCAGAGTGCATTATGCCACAGGTTCTGGTGAGGTCTGACATATCCCTGCCAAGAAATAACTCTGTAATGTTCTGCCCTCTCTTCTTGCATTGTTATGAGGATGATGCAGGCTGACTTTACAAGAAGGTGGAAATTAGTGAAGGGGTACACAGGAAAAAAGGAATAGGCAAATGTGGAAAAAGAAGAAAGGATATGCTGCTAGGCTGAGCAGGGAGAGAGGTAAAACAAACAGAAAGCTAGAGGGAAGTGTCATGACAGCAGGAAGTTTAAATGGAATGTATTTTCCTTGATACTCCAGCCTTTCCCATAAGGAGGAAACCCCCAGCATTTGCAGAGAGAACTGATGGAATCTCTGATTGTGTGGCTGAGCCCTTTCCTTGCAAAGGGAGCTGTAACATAGGGACTTGAGATACTGATTTTTTAAATTTGGGATTTATACTTTAGGGTCTTTTTTAAGGAGAAGAGTAGATTTTCAGAGTTGCTTGTGGTCTAGAAGGGGAGTAAATTGTGGCATAATTAGGGACAAGAAGAAAAGGTAAAGGATTTCCTATGGTTTTTGTCACATGAACAAAAATAGGACTGATATGTATTTCCGTAGAGAAAATTCAGATTTGTTCTTGATTTGGGTTTTTTTAACCTTAGGTAGATAATTCAGATTAAACCAGATAAACTAGAGCAATTTGAGAGCCATCACTGTTATTTTAACTGGAATTGTCCAGCCCAGTTAAGAGCACAGGTTTGTAGCCTTGCCCTGTGCTGGGCAGCTGTAGCTGTGTCCATGTTGGCTCTGGTAAGAGCCTCTGTGCAGGCACCATGGGAGGGTTTGGCTGTGCTGGCAGCTCTGAACTCTTGTGCCTGACTGTGCTGCCCCAGGAGCAGAGGGAATTGCAGAGATTGCTGGAGTTTTCCAGCATCAGACAGGGAATTTTACACCGACTGGGATTGGAGGCCTCTTTAACTATAGTCTGGCTCATGGGATTGGATAAGCACAGATTTAAGTTGGGTTTCTGTTGAGAATATGCACAATTCTGAACACTGAGCTTCTTTCCCAGGAGCATTCCTCAGTACTGATTTAAAATGTACCATTTCTACCAATATTTCTGCCAGAAAATTAACTTGGTAAAATATTTGTTGAAAGCTGGGGATGGCACAGGGATGAAGCAAATTAATGTTAAGGATTCAAATGAATATTAAATGTCTTTTGCAATAGTACATTCCTGCCTCTAATTATGGCTCTGGGTGAGCAGATGACTGCAAAGTCACTCCTGGAAGGTGTACATAGAGCAATCAGTGTGATAGCAGCCTTGCAGCTCCAGGTGGGTGGATGACCTGAGCACTGTGGTAATGACTGTGGAGCCTTCCCTACCTTGGAGACAAATTCCAGCTGAGCTCCCATCAGTGGTGGGGTGGGCATCCCTGCCTGTGGAGAAGCTCTGCCACACAGGGACACCCAGAGCTGGGCTCTGTCAGGCACACACCTGCCAGGTCCAGGGGCAGCCCAAGGCAGGAGGCCAGGCCTCAGCAGCTGGAGTCCCTGCAGGGATACTGGTGTGGATGGGAGCTGCAGTGAGCAGGAGGTGACCACCCATTCCAGCCAGCTCCTGAGATCTCTTGGTTGCATTCACCTAAGGCCAGATGTGCCCTTTTAGGTACCTGGGGCAAACAGAAGATTTTGGGTTAAAATAAAGAAGTATTTTGAGATGCAATGGCCTGTGGTGCACAGGACCAGCCAGAGTGATCTGAGGGCTGTGGGAAGCCTGCCTGGGATGGGCTGACCTGCCTGTACCTGCTGTAGAAGAGCTGTGCTGGTTCCCAGCAGCTCCAGTGCTGTGTCCACAGGCTCCTGCCCAGCTGCATGGCGTGAGGAACAATTTGTGAGGAAAACAGCCTCCACCATATTTTTTTTTACCTTTCCCTGTTGTCTCTTGCTCCTCTGTTACTCATCTAAATGGCTTTTTGTTTTATGATAGGTGACTTTGGTTTTGTCTTCCTCATGCCATTATTTTTCTTCAGCCTCTTTCACTTCCCCTCCTTGCTTCCCTGCTGTCCCCGCTCGTTTCGTTCCCTTGCTCCACGGTTTGTGCCAGTAGATGGTGGTATTCAGCAAGCTCTAGGAGTGCCAGTGTCACTCCCTTTGTCACTGCTGTCTGTGCAGCTGGGCAGCAGGGAGAGCTGCTCGTGTGCCAGGGTTTGTCTGTGCCCGGGTGACTGTCACAGCGGTGACCCGCATGAGCAAGAATCACAAGTTCTGCTAAATTACTCTTTATTTTCCTGCTTGTTAAGTCAGTGAAAGAGCTGTCAGATTGACAAAGAGTCATAAATGTCACTAGGGTCATCAATTATTTGTTGTGATGTATGGGATTTGGGAGAAGTTTGTGTACACATTTCTGTGGGGTTACTCACCCAGCTGGCAGAGGCTGTGTTGGTTTTGTAGCCTGCTGTTTGACAACAAAATAGAGCTGGAAATCAGAGAATGGCTTGGGTTGGAAGGGAACTCAAAGATCATCCAGGTCCAACCCCTTCTGCTGTCCCAGTTTGCTCAGAGCTCCGTCCAATCTGGCCTTGAGCACTTCCAGGGATGGGGCATCCGCAGCTTCTCTGGTCAAGCTGGGCCAGAGCCTCAGCACCTTCACAGGGAAACATTTCTCCCTAATATCCAATCTAGACCTACCCTCTTTCATCTGTAAGCCATTCACCCTTGTCTAGTTCACTGCAGGTCCTTGTAAAAAGTCTCTCTCCATGTTTCTTGTAGGCTCCCTTCAGGTACTGGAAGGCCACAATTAGGTCACCCCTAAGCCTTCTCTTTTCCGGGTGGAACAAACCCACTTCTCTCAGTGTTTCCTGGTAGGAGAGATGCTCCATCTCTCTGATCATCTTGGAGCCTGCTCTGGGCTTGCTCCAACAGCTCCGTGTCCTTCCTGTGCTGAGGACTCCAGAGCTGGATGCAGCCCTGCAGATGGGGTCTCATCAGGGCAGAGGGGCAGAATCCCCTCCCTTGGCTCTTGCTCAGGCTGCTTTGGATGCAGCTCAGAGAATGAGGGAACTGATTTCTGGATAAGATTATCACTCGTTGCAGGTCTTGGGTCTGGATGCCCAGTACAGGATAGTTGGATTGGAAAACCTCTTATAGACCCCTTTAAACTCTCTTGTGTCAGGCACCAAAGAAGTGAAGTTCATGGTACTTCAGCAAGTGAGTTTTCAGCAAGCCTCACCTCTGCTTAGGGGCAGGATTTTCTGCAGGAGGTTGGCTGAGGGATTTCCTCTCATCATGGAAGGTTGAATGGGACTGTGCCTGCTTTGCACCCAGTGTGATGCCACCAGGGAAGAGCCTTACTCCAAGATGAGAGTGCTCAGTGCTCTGCAGGGGAAGCTGTGGGTGCTCCTCCACACCTGCATCTGTTTTATTAATTCATGTGATGTCTATATTCCTCCTTGAAATTGTTTTTACACCAGGACCCTGGTGCTTACTTGTGTAAATGGGAGGCTGCAAGAAGTTACAGAAATGGGATAGAAATTCTGTTAAGGATTAAAGCAAGGATTTTCAAATTTGAGGGTGGGTGTAGAGTGCAGAATTCCTTCTGAAAAAAGATGGGCAGCAGTACCAGCAGCGCATGTGCTGTCAGTTCTTTTTCTGCTCTGTGATGCTTCCTGTAAGATCTAACCAGCACTGGCCAAAGCTTTTTTAGAAAAATAAATGCTTTGAGTGAAAAACTTTCCTTGCCTTGCTTCTAACATCCCTCTGTAATTCTCCTTTTTGGTCTTTCCATCCCAAGTCTCTTCTGGGCTTGAGTGGGAATAGCATTTTTTATTTCTCTGAGCTTGGAACTTGAACTCCCTTCCTATGGAGAGCTTGACTCCAGTGGCAGATCTGAAACAAATTTGCTGTTTACTATGGAGAGCATAATTAGTTAAGAGTAGCCAGAAAATAAGAACTAAAATGTTGAAGTGTAAAGATTTGCATAAGCTGGAAAATTATTGATTCATTATAGGAAAAGCCCTGGAGAAGTCTGAAGCAGTGTGCTGGGTTGGCTGTCTCTTTTAAAAGATTTTGCAGGTCTCTGGTATTCAAGAGCTGCTTAGAACTTGCTTCCTACAAGAAGTTGTTTTAAACAGTTTTACCTGAGAAACAAATACTCTGCAGATGTAAAGCAAGAGTCACTTGACCTTAGAAACCTTAAACACAAGAGAAAGAGCTCGAGTGTCGCTGCAGGAGCTGCTGCGTTGGGATGCCCCAGCCTGTCACTGAGAGCCCCTTATCTCTGGCAGTGATGTACCCCAGCAAGGCATCTTGTCCCAGGAAGTGTCTCTCTTCCTTTTTCAGTTGCAGCACCCTATTGTTTCTTGTTCTAGCAAGGAGTGTTTCATAGCCAAAGTGTCTCCTTCCCATTCTTTCTCTCCTTTGTCATTCCCTGGGGCTTAACCAGCCCGGTTGATAAACGTTCATCAGCATGCTGTGGATTACCTCATCTGGAGATAAGAACTCAATACACAATTACAATTCTATTTCCAAATAACAGTTGGCCAGGCTGTAATGCCTTTCCTCTTCCTAAGAGAAGAATATTTGATCTGAGCTCCAGAGTGAAGTCCAATGGATTTTGATTCATTATTATTTTTTCAGTACTTCTTTAATTTTCATCTCTTTTTTATGGATATATTCCAAAGATTGCTGTCCCACATCTGAAAATCTTTGAATAAAAAAGTCTGTTCTCCAAGATCCTGAGATGAATGATATCCATATCTCCCAAATGTTACCAGTGTTACTAATGCTGCTTTGTCTCCACATGTATTAACAGGACTGCCTTAGAGATGCCTTTTCCATGTGGAAAAACACTATTCAAAAATCCCTTCCTCTACTACTTTTGGTGTATGTTTTATCCACATTTCTTTTGTGAGGAGGTTGCAATAAGAATCAAAAGCAAGAACTACTATAAAGGGAAATTTCAACATCTGAAATAGTGTTTCATTTTTTAATTCAAAGATACTTTTTGATCCACAATCACAGTGTTTGGTTTGGGATTTTCATTGAAACTGAGTTTTCAATGAAAACTCCTGAATTTTGCCGACAGTTGAATTGTGTTAGTTGAAGATGCCAAATTCCTTCAACAGAAGTCTTGCCCAGTTCTAATCAGCAGTGCTGGAAGAAACTGTCTGATCCTGCAGAAGTCCCCTGCAATCATTGAAAAGACAAAACGAGCTCTGGACTTACTTCCCTCCATGTAACCCTGGCCCACATTGCTGCTGACACCAATCCCTCCTCAATGTGGGGCTGAAATTGCCAGTTCATTTTAATGAGTTTGTACCAGCAACATCTGCAGCCTTGGGTTTCATTTCCAGAGAAATGTCTCAGGCCAACTGAGCAACATTTCACTAATCCTAAATGCAGTTTTTGTAGTGTGGTAGGAGCCATTTCTAACCTGTTTGCCCACAGAAATGCTGCTCTGCTCTCTGCTGGAGCCAGCTGACCCCCCTGGGGAGACACGTGTGATGGACACTGGTGCTCTCCCTTGTTCCCAGCCCTGGCTTCACAGGGATTGTCCATGGAAATAATAACATGTTTCTAATGGGCTGTAATTTTAGGATTCCTGGCTAATTGCCAGGTAGACCCTTGGTTGACTTTACAGACTTCCAGACTTCCAACTAGTCTTGCTAACCCAAAGCATTGAGAAGCCATGAGTCAAGCTTCTCAAAGCACACCACTGGTTGAAAATGATGAGATTTTGTAAGTAACACCTTCTGGGGGGTTGATTTGACTGGGGATTGTTCATGTTTCTATTCTTCATTATCTGCAGCTGAGGGAATTAGCATTTAACTGTTTTGGGTTGTTTTCTAATAGCAGCTCTGATCATTGCCCCTCATATTATTGTATACTGATATATAATTGTTATTGAATACTGGTCACGCATACCAGTATTCAAGGGTCATTGTAGAAGGTCTTAAAAATAAAATTGGCAGAGAGCTTTCTGCCTCCTGGCCTATCAAATTTAACTCCCAAACCTGAGCAGAAATTCCTGAAAATTTTAAAGCCAAGCATATGGGGTAATTCAGAAGATCCTTGATGCAGGTTATGGGAGTGACAATTCATTATCACTCTTAGGTTCACATGGCATGAGATGGCATTTCCAAAAGGCTGTCTGGTTAGTCCTGCTCTCTCATGTAATATTCCAAACTCTTGGAATTTGTGTTTTGGTGGGCACTGGGTGATGAGTAGCATGTGGTGACATCCATAGGAGAGAACATCCTGTGCTGTAATAGGCACTACCATGTCCCTTCTTAAAGGGATTTTTGCTGTCCTCACAGGGTCTTTTCTCCAGCTTTTATCCACTTAGATATTCCAGAAGGTGTTCAGCATGAAAGGCAGGTTTTATAGTAGGGAGGTACTGATGCAGGGTGGAATGGAAGGCCACACCATTATTTTCTGGTTTTGTTGCTGGCTATTTAAATAAAAGGAATTTCCTTTCCAGAAATTATCATTGTTTGATAGTTATGAAAAGCTGAATAGTGCTGGGATGAGTCTCCTCTTCAGTCTTTGCTCTCTCCATTGTGCACCCCTGCACAACCCAAATGAAGCTGCAGGGTCTCTTTCCAGTTTGAAGAAGGCAAAGGAGAAAGTGTTTTATTCCTGTTGTCTGTGACTTCTTGGTAAAATGCCAGTTTTTGAAGAGTCCCAGACTTGCTCTGGGAACTCCTCTGGTAACCAAAGGTGTAGAGGTGGTTTCTCTTGTATTCCAGGACTCTCCAGGTGTGTGCAAAGTATAAAACAGGCACTGATGCTGACGAGATATTCCTGCCAGCTCCTGTCCTTTCATCTGCAGCTGCTAAGGAACATCCTTTGAAAAGTTTTTTACTAGGAGAAAGTAAGTCTCTCTCAGGGATCAGTGCCACCACAGGGAAAGGAAATGGCTCATAACATGGGAGATCTCACATCTCCATCTCTTTCATCCCCTACCAGAAGCTCCACTTCAGCACCCCAGGTATCCTCTAATGCAGCGTGCAGTGTCTTGTACAGGGCTCCCCTCGATACTGTAACATGCCAGAGAAGCTTCAAGGTCTGTAGGCTGAAGTCAAGATTACAGTTAGGGCTGGATTTCATACCCCAAACCCTCTGTGCTTGTGAGTAAGAGTCCCTGACATTTTGGTATCAAAGTTTTCTAGGGGAAAATACAGAAGGAATGCTTTTTCTCAAGTTAACCCCTGGTAAAAACTCTGCAATTTCACCAACATTAATTGCATGTCTAAAGACAAAGCATCAAATTGTTTATTTGGTCTTTCTTATTTGGGTTTTACTTTTTCTTTTATTAAAAAAAAAGTATCAGCAGGTCATTACTGCATTTAAAAACACTGGAAATGGTTTTTTTTTTGAAACCTTTTGTTAGAAGATATTTCTCACTTCCCTTCTAGTTGTGATCAGTATCTCATCTGCAGTTGTCAGGTGTTGTCCAGATCTAATCAGAGCAGGCATAAGGAGATGCTTGAAGCTGTCACAATGGCAGATAGATCTGAAGAGCATTCCCTGAACAAGCTCCGTGCAAGTTGGTAGTGGGGGAAGGGAAAGTAAAACTGAATTTTAAGCTGTTTGGGAGAGGCACTGTCATTATGTGCTGTATGCATTAAATGCAAACACAGAACAGGTTCAGGTCTGTGGCTGCTGCTCTTAGGTGTGACAGCAGTACAAATGAAATAATAAGATCAGGTAATCTCAGCTGGTCATTAACCCTGCACTAAGTGTATGTTTCATTTGCCAGGTAGGAGCACTCAGGGACCTCAGCTAAAATTGGCACCTTATTGTGCTAAGCACACACAGACACCTAATTAAAGACAGTCCCTTTCAATGAAGTGTTTTTTGGTGTAGATGGGCAAGACAGATAAAGGGTGGGAGCATAATCAGCCCTGCTCCACAGTCAGGGAGCTGAGGAGCTCTGGTGTCCCGTGGCTCTGCCCTGGGTTTGCTGTGCTGTCCTGGGGAGCTGCTCTGGTCAGCAGGGTCCTACAGCCCAGCTCTGTGCTCCAGCCACAAGCACAACCCTCCCCTGCAGAGGGATGCACCGAGTTTCTTGTTGCTTAAATAGAATCCTCAATTTACATGTTCCTTGTTCCTCTTTTAAAAAAAGCTTCCTGACCATTTTGGTTTCTCTCATCCTCTCGGTGTGTTAGTCATCATTTAAAATACACACAATGATTAAAATGAGTCTGATCATGTTCTAGTACAATATTCCAGGGTGGCTACTTGGTGTGACTTGCATTGAGGACATGAAATGCCAGAAGGACCAGTGCAATCAACAGCAAACCTCTGTGCCAGAACGAGTGGGTGGGGTCATGTGCCATATACAAGGGATTCATAAATGTTTACTATAATTTGCTGCCTGATTATATTTGACCTCTGTGGGTTGGCACATGTACTGATTTATTGCATCCATGCTATCTTAATTACTAAGGACACAGCTGAGAGCTTTTTGAAATTAAAAGTGACTTATTTTCCTCAATTACTTAAGTGCAGAGGCTCAGGCACATAGGCAGCTGTATTTTTCTATCAAGAGAATATATGATTTGTACAGCCAGTTACACTTGTTTGTGGTTCCCTGGACTCTGGGTATGTGCAGAGGCAGGCACTCAGAGCTGGCTCATAGGGATGTGTTTACCAGGACTTAGCAAACTTTTCCTTCTCCCACTGCTGGTCCTGCTTACAAAATATTGCTCTTCCGAGTCTCAGCTGGAACTGGAAGGCAAAATGAGGAAAGTCTCTCAAAGGTTGCTCCCAGTGTTTTTCTAGCCCAGCTGGATGCAGGTATTATTGGAGACCTCATGAGAAGGATTATTCCAACAAAATTTTCACCCTGGCCTCATGAACTAAGGGACACAAACAACTTTTAAATAAGTATCCAAAGTTAAAATTGCTTTAGCCAAGGTGAGACACTGAAGCTTTTGAGGCAGCCCTGCTAACAGTCGTCCTTGGACCATTTTGAATGTGTGACACCAAGCAGCTGTGTAGCAGGTCAGCAGGGATTCATTGGATTTTTTTTTGTAGTTCTCATGCTGAAAATGCCTCTGAACAACTATGTCAGACATTAGGAAATCTGGTTTTCTGTCAGCTATAGCCCTGTCTTGACTTCTGCAAATTCGGGGAAAGATAATGAGAAGCTGTTTGTGATTTTAAGTTCTCTATCTGGAATTTAAGACTTCCTCAAAGTCTCCACCTTTCAGAGGTCCTCTTAGTGTAGCCACTAAAACTAAGGAGTCCAAATTGTTCTTACCTGTCTCTTAGTTACTGTTGTACTTCTGTGTGCAGAAAAGATACATAACCATATCTAAGGATCTGAATTTGCAGAGTTGTGGACTTAGGGACTTACCAGATTTATTCTTATTTCACATTAGTTGTGCTCATACATAACTCAGCTGCTGCTGGTGGCATTTGTCTTTACATCAGGTAGCAGTGCAATGCAGTGATGTTCAGCATCTGGTTCCAGGATCCCAAAATCCTCTGCAAGATCCAAGACAAGTAAAATATTATTGTAAACTCTGAACTGCTATAAGAAGGGAAAGGTGATAATTAATTTTCTTCAAATCTCCATGATAGTTCCTCTCATGCTCATCCCAGGATTTAAAATACATAGTGCAAACAGCAACTTCAGACAGAGGTATGTTTCTCCCTTTAACAGATCACTTGTTGAGAAAACAGCTGAAATAAATCCAGCCTGTTCCAGTCCTAAGTCTGCCTTTTCCAGAGTGTAAGGAGGAAAGGGGTTGACTGAATTATCACTCTGTGTGTGAGCTGCTGTGAATCCCATGGCTGCTGTAGGAAACCCAGGCAGGCTGCAGGCAGGCAGAACCCCTCAGTGCAGCCCTCCAGCCCCCCTGGGGGTGCAGCACACAGAGGGGCACAGTCCCCTGCTCACCCACCGTGCCCCTGCAGTGCAACAGGAGCTGTGATTGCAGAGCAGATAGCCAAAACACAGCCAGCTTTCATCTTCCCCGGGCTTGGGGCAGGCTGGACAAGCCTGCCCGGGATGCTGTGTGCATATTCAACAGCTGCTGCCTGAACAGGGTGTTCTCCACTGCTTAAGGTACCCAAAGGAGCAGGGCTGAAGCTGGTCAGTGTGTTGCTGACATGTCCTTGACTGCAAGGTTGCTGAAGATTGAGGTGTTGGAAGTTCTCTGTCCTGAATTACTGCAGAGATGCTCCTATTGCTGTCCAAGTCTCGAGTCTCTGCTCTCACTGCTGTGATTCCTGAAGGACTTGCAGTTGGAATGTGCAGGGCATCTCTCTGTACAGGCAGGGCTGGATCTGACAGGGGAGTGACTTCTTAATGGTCACATCAGAAGGCCAGAATGATCTGGAAACAGACCAAATTGCCAGTCCAGATCCATAATAACAACAAGAAGTCATTTTTCCTAGATCAGGATCTGTTTATGGATTTGTGTAACAGAAGGATATTAGATACACAAGACCCGATCACAGGAGAGAGAAAAGCAGGGGAAAGGCAAAAAAGGCCTGGAAACTTGAGACAAGGAGGGAGAGAAACTGAAGCTGTTAAGATGTAAACATGGATGACGCATCCTCAGGTACGCCTGGCACAGGAGCTGTGTCTGGGACTGTGCAGTACCACAGCAAGGAGGGAAGTAAAGGAGACAAAGCTTTCAAACAGGCCCCTGCAACAAGTCAGAACTAACCCCTGGAGTGAGACTGGAGGGAAATCAGCCTTGTAGAGACCTAGAGAGCCAGTTAGTGAGAAATTGTGTAATTAAACCCCGAGTCCAAGGCAGCAGAGTCCTGCATGAAATCATGATTCTACTGAAATCAGTGGCAAAAATCCCAGTGATGTCAGTGCAGCGCCTCCTGGCATTTCCCCATAACAATCTCTGCTGCTTCTGCTCATGAGCTCCAGGACTGTATGTGGTGCCATGTCTGCATGGAGAGCAAAGGACACTTATTAGGTAGATGTGCACCAAACACGCTTTTTCAGAAATGTGGCTCTTTGATTAGACATGTTTCTTTGAAAAATCATCTTTGGGAAGTGCCACTGTCACATCAAAATACGTGAAATCTTGAAGAACAGTAACTTTTCAGCTGAAAGAGGTGTCCATCCTGGAAAATGTCATTTATTTCAAGAACCTGATGGGACACCAAAGGCACCATCTTGAGCCCCAGTATTCAGGGACTGGCTGAAATACTGCAGTGATGTTCTACCTCCATGTCAAATGTCACAGCACAAACCCTCGTTCTGTTTTGTGAGCAGGGCAGAAGCTGAACTCGGAGGCCTCTTTGGACAAAACCCTGTTTGTTCAGCCGCTGCATAGGAAAAATCAGCTTCTTCCCAGGACTAGCCAGCATCTTGCCACCTCTCAGAAGGTGTATTGTCACCTCTCCAAGGGTAACAGCACCTCGGGCTGAGTCCCTGGACGCAGGAATTGGACCGGGACCGCCTGTGGCGGTCAGTAGAGGGGGGCAGAGAGCCGCACATGGAGCGGAGCCTGTGCTGGGCTTTGCAGCTTTGGGAGCAAGTGCGTGAGAAGTGGCGTTCTGTGCCTGCCGTGCTTTCACAGTGCACTGCAGTGTTGGTCAGCGAGCAGAGACCCTGCGTGCTTGGATGGATGGATGGATGGAGAATAATAGTTCAACAAAGGAGCATTGTTGGATAAATCTCACTTAAAATGAAGGCTGGTTTTGCAAACCAAATTCAAAGCCATGACAGGCAAGACTTCATTTTATCTGCTGCTAAAAGGAAGATGCTTAAGGGCCTGTCTCCAAAGGGAAAATACATCCTCATTTAATTGCATCTTTTCTGGTGAAGGGAGAGTTCATTATTATTACTATTTATTATTATTATTATTATTGTTAGACATATTAGAAAGAGCTGTAATATCCTTCACTGCAACCACATTGATTAGCACTAACTGAGAATGTAGTATAATAGCAACACGAGGCACACAGGACTTGTTTGGCCTGTCCTGGTTGTTTCTTAATTACACATGTATAAAACAAGAGGTACAGCACCTGTGGAGATTCCCAGCACCTCCTGCTATGCTGAGGCAGGGGCTGCACTGCATGAGAGCTGTAACCAAATCCTGTGAGTGTGTTTACATTTTGAACTTACCAAATCTTCCCAAGTGGAATGCAGGGTCCGGTTTCAGCCAAGGAACTGTTAGCAGTGAGTGAGAGTTAATGGATCAATCTGCTGTCTCTTGTCAGTGCTTTTACTGTTGACTTCTGGAATGTGTTTGATGAAAAGAAAGCAACTTCTTGAGACAGAAGATACAGATGTAGCATGTTAAGGTTGGGACCTACACGAACAATAAAGCAATGTTATCAGCGCTTCACTTCCCCCGTGCTGCTTGCCAAAACTGACAATAGAATAGCAGCAAAGCATTTCTTTTTTAACTACCATAACTGTTTGTTAACCATTTGCTCTGATTCTCTTTGCAGACACAGTCAGATGTTGTGCTGGTGTTATAAGTGAAAAGTGCTGGATATTTTATCCATGTTGCACAGCCCCTGCTGCTTTTCTGTAGCCAGCGGAAGCTGAATTAAAATGGAATTTGTGGGACTGTTCAGTTGAACCTGTTCAACTTCTGTTCTAAACTTCTGAACAGAACTGTTGGCTTCCTGTGCTTTACATATTGCCCACCAGCAGAATGCCCATGCACCACACCAACCCTATGGGATGATCCCTGTATCCCAGTGAGTCAGGCTGTGACCCAAATTGCAGTGTGATTTTGGGGCATGTGGGTTGCTCCCACCCAGCAGAATGGAGTGCGGTGTGGAGGGACCCAGGCTAGCTCCTAGGAATGCTGTGGTGAGGGCTATCACAATCAGATTATATTCTGCTCTCCAACACCAGGATTTTGCTCCTCTCTCAGAGCCAGGGTGCTGGGAGTCACCTTGGATGTGCCTGCTTGGCACTGTGGATGTCCCCGTGCTGTGTAGACATAACCACAGAGGCTGAAGCCCAGGTCCATGGAGGTATTTAGGCTTTTAACTCTCACTGAAATGAGCAGGAGTTAAAAGCCTAAATACCTTTGGGGATTTGGGCCTAAGTGGCTTACAGAAAGCTGTGGCACAGCAGAGGCTCAGAGATTTTGACTCAGAGGCCAGTGCCTCCGATATGAAATCATTCTTCCTCTCTACATCTGGTAGCAGTTTGCATTCACATTTCCCAGCTCAGGCCATCAAAAATATGCCCATGCTTAGGACAGGAGGTGAAGAATAATTTAGGTAATTGAAACTACAGCAGGAATGTGGTTCTGTCAGAGGGCTGTTGCCTGACCTGGAATTTAACCAGACAAGTAGGGATTGGGGGAACTGCACGCCAGCTCCTGCCTTTCAGGTGCATGGGAGGCAGTCAGTTTCTCTGGAAGAAGGGCTATAAATAATTGAACTTATGTGTCTGTTGAAAAGGAAGCCATATTGCTGGGAATGAAAGCAGGAGATGTGCCAAACACTCTCCTTGTTATCCACATGACTGTTTATCAGTTCTAACTAGAGCTGAGCCAGTCATTCTTAATGGGTAATTCATATGATGAATATCTCCCCCTTACACTATGTGTGAATGGTGTATGAACCAGCCATTACTTTCAAATATTTATTTACTAGTCACAATTATTTGTTTAATACTGTGAATAATTCATGGTTTGTGTAATGTTTTCAGGCAGTTCTCTGAAAGTAGCCAATGCCCAGGCTATTTTCATTGGACAGGGAAGTAAATGTCGCCTTTTTATGATTACGCCAGTGTTAACTGAGGATAACTTGAAGTCAAAAGGCTGGATCCCTCACTGATGTAATTTGGCATAGCTCCATTTTTTTTCCATTGATTTCAAATGAGCAGTGTTAATTCACACCAACTTACTTGAAGGCCCTGAAAAGAAGAATTGTATGAAGGAAGAATGACTCCCACACCATATTGTCCCAGGACTGGCTAAATGTACTGCATTTCACAGTCACATCTTTTCATTAACATTCTCATATGTATAAATTCAAAATTCACATTTGAAAATATAATTTTGTATTAATATCCCAGTTGCCTATTAGTGAGTAGCTTTGCAGTGAATTATGCTTGTGTGATTGCACACACAAAGTGACGCTTTTTGCAGAAGTAGTCCAAGTTCAGTTTTTATTTGCAGGGCAGTGAGGAAATTGTTTTGAGGACAAATCTGTGGCTTGTGTTGAGGTTAACCTGAAAAACTTCCTTGTTCAGTGTGCAGGACTTTTCAGCTCCAGTATTACTTTTACCATTACAAAATCTTCCCTTATATAAGTCTCACTGACGTCAGTGGAGCTTTGCCACTTGTATTTGCCTTATCAGATTTCCAATCCTTAAAGCTATTTTAGAAGACATTTTTAACCACCATCTCTGTGGTCCCCAGCTACTGATGGTAAAAGTAGAGCAAGAGGTTGTGTTGGATTGTGTCTCTCTGATTCTTGCACCAGTTGCCCGTGGTCTCCAAGGGGTGTTTGCCAGAAGGATATGGAATACTTTGTGCCTTGTTTGTCTCCTGTATCTGACCCTTTCTGTTCCAGTTCTCTCCATTACAAAAGCAAATTATATGTAGTGATACCATAAGAGAACCAGGTTGGAATTAAAGGCTTGGTCCCTAAAAGCAGATTTGTAGGTTTCCAGATTTACAGAGCAGCACACCAGGCTTGCACTCAACATTGCTGCAAATTTCCCAGCTAAATCTCTTTGGCATTTCTTATCTGCAATACAGAAAATATTGTAAATGCTGCCACTCAGATTGTCACCATGATGTGGCCACGATCTTGGCTGCAGGATCCTTGTATTCACAGCAAAGGGATTGTTAACAGCACTTCACAGGGAGAAGTCCTGTGCTTTTCTTTCTTCTCTTTCATTCTTGCTCTTCACTGTTTCCACTGATGCTGTAGCTCCTAGAAATGCAAAAGCATAGAGAAAAAAGTCACATTTCAGAAAGATCTGTTGCTTTTCTTGCTGGAGTAGCACAACTAATTTGAGTGTTAAAGAATCTACTCAGACTAAATGTCCAGGTGCACGTCATTGCTCACTACACGTAATTTACTAATGAGTGGATCCAGACAAACAAACTGAGGATCCAGCATGCCCTCTGGCTGCCTATAAAAATGAGGAAAGATAATGAAGTGGTGTGAATCAGGGCCTTTCTGTAGCAGTGAGGCATGAAAAAACTGGAACACAATAGCTTTTGCTGTTAGGTACCAAACACAATCTCAACAGTTCTGTACCCAAGCACAGGGGCAAGTCCATTTCACAAACCTTGTAAAACACACATGGTTGGCTGTTTAATATTTTTCATGTCCCAGGTTTCACATTTCTGGATGTCTCTACTGTAAAATTTGTCTATGTTTGGGTTTTGAGCATGCAAAGGTGAGCGTGATTCTCAGAGAGGCACAGCTCCTGACCTTTCTTTAATTACAGGCAAATGCAGGGGTTGATGGATATTGCCATACTGTTGGTCTCCTCTGTTGAGTGAACATTAGTGAATGGCCTTCTGAGAAACAGTGGGGTCTTTGTAGCACAGCCTGCAGCTCACCAGGAACACACCTGACTACACCAAGCTCTTTTTAAGCAGAGCCCTGCACAGTGTCAAAGGAAAATGTTTTATTGTAAGTGTAGGGAAGAGCAGATGTATAGAAGAAAGGTCAAGGAAGAAGAGAACCAATTGACTGGCTAAAACAGAACATCTTTGGGGATTCTTAGCAGAAAACTTCTTTGTCTTCCAATCACTGTGATGGTGCAACCTTCAGTCAGAAAGGACTGCTGTGACCTGACAGATGTGGTACCTTTTGTATCAAGTCCTTGCAGCCAGCTCAAAGGCAGTAGTTCTCCAGCCATGTTCTGTCATTACAGCTGTGTCCTGGCTGTGATTCAGGGCTCAGCCCTGCAAACACTTGGTTTCCCTTTTGTGTTTGTTCTTGTATGACTCCCTCTTCTGAGACACAGTCCCCAGAGCTGCAGGGTTGTCAGATTTTCCCTGCTGGCACAGGCAGGGTGGGAGTCAGAGAGCTCACCCAGGCCACACAGGGGAGCTGGCTGCCTGCATGGGGCTGCAGCCCCACCGTGTGCCACTGGCTGGGGACACTGCCCCCACTTAGAGCTGCAGCAGGGCCCTGTATCTGGGCTGTTTCAGCAGGACAGACATGTGAGCATGCCCCATGTGGAGATGCCTCTAAGGGGGACATTGGCATTAGCATTTCATTTGAGATAACACTGAGCTTCTGAAATGTCTCCCAGTAACCCCCTGAACTGCACATTTATGTCACAGACACTCATGGAGGACACCAGCAGGATTCCTCTGGGATGGCTTCAGGGCTGCACCCAGCCTGGACCAGCTCATGCTGGTTGCTGCTGCCATTAGGCTTCAGCTCTGTTAAGGACAGCAGGGAATGGAAGTGCCCTGTGTGGATGTCAGGCTCTCGGCACTGACTGTGTATCCTTTGTGCCTCTTGTTTTGCACTGCTTGCTGTTTCAGACATGGTCAGAGATGCTGCAAGTCCCACCAAGCACACTGACCTTCCTTCCCCTCCCCTTGCTGTTCATTTCTGACATGTATGTAAGACTTTTGGAAATCAGCTTTCCCTTGGTGAGACTGTCCATGTGCTTGCAGTGATTTCTTTATGCACACACCGTGGAGAATAGGGACTGGCAGGTGGGATAAGGCAGCTGCAAGGCTACAGGGTGTGTAAGGGGCAAAGGGTGAATTTCCTTCTCTCCCTTGTGCAGTATCTGATCACATCTCATGATAGTCCCCTTCCCATTACTTGCACTCACATAATTACCAGCCCCTGCTCTTTCGTGCTGCCTCTGGAGGCTGGCACTGTTGAAGCATGCAGTGCTTCCTTATGGACCCTCTGGGGCAAAGATAGGAAGAAACACTGAAATTAAATGTAGGTGGGGTAGCAATGATAATTATGTTGGATCATAACTTCCACTGATCTAATTAATGCCACCTAAGTTGTGGCTTGTGCAACTGCTTTGATTTATTGGTGATATCCACAGTTGGCAGAGTGATGTTTTTGCAGAGGGCTCATGGCTCTGATACACGGAGTGATAGAGGCTGGAAATCATGAACATTGTGTGGTACAGTTACAGTCAGAAAGGTGCCTGTTCAGGATGTACAGTTACAGTCAGAAAGGTGCCTGTTCAGGATGTACAGTTACAGTCAGAAAGGTGCCTGTTCAGGATGTACAGTTACAGTCAGAAAGGTGCCTGTGCAGGATGTACAGTTACAGTCAGAAAGGTGCTTGTCAGGATGTACAGTTACAGTCAGAAAGGTGCCTGTTCAGGATGTACAGTTACAGTCAGAAAGGTGCCTGTCAGGATGTACAGTTACAGTCAGAAAGGTGCTTGTCAGGATGTACAGTTACAGTCAGAAAGGTGCCTGTGCAGGATGTACAGTTACAGTCAGAAAGGTGCCTGTTCAGGATGTACAGTTACAGTCAGAAAGGTGCCTGTCAGGAGGCTCTTTAGAGGCACTGGAAGTTGGGGATGCAGATAGGATTAATCAAACAGGCTGCCTGGCCCAATTAACCTCCTTCCAGCCCAAATCCCTCACACTGCTCTCAAACAGCCTTTTCCTACTGAATGTGGCAGAACAAGCTCTAGGTGTTTTCCAGCATTAAGTGACAGTAAAAGATGACTCTCACCTAAGTTCCAGTTTATGTATTTGTTTTATTGCTCAGGATATGTCTGGATTTTACAGCTGAGTATGTCAGGAATTTAGTTACAAGTTGAAACCGCTTTATAATGCGTGGCTATAAAGATCAAAGGTTGCAAAACCAACCTTGGAGAGCCAGGTCCTGCTCTTCCAAGGCTCATCAATCATGACTTAGTTCTGGCCCATCTCACATGATCTCACATCGTGCACTGTCATTTGGACAAGTGTTTATCCACAGCATTAGACCAGAGACTCCAACAACTCTTGGGCTAAGTATTGCCATCGGTCCCTGACAGCACTTTCCTGCTTCTTATTTACCTACTATCCCTTTTTCCTCCTCTGATTTTTTTCTTTGTCTCAAAGTTGATAATTTTAGATATGTGTTTCTGCTAGTGGCACACTAGGAATTCTCAGTTGTTCCAGCTGGAAAAAAATCAAGATCAATAAAAGATCAAGATAAAGATCTTCCCTGGTTCCCTCTGGCTATTTGCTGAAGACCATTACATTTGCACTTACTGAAGTTCAGTGACACTCTGCCAGCCCATGAAGCCAAAATAAGGCAGGAGAAACCAAAATCAAGGTTTTATCAGTGAGTCTGACCATAGTCTCCTATCAGGCAGGTCACAAAGGGAATACTGAACCAGACTTTCTGCACCACTGCTGTCAGTCTGTGCTGGGGCACTGGACAAGTCACATTAGTTTTGGTTTCCCATCCTTGCTTTTCTTTCAGTTGTCAACCCCTTGAGTAAGGGCCAGTCCTTTACATATTGGGGCACCCACAGTGTTAGGAGACTCCTTTCATTGTAGTAGAAAAAATTATTTTTGTGCAATTTATCATCTCAACTCTGCCCAGGAAAACTGGAACGCTTATTGTAAGTTTTTTTCTTTTATATGAAAGATTCCTTGGTGGGAGATATAAGAAGAACTGGTAGGCACTGGGATCACTGGAAATTCTGGGGTTTAGATCTTCCTAAATTAATTTATCCTCAAGGTACAAATTCCATCAAAAACTAAAAAAAAAATTACTTTTGTCTCAAATAAAATGTATTGGGCTATCTAAACCAGAATATTTAATTTATTGTTTTTTAAAACTGTTTAGCAACTTTTTAGATGAAAAAATTCAGAATTTCTCCAGTGATATCTCAATTAAATATTTCAATAAAAATGAGCATCGGTGTATTAGATCTAACAGTAAAACATAACAGCTGTTAACTTTGGGTTTTAGTTTTGCCTGCTTAGGTAATAGAGTCAGTGGGATAAAATGTACTTTAGTATTTTTGACACCCAAAAGTTTTCTGTACTTCTGTTCCTTCTGTTCCTTCCAGAGAGTGAACTTCTCTGTGGAACCCCAAGGAGTCAGTTGAGTATATAGTCAGTTGTCATTTAAGTTACAGGGTTAGAAATGAGAATCAATCCGAGTGTCTGTTCAAGTAACTCGTTTGTCTCATTTCTGAAGTGGCTGTTTCTGCAGACCCAGCCCAGTTTTCTCACCCCGTACTGCCCATGGCTCCCAAGGATTGCTGGGAAGAATAATAAGGAATGTAATTTGCTTGTTATTGTGGCTGTCATTGTCATGGCTGGAGGGTCATTTGACAGTGAAAAGCCAGATTTTAAGTAATTGCTGAGTCTAGGTATTTTTTTTACTGTCTTGTCTTTGGATATGTGAGAAAATCTTAAAGGATTGAGCCTTAATTTTTGAAGGTGCCTGAGAAGAGTCCCAGGCAGAACTCTTCCTGTTCTACTTTGTGCCTTTGAGGGTGCAAGAAAGTTGCATCAAAAGGAAAGCAGAAAAAAACCCCAAACCAAAACAGGGAAGCACAGTTTTATTATCATTCTGAAGAAGCATTTTTATGCAAATGCATGTAACAGTTAAAATAAAGCTCATGTTATGTTGCCTTTGACTTTTGTAACTGCTGGGGTGTGACAGGATTCAAACTTTTCATGGCATGCCAAAAATATTTCTTAACATAAAGGTACTTTGCCTAGCTAATGTAATTATGTCCATTACTCACAGGGATTCCGTCTTGTCCTGGACTTTGTCTTATTCCCATATTTACTGCTAGGAGGAGATGGGGTTGATACCAGAGTTCTGGTGTTTCTTGCTGCTGCTGCTCACCCCTGGAGAGCCTGCCAGAGGTTTCCTGGGGAAGGAGGACAAGAATCTGGCTTGCTCAAGGGTTGGGAATGGCAGGAGTTCCTGGTAGAGCTGGAGGTAGAGGGAGGGTTTGGGCTGGTGGCTGCTGCAGACCTGAGGCAGAGGCTGGGTGAATCATGCTGGATGGATCCCCTGGGGCCCATGAGCTGTATTTCCAGCTGGAAGGATCCCTGGGGATGAACTGAGTCAACACTGGCTTAGACTGGGGGTCTGGCTTTTGTAGGTTTGTGCAGGTCCTCAGGAATAAAGTCATGGCAGGGTATGGAAGTGGTGAGGGAATGAGCCTACATTTGGCAGCAGTGGGACCCTCTGCTTGGGTTTTCACCTAGGGCTGTTTGGGATTGCAGATTGAATTTGGCTGCTTTTGTTGAGGATTAGGTTGTGTAGCATTGAGTGAGAATTTCAAAGATATGCAACAAAAAGTCCTTTAACCTGCAAGAAGGCAAAGTTGTTTCTCCCCATTGGTGCCCATCACTTCTGAGGGAGCCATTGTTCCATCCTCTGGAGGCAGAGCCTGGAGATTTGGGTCTCCCACCTCCCCCGTGAGCACAGCACCACGTGGATGCACTGCTGGGCAGGGGTATGGGCAGCTGCAGAGACCCAGAGCCCCGAGTTGATTTGATCTGTACCTGCCTCCCTGACTACGCCTGGCTTCCTCTGACCCAAATTACCTAACTCAGCTGGAATTTCCTTCCTCATATTCCTGCCCTTACATCTCTGCACTCACCTGCTGTATTTTACTGGCTGCAGTGGGGAGGTGGGGAAACCGTGCGCCAACGCCGAGCCCACCTCTGCCCTTCTCCCCGCCTGCCTTGGAGACACACTGTGTAAATGGAATTTTTAACTTCAAACGTTTCAATTACAGCAGGAAATGTCAGGCCGACAGAGTGCGACTGTTCCAGGTTTCCCATAAGGAATACTCCCACCCCTGCTATTTACCCAGATGGAAAAAACAACCTCCGATGGTATTTTTTTAAGTTCTCAGGTAAACGGAGCTGAATGGTATCATCACATACACGGCAGGCTTTCTGCAGGAGATGAAAAAGTGTAAATCATAGCACAGGGTGCAGAGCCTTCACAGTGCCTTTTTCATGGAAGAAAATCCCAGGATACAGGCTAAATGGGATGGGGGCTGTTCCAGAGACAGCTTAGCCCCTGGCAAGTCAGCAGCCTCAGGGAAAGGGAGAAACATGGAAAGGTTGCTCATGGATCAGGAGATCCTAGAGAAGGCAGCAAACATCATGCTGGAGAAGCTGGGTTATGGGAGAGCCCTCCAGGAGACACAGGAGGTCAGTGCAATGACCAGCAGAGCTGTGCACCTTCCAGAAGAGCCTGGCTCTGCCTCCTTGGTGCTCTCTCAGGAATAAGGTCTCCCATTCATCTTTTCTTCTAGAGGCTGAACCAGTCTAATTCTCTTTGTCACCATGAGCTCCAAGTCCTGATCACCTTGGTTGCTTTCTCCATAACCCATCAAGAAAACGTATCTGCAACATGTTTTTCAGGTCACTAGACTCAGCTTTTGTTGGAGGAAATGTAAGGCTTTTACTATGGCCTCAGAGATGCCCACTGGTGTTGGCATTGCTCCATAGCACAGAAATGCACTGCTGAGGTGGGTGATCCAGCTCCTCACTCCCTGCACTCCTGCAGGGACTCCATCATTTGCCTGCAGCAGGAACAGGTCATGTTTTAATGACAGCGTGGGATCATCTTGGACATACTGGTTCCTGGAATCAAACTGGGGCTTCCAAAAAAGCCTGGAGAGCTTCAGTGGTCAAATTAAATCAGTGAATGTAGGAAGGAATTTGGCACTTAACTCACCTGGCTCTTCAGGATAATTCAGTATATCCCAAAAGCAGGCTCAGTCAGAGTATTGTCCAGCAGAAAAGTTGTTGCTGTTGAATGTTCAGAAGTGTTTAGAATTTGCAAATGGCCCAGCAAACTGCTTCCCAATGGGAAGTGTCTGTCTTCATGTGTGCTGAGTGCTCAGATTGCTCATCCACAGGAGGGAGATTTTGTGGAAGGTGGGTTGGTAATGTCCTGTGAAAACTCCTTGTGTTTCTCTGCAGGACAGCACAGAACAATGTGCTCTGCAGACATGGCCCTGCAGTGCTTCTGGACAGGCCAAGTGGGAACACAGGAATTTAATTCTGTAGAAAATGGTGAGGTTTCAAATGTGCTTGTATTTGATAGGAATATGAAATGTTTCTTGACATGAAAATGACATGGATGGAGAACATTTTAAAAAACAGCCTTTCATTTGTTGCTTAGAGAATTCACCCAGGCAAAGGGACCTGAGCACTGAACTTGCTGCCCTTGATCAAAGAGAGCAGGAATTTTTCCTGACATCTTGTGAGTGAGGCTGGGTGGTAGTAAAGAGAGCTCTGTCCTCAGCAGGACTCAGGGATTTCTGAGATGGGTTGCAGCACTACTTGGGGAGATGAAAAGGGAGCAGAGTTACTGGCAGGAAGCAGATCCAGCCATGGCTTCATCCATGGGCACCATCCTTGGCAACTCAGCTCTGGCCCACACGACACTGGGACGACCCTCTAGTGAAGAGAGGAGCAGGAAGAAGGATGTGAGATAGAGTGGGAGAAGGCATTCTCTGAAGTCTTTATCTCCAAATACAAGTTTAATAGATGTCAAGGGTGCTTGTTTGTCTTTTCTTTTTTGAAGAAGCTTATTAGCTATGGGAAAAAAATGTAGAGCTGTTCCCCATGATGTAAATCTGTAGAGATTTAAATTAATGGGAGAAATTTGCAGCTTGTGTAAACAGGCATGGCTCTGTGGAGTCACAAGAAATTATACTAGCTGAGGATACAGCCCATCATTTTTAATAGTTTTGTTCTTCCACATAAGAGAAGGCAAGGAAATGGGGGATGTAACGGAAAAAAGAAGGAAAAAAACACAGCACGGAGTTTACAAAGTCTTGGCCATCACTTTTCTCAGCCTCTGCATGTTACAGAGCACTTTGATGTCTGCCTTACAAATCTGGGCTCTCCTACCCTGGGAATGGCACATTGACAGGGCACTGCCTCCCTGATGGCAGCTGCCCTTGCTGGGTACAGGTGAGCTGAGTATTGCCAGGAGCAGCTGAGCATACAGCACCTGCTGATCCCAGCAAGTTCTGCTGGGCTGTAAATAGAAAATATGGAAAGGGTCACAATTATTGTTCCTTTGGAGATATTAAAGTTTAGAAGCTGCCTTTAAGGGCTGATGTATAGTAGTAGAGTGTGATCTTTCCATGGAAAGTTGGTGGCTCCCACAAGGTAAGCCTTGTGTGGGTAAAATAAATACCATGTTTCTCTCAGGAGCTAATGAAGGATGTTTGGTCATGCATTAGAGCTGTGCAGCTTTCTGATTTCAGAGATCTGCTGGGTGAACCACTGAGCAGGACTGCAGGAGACCAGCAGAGCTATTTGCAGAGATCCCTGTTGGGCTTTATGTCTCTCCCTGAAGGAGCCTGGCTCACAGTTCTGTGCCAAGCCTTTGTGCTGGAGCAGCACCTCCTGTGCATGTGGTGGTCTTCATGCTCTCGTTGCTTTTGGAGGTGCAGGAGCACCAGCAGGTTCCCTGTGCTAGGCTCAGTCATAAAATGCAGCTCAGAACAAGGTAAAACAGGAGGGCAGGAACTAAAGGATGCACACAAGGCCAACTGTGTGTGCAAAACAACTGCACTTTTCCTTTGTTGCAGCCACTCAGCATCTGAGCACTCACCTGGGATGGAATTCCTCAGGATGTAGGTGGACAGGGACAGCTGATGAGAAGCTAAATGGCCTTTGCAGCTGCCTGGGAGTGATACTGATCTCATCCTAAGGGAGGCCTCTGCTGTAGGCCAGGTGATTTTCTTCCCAGAAGTGCCTACTCACTCCATTAACTCTGGTGGGAGGTGAATGTGGCTGAGCAGGTGTAGATACCAGATTGTTGGGATTTGGGTTAGAAAAATACCCCATCCTTTGCTGCAAGGCAGGTGGTGGTGAGGCTGCTCCTGGGGAACAGCAGCAGGTCAGTGAGAGAAGGGTCAGTCAGACAAACCTGCCTGAAGGCCTCTGACCTCCTTCCAGCCCAGCAAGAAACAGAGTGGTGCCTTTGGAAGACTGGCCCTGGAATAATCAGTTATCTTTCACCAGCTGCCCAGCCAAGGTGTGACTTTGTTTCTAGGTTGTCTTTGGAGACAGTTGTGTTGGAAAAAGCAAAGACAGCATTTTGTGTGGCAGGAAGTGGCCAGCACTGGACAATTTGTGAAAAGTCCTGTTTTCTGAGCCTGGCCAAGCCCAGTCTCTCCAGTGGAGGCAAACTCAGCAATGACATCAGTGATGATGTGCATCAACGTCAGTAAAACAACTGAGCACTTTGGATGGACTTGCCCTTGAAAAAGAACATTCCCTTTCTATCTGATGCACAGATCCTTTGCCCTGGATGTGTGGGTCTGTGCACCTCACTTCTTCCACATGCTGACATCACTGAAACTCCACACTGGGACAGGAGCAATACATGGGTAGTGAGATGCATCACAGAGATAAAGGCTCTGGACTAATTGTGGAGGAAAATTCCCCATCCTGCTCCTAGGCCACTGTTTAATTTTGTGTTACATAGCAGGGGAGGATGGTTCTGTGATTTACCCTCCTCTGAGATCTCTGAGTTCTCTCTATGGTGATACTTGCCATACCAATGTGAGTCATTAGGGAGTTCAGTTAGTGACTTATGAAACAAATCAGTGTGATATTAAAGGCCTGATACAGTGATGTACTTCTGGAGGGATCTGATGAAGGACTTGCAATGCAAACTATTGTATCTGATAATAAAAAAGCAAACTGATTCATTCAAAAGAAAACATTCATATTCTGAGGTTTCTGCCAGGAATGTGGCAGGGGAGCAGGACTAGCACTGCACAGTGCTAATGAGTAAGGGAGAAGGGGTTTTTTATGGGAATGGCAATAGCTTGTAGGTTGCAATTAGGGATCTAGGAGTTGAGGTTCCATTTTTTGTGTACCTGTGAAATCCTGAGCAAGTCTTAAGGCTGTATCTGGACTGCAGTTGGGCCAGAGGATCCCAGAACTCATCACTGCAGCTGAGTTGGCTTTGAATTCCAGATTTTGGGTGCCAGGTGCACTTACACCATCACACAAAGGAATGCCCATGTTGTTCAGTGGACATACCCTCTGCTCTTGGTGAACACTCCCACTAAGAGCCCTCATGAACCTGAGTTTGGAGAGGGACAATGAGTATAGAGGAGGGGAGAAGAGAAGAGAGGTGCAGTTGATTCCCCAGTACATGTGGCCAAAGCCTTCCTCCTCCAGGTTGCCTGACTTAGTTATGGGTGCAATCTGGTGTGTATTGCAGTTGGAGACACACCTCCAAAAAGCTCCTGTGCTCAGCTCTTCCTCAGTGCAATGTTGAGACTTAGGGCCCCAGCAGCAGCCAGGCTAGCAGCCAGAAATATGGACAAAAGGCAGGTAAGTCACAGGGCTGGGCACACCAACTGCATCTCACTCACTACACAGTGATGTGGAAATAGCCTTGGATTATATTTTAAAACTGTTTAGCCCTGACCCACATTGCAGTGAAGTCAATGTGATGTTGACAGTGACTAAAATGCCTCTGGAACAGGCCTGCAATGTTACCAGTGCCTTCAAATACTTCCTTCACCTGTAGGATGAAAGTCCTTCTCCCGAGTCAATGGGCCTCCTTACTTCTTCCTCCCCTCTCAGTTTCCATGGGCCCCTAGCATGGGAAACAGCCTTATTCATCTTTGTATTTCCATGTCTCTGAATCAGGCAGGTTCTGGGTATATTCCACATAGAAGCCTGTTATCTTTTCAAATGGCAAAAAAGAGGGGATTTTTCCATAGTCACATAGTTTTTCCACAGAAATGTATTCATGAGAGTTAAACTTGCCCAAACTATGTTAATGTATGTGGTTGGCTTCTGTGCCAATTTTCATTGTGAATAAGACGCAAAATAAAAGGGCTCTTGTGTCTCCCTTTCCTCCTCCTTGAATCCCTCCCATAATTTTTGAGTTCATAAGCCCATTTTGTATGTGAATGTGATCAGGAGAGGAAAGGCAGGGGGATTACTTTTCCTTTTAAACTGTGCCTATGCTTCAAGCTACTGATAGACACATGGAAGTTGTGACTGAAAGGAGGGGTAGATACAATGGGGCTGGATCTTAGAGTCAGTGTAAATTGGGATGACTCCATTTATCCTGAGCAAAACTTCCTGATTTACACCAAAGGAGGACACAGCCTTAGCTCTTTAAATGTGTTCATTGCTGCCTTGTTATTCCAAGGCATTTTCATCTGACAAGAGAAATGGTGTCTCTTTTGAATGCAGATGTCTGACTTGAGCTTGACAATCTCCTTCCAGAGCGTGCCTGGTGGGTCAGCACAGCACACACAACACATGGGCTGAGTTCAGGCAGCTCTGTAGCCAGATGGCTATGAAACATTCATAATACAAGCTGTAGCTATTATGAGCCATTTCTCTTTGGTGCATGTCCTGACAAGCTGCTGTTATTAAGTTTCAGTGTATTTCTGTTAATGTTACCTACCTATTTTCATTCCTGTGTGCTGTCACACGGAGCTGGTTGGCGTGGTCTTGGGAACTGGGCTTCGAGGCTCCTCCCTGTGAAAGTTGCCAGCTCATTTATTTGTTTCTTTCCAGTGGTTCAAGCTGGTGCGTTATTCAGAAACTTCTGAAAGAGCGGGGTTGGGTAAACCTCTGATTCAGTTCGTTTGAAAGCACCCTTGAAGTCCTCCTCCACATCTTGCCCTCCTGTGGCTCTGAAATGGGCTTGACGAGGCTCATTTGGAGCCCGTTCCTGAGAAATCATTGGTGCTGCTGTTGGAAAGGTTCCTCAGCTTGAAGGTCCCTGTCCTCACTTGCAGAGCTGGGATACTTCTACTTTGGGCCCTGGCTCTCCCTGGTTTCCTTTTTACATGGCAGTAGTCAAGTTGCATCCAAAAAAGTGTAATCTTGAGATTGGTTGGCTTCAGATTTTAATACACAGAGCTAGGTGAATGTCGCCTTCTGGTTTTTGCATTAGAGGCACTCAGCTCTTATTCACAGAGGATAAAAACTGACTTTAAATCAGAGATGAGGTCCTTAGGTATGAAAATTATTTTAGTGGAAAGTCACTGTATGTAGTACTACTCACTATAAAATTGTAGGAGTTGGCCATTCTGGAGAAATCAGACAACATCTGGTATTTGAAGGAATTATTCACAATACAAGGAGAGCCTTTTGCTCCTGTGCAGCTGAATTTGTAAAAGGCAGATCTAAATTAAAATTTGTGAGTGTTTTGCTACAGTGGTTTGTGCAGGACCCTGACGGGGTGGGTGAGGCAAAAGTAAGGTCTTTGACAGGTCTGGGTGTCCCTCAGTTCAGCTGCTGCATTCTGGGGAGGAAGGGACAGGAGTGAATGCTCGGCAGCTGTTTTGTGATGGGCAGCCTGAGAAATTTCCATCACAGTTCCCATCTGCTCAGGTGGACCTGTGTTCTCCTTTCCCAGCCTGTGAAGGGAGACAAAATGTCTGGCAGACAACAAATAAATTATTTCAGAAACTCTGTCCAAGTGCTTTTCACCATGCTGCTTGACTACCCAGTCCTGCAGACTTCCTTCCCTTGGTCTTGGCTCTGATCTCGGATGCTCCCTGGGAGGGGCCCTTCTTTCCCACCTCTCATGGTGGTACCAGGGTCAGCCAGGTGTTCATCTGCAGAAATCCATGTCTCAGGCCCTGCTGCAGGCCCTGAGCTGCCCCAGGGAAGTGGCCTGGGATCCCTGCTCACCCATCCACCCCTGTGTGTTCAGGAGCTGTGGCAAGGCTTTATTTATGGTGTGTTTCCCAGCTGCAGAGGGAGAAGGGCTTCCTTTGCAGTTGTATGTAAATTATTGTGGAAATGGAGAATAATAACACTCTCATTTTGAGAATTGTCACGGATGCTTGGTTTTGAGGCCAGTCATTCAGCTCCTGCTATCTGTAGGAATCAAGATGTTTATCTGTCTAAATGATTGCAGCGTGTCTCAGGTATTTGAAGGTGGTTCTTCCTATTTGTGGGGGGAAAAAATTAAAATAATCAATCTTTGTTTCCCAAACTATGAAAAGCTTATTAGCCTCCAGCAGATCTTTTTATCTGCAAGGAATAAAGCAGATATGTCCAGACCCTCAGCCAGTATAAATCAGTTCAATGCCCATTGCCCATTATGTTTTCTCATACAATATCTCTCAGGAGGGATTTAGGCAATGTTTAAACATCATCTTGTTTTCCTGTGTCTGGTGTAAGGCTTAACAGAACTACGATTAGCCCTGGCTTTTGGAGGGCTTGCATCCAATGCCACCCAGGTCTCCAGGGCCTGCAGATTGGAGGAGGAAGGATGTGACTCATTTGCCAAGCAAGACAGTTTCTTTGAATGGTCAGTGGTGAAATGTGAGCCCAAAAGGTGAAGGAGAAGGTGATGCAGCTGAGTTCAGGTGACCCAGATGCCAACATCATGCATCCATGTGCCCCTCAGGTCACTGCAAGGCTGGGGCAGCTTTATCTGATGTTTAGGCAGAGCTTCACCTAAGGCAGTGGGTGCCCTGGAGGGCTGCTGAAGGTTTAAGAATTCCCAGTTTTTCAGCTGAATTCACTGGTGCTCTGGCCAAGTGGAATATGTCACCAAAAAAATCTGGTTGCTACATGAAATCAGAATTTTTATTCCTCCCAAAATAAAGCCCACAATTTCTACTTGCAGTTAGTTAGATTGACTGGGAGACATAGAATTGAAAATGATAATATTCATAGAGACAGAGACCCCTCTGCCCAGAGGGAAACCTGCCTGACTTAGTCCTGACCCCTCTGGCAGCTCCCAGCTCCACTGAGTACCCTGTGTGCCCCCGTGCCTAAAGGCCAGGGCAAATCCTTGTGGATGGGGCTATCAAATCAAAGCATGGTGACCCTTCTGGCCAACAAGGTCAAGTTGCTGCAATTCTCCCCCACACTTCTTCCTTTTTTATTTTAAGGGTGTGGTATATTTTGTAAGTTTTGTGTTTATCAAGAAGTTGATTGTGTAAATAAAATTGTGGCCTTGTGTGCCAAATAGCTGGGCTATGGTTTCCTGGAGGAGAGCCAGGGCGGTGTGTGGGAGCGTGCCAGTGTTGATACGTTCACTGTGCTGAGGAATGGGGCTGTGTGCAGCATGGAGGGAGGACACTTCCAGCCTGGCTGCTTAACCCTTCCCTGGGCCCCCTCTCCAAGCCTGCTCTGGGCTTCCCCCAGCAGGGCTGCACAAACACTGGGAGCATTCAGCAGGGCTGAGGCTCTCCTGGAATTGCCTGGAGCCTGGCCAGGTCAACAGGGACTCACAAGGCTCAGGATCCCACCCAGATTCCCCTCCCCTGGCGGGAGCCCGGTGTTTCCTTCAGCAAAGGCTCCAGCACGGACCTCAAAGGGGCCTCTGAGAGAGCCCAGGGCAGGCACGTGCCTGGGGATGCCAGGGCAGGGAGAAGGGCCTTGGGCTAAATGAGAATCAACTCCCTGACTGTAATGACTTTATTCCCTATTTACTACTCAGTGCTCTCCAAAGTTTATCCTATTTCTATCCTGCAGAGGCAGCCAGAAGTTTTCTCCAGTGGCTGTTCAAATAGGAACAGAATCACCAAACAGTTTCAGAGTATTTTCATCAGGGGATGGTACTTCATGCCACTGAAGGCAATGGGAAGATTGCTAGAGAGCTGTGGGAACACTGGAATTAGTATTTTCAGCAGGGGATGGTGCTTCATGTGACTGAAGGCAATGGGAAGATTGGATCTAATTACCAATATTACTAGGAGGCTTTGGGAACACCAGAATTGTGCTCTGGTTGCTTCTTTTGTTACTTTTCCCCTACAAATCACACAGTCCCCATCTCAGAGCAGCTCCTATCTCCATCCTCTCATCATTAAGTCATTACATTCTGGAAGTATTTAAAACAAATGAATGCAGAAAATGTTAACTTCTTGTTTTCCACCAAAAAGGAATTAGTGAATCAGCTCCTTCTGCAGACAAAGCAGAAGTGCCCAGGATGCAGGAAAGGACTTCATTTTGCCAGCAGCAGGGAGTGGAGTTAGCTGTGTTACAGTGGGGAGGGGGTGGGTTGCCTCCATGCCCGGGGAATTCTTGCAACTCAGACAAAAATAGTGACTTCCATTATTTACCTACCTAAGCCGGAAACCTGCTTGCATTTCAGGCATTTATTGTAATTCCTCACATAGCTGGGGATGATAAGCCCTGCTAACTAGTCATTGCATGTGCCTGAAAATGATAGTTAATGTACACCGGCTACCCAAACAACCTTCTTCTTTAACCCTTTCAAACTTGCTGCCTTTGGGCTTTGTGTTTTCTCAGATAATATTGCTGCTAATCAGCCTGGCCTCAACCCCCTGTCTTCATAAAATTCTGTTTAATAGAACACTTTGATCGCAGCCTAATCTATATGGGAGACTTCTCAGAGCAGTTCACACGTCTGAGATACAGTGACAGTTATGTTTCAGATTTCAAAGGAATCAAAGGGAGCCATTTGGCCGACTTCCACTAAATGTCACCAAGATTTGGATGCATAACTCCTTGAGTAGGCTGGGTACTCTGGTTTTAGCCTATTAGTGATCCTGAGCTGTAGCCTGTTGCAGGAAAGGAATTCTTTTCTTTGTGCACTCTTTGGTGGCATCTAGGCCCACATGCCAGGGTGGAAGGTGTCACCTCTCAGGGGAGGTACAGGAGAGGAAGTATTCACCCAAGGCTTGGAGTTTCAGCAAGGGGAGCTTGCCTGTATCCATCTGTGCCTGTGCATGTATCCGTGTGTCCCTGCAGCCCTCCCCCCTCACTGCAGCTGGCATGGATGTCCCAGGTGCAGGGGTGTGCCTGGCTGTCCCCAGTGTCCCATGCCAGGGGTCTGTCCCATTGGCAGTGTGCTCAGTTGTCCCCAGTGTCCCATGCCAGGGGTCTGTCCCATTGGCAGTGTGTTCAGTTGTCCCCAGTGTCCCATGCCAGGGGTCTGTCCCTTTGGCAGTGTGTTCAGTTGTCCCCAGTGTCCCATGCCAGGAGTCTGTCCCATTGGCAGTGTGTTCAGTTGTCCCAGTGTCCCATGCCAAGCAGGCTGTCCCATTGGCAGTGTGCTCAGTTGTCCCAGTGTCCCATGCCAGGGGTCTGTCCCATGCCAGGGGTCTGTCCTGTTGGCAGTGAGCAGCGTGTGCTGCCTGGGCACTGCACAGCACCGAGCCCTGGACCTGAGATCACCACTCAAGTTCCCAGTGGAAACACCTCCTAATCTCAATTTGTGGGGGAAAGGAGAGGAAGAGTTTGCAGCAGGGCTCTTGCCCAGAGCTGTTTGTGGCAGGATGGGGCATCCCATGGCTCCCAGCAGGCCATTGTTCCCAGCAGGGGTTTGGCAGCCTCAGAGACACAAGGTGCATGTTGATGTTTGGTACCAATGTTATATAAAAGCTGCTTGCACAAGCCCAGCAGCTGATTTTACAAGATGTGGGGAAAGATGCATCATTTTCCAAGGGCAGGATTTAGCCCTAACTGCAATATCTTCCCAGCCATGATACAATAACAATACTTAGCAGGCATGTAGTTCTTAACATCATCAAAGTGATGTACGAGCAGCAACTAATTAATCCTCATAACACCCCTGTGAGGCAAGTATTACCATCCCATTTCACAGGTGGGGATGATGTGACTTTGGAAGGTCAAGTGACTTGTCCAGAGCTAAACAGTCTGCAATGGAGCTCATTAGCTCCTGGCTGACAGCCACTGCTCAATGTACTCGCCCAGCCTATTACTGTATTACATTTATTATGCAAATCCACATGGAAATCAGAAGCCCAAAGCAACCCACAGATCTAAACATGGTACCTTGGATTTAAATGCTGGGTCCATTTTGTTTGAAATCAGTTCTGGAGGCCTTACAGTAATTTCAGTGGATTTCGGATGGCAATGTCAAAAACCAGAAGAGACTGTCATGCCTGGAATTCTCCAAGGATAACAGAGGTTGTGAAGATGCGTGCTCGTGGCTGTCCAGTTTTTCCATGTTTGCAGAAGCCACTAAATAGTGCCAAGCTGGACAGGGTGTCACTGAGAGCAGTAAAATGACAAAGGAAGTCCAGCCTGAGTTCCTGCAGGTTATTGCAAGCAGTGACTGGAGACTGCTCTGCCTAGTCCCTGCAAGACTCTTTGGCCACACGGTTAAAGCTGGCAGGAGGGACAGCCCAGGCAAGCCAGCCACCTGCAGTCAACTGGGGTCTCATTCACACATCAGGGTTTTTACAGTGCTGGTGAGCTTTGCTCAAAGGCCGATGTTGTCCATGCAAACTGGCACTATTTGGATGATTCAGAACCTAAACCAAGCCCTGTTTGGCTTGCACAACTGCAGCTCTTCCGGAAATTGCCAGGGAATTTGTGTGTGCAAGGAAAGGAAAGGATATTCAGCATGTAACATTGGATCAGGACTGGTTCTTGGCTCCACATTTTATAGACCGACCAGCGTGGTGCTAGATTTCATGAGGGTGTCATCATGCCACTGAAAGTTATTTACACCAAGTCACCCTCCAGGAACTGGGTCACAACTCTTTTTCTTTCATGAATCTTGGCAGGGATCTGAAGGTTTACTAGAAGCTGAAGAGAGGATGTCTATGTGCAACGCCAAAACCAACTGAGATGTAAAGGGAACTGGGCCCTGTGCCACTGATCAGTGCGTGGCATGTCAGGCTTTGAAGGTGATGGGATGGGACTTTGCTGCTTTGCAGCTCCAGTGGTTGCTGCTGGTTGCCTTTTGCACTCTGAACAGGTGTAAATGACTCCCCAGAGGCAAGGCACGGCAGAATCGGGGCCAGATCTTCAGCTGGTGTCAATCAGTGCCTCAGCTTCAATGGGGCGGCATCAATTCGCCTTAGGAAAGGGTGTAATGTGGGAAACAGAGATAGAGGAACTCGTGTTCTAGCACCCTATATCCCATATAATTGCTTCAATGAGAGCACAGCCCAGGACAGGTTTGCCAGATGCTGGGGTGGTGCAGAGTCCAAGCCGTGTTCCACGGGCAGGTTCAGGCACCCAAGGGAGGCCGGCTCCGGCCAGGCCGGGCACAGCTGCCACTCGCTGGTACCAGGGCAGGGCAGGACGTGGCTGTGGGACCTGGGCACAGAGCTCCTGTGGGAGCCTTACCCTGGGCTGCTGGGCTGTGCTCGGCCGTGCCTCCGTGTCTCCTCTGACCCACGGGAGCTGGAGTGAAGCCAGCGCGGGTCTGGGAGCTGGAGCAACAATCATACCTTTGTATTGTGGGCAGATGAATGGAGAGATAAGGGGGAGTTAATGGATGGCAGCCCCTTCCCCCTCCAACGTCAGTCCTATCACTCACCTCCTCCCCAGCACAACGAGGCCCCGGGACAGAGAAAGAGCACAAAGATTAAAACTAAGCCGTTGCTTTGGAACTCCTCAGCGAAAGGGGCTGATAAGAGAGGGCTGAGATCAGGAATCAGATTTCAGGGGTAACAAATGAATAACCAGAAAACGGAAGGATGCTGAAAGGGTTATCAAAAGAGAGCGAGATGCTGAGCACGTCCCAACAGCTTCTCCTTCAAAAAAAAAAGAGGAAAAGTGTTTCTCTTGTAGCAGCTACAGGCACAAAGAGCTGTTCAGACCACGCTGCGCCCACCAAGACCCTGGAAAGACAGAAACCTGTCCCAGGGCTCTAGTAGAGCTTTGCAGACTGTTAGTCAAGAACAGTTTCCATGCTGGCAGCTCCAAGCCCTCCTGTTTTGTGCTCTGCCCAGGAAGCAATCAGCACTGGAAAGACTCGGGGAGTAGACAGGGCTCATGCAGCAGGCTCTGGCTCAGGTTGGACAATGTGGTTTTAATTTAGGAACTCTCCTCTCAAAGCCTCCCTAAAGGCAGTCTGAATATCAAACTCCATATTCTTGCAGTGCAGAAGTCTTGGGAAGATTGTCCCCATCCCTGGAGAGGAGTATGATTTCAGCAAAAGAGCCCTCACAGAAGCCCTGCAGAGGTGAAGTTCACAGCTCTGCAGGTGTCACAAAGTTGTTGGAGTCACTGTGTGATCCAAGTCATGTATTTCCCCTGCCAGGACATGGACTGTTCATATGTTCATAAATGCAGTTGGAGAGAGACATCAGGGAGCTTTTCCTCCTTTCTTGGATGGTGAGGGATGGGATGTTACTTGCTGTCTTTCAGCCCATTTTTGGAGACTGCAGAGGGATGTTTAACTTGGAGGAGGAAGGCAGAGCTATGGCTGTTCCAGCAAGGGCACAATTAACAGGCTCTGCCCATCAGCTGGAAGATCTGTGTGGAGCTCTGAAAGAGACTAAAAACAGCAAAGGAAGATCCTGGTGCCTTTTCCCTCCTACCTGGAGTGGGGTGAGCTGGGCTGATTTTGATTCTGTGTTTAAAGATAAGCCTAAGGAAAGGGAGGAGGAAAGTGCTGCCTTTGAGAATCTGTTTTGCCATTCCCAGCTGGTGAGCCTGTCTACTCACTCACTCGGGCACGTAGTAGTTAAGACAAGATTCTTGATAATCATAGTCTGGGGGCTCTGAAAGGCCAGCAGGTGGGAGCCAGGTAAACCAGCTGTGAAGGTAAACCTTGTCAACTCCTCGGGTGACTCCAGCCATCCCTGGCAGGGCTGGGGCCTTGGAGTCCTGGCTACAGCTGCTCAGGGGCTGGAGAGCTCCCTTGAGTTGGCACCAGCCATCAGTGCCATCATCAGCCTCCAAGGGAGTCCTTTGGCACCCACCTGAGTGATGGAGGGGCTGTGATTGCAGGGCTTTCCTTCTTTGGAGTTTCTGGATTTGGAGCCCACATCAATCCCCTGGTTTTACACCTCTGGGCAGACCCCAAGGCTGGCTGGGGCTGTTGCAATGTCAGGAGTTTTAAAGGTTATACTTGGGATCACAACACCTGGGGAAGAGTTGGAATATGTGGCAATTTTCCTGGAACCTAGTCTGAAGAACCATTTTTAGGACTGATTTACAGTAAAAATTACCTTGATACAATTTTTTTTGCTAGGAAAATGTTCTTGGAGTTTTTTTATCACTGGTTATACTGGGACAAGACCTCATGTGAATGCAGTTATTTTGGTGTCAAAGTGCTTTGTACCATTCAACTCTTCTTTCCAAAAAGAGCTGCAGTGCTTTCCCTGTTCTAATACACTGTACAATGCTCTACCTCTGTATGCAGATGAGATGTTAATGGCAGAGACTTCATTGCAGAGTGGTGAGGGTGAGCAGGAAGGTAATTAGACCCTTGCTTTTTATTGTCCTTATATAATGCTGCTGTGGATATTTTCCACCCCAGCTGTGGCTCCCAGCCTGCCCAGTCTTACCTTCCATCGTGGTGTGGATTTTGGATCCCACAGATTCAGGGATACGTGGCAGATAGCACAGAGTATCTGTTCATTTTCTGCAGAGGCACACCTGTGCCTGCAGATTTTGTCTGCACATGAAGCTGGGGATGCTCCTCAGTCTTCTAATCAGTTTTCTAGAGCCAAGACCCAAACAATGGATTCTTAGAACCATCAGATTTTTAAGGATACTTGAAGTCTGAACTTTGATTTCTCCCCAAAACTTGTGAGCAGCGTTTGCACTTATGGTAGATTAGATCTGTGTTATAGCATCAGAAATCACTCAATAAATTTCAACCATCCTGTGCAAGCTCCTGCCCCCTGCAGAGCAGAACCATTGTGAGTGTGAGTCCTCTCTGGAGGAGCTGGAGGTCAGTGTGCTTCTCTAGGGCTCTGGGGTTTTGCTGGCTGGGTGGCAGTGCTGGCCTGTGGGAGGGCTCAGCCATGTGGGCACCTTCCCTCAACGTGACAGGAACTGTGTTCCTGGAAATCCCAAACCAACAGAGTCATTCCTCACTCCTGTCAGGTGAGATTTCCAAGCAGGGAAATCAAGGGTGGAAAAAGGAACTACAGCAGTGCTTCTTAGGCTGTGTGTTATTCCTCCCCAGCAGTTCTTGACAAATTCTGCAAAATTACTTCATAAAACCTTACCCTGAGGTGAGAGTATTCTTACACCCTGGAGAAGCAGAAATCTCTGCAAGAGCTCAGTAGGCATTTCACACCTGATGGAGTATTAACAGAAATATTTAAGGAATATTAAAAAGCACCCAAACATTCTTTAGGGTTTCATCCCATGTCCAGCAAAGATACCATCAGGGATCTTCCACCTGAACCATCCCTATGATTGCACATTTAGGTCTTCTGTGATTCCTCGGGGAGATAAGGAGAGATAATGGCACACATCCATCCCATGAAGGGACTGGTAGGGCTATCAAACCTCTGGCTCACCACCTTTGGGATGCTGAGTCACAAATCCTTTTGTTGAAGGCCTGTAGAAGACCTGGCATGCTGGGACCTGTTAGCACCACAATGACAGGATTATTAGTATTACTCCTATTAACACTGCTACTGCTACTAATATGTTAATGAGTCTTATGTTAATAGATTAAGAATGAATTATGTACTGAGGTAATGGATGTTATACTTGATTTCAAGTGAAGGTCATTTGCAAATGTCATGCATGCCTGGCTAAGGGGCTGTATTTCCCTGCTTAGGAGCTCCAGAGCTAGAGAAACATTTGGCATTGCTCCTTTTTTCCTAGAAGTTTTCCACAGAGCTGCTGTTTGTAAAATGATGCTGCTCATTTTACTCTTGTTTTTGTTAATGAAATAAGAAAGAGCCCAATTCTGTGTTTTTGAGGCCCACACTTTCCCATTGGTTTTGAAAGGAACTAGGACTATAATGAGAAACACAGGGCCAGTCCTCAGAGATGCTCTTTGAGATGATGGGTGAGAGACAACAGAGCCTTCCTCCTTCTGACTCCTGCAATTCCAGACAAAATTCCCAGAGAAACTCCTTTAGCACAATAATATCCATAGTGTACCCCCTGTGGCCTGGACAATGTACTTAATGTGCACAGGAATATTCCTCAGAGTCATCACAAGGATACTTGATCTATATTGCTGGTTGGAAATGTGATGCTCTGATTGGATTTTTGGAGGAACTGTGTTCCCTTCCAAGGGAATATGGAGGAGGAAAGGAAAGGAAAGGAAAGGAAAGGAAAGGAAAGGAAAGGAAAGGAAAGGAAAGGAAAGGAAAGGAAAGGAAAGGAAAGGAAAGGAAAGGAAAGGAAAGGAAAGGAAAGGAAGGAAAGGAAAGGAAAAGGAAAGGAAAGGAAAGGAAAGGAAAGGAAAAAAGAAAGAAGGTAATGAAAAAAGAAAAGCAAGAGAATGATAGAGGCTGCAGTAGTATTATGTTACCAATTGGATAAACTGACAAAACAGCCTACTGTGACTCGGGGAGTTTAATTTTGTACATTTTGGCAACTTTTTAAAGCAGAAAATGAGAGCAGTACTGTCAACAGGGCTTTTGATATTCCTCAGTGTTTATAGTAGAGATGAAAGTGCATTCTGAATGAGGGTGGAGGGCAGCAGGCCAGATCCCACTCTGGTGACAAGAGGTGACAAACACGCGGGTCTGCCCCCCGCAGCAGCAGGCAGGAAACGCTTCTCCTCTTGCTCAGGGTGCTGGGACATTTCCAGTTTGTTCCATTCCTCCTGGAAGACACAGGATCTGGGAAGGGATTTGCTTTTCCTGATTACTGCCATAACCCAGTGGACAGCCAAGTCACTGCTGTGGCACGTGGAGACCCAGGGTCGTGTTCCTGCTCTTTGGGGTCACTGTTCTGCAGAACTGCTCTGGCTCTCACCTGCAGATGTTGCATGGCTTATATGCAGTGTGAAGTGACTCCTACAGGAAAGCAGCATTGAAGAATGGCCTCTTGCCCGGGGGTTAAGATATTCCTGTTGGATTTAGGAGATCCAAGTTCAACTCCCTGATGTGTATCAGGCCTTCAGAAGTGCATCTTCTGGCTGTCGAAATCACTGCCTGCTCTGGCCAGCTTTGTTTTGCCCAGGAGATTCCTCCTGGAGCACAGAAACCTTTTCCCAGTGGAAGTTTTGCTAAGCTAATGTGTGTAAGTAACCAGAAAAACATGTTGGGGGTGACAACAAGCTATCAAAACCAACTCTCTGAACAAGGAAGGGTCCAGATGTGTTTGCCAGCAAACCAAGTCAGTCTGTGTGCCATTGTGTTCTTTTGCTGAGATTTCATGGAAAGAGCTATAAATTGTGGTTCTGATTAGCCAGCAAGAAAGGTATCTGTCAGGCAAGTTCTACCACCCTTACTCATGTGCAGATTTCATTTCACTGGTTGTCTCAAGGGTTTTGCTGGACCATCCCTGTCAGGCTGCTCTGCCCTGCTCCTCGGTGCCTCTGGCAGTGCTATTAAGGGAAGGAGGGAGCTGTGAATTCCTGCAGTCCTTGGTGAGCTACAACTTCCTTCCTTGCTCACAGCTAATGAGAAAGGCTTCACCTCTTCTCCAGACCTTCTGGCCTGTTTATTTATAGAGGCCAGCATCCAGACACTATGGGGAATGCTGCAAACCAGACTTGGACCTGGGATGTAGCTGGTCCAGCTCAGCTGCACAGTAGAGTTTTTGTTGGGTGGAGGCATCTCAGTGTCCTGCTTGGGACATAATATCTCACCTCTAAATAAATGCTCTGCCCTGCAGGGAAAGGTGATTCTCAACAGGAGTGAGGCTGGTGGAACCAGGCTTATAAAAATATCTGAGCAGGGGAAGAAAATAACTGCTGTTTTCCAAGAAGATGCATTTTTCTATTTTAATTTTTTAAGGCTGTGATAAAATTAATGTTGTCTATGATGTAAAGCTGAAGGGCTGACCAGAACTTCCCTTGTGGTCAAGCTCTTTTTTTATTGATTGATTTTAAGTCCTCTAAATTTGTCAGGCTCACAAGTGCGTGGTGACTTCAGTTATAAGAGAATGTTTGTGCCTTTAAGGAAAAATACAGCAATTCCTCCTCCTCCTTGCCCTTCTCAACCTTGCAAGGAAACCAGCACTTGACCAGGATATTTTTCCTCCCTCGGTGGAAAATGTTGATTAAATACTCAGAAAAAAATAGCAATTAAAACCCCCAGACCCCTAAATCTCAAAAATCTTTAGTGGGAAACGTGATTATAGAATAGTTGCATCATTTTGGCTGAGAATGCATATTGACATTTTTTTTGTTAGAATTTCAAAACTCTAAGAGAAATGTCTTGAAAAAAAGCACTTTTCTATTGATAGAAAGAGATCTTCTATCAAACATTTCTATGCAAGTTGTTCTGCTGATGAGCTGGTTGAGCAAACCATGGCTGTGTCACTGAAAGGCTCATGGGGGGCTTTCCATACTCATTTATTCATCCTGATCCAGGAATTGTTTCAGTTGAGTTTTTGGTCATTCTTCACACCAGAGCAGACACCAGGGTTTGGGCTGGGATCATCTGAGTGGTCAAGTCCAGTCTTGTCACACTGCACTGCTGCTGTCAGCCCCTCAGGGTCTGGCACTGAGAGCTCTCTGCGTTTTTGGGGCACATCTTTGCTTAGCTGGTTTTACTGGGGTTAAAATTCCTGCTCTTATTAATCCCCACTGGCATACACTGCTTTCCTGCTGACTCGAGTTTGTTCCAAAAGCAGTGTGCAAGTGTTGTGTGAGGAGACACAAAACATGAAGTGACCAGGGCAGATGACCAGGTTATGGGAAGTTGGTGACAAGAACAGCAGAGCTCAGCTGAATTCTGTGCAGTAGGGTCACAAAGGACTCACTCTGTGAAGAACACAGGATTTCTCATCTTCCTTCAAAATCCATGCCTGCTTGTGTAGCTGGCTTTTGAATGGATAGTGAAGAGAATTCAGGGAGGAGAAACCAAGCAATATGAACATGGAAGAGCTTTGCACCTTCATGTAAATCCTGCCCTGTTTCTCTTGCTCCTGGGAGTGCTGGCTGCTTCTCTAGTGCATTCCATGGTGCCCAGGGTTTGCTGTGTTACAAGTCTGATCCCTCTCCCCTCTGACTGGGCTGAAGATGGAGAGAAGAGGTGGATATTGGCAATCTGCAAGAGAAGAGGTGGAGCCACGTTTTGATGTCATTTGAGTTCACTGACACCCTTTAGAATGTGGACTTCTCTGCTTTGTTTTCCCTCAAGGAAAAGAGATACAGAGAAATTAGAGGAGCTCTGGTGTGTGATTGCACTGTCAGTCAGCAGCAGAATCAGCCATGTAGGTTGCCTGTGGGGGTATTTCCTCATGTTGGCTCAGTCTGGCTGTTGTTGAAGTCAGTTTTTCCAGTGATCTCTGTTATGGGAGCTGAGGTTGGCCATTCCTCATCCACATCAGTTGGCGAGGGGCCCTTGCACTGCTCAGGAGTGCAGCTCCAGAGTAACCTAGATGCTCCCAAGGTGGTTTGCAGTGGCACTGTGGAAAGCAGGGAACAGAAGGCAATGAGATTTCTTTCCACAGACCTTTGTTTTAGAGGGTGTTTTGGGGTATGGGTTCACCTCTCCTTGGGTCTCTTGCCAGCAGGTGGGAACATTTTCAAGCTGTCCCTTTCCTGAGAAGGGCTGAATCGTCCGCCCTACAGCATCCCTTGATGCAATTAAAACCAGCAGGACTGCTTCTCCAGCACCGGGGCCTCCGATACTGGGAGGGGAAGCGGTGGCTCCTCTTTGAAGTCCCACCTACGTGAACATCAGTGGCAGGACTTCAAAGGGAAGCTGCTATTTCCTGTTGGAGCTCAGCCCTGGTGCTCAGCACTGCTAACAAAGCAGTCGGACTGGTTGCAAAGGCACTGATCCAGCAGAGAACTTAAGCACATGCTTAAGTCCCTCAGGACTTATCCACATGATCTGCTGGGGTGGGACTCACCTCCTCTGGAGACTGGACTGATGGTCAGGGTTGTGTCTCCCAGGTTGGATTTGCAAGGGGAAGAGCAAGGTGAGAGAGCCTGGCACAAGTGGGTGGATGGAGCTGGAACTCTGGGCTCACCATTGCTTACCTTGGGGCAGCTGGGCAGCAGCAGGAGGGGGGAACACCACAGGCCATGCTATGGAACTTTGCAAACAACCCAGAGACAGACTGCAGGCCACAGTGACCATCAGCAAATGCTTGTAAATCACAGATTCAGACCAAGCCAAAAATCAGCATTGTTGAGTTCAGGTGAGAATCCAGCCCAATGATTGGAGTTGGAAAGGTGGGAGTCTGTTTGCAAGGAGGTAGGAAATGCTAAAGGCACAATCATTCAGTCCCACCTTGTACTGGGTAATATTTTATTTTCATGCAGTTCCTCTGCTGTCTGTGGAGCTGCTTGCAGGCTAACGGATGGCATCATGGAGATGTAATTTTATAACAAGCATTATTTAGGTAATTCATGTAATTTGTACCAATTTATTCTCTCAGTTTTTGTCCTGAGGCTACAGACAGACCTTGTAGCCATGATCTGCAGCTGATACACAGGTGCCACCCTGCTCTTGCCCTGTTCTCAGCATCACATCATCCCCTCTTTAGCACTGCAGCATAAGAGCTTTTCCCTCATCACAACCTCCATGGACCCTCATGGTTGCCTCATGTGTAGCAATTAAAAGATGTCTGGGAGATGTTCCAGGCTGGGAGTGTGGATAGAAGCTCACAATTGGAAGGCTGCTCTTCTTTGCAGAGCAGATGTATGGGATTGAACACAGTGGGCTGTGGGAATAAGCAGGTCACAAAGCCTGAGGAGCCCCAGTAGGTTCCAGGTCCTGCTCCCTGAGGTTGTCCTGTTCCTGGGGTAGCACAGCCTGCCAAACCCAATCATTGGCTGCAGTTTTCCTCCACCTTGCTCTTCACCCTCTAGGGGAACTCATTCCCTGGTTGTTAATTCCCCATCCCAAGTGAGTGAATTGAAAACACTGCATTTCCTCCAGATTATTCTCTGAGACAAACTGAAGCATCTTCATTTGGATTATGAAATATCTATGCCACTGGTTTGGGATGTCATCAGCAGACATCTGCCCATTCATCCATGTTCCCAGAAGAACCTTCCCATGTGTCCTCCCAGTGTGGATGTGCATTGGGTCATTTTCAGGGCTGGCTGAAGCAGCAAGGCTCAGCTCTGTGCTGAGCTGCTCAGTGATGTGCCCACAGTCCTGTGGCACTGCCCAGATGAGGAGAGGCCCCCATGGCTCAGTGCAGGATGCCACTGCAGTGCTAATGTTGCTGCATGATTCCTCCTTGGCACACTCTCGTGGATCAGGCAGGGTTTCCACTGTGATTTTGTGTGGAAGTGCCCAACCACAGGGAGCTGAGTGCTCTCCTTTGGGTGGGAGGTTGGATGGGGCAGAGCTTTGTTCTGCTCACTCCTGAGTGCTCTGTGAGGGGTTTTGCTCCTGAAGCTGAGTCTGGTCACTTCACCTGAGTGAAGAGTGAAGCTGGGGGCCTCAGGGACTTGTACAAGTTAAAACCCAGAATTCCTGCTCCTGGAAAATCCATGAGAAGCAGCTGATGTGATTTCTTGGGAAGGAAGCCTTGAGCTGTGACTGAGGCATGGGACTCAAGCAAAAAAACCTGTTTGCCACAGGTGTCTCAGGTGGCCTTGCAAAGTTCCCTTGGTCTCTTGTTCCTTTGGTCTCCCACCTGTAAATTGGGTAATAAACCCTTGCCTGTGTGGCTGCTGGCCAGGTGAGGGTGTATCTCACTGCATGTTGTACAGCTACCAGATTTGCTCTTGAGCAGGATTCTCCTCCTGAAAGAAGAAATAACAACCAATTGAGACATGATGAGTTTTTGGAGGGACTTCTTGCAAAGGCTCCTTGGATTCAAAGAAGGTGCATTTTTTAATCTTCTTCATTTGTGTGGTTTCTACCCATGAGTTAGTACTAAAAGGGTTTTATCCGATTCAGGGTGTACATGCAAATATTTCTATTTGAATAATACTGGAGAATAAATTTAGAAATGTTTGAAGAGGGTATGAATGCCTCAATCTGCTAGGTGGAAAAATTACTACTTCTTGTGGGTAACCCAACCTGTTTAAGTTGCTAAAAACATACCTGACTTAAAAAAAAAAAAGAGAGAGAAGAAGGAATCGCTGAAAAGAGAGCTTTTTAAAAAAACAACTCTCTTCAGATTTCTACTTTAATATTTCAGTATGCAACAGTATTTTCATAACTGCAGCTTTTTTGGGTAGAGGTGGGGGAAATTAGAATATATTAAAGAACTCTGGAAACCACTTTCTATTTGTAAAACATGTTGTGTGTGTATCATAACACCTACAGTACTTGTAGCTCTGCCAGATTGTGCATCGACTGCCAGAATTCTCCTTGCTAAATGACATTATACTACTTTGTGGGTATTGAAAACAAATATTTTGAGGGGCAGGAGCATTCTCATCCATAAAACATTCATTGCACTTGCAATATTCAGTCCTAGCCTTTTATTTGAAGGGTGCTGCGTTTTTCAGCTGCTTGCCATGAGTGGAAGGATAGGTTTGAGGAAGGTTTTGCTCTCCAGCTGGTCCTTGCTGTGTATTTTTTGCAATCTAGCAGCCCCTAGGGGCTCTGGAGGAGATGAGGGCTTTGGGATGCTGGGCACTGTGTGGACCTGGAGTGAAGGACAGTACTGGAATGAAAAGTTGGGTGGTTTTTTCCAGAAGTGCAGCCCCAGAGCAGCTCTTCTCACACGAGGTGTTTTGGGAGGATGGGAGGTTGCCCAGATGGAGCAGGGAGTGAGGGCCAGCCCCGTGCAGCCATGGGCACTGCAAGGGGCACTGCTGGCACAGTGCTGGAAAGGATGGTGAGGGAGAGCTGCACTGCTGGCTGGCAGCTGTCCCTGCTGCTGGAGGGGTGGTGCAGAGGCTGCAGGACATGCAGGGACACTGCTGATGTCTGACTGAGGCTCCCAGTTAACCCAGTCACCCACACCTTGTGCCTTTTGAGGGTGGCACAGGGGTGCTTCCTTGCCAACATGAGATGAACCCTGACACATCCCTCTTGTAAAAACCTGCAAAAGAGGAGCGAGGAGGTGAAAAACCAGGTTGAGTCTCTGAGCTCTCCTTGGTTCAGCTGCTGGAACAGCCTCCACTGGGCTTCTGGTGCTGCTCATGGAGCCTCAGACTGCTCTCCCTCACTCCAGGGTTATGCCCCAGCCACAGCCTGGTGCACTCCTGTGCCAGAGCCCAGGAGGAGCAGGGAGCATTGCCTAATGCCCTCCTGTGCCCTGGTGGCATCAGCACATTGCAAGCTGCACTTGCCAAGCTCTAAAGTGGAGACTTTGCTGACATTTTATATTATGTTTCAGTGGCACTCCTGTGTTTGTTTGGCATAAAAGCCACGATTAAAATGCAAGCTAATTAGTAGCTACTTACTAATATCTCCTTGATTTTTAATCGTCATAGACAGATGCAATCAGTTTTCACAGCTATAAAGAGCAGTAGTGTCCTGCTAAAAACTATAACATGCTTTAATCCACAGCTGAGCACTTTGCTGTGACTGGATAGACCTGTTGGTTTTTAGAATTTGTTATTAGAGATGGATGATTAAAATAGAAAGGAAATGGAAAGACGTTTTAGAGCTGGTTAGGAAAAAATCTTCAGGAATGGACTTATCCATTTCTTGGTTTGGTTTTTTTTTAACTCCATCCTTCTAAAAGTGACACTGTCTGACACGGACAGAGCTGCTCCAGAGGCTTCAGGGCACATTAAAGGGTAATAAGAAGGGCATGGGGTGAGAAAAAGGTTCTTGCTGGGTTAAAGAGAGACACCTGATAGCTCATCTGGGAGCAGAGAGTCAGGTTTAATAATGTCCTTGCTAAACACAGTTAATAATTGAGGTCAGGCCCTGGGTGAGGGCAATAAGGGGATAGTGTCCCATGTGTGGAGTGATGGGGTAAGGACAAGCTGCTCAGAGCACACGAGCCATGCTGATTGCAGGCACACAGCAGAGCCAGCCTGGGTCAGCTGGGACCCTGATGGCAGCAGGTAACTCACAAAGCTCTGCTCTTTGTGTGCCTGTGGTTTTTATTTTTTTGGAAATGCCTGATAATTGCTTTGCTTGCAGAATAGGGGGGCAGCATGGAAGTGATCGTGCTGGCTTGGCAGAGCCAAAATGCTCACGGATCAGCTTGGGAGATCTGGGGAAGACAACAGGCTTATCTTGCTCCACCTTGCTGCTGTGGTAATGTATAGCTGGAATTAGGAACTAAAGGGCTGTAAATGTTTCCAGCAGAAGGATCAAGTTCAGGTATCTGAGGGTCATTATACATGCTGTACATCAGAGTCCCTTCCAGAAGCCAGGGCAGTCATCTCAGAGTGCACTGCTGAAGGCAGGATTACCTTTTGTAACTGTGCAGGTGAGGAATCAAACTAGCAAATACCTGAGAGACTTGGCTGCAGCTGTGCAGGGAGTCTCTGCCAAAGCAGTTAGTTCTCACTGTGAGCACTGGTGCTGGCCACTTCCCTTAGGGCACAACTTATTTCATGTTCTGCCCACTTCTCATGGCCTGTGTTTGTGGCCCTGATCCTGCCACAAGGTGCAGATGGAAGGATGTCCATTGGTTTTGGTGGGGGCATGGACTGTGTGCTGCAAGCCTGGGGCTTTTAGCAACAGGATTTGAGCTGCAGCTCTCTGGGAGGAGGCACGTGCCATTCCTGGCACAGCAGGGAAAAGCAAGCTCAACCCATCATAGTTTCTTCCACCTCATGGCAAAGCTGGAGGGAGGATGGGAAAAAAGCTGCTCTGATTACAGCTCATGTATGTGCTTTGGCAGAGAGAACACAGCGTAATTGTGGGCCAGAATTTTGCCATTAAGTGGTAAATCCTTGAAAACCATAATTCTGCAGAATTCAGGCCAGGGAAAAGCCTGTTTCCTCGGTTTGCTGTGGAGGGTTCCTCTGCAGACACTTGCCCAGTTTCTGCTGCAGCACAGCCCCCGTGCACTTGGTCAGCCAGAGCTTTATTGCCATTCCCATTACACAGGAGGGGAACACCTCTGCCTGCCTGGAAGGGCTGGGAAAAGCCCTTTTCCTACTCAGTACAGTGCCCAGCACAGCATCCAGACGTTGCTTAGCACAGGCAGGGTCCTGTGACCTGCAGGGACTGCTGTGCCAGCAATTAATAATAAATCACGAGTATGGTACAAGTTCTCTGACAGACCCTTCCTTCCTTCCACGGGCTTGTACTCCAGGCATGGGGTAAGAAAAACAAAAAAGGAAAGGAACAGCTTACAAATGGCCAGATTGCCTTAGTTTGGCAGTCCTTGCTTGAAAAAGGCCTGGTAGCACATGAAAAATTAATCAGTATGTGAAGGATTGGAACATAAGCACAAGATCTAGTAGACTGATGAAGGACTGAAAATAGTGCATGAATAAGTCATTCATAGCTTATCATCCCAGTAATCATTCCCTCAGTGATAACAACTTTTTAGAAAGCATTAAACTGAACATGGCATGGACTTAAAATTTAAGATAAATCCGGGTGACATTTTGGCTGTCTGTGAGGTGGAGTGGCAGAGGGGGGATGGCAGGAAACCAATCTTTTCTGTGAGCTCTTTGTGCAGGCACACGTGCTGGGCAGGTCCCCAGGGGCAGCAGCGCCCATAGGAGCATCTTTTAAGGGATGCAGCTTCCTACAATTCCTCTCACATCCCAATGCTGCACTCATCCTGTGTCAGTAAAGTCCTTGATGTAGGATTGTTGCCATAACCTGTTGCAAGCTGGACCTTCCCTGTCCCTGCTCCCTATCATGGGTCCTAATTCTGAACAATTGTATGTGGTCTGCAGAAAAATATTATACTGTGAGGCATAAGTTCATCTTAATTGCTGCATTTCCTCACTTTTTAGGCTTGGCTTTGTCACTGCCATAATGTTCTTTTAATGTTGTTATTGTTTCTTACATACATGAAGTGTTTTACAAATGATGGATGGCCAAATCTCTCTGATGTTTGGTTGCAGCAGCTCAGTTCCGTGTGCTGCTAAAACTCCAGCCAAAGGAGACTTTAGGGGTCTGTGTGTGCAGCTAAGATGGATTTGGGGCTTCTGATCCTCTGGCTGGGTGCTGTCTGTCCTCACAGGCATTACTGGCCCAGCTGTGATCCAGCATCACTCCTCTGTTCCCAGGGGAGGATCCATCCCTGCCAGTGGTGGCGGGTGCTCCCCAATCACAGAGTCCCAATTGTCCTCACTGTGCAATTCGTTTGCCACATGTTTAAAAATGAATGTAGCTATGTGAATAAGAGGAAAAGTTCAGGCAGAGGAATAATTTATAATTCCCAATAATATTGCTTCTAGCTACTGCTCTATAGTGCCAGTTCCTGCCCACTGTGGTTTGAGCAGCTAACAGCTATAAAAGTTTGTTGACCTGAGAGGTTTAGTATCAACCATAGGTACAGTCAAAGTCAATATGGAGGCTGAAAATCTAGTGCTAATAGAAAAATAGAAGTCAATATTTAGAATGTGAGTCAGGTACTTAAAATAGGAAAGCGAAACAGATGAGGGCTGTAGCTGCAAGAGTGCTGGAGGTGAAATGTTTAGATCCAAGGACCACTGCTGATTACTATCTTCTCCTCTAACAAGGTTGCTTATTCTGCTTCCAAAATTCATTTCCAGTGGCCAGGCCACCTCCCTGACCTATATTGCTCAGACTGCCATTACGTCAGAGCCTGCTTATTTGGGGCTCTAAGTGAAATCCTCTGTCCTCTAGGTGAAATCCACAGGTAATTATATATGGGGCAAATATGGGCTGGGGCACGGAGAGGCCAGGAGAAGAGTTTGGCTTAGCTGTGTTTATACTGGAAAATCCCCTTTCTAAGGCTGTACTGTTAAGTCTTGGAGGGGAGGGGGCACAGGGAACTCCCCCCCTCAGGCAGTAGCTGCTGGGAACAGGGATTTCACAGTGCAGCTCTTCCAGCAAAGCATCAGGTGGAAAAGCAACCAGCCCTAAGTGGGGTTTTCACCTTGGAGAGGGGCACGAGGAACTGAGAGCTCTTACCCACAAATGAAAATGCTGTGGCCTTATTTACACTGTGAGGGATGGGGAGCAATGCCCGAGCACACCAGTGATGAATTTATGTGCCCTGCAGTGAGGCAGTGTTTTCATTTCTGCATCCTTCCACTGTGTGCTTGCAGTGGACCAGATCTCCTACAGATGTGAATCTGTCCAACCCCATTAGAGTCAGCAGAGCCCCTTTATTCCAGCTAGGGACTGCATGCACATCTCTAAAGAAAGTGCCACCTTCCAGGTTCTCCCACTGCACTTCCTCTTCAGGGAGAGCCTTGGTAGCCAAGAAGGTGTCCCAGGATTCACAGTGACAGTATTTTGCTACTGTAGGAGGACCCCTTCGTGTCCTCCTCTGACATATGTGATGACATCCCTTTGTTTTGGCTTTGATGTCACAACACTGTTTTCACAGACTTGCCCTGATCTTGTTGTGACAAGGTCAAGTCTCATTCAATTCAAGAGGAAAGTGTCAGTATGAGGATGGAAACCCTGGTATTAATTAAGCTCTGAGCAGTAACTTCAGGCAGATGCTCTGCCTTTATTTCTTGCATGTACAGTGCTCCAGCCAACACCACTGGTTCATGGGGCAATCCCAGTTTTGGTTTCAAAAAAGGTACATATTCTAAAAAATGATTGCTGGACAGCAAAGAACCAGGTTCCAATTTGGAACTGTGCTCCAGTAACACCAGAAGTCACAGGGAGATCAGCCTGACAAATTGTGTCATGGTACCTACCACAGGGTGGACTGGCAAAATCTGCTCTTGCAGCTATTTTCTTGTGAAAAGTGAAGTTTGTTTCTGCTGAACTATCTGAGGTATCTATATAAATCTGAGATTTTTATTTTTACATCCAAAACGTCCAAATATTTAAGCTGGAACAGTTTGGTTGTAGTAGAGTTCCTGTTTCATGCTGCCCCATCTGAGTATTGTGAACCACACCAGGATTTAATTTAATGTAATTGCAGACGTCTATAATTTGCAAGTATTATTGTAATATCAATAATGTTTGTTATTTTTTCTGACCAAGTGCTCAGGCAATATGGCATGTCAGCACATCCTAGAATGTATAAACTGGGTTGAGCAATGCCTGGTAGCTATTTACTGAGTATTTCAGGTGCAGAAAGTGAGGCTCATTGCACAGAATGATTTGCCCATTGTTCTTAATGAAACAAATATGTAACTGGATCCCAGCCTGATGGGATGGTTCTGAAGTGGGAGAGGTCTAACCACCTCATGCTCCCCTTTACTGCAGCCTTAGCTTTGCTAAGGAGGAAACAAGCAGAATTCTGTTCTTCTCACCTCAGGGACCAATATTAAAGGGGATATGGCACCTTTCAGCACAGCCTTTTCAGCTGGAGAGTTCTCAGAGATAAGATACCCATACTGATACATTATCTGGACATAAGGGTGTGTGTAGGGGTTTCTCTAAAGGCTGGCAGAAATCCAGGGTTTCTGATTCTCCAGAAACCTAAAGAAACTTTCTTTCCTTTTTAACTTCAGGTAAAGCAGCAGCTCTTGCATTTGCTCAGTTTCCTTCTGTAGCAATCCCACAGAGGCTGCACTTCAGAGCCTTTCTGCCTCTGGGGGAAAGGGCAGTGCAGCCCTGGTGCCCTTGGCTCCTTGCCCCATCCCTGCACAGCAGGGACAGCCTTTCCTCAGGGGGGTTTGTGGCTGCCCCACGGGCTGGGGATGAACTCACAGCTGATCCCAGCACACCGTGGAGCTCAGGGAACTCCCACTCCTGCCCTGCTGGGGCACAGGGCAGAGGATGCCCACTTGGGAGTCACACACATCATCTGCTGCTTCCAGGTATTGCAGCAACACAGGCAGAGCTCTGTCCAAATCTTTGCTTTGCCTTTGGAAGGGCATAAGTCAATCAGATGCAGGATATTTCAAATGAAACTTTGCCGAGGCTCCTCGAACCATTGTGTCTGGTGGAACTTTGTTTTCATGGAGAGCCTTTTGACTGGGAGCAGTTTTCATCATCAAACCTCTGGGGTAGGCCCAGATTTCAGAGCAGATGAGCCATGAGCCAGTTATAAACAAAGCAGCAAACAAGGTTTTGTTTGCAGACCATTGTATGAAGCCCTGGGTATGGGTCAAAGGCTTGGAAGGTTTTGTTTTAAATGTAGTTTTGTCAAACGTTCTTGTTACAGCATATAGACTTCCTATCATCTGGACACAAGTTCAGCAAAATAGACTTTAGAGGGACAGAATGTCCTAAACTGACCTAAAATTGTTTTACTCTGCATAAACATGTCATGATTTTTAAAGAACTTAGGCTCCTTTATGGACAGAAACTTGGAATGTCTTCCCTCAGACAGTACAAAGATTTCCTTTGTGAGCTCTGATGAGTCAGGAAATATTGCATCTCAGACTTATCACTCTTGCAAGGCTGAATATTGCACATTCTATTGCTCAGGAGGTTGTGATTTTGCAGAGATGTTACCCATTGAGGAACACAACTTGAATCACTGTCACCTGGACTTCTGTCTGAAGAGATGGGACCCGAGGAGGTCCCAAGGAGGAATATTGACAAGTGTTCCCTTCCTTTGTTTGCCAAAAAGAGGATGGAAAATGTCTTGACAAGTGGACATGAATAACTTTGCAAGACTGCTCTAAAAATGAGTTGCAACACCAAGCAACAATCCCTGTATTGAAGCCATGACTGTTCAGAGCAGCAGAAGAAACTTCTTCCCTGTCATCCCAACACAAAAGAACGGGGCCTGGGCAGGTTAAAATTGCAGCTCTGTTTCCCAGACCTTCCTACAAAACTCATCTTGCACAGAGAGAAGTTAGAAAGTAAACTAAAATAACTCTAAGAAGTTATTTAGCACACAGAATAACATAAGTGACAGGACAAGAGCCCTCACACCCTTGCAAGTGCCCTGGGAAAAGCTGGAGCAAACAAACTGCTGCCTCCTGGGCCAACCTGCACAGGTACATTTGACCCCCTTGCCCAAGCTGTATTTCATTAGTGTATCTCAAGGAGGATGGGCTGTTAAATGATTCAAGCTGGATAAGATTTGCTGCAATGGAAAACTTGTGTGCCTCTGTGCCTCTCTGCTTGAAAAACCCTTTGCAAAAATAGATTAGCAAGCCATCACTGTGAACTGGACTGTTAACCTAAGAGTAGAAAATACAATGGGGTTTGAAACTGCATTTTAATTTGTCATGCTGCTGAATAATTTATCATACATCTCACCATATATTGAAATGAAAACCTGAAGTATGACATAGAGTAAATAATTCAGACTGGCTCTTTCATCGAGTGTGAGCTAGGTTATTGATACTTCATTTTAGTGAGATACACATCCATGTCAGCTCCTGCTGGGCTCTCCACTTTTGCTTGTGTTGGTACCAGTGAGAAATTTAGGACTACAAAGGCAGTCAGAGGGCTGGGCAGAGTTGGGGTTGTTCAGCCTGCTGCAGCCTTTCAGTACTTCAAATGAGCTTATAAGACACAGGGGGACAGATCTTTTTACTAAGACCCACAGTGATAAGGTAATGGCTGTAAAGGAAAGGATTGTAGATTTAGATTAGATATAAGGAAGAATTTTTTTATGATGAGGGGGTGAAACACTGGCACAGATTGCCCAGAGGGGTGGTGGGTGCTCCATCCCTGGACACATTCAAGGTGAGGCTGCTGAGGCTCTGAGCAGCCTGATCCAATTGAAGATGTCCCTGCTCATTGCAGGGGGCTGGACTGAACAACCTTCAAAGGTCCCTTCCAACCCAAATCCTGCTGTGATTCTGTGAAATCCTCCTGTAGGCAGCCCACCAGCTCTCTATGTACTCCTTCATTTCTCCTGATAAAATGACAGCAAGGAAAACCTCTGCAGCCTGAGAAGCAAGGACAGATGAGCTGACCTGAGGGTGCAGCCTCCCAAATCCTCGAGGAGCAGCCACAGCAGCTTGAGGAGCAAGCTGGGGGTGTTGATCCACCCCCTCAGCTGCAGCACCCATGTCAGGCTGCAGTGCAGGGGCAGCAGCAGGCAGGGCTGCAGCCCTGGGGCTGGCACCTTGGTGGCACGTGCTGCAAGCTGGCAAACACAAACAGATGGTTACAGCACAACTGTTGGTGTTATTTGAGATCGAAATCTTAACAGCTAATTAGTATCTCATTAGGGTTCTATTTACATAGCTAATGAAGGTAATTTATGAGGAAAGAAAACATTTGAGACTCCCCAGCACAGTCAATTGACTTGAACTGTGGTGGAGCAGACAGCCAACTGCATTTAGAGCCTGGATAAAAGGGACAACAAAAAGACACGAATCCATAGGAAAATGTGATTTAAACCTCCCTGTGCCTCAATTCCCACTAATCAGGGGCAATGAGTTCTCCATTCTCCATCCACTGTTTGGGGTACTGACTTCTTCTAAGCAAAGGGAAAAGGCATGGTTTGCCTTTGTTTGTTTGTTTGTTTATTTATTTGAATCAATCTGAAAAAAAAGAAGGGGGTCATCAGACATGGTGAAAATAGGTGCATTGGTCCTGTTCAGCCCATTTCAGAGGAGATCTCAGTTTGTTATTGAAGGTAATTGAGGCTTTACTGCAGAGCAGTCTGAATTTGTCATTCCCAAGTTCAAGGAAATAATTGCTAAATGGGTTTCTCTAGTGAAAAATTCGTTTCTGTACTTCTTTAAAGAAGTAGAAGTTTCCAGAGCAGTGCTTTGGGTGTCTGTGCTTACCTGCCTTGGCACTCCAGTGCTCCTCTGCTTTCTTGGCAGAACTGCTTATAAAAGACAATCTTTTATAAGTAAGAGAAAGGAGACACTTGTTTCTCATCAAAACCAAATATTGACATTTCCTGCCTGCTAAACCTTTTGTTCTTGAACCACTGTTAAGGAAAAATATTTACAAAGTTAGGAGATAGTTTAAAGCAAGAGCCCACATGGGGATCATGGGAGACTGCCTTTGAGGAAAGATCCTGGTGTTTTGTCATGTTCAATCTGGGATGGGTCTCAGAAATACCAGGATACTGTAACTACTGGTTTTAGGAAGGAGCAGGACTTCAGCTAGGCTGAGTGGTCACAGTTCCAGCTGAGCTTTACAAGTTCACTGGATTTAGGCTCCCTGTTCCTCTCCAGGACTTCAAACAGGAGCATTAAAAAGCTGCAAACCAAAGCTGAGCTAAAGCAAAAACTGTTGTGTGTCACACTGTTCATATTGAGACCCAAAAGAAGCTATATAAAATGTAAATCTGTAATTATGATCTGATTGTAATTAGGAGCAAATTGCACTCTAGAGATTAAATCACTGGTAGAGGCTGTAGAGAACTTTTGTTCTTTTAGACCTTTGAGTGGGCATGGGAGATTAAATATCTAATTATGACATTTGGGCAAAAAAATCAGAAATCATTCACCTCCCCTCCCCGCTACTAACTCCTTGATCACTCATGGTCCTCCTGAGAATTTCTGTGGTGAGATTCTGAAATTTGTGCTTTGCTGGTTTTTCCTCCCTTTGCCACTTTTGGTGTGGTGGTAGCTCTGATTCTCGTGGTGTTGCTGTTGGTGCAGATCACATGGGCAGCATTCCCAGGGAGACTGGGTCACCCAGGACATCAGCTTGGCAAAATCACTCCTTTTTCCATGCATCCTTGTTGCTTCTCCCCCCATTCCTGTGTGTGTATCTCTCTCCCATTAAAAAGAAAAAGAGGATTAAAAAAAGGCAAAAAAGCTTTGAAGGCTTGAATATACTTGAGCTTTCATTGCCCTTTGTTTTTATCCAAAAAAGCTTATGTTCACTCAAAATGGCAATTACTTGAATCTAATTGGAACCATTTATGTAGCTCCAAACTCATTGCTTGATCTCAATGATAAATGAACTTACAAAATATTTTTGTTACTAAAAGAATTGTAGTTGTGCAGGCCAGATCATCAGTCACGATTTCCTTTTGTGGGCCTAATGTGAACCTCATTTGATTAGGAACAAAAGGTTAGCTGAAACATCAGCTACTGTACCTTCAGCTATGGCAGGGAAGGGAACCTGGTTCCTAGAGATTTCTAAATCCTGGTTTTCATGGTAAAGATTTTAACTGAGATTTATCTGTTAAATGAATTTACATTGCATTTAAATATAAAGGAAAGGATATATTTGTAATGTAGAAGTTCCAACCTTGATCAGGACCCCATGGAGTGAAGTGCTGTGCACCAGGAAGGTTTTACTGTTCAAACAAACCAGCTCCTTGAACCTGTTTGTGGCAGCAGAGATGGAGCAGGGCTGGGGAGGAGCTCTCTGCTGGGAGGGATGGTGGGAAGGAGCTCTCTGCTAGGAGGGATGGTGGGAAGGAGCTCTCTGCTAGGAGGGATGGTGGGAAGGAGCTATCCATCTGCTGGGAGGGATGGTGGGAAGGAGCTATCTGCTGGGAGGGATAGTGGGAAGGAGCTATCTGCTGGGAGGGATGGTGGGAAGGAGCTCTCTGTCTGCTGGGAGGGATGGTGGGAAGGAGCTCTCTGTCTGCTGGGAGGGATGGTGAGAAGGAGCTATCCATCTGCTGGGAGGGATGGAGCAAGCCTGGGTGTTGATCAGCTACATTGTTTGGGACTCTGTAAAGTTCCTGTGCTGAACAGAGGGGCAGATGCAGCAAGGAGGGAAGGGTCCTTCACCTCTGGAATAAATTAGCCATGGGAAATGCCAAGCCTGAATCCAAACAAGGGCTTCTCAAACTGCAGCAGGATGGGAGAAGTGGCTTTGCAGAAACCCTGATACCTCCTGCCCAATTTATAGTGAAGGAATAAAACTAGATTGAGGTTTGGCTGAATAATTGTCTCTAGGACAGATGGCTTTTGGGATCATATGCTCATCTGGTGAACTGAATAAGAACATCTTCACATCCATCACTGAGCTTTTCTTAAAAGGAAAACAAAACTGAGATAAAAACCTGCCCAAAGAGGTGTTGGTCACTCATCCTCAGCTGGCAGCAGCACTTTCTGTCAAACATCCCTGCTCCCCTCCCTGGAGCTGCTTCCTCCCCTTCACCTGCCAGCAGAGAAGCATGTACAATTGCTCCCTGACCCAGAGGAGACAGTCAGAGTCAGCTTAAATGTCTGGAGGAGTTTCATCCTAACCTGGGGAGACTTGAGTTAGGGGATGGTTGGGTGTGAGAAGTGGAGGAGGCCCTCAGTGGGGATGTGGGAGGAGAAGGGGATCCCTTTCCCTGCTCCCTGCAGCCAACACAGGGTTCATGGCTGTAGAGTGACACCCCAATGAAGAGAATGCCAGTCAAAGCTGGGTGCCAGTTTGGACCAGCTCGTGGCTCAAACACAGCACAGAACTCTGTTGTGCTGCTGCCATGGGTGTGCCAGTGCAGAGCTGCACTGATCCTGGCAAACCTGTGCATGGTGTGTGGCAAACACCCTCACACTTCTGTGCACCCTTCTGAGCACTGGGGCTTTGGGAATCCTCTCACCTCACTCCCCTCAGCCCCTCTGGGTGTTCAGGAGCCCTCTGAGCTCCCCACAGCCTGGGATCCCAGCTCAGCCTGCCCCAGAGCTGCTCTCTGCATCACCACAGCTCTGCTTTCAAGTGGTTTCCCCTCTGGGCACCTTTTATCAACAGCTGCTGTGCAGATCAAAGTGTGCTCAGCACTGGTGAGATCCCCAGCAGCTGACTGGAGTGGTGACAGCCTTAACCCAGCCCTGCATCCTCTGGGCAGGCAGAGGTGGGCACAGCCTTGGGAGCCCCTGCACTGCAGTGCCTGGGAGCACATCCAAGGCCAGCAGTCCTGGGGCTGTCAGACACCCCAGTGTGCCTTTGGGCCAGGCCAGGAACTCTTCCCAGGTGGGTTCTTACTGCCTGGCCTCCCTGGGACCATCCCCAAGCTGCAGTTTGCATGCAGCCATCCTGCTGAGCAAGGCAGCAGTGAGGCAGGGTTTCCCATGCCAGCTGGCCTCCATGGCCAGGAGTGTTCCCAGGCACTCTGGATTCACTGGTGGAGATGTAGCCTCAGAGGAACAGATACAAACAGAGCTGTGGGTTTAGTTTGCTCCCGTGGAATTTGGCCCTGGGCTTTGGAAGAAGAGGGTTTGGCTTCTCTGAAAATGCAGTGGGCTCACGAGGAGCATGGAGCTGTGGGAAGAGAAGGAGCAGGGAACAAGGGACACTTCTGCCAGGGCTCTGAGGTCAGGCAGGGGTGTGACAGATCACTTGGGCATTGCTGCATTTCTGTTTAACTCCTGAGGTGGGTATAATTGGTGTTCTCCACACAAGTGAAGGAAAAGCTGCAGTTTCAGTAACCTGGGAGGAAACTGGAGGCACTGTGCCCTCTGAATGCCCATTCTGGGTGGGAACCCCTGCCTTCCTTCAGCACAGCTGGGTGGCTGCAGGTGCCAAGCTCCAATTGCCCTCTGGCTTAGCAAGGGGGAGACAGAGATTCCCTCCCGAGGCTCACAGAGCTGGCTTGGAGGGGACCTTAAAGATCATCAGCTCCAAGCCCTGCCCTGGACAGGGACACATCCACTCAACCAGGCTGATCCATTCCCCACAGTTAACTTGGGGGTGCTTTTGCCCCTTAAGGTGGGATTTGTTGCTGCAGTTTCTTCCACTCTTAGGATGTGAAATATTAAAATAAGAGAAAAGCTTTAAAGACTTCTCATTCAGGGGAGTTATGTATCTTTTTCTGGTTTTATTACATGGTTTATATCAAAGTAGAGGTATTAGAAATGCTTTTATCAGCAGCAGGACTAATGGAGAGGTTGCCAGGAGCAGTTATTCCCCTCATGGAGAACACTGGAAAATGCTATTTCTCTGAACACAATGGTGATAGTCCTGCTAACCTGCTGCTCTGCTTAAAAATGTTAAAAGTTCAAAAACTTAAAAATTAAAGTGATGTCTATGTGGCAGCTCAGGAGCCTCCTTTCCACATGGGGTTTTGGGAAAACCACAGAACAAATGGCATTCAGTGGGATAGCAGTGATTTCACTTCATCTTAAGAGGAATAAATCTTTGTTTTATCATATAAGTAGATGTTCCTTTGGAGAGTTCATAGAAAAGCTTTTTCATAATTTTAGACCTGGAAAACTGAGCTTGTTTTATCAGAACGTGTCCAATATTGTAAATGAATGAAGGGAAGAAAGGAAAAAATAATATTGACATATTATTTCAGTGGTGTATTTTTTTAATCTATCAGAGTTCCTCAAAATTAATGTCTGACATTTTAGAAGTTGCTTAGGGGAAAAAAAGATATACAAAACACTCTACTTTTTATTAAGTTTATTTTGTAAGGAAACTATTTTCCCACCAGCTGCAGAAATGAATGTCACATTCAATTGCACAACTTGGATTTTCAATTTTCCACTGGTATAGAGAGAGCAGCCCTGGTTTTCCAAGGATTTATTCACAAACTTGAGTTTCAGGTCTTCAGGATCTTCCTAGGCTGTGTAAGCATCTGAACCAGGACTTACAGTTTGTTTAAAATTATTTAAGGTATTAATTTGGAACTTATGGTGATCTTACATCTTTCCTGATTCAAGTGCTGGCTGCCCTTTCTGGCAGAGAGGAGCAGGAGGAATTTTGGGGCAGTTCCTTTTTTGAAACCCCTTGGCTGTCAGGGCTTATGCAGGGGCTTGGGATGTACAAAGGGAAGCAGAAAGCAAGGAAGGCAGTGAGGTACAAAGTAAATGAAGTTTATTCCATGCTTCCCCAGCTTGTTTGTTTGTTTAGTATTTTGGTTTATTTGAAAGGAGTTTATTCCACAGCTGACTAAAGGAATGTCTGCAATATTTAGTGCACCCACCTGAAGTGGATGTGAATGTTTGCTGAGCCTCTGCACCTGAATGCTGGAGAGGAAACAGAAAATGTAAGGAAGGGCAAATCTCCTGCAGTAACACAACACCCAGGCCTAGGTCCAGGGAGAAAAAGCAGAATTGATGGGAATCATGGAATTAGTAACTGGACAATGCTGCACATCATGGATGTTTCATGGCACTGCTTTTCCAGGCTAATCCTGAACAGACTGATGGATGTGCTTACTTTAATGAGCACATAAAGTGAGGGTAGAGGGGTCACTGCAAATATCAGAAAAACCTGAGGCTGGGTGAAGGAAGGCAGTTAAAGGTATTAAGGAATATAAAGGTTGGCCCAGGCTTTCCCAAAGTGCTGAGCAGACTGGCTGCACAATGCCCATCCTGCAGTGGGGGCTGGAAAAAAGCACAGGGAGGAGGTGATGGCACAGCAAATGTGGGAATTCAGGGTGTCCCCCTCCTAGGGAACCAATCTGTGCATGGGTGCCCTGACTGGTGCCTTCATTATCCTGACCAAGGCTGTAAAACCCCTCTCTCTTCTGTGTAAACAGACTCTTACCACATCAGAGCTTTTCTCTATAGTTGAATGGGATTATCATATTCCTGCTAGGATTTGTGGGTTGCAGCAAGAACTGTGGACAAGGCACTGCAGGAATTTGTCAGGAAACTATGGGGTAATAGGTTTGGTATCAGGCTTTTAAAAAATGTCTCCACGAGCTGAGAACTGAACATCTCACTTGAAATTTAGGGATTTTGACCCAAAGACTGTATCTAACCTGCTTATGCATTGTTAAAAATCTGAGTGTAACCTCCTCAGGTCTTTGGGCTCCTGTGTACCTCTCAATGAAAATGGCCTTTTTCTGCTCTCTGCCCCTTCTTTCCTTCTGTAAAATGGAGACAGTGATGGAGGAATATCAAGGGGATTTTCCTCCCCTTGGAGAGCACTGTGGAGGCTGGATCCAGGGAGGTGACTCTGACTATGACTCCATAACTTTAAGGTCACAGATGTTCTGAGGATAAACAGTACCTTGAAGCAGTTGAATGTGTGCTGCTAATAATTAGTCCCTGCAATGTGGAATGTGCTGGAGCAGACAAGAGCCTGGGAGCAGCCAAAGGATGCTGTTCTCCTGAACCCCTCCCAGCCAGTGGATTCTGTAGCACACAAGCAAACAGCCTCCCAAATAAATTCCCTGATGATGTCTGAATGGGGACCTGTGCCCACCAGAGCCCCTCTGGAGGCTGGGAACAAGGGGTGGAATTGAAGGCAGCTGGCAAAGGGCTTTGCTGGCAGCACAAAGCAGGTGCAGCTGCTGATCACTTGTGCCCAGCACATGCCCCCGAGCAGGCACAAATCCTCACTATTGCTCTCTGTAGTTCTGCCTACTCCTAAGAGGATATTTAAAAATTGGAATGATAATGACCTGAGCAAACATGACTGTACAGCAGAAAATAAAATTGCAAGCATTCACTACCAAAGGCAAAGAAGTGTTAGAGAACAAGAATGCCTGATGATGCAATGGTTTTCATCCTGCAACTGAGCACAGAAAACCTTTTCATATGCCCTAAATCTGCAGCTACAATAAAGCCTTCATACACCCAATCTGCTTACACAGAACGTCACGCTTGCCTTTATTTTATTTTAATTGCAAAACATGATCCAGTTTCACTGCTGAAATATGCACTTCTTAAGACAATATGCGTAACTTTATTTTATCCTCCATTTTGCTTGACGTCATCTCTGCAGTGATGAAATTCTAAGCTCTTGAAGTGGACCATCTATGACGCAGCCATTTCCCTTTCTTGTGGGAGAGCACCCTCACCTCATTGTCTTCCTAACAAGACTTATATAATTAAAAAATCCCACTTTGTTCCAAATCTTCTGACCAGAAGAGTTGGCATCCCTGGCTCTTCATTGCTTGAACATGTAAGCCTGTACCACCAAAACAAGTAGGAACTTTGCCACTGTCTTTGAGGCAAGATATTTGAGATCATTTGAGATTTTTATTAACCTAATATTTAACCCCAAACAATTGCAGTGACTAACCCTTAGTGCCTTTACTTGAAAATCTTGGAGGAACTTACAAGTGAGGGTCAGCATGATCATCTCATTTCCGTGGTGAGAAAACCAAGGCTCTGTGGGAAGTAAAAAGGACATTGCTATTGCTGGGAAGAGAATTGGGATCTTCTGAATCAGCTCAGGGCCTGCTGAACTGCCCTAGTCTGTGACTATTCCCTCTGCATGGAATTAAACATCCATCAGTGGTGGCAGTGCCTCAGAATCTGTCCAGTGATGGTTTGGTTGTTCTCCAGGCTGTACCGAGGTGTTGTGGCATTTTCACCTCTTCATGATAAAAGCCACGGGTCAAATGCTGGATTTTGAGATCTGGAGCTTTGTAACATCAAAGGCAAAAACACTTCAAAAAAAAAGTTATTATCTTAGCATCCCCTTTTCCTCTTTCACCAGTAATTTTATGGCAAATTGTAGGAATTTGTCTTGCAGTTTCAAAGCTGCACAGCCACGTGAACTGATTGCTGCAGACTGTGTTTGCAGATGTAACAGAGCTGGGAGCAATTGCTGTCGTTCACTAGCAGTGGAGACATACTGGAAATTGAGAAAATCCTGGGTCTGCATTGTATTTCCTGATAAATTCCAATTTCCCTGCCACTATGATGGAAAGCAAGCTGAGATTTGATGAATGAAATTGAGACTCACTGTGAAACAGAGCAACAGCTTTGAAGAGCTGCCAGATTTCAGCAAAGGTGAATAAAAAAGAAATAGACATTTCTGAATAAGCTGCCTTTCCTCTCTTCAAAAACAAATCACCTTCTTGTAAATTATCTTCTCAGGTGAGAATCCATCCTTCACAGAACAGGAGACAGAGCCAGCAGAGCCAGTTGATAGATGTTAAAAGACAAACCACCAAAAGGCAAATGTGTCTCTGGAAAACAGTATTAAGTAATATTTTAAAGAATGGCCACACATCATATTCACACAAATGCCAACAGGAAGCACAGCTCAGGAAAAGAAAAGCTTTCAGATAATCTCTGCCCATTATGAAGGCAAAACCTCAACATCACTAACACATCTTAACTCATTTTCGGCCGTCGCCCTGCTCACATTTGATGCTGCACTGTGTATATGTTTCATACTTCAGCACAGACTTTTATCAAGAGCTTTATTCACTGAAACGTGCAAAACCCGTTTAAAAAAAGCTCACTACCATTAATATTTCATATCTCACATACTTATCATATGCAGGGGACAGTGGTCTAAAGTGGGAATCTCAAAAATGCTCTACGTGGGTCACACGGGGCTGCTGCTGCCAGTAGTAAATGTTGAGTATCACCGTGCACAGAGTGATGCAAGTGTTTCTGCAGGCTGGTGTCTCTAACTAGACCAGAATTTAGGCCATTTGTTAAGAATTGAAAGCTGTGGTCACAGATCCCAGGGAACCTTTCTCATCTAGATCCTCCAGCTGAAGTTTCCTGCCCACAGCCACCAGCAGTGTAACCAAGTTGGAAAAAAAGACACTACATTGTGACAGTGTATAAATGTGATTTTGTACAGGATTTGTAAAAGAAAATTCTGAGAGAAGAAAATATTTTCTTCTTTCCTCTCTCCCCTGAAAAAAAGACTCTCTCCTTGTTGTAAAAGATGTCTTTATTTGGATACTTTTCCACCCTTTTACTAAGAAAACCCAACACCTGAAGTTGATAACTATCAGCTGTGTTTGGGTCTTAGCAAGGAACACCTGGATCTGAAACATTAGCAACAGGTGCCACTAATTAAGTACTTACTGGCTAAACACCTGCCCCTCCCCCCCCCCCCCCAAAAAAAAGACAAAAAAGGAGTGCATGTGGTAAAGAAGAAAGAAATGAATCAGTGTAGTTTGGGGGGCAGAAGTTAAATTTCACAAAGGAGATTTACAAATATGCACAGTCAGCTTTACTAACACAGGTCTTTTCAGTGTAAGTGGTGGCTTCTCTCTCTGGCAGGGCTTGGGCTAAAGAACTGATTGCTCTTGAAATAACTCTGTAAAATGCAATGACATTGTGGGAGCCCACCTCGATGGGGCTGGATGTTTAGCTGATGTACCCCTCATTTTCACAGAGCTTGTGAGGAATTTCAGCTGCAGGAAATGCAGGGGTTGGGATTTAGTTTCTTTATCTCAAGTGTGCTGCTGCACAGCTCTAGGAGTGGGAAGGGGACGAGGGCTGGTTTGTGGAGCTGGGAGTCTGGGTGGGCACATCCAGGTGTGTTTGCCTCCAGTTCATGATACCTAAATGCACCTGTCTCCAATTCTCTCTGTAATCATGAAGATGCTTCTCAGCTGCTGAGCTCAGGTGTGCTGGGTTGGGGTGGAGCAGGTAACCCACAGCCCCAGCAGAATTTCAGTCAGTTTTTGTGCTGAGGAGACACGGACCACAACCAAACTTTCAGGGATAACATTTTTTAATCTTTTCCTCCATATGCCAGGATACTGTCTCAACAGAGCTGGATCTGCCTTGGTGAGAAATCTCTCTGTGGGGAAGGTGGGGGGCCATGGCTGGTGTTCTGCTGTGGGTAGGTGCCAGTGCACTCAGGGAATGTATTATAGGTGTTGCAGTTTGTTTTTTGGGCCCTCAAGGTAATGGATGGGAAGGCAGATTTGCTGCCCCAGCAGCTCCAGATTAAAGTAGATTGAGACATGGCAAAGTATAAAGGCAAAGTTTTCTATGGCAAAGAGAAGTGTCTGAGAGCTTTTTAAACTTAAAATCAGAGAGCGGCAAACCTACAAGACCCTGTTGATATCAGATCAGAGTGTATGCAGGCCTTCAGAGCAGCCACAAAGACATTTCTCCCTTCTAAAGCTCATTATCCTAACACAGAGAGCTCCTGGAGATAAGGCTGTGCTGGGCATACAGTAGAGCCTCTGCTCCAGGCACAGGCAGTAAGTGTTGAGGCAAGAAATGACTTTTTCCTGGCATGACCCACTAAGATTGAACTGGAATGGCAATTAGAAGTTGAAGTGCTCATTTAATGTCAGTGATGTGTAAACTACGTTGCCATTGTTATTTTAGTGCTGATTTACATAATTGGCATACCCTGAAGTCACACTGCACGAACTTTCAGTTCATGCTAAAGACTTGCAGGAAGTCATAAAATTAAACATTATCAGCACTGGAATGCAAGGGAAAAAGAACTCAACTTTTGAGGGATTTCACCTTGCTCGGTGTCCCCTCTCCCACTGTGTGCACGGCAGTGAGTGAGAATCAGGTTAGCGAGTTTTGGGAGCTGCTGGCATGGAGGAGCTTTAGCAGCTCTTTAATGACTCTGGTGCAGTTCTGGGGTGGTTTGTTTTGCTGCTGTGTACCTCCCTGGGTGAGCTCCTCATCCTGCAGGGACGTTTCATGGGAACGGCTGGAGTCGTGATAGGGGAGCCAAGGGAAGAGGGTCCGCAGGAGGAATTCTTGCAGCCCAAATGTGCTGAATTCCTGTCTCAAATCGGTGTTCTTGCTACACTAAGAAGTAGAAAGATGGAGGGGAAAGGCCGCTCCCAAAGGAGGAGCTGGTAATGGAGCTGTCTCAGTTGTTATTGCTCTCAGTCCTCCTCCGCAGTAATTCAGAGTGTCACAGGCTGGTTGTGCCTTTTGCAAATGAAGCCCCTGAGAGATATTGGGAAGAGGAGGTGGAGCACAGAGCACTTGCCTTGCCGGGAAGGCAGCAGGACCCCGGCTAATGATGGTGTGCCGATGGCTTTGGCTTTGATGAGGACCCTAAATTGCTAGGTGTCGCATACCTATGCAAGGGCCTGGCCCTACCGCAGAGCCAGGCGGACAAACAAGAGATGGGGCAAAGGACGCAGCCCTGCTCGCGAGTTACTCGTTGTATCAGGAGATTTGCCAGCGTCAGGACAGGGATCGAGGGATGCAGTTGGGACTGGGAGCACAATCGCGCTGGGCACGGACCCGTCTTTTCCACCCGTGCCGGCGCTGTCCTGCTCCGTGGGCGATGCCAGAGCTGTCGAGGCTGCAGCCCGGGGAGCCCCGGCCCCGCGGGGAGCGCGGCTCAGCGCCGGGGCAGGTGCGGGGCCGCGGGCGGGCGGTTCGCGCCGGGGCTGCCGCTCGGGGCCGGGCGATCCGCCGCCGTTCCACCACTGGAGGGCAGCCACATCTTAAAGAAAACCACCCGGCCCAACCCCTGCGCCGCCCGCACGGGGCTGAGCCCGCATCGGATGCGCCGCGGCAGCGCTGCGGGAGGAGGCTTCTCCCGAGTCCGGGCGCTTCTCTTTCGGAGAGGAGAGCGAGGAAACCCCCAGATTTCCAGCCCTCTCTCCCGGCTCGGGCAGCGAGCTCCACGCTCTGGTGGGGGGAGAAAAGTAACTAAGTACACATATGTGTTTTTTAAGTAGTTCTAAAGCACCGGGATTCTCCCGGTACCTTACGTGACCTTCGCACCTTACCACCCCGGCAGTCCGGGGCACGGCGTTAATCCGATTTGCGGCGGCGGAGCGCTCGGGCTGTACAATGGATCATTGTTCCACCCGGCCCGGTCCCGCTCCGCCACTGCCGCCCGGAGCGGGACCGGGCGGGCCGGGGGTCTCCCGCATCGGATCGGCCGCCGGTAGCAGAGTTTAACGGGACGGCCGCCCGCCCCATCCCTCGCCCCGGCGGCACCGCGACCCGGGCGCGGGCGGCAGCCACGGCGAGGGAGGGAGCGGGCGAGGGAGGAGGGAGGGAAGGAGCGAGGGAGGGAGGCGGCGTCTCCTTTAAAAGCCGTGCGGGGCCGCAGCCCGCTCCCACAGGGCGGCTGTGATTGGCGCGGGCCCCCGAGCCTCCGGGGTCGTGACATCGCCGCGCAACAAAAAGCCCCGGCGGCGGCGGCGGGCGGCCACCCCCGGCCATGGTGCGGTGCGGGGCCGGCGGGGAGCCCGGCGCGGTGCCCTAGCGCGGCCGCTCCACGCGGGACGGCGGCGGGCGGCTCCCCACCCCTTTTTTTTTTTCTTTTTTTTTTTTTTTTTCCTCTTTTATTTACCCTCCTCCCTCCTTTTTCCTTTCTTTTTTAAGGGAGCGGAGACAAGTCAAGCTTCATCTTGATGTTGCTGCTGGAGTCTCGGTAAATGTCCATCGGTCTGATGAGCGTGATGCAAAGGACATTTTTGAAAAGGAGCCTTTTAACTCCGTAGACACGTAGGGACCCATTCACGGGCAGGCACACACACGCGAGGAGGAGGAAGAAGAAGAAGCAACTTCACGATCGCTGCTTTTAAAAGGGAGAAGCTTTTTCCCTGGCTGGGACTTGCCTTCTGCCTCCTCAACCAGCTGCTAAAAGTATGTTTCCGAGGCGGACTGCACTTCAGGGAACTTCTATTTTCTGCTCGGCAGCTGTTGAGGAGCAGCAGCGAAGTTTGGAGTAACACCAAGTGATGCGGGAAAAACACCCCGAGAGCAGAACACCCTCCTGCAGACACAACCCCTGCTGCTGCACACAGGTATAGCTCCGGCGGTCGCAGATCCGCTGAAAGCCTTCTCCGCAGGATGACTCCGTGGGCCACGGCGGAGGTGCTAGCGCTCTGCAAGAGAGAGGGGGGACGGGACACTAATCATAGCGATTATTACTGCTATAATAATCCAGCCCAAAGTTTCACGGGGGAAAATGTCATCCTGTGGGTTTGGCTAAGGACGTAGCAGGATATGTACTTTCCTCCTTCCCCTTCTTTCACTCCGCTAAGGGAAAACAGCTCTCCTTTTCCCTCTGCTGAGGGAAGCCGCTGCCCCGCCGCGGGGGAAGCGGAGCCGGCCCCGAGCCCCCGCGGCTCGGCTCAGCGCGGTGTGTGGGGGGAAGCCCGGGGGTCGGGACGGGAGCGCAGAGGGGAGCTGGCTTTGCTGGGCAAAAGCCGCACCTCCCCTTCCCTTCCCGGTGAGCGGTGCCGGCCGCGGCGGCGGGAGGCCCGGCCCGGCGCACACCTGCGCCCCGGCCCCGGCGGTGCCCCCGGCCGCGTCCCCTCCTCCCCTTCACCTCCGCGCTCCTTTGTTGCGGAGCGCCCCGCTCCGCTCCCCCGTCCCGCCTCGCTCCCTTTGATCTCCTGCCACGGGGATTTCGGTGCCGCCGCGCACCTGAAGCGGCCCCTCGGGGGGCTCCGCCGGCCGGTCCGCGGCGGGGGCTCCGCCGGCCGTGGCCCGGTGCCGGGGTGGGTCCCACCTGCGGACCGTCCCCGCCCGTCCCCCCCCTCCCCGGCGCGGTGTCCGCGCTGACTGGCTCCCATCGCCTCCTCCTCCTCCTCCGCGCAGGTTGATCATGGTTGCCGTGACCCGCTCGCTCCTGGCGCTGCTGCTCTGCCAGGCGCTGCTGGGCGGCGCGGCCGGGCTCATGCCGGAGGTGGGTCGGCGGCGCTTCAGCGAGCCGGGCCGCGCCGCCTCGGCCGCGCAGCGCCCCGAGGACCTGCTCAGCGAGTTCGAGCTGCGCCTGCTCCACATGTTCGGGCTGAAGCGGCGACCCAGCCCCGGCAAGGACGTCGTCATCCCGCCCTACATGCTGGACCTCTACCGCCTGCACGCGGGGCAGCAGCTGGGGCAGCCGGCGGCGCTGGGCTTCCCGCTGGAGCGGGCGGCCAGCCGCGCCAACACCGTCCGCAGCTTCCACCACGAAGGTACGGGCGGGCGGGGGCTCCGCGGGCTGCGGGAGCGGAGGGGAGGGCAGGGCCGGAGGAGGAGCGGGGGGCGGATTCCTGCCGCCGGTACCGCGGGGTTCGCGCCGCGCATCTCCCGGCCGGGTGCGCTGCCCGACGGGCTCTGCCGCGGAGCTCTTGCTCTGCCAGCTCCCTTCTCCCCGCTCTCCGTCCGCCGGGCCGCTCCCGGTTTATTGACTTTTCCCGCTGAACCGGCGCGACTCCGCGTTAAGCGTTCCTGCAGGTCACTGCTGTCCTGCGAGGCTAGAAAGCGGGGAAGGCTCCCTAACGCGCGGCTGAGCCGGGCCGCTGCGGAGGTTTCTAATCCCGGTCTAATCCCCGTGAGAGATCAGTGAAACAATCAGCCGCGACATCCTGGGGGCTGCCGTCGAGGAGCGCTGCAGCCCGACCCGCCCGGGCTCACCGAAGCCCCGTGGCCGCGCTTGGCTCTCACCTGCGAGCCCTCCAGCCGCTCCTTGCGGTGCCTCCCCGCCTGCAGCCCCCCGGGGCAGCGCTTCTCGGGCCGGACCCTCGCTCCGCAGCCGGGGGCGTTTCCCGGCCCCCGTGGCCGAGGCAGCGGCTGCGGCGTTTCCCGGGCCCGTGGGGCGCGTGTCGCTCACGTGCTTTTTTTGGGAAGGTTTCCCCAGGTTGTAATTGCTCCTGGCTGCGGCTCTCCGGTGCTGCCGTGCAGTGGCCCCGCTGCTAAAGTAATGAAAAAGCATTTTCCCACTGCTGTTAGAGTGAGACTGTGTCAAGAAAAGATATTAATTAGTTTTTAAGTTTCTCAAAGGCGGCGGCCTCTGAGGTGGATGTGCTGTTTAGAGGAAAGCCTTATCGTGAGGAAGATGAATGGTGCAATCAAACCTCTCCTCATCCACCTTTCCCTACATGGGAAGTAAAAACCTGGCAGCTAATGGGGAAAAGCCAGCACGTGGGTCATTCATGTTAAACCCAAAGATTGTGGGCAAGGGGCTGAGTGAGAAAGGAGTTAAAAGGGCAAAGTTGATACGGTTTAGGCAAATGTAAAAATCTGCAGTTTGAAGTTGTTATACGATTACAGCAAAAGCAGATGCTGTTAGAAAATCGGTGTTGTAATTTTTTTTAAATTTTGTTAGAAAATCGGTGTGACTCCCATTTTTTCATTGACTTCTCACTGCATTAGTGATTTCTTGAGAGCAGAAGTTTGTCTTGTGACCACTCAAAAATATTTGCATATTAGCAAATACTGGTCTGGTCCTGAAATACCATAAGGCTGAGATTTACCTTATACAAAAATTTGTACTGGATTCAAAGGGGAATGGTTACACCACTAAGAATTGCTAATAGCAGGTTTGGCTCCCCCTTAGAAGGTTTTTTTTTTTTCCCTTCAGTGTGTTTAGCACCAAAGTTAAAAGCCATGTGAGAGTTTCATTTTGGGAAATACTTAACTTCTTAATGTCTGTAGCAATAATGTGCTTAGCAAGCCTAGGTATGCTGTACTCCTTCTGAAGCTCCATTCTCTTGTTACTCAAAGGTGGGAATGGCCCAGAGTTTAGAGACTCCTTGAATGTTTGGTTTTGGTGTTTTTATAAACTTCTTGTTTGGAGGTGACTTTGTTTCATTATCTCTTTTCCATCCACCCCTTTTTCAGCAGTTGAATCTTTCTGCTGCTTTTTATGGCCCTTTTGGGTAAATACTGGGGCATGCTTTGTAAAGTACCATTATGGATGCTGATATGTGATTTGTGTGTGATTAAACACACAAAAATTCATACATTAAGATTTTTAGGTCACCTAAATTGCAGAGTAATGTTTTTCAGAATGGAGTTTAAGGGTTTGCTGTTAGAGCTGTATTCTTAGAGAAAATTAGAAATGCAACAGTTATTTAAAGTCTTCCATCAATTTTAATAATTCCCCAGTGCTTGAGTTTTTCATTCATGTCCTTGAAGTCCAAATTAATTCTGTATAGTTCTTGCTTCTGATGATAACTACCTGGAAGGCAAAGGCCATCAGGATCCAACCCAATGTGTAACAATGAATGAAGCATTTTTAGCTTCATGCTGTACATGCTTGCACAAACAAACTAACAGGGAACACAGTATTTTCTGCATGAAAGTCTTTCAGGTCTTGTGTGTCACACATGATAGCTGTCATTTGAAAGCTGCCATCAGCAGACAGTCTGAAGGGGTTTGATTGTTTGTCTCAGTTTCTGATTTTTTTCCTTTTTTCTCTTTTTTTATTTTCCCTGTTTAATCAAATTAGAAGTTTTGGAAGAACTGCCGGAAACGAGTGGGAAAACAGCACGGCGTTTCTTCTTTAATTTAACTTCCATCCCCAGTGAGGAATCTATCACCTCAGCTGAACTCCAGATTTTTCGGAAACAGGTGCACGGAGCCTTTGAGAACAACAGCAGCTACCATCACCGTATTAATATTTATGAAATTATAAAGCCAGCCACAGCCACCTCTAAGGACCCTGTCACAAGACTTTTGGACACCAGGTTGGTGCATCATAATGCAAGTAAATGGGAAAGTTTTGATGTAACGCCAGCTGTTTTGAGGTGGATTGCACATGGACAACCTAATCATGGGTTTGTGGTAGAGGTGGTTCACTTGGACAAAGAGAACAGTGCCTCCAAGAGGCACGTTAGGATTAGCAGGTCTTTACATCAGGATGAAGATAGCTGGTCTCAGCTCAGGCCATTGTTAGTGACGTTTGGGCATGATGGCAAGGGACACCCGCTCCATAAAAGAGAAAAGCGTCAAGCGAAACACAAACAGCGTAAACGCCACAAATACAGTTGCAAAAGGCACCCGTTGTATGTGGACTTCAATGATGTGGGGTGGAATGACTGGATTGTGGCCCCGCCGGGGTATAGTGCCTTTTACTGCCACGGGGAATGTCCCTTCCCTCTGGCAGATCACCTAAACTCAACAAACCATGCCATTGTTCAGACTTTGGTCAATTCGGTGAATTCCAAAATCCCCAAGGCTTGCTGTGTGCCGACAGAACTGAGTGCTATTTCCATGCTCTACCTTGATGAAAATGAAAAAGTTGTATTAAAGAACTATCAAGATATGGTTGTGGAGGGTTGTGGGTGCCGCTAACACAGCAAATATATTAGACAAATGCAAAAAAAAAAATAGCTGACACTTTAATATTTCCCAATGAAGACTTTATTTATGTAATGAAATGGAAAGAAAAAAAACACAACTATTTTGAAAATATATTTATGTCTACGAAAAAGTTGGGAAAACAAATATTTTAATCAGAGAAATATTCCTTTAAAGATTTTAAATGTATTTTAGTTGTACATTTTATATGGGTTTAACCCCAGCACATGAAGTATAATGGTCAGATTCTTATTTTGTATTTATTTACTATTATAACCACTTTTTAGAAGAATAGCTAATTTGTATTTATATGTAATCAAAAAAGAAAAAAATATAGGGTTTGTACATAATTTTCCAAAATTGTAGCTGTTTCAATTGTGTGTATTTAAGTTGAAAAGAATACATGGAAGGTTACTATGGCAAAGTGCATAGCACATTTGCTTTCTGCTGTGCTACTGTTAAGGTCACAAGTTCAAGTCCAGAAAAAAGTGGATAATCCACTCTGCTGACTTTCAAGATTATATTGTACAATTCTCAGGAATGCTGCAGGGTGGGCTGTCCAATCCATGAGAACTGGCATCCTCTTTAGGTGGAACATTTGGATAAGAACCAGACATTGCTGATCTGGTATAAATACTGCTATTCCCAACTAATTTGCAGTGTGAATATAAGGGCCAATAGAAATCCTATGGGAGGTGGGGGTGGGGGAAGACTGAATCCTTTCTAGACCTACAGAAAAGTGAATGTTTGATGTTTCCTTTAAAAGTCCTTCCTTTAAAAGTCCTGGCCAAATATGAAATAATAAAAACTAAAATGTCACCCTTTTTTTTGTGATTATCTATGCTAAAGAGGAACACTTACCTAATTTGTACCGGCCCCTGTCTTTAACAGTTGGAAAAGCCTTGCATACTTCCTCACCTCAGATGAGAGCTCACTTCTGTGGAGTGTTACAGTGAAATTAATCTGCAATTTTTGCCCTACATGCAGCAAACTTGTCCTATGCAGCCTCCTCTCTAACCTCAGCTGATGGTTTTGCTGTTTGGCAGATTAGCCTCTCTTCATTTCCAGGCTTTTGTGTTGGAAACCTTTTTTTTTTTTTCCTTCCCAAATGTTTAAATCTATTTCGGATAATAAACCATAGAATTCTGATATTTCTTTCTGAGAAGTCCAGTCTGTAAGAAAAAATGGTTCACTTGTGCAGTCATCACAACTTGTGCTTGCATCATCTTACTGCTTTTTAAATCCTTCATGTAAGGGGCAAAGTGGGATTTGCAGTAGGCAAGCAGAGCATTAAAGCTGATCCTGGTTGTGCCTGTTGCATGTCCCACAGCTGGTGTGGCAGGCAGAGCCTGGGGGTGCTGTGTGAAAGTTGTGCTGGAACAGGAGAGCAGAAAGGAGCTTAAATCAGCTCCTTGGTCATCCCCTGGAGCTCTGTGTTGTGTCCAGTTCTGGATCTGGTGAGCTGTGGCTCCAATTCCTGAAGCCATGTGTGCCATGGGCCCTGCAGGGACCTCTCTGTCAGCTGTGGGAATCTCTGATTTAGGCCTCCTGATGTTTTGTTAATGAACTCCTCTTTTTTGTCCTGGCCCTCCCCAGACTCCTCCTTTTGTTACCAGAATCATCTGGGTTGCAGCAATGGTACTGACTAGATGGGTTGATCAGAAAGGCCAACCTGGTGATGTCTTACAGATCCTCTTGTAGAGCAATCCTTTACTGCTGTGCATCACAAAAAGCAGGGGGTACAGAGGATAGGAGAGAAAAACTGATTACCTGTTGGCTGCTTCTGTTTTCTTGCTTGTGAGCTTAAAAATCTCTTGGGCTGTAAGGCTCTGTGGTGAGATAAAACTGATGTATTTCTTTGTACCAGCAGTGGTTTTAGCAGCTGTCAGAGAACAGCCCACCACTCTGCAGTTGGGCTCTGCTCAGTTTTGAGAGGTAGCTGATGTTGGGCATGCTGATACTGCATAGCAGCTGTGGGCTGGCTGAGTGGGCACCTCCAGGTGCTTTTTCAAAACAATGGTGCTGTTTTGGTGGCTGATGCTTTTTGGGATGAAGCATCACATGTGCAGGAGTTTGGTTTGCCTTTTGCTTCTTGCCAGCTCTCTGGTGCTGGATGAGTTTGTGGCTGTTGTTTGGCAAGGTTGGCAGGGCTGCAGTGGAGGTTCAGCAAAGATTTGGTGTTTGTGATGTGGGGTTGTGCAGTTAATCAGAGCTGTGTTACTGTGCTGTAAAACCTAAGCTTGAGGAAGCTGAAAAGTGCTGAAAACTTAATGATGAGCATGAAAGGTGTGATCCCAACCCTGTGAAATTGTAAAGAACCCACAGCACTTCTAACCAGACCCTCAGCTCTGGTGCTGTAAAGCTGAGGTCTCACAGCTCCTTCATGTGTGAGCAGACTGAGAGAGGCTCTTTACAGACTGGTGACTGCTTTACTTCTCCTGTAAGGCATGAGAACTCACTGATGCTCATTTTGTTGCCAAAAAATTGGCTACAGCACTTGTCTCTGCATGAGCAGGAGCTGGCTCATGGCACAGTGCCTCATTCCTTGCACAGGCAGAGAATTGCATCCTCAGTCAAATGTACTGGGAGGCCGATGGATCACTGCACACTTAAGACCCATTCTTGTAAGCATTTCTGTAACTGCTTAGTGTTAGCCACAGAACCATCAGTTCCATACTGATTTTGAGGAGGAAATATGCAGGTGTCAAGCCCAGCACGTCAATAAATTTCTGCAGAACTGCTTTTGTAATGAACCTTTAAAGCCTTTACCTTCACCTCATTCTCTAGGCTGGAGGTGTGAGAGTGCTGCACTAAAGGCTTTGCTTAGGACTAAAGTAAAAGAAACAGAACAAACTTTCACAGATGAGTAGTAGGAAGCTCTCCTAGAGATCACTTGGGTTCCTGAAGTCTTTTAGATAGAGTTGATGATCAGACAGCCTTTCTGAAAGGTTTGGGCTTTCTGGCATCTTTTGAAAGTCTGGTAATGACTGCTAAATAATGCTAAATACTAAAGGTATGTTGTTAGCACAGCACACTAGTACTTACTTTAGTTCTTTAGTACTTATTAGTATTATAGTGCTCTACAAGGAGAAAATAGCTTTTTTTCCTCTTAAGAGGAGAAAAAGCAAAATATTTTGAAGGCATAACTGCCTTTGTTACCCTATAGCTCCTAAACATTTTGCTTCTAGTCACTTATATGATCTATATAGGCAGAGATTGTGATAGATAATGTCACCCTTTGTGCATTTCAGATAAGCATCTCTCTAAACACAAATGTGATCAGCATGTCTCCTTGTCCTTTTGAGACTCAGTAGCAGCTTTGTCGAGTGGCTTGATAATTTTTGCGCAAAATTCAGTTGGACTTCTGAGGTCAGCAGCATGTAGAGGAGGATCTTCAGTGGAGGTAAGCTCTCCCGAGAGCATTGGCCATGGCCAGCGAGCAGGGGCTGCTCACCACAGCCAGCTGGGGACCCTTCCCTGCCCCTGCAGGGTTTGGGGGGCCACGTCCCTGCTCCCCACCGGGCAGGTGAGGCTCAAGCCCAGCCCTGAGGCTCAGACAGGGTTTGTTGTACTCTCAGCTGTGGAGGAGGAGCTCATCCACACTGGGTTTGTGTCAGACACACTTTGCTACACTATTAGAAGAGGATAATTATTGAGCTGTTTCATTGAATGGTTATTCCTCAGTTGTTGATTTTTGGGGGGGTTTTATTGATTTCAGGAGGCAGCTAATTGCCATATGGCAGCTTGATGTTAATGTTTTATGAAGATCAGGAAACAAAAGTTTATGAAACAAAAGCTTTTGTATAGTAACTGCAGAGTTTCAAGAACTGTTTTATACTTCCTGACAGTGCAGGTCTGGCTTAATGGTTTGTTTTTATTGCTTAAGAGTGTAAACCTTTCTTTAGCCGATGTGTGGAAATTATATCCTCATCCCGCATTACGCATTTCTCATTGCTCATTACTCATTGCTGCTTTCATTGCTGCCATCTGTAATCAGAGCTTTACTGTTTCAGCTGCATGCAAAATGCTCCTGTCCTTTGCACAGTAAGATACTTTTCCTTAGCATTCCCCCACCCTTTCAAAAAAAGAAAAAAGTTGGAGGGGGGTTGTGTCAAAGGGAGGAAAAAAAGGGGCAGAAAAACCTACTCTGTCTATATTGTTTTTCTCTGTTTTGGGTGGAGTCTGTGTTAGATTCTGGTTGCTAGATGGTTTCTGTAGTAACAAGCAGAGTAAAATCCAAGCCTGAAAAGGCACTTTTAAAGGTGCCATATCTTGCCTGAAGTATTATTTATCTAATTATGGATATGGAATGTTTAGTTTCTCCTTTATATCAAGACAAGCCCTTTTGGGAGGGCAGGCTATGAGAACTCGATATGTGATCTTAAAACAGGAGAACCACAAATCTTGTTCCCAGTTGACTTAAGCTGCTGAAAATAATAACAAAAAAGCCAAAGGCATGAAATGCCTTTTGAAAGATTGCTACAGGCACAGACCACTTTGTTTTTTAGTTACATAGGAAGGGAACAAGAAGCTGGGTTCAGAAGGACACTTGGATTGTACATGTTAGTGCAGTAAGGAGGGTGTTGGGTACAAGCAACAGTGGTTTGTTGTGTTAGGCTACTGTGTACCAGGAAAAAAATCCCAGCTCCTTCAGAATATGACTTTGCTGTACTCCAATTTTTTTTGTTTGTTTATTTCTCCAAAGAGGTTTTGCAGGTGTGTGAGAAAGCAGGCACACACATGGTTACTGCTTTTGCCTTGCTTAGGCACAAAAAGAATTCCAGAAGTATTTTAAGATTACTACTTTCCTGTCTCTCCAGTACTAATCCTTCATTACCTGTATTCCTGAGAGCCTTGCCTGCAACAAACATCAATGGCTTCCTAAGGTGGAGTTTCCTTTTTTTGGAATCCTGTCACCTGTCAGTGCCCTCCAGGGTTTAGCAACCTTCTCTCCATGAGCCCTGTGAAATGGTCACTTAGAAAAGCAGCTACACTGCCTCTGTCCTGGTTTGTGTCCTTTGCAGAGGGGCCTTTGTCCCAGCCTTCAGCAGAATGTGACTTTGGGAGTACCTCCTGTCAGTGCCTGGCAGCCTGGTTCTTGGCTCAGGAGAGGTGGCTTTGCTCTTCACAGCTGGTTCCTGCAGGGCCTTCTGCAAAATTTGCTTGGCTGCCTCCACAGAAATTAGTCCAGAGCCACTGCAAGGTCTGCAGGGGAAGGGAGCAGATCTGTGGGGTCAGTTTGTAAAAAGGCAGATCTGGAAAGGAGCAGATCTGTGGGGTCAGTTTGTAAAAAGACAGATCAGGAAAGGAGCAGATCTGTAGGGTCAGTTTTAAAAAGGCAGATCAGGAAAGGAGCAGATCTGTGGGGTCAGTTTTAAAAAGGCAGATCTGGAAAGGAGCAGATCAGTAGGGTCAGTTTGTAAAAAGGCAGATCAGGAAAGGAGCAGATCTGTGGGGTCAGTTTGTAAAAAGGCAGATCAGGAAAGGAGCAGATCTGTAGGGTCAGGTTGTAAAAAGACACATTAGGAAAGGAGCAGATCAGTGGGGTCAGTTTGAAAAATTTCTTTGGGGAGGTAGGGAAGTGTTAAAAGCTTCAAAGGAGACTTCAGGTAGAGAGAGCAGAGCAGCAAATTGATAACGTTATGAAAGTTCAGGTTCCCACAACAGCTGGACTGAGGAAGGTTTACAATTTAATGAGGCTGATAATCCCATTAGAGATTAAATTAAGAAGGTTTTTCTGGGAGATCACCAAGAAAATTATGGGTATTGTACTGTAGCTTGGCTGCTGATGCCAAGGCTGACATGTAGTTCTTGCACTGCAGGACACTGCTTCATTCAGTGTGTCTCATTAAAACAGAGCCTTCAACTCCAGCAGTGTTTCACTGCAAACAGAAGCAAATTATTATTATTATTTTTTATTGCCACTACTACTGCTATTATTACTATCATCATCATCTTCCTGGAAACAATATGCAGATTAAAAGATGGAAATATCAACCAGATCTGCAAATCAGCAGAGCTGTACTGAGCTGGTTCTCAGACAATCCAGTTGTTTTTATGAGAGAACTCCTCAGGAGGCAGGGTGACCACGTAGAAAAAGGAATGTATTTAAGGTAACCATTGCCATAACTGCTGTAGCTTGGAACTTGCACAAACCACTTTTTATGGCATCCTGCACACCCTAGTGATGGGAAAGTGTTGTGTGGAATAATGACTCTGTAACCACAGACTTCAAAAGTATAGAATGTCTGCGGCTGATGGAAATGGCTGTTTCCACATCAATAATCCACTCCCAGGCATATTGAAGCTTAATTGCAAGGCCAGTGGAGATGGGAGGAGGAAGGGAGAAGGGCTATCTGCCCGTGGCTGCCTCTGCTTTACAGCCACAACAATGATTCAATCTGTGATAAACTTGAATTTCCCATTTTTTCTCAGGATTTGTTGATAACTTCATGTGGGACTTCATAGACCAAGGGAGTTATTGACTCGTCAGGAAGAGGGACAGGGTTTATATTATTCCTTATAAGCATCACTCTGGCTTGCTTTGTGTTAAATGATTCTATTTTAAGGGTGGTTCTAACACAATTTTTCTCCTGCTTGTATTTTCTCTCTTCCTTTGAGTGAAAAAGCCTTTTACTGAAAAGCAATTCCTCACTTTGAGTCCAGATATTTTTTTTGTCATTTTCATGAAGAACCCTGATTTTCTAGTTGACATCATAATGGCAGAGTGAAGGCACTTTTGATGTCACAGTCTGTTGCTATTGGACCAAGTCCTATTGCACATGAAATATTCTTTCCTAGCCCTGGCACTGTAAATGAAAGGTGGGCCTAATAGCTTTATGTGAAAAATGGAGTGGTTTTGTTCTGCAAACCCTGGTATTGTTACCCTTTTATTCCTGTTGTTCAAACGACAAATATGTTGTCATTCTACTGCTCTCAGTGTCCAGACTTAAGCAGGATTACTTTGAATCTTCCCTTGCTGGAATCTCATGAGGACATCATGAGAAAAAGAAAATTTCCCCACATTCTCTGGGGAGAGGCCTCAGAATGGCACCTTGAGACTCCAAGATCAGAAGGGAATGAAATTGAAATTCTCCTTTGCTTAACCACTAGTACTTTTAAAGTCCATCAGCATTTCAGTTGTTTAGGATTAGCAGCAACCCAAGTTCTCTAGATGTTATTACTGAGGGGAGGATCAAAGACTAATTGATTCATATTTCCTGGTCTGGTGATTTTTTTTTCCCTTTTGTGTTATTTTTTTGTTTTAGAAATAGTTAATGGTTAACTGCTTCTTGACGTGTTGGGTAAAGAAGTCTCCCAGGTTTGTAGATGAAAAGATTTTCATCTTTGAAAATATAACCCAAATGTACCCTAGAGGGCAGAGTCATTTAGAGAGAGCTCTGCACACCTGCTGGGTTACTGGTGCGTGCCCACTGCCAGCTCCTTGCAGAGAGGGACCAAGCCCTGGGAAAATGGTGCTGGGTGGAGCCTTCTGCCTTTTGTGAGCAGCAAAAATGGAGAAAATGGCCTGTGACTCTCCTGTGTGCAGGTTCTGAGAAAAAACCCCAGCCAACAAAAATACATTTTTAAAAATGGAGTATTTTGCAGGGAGCCCCCATAACCCAGCAGACCATGCTGCTGTTGCAGCTCGGGCCTGCTGGAGGGTCTGAGCCTGTTTTTGAGGGTTGCATTTAATTTTCAAATAGAAGCAGCCTAATTTTTGTTTCATAGCAAAGAAAATAATCACAGTGTTGCCCTTTTGAAGAGCTGTCTCTTCTTGAGCCCTGAGCCACTCAGGGGTTCCTGCCTGCTTTTCCATCTCAGTGCTGAGCAAAGTCTGTCAGGCCTTTCTCTGTGAGCCTGAGTGTCTGGGGAGAATCTGGGAAGGTCCCTGCAGCTCCTCTCAGTGGGAATACTTCCTTCAGGGTGTCAGGCTCCATTCCTCTCTTCTTTACCTCATGCATCTCAGGGGGAGGGGAAGGGAAAAAAAGAAGGTCAAGTACTGGGACACTTTGAAGAGTGTGCCTTTACCAAGCTTTGGCTTTTCTCTCTTCCTGGAACTCTCATTACATGATCCTGCTTTTCTGAGCCAATTGTTAGCCCAAGGCCAAATCCTTAACCTTGGTCTAGATAACAAAAGCACAGCTGAGGTGATCTTGACTCCTTTAAAAAGGCTGTCTGCTCTTTGATGCACTCAGAATGAGACACATAATTCATGTTCTCTCCTAAGGTTGTTCTCAGCATGGGGAATTAGCAACCTCCCTGCTAGAAGTCAGCATGGTAGGGATGTGTGTGTGTTTGTGTGTGTATGTACTGTTTTATGTTGATCTGTTTCCACTTCATTCCACATCCTGGAGGGTGTTGGTGTGTCTAGGGAGAAGCCCAGACCAAATCGTATCTGGGAGGTTTTGCTTGGTGTCTGTTCACAGCAAGGCCTGAGGACTCTGTGCCAATGACAGGAATCAGCATTTGGGAAGTGCAGCTTTCTGGCCTGCAGCTCCTAATGCAGTTGGAGTGGATGCTCAGGAGAAATGGGGATCAAGGTTTTTAATGGATGTCAAAGCTGGTTTGTGAAGTACAGCCCTCACCAAGGACCCCAGAGCAAGAGTGTGGTATCATTCTGTGCAATGTCTGGCAGTGCTGCACAGAAACTCTCCTTTATGGTGTGGAGCTCTCTCCAACAGCTCCTTTGTGAGTTTTTCCTTTGGCACAAGACTCCTCCACCATTATCCTGGTTTGCTGAAGTCTCTGTACTGCTCTGAGTAACTTTGGGGATTTATTTTGTGCTGTAGTCTGATGGCAAGAAACAGCACCACTGGTACTGTAGTGTCAAGTGGGCCAGGTCACAAAATTGGAATTTAGAGGCAGGCTGACAGCAATGGGAAAAGGCTTTTGGGGTAAAACTTACCAGGAAATGCTGCTAGTCAAATACAACACCAGGAAAAAGAGGAGTGTAGCAGTGGGACCTCCAGAGCAAGGACAGGAGAGGCAGCAAACTACTCAGCTCTGGAGCTGGAGCTGGAAAAGTCCCTTGCAATCCCTGTGTGCTAATTCCCAAATAGCTCTTCCTGCCTCCTAAGTGTTTTGTAATGATATGTACCTTAAAGAATTTGGAGATGCCTAAATGCACTGCTGTTTATCCTGTAGGGTAGAGATAGATAGCTCCTTTATATGGCATAATGACAGGTTCCATCCCTTGGTAACCAGTTTGCATGAGGACCAGGTCTGGCCAGTATTAAATTGGAAAGCAAAGATGGCTTTGTGATTAAGGTGCTGGAGTGGGACGCTGGAAATCTGGGTTCAAGTTGTGGGTCAGCCATAAACTCCCTGTGTGACCTTGAGCAATATAATTATTCTGAGACTTCAAAGGTATCTAAACAATTTGGACACCCATTTTCCAGTCATTTTAATTAACTGGGATGCTTTGAAATGCTCAGCTTTAATCTCTCTGTGCCTAGGATTCTCATTTGGAAAGCCAGGATAATAATATTTCCCTGCTCCTGAGGAGGAAGTGTGCAGCAGGGACTGGAAGTGTGCAGCAGCTCTGGAGCTTGCAGGCCTGGTGAGGGGAGACATGTTGAGGGGTTTAAATCCAGGTGTGGGTGCTTTGTGCAGGACAAACAGCCCATTCCACCTGGGCAGGAACTGGGGACAGTTTCCAGTTGTACATTACCTTTGTTTTGGTTTGTGGGGATAAATACCACTGCAACCAAAATATTCACTGAGAGCAACAGTTCATTTCTTCAGGATTTCATTCTGCTCCATAACAACATCTTGCTGTTTCTTTAGTATCCTGTTGTTCCTAATGCTGAACATTAAACTTTTACAAGACAAAATGAGTAGTTATTAACATTTCCATTTCTGGCCCCCATAACAAGCCCTACTCCCCCTTTGCACCACCTTTGGTTCTGTCCCTTTGCCCACTGTTATGTGCTGTGTAATGAAAAGCCTGCAATGCACACAGGCAGAGGGAAGGGTTAAAAGAACCAAGGGAGTCTTTAATTCCTTCATTTTCTGACTTTTGTGGGTTTAATACACAATCTTAACATTCCATTAGTAAGTGGTTGCATTTTTTTTTCTTTTTAACCAAAGAGATTAAAGGTTCCTTCAGATTTTGCATTTTTTCACTACTCTTTAGTCGTGTCAGTTTTATGTGCTGGGCAGGAGGTGAAATCTGTCCTCAGGGACCATTGGTGCTGCTGCCAGAGCCCAGTGCTGGATGTCCTGGAGTCCATGGGGGCTGCTGATCCCTAAGGAATGGCTGCCAGGGTAGGGAAAGATTTCCAAGCCCCTGGATCTTGGGTTCCTCACTGACCATTACCCAGTGAGTAAAGGACTTTGTAAACTGCTTGCAAAACCCTGAAGTGTTCTGTGCTGTCAGACCACCTGATCCTGCTCATTAGGAAATGAATCAATATGTCAGGGGTAAATAGATGTTGAAATAAGGTTTCATATTTAAATAGGAAGGAAGGAGACAGCTGATGCTGTAAACAGCTTCCCTGAATCAGCTGCATGGGTGACTTTGGTGTGAATCAAATCAGAGACCTTTCCACTCCTGTGTCCTTTGCCCTTTATCACTGTTCTGTGGGCAGGAAAATCTGACTCCCACTTTGTGTTAGAGCTGTGCTAGGCTGACAAGGGAGCAGCTTGTTCCTTACCATAACTAACCCTCAAATCTGCCTGGCAGGATATGGTTTTCACCCTTGAAATTTGGGGTTCAGAGCAGCCATGTACCAGTGTTTCTTAAATGTGCTTGTGGGGTAGGTGAGTAACTATTTCTCAGTTGTATTCTGGATTCTGTGTTCTGAGCATCCTGGACATTGAATGGCAAATTTTGCTCTAAACTTCACTGCAAGGAGATAGTGAAAATTCTGGTTGTAACTGTCACTGAAAACTGGTAACCAAGAGTTGTGAGGGATTTGGGGTGGTAACTGCTATTTCCAAAGATTTTCCTATTTCTTGGATTTATTTTTTTACTGAAAGTGAGCTGGTGAGAAATACTGTCAAATTATTACTTCCTATATGTGCAAGCAAATATCACCTCTAAATATTTTGCAGAATAACAACTGCTTTGGGATTAGTCAACATTTTCAAATAGCCTCACCTCTTAGAACATGGTTATTTATCTCTGTTTGGTAGGTGCACAGTTTAGAAACAAAAGTAAACAAAACAGGAAAATATTAGGGCTAGATATGTACCAAAAGTTAAAATTATCTTAGATAAAGAAAACTGCCCATGTATTTTCCAGGGGAAAATAATGCAATGAATTGACTGAAAAAGAGAAAGAACTAAATATGGCAATGACTTTTCTTCTAGTGGCCTGATTCAGCAAATCTTTCATGTTCTTATTACCTAGTTTGTACTCTTGGCCCATGAAAAACTTTTGGACAGAACTTAATTTAGTACATTGTTACAAACTCTGATATCTGCCTGATTTTATCAAAGTTCATGAACCTTTGGAGCAGCGACCCCCCTCATGCCCCTAGGGTTCTGGAGAGGGATTTATGGTTTCATGTGCAAAACAGTGTGAAACTTGGCACTTTGACATGGCCTGAACTCCAGGAGCTCTAAGTGAGCTCAAACCAGCTCAAGAGGCAAAGCAAAGCTTTATTGAAACTCTCTGGAACTTGGACCAAATTCCATTTTACAAAATCTGGTTCTTAATGTCCTGTCATTGCCTTATCACTGCCATGGTGGAAATCCATCCTGCATGGCTGCTGTGGGGTAAACTCTGGAGCATTTACTGGGTGCTCCAGTGAGGATGGTGACAGTGGGGCAGGATGGTGACAGTGGTGTGGGATGGTGACGTGGAGCCAGGATTGGTGCCAGTGGGGCAGGATGGTGCCATGGGGGCAGGATGGTGACATGGAGCAGGATGGTGACAGTGGTGTGGGATGGTGCCATGGGGGCAGGATGGTGACAGTGGGGCAGGATGGTGACAGTGGGGCAGGATGGTGACAGTGGGGCAGGATGGTGACAGTGGGGCAGGATGGTGACAGTGGGGCAGGATGGTGACAGTGGTGTAGGATGGTGCCATGGGGCAGGATGGTGCCATGGAGGCAGGATGGTGACAGTGGTGTGGGATGGTGACATGGAGCCAGGATGGTGACATGGAGCAGGATGGTGCCATGGGACAGGATGGTGACATGGGGCAGGATGCTCAGGGCCCAGAGATGTGAATGGCTCAGCAGTCAGAGCATGCACAGGCCAGGTCCTGAGCCTCTTGTGCTGGGGAGCCAGGCCAGGCCAGTCCTTGGGGCTGTCTGACAGGATGAGTGAGTCACAGTCAATCACACTCCTTTACATCTCCAGCCTTTTTCAGGGCCTGTGCAAACTGTGTGCTCCAGCTCATGCTGAGGGCCAGGTTTGCCTCATACTTTACTCTCCTTTGACTGAGGCTGCATGATTATGAGGGGAAATTCAGCTAAAGGTCAGAAAACCTACTTGTCCCCTGATTTATAAACCACAAAGGTGCAGCCAATATCCAGGTTCATTAAAACACAACATCAGATTCCTGAAGTTATGCATCTGCAGCTTGGCAGATCCTGTCATTTGTAAAAGAATTGAAGTCCCTGGCAGTCATTGGAACTGACTGATGCTGGGGACTGAGCCCACAAGGTACAGAAATATTTCTTCTTTTACTCATTTCCTGGCCTTGCCCTCTGGACTGTCTGGCTGTGGAGCTTTCATCACTCAGGTAGGTCATGTTGTGCCTCTTCTTACCAGGTCCTGAAATGAGCCAGTGTTGCTCACCTGAGCTGGCTGTCAGTGAACACCCCTGTGTTGCATTGCTGGTATTCCTACACTGTTTAAAGTACTCCAGGGATCCTCCACTGGTGGATTTGTCAAAATGGACCTTGTTCAAAGGGGCTGTGATTGTTGCAGTTACATGGTGTGGATTCCAGCTGTGATCCTACAGCGTGCTCTGATGACAGGCACTTTGGCTATGAAGTCCCAATAGGAATGTTGGGATATATATATATATGTATAAAATAGTCCCAATTGGAATATTAGGAATATGACCTATGAAGTCCCAACAGGAGTATTCTGCTGTTAACTCAAGCACAAGGCTGGTTATCAAGAAGTGGGTTTGTTTTTCTGACCATAGGCTAAACCCTTCCAGAACATGAAACTCCCCACACCTGCTGGAAGGGGCAGTGTGGTGGGGAAAAGGAATTTGGGAGATGTATGGAATACATGAGGGACAAAGTGCTGGACAAAGCTGACTGGTGGAAGCTGGACCTGCTGCTCCTGAATGAGGAAGAACTGTTTTGGGAGTACTTGGCTGCAGTGTCATGAGTGACTGGTTAAGAACCCGAGGGAAATGAGAAGAGCAAGTAATACAATAATCACTCAAAACTTCAAGCATGTGGACTTTGGCTTGTTCAAGGAACTAGTAAGCAGAATCTCCTGGGAGTCTGCCCTGGAGGGCAGAGAGACCCATGAAAGTTGCTTGATCTTCAAGGACAGCCTCCTCAAAGCAGCCAACAGCCCATGCTGATGTTCAGGAGGCTGAGCAGGTATAGCAGGAGGCCAGCGTGACTGAACGGGAACTCCTGACTGATCCCACATGCAAAAAGGAGCACAATGGAGGTGAAAGCAGAGACAGCAACCAAAGGGGAGCACAGAAATATTGCCTGGGCATGTAGGAACAGACTTGGGAAAGCTGAAGCTCAGCTGGAGCTGGAACTGATGAGGCTTTTGGAGTGTAAGCAGGTTATTTCTACATGCAGCACAAGGGAGACCAAGCACGATGTGGGCCCTCTGCTGAATGAGGCAGCTGATGAAAATCCTGGGAAAAGGTTCAAGTGTTCAATGTTTTGTCTTGGTTTTCATGAGCAAGATCTACTTTCAGTTCTCTACACACAGTAGCAGAGCTTGAGGAAGGAGGTGGTGCACACATTCAGGAATTAAAGATCTCCTAGGTAAATGCACTGTGAGCTCCTGGGGTCAGTCAGGATGATCAGAGGCTGCTGAGGGGCTGAGACTGTTCAACATCTTCTTTGGTGGGCCCTGATGAGACACAGACCATCCTTAGGGAGTCTGCAGGGGACACCAGGGCAGGACAAGTGGCTGGTGAGCTGGCCAGAGGAGCCATCAGAGGAGTGAGCTGGGAAATGAATGCCAGGTCATCCAGCTGGCACAGAAATGCCTTGTGCAGGTGTGGGGTAACATCTCTTCACCTGGGGAGCTGGGGCTCCTGCTGGACCCCACATCCAGGTGTCATTGACTTGGTGCTGCAGCAGTAAAAGCCAGTTCTTGCTGGATTGCCTGGCCTGGCTGTTCCCCTGTGCTCCAGCTCGTTAGGATGCCACTGGAGCCCTGCATCCATTTGGGAGGCACAGGCAAGCTGGGGACATCCCAGGGAGCTGGGCTGGGCCAGCAGCTGGGCTGGTGACAGCAGGGACAGCCCTGAGTGATTCAGCACCCTGCCATGGCCCAAGGGCTGGAGAGGAGATGGAGCCAGGTGTGCACAGCAGGAGGAGAGGAGGCTGCTGCCATGGATTAGAGCAAAGAGAAATCTGACTGAAGAGAAGGACAAAATCCTTCACAGCACTAATATTTTAGCACTTGAACCATGAGAAATTGTAAAATTTCCACTTTGGAAAGTGGAAAATTTGGAATTTTCACTTCCTGAACTTGGCTGGCAAAGGTCCTGAACAACCTGATGGAACCTGATGTTGGACTGGCTCTGTGAGCAGGAGGTTTCAGGAGAAGAGCTTCGGGGGCTCATTGGTATTTCTGATTTTCTGACAGAGAGAAAAACACTGAGCAAGAGCAATAGATGAAACAATGTGAATATGGTGAGTTCTTGTTTCTGTGTACACCACATCACTTTTGCTTTGTGCTCTATTTAACAAGCAGAGAAAGAGAAAACATTGTTTTGTTCTTTTCATTTTTTTTTCTCCCCAAAATCATCAAAAAGGTGTAGGCAGATGGGCTGAAGTATGCAGATCTGGGTGTCACATACTTGTTGAAATTGCTCTCTAATATCAATGGAATAATGTAAGTTATAACTGATCATTTATTTTTGGCAGGTATTTTTTCTCATAAATAGCAGTTTTAAATGAATCCTAGCAATGGGTTGAAAAGGATCTCAGTGTGTACGACCTTTCACAACAAAAATCATTCCATGCAAAATAGGGAATAATTTCAGTAGAAAAATAAAATATTTAGTATTTTTTTTCCTTACAAAATTATTGTAGCTTGGACAGGAAGATTGTACAAGGACATCTCTGACCAGTTAAAATATTTTAGAAAGCAAAGTACTGGCATTTGCTGAAAACACCCATGCTGGAATATCAGGCTTCTGCTGAAATATGTACTGAGTGTATTTCTGTGTTTTAAATATGACTTCCCATCCTGGTATTTGCAGGTGCATTGTACTAAAGCGAACACAATCATTTCGTTAATTGCAGTTCAAGCTCATTAGGGAACTATAAAGGCAGAAGAATGAATGTAACCGTGCATTAAATGGTAAATGATTTTGGGGTGGGAAGCAGTCAGGTGTGCTGCCCCAGGCTACGATTTTCCCCAAATTAACATACATAGCAAAGAAAGAAAGAATGAGGCGGGTGGGAAGAAAGAAAGGCCACAGGTCACCAAAGCAACCCTCCCAACCTCCGGTGGTGCTGGAGGGAAGTGTGAGCTGCACCAGGGCTGTGTCTGCTGGGACTGGCTCACACCAGCACGGGATGGTGCTGCCTTGGGCAGGCTCTGGTGCTGCCTTTTGGCAGGCTCTGGTGCTGCCTTGGGCAGGCTCTGGTGCTGCCTTTTGGCAGGCTCTGGTGCTGCCTTGGGCAGGCTCTGGTGCTGCCTTGGGCAGGCTCTGGTGCTGCCTTGGGCAGGGTTTGGTACTGCCTTGGGCAGGCTCTGGTGCTGCCTTGGGCAGGCTCTGGTACTGTCTTGGGCAGGCTCTGGTGCTGCCTTTTGGCAGGGTCTGGTGCTGCCTTTTGGCAGGGTCTGGTACTGCCTTTTGCTTCATCCCAGCCAAAACTGGTGAATCCAAAGCACCTGAGCATTGTGAATGTGAAGCTGAGCTCTGGAAGGTCACAGCACAGCCTGTGAGACCTCTGGCATGGGCAGCGTTCATGGTTTGTGCTGCAAGCCCATCTTGAAGCAGTGTGTGCTTGAGCAAACAGCCAAATGTTTCCCTCAGAGTTTGTGGAAGGTTTGCAAACTCGAAAATGTGTTTATTGCAAGGCTTGGTTGCTTCTCTCTCCCTGCTGGACTCTCGAGCCAGCAGGGATCCGTGGAATTCCAGATGCTTGGACAAGCACATTTTGCTGCCTCAGAATAATAATCAGAGAGTGAAATGAAAACCTTGGCCAGCACTTGAGATCTGAGCAGCAGCCCTGAGTGTCTCAGGGGTTGGGTGTCTATATGGACACAGCTCCAAGAGTTGTTCCTTTGGCTGGGCCTGATTTGGATCTTCTGGAAAATCAGGCTCATTTCTGTTGCCCCTTGTTTTCTGCTTTACCTTTGCTTGGAGTGGAAATAGATGTTTTGAGCAAGGAGGAAGGTGCTGGGAGAAGTGAATGCAGAACTGAGTGAGAATTTTCCCCTGCAATGATTTCTACTGGTACTGGTAGGGGTTGTTTTATTCAGTAACCTCCTGTAGCCCCCTTTTTTCTTTGCTCTTGTCCATTTCCCAAAACCATTTCCATTTTATGCTGCTCTAGTGCTCTGTTTAAGCAGTCTCCAAAGGCAGAAGTTTTGTGACTTTCAGAATATATCTGTAATAGTTGAATGGTAATTGAGGTGCAAATGACCTGAGATTTTTTCTTAAAGCTTTCAGAGAAAAAGCTGTTTTCTGTCTAGTCCTAAAAAATTCCTTTGATAAAAAAGAGAGAGAGAAGTACCATGATTTATTAATGCTTCTGTCTGGTAAAACAATATACTCCTTAGCCAGTATTTAATCATATTGGGTTCAACTTCTTTGCTCTTTAGTTGTTTCCCAAAGAGAAAACAGACTTCTGTGGACAGTCTTTGCTCCAAGCTTAAACATGGCAATGAAAAGCAATTAGTTCAAATTAGCAAAAGTGTGTATAATAGTCACTAATTTTATAATTATTCACAAAAATAATTGCACTCTAAAGGCCCAAAAGTGCACATAACAGGCAGGAGGATTGGTATTTTTTTTTTCTTCCCTCTCATGTCGCTGGTGCTGTGTAGGGTCAGGGGAGAGCTTCTGGAATGGACGTGATTCAATCTTTTCCAGCAAATGCTCTTTTCTTTGAAGTCCCAGCTTTGGCAGCTGCAGCCAGCTTGACTGTCCAACATGAGACCAGTAAAACCAGATTTTGCTGGTAGACCCAGTCTCTGTGGTGGCTTCCTTTTGAAGAACCAAATATGGACAGTTCCTTTGCTTTTGGAGGCACCTCGTATGTAAGGAGATGGATATTTGTTCCTAACAGCTTAAACACAGAGGTGTCTTCTCTTGTCTGCTGGGTCTATTCTCAATTAATTCACTTGCAGCTTTTCTTAGCACATTTCTTATTTGCCTTTTATGTGTAGTAGGTTCTGCAAAGACAATGTAGGCAACTTTGTGAGTCTAAAATGAAAGTTCTCAGCCTTAGGTAGACAGATGAGCTGCTCAGCCCAGTGAGGGAAAAGTAAGACTAAAAAACCTTCTTGCCTTACAGCTGATCAAAAGTATAATATTAAAAAAGCAACCATGCCCATGGCTAGACTGGTACAAAAGTCACCTTTATTAGTGGCATATAGACAAATATAGTAGAAATACTTTGTAAATATTATAGGAAGGAATTTCAGCCATAGTGGGGTTTTCTGTTATTATGATAGGTGGATCTGAATTCTAAAACTTCCCAGGCATTTGCTGTAAATCAGGACAAACTCTTCTCTTCACAATGCAGGAGTTTCAGTGGCAGAATTTCTCTGTGTGTGTGTGTGTGTGGCATGTGGCTGAAGCAGGACTGACACCAGCTTTTTGGGAAAAGGAAAAAAGCAGTTTTTCTTGCCTTGAAACAGCGAGATACCCCCAGTTTGAGCAGCTCTAGCACCACCGTGCTGCTGAGATTTGGCAGCAGAGTGACTTTCACTTTGCTTTGCTGCCAAACTCGGCCACTTAATGAACATTTCAAAGCTCTCCCCTTGCAGTGCTCGGCTGAGGTTTGAGGGCAGCCCTGGAAACCCTGGGGCTTCTCCCTGCTCCGGGGCTCTGCTGTGCCACAGCCCGGCCAGGATGGGTCTGGCCCTCGGGGAGATGGAGGGAGGGAGGGATTGCTGTGTGATTGCTGCTGGGTTTCTAGGAGGGAATAACCTCGGGAACTCCTGCATGGCTGGGGAGGATCTGTGCTCACAGAGTGCTCTGCCCCTCCATGCATACATAGGGAATGGAGCACAAGACTTCTGTGTTTTGGGGAGGTGATACAGAAAGTTTGGATTCAGCATGTTTCCTTCCAGAATCCTGATGTGGAGCTGGCACTTTTCCCTTCCAAAGGCCCCAGACAGAGCTCCTCAGCTCCCTCTTGGCTGCACAGCAAAAGGCACCGTGCTGTCCTTCACACAGGTCAGGTCCTACGTTTGCTTCTACTACTGCAGTCTCTTCAACAGCTCCAAGGGTCACAGCCCTCATGGAATTTGCTTCCAGCTGTTCAGTGGATTTTTTGTAGTTTTATTTTGATTTTTTTTTAAGTCAAGGACATCGCACACATGTGTGCAAACTGTATTTAAAAACATTTAGGATATACCAAAATTATCTTGCAACTTTAATTCTCTTCCCAGCTCTACTCCCATTTTCTGTGCTGTGATACAGTCTTTAATTAGACCACTACAATTACAGACCTGCTTGGGAATGAATCAGGGTTGTGTGGTAAAAGACACCATTGTCCAAGGATCTCTACCCCATTTCTGGCAGGAGTGGAAAGATGAATGGTGAGTGAGGTGGGGGTTTGTGGAAAGAGGAAAAAATATTAAAGGCTGCTCAGATGTTCACTAGGGAATTAGCACTTCCAGTGCTTCTGCCAGAGTGATTCCAGGCAAGTTACTGAAACCAAACTCTTCATGGGTGGTCACTAATTTAAACATTTCTCATATTCTGGATATCTGACTTGAGACTCAGGGTACTGACCTGAAAACCTGGGCAGTTGCAGGAGAAACTCAGGAGAACTGCAGTGTAAAAAATACCATTGTAGAGCTCTGAAAAATGCAAAGTCTTTGACGTGCCTGATTGCACTGTCCCCATAGCCATGGACACTTCAGCTCCCCTTTTCCTTCCTTGCTTCCCAGCCTGTGAAATTGGGGAAAGCTCATCCTTTCTCCATTCTGGAAGCAGCAAAGATAAGTTCCTGTCTGTGCCAGGTGCAGGGGGCTGTGGCACACCGAGCACTGCTGCTCTGACTCTGGGTTGGGCCCTGGGAGCACCCGGGGTGCTCTGGGCTCAGCACACCAGGACCAAAGGGCTTTGGGGTCAGAGCAGCCCCTTTCTCTCCCCTGCCTGGATAAGGGACTGGGCTGTGCCATCCTGCACATGCATGAGGAGAGGGAAAACGGCTCCATTTACCCTCATTCTGCCTTTTTCTCACTTTTGAGTGCTGGGCTTTGCAGGAACATTAAGTCGTTTTTATCTGTCTGAGTAACAAACATCCCCATACACCCCCCAGCAAAAAAAATACTTTCCTAATGTTCCTTTGAGGCAGAACGCTGCCTTACTGGCTTGTTATTAGGAAGAAAACTTGGAGGCACAAATGTTGATCTTCTGCTGCACAGCAGTTTATGGCTGGATAAAAGGTTTCTGAAAATAGGTTTGATTTAAATAAAACAAACTCTCTCCACTTGAATTTTTCATGTGTGAAGGCTTCAGAGAGAGCTTCTGTAGACGTCACTGCAGCGCATGCCATTGCGTGCCAAATGAGAACTTTCAGGCTCTTTGAAATTAGGCATCTGTTATCTCTTGCCTGGGGTTTACTTAAGGAAAACAAGAATTCAAAACATGAATGCGAGCAATCTTTACAAAAATACCCATGTTTACAGTTTGACCTTTACTTTCTAGTGTTTAACCAAGGGCTAAGGATTTGGACTTATGCTTTGGCTTGTAAATGTTTATCATCTAATAGGGATGACACCAGAGTTCTTGCAAAAATAAGAGTTCCTTGGAATAAAGTGACTGAAGCAAGTTCCACTGTAAGGGGAAGAAAGGGAAATGATTGGGATTTTCTGGGCAGGTGTCCTTGCTCTGCCAGCAACCTCCTGTTCTGGGGGTGGCAGCACAGTTCCCCACTCCCTGGCCCCGTGCTGCTCCTGTCCCCAGGTAAGATCCAGAGCTCTGGGAGAGGCACCAAAAGCCATCCTGCCAAGCTGGTGGCAGTGCTGGGCAGGGGAAGAGCTGCAGTGGTGTGAGCCAAGGGACAATTTCATCCCACAGTGTGAGCCTTGTGACAGCTGTCTAGCAATAGTGAGGCTGTTCCTGAGCTGTGCAGGAAAACCCGCTGGGTTTTGTCCTGGTTTTCGACTTAATTATGTAGGGGGCTGTAACAGGTGGAATTTCTGATCAATGTTTTTAAGAAGCTGAAAGAAGGAAAGGGGATGATGGGGTCAGATATGGTGTAGGAAGGGCCACAAGGAGCTATCATGTAGCTCCAAGTTGTCACTTTTTCTCCTTTACCACGCAGTATCCTGCTTTTCCAGCTTCCTGAGCACCTGAAGTTGTTGCCATTCTCTGTAGGGGGTGCTGGGCTGCCCCTCAGCTAGAAGGTGACACTTTCCACTATGCCTTTTCCACAGGTGCAGGAAGTCAATAGGAATTCAGTTCAGGAAAGGTGGCTCAAGGAGCCATTCCTGTGTCTCGTTCTCTGCTGTTGTAAACATGCAGGGATGATGTTTGGATTCCTCTGCTGTCAGTGAGGACAGCTCTGGCTCAGTCTTTCATGGTTTTCTTTTATCAATTCTGTTTATTGATGAGCTTATTGCTGGATTTCTTTTCCCCTAAATTTGGCAAGTGAATCAAATGTGAAACAGGTTGACAAGCTTCCTGCCAGTGTCTCCAGCATTAGATGTGACCCATTAACCCAACCTTGAGGAGCTGTAGAAGTCCAATAAAACCTATTCAAGATCTTGTTTTGGAGGGCATGCAGGAATAGGGAGCAGGAGCTCCTTTACCATGGCATACCTTCCCTTCCTCTCCAGGAACAGGGCTGCTAAGTTTTGTTTCCTGCCTGCCTTTGAAGATGTTTTTTAGTCTATTAAGTAGTGCAGATACTCTGATGTTGATGGTTTTGCAGGCCTGGTGGTAAGGAGGGCAGTCCCACCTCTGCCCTGTAACCTTGCCCTGCAGGGTAAGAGCAATGTGTGTGAAACACAAGCTTTTGAATCCACAGGGCATCTTTTACCTGTAGCATAGACAGAGATGCAAACACAATTTGTGGGGTTCCACATTTGTCCAATTTCCTGATAGAGGCAAAGTTGCTCATTAGCTCATATGAACTGGAGAGCAGCAAAAAAAAAATCCTCAAAGATATCACATTAGACACTCATCTCAGTTACAAGAGATGAGTGACTCCAGTGGTTTTGGGAAACCTGTTCCTAGTGGCTAATGGGTCACTTAGAGCAGGATGTAGCCCACCTTGGTTTATTAGTATTTAATCCTGGTTCATTATTAGCAATAATGGCAATGCTAATTTGGTGTGAGTGCTGGAGGTGACCTATGGATGTGCCAGCTGGGATCACCTGGCCACAGGAAAAGCAGAGATTCTCAGATTTAAGACAGGCTTGCAGGCTATTAGACTGGACATACATGTTTGTTTAAATTATTTACTCTTGGTTAGCAAAGAACATTTTTTTCCCCTCGGTTTGGAACAATTTGTCTCCCAGATGGGGTGGTCAGAATTTGGATTCAGATTTTGCTGAGAGAACTGCTTGACATGATCCACCTTGCTCTGTGTCTGCTATTTTGGGGTGCTTCAGCTATCTTCCCTCTGCTTTCAACACTGTGGTTTCTAAATACTCTTCCTTTTAATGTGGTGGATAAATTCCTTTTTCTCTCTTATGAACTAAGAGATGGAGCAAAGGGAAAGTGCAGCCACTGGAACACCAGTGTTTCCATCAAATTTATGTATCCTCTGTTAGAAAGCTTCCAAGTTGAATTGAGTAGCTCAGCATCTGAATAGTGCCATTATATTTTTTTCATGCAACTTTCCAGTACTTCTTTCCACTTTACCCACTTTTCCAGCCAGGCCATTGTGCAGTGTTATCTCTGAAACCACTGTCAGATAACACTGGACAGTCAGTGGTACAGAACAGACATTGGGTGGTTAATTATCCACTCCTCTATCAGTATAGCTGTGACAAGGGAGCTTGTCCTAATGGGGTGACTGCTAGGAAGCTGGCTGCTTTCCTCAGTCTGCAAATGCTGGTTTGATGTTGCCATCTCCGTGTTTGGTTCAGATTTTAATATGTGCACGCTGATTTCACTGCTGTCTCATGTGCCTCATGTATGCCTCTCAGGTTTGTAGGGATTGCCTGGTGACCGGGATGGCAGCATCTCACCATGCAGTAGTAAAACAAAAAGAAATAAAAGGAAGGAGGAAATCCTCCTTAACTCACTAAAACACCCGTGAAACACACACACAACCCCCTATCTCCATTAGAACATTTGGGTTGATTGCCAGCAAACATTTCCTCTCAGCTTTCTAAGCTGTGTGCTGGGCAAAGCAAACATCCCCAGGGCAGAGTGCAGGCCCTGCCAGCCAAGGCCAGGGCTGTGTGACTGGTGCCAAGCTGTGGGTTAAAAATCCCACCCGTGACAGGAACAATACAGGATTTTACTGAAATGTGGTTTTTCTGGGCTTTTATCATACCTGCATTGTATTGGCATCTTAGCCATGAGAGAGGATTAGGTCTCTTAAAGGAAGGTCCTGCTCTGTGTTTTCTGTCCTTCTGTGACCTTTCCTTAGGTTTTGGGTGAAAGACAAACTCTGTGGTACCTATTTCAGAAGTGATTGGGGAACAAGCTTCATCAATCACACTTTTATCCCCAAGCTTTCAGTTTTCAACCTGAGCTTTATTAAACCGAATCATAAGCAATTTTAAGTGTCACCAACAAAGACAAAATCATATTTAAACCCGAGGATCTGTTGTTAAGTTTGAAAACTTTTTTTAAGCCTAACATCACTTGGGTCGCCTGGCCCCTACTTTTTTTTTTTTTTTTTTTCCATTTCTTGTTTGCTGTTGAGCTCTCCTCGTTTTGTGTCAGGGCTGTGAGAGTGTGAAGCCCCCGGCAGGTGAGGGCTGCGCTGCCGGGGTGCCAGACCGTGCCTGGCAGCAGGGCGATGCTTCAGCCGGTGCAGAGGCCGCGCTGTGTCTCAGCTCCGTTCCTGTTGCTGGGGATTGGAAAAGCTGCTTGCTCTGGGAGCAGATGGCCACCTCTCCACCCATCCTCTCAGGTATGGGGAGGCAGCCAAAACCCGGCTTAAAAGAGCAAAGCGTAACCTGTTCAAAGAACAGAAAGGAGCATTTTTTTCAAACAGCTTAATGAAGCACTTGTTAAGGACTGCCAGGGACAGATTTCCATTCTACACAGGATATTCATTAGGAAAGTAAACACCCTCCAGCACCATTTGTAGGAACAAAGCAGCTTGCATTTTCTAACGAGGTGTTAATTTAATGAAGGAGGGGACTGGCAGAGGAGCAGGAGGCAGCTACGAGCGACAGCCGCCTTTTCCTGGGAGGAGGGGGCGGCTGTGCCGTGCTGCTCTGCGGGGGGCTGGAGGAAAGTGAGAGCCGGGCTGTGCCCACACGGGCAGGGCCGAACTGCCCCTCACAGCCAGGGCCGAGCTGTGCCCTCACGGGCAGTGCCGGGCTCCCCCTCACAGGCAGGATCGAGCTGTGCCCTCACGGGCAGGGTTGGGCTGTGCCTTCACGGGCGGGGCTGGGCTCCCCTCACGGGCAGGACTAGGCTGTGCCCTCACAGCTAGGGCTAAGCTCCCCTCACGGGCAGGGTCGAGCTGTGCCCACACGGCCAGGGCTGAGCCCCCTCACTGGCAGACCCGGGCTCCCCTCACGGGCAGGGTCGAGCTGTGCCCACACAGGCAGGGCCGGGCTCCCCTCACGGGCAGGGCTGGACTGTGCCCACACGGGCAGGGCCGGGCTCCCCTCATGGGCAGGATCGAGCTGTGCCCTCACGGGCAGGGCCGGGCTCCCCCTCACAGGCAGGATCGAGCTGTGCCCTCACGGGCAGGGCTGGGCTCCCCTCATGGGCAGGGCTAAGCTCCCCTCACGGGCAGGGTCGAGCTGTGCCCACACGGCCAGGGCTGAGCCCTCTCACGGGCAGGACAGGGCTCCCCTCACGGGCAGGGTCGAGCTCCCCCCACGGGCAGGGCTGGACTGTGCCCTCATGGGCAGGACCAGGCTCTCCTCACGGCCAGGACCGGGCTGTGCCCTCACAGGCAGGATCGAGCTGTGCCCACACGGGCAGGGCCGGGCTCCCCTCACGGCCAGGACCGGCCCTGCGCGAGGAGCTGGGTGCGTCTGGAGCTCCCCAGAGCCGCGAGTCTCCGCTGAGCGACACTGTCCCCTCAAGGCGATGGCTTCAAGGTAACCTTATGGGCACTTTTTTCTCGGGCACAAAGATTGATGGGATGTATCTGCAGGGACAGCGTCCCCTTTGCTGCCTCCGGGCAGGAACCCAGAAACCCATTTGAGTGGTGGCCACGCTCCTGCTCTGGGCCCTGCTCCAGGGTCTGCAGTCTTGAGATTTCCCAAGTCTGCTCTCAGGGTCCCTGAGGCTTATTGTAACCCTGGGGCAGGGTAAAGTAGCAGGTCCTCAGGTGTCAAAAGAGCCAGATATTTGTTTCACAAGGAAAAAAGTCTTGGGGAAGGGTTGCACATTTTCTCCCCTTAAAATGAAGTGAAAAAATTCTAACTAATTTCCTTTCTGTGGGGAATTGCCCTACTGAAGCTGATCCCACACACAGACACTCGTGAAATGTCACAGCTTCTTGCAAAAGAGAAGCATGGCAGATCAGCCACCTCTGCTCTGGTTAAGATATTCATGGATTTGTGACTCACTGGCTAGACTGAGCCTGGTGCAGAGCTATGGTGTGTTCAGCTGTGGGTCATCCCGAGCGAGGCACAGCTCTGGGTCACTCACACAAAGGGGTGGAGTGTCCCAGCTGGCTTTTCTGGAGAGGTGAGAAGCATCCAGAACCTTTGCCCTGCTGCAGTGGGGATGGAGGTAAGGTGTGTGCCCCCAGCATGAACCAGGTGTCACTGAGGGAGGGCTGGCAGGTGAGGGTGAGTTTTTTTGCCTCTCATGCCAGGGCTTTAGCCTCAAGGTTATCTCTTATTTTCATACGTGTGTGTAATTCCCACCAGGGAATTTCTACCAGAGCATCCAACCAGCAGAGTCACTCCCTGTGGGGACAGGGCCAAGGCAACCTGCCCTCCCAGCTCTGGGAGAATGGGAATGCCTGTGGAGCTTGGCTGGGACGAGGTTTAGGAGTTGGAGGGAGAGCACACGCCATGAGGCTAAATCTCATTGAAGGTCCTGTCCTGGTGTTTGACAGAGCCAGAGCACTCAGCACATGGGAGAGGAGAGCAGAAATCAGGCCACAGGAGCAATTCTGGCCATGAACCCATATAGTCATTGGGAGCACTGGCACAAATGAGGTAATTTCTCATGTTTATATTTCTGCATGCATTGTACAATCCCCGTTCCTCCTCCTCGTGTCACTGAGATGTGAGGGGAATTTCCTGCACACGCACGGCATTGTTGTTGCAGGGTTTTGTGAGCACAAACCACTTCAAGCAGCCAGGAGGAACAATGCTCCGTTCTGGCAGCAAAAACACAAAGTTGGGAAAACTCCCACTCCCTCAAATCATTTTCCTTCTGGCTGCTTGATGAATATTTTATTTGAAGATTAGGAGAAGCAGCCACATTTAGCAGCGACTGACTCGCTCCGGCTCTCTCAGGATGCTGAGGTTGCTCCCAGCTCTGTAAATCAGCCTGGCCAAGATGGGGAGGGGTTTGGGGACAGCCCAGGTGGAGCCCTCCTTTCCCAAAGCATTGGAGGTTTTCTGTCAGACCTAAAAGCAAAAAGCACATTGGGAAGGGGAGTGTGGGCCTTGCAGTCTCACAGCTTTAGGTGAGGTTCACTCATCACAGTGGGACAAGTTGGAAATAAGTGTCTGCTTAGGCTTTGGGATGCTGGGAAATAGGAATATGGGCATTTCATTGCCTACTGAATTAAAAATGCTGGTGTGAATGGTGGTGAGCTGTGTTCAGTCACAGGGTCCTTGTCAGTGGGCCAGGTTTGGAGTGATGCAAAATGGCTCAATATTCCACCAGAGTCCAATTAAAAGTAGACGTGCAAATGAAGATCATCTCCTGCCCACCCCTACATCCTCTGCCTCACCTCTGACGTGGTGGCTTAGGGCAGCAGAGCTTTCCTGAGGTTGGCCAATAAAGCCATTCCATTCTCCCAAGCTCCAGTCTAGAGGGGAGCTGTGGAAATGCAGGGCTGAGGCTTGGGGAGAGAGAGCCACCCCTGAGAGCAGCCCTGAGGCTGCTGCAATGGGCACAGCTCCCCATGCCCTCCACTCCCTTGCAGCACATCCAGAACCCAGCTTTGCTGATGTCCCATCTGGGCAGGGCAGCTGCCACCCGTGAGGGGACAGGTATGGGGCAGTGCCACAGTCCAGCAGCCAGACCTGAGAGAAATGGTGGTGTCCCAGACACTGCAGTAACACCTCTCTTCCAAATTACACTAGGAAGAGGCTTCAGAGTGCAAAAAAAACAACAGAGAGAGGAAAAAAAGCCTGAACAAAAAGCCAAGCCTTGTGTAAACCCCAGGGCTGGAGGAATAAAAGTGCCAGAAAACATTTATATTGGGCTCCTTGATATCAACACAGATGAAATGGATCCCCATACTTTCCTCCAAACCACAGGCTCTAAAGTGGATTCCAAATCCCATCCCCACTTTAATTTAAGGGCCTCCCAATTAGGCCGTTGGATGCCTTTCAAAGCTCTGTATAAATGGGGAATGATGCATCCAGCAGCAGAGCTCGTCCGCTCTGGGGGCAGCCGCGGCCGGAGCGCACTGCCCGGGCCGCCCCGGGCTCTCCAGGGAAATCCGGGCCCAGACGCGGTGTCCTTGTGGCGCAGGGAGGGCAGCCCCACCCCCTGCCTCGGGACAGGTTCTGCTCCGGCCATTTGGTGTTAGGAATGCCTCCGTGCTGCTGCCGGGGCTGGGGGAGCGAGATGTTCTCTGGTGTGCTGACTGAAGTGGGAAAATCTCAGGAGAGGGAAAAGAAAAATCCTCTTAGGTTGATTTGAAATGTTTTTGCTGTTCTTCCTCTTTCCTCATCCCCCAAACCAGCAATCAAAAAAAAAAAAAAAAAAAAAAAACAACCCCAAAAAACTCATTACTGAACATGGCACACATTCAAATAGTTTTGGTCATGCTGTATTTTTCACAGTTGATTTTAAGACGTGTTGTTGTTGTTGTTGCCCAGAACAAGGATCCTCCTGTATTTTCATAAGAAATAATGTCTAGGTGGTGGAATCTTTCAGTGGGAGAAGGAAGAAGCAGAGTTGTTTCATTCCTGTGTGAACCCCGAATGTTTCCTTCCCTCTCCCATCTGCCCCTGCTCCAGGGGCCGCTCCCTCTCCTGGAGCTTGTGGCTGAGGGTTGTCCCCAGGACTGAGCTGTCCCATGAGGGGACACAGGGAGATGTGCCACAAGGAGCTGTGGGCACAGCCACCTTCCTCAAGTGCTGGACAGGGAGCAGGGAATGCCCCCTTGTTCCAGGGCTTCCACAGCGTGGTTGGAAAAGGCCTCCCTAAGGTGGCAGGTGATGCTGGGTGGTTGCCGTGGTCTTGCATTTCTCCTGTTGCTCCCCAGTTCTGTCGTTTCCCACCTGTGGTCTCCATCCTGTGCAGCTGCTGGATGTCAGATCTGAACAGACTCTGGGTCCTGTCCCAGTCTGCTTGGAGATCAGGAGCTGCCACTCAGAGTACCTTGGATTTCCAAAGAAAGGAACCAAACCAGGCAGAGACAGTTAATTTTATTAAGCTGCATATTGATGGAAGTGTGATTGTTCTAACTTTAATATCTGCCACCAGGCTGCTGAGCCCAAACTCAGTCTTACTGGGCCAGCCCATTGCACTGGCAATAAGTGGCTTCAATGAGTGGATTAATTTAATAATCAATTATTAAATGAGCAAAGGGTAGGGAAGTTATTTACTTGGGCTTTTCCACATGGGTTTAGGTCTGGACTTCCTGAGGAGCTGGAGCTGCAGGGAGTCCTGAGCCTTGGTCTGTCACTCAGCAGATTCCTCAGTTTTTGGACTGGCTGATGGGTGCCAAATACAGGATTTGATTTTTTTTTTCCATCTCTTTAAAGTCATTTTTCATGGTCAAATACCCTATTTGGCATAGTTCAAATTAGGACAGTCTCTGTTTTTGGCAGAGGAGTGGAGCACTTGCAGGATGGCTAATTTGCTGCTGCCACTAATGCCAACTGCTTCAAACTACTGAGCCTTGAGTGAGGCATGTAGGACCCCACTGAACTTTAAGCTTTTTTTTCCTATGCACAAGAATGTCCCATTTTTATCAGTCTTCCCTTGAAACATGAGATTTCTTCTTTTAAAAAACCAACAGGCAGGAAAGAAATAATTGCAAGACCCAAAGGATAAATTTGTGTCTCTTTTAATGTAAAAACCACGACGTCACCATTAAACTGTCAAATTATCCTCTGTTTAATTTCTATATAAAATTTAAAACTTTCTGCAGACAGCCGATAAACCTGAAGGTGATAGGACTTGTTTGTGCTTCCATTGAAGTTGGTGGCAAACCTCCCATTTATTTTGGTGTGTAGGATCAAACCCCCAGCACATAAATAACCCGGCACTGAAGCTGCTCTATGATTCTTCTGTCCATGTCTCTCCCTTCCTCTCTGAAAACTTCTGAGGCTGGGCCCAACATTGATCTCATGCACAGGCTGGGAGCATCTTTCTTTCTTTCTTTCCTTTTTTTTTTCCCTCCCTTCTCTTCTTTGTGGGTTTTGATCTCTCCCTTTGAAATGGAAGCAGATTCCCTGCAGGGTGCTCTGTGATCATTTGCTGGGTGTAGTCGCATGCTTTCACTTCTTGCTGTAGGTGAAATGGCTCATGTGCAGGGATATTAACTCTCTGCTAGGCAGGAGCAATGTGCTGCATTCCTTCTGTTTTCTTGGATGCTTAACAGAGGAGGCAGCTTCCCCCCAGCCCCATAAAGCCCCGGTGTGTGCCTGGAGTCCTGCAGAGCTGTGGGAGTGCAAGAGGTGTGAGAGGAGATGTTTTAGGGAAAGCCAGGCCTTGGACAGACCCATGTGTACAGTTAGCCTGGGATAGCTGAGCTAAATAGAAGATGTCACCTCGAAATTCATTCCCAATCTGATGCTTGTCATTTATGATCTACTGCTGTAGGAGAAAATGTCATTTCCCCTTGGTTTCACTGGAATGAAGCACTTGGAGTGGGAAGTTGAGGAGGGAAATTACTGTGATGGGATAAGTGTTGGGAGAAAAAAAAAAGTCTGTTTTAAAGGAGAGCTCTGGTTAGGCCCAGCCCAGAGAAGTATGTAAGAATGTGATTGTGATTTGCTTCCAACTAAATTTTTAAGCCTACACTTAACTATAAGCATGAGTATCTCATTGCTGAAGGTTAAGCATGTGCTGAAATACTCATCTGGAGGTAAGCCCTGGCTGGCAGGGCTGGAAGAAACAGAGATCGCATAATCAACCTCTGTAGCAAGAGCCTAATCCTACCCAGTCAGCTATGCTGGGGGAGTTTCCAGGAAGGCAGAGAGGTTGCAGGAGGTGGATCTGCATCTCTGATCTTACAAATTTCCCGGCAGGTGCAAAAGCGACTGCTCTGAACAATACCAGAGGTGTTTGCAGGATTGGCCTAAGGCTTTGTCTGCAGTAGCAGATGAGGTTAGCAGGCTATTGAAAACAAACAGCCCCACCTCCCTCCAAAAATTTCAGGAAGATTTCAGCCCCTGTGGTTGTGGTGTGATTTTAAAAAATATTTAAACTCTGAAACTGTTCCTGTAGCTCTAGAAAAAAATCAGTCTTTCCTTTTTTGCTTCAATCAGTTTCGTTAACTCATATCCTGAAGTCACATCAGTATTACAGAGTCAGGCTGGGCATCTCTTCTTATACCCTCGTGTCTTGGATTTTCTTATTATTTAAAAAAAAAACACCCAGCTGATGCTAAGCATTTCTTTAAATGATGTTTACTTATTAAGTGGGAATTTTAACAGGAAATTTTCAAATAATTGCACTTAAAGAATGTGCATGTGTGTGTAATGGGGTAAACTATGCTCTTTACTCCTGAAAAAATATATGTGCACACACATGCACAAAATAACAAGGAAGAAAGGGAAAGGAAAGGCATTTGCTTAGGGATATGGAATGCAAAACTGGTTTTATTTTGCACCCTTGGAGAACGTTACAACATCAATGAGTGTGGTGCCATCTCTTACCCTCTGTGAAGTACAGGATGGTGTTTACAGCAAGCAGAGAGAGGGGCAAACACAAAAGGAGAGAGCGCAGGTCCAGGGTGGGTGCGCTGCTGCAGGGGCTGGGGTGGCCACGCTCTGCTGGGGGCACAGGGAGGGGCTTTGGGCACTCCAGGCTCCAGCCAAACTGGGCTGAAGGTCCTGTTTTCATTGCTTCTGGCAGAAGCACTGTTGATGAAGCCCCTGGATTTCTTCTATCTAGTGGAGACGTGAGGGAGGTGATTGAAGTGTTTCCAGGTGTTCCTGGCTCCAGAGAACGCTCAGGAGGGTTTCTGGTGTGCTGGTGGTTTGTGCTCTGCACTCGGGGTCTGTCCTGCAGCACCACAGCCCTGGGACAGCTGGGACAGCCTGGCCACCCCTCAGGGACAGCAGGATCACTCCCATCACCAGAGGCTTTGCTGCCTGGTGGCTCTAGGAACGCCCTCTGCAGTCACTGCTTCAGCCTCTGGTTTAGCTGGACTGCCCTGCAGAAAAGGTCTGGCTCCCAAATCCCAGCGACGTGTTTGGAGGCCAGGCTGGGTTTGTCCCAGGATGAACCAATCAGGTGGAATAACACGGGTGATCATCATATGGCATGGACACACTGCTGAGGCACTGCTGGTGGGAGGCTCCTGGACAGGCTTCCAGCAAAGACCCTGCCCTTGGATTTTCACGGAGCTGATGATCCACAGACGAAGGTAACAACGTGCTGCAAACAATAGAAGTTATCTGCAAGTATGTTCAGGAAGGCCTGGGGCTTTCAGATGCAAATACAGAAATATATTTAACATCTTGACTTCTGTTCTTTTGTCATAATACAAAGTGGAAAGACAATGTTTAGTAAATGTTTACATCTTACAAAGGGGAGTTTTGCAAATTGCATTGTAGCTCTTTGGGAGGAACCAGGAAAGAGGGCAGGATGTTAACAACATAAAAAAGAATGGCAATAAAACCCACCCCTAATATTAATTGTCTAAGAGGAAATGCATCTATCTCTCATCAGGACATTGCAGACTCTGCTTTGCATTGCTGGAAGCCTGAGAACACTAATAGTTTTTTGGCATGGAGAAGCAAGTTCTTGCATACTTGAAACATAACTCATTTACAGTTGTTTTGATGGATGCTTGAAGCAGCGTGGAGAACCCCCAGGTCCCCTCGGCTCGCGAGCAGCAGAGCTCAGATGTAGATCTGGCTCAGCTCCCTGCTGTGGGAACTGCAGGGGACTGCTCTGATTAAACACCTCCATTCTGTTTTGGTCCCGAGGTTGGCTGTGTTATGCAATGAAAATCTCCCCACAGTTTTCCCTGTGAATCAGTAACACACCTGAAAGGATTCTGGAAGGATTGTTTGCAGCAGCAGGATGGCACGGAGCCACCGCAGCCGTTCTGCAGCTGGGTGCCGAGGGCTCGCACTCCCGCAGGGTCTGTGCCCCGGGCGGGGCAGATCGACCCAGAGCTGGCAGGTTACATCAACAGGGATGCCTGAATGCTGCAAGGCAGGCTTGGGAGGGAGGAAGTGCCCAAGGAGCTGCAGCCTCTTCCTCCTGGAAGGGGTGGCTGAGGGTCACCAAGCACTGGGGCAGTGCAGCAATGCCACAGCACACAGGTGATGAGGGAAAGCAAGGGCTGACCTGTAAGAATGGGCCCCCAGACTCTGTGTGTGTATTTGTGCACTGGTCTGGGTATGGAGAGAGGTGGAACAGGTTTGTGGCTGCAGTGAAATCCTTCATCGCTGGCCAATGCCAGACAGGGTGTAAAACCTCAGCTGTTGATGTTGTTTACTCAGATGTGAGTCTTTGCCCCACGTTTCTGTTCCTCCCACACTGCTGTCCAAGGAGGAGCTGGAAGATGAAGATTAGCACCATCACACAAACTCCTGTGGAAAGTGACTCTTGCCCAGCCCCCAGCCCATTTCTCATGGTGCCCAGAATGCAAAAGCCTGAAGCAAAGTGGTCCCCATGGGCAGTTTCTCCAAGTGCTGAAAATTGTTGTATTTACATTGAATTACATTCATTCCATTCTAAATCAAATCCTATGAAGCTGCAGTGAATGACATTTCGTTTGTTGGCAGGAAAAGGAGTGGGGTTATGAAATGTGACTGTCAAGGATTCCTGCATGTAACTCGGGTGTGGCTTTGTATGGGAAGGATGCAAAGATTTCTGCATGAAGACTGGAAATCCACTTGTGGAGATACTGAGGAGCTGATGCCAAACACTTCAGGGCCAATTTTTTTCTTTCACACAGGCTACATAAATGCCTGTGCACCTCCCTCCTTCCAGGTGAACCAGAGACCTGCTCTTCTGCTGCTGTTACTTTCACAGCATACTCACTCCTGTTCTACATGTACCATCCCTAGGAAACTGGGCAGAAGCACATTCCAGTAGTTTAATGACACCTAATTTTTTTTTAGCCCAGTTTTCGTGCATCTCTTTCTATTCCTTCCTTTCCTTTCCCTCCCCTCCCTCCCTTTCACCTCCGAGCATCCCCTCGGCTCATGGCTGCCCGACTCTGCCGTTCCTGGGGCTGCACATCCCTCCTGACAGCCGGCAGGGGAACTGCGGGAGCCTCTTCCTGCTCCACCCTCGCAGGAGGTTTGGGAGCCCTGCGGGGAGCTGCCGACTCTGCGGGCTGACTTGAAAGGGCAGGAGAACTGCTCCAGACTCCACCTGGTAGTGAGGAGGGTGCGGGGCCTGCTTGACCAAGAGGCTTTGCAGGAGGGAAGGAAACCTCAGAGCAGTCAGGGCTGTGCAGGGGACTTGGGCTGAAAGCCTTGGACCCTGTCAGTAATTAACGTAATTAATAAAAGAAACAAAATAAAATTCTAATTGTCCAGGGTGAATATTGGCTAAGATGCTCATAATCATATAAAACCTCCTCTAGGACTTTCTGTGAACACACGTGGGCTCAGAGAGGTTTTTACAGCGAGGATCTCCCATAGCAATGCTGTGTCCTAACAAAGTGGGAATGATCTGCAGCACCTTTAGCTTTTTACACCCAGGAGATTTTGTTTTCTTAAGGATCCTTTTCAGAGATACTGGCCACGACTGGTCTTAGGCTTGTTCATGTTAGGCTGTGATAATGCAGCAGCTGGGATAAATAAAAGAAACAGGACATTTAGGATATCTGACTTCCAATGTGATTAGTACTGGGAATTTTTTATTTATTTTTATCACATCAGGACAAAATTTGCACAATCTCCCAAACTGGCTTAAAGTAGCATTTTTAAAAGTAATTGAATGTTTAGGCTTTGGCCTCCCTCTCCTTTTCTGTGGGAGAATATCAAGTCAAATGTTCAGAAGCATCACAGTTCTTCAGCCAAACTCCTTGTGGGTACTTGGTAGGTTTCCCTCCCCTGTTTCTAATTTGGTTTATACCCCAAAGCCAACTGGTTTTTGCTTTTCGTTCTGTGGGTGGGAAAGCTTGTGAGAAGGTATTAACAGCTATGCATCCCAGATGAGCAATTTCTTCTCTGAACTTTCCTGGATGCGTGGAGGAAATTCTTCTCCAAATGAACAGCATGTTTTCAGGCCTTTGTTGTTGTTGTTGTTTTGTCAGGCAGATCTGCATCAGGAAACCTGAGCACCTGGAGAAGGTTCAAGTGCAGACTGAGCTCAGGTCTGAGCTTGGACTCGACAGATATTAATAAAAACTACAAATCTTTCATCAGCAGAGCTCCCCCGTGTTCGTAATGCCTGAAATATTGTTTATTGCTCAGGGTCTGCTCTTCTGGCTGTTCCTCTCTGTGGCACACGTACAGGATAAGTGATTCCTGCCACTTCAGCAGCTTCAGCTGTGCTTTGTCCCTGGTTCCCAGCTGGGGTTGGTGCCCTGGATGCTGCAGCCACCAGCCTGGGTCAGCTCTGTCTGTCAGGTGTGGCCTCCAAAGGCCTCCCTGGTGGGGTGCATCAGCTGGAAGCTGCTCCTGCCAGCCACAGGCACCACAAAATGAGATGGACACAGATGGGCTGCAGGGTCCTGGGGGAAGCCACGCTCTGCTGAGGGCTGCTGACCTCCTCCAAGCCATCCCCCTTTCCTGCCACAATAACTGCTGCTCACAGGCCCTTGCTGTGATCCCACCTCTTCCCACTGGATCCAGGAGGGAGAGCTACACTTCAAAGCCCTTCTGTCTCCTTCTTTGCTGTTGACTGTGTTTTGGAAGAGGTTTTTGTTTCTCCTGCAGCTGTTAGTGGGGAGCCAGTCCCTGGGCTCTGAGCCTCCCCTGTCACTCTTTCACTTAGCAGGAGTGACAGCCACCTCCTCTGTCCTTTCCAGACACAGAGGACAGCTGAGTCTCTGTGTGACCTCTGAAGAAAGGCTGACTGTCAAAAATTGGGGTGGAAAGGCACTGAGGAATCTCCTGTGCCAAGGTTTACCCAAGCCTCATTTCCCTAAGCCAGCTGGTTTCTGTCACCCTCAGAAGTCCCCCAGAGATGTCCCTGAGAGTTTATTGGGCTTCACTGGCTACAGGTTTGGGGCAGTGTAGTAATTCCTGGAGCAATTCCCTAGCTGGAGGGAAATGTGTGCTCCAAACGTAGCAGGGACCACATAAAATAGATCATTGTTCTTTAATCAAATTGTACTTTGTGCTAATACCAGTTTCTTCCTCCAAGAAAAGACTGGTGATCAAAACTTTAACTACATTTCCAAATTAAATTTGTTAAAATGCTCCCTCCAGTGTGTATGGGGGAAGCCCACATTCATTTTTAAAGTTCAATTCAGTGCTGAGGGTTTAGGTCTAATAATGAATTTAGCAAGGTACTAGTTAGGCTTTGATGCTAATTATTTTAAGTATCATAGGTTCTGATTCTGAAGACAGTAATCACAGGTCGTTATTACTAACATTATTAGGTTAAGTTAAAAATTAGCTTTTAGGCTTAGAGCCTCATGTACTAATGCACTCTGAAATGAAACACCTGTGTTATGCCTTAACAGACAATTGAGGGAAATTAGGCTCCTTAATTAAATGAGCTGCAACCATGTCTGTTACACTGATGAAAAATGGTGTGTGCACTTTTAGACAGAGATTTTCCATTGCTGAAATGGGACACTGGTTGGAAAAAAATGATCACAGGTTTTGCAGAAGAGCTGTGACTTTGCTTTGAGGAATTGGGGTCAGTGCCCCACATGCTCCCAGGAATAAGTTGAACCAAAAGTAATTTTGTTGGCTGGACTCCTCAGCATGTAGGGGCTTTGTGTCTTGAGGAGAACACACACACAAATCCAGTTTTCTGACTCAGCTTCGATGGCAGGAGATGGTGCAGCAGATTATTTTCTGAGACTTTCCTGTTGGGGTGCCTCTGCCACATCCAGCAGCAGCCTGGATGAAGCAGTTCCAGCAGGATTGGCTTTTCCCTCTGACAGGGCTGTGGCAGCTGGGATGGATCCTCTCACCTCTGGTGCTCAGGTCCCCAGTCTCCTCTGCCAGCTCAGGGCAGGTGATGACCCTGCTGGTGTCCCTCCAGCGCTCCCAAGACCTGAGGACAGCACAGGAAGGTGGCTCCAAGAGGCACCTCCCTCTGGCTTTGTGCTCCACTGGTGCCTTGCCATCTACAATCCCTCTCCAGGTGCACTGAAAGGTTCTCGTTTTAATGATGTTTTAAATGGGAAGGTTATTTTCATATGGACTATTCTACTTCCTGTAGCTTAGGTTATCTGTGGTACAGAAACTTGTTTCATTGGGAAGGGCCCAATATTTGCATTTCAATGGGACCCTCCAGGTATAAAATCCATTGAAAAGTATCTGCAGGCGTGTTTGTGTGGGATTTTGGTCCCTTTGCATCTCGCCAGGAATTGACAGATATTTAATTCAGAGAGGGAAGGAAGTGGGATAATGTCCTCATCTCCAAGTGTAAAGTTTCTTTACAAGGAACTATGGAAAGCATAGATAATTCAATTTGCCCAAGAGCATAGCCTGAAATAGGGCACAGATTCCAACCTCTAATCCTTCCCTGCAGCCATAGGATCATCTTCCTCCTCTTGATCCTACAGAAAACCCAGGAGCTGCTTGCTGTGCTGTGCAGGAGGCAGGACAGGGCACTGCACCACGGGGATGGATTAGGATTATGAGGGGCAGCACCTGGAGTGCGGTGAGGGCCAGGAAAAGCAAATGCAGCAGTCACCAAACCAGTCTGGCTGCCACAGCCCAGGGAACAGCTCCTCCCAGCCAGCACCAGCCCACGGGGAGTTCAGCACAGAGCAGGATGGGCCAGCAGGGCTCCAATTCACCTCTTGCCCTTCACGCTGGGGTTTGGGATTTCCTGCCTCTTCTTGCTGGGGTCGGGGGTTTTCTCTTTTTTCACACACATCAGGGCCTCCTGCCAGACAAAACTGAGCCTGGTTCTGCAGCATGTGTTTTGGTACATGTCTATTACATCCATTTTTCTCCTCCACCTGTCCAAAATAGGGCAGGGATTTGCTTTCTTTTTTTGGAATGAGGCTAAGAAAAATACATGAAAATGGAATCTCCTCCTTCCAAAAATTGTGTCCAGCTGAAAACTATCTGCATCACCAGTAGCATTCAAATTTACAAAACCAGTCTGGATTGTTCTGATAAACCTCTCAAAGAGAACCAGGACAAGAAAATGGGGACTATTCCATTGAAATTGTTAGAGAGAAATGCACAAGAACACCTAGAGAATATGGAACCTCAGGAGCTAAAGACTCCCTGTTGCATTTTGTGTCTTGAAATACTGGCAAATCCCAGTTTATTGAGTTCTGAAAAGAAAAACAATGAGTGGATGACTCAGTTGAGTCTCAAAGCACTTCAATGTGCTGAGCATGCCACCTCTTTTTGGTTTTCTTTTTCTGAAGACACAGGAAGGGAGATGGAGGAAGAGTTGGGGAACTTGGCACTGGGAAATGGCTCTTGGACTCTCATTCCACTGCTTTTTTTTTTTTTTGCTGCTGGGTGAGCAGTTGGTTGCCAGCGGTGTACCTGGCTACAAACAGAATTCACTGCATCACCCAGGAATTGTGGGTGGTGGGGAGTTCTGCCCGTGGGGCTGTGGATTAAGTGTGTTGGTGCTGGAGGATAGGGTGTTCCTGTGAAGAGAGAGCCCTCGACTTAGGAATGTGCTCCTCACAAAGGTATGCCAAAGCCCTGGGGCTGCCTGCGTGCAGGGTGTGATGTAAGATACCGCTCTTTGTTGAGAGCTTTTCTCCTGACATCCTTGCAAGCCAGGCAGATGTGTGGATATCTCCCAGCAGTTACTCCTGGAAGGAAACATTACTGGATATCCTAAGGGGTAAACAGTGCTCAGAGCTGAGTACAGAAGTGTTGTTTCTGTTCTCTCCAGCTCTGAATGCGCTGCTAACTATTTTTAGGGTGAAGCACTCATGTCTTACAAGCAGTGGCCAGTTTCTAGTATGGATCCCAGACCTGCAGAGGTGTCCTCTCTGAAATCCAGAGGCATGAGGAATCTGCCAAAACTTAAGAGTTTCACTCCAGACCCAAAGCTCAGATCACATTCCCTGAAGGAGCTGCCTCAGGGAGATGGGAATGGATGCTTGGAAGAGCACAAGGCAAGCAGTAGGGCTGATGCTGGGCTCCATGCACAGCCCTGCTGCAAAGGCCAGCTCCTGGCCCTTCAGCTCCTTGTAGCCAGAAGAAATGGAAGCAGATCAAGGTGATGGCCTCCCCTGAGGATGGCAAGCAGAGTCACTTGCCAGGACAAGGTGAGCACACCCTGCACCTCCCTGTGCTCCATTCGCCTTTCCTGGTGTCCCTCGCCCTGCTCTGCACAGGAATCCTCTGTTACTTGGCAATCAGGAGTGGAGGTGCTGTCTTCTGCAGCTTCTTTGGGCTGTCTGTGAGGAGGGAGATACCAAAGCCACCAGCCAAAGTTGTGCACAACTCCATGATTCCCTGCTCTCCCTCCTTTGGCTCATTTGCATTGCAGAACAACTGCTGCTTATCCATCCGTGAATTTTATTTTCCATCCTGCAATTTTCATCCAAGCTTAGGATGAAAGCAGCTGATGTTGTGTGCATAATAATAAAGATCTTTAAATATTTATTCCTAGACTTTTTAAGAACCTTTCTCATCATTTAGGCTGAAATTTTTACCCGGAAATAGTCTAGTTTCTGACAGGTTGTTTGAAAGGATAAGGTCATTAGTCCTAGATGGAATTGAGGGAGGAGAAGAAAAAGGATATAGACAGACAGAAGCAGATGGGTTCTCCCTTTCTTATCCCTGTATTTCTGTGCACCAGCCTAGTGTCTGACATTCCTGCTACTGTGGGAATCCAGGGTGCAAGCAATGACCGTGCTTGAGATCAGTTGCTTCTCCTTGGGTTTCCACCTCTTTTAGGCCAATGCCCTGTTTTGAGGAAAGAGGAGCTCCTTGCAGCCTCCAAAATTTGCAGCACAACTCATGTTGAATGCTCAGAAATCCTCCTAGTTGGAGTTTCCTAGCTAATGCTATTTATATCAACTTTTCCCTTCTGCTTTAACTGAGACAGGATCAAAGCACTGGGAGCAGAGAGCTATCATTACAAAGTCTAGGAATTCTGCATTCCCACCTCAGATTTAAATTCACTTTGGGGATTGTGTGGAATTCCTCTGAGGCCAAGTGAGTTTGGATGTCAAATCCAGAAAACAGTTTCCCTGTTTCATGTGATGTGGCTTTGTCACAACGCCTTTGGACTTGACCCACTGTTTTGTGTGCTCCTCCTCAGCTGCTCTGCCACTGCACTCAGTGGGGATTGTGTGGAATTCCTCTGAGGCCAAGTGAGTTTGGATGTCAAATCCAGAAAACAGTTTCTGTGTTTTCTGAAGTCCAGTGGCAGAGCAGCTGAGGAGGAGCACACAAAACAGTGGGTCAAGTCCAAAGGCATTGTGACACAGCCATATGTGTGGACTTGGGCTCAGCCTCAGTTCCTGTAAGGAGCATTGACCCACTGTTTTGTGTGCTCCTCCTCAGCTGCTCTGCCACTGGACTTGGGCTGAGCCTCAGTTCCTGTAAGTAACACAAACTCCAGCCCATCCTTCTGCCTTTCAGGTTCCACCAAGAGCACTTCCAGTAGCTCTGCTAGCGAATTTTAAAACCTACTTACTGCCAATAAAGCACTGAGGTTCTGTGCTTCAAGGGTACCTTTGATGTGATGATCTCAAAGCAAATCAATTCAGGGTTATTCCACACTATGGATGGAAACACTGAATGCATGCAGAAATAAATCCTAACTTCACTGTGCCCTAATGGATGGTGCCCTATCCTAAGGGCCCAGAGCCTGGCACTGAGGGCAGTGTGAGAGATCCAAACTAAAAGTGGTGTTATGGCATCTTCAGCAAACCATCGTTGTTGCTCTGGTGAGTCCAAGTCAAACACTTCAGAGTTCCCATATAGAAAAGAGACCCCAAGGAAACCTCTCTTGAAATTTGTCCCAGAACAAAGTCAGCTCCCCTTGCAGGCTGTGAGTAGCAGGCTCCATGTGCAGAGCTGCAAACCTGACAGAAATCAGGAGGTGCTAGCAGCACTCAGCTGGAAGTGGGGTAAAGAAAAGGGCTGTAGTCACTTTATTTTGGCAGGATCTCATGGCTCACCAGGCCTTGTACAGCCCCTGCACACAGGTCCCTCTGCAGGAAGCTGTGGCTGCTCCCACCAGCAGGCAGAGATGGAAATCCAGCCTGGAGGCACCCCAGTGCTGGGGGGCTTGGCCCACAGGTCTCTGGGAGAAGAGAGGTTACAGACAGCTTTGGTTCTGGGGTCTGCAGTGGGTTTTGGCCAGGGGGGTACTTCAGCCATTTCTGATTAGGCTGAATGCTTTTGTTCTGTCTTGTGTCCCTGAGTGGTTGCAGGCACAGGGACAGATGGCTGGAGAACAGTGAGAGGCAGGGCTGTGAACATGTAAGGTCAGCACCCAATTTTTGGTGCAGTACCTGTAAACTCTGCAGGATTATGCAAGAAAAGCCTTCTCTCCCATGTCATGCTTTGTCCTGAGCACTGGTGGCAGTGGGACCTACACCCTGGAGCATCTTTGGAAGTATTTAAATGCACAGTTGTGACAGAGGAAGGGGAAAATGGCTTCTCTCCAGCCACTCCAGGTGGGGAATATTTTCTGCAAAGTGCCGTGAGATGTGATGCTTCTTTAAGGCTCACACCTCCCTGAACATGTGTCTCTTTCTCTGGGATGGATTCCCTCCATCAGAGGGACAGAGTTTCTTGCAGTGCGTGATGGAAAATGTAGACAGTTAAATGGGAACAGTCCCTAAAGCTGAGCAGATTGTGCCACTTGTCCAGCTGGGCAAACATCTGCATGTGACCAGAGGCTTCTGCATTAATCTCACCCTTTTGCTGTTCTGGGTTATCCTTTCATGTGAGTCATAGTTTGTATCTATACAAAGAGAAGCTTTAAACTGCCTCAAGTGAGGTATTTTTCCAGTGCTTTAGCACTAATTAATCATTAAAGTGCCAAGATCAAAGGATGGGGAGCTACAATGTTGGTATGTTCTTATGATCACACTGCGGCCAGTTCCTCATAAATCCTGGTATTTTGTGAATTTCAAATCAAATCTCCCATGGAGAATGATTTGGCAACAAGATGGTGGGCTGCTTTTCTTTGCACCCTTCAGAAGTGAGGGAAGCTTTGGCTCCACGAGGAATGCAGGGTCAGCCCCACAACAAAAAGACCAACCATTATTTTGGACATCTTGGCACCCAAACAAGCCAATGATTTAGGCACAGATATTAAAACCAATCTTATGGAGAATCCCTGTCCTGAAGATCTGGTAGCTCAGTCAGAGAAGCAGAGAAATAGTGGGAGCCTGGAGCCTATCCCAGGGGTAACTTAAGGCAGTTAAGGGTGTAAACCTCACTGTGAGCCAGCAAGAGTTACTATTGAAGTGCTTAAGTTACTTCTGAAAGTGAAGCTTTTAAAATAATGCTGCTGCTTTTGAAAGAAACGTAGCCTAAGGCTGTGACTTCAGCAGAGCATGAAGCTCCGTGCTCAGTGGCTGTGGCTGCTCCCTGGGACAGCGAGCCCTGGCACCTGGGCATGCTCCAACTGCAGGCAGAGGCGTGGGCATGGCAGGGGCTGTGCCTCGGCTTGCTCTGATCCCTGCACCCTGCCAGGGCCGGCTCGGGGTCCTGCCTCATGCAGTAGCCACAAGGCTCACCTTCCCTCTTTGGGGGGGTTAACTGGTGTGAAACCTGCAACACCCAAGTGCTTGGGATCTGGGGAAAACCGGCTCTAGTGCCCATGGCTTATTACAGATTGAGAGAGGAGCACAGGGAGTGCAAACAGGTCCTGCTGCTGGTGCCCATCCATGCAGGGAGCACCCGAGTCCTGCTGCTGGTGCCCACCCATGCAGGGAGCACCTGAGTCCTGCTGCTCTGGAGGAAAGGCAGGGGGTGGTTTTGCTTCTGTGGGGACTGAGCAGACCAAAGGGCTTGGTGTTCTGTGAGACTGGGGAGCAGCAAGCCAGAGGTGAGGCCGGGATTGCAGGAGGGGCAGGGCAAGACAAGAACAAGGCAGCAGCACAAGTAACAAAGCATCTGTAATATTAACAGCCAGTAATGGCTGTCCTAGAAGCAGATGATGGAATGGAGCAATAGCATTTCTGAAATGTCTTTTTTTCCATAATATGGGATGCCTGCAAAGGCCACTATTCCTCCTCTAAAAGAAAAATAATTCCTTTTTGCTCCCTTTCATTCTTTCTCTTGTGGGACGCCTGGGACTTGACAGCATGGGCTCTTGTCCAACATTTGTTCTGACCTAGATTTTAATCTCTGCTTTTTTCCCCTTACCTTCTGCTTAGCTGGCCACTACCTCTAGAAGACACACATATAATCTATAAAACATTTGTGTTTCACAATCATTTAAATTTCTATTTTCAGGAGATACTCAAGACTGCAACAAAAAGTTTTAAATTGCAGTGATCATAAATGTTTTGGGTTGCCAGGGCCACCTTAATAAGTATAATTGTCAAAGGATGTGCAGAGCTTTATTTTATAACCCACTGGCTGTGACAGATCAAAAGCAAAGACAAAAGGAGAGAACAAACTTACACCCTGGACACACTGGTGTTGTCATATTTCACAAGTCCCATACCTTCTCAGTGACTTCTCATGCACAGCTCTTCACAGCACTGACTCCTTCTTCTTCACAGCACTGCCAACAAACTCCAACTCTCTCCTGAACCAGCTAACCCACTCTCTTGTAGCACTCATCTTCTTATTGGACACAGCTGTGGCCTGCTAAAGGCAGGCCTGTTCCTAATCTTTGGTGATTAGTACAGCTGCAACTTTTCAGGTGTAAGATTACCTTCTGCACTATTCTCTTACATTCTATCCCTCCACAATTCCCCCTTTTCTTTTAATTACAAAGTTGCAACATCTCTGGAAATTGACATTATAGCATATTCACATATCTCACTTAATACTAACAGTATACAAATGTTCAGGCAACAGGCCACAGCAAGAACACACATTTCTAAATTCTGATTTAATTTTGCTTTTCACAGTGTAGAACATCAACCTAAGTCTTTTCACAAAGTAACATCGTGTTTACTATCTTTTGCAGGGCCCTTTGCAAAAGACAGCAAACCCAGTACAAATATCTTTTGTGTAATCTCTAATTTTGGAATGTGTCTGTGCTCTCCTTGATTCATTACCCAAACTTACATTACATATTATCAGAAACTCTTACACTTACACTTCCAGAACATTGACAACATCCATAGCCGTACAACTTTATAAGGCAACTCACAAGAGTAAGCTAAAGGCTATATATTAGGCTAGTAACAAATCAACAGTTACATAATTTTATCAATGGCTATAGAACTTGAACAACATTGATCCAATATTTGTCAAGTGTACTTATGCTTATGGAATATAAACTTTTACACTTATGCCTAATCAAAGATTAATAGCTGCAATTCACAAACAAAATGCACGTTTCATCAGCAAACAAATACACCATACTGAATGATAGAGCTACTCTGTCCCCAGCTCCAACTGCTGTTTTAATAATTCTCTTTTTCCTTTTACAGTTCTTTGTTGTATTAGTTGGTCACTGCAAGCCTCTTTTGCCCCGCTCTGTTTTCCATGTAGATGAAACAATTTGTTCTCCCCTTGCTATGTCATTTCCCATTGCGTCCCCAGCGGCTCACCTGTACTCCAGGTGGCAAAATTCGTCAGGTCCGGACCAGGCAGCATCCCCTGCTGCTCTCAATGCTACGCTGGGCTCCATCTCCAGCTGCACCTCGCCCTACAGCCCAATCCTGAATCACATCAGGTTACTGTGGAGACGCCACTATACAGTTTTAGAGGGCTTCTCTTACATATTGTCTGCTCATGTAGCAGCGACTTTCTCATTGTGTCCTGCTGCACACTCTGCCATTCAGGGGGAATCTGCACCTGTGTTGTTGTTGCTTCTCAGCCAGGGCTCCTCTCCGGCTCTCCCTGGCTGCCCCACCCCCTTTTATCCCAGCTACCTCCACGGGCTACAGCTGCCGCCCAATTAAGGACATCACAGCTGCAGCCCATTTACAACAACTAGAATCAGGGCAGGGTCACTTATACAATACATAGATCTTTTACTGAGACTCATGGGCCACTTATGCAATACATATATTTACTCATGTACAATACATACTATAACTCCACAGCCCCTATATTTCCCCCTTTTCTTTTAACCGGTTTTTCAATTACACAATTACAATACACATATCTGTCCCAGCTCTCAGCTGTCTTGAATACATACATTTCCCTAGATCTTCTCAGGCTCCTTTCCTCAAAGGCCATGCTTCTCACAGCTCTCGGCTGTCACAGCTCCTTGATTCAAAGCTCCTGCTTCTTTCTTCTACATATCTGTCCCAGCTCTCAGGCTGCCACAGCTCTCGGCTGTCTTTAGATCTTCTCAGCCCCCAGGCCACATGTTCACCATCACGTCGGGGTCACCAATTGTTGTTGTCATATTTCATAAGTCCCATACCTTCTCAGTGACTTCTCATGCACAGCTCTTCACAGCACTGACTCCTTCTTCTTCACAGCACAACCAACAAACTCCAACTCTCTGAGCCAGCTAACCCACTCTCTTGTAGTACTCATCTTCTTATTGGACACAGCTGTGGCCTGTTAAAGGCAGGCCTGTTCCTAATCTTTGGTGATTAGTACAGCTGCAACTTTTCAGGTGTAAGATTACCTTCTGCACTATTCTCTTACATTCTATCCCTCCACACACTGGTACCTGTCAGTGATGCAGGGCAGGTTGCAGGAAGAGCAAAGGTGCTGTGCAAAGTCACACGTGGAGGGTCCTGATAACCTGTGCAGTTTATTGAAAAAATTTTGGTAGGAAGAGTGTTTGGTGAGAAGCTGGAAGCACTGCTTTTCAACGGGAAAGGCAGAGCAGGCCATGCCCTGCTGGGGGTTAGAACCACCTGGTTGGCACATCTTGGTGCTGCCAAGGAGCACAGCCTTCCCCAGCACGGAGGGGAGGGCTGAGGGAGAGCTGAGCTTTCCCAAGGCATGGAGCTCTGCCCTGCTCACCGGGCCCTTCTGCAGCCAGGCAGGCCCACGGGGACACTGCTGGGGAGGATTTCCCAGTGTGTGCCACGCTCACGGCAGCCCTGGCCACACACAGAGCAATTCCAGCACTCAGGGGTTTGTGCCTCTGCCTCCCCTCCAAAGCCTCGTGTGTGCACACCCTGCATTCTGTGGTGACTCCTTGCAGAGAACCAGGTGATGGTGCAGCCCCACCGCCCCTCTCCTTTAGGTGTGCGCCACCCAGTGCAATTCATCGCTAATCCTGGTTGATGAGCCAGAAAGAATGTTTCAAGAATGTTTCATCCCTCGGTAATTTTGTTAAACTCTCCTGGCAACAAAAAAAAGGGCAGGTAATGAAGTTGTTTGAAAGAGTGTAAAACCTAGAGAGCGTTTGGGAAGGGTTTGGAGGAGGACACAGGGCTTCTCCACATGGCACCTCACTTCATCTGGGATGTGGAAAAAAACCCAACCAACCTTGTGGGATACTAATTCAGTCCTTGGTTTCTTTCTTGTATCAATTCCGCTAACTGTGCCTTAAATTTGGGCCAGATGCACGATGGTTTTGTGATGTGGTACTGTGGGGAAGTCTGGGCTGGATCTAACAGAGGCTCTGCTAACAGGGCTGCTCCTTCAGGGAGCTTGGGATGTTCCAGCTATTCCCAGTGGAATGCCTTCAGCAGGAATGAAAGGTTGTGGGTGCCAGGTGGGTGAGGTGACTGGGGCTCTGTCAGTGTGGTGAGGGGAGCAGAACACTTTCTGACACACTGGCTTTTGCAGGCCTTCCCTTGTTTGGGCACAAACCAGCAGGTTTTGTTCAGGCTCATTCCTGAGTCAGCTGTGTGCTGCTGCGGGACCATCCATGCACTGCCAGTGTGGAATGGCACGTGCTGCTCCTTGTCCAAATGGACACAACAGGGCTCAGGAGCAGCAGAGCTCCCCAGCCCAGTCAGTGCTCAGCACCATCTCACATCAAAACCTCATCACGAGACCGTCCTGCTCCTTTCTGATCATGTCACATCCCTAAAGCTTTGTGGAGGATCAACCAAATCTCCTGTGTTTTCATTTGCTAAGCTCAGTCAAGTGATACAAAGCCCAGAGTGCTTTTTCTGCCAATCTGAATTTGCAGTGATTAAATTGCATTCTTGTGAGGGTTAATTTTCATGGACAGATATGAATAATTATCTGTTAATATGCTTAAGAATCATAAGGAATAGTTGGTAGTCTTTACAGCTACTTAGCTAACTGAAATTGGCATAATTCTTTTGAATTTAGGCTCTGTAATTCAGTGTTGTCTCTTTTTTTGTTCTCTCCTAATAATCTGATCCCTGTCTTCAGATCTTTTCTCCTTTTACCCATTTTTTTATTAGCTCAAATTGTTTTGTCATTACCTGTTCTTAAATCTGCCAGATGATATAGAGATTGAGAATGTTGAGATGACTGAAAACAAGGGCCCTGTGTGTGTATTTGTAGGTATAATTTAAAAACAAAATTCAAAAATACCGTCCTAAGGCAGTGAGTTCCTCACTGTATAAATTTCCTACCCTTGTTGCTACTCTGCAGGAATTTGGGGCTGTGAGTGAGCAAAGCCACCTCAACACCAGCCTGTTGCACTACATGTGCTTTATGTAATAAATAAATGCATCTTTATTTATTATATATTTAAAAGGTAAGTTATTGGTGTTTGCACAGGACTAAATGACTGAATTCTACAGCAAGTGCAATGCAGGGTGGCAAATTGGGATGCAGCAGTTTATGTACTGTGCACAAACCATTCCAGTGGAACACAGAGTTTGCCCATTTTTCCTTTGCTTTTGATAAATGCAAATAACTTGAAAAGTTCTTGATACAAGACAGAACCAATTTCACTAAATTTACTAAGAATTAAGGGAAATACAGTCAAATATCCTCAAAGAGTAGCATAAACCCAGTAACTTGAGACTCAAGACTGAATTAAATTCCAAGTGAGACACAAGATCTCTTTATTAGACAAATCCATTTCTGCCTAGGATTCATCCAGGGAAAAAGTTCTTTTACAGGAGAAACAGTTAAAAATACAATTTACCCCCTATTTTTATCTGTTCTGAGGCCCTGTTAGCTGAGCAGCTGTGGTGCTATGAGCTCACAGGGGCATCGGCCATCGCTGTGTTCGTGTGCCTGAGGTGGTACCAGGTGAGACCTTTACCCACAGCTCATTTCCACTCCCCAATTGCTTGGCTCCTGAATCCCTCAAGGAGGCCACCAGTAACTGGTCCCTGAGAGGCTGACACCCACACTTCCCTTTGGGATGTGATGATTCCAGCAGGGTCTCACTGAAGCCCTCTGTGCTGTGGCAGATGGGAGATGCTTCCCAGCTGCTTTCCAAAGCCTGGCTCAGGAAGATGTGGAGAGGCTCTATTATCATTTCCCTGGCCACTGCAGGTGCAAAGAACTCAGTAACAATATTTGTTCTGGAGCCAAATTGCTCTCAGACTGCCTCTGATGTTTATTCAGTTGAGGAGAATTACCCAGCTCTTGGGCTGTGCAAGTCTCTGGGTAAGAATTCCCAGACAGGGTATTTTTCTTCCTTTTATTTCATTCCCTTTTGAAACATGTGTCTAGACAAGTGACAGGAAAACATCAATGGTTTGGTTGCATAGTTGAATCGTACCTGAATATTTTGTCCCTCTGGAGGAAAATCCATCCCCCTGAATGCACTGGACGTGCCCCAGTTCCTGGAAACTGGGCTGGGAGCCTCAGGAGAACAGCTTGCCTTGGGAGCTTTTCATCTCTTCCTGGTGCTGGGAGTTCAAAGACCTTGAAGCCATAGAGCTTTTGCAAAGACTTTGCTCTTTGGATTCCAGATTCTGTAGCAAACCAAGAAACAACCAGTAAGCACAAAATGGTAAAAAAATTAAATACATATGTATATTACTGGCCAACCCTCCAAACCTTAACATAACAGAAAGCTGTTCTTAGAATTAAAAATGCAGCTTGATAACAGAAGTGTTTGAATCCTCTTTAAAGCTCATTTAGACTTGGAGCTTACTGCCAGTAGCAGCCTGCCCTGGTGCCTGTGGCACAGAGCACTGCAGACATTGCATATTCCCATGGAATGGGCGATGCAGGACATTTTACTGGAAAAGCTCATGGTTGTGCTCCCAGGCTCTTTGACAAATCCATTTGATTCCAGTAGGATTTCACATGGGTTAAGTCTGTGGCTGGCTGATGGCAATATCTGCAGTACTGGATCAATACCTACCTGGTCTAAAATAATGGCAGAGCCAGGGCTGTTCACTGGAAACTGTTAATTAAGGGTGAGTGAAGGCAGTAAGGGGTCTGTCTGTTAGACTGTCTGTCCATCCATTTGGTTACTTATTTGTCCAACCACTGCTGCAGCTGCTCCTACCCCCTGGGCAATGGACAACCAAGTGTTTTGGTAGAGTCTGTCTCACTTGGACTATGTTATAATTTAAAAAATTATTTTGGATGCGGGTTTTACTTTAGTAAGTCCTCCTAGAAACACGCTCCACTTCAGCTGGGGCACTTCCCTCAGGTTTTGTCCTGCCACGGAGGGAGGAAGGGGTGGGAGGGGTCCGGTTCAAAAGGCAGAGCTGTGATGTGGCTCTGGTCTCTCCACCACACACTGGCTCGGTGCTGACACACAGCAAATACCTGGGCTGAGCCAAAGCACCTCACTCAGTGTGGGAGCAGAGCTTCACTGCCATAAATCAGGTAGGAAAAGGGAAAACCACTGATTTCTGCCACCCAGCAGCTCATTCCTGGTCTTATTCTCTAGCTAGCCATCCATAAAAAAACTACTGCAAGACTTGACTCTTCTCCTCCAGAGCCAGCAACATCCCCTGTGCCAGGTGGAGCAATAATTCAAAATAGGGCAGACCTAGGAGAGAGTTAGATGGAGTTAGAAAGCAAATTCCAGAACTCCAGTTCCACTGCACCTGGTTCCTTGCTGCTAAAGGCTGAGTAAGGAGAAACTCAATATTGCTGCTCTGCAGCAACACTGGAAGATTGTAATTTCCATTCCATTCAAATTTTAACATGAAAAAAGGTATTTATGTGGCTTGATAAGTTCCACGCGTCCTTCCCACCTGTTTCCATTTTAATGCAAAAATAGAAACTCTCTAGTTCATATCTTGTTTCCAAGTTGGCAGAAGTCCCTGGGTTGCTCAGTGCTGTAACTTAGAGTGTGATGTACTCTGTGTCTCTGTCTAAAGAATGAAAGAGGAACTCTTCAGGCAAAGGGGTGCAGTGGTGCAGGGCTGGGAACAGATGCCATAGATGGGCTTAGGCTGCACTGAGAGCCAGGTTCCCAGCTACTGTTTGGAAAGGAGAAAATTTGCTTTTCAGGGAAAAAAAGACTATATAAAAATTATATTTCTGCCTAATGAATGCTTAGCCCAAAAGAATGCAGGTAACCACAAAGACCCTCCCAAAAAACCTGTCCTCAACTGAGTGTTACAGATCCAAGGGAATCCACTGAGCCACCCCAGCCTGAGGAGCTGCTTCACATACAGCTTGTCAACATGGAGAAAAGTTCTTTTTTAAACTGTGGGGGGATGTCAAGAATAAAAGACTTCAGTGAATAATCCTGAATAAGGAGCAAGCATTTAAACAAAGAGGCACTGTGGAATTTACAGACAAATGCATGAATTGGTCTGTTGTAAAATGGATGGCATTTTACTCAAGGGTGCAGTAGACACTTCCAGCCTTTCAAATTTCCACAAGGTGTTAGAGGCTAAGTGCTAAAGAAGATAAAAAAGAGAGACGCTAATCAGTGATGGGATTGGATCTGTTCTGAGAATTTTGATAGGTTCAGGCTGGACATCAGGAGGAATTTCTTCAGCGGCAAGGTTGGTAAAAATTGCAATGGGCTGCCCAGGGAGGTGGTGAAGTCAGGGTCCTTGGAATTGTTGAAGAAATGCCTGAATGTGGCACTCAGTGCCAGTGTCTGGTTGACAGGGTGGTGATCAAGACTGGCTCAATGATCTCAGAGGTCTTTTTGAACCCCAGTGATTCTGTGATAGGATGTGTGATCATTGATGCATTATCCCATCTGCAGCACACCTGGACCAGCTTCAGTGCTGAGATCACTGTCCTGCAGCTGCTGAAAGGCACCGAGCAGGATGGGGAGATTCAGCTGGACAGTCTGCAAGTGCCTGCACCTCCATCCCTTCCCACCCAGCCACATTAGACCTCCCTTTCTGTGCCCAGAATAACAGCTCCAGCACGGCAGGGTGCTGCTGTCACATGTGCAGCTCCTACTGCACTGCAGGAACACTGATTGCTTTTATGCTTTGGAGTCAATGAGGAGGAAAAAAAAAAGTAAAAAAGAACTCATTCTGCCTCAGCTCTTTGGCAGAAGAGCAATAATTTCAGTTCACACCCCCCACCAGTGCTCTGCTGGGTTACAGCAGTGCTGCTGCCTGCCATGAAACACCACAGCTGTGCTCTGCTCCGCCTGAGACAGGAATGAAATGTTCTCTCCTCCTCCTCTGTTTGCAACACGGGCAACAGGATTTTGGATTACATTACCTGAGTGGTCAACATCCAAATTATTTGTCCAGACGTACTGCAGCAGGGCAAAGAATCCCACCCAAAAAACCTGTGGTGTTACTTCAAATATGTATCTGAGTATTTCCATGCTTGCAGCTCTCCTGTGTAGGTGTCTAGTGATTCCCACTGATTACATAACCAGATGTTTTATTTTGCTCTTTAAAAAAAAAAAGAGATTCAACACTATTTTTGTGACATGTTAGATCAGCTAAAATAACACATACAATAACCCTGCCCTGATTGAATCTAATGCCACCATTCCCTGATTCAGGATTAGGTCCCTGTGAGGAAAAGTGGAAGTGTATGGAAGTGGTTGGGACTGTAAATGCAGTCCCTCCACACTGGGGCCACACTGATCTCATTTAGTACAGAAATAATATTTTTCCATGACCTGGATGTACACAGATGGTCCAGTCCTGCACAGTACAGCAAAAGCTCCCGCTGAACTAAGAAGAGGAAAACCAGGTTGAAGATTTGGGATTGCAATTGAGGTCACTACAGCAGGATCAGTGTGGTTGGAAATATGCAGATATTGTAGCTTTTCTTTGGAAAAAGTTGTGGTCCAAACGTGGTGCTCAACTCGGAAGAGTCACAGCAAGAACTGTACAATTCCTGCAGGAAATCTTGGCTTCCCTTCCACTGAGGCTCTCTGCAAGCACCAGGGTCAGGTCTGTGGTACAATTCTGCAGTGGATTATCTGCATGTCCAGCAAACAGGTTCTCCAGGTGCACAGTGGTGCACAGAGCAACACCCAGAGAGTAACACTCAGAAACTCCTGATAACTCCACCTGGCACCACAACAGAGCCAGGGCAGGGTCACAGTGCCCAGGGATGCTTCCCAAACACAGAGCTTTCAAGGATGAGGCACAAGCTGAGCCTCAGGTGAAGTTTATCACAAGTTTGGCCCTTCCTGCCAAACCCTGGGGCAGCAGACTGACAGGGAAGTGAGAATGACATGGGGTAACAGAGCAGAGGTGACATTTAGTGACACAAGGAAATGGCCTGGCAATGCTAACTGCCCTGAGGGGTTTCACACTGCCATGAGGGCTAAGCCTTCAGGAGAACTGGCAAAGGAAAAATCTCTTCAGGCAGAGTGTGCAAGCAGGGCAGTTTCAGGTGAACTCACTTCCAGTGTAGCTGAGAATTCCACAACAGGAGGGAGCTGAGAGCAGCACTGGGCATTTTCCAGGCACACCAAGCCAAGCCCACCTCTCAGCTCTCCTGCAATAGGGCATTCAGGACACATTCTGTGAGTCTGGCTGGTGAACTTCAGGGATTCAGTGCCAAAGGTGTGCAGTTCACCTGCAAACAGGAGTGATTCTGTACCTGGCTACAAAAGGCACTGGTGGAGCTGAGCCTTTCTTACCAACCTGTGTCCATGGTCTGCACAGCCAACAGGGACAGACTGCCAGTTATTAAACATAATAAACCAACAAATGACATATCCCTGCCTGGGAAATGAAATGCTTGACACACCAGTGGGCCTTCTTATCACTGATTTCCCCTGCTTACCCACTCAATATTGATAACATGCTCAGAGGAGTTCAGAGAGTTGTGCCAATAAACATAAATGCCTAAAAACTGTCTGCAACAAGGCTTCATGATAGGAGATGACAAAAGAAACTCCTTTCCTGCAGCTATAAGGGGTTAAAAGCTCCTTTTGGGAGGATGGGTATAAATCTCTGAACCTTCACAGTCACTGGAGGTCACTGGTGGGTCCCCTCAAGGCCTTAGCTGGTATCTGCCACAGATCTTTGTGTGAGAGAGGTTTCATGCACTACTTAGAACTGAGCTGTTGTTGAAATACTCATTTGATAGTGTTCATACATATTCATAAACAATAAATAGTCTGGTACAAAGGATGAACAGAGAGAAGAGAAATTTTGCAGATGATGCAAATGTGGCCACAAAGCACTGCTGGAAGGGCCCAGGGTGCTGAGTGGCTGGGCAGTGAAATGGCTGATGCAGGGCAGGGTCAACACAGGCACAGCACGTGCACAGCACTCACCCTCACTGTACTTCCACTCACAGAGCCCTAAAAATAACACTGAGCAAGGAGAGCTGGGAGGCCTCTGCAAATATCATTTAAAGTCCATCAGAAGAGACAACAATCGTGTTAGGAATGACCTGGCAAAGAGGCAGGAACAAATCAGAAAACATCCTTACAGCACTCCTCAGTGAAACTGCATATCCATGCTAGAGTTTCCTGGCCATGGGACTCCAGCAGAGTTGGGCTGAACTGGAAAGCACAGGAAGAAAAGCATTCAGGATGAGGAGAGATGGGCAACAGCTTCCACAAAGATGGAAAAACAAGCAGATGAGGAGCCTTCAGGCTGGAAAGGGGTGACACAAGCAGGAGGTTCAATAAAGGTCTGTCACATCATGACTGACACAGAAAAAAGCAAATAGGAACTGGCTGTTCACTGGTTCTCCTAAGAATTAGAGGGACCTGGTGGTACTGTCACACAAGGAGGTTTAAACCAACAGAAGGAAGTACTTTTTCATACAAAGCATAATTAAATTGTGGAACTCATTGCCACAGGATGTTGCGGAGGCCAAAAGTTATAAATGGCTTGAGAAAGGGATCAAAAACATTTGAGGAGGATGGATCCATGGGTGGCTGTTAAAACACACTGGTCTGGAGGCAGCCTCTGCCTTGGGAAGTCCATAAACCACGGATTGCCTGGAGCTAGGAGGGTACAGCAGGGCAGGGATGGATTCTGCACGGCCTGCATCACCTCCTGCCTGTGCTGGGACATGGATACTGGGAGATGGATACTGGGAGATGGATATTGGGTGATGGATACTGGGAGATGGGGTACTGGGAGATGGATATTGGGTGATGGATACTGGGAGATGGGATACTGGGAGATGGATACTGGGAGATGGGATACTGGGAGATGGATACTGGCCCATGTGGCCTTTTGCTGTGACATTGGTCAGGTCCCAGCTCTGCTGTCTCATCTTAACTAAAAAAAAAGCCCCAAAAAGCAGCCAAAACACAACCTGAAACAGAAGAGGGGGAAGAGGCAGCCCCAGCCCTCCACACACTGTTAGTAGGCAGCCTGGTAGTTGTTTTATTTTCTTTAGAGTGGACTTTGTGTTGCAAGTGGCAGGAAGCCATGAACCACAAAAATAAAATAATTCTAACCCTAGTGCTAAGTAAGGAAAACAAAGATGGCTCAGCAATTAGCAGCATTATATATGTAAGTACTAAGTAACAACAGATGTCAGGACTTGAGCCCTTTGCATTCCTCACAATCCTTTGGAAACCAAAGCCTTTTGACGTCGCCATACATTACTGCAGTTATTTTGGGGCTGGGAGAGCAGCAGAGGCTGTTTGAATGCAGACATGTGTGGGATGTTGCTAGGGCTGGTTGGGTCTTACCTGCATGTCCCTCCCCATGCCGTGTCCCTCTGCTGCTGGAGCTGCTGCAAACCCTGCTCTGTAAAGACATGCGCTGGCCATGAGTCATTAGCAAGCATGCGAAGCTAATTGGCAAAATACTCATAAAAGATTTTGAAGGTGGGTTAATTACAATTCATTACACTGTAAACTGTCCCCAGGCTATTGTTAAAAAATGCAGGAGTTTCAAGGTCCAGTATTTTATGATTCATTTTGCCATGCAGTGAAAAACAGACTCTATATCAAACTACATTCATTATAGTTAAGACCACAAAATCTTTATTGGTTTTCCCAACATTCCCTCCTTGTTATATGCATTCATATGGACTGCACATTTCTAGCAATTGGCAAGAAGGCATGAAATAAAATTTATTATATTTTCTTACCTTCTACTTGGTGCAACCTTAAAAACTGCCTGTTGTCTTTGCTTTACCTCTTCCCAACTCAACTTGAGCTGACAGGATGGGACACTGAAAATAAACAGAGCAATGAGTGGGAACAGCTTTGCCACACTGATGATTTAGTGTGACCAACCTGAATGCTGCATGTGCACTCAGGAACCTCAGCTCCAAAAGGATACTGGTAATGAAATGGAAATCATTTCTCCATCTAGTATAATAGATAATTTTTTAAAAATCCAGAATAGACACATTTTTACCAGTCACTGGTATTTCCAGATGGAGGCTCTTGTAGCTAAACCCAGGATGCACCTTCAGAGAGACAAAGGTACCACTTTACTTACATCAGTGATACTCCCCACATGCTCTGCTGGACCTTTGTCTCCTCAGAGCCAAATTCTCCAGCTTATAAAAAAAAGATAACAGAGCCTTTGACTGTCTTTGCTGATGCCAGGACTGTCAAATACTAATAAGTAACTTCAATACTGCTGTGTTGAGCAAAATTTAATAGAGGACCCAGCTGTGACCCCTGTGGGAGCAAAGCCAAGAGCTGCTCATCAGTGCCACCTTTGTGCCCTTCTCCAGAGTGCTCCTTATCTCCTTGTGCTGGCTGGCACTTGGGCTCTCCTTTCAGGCTTAAATGGTGCCATTCAGCCAGGCTTTGCTGAGCTCTGCTTCTGCACATCTAGGGGACTCTCTCTCTTGGGCTGGCCCTGCCTGTGTGGGACTGCACCCAGTCCTGCTCTGCAGGTACAAATCTGTCCCTCAGAGACTCGTTGTGGGCACTCCTGGCTCAGCCAAGCTAATTCTGGGGTTAACACATAAACATATCATTATTGCAAAGTAAATGATGGAGGGAGCCAGGGACTGTGGCTCTCCCTCATGAAAAACGTTGATGACATGGATGGATTTGGTTCTTTCAGTTAATATTTTACTTTTTGACTTTTTGACGTGATGGGGAGAGGGGGAACACTGAAGAAATCTCTCACTCAGGCAATCATTGAATTGCTGGTGTTCGTTTTTTCTTGTTGAAACCTCTAAATCTTTCAATGAAATGGGACATTTTTGGAGGCAAAGTTTTTCATTCAATTGAAAAATGCCTTCTCCATTACGAAAGAATATTAATAGCAAAAACCAACCCAAACCCTTCCAGCTTGAAATTGGCCCCATGGGAATATCAGTTTGTTCTGGTAAGACTCTGTAATGGATTTATTGCAGCGTGCAATGTTTTTGTTTGCATTAACGTAGTGTGAAGTGATAAATATCCTGGGTTCGTTCTTTTGTCTGAGGTTTCTCTAGGAAACTGAATTTTCTTAAATGACAGTCAGAACTGCCATATTTATTAGGACCAGGACTCTGGTTCCCAGCAGAGACGTGCAGAGAAGAGAGAAAACTGACCTGAGCACTTGTGACACTTGGCCTGGGTGTTTTGCCAGGCTCCACACCTGCTCTGTCACCCTGGGGCTGATCCCTTCCAATGGTGCCACTGGCAGCTGTGACATGGGGACTGAAGCTCGAGGGGTCACCTGCAGGATTTAAATGGGGACATCTTCCTGCTGGGAGAGGCACCACATGGATGTGCCTCTTGCCTCCCCTCCTGAAATGGGCTGGTGGGGACCAAGAGCTGAGCAAATCCCAGTTCTTGGGATTGGTTTTCCCAGTGCAGCAGCCAGAGCTCAGCTGGGATTTCAAAGCTGGCCAGTGTAGGGAGCAAAGAACTTGGAAATCAGGGTTTCAGTGACAGTGATATTTATGGGTACTCTGACTAATCTCTGTGCCTGGGACCTAACAACTATATCCAAAAACATTAGCAAATATTCTTTTGCCTTGTTTTGTTTTGGTAAGAATTATAGCTGTTCCTGTTGCCTTCTCACCTGAGAGCAGCACATGGAGCAACTGTGGCAGCTTCATTTTGTGACATTTAGCAATGTCAGTGCTGTCACAGGACAGATGGAGCAGTGACTGAAATGGAAACAAAGGAGGAACAAATGAGTGACCAAACTTTTCCAGACTCTCCCAGATATTTGTTTCTAGTGGTGGAGATATTTTGCAAGTGGCAGGTGTCAGTATATTAAGTACTGAATTCATCATTCTCCCTTTGGCCTCATTATAATTGTGGTATTTGTTTTTAAACTAGGCTGACCTTTTTCATCACTCCTTTTTAGGGTCATACCTCTGTAAGGCTCACAGATGCTGAATTTGGGCAGGACCTTTTAGCCACAATATAATCTATAGTATATAATATATAATACATGAAGCTGCAAAATTTCAGAGGCTCCATTACCAGTACTGTGCAGAAATTGGGATTTTTGCCATTGGCTTGATTGGCTCCAAAATTATACCCTTGCTGCTCCTTGGAAGTCATCTTTGATTTGGAAATGATCTTGACAAGTGCTGTGATCCATTGCTCTCCAAGGAGATTCCTGCTACTTCATTGTTTCGACAAGGCTGTAAATAAGAGAAGAGCTTTACTCATCCAGTGCTCCTCTGGTCCCAGCTCCACTCAGAGCACTCAGCAATGGGCAACAGCAAAATGTTAATCAAATTCCTTTGAATCTCAAAACAAATGTTGAGTAGAGCTTCTTCAAGGCTGCAGAAAAATCTCTATGGGAAACTGTCAACATTTCTATTTAATATATTGTCTCAACATTTGGCATCTGTGAATAAACTGGTGAAGGGTTCAGGAAAATAATTTTTTTTTAGATATTAGGAATATATCTATGTGAGTTTATACACATAAAATATAAACATCCTTCTATCTCAGACAGACATACCACCTAGATAAGGTTTTTCCTTGCCAACTATGTGTGTGTATATGTGATACTTATGTATGATAAGAAGAAAGTTTGCAGCCAGCTCCAGCTGGGAGCCAGTCACCTTGAAGGCAGAGCTGGTTTTCACTTGTTTGTTTAACAAAGTGCATTTTAGCAAATGGGCTCTCCTCACCAGGAGCTGGACTCCCAAAATCTGCTCTGGGATGTTCTGCCTTTGGGATTGGCCATCCCTGTAGGTGCTTCCAGTCACTGCCATCCCTTAAGGTCTCTGGACTTTTCCATGCAGGTGTTTAGGGAGAGAGCTGGGCCCACCTGGCCATCTGTGGCAAAAATCCCATTGACCTCAGCAAACCTGGCTTTCACTCCCAGTCCCTGGAAGATTTTTACAGATATGCAAATAAACACTGTCCATCTGCCTTAATTAAAGCCTCTCAGATATGCAAATAAACACTGTCCATCTGCCTTAATTAAAGCCTCCCCCTTTTGCACTGTCCATGGTATTAACCTCCAGTTCTTTCAATCCCTGCTCTCATTGCAGGACCAGTGGAAGGACCTCCCTCCTTTGCTTCCACTGAAATTCACCCAGGTTGGTGGAAGCACACACTGAAGGTCCCTCATGCAAAGTGCTTCCTCCAGTAAATTCAAAGGGATAGGACATCTCACAATTGGCTTTTATAACCTCACAAAGAGAAAAGTCTGGCTCAAAGCTGCTGACTTTTTCTCTAGCAGAGAGAGCTGCTCAGGGATGTGCAGCACTTCCCCTCAGAGAGCCAAACTCTGCAACTCAGAGCAGGGAAAAGTGTCAGAAATGGCTGCACACACAAGGCACCACAGTCACTGCCCAGCTGTATGTGACAGCACAGCCACCACGTTTGGAGCCAACAGCTTGCCAGCAGAGATGCCATCTTTGTCTTCTTGGACAGCCTTGATGGGATCACTGCCATGAAGGCACCTGGAGCCCTTCAGTGAATTCAGGTGTGATCCTTCCCACTGAGAAGAAGGAGCAGCAACACTGGATTTGCTCACTGTGTTTGTGTCATGAGCACCTCCAGGCAGGGCACTCTCACAGCACTGCTGCACAAAGTCTGACAGAAGGCCCTGCCTCAGCTCAGCCAGTGATACATGGAGGCAAACAGCAGTGCTTGGCAGGCTGCAGATTTCCAGCTGGAAATCTAACACCGAATAGTTCTCATTCTCTCCTGCTCTTGACACTTGGCCTTATTCAGGACTGTTTTGTTTTGGTTTGTTTTTCTAAAGAAGGTACAAGAGCAGATCCTGAGGGGCCTCTATCTCCGATTGCCATTACGGTTTACATTTCACTCACTGGCAGACTGTCTCAGAAGTGTCCCAGGGTTTCCTCTTCAGATTTTAAACCAGCAGAAAGCAAGACAGCATGACCTCTCTCTGGTCCTGGAGCTGCAGCTGTAATCAGAAGCTTTATGATGAAGTTCAGCTGGAAGAGCAAAGGAGAAGCAAAAAAAAACAAAAAAAACCCCAACCAAAATGCAAACCAAAACAGGGGAATGCCATCAAAGTCTTTCAAAGTCAGAAATTCATTTTACCTTTGTCAATGGCTGTGGTTTTCAAGGATAAAGATCAAAGTGCTGACCGTGGGCAGAGCTCTGAGGAACGCCGAGCTCAGCCTCTGGAAGCCTGGCATTAGTGCCACAGTTAGACTGTGTCTAGACGGGCACGGGCTGCTCGTGCCAGCTTTGGCAAACTCGGCACCCAGCGCTTGCATCAGAGCACTGAGAGTCAGGCAGCCAAACTGCAGAGGGGAGAGAGCAATCAGACTCCAGCAGAGTGCAACTGGACAAAGGAAATGTAGGGAAAAAAAGGGAAACCAACCAAAAACAAACCCCACCCCCAGAAAGACAGCTGAGATTCACCCCATCTTCCAGGTTTTTGCCTGGTGATTAATGTACACAGAAAGCATAGATAACTGGGGGAAAGTAATGCCAAATTTTTATCAATACAGATGAGCTGGCTTCATATTTCTCCAGCCCTTTCATGTGGAAATGAGACTGCATTTGATGGGGCCAAGCCCATGTTTGAAATAGCTCAGCTGGGATGTGCTTGTGGTGAGAGTTGAGGTGCCTGTGCAGAATCCTACAGCTGGACCCTTTGTGGGGGCAGAGAGTGCCTCCAGCTTCCTGCCCTTTCCTCTCCCTCCTGGGGAGGACAAAAGCTCTTGCTGTGTGGGATAAACACCATAAACACCCACCAAGCCTGAGCTGATGGACTGTGCAAGGGACAAGGTGGGTTTGCCTGCTGAGTTCCTCCACGTTCCCTGGCACATTCCCTTACAGAGACCCTGCTGCTGTGTGCCACAGGAGCAGGTGGGTAAACGGGGCAGGACACACACACAGGTTCAGCAGCTCAGCTTGTTGCGCCTGGGGCCCTGCACGTGGCACCCTGTGCCTGGCTGAGCCCGAGGCTGTGCTGGCCCAAGGATGGCACGCAGGCTGGCACAGGGATGAGCTCCAGAAGCCCTGTGTGCTGCTGGACAGCCCCACCACCATCTCAGAGCTCCCCAGGGCCTTTAAAACAAACACTGCTCCTCCAGCTTCCACCAGCCACAACAAGTTCAGAAGAACTGCAGATTGATGTGGGCAAACATGGTCTCCAATGGATGGAGACAGAGCAGAGGAGACATTTTCACAAAGCAGCTGCTTTGAGCTGTGCTTCACACCAGGGAATGTGCTGCCCATTGTCAGCCATACGGGGCAGGACTTGCTGGAAACAATGAGCTCAGAGCTGTGCATTGCTATTCTCAGAGCTGCTCCTGACTCACCTGCATGGCCTCGGGGGAGTTACTCCAGATTTGTGCCTTAGTTTACCCAGTGGTAGTGGCAGAGATAGTAACAGTCTCACAGAGTGCTGAGAGAATGAGTTAATTAATATTTGGAAAACAGTTTGTGCCTTGACGTCTTTGTGCCTTTGCTTACCCATCAGTAACATCAGAGATAATAACTGTCTCATGGAGAGGTACGAGGATTAATTAATTATTTGAAAAGCAGGGTGAGATTCTTGGATGAAAGGTCCTATGTGAGTAAAACATATCATTAAAAACATCTCCTGCTCCTCTGTGAAGTAAAAATAAAGCTGCAGCTTCTTAGTCATTCAAATAATTAAACCATAAATACTGTTTATTTTAATCTTCCCTTTAAAAAATAATCTAATCTAGGCAGTGATACCAGCCAAATAATGAAAAATGTTTCAAATTCAGGAGACGTATCAATTTGAAGAGCTTGATTCTTAATTGCTTTTTGATGTCTATCAATGAAAAGTGAGAGCAATTCTATTTACTGATGCTGGGGCACTGGAAGGATGCCCACAGCTCCTCTGCCTGCACTCTCTCCTGGGCACAGCAGCTGAAGCTGTGCAGGGTTTCTCACACTCTCCCATTTGACTTGCTAACCAACAGGGAGGTGCAGAACAGCCCATCTTACAGGCATATGCCAAAGGCAGCTTCCCCCAAAGCCAGGGGTGCACTGAAGCAGGGCTGCAGGAACAGCTTCTCCTCCCAGGAATGGTGGCAAGGGGACAACTGGACCAGGAGAAGGCACCATCAGCCCTCGATCCAGTCAGCCCTTTGCAGCTCACCCTGCTTGTCTCTCCTAAAGCTCAGCACTGGTCCTGCCCAGGTCCACAGGGAGAGAGACCCCCTGCAGTGCTGACCAACACTGCACAGGAACAGCAGGGCAGGGGATGGGGTCTGTATTTAAAATCATCTTTTATTTAGAGAGGTACATGATAAATGTGAAAACCCGTATGGGGGCTTACTGTAAATTGGGGCATAAAATCCGTGCATTTGGCCCATGTACCTCTCTTTGTCTCTAGTTTTTGCGCCAGTTTTTGTTTTACAAAGTAGATAGGTGAAGCAGAGGCTTGAAGGATCAAGTTTTTAGTTGAAAGGAGCCTCTTTTAGGGTGTAAGTACTGCTGGGAACCTGCTGTGCTGGTCACCCCAACCACCACACCACAGAGCCTCCCCCGAGCTCCGAGGGCCTTGTCTCATCCTTTCCATGGCCTCCCACTCCTCTCTGCCCAAGAAGATTTTGCAGCAATCCCCAGTAGCCTGTGTGGGAATGGCAGGAGGAAGAAAGGATGTAATTGCCTTCCTGAGCCCCAGCGCTTTCATTAGTTAAATGTCCTCCCATCTTTCCACGCTAGTCCAGCTTCTACTGAATTTTCATCAGGCCAGAAGAGGCCTCCAGGGCCATTTGAGAGCAGCCATCAGATAAAAGCCATTGGCACCCTCCTTATGCAGCAGGCAGGGAAGCAGACACGGGCAGACTGGTCCCACAGGAAGGAGAGAGAGGAGGGACCCGGTGACTCAGAGCTTTTGACTCCCAGCTGTCAGCTTGAGACGCTGCTCCAGCCAAGCATAAAAAAGCACATGGTTATCTCTCAGCTCATGAATAATCCCACTGATTTAAGCCATAAACTCCAGCATCCAGGCCTTCAATGTCTGACTGCTCACCAGGAGTGGATAAACAGGAGTACAGGTCTGGATATTCCTCTTGATGTAGAGGAATGGCAGCAAATAGTAGTTTCCCTGGTTCAGGTTTCTAAGAGAACGAGCAATGGGATGAAGAAGTGGCTTGGTCCCTGATGGAGGTTTCTCCATGCTGGACATGAGTGAGCTCAGCACCTCCCTCACAATCGTGCTGGATGTGTGTGTGTGTGTGTGTGTGTGTGTGTGTGTGTGTGTGTGGTGCTGTTTGGTGACATTGACCTCAGTGGTTATTTCCCAGGCACGATGCCCAGGTGATATGATCCCAGTCCCCAGGTTTTGCTGGAGGTGAAAGTGGCATTTGCACACAGGATGACACCCAATGTCTTCTCCCAACTGGGGATACTGAGTTCTTCATCCCTGTGTTCACACAGAATTGGGAAATGTCCTAATTGTGAAGGAATCTCACAATCAGAGATGTCCCTCAAAACTCAAAAAGCCAGTTCAGGGTACAGTTCACTCCCCCAAAGTCCTCCTGGCTTTGTCTTTCTAGCACAGGGCTGAGAGATGAAGGGAAATGAAGGAAGTTCTGTTCCTGTTGCTGATGGCAGAGTGAGTGAAGCAACCTAAATTATGGTGGTATTGCTACCAGATGGTCGAGCATTGTTCCCTTCTATCAGGCAAAGTAATAGCTTCACAGACAAAACACAGAGGACCAGAGATACCAGAGCTTTGGGGAAACACATCCCATAGCTGACTGAAAAGTGTGTTTTACCCTCATCTGTTGACACAGGATTTTAGCTGGATGTCTGCTGTTCAGCCCTTCCCCAGAGGGGAAAGGTGGAAACTCTGAGAAAGATTCTGAACCCAATGAAAATGGGGTCATTCTGTTAGCAATTCAAAGGGCATGGTGTGGGGTTATGCAGACTGGGACAGGAGCTGGTGGTTTAAATAAAATGTTCAGTAAACCTGTGCAGAACCCATTTTGCTTCTATTTATGAGAAGCTTTCAGTTTGGTCCTTTGCAGCCTTGTGATCTCTCAGCTGGAGATGTGTGAGCTGAATGGACCAATCCCCACTGCCTAATATGTCCAAATATTCTTCCTGCTCTGCATCCATCTGCAGCCTCATGTCATTATGGCATGCTGACATGGGAGCAGAAGGTGTGAATGGAAAGCTCCTTCTGCTGGCTTTAGCTCACGACAGCTCAGATCTGGGTGCAGTGCTCCCCTGGACACTGTGAGGCTCAGCATGTGCTGCAGCACATTTCTGGCCCTGGGCTTCCAGGGGGGCTCCAAGGTATAAAAATAGGCCAGGCTTCCCTTATGGCTTCCCAATAACTGACATTGAACTGATCAAACCTCAGTTAGGAAGGGTGGCCCTTGTCCTCACTCACAGCTCTGGGATCTCAGCTCCTGGCTGGTTTCTGAACCAGTTCCCTCTGAGACAAGAAGTTCTTTAATAATCAGTGGCCAATACTGGATGAAATTCATCCACTTGCATTTGGTTGCAGATTCCCCTAGCACAGATGCTGGAGTTTATAATCTGCATTTAATTACCCCCTCTTTCATTTTCCCCCCTAGGAATACAAGGGGAAACAAAGCCAGGAAAGGACAGAAAGGATGGAGGAGCCCCACTTGTGCCTGGCAGCTGGGACTTGGCAGTCTGACTCCTGCTCCAAGGCCTTCCTTCAGAGTTCTGCCTGACCTCAGGTAAACTGCACCACAGCTTCCCCATTGCTTAGAAATAGTTAAACACACCACTCATTCCAGAGCATTTACAAACCAACAGGTGGGAAGCATCACCTTGAAGCCAAGCACCTGTAAAATTGCTTGCTAAGGTATGTGCTCCCAAATTCAAGGCATGGAAAACCCAAGGGTTTCATAACAAAATGTGGAAAACCCCCTACAAATATTCCAACACTCCCTTTTTCAGGCCACACCCCAAAAGCAAGTGAGACTATAATGGACAAATCCTCCTCTGGCAGGGGGCCAGAGCCAGAGCACCCTTTGCCCAGTCTCAGCAGAGTCCAGCCCACGCAAGATCCCTGTGGGAAGAGGCTGGCAGGGCCAGCACTCCATGGCCCTGTCCCTTTGCTCATGGCAGCAGTGCCAGCTCACAGTCTCACTGTCTGCCCATGGCAGACGGCTGTCTGAACCTGGGACCTGGGAAAATGGGGATAACATCAGGAAAAAACAACAGCACCTTACGTAGTGCTGCTCCATCTCACCCTGTGCTGGGACATCCTCCTTGCCATGGACTGAGTCAGCGCCTGTCCTGTGTCCTCAGCTCTCCATGGAGCTGCTGCTGCTCCAGGCTTGGGGCTCCTGGCCTGTGGCATCCCACGTGCTGTGTCCCATCTGCAGCCACAGGCAGCACTGGGAGCAGGGGCTGTTTGCACCCTGTTTGGGCTGTTTGGCCCTGTGTGGGTGTGAATGCAGCTCCCAGTGGGTCAGGATGGAGCAACAGCCCCTGGCCAGGAGGATTCACTGGCTCCTTTGAAAAATCTCCCCAGATGTTCATGGCATCTTAGGTTACCACAAAGTATCTGCCTGGATCTGGGCTTTGATTCTCCACTCTGGAGCTTTATTCCAGGCTGGCTGGGGCAGTGCCTTTCCCTCAGAGACCACAACTGACAGTTCTCCTCTCAGGGAGAGGGAGGAATGGGGCAGTGGTTGCATTTTGGGGGAGAGGGAAAGGCTGTTTGAGGCCATGGGGCAGCTGCAGAGCTGGTGAGGATGATCAGGAATTACCTTTTTCCTTCTCTGGGTGGGATGGTGAGGTGGATGTCTCACCTCTGCCAGCTGTAACAAACATGAGAGGCTGAGCTCCAGCAGTAGATGTGTCACCTCCCCCATCTGCTCTGCTGGTGAGAGTGGCTTCATCCTGCAAAATAAGCAGAGACAGAGAAGCTGAAATTGCCAAGTGGGAATTCAGTTTGTATTAACTCTGAGAGCTGGCCAAAGAAGGAGAAAACATCCATCTCAGGAGGGTTTTCAAGATTTGGACACTTGGCTTCACGTTTTGGTATGTTCAAACATGATCTGTCAACTCCCATCAGGGGAAACAAGAGGAAGAACAAACAGCTCAGTCTGCTAAAGTCAGGGCTGCCATGGTTAGAAAGTTCATGAAGCACATGGCTAAAAATAGGTTAGTCTGAGCCCATGATGTGAACACAACTCTACACTCCACAACTGGAGATTGTGGGGTTCCTTTCTCTCTTGTTGTGCTAAATCCTGGAACATTAGGAAGTGAAATGCAAAAACAGCTCTTAAAAGTAATAATTACCCTCCTACCAAAATTAAAGCTCAGCTGTGCAACTTCCACATTCCTCAGCCATGTACTTGTGTTTGAGAAAATTCATGGTAAAGATTTTACTTAGCTGAGCTTTGGGTGTCTCCATTATTAGTAGGCCACAAACGAATTGAGCGGATGATGCAAAAACGAGTGCCAATAAAATATTTACACCAATTCTTCATCCTGTGTGAAACTTCTTTTATATATATGTATATATGTACTATTATAAATAATAGGAATTATGCTCATATTTTGTACTAGAGATGTAAACACTGGTCCCAACAGCAGTGGCAAATGAACCACTCACATTTTCTGATTGCATAATTTGCCTAGAGGATGGATACATAATTACACTATAATTAAGTATAATAAACAGAGAAAATGATTTGAGAAGGAAAAATTATCACAGCCTCAACCACATCAGCCAGAAGCTCTCTTCTAATTAAGTTATTTTATTAAACAAAATGTTTTTAAGGTGGGTCTGCTTTGAAATTGTACATTATAGCCCATGTAATGCAATTTACTTTATAAGTAAAGCACAGCTTGTGTGTGGACAGATGATACCTGATAGGACTCATGAAACACAGAGCCACTGGGTCCAGCCCAGCCAGGTGCAGAGTCCCTCACAGCCCTGGTCCAGGGAGCAGACCCTGGGTGCTGCTCTGGGAAATTGCAGCCTTTCATGTGCACTCACTCACAGGCTCTTGGTATGTTATTGTTTGTTTGGGTTTCTTTCTGATTTAAGGGAGAGATGAGAGCACCAGGTAAGTCTGATGTTGTCATCCTGTAATGATACAGTGGAGGCAAAGCACAAGAGAAGAGGCAGCTCAAGCTGGCCCAGGTAACTGATGGTGTTTGGACTTGAGCCTTGAAGCAATTTTCCCTCTCAAAAGCTTTACCCCCACTGGTGAGGCTCAGTGCTTGATGAGAAGATGAAGTTGGCTTTAATGCTGCTGTGGCAGAAGAAATCCAAATCACTGGATCCTGAACTGCAGGACTCAGGAGGATCCCCTGATCTGCTCCTGTACATGGCAAAGGCCACCACACACCTCCAGCTCATTCCTCTTACAACTACAGCTTATTTTTATAAACATTTGCCCCTAGCCACTCAGGGACTACAGGAGCCTTGGGGCGTTACTCTGCAGGAAGCTACTGCTCCTGTTCCCCACCACCACAAAAAATAAAAAACGTTCACCTTCCAGTTTCAGCCAGAAGATGTCTGGATACATCTGCCTCACTTCCCTTCCTCCTGTGAGATTGTGATGAAGCCTCTCTTCAAGCCTCTCTCCTGTTAGCTCATTGCCACTTGATACCGATCTCTGCTGGTTTCCTGGCCTTTCAAGGCTCCTCCAGCCTTGCAATGTTCTTTGGGAAGATCTCTGTGTAGCAGCAACCTGATTTCTTAGCTATTCCCTCCCTTCTTCAAGGTTTACTTGCAATCATTTAGGTTTTTTTTCATGCCATTGCAAGAAATAGTGTAACTTCAGTAACATATCCTGTTGGTACCTCCTTGGGATGAGATTTAAGAATGGATTTGCATCCCAACATAGGAGAAATTCCCTGGACAAGGCCAGGTTGGATGGGGTCCTCAGCAAGCTGATCTAGTGGGTGACATCCCCGTTCATGGCAGGGGTGGTGTTGGAACTAGATGATCTTTAAGGTTCCTTCCAACCCAACCCATTCTATTCTATGATTCCAAGGACAATCAGGGAAAGAAGTAACTGTGTCCTGAAATATCAGTAGTGCACAACAGCATGAGGTATTTGAATTCCAACTGTTGAAGTGAAGATCTTTGTCCAGCTCTGCCTACTGCTCACCAGGGTAACAGAGCAGTGTGGTGGTCAAGAGGAATCTTCTCTTGTTTGGAGTTTCCCACTCTTAAGTATTTGCAGAGCTTTGAACCACAAAGTGCTGTGGGTTATTGATGGATTGCTGATATGTGTGGCTGCAGGATGCCCTGGGGTCTGCATCCTCCTGGTGCCCACTGCAGCTCCCCTGCCCATCTCAAGCACTCTGAGGTGAGTGGTGACCTGGTTTCCAGGAGGAGCTGCCATGACACGTCACGTGGCAGCCACAGACGGTGCAAACTCCAGCCCAAGAGTCATTCTCAGCTGCTTGGCAAACGCCAGACCACAGAAACTCAATGTGTCGTAAGATTCCACTTGGTCCCATAATGATGGGTGGGAAAAAGGAGGAGGATTATCCGTAGACCTCAAAGTGTTTTACAAAGGGAGACAAATGCTGCTATTCCCATTTATTGGATAGGGCAACGGCAAGCTGAGACTTGCACAAAGTCACCCAATTAATCAGCCAGAAAACTGCCACTGAAACCCATGTTCTGGTCTAAACAGGTTCTCAGACTGCCCTCATCACTGGAATATCTGAGTACCCTCCAGTAGCACATGAAGAGAATTTGGGCATGTCCCTGCTGGCCGAGGCGAACAGCTGCCTGTCCATCCAGCCCCCTTCCCAGCCAGCTGGACAGCAGCCATCTCCAGGTGGAATGCAGCCACATTCCCACCATCCTGAGCCCGGATGGACAAACCCCACCACAAGGCACCCCCACCTAACTCGGCTCTGTGGCTTCCAGGGTGCACTCAGTTATGGGGCACAGACAATGCAGATGTCAGACTATCTCTGAGAGCAGACAGATATTTCCTTATTCTAAATCCAGTTTCATCATCTGCAGTGCCCTTCAGAATGTTTCCTCATGCTTTAGTTCCCACTGAGACATGGAGACAGAGCACAAATGTGTTGGTTATCTGGTCGTGGCTCATTGGAAGACAGATTTGGAAGATGACACCTGCACAGGGATATTTGGATGCACTGCCATAAAAAAAGAAGAAAACATCCCAAATATATGTAGCAAGTCAAGAAAAAGGAAAGAGAAAGGAGGGCATCTCTAAACTCAAGATCTATTTGTCATGAGCAAGAGTACTAAAAAATAGGTAACTTAATGACCTGAAGGAAGACTAGGTGTTATTACAGGACATTATACTGGCAAAGTTCCTGTACACCACAACAATAACTCTCTACAGACTTCTGTTCCCTTCCAAAGCATGAGGAAACACCAGTGCATTTAGCCTCAATTCCCTGGCAGGCAGCATCACTTCCTTGTGAGAGCTGACACAGCCATGGGAAGGCTGCTCTTTGCAGCAGCTACAAAAGCCCTGTGTGACCCAGCAGGTCTGACGTAGAGCTGAAGAAATGAGTCCTGCTCCAAGGAAGCTAAAAATCCCAAGGTGCCCTGAGAGCTCATCCTGGACTACTCATGCTCCTGGGTTTAGAAATCCTTTGAGGGTTGCTCAGTTCACACGAACCACTCCCAGCTCTGGAAGTCCAGCTCTGCTCACCTTGACTTTGTTTTCTTCCTTGGGCACCATCTGCCAGCAGTGGGCCACTGGGCAAGGTGGGCTTTGCTCTGACACTCTCCCCCATTTCTGGATCCAATCCCTGCTCTCAGGGATCCAGTGGCTTCACTAACTCATCCATTCTCCTGGGTAAAGCAGGACAGCACGTGGCTCTCTGCAGCTTTGCATTTGCTGCACTTTTGTGCAAAGCCCTGAGTGAACACACAACTTGTGCCAGTGCAGAGAGGGCACAGGGGTTGCTGGAACAACAGACCTGGTTCACTTGGTCACAGTCATCCAGGAAGCTCCTGGCAGAGCTGCAAATAAAATCCAGACATTTTGCCTTTTGGGGCTGTGTCTTTGCACCAACACTGCTCTCCCTCTGGGCATCTGTGCTCGCTGTCTGATCGGCTCAGCAAGTCCCCTTCAAGGGAAAGAGCCATACTTTCATTCTTTAGACCTACATAGGAAAACCCCATAGATTCTTGTAATTATTGCCCCTTTGTGATCTTTACCACTTCCTCACCATATGGAAAAGGCCTGATCCTGATGGAAATAGTCATGGTTCCAGAAGCACCACCCAGACAATGTTGATTTACCTCCACAAAGGATGTGGCCCAGTGCCTTTGGCCAGACTTTGCTGCAGGCAGCCATTCCCATCCCTGCCTGCTCCACCCAGAAGGCTGGGGAAGTCAAGGGACAATAACTCTGCTCAGCTTCACCTGGCCCACCCAGGGAACAGCTATTTCTGTACAGACACAGAAAAGCCAAGCCTTGTCCCTTTAATCTAACATCTCATGCACGTTGCTAAACCTAATTTGAAAAAAACCCCAACCTGAAAATAGAATTAAAGGAAGCAGAGGATTTGAACTGCACTATATTTTAAAGATAGTCTTTCTGGAAAACACTGTATTTAAAAAATGCCCCTTTTACCATGAAGTTTCTGAAACTATAGAGCCATCCCAAGCTCCTGTGAGATAAGGCTTGTAACTGGGAACTGAGCAACAGAGTAAACACAGTTAGCTTTGCATTAAGAGGTGACGTGTCTGTCCCGCAGTGTCCCCCCTCCAGAGGAGATTGGGGCTATTTGTGCTGGAAATTAAAGCTAAGAGCAATGATGATGGTGGCAGCTCATCCTCCATGCCTGACAGAGGGATGGTATCTCAGGATACAAATCTCCCTGGGGCTTTGGAGGAAAATCTGCTTTGGAGAAATAAAACCCACCACTTTTGAGAACTGAAGTTCCCCTGTCTCCCACACCTGCAGAACTGTTGATTTTTTTGATTGTGAGCCTGCAGCCTGAGGTGTTTAGGAGGGCAGCTGCTGAGCTGCAGTGGGCAGAGCTGAACACTGCACCTTCCTCTTAAGGGAAGTTACACCAACTCAAGACTGTTCTAACAATAACCTCTCATTCCTTCACATTCAGTTGACATATTCCTATTAAAGCCATGGCAAAAACAGTGAAACACAGAAGTTTCCGTGGTGGTTCTATGCCAGGCACAAATATCTATGTAGGACCCTTTCAGGCCTCTTTGCATTCCCAGAGCAAGGACCAGATCTGACTTTCAATTTTTTAATTTTCTCCCAATTTGCTGGTGTGAAATCTGGCAGCCAGGCAGAGGTGTCTGCTTGTCTTTGCTGTGGATCTCCTGTTGCACTCCCCTCTGTCTGCCTTCAACAGGGGAAAGTAAAATTGCTGTCCATTATCACAGCATCTCAGGATGTAAATTCTCAGGAGTTTCCTCCTGGAGCTCTGGAATATTTTGACCCAGTTTCAAAACTGGGTATAAAGCATATATCCATAAGGGGAGCACACACACTGGGAGCATCTGCAGCAACATATGGCAGCTTCACATCCCACTCAGCAGTTTCCTGGGCTGAGCACACAAAGTGCAGGCTGTGTGAGAACCAGCAGTTGCTGAGCCCTGGGTTTGTGTCTCTCTTCCCTGAACCACAACCTTTCCTTGGCTCTGAGAGATACCACTGCCCTCCTAAGCTGGTGCTTCTTGCACAGAGTCTTTCTCAATACTTACTCTTGCATGGCCTCTTTCACAGGTGAAGCTCCTCTCTGGCTGCCCTGAAAATCTGTCCTCCCCTTGCCATTGCAAACAGAGGTGTTGTGTTATCTCTGCTTAATCCCAAATGGTGAAAAAAAACATTTCTAGGATCAGTAACTACACTTCAGATATCTTGGGATTGTGCTGGGCCGCTAATCTGCAGAGCTCACTGCAAATTTTCCAGCCAAATCCTTTGTTTAATGAAAGATGTTTTGCCACAGGAGCAATTTTCCTTAAATATAATTCTTTGAAGCAGAACTTCTAAAACTTTTGGCCGTTGTTTCTGACGACGATATCATTTTTCCTGTCTTATCAACATTTTCTGTGCAAACTTACCCACCTAGCAGCATGTTTTCCACGTCAGCCACCAAACTTGAGTCCAACATTCCTTCTACTACTGCCAAGAAAGCAACAAATCCCACAGAAAGGATTTAAACAAATCATGTAGGTGTGGGGAGACCCTTCTGTGTCATTCTGTGCCTATGCCACTCATGGGACACCAGTTCAAACTCTTAGAAACTCCCAGAGATGGAGATCTCTGCATCACCAGCTCTTTAAGGAAACAGCTTTCCTAAACTCTCACCTGCTCTTGTCCTCCCCCATGCAAATCGACCTATGACCACTGCACTCTTTTACCAGACCCCTTTCAGCCACTGTCTTCTCAAGTGAAGCCTCTCACAGCTGTCCTCAGTCTTTTCTAGACTAAACAAATCCAATTTAAAGAATAATTCCTTACAGGTGGTGTTTTGTGAAACCTCTTATCAGTCCTGTTGCCCTACTCCAGACTTCCTCTGAAGTTTAATGTCTTTATTTGAAGTTTGGAGTGTGGGTCTGAGCCTGGGCCTCTCCAGTACCACGAGGACCTCCACACACAGGGTGTTCTTAATATCCCTTCCAACACCAAGTATCTTTCTGGCCACAGCATCACGTGGTAGACTTGGACTGGAGCTTGTCCTCTACCAGCTCCCCTGGCATAGTGCCAGGACCTTGGCCTGATTCCTTATGTGTATTCTTATTATGCACTTCCTTTTTTTCACCCAAGGTTATTTCTGAAGTGTATTCATGAACATTTAAGAACAGTTAAGATCAATCTTCCTCCCAAAGTCTTCCAGCCTGTTTTGTTTAACCTACTACTCCACCATCCAGACAGTTAACAGAGGTTTAAATGAACTGCAAGCAGCACAGACTTCTGTGGATGGTCCTCTCATTTTGATAGTGAATCATGCTTGCCTAATCCTCAAGGGTGTTATTCCAACTGATGGCTGAAAAATAGCAATTATGCTGATAGGTATAATTTCTGATACCAAGAGCAGTATTTCTGCTGAAGACTGAAGCCAAGAGTGATACCAGTGAATAACAGGTGAATCCCTGTTCATCCCCTGGACTGAGAAACAGGCCTGAGCACCAAGCCCTGAAACTACACTCTCTCTTTTTTTTCACAGCAGCAAAGCTGGATTATTCATGGCTCTGAAAGCAGGATGGGCACATCAGAATGCCCCTAAAGCCAAGATGATGAGCTAACCAGCTCTGTATTGTTAGAAGAGTCCCCACCTACACTTTCACACAAAGGGCCGATTAGCTCATGCAAAACTCTGGGAGGATGCCATCTTTCATCGCTACCAGAAGATGTTTAATATATGTTAAGGTGCCAACAATTAAGTGTTTGTGTGTGTGTATACACAGTCCAGGAGCTGCAGACTGTGCCAGGGCAGAGCTGGGCACAGAGTCCACAGTGCCTGGGGTCCCTCCACCACTCCTGCCGTGTCTTGCTGCAAGGGAGCCAGAGTCACTGATGGGAGCACTGAGTGTCTGAGGCCACTACAGCACACAGGAGTAAGGATGTGAAGCATCACTGCCCCATGGCACAGAACTTCCCTCTAAACCACTGGCTTTACATGGCTGCCAGCATCACCTCTATGAGAAGTGCTGCATGGCCCAAAGGAGAGTGAGCAGGTGGGAGGGATGAAAAAAATCCTTTTTTCCCAAGTAACACATTTGCCTGTTCCTGCAGTGGTGAGCCATGCTGTTCAGAGGAACAGGTTCAGTGAGGCTGCACACAGCCCATTGTCTGGGGACCACAAAAATCTATTGTTCCCTTTCAGTGGCCACCAGGAGTTCTCAGTGGCCAGTTCTCAGTCCAACCAGCTAGAACAATCTCTTTACATCATGGATTTTATGCCACAGAAGGACATAAATGAGAATCAAAGGAAGAAATCCTCTCCAGCATGAGAAAACAAGAAAGCCAGTGATACATTTGCCATGTGCCAATGGCATACCCTATCCTCAGCTAAGATAGGAAGGGATGTCTTCTCACTGTCTTTTTTAGCACTCTTCTTCAGTGGTTCTTGCTGAAGATTTGCAGGATGTCAGGAATGCCCTATGCTTCCCATTAGCTTAACACCTACCTGGAAAACAAAGTGACCTAAAAAGCCATGCATAGAAATGTGCTTTTGACAAACATGTAACAATGGATGTCTCCCTGACGTATTTTCTGACTACAGCCTGAAAGCAGTAGCTTTTCAGACACAGGAGTGCATCACAAAAATGTTTGCTTGCAAATAGGAGAGCTTTCTTACCTCTTGCTTATACAGTGAGACAGCAGTTATTGTATACAGAGGGTCTTTCCACCTGGACCACCTGTATTTGAAGCAGTGGATGCTGAGGCTATGTCATCTGCATCTCCCCTTCCCAGGGATGTTGGGCAAATCAAGCCCCTAGAGAACTGCCTGGGAACTCATGCCTTACAGCTTGTGGGGAGGAATTATCCCAGAATAACTTCGGTCTGTTTCTGACAAAGAGTAACTGGCTGGATCCCAAATGGGCACATCCCTGTAGAACCTTGCAGCAGTTATGGCTCTGGGAGCTGGGCTCCAGCACAGCCCGTGCACCCAGTTCTGACCCCAACATGATTCCCCTTTCAGACTGACCAGGAGCTCTCCATCACTGTGTGCTCACAGCAAGTGAGGCAAAGAGGGAGTTTGTGGAAGCAGGCAGCTCCCTCTGCTTCCTCAGGACAGTGTCTGCACTTAACAGAGAGCGTTTTTACTCTGTGGAAGTCTTTGCACAAATGACTTTGTCCTAATCACAGCACTGCCTCCGTTATCGCCCGCACCAACATTCCCTTCGGATCAACATACCGGCCGGGCCAGGAATCACACAATTGATGTTTTGCTTTCCACTGCCTTATCTAAATCCAGTTACTGCTCAAAATGAGACTAAGTCAACAGGCTTAATTGAATGAAAAGGCTGTGAGACAACCTGGAGATTTGTGGCTGTCTGTGTCCGTGCAGGAGTTAATCACTGCACAAACACTTTGCCACAAATGGAGCTGGGCTGAGTGGGGTCAGTTTCTCCCAGCCTGGAAGCTCCCGACACACCAGGGTTGTGTGAGGTATTGTTGGGGCTGGCAGGAGGATTTAGACAGCACCACAAACAATGTACCACCATGGAGAAAAGCTGGGGATGGACAATGGAGCAGCCCATCAGCAAACACTTCTGCTTGCTGCCTAGATTAGGAGATAGCAGAGATCCCAGAGTAATGGCCAAAAGTAATTGCTCCTCTGTAATTGCTGCTGTCCAGATATCAGAAACAGCCCAGGGAAACCCTCTGGGAGCAGCTGCTTGCCTGATGTCCTCAGCTCCTTCTGGGGAGGCAGCTGCCAGACCCCGGATGTCCCCAGTGGTCAGGATTTTCCAGGCTGTACAGCCATGGCATTCCTTGTTCAGATCAGGAGAAAAAGGTCTAAATGAAACACGTGGGAACAGCTACACTGGGACAGATCTTTGCTCCACCCCACCTCTCCTCCTGTCTTTAACAGGGACCATGAACAGGCTCTATGGAAAGACCATTAAACTTAACAGGACCACAGCCAGGATCTAGTCCCCACTGTGACAGTGCTACACAAAGTTTCTCCGGGGCTATAGGAGGAAAAGGACACAGCCTTACCCTGCAGCTACAGCCTGGCCTGGCAAAATCTGTGCCTCTCCTTTTCCTACCACCTGCTTGGCTCAGAGGCCCCATGTTGGCATCCAGTGCTGCTGCTGTTCAGGGAGGCTGCAGTGGCAATGTTCATGTTCACGGCAATGCTTCATCTTGGCCACTGCCTGAAGGGAGGCTGAGGCTGCAAACCTCCTAAAATAGACATTAAATATCTTCTAATACAACATGACTCACTACTTTCCTGGCTGGGAGGACTCTCTCGGGTGATGGAGAACCTGAATCAGGTTCCTCAGTAGGCAGTGACAGCCTGAGGTGACGACAGGCCAAGGTGATGATGATGACGACATCTCAAGGTGACTTTGCCATGAGCCATGTAGAGACAGAGCCATTTTATTTTACTTGGGGGGCTGAACATGGATTTTGGCCAGAAAAGCTCATCCCCTGCTACAGAGAGACACCATGCCTTGCACAGGACATCCACTTGTCACCACACGCTGGCCCAGGGCCAGGACATTTGGCTGTAAAACTGCAGCTGTGTTGGTGCCCCTTAAAAAAAAGAGGGCACTGACCCAGCCAGATCCTTCTTCCAACAGGAGTTCTTGCCCTTTGGCATGCCACACGAGCAGACAGCACAACTTTTCCAGCAAAGTCAGGAAGGATGGGAAAGCTGATGAGCTTTGTGTTCAGGTGCATGTGGCCAGAGTGCTATGCAATGTCAAAAGAAACTGCTGCAGTTTGGGATACAACAATAACACACAGCACTATATTTCATTCTTTTAACAAGTGCTGAATATGCAAAGGCTCCTTTCCCAGCTTCTGTCTTCATCTTGGAAGCTGGAGAAGAGCTGTGTGCATAATTATTTTCAGATGCCATCCACTTTTATTGATTATCTGAGTAGGACGCACAAATAATGGCAGCTAATGCCAGATCAGAGGTCAAGTGAAGCTCACTCTCTTTTGGGAAAAGCTGAAAGAAACCCACCACGTGAATGGGTCATTGAAAACAGCCTGGGATATATTCCCTGTAGTCATTCTGAAAGTTCAAGGGCAGGGGAAAAAAGAGGGAAAAAAAAAAAAAAGGAAGCTGTCTCTGTATTCACTAAACTTCTAATATCTGAAAGTGCTTAAAAAAACACTCACACTTTTTTCATACACTCATGGAAAAACACACTAAGCTTTTGACTCGCTGGTTTTGTTTTTCCAGCGAGTCCCTTCCAGGCTCCTCGCGCCCTCTCACCGTCACGTCTGCTGGGTGAGCTGGGAGCTGACAGCCTCGAGAGGAGCTCTCTGTGATTCTGCCACATCGGGTTTCAAGTATCAGCTTGCTGGAAGTGCGGCAGAGAGGGAGGAGGGAGGGAGGGAAGTGGTGAGAGCTTTGCCAGCACACCTGCACAAGCTTTGGGCTCTCCTGGACACTGTGTGTGCTAATGATGTATAACCTGCAGAGCCTGGCAGCTCGCTCGCTGAAGACTCTACCAGACAGGCTCTGCATGCCTCTGATTCCTCATTGCTTGAAACAAGTAAGAAACTGCCCCCCACTCCCAGCCCCGTGCTGTAGGTAAATGCCCAGCGTGGAAACTGAGATGTGCTCAGCTGGGCAGAACTTCTACCAAGGCAAGGAACAAATGACAATTTAATTATGGTGCTTTAGGTCTATGTAATTCCTCTTACAAAGCAAAAGGGAGGAAAAAAGCTGAAAGAGAGACAGAGTTCATTTCAGCTCCAATGTTCTGCTAATTTTTCTTTTCACTATTAGAGATGCATCTGGATCCTATTTCTAATCCACTCTTGAATTTGCTTGAATTAAAATCCCAGATCACTGCTGTGTTTTCAAGTTGAAGTGTGCATAGTAGCCAAGGTTTATATTGCAATTTCTGGAGTTATGGAATGATGAGCTCCAAAAGTGGAAAGTGTGTTGTATGCCTGAATCCTGGGGAGAAAAAACCTGGTTGGCATCAGTGTTATTTGGAATGGGAGCCCATTTGTAGAATAAACAGCCCTGAAGTTCAAACACGGCTACATTTGACATGGGATCTGCCCACTGGAGCTGGTGCAAGAGCAGAGGCTGCCATGCTGGAGATGTAGGAATGGGAAGTGCTACTTAATTAGAAAGCCTGGATACTTTTCAACTTTTCCCCGACATTTAAAAGTTCCCCCATTAGTTGGGGGCTTATTTATGAGAAATTCACTTTCTGACTAAACCAGCAGTTGCTTTGAAATACCTGCACTCTCTCTATTGCTCCCCGAATCCCAGCCCAGCACCCTGCTTATGAATAAATCCAACAGTCTTGTTAGACTGGAAAACACCACAGCTCTCATGGAGTTACGAATCCCCATATTCTCTGGGCTTTCATCTCTGCCATGACAATTCCCAGCCTCTGCCAGGTGAAGCCAGTTAGCCAATATTTATGGAAAATGAGCAGACTAATCATTTCCAATAGCAGCCATGATTATTAATTGCATCAGTTTACACTGACATCCAAATGGACAGATAGAAGCCAAAAAATTGGAATAATGGCTCCACCCATCCACCACCCAAATGTAAACAAGCCAGCATGGTTAAAAAGAGGACTGGAAGTCAGGGCTGGGGCGTTCTCCTTCTGCTGTGCTATGGTGGGATAGCCAAACTTCCACACAACCTTCCTGCCAGGCAATTCATGCAGCCCTAAACTGACCTTACCTCACTCAGGAAGTTCAGTGGCTTCTCTCGGAATCAGCTTCTTTTTAAACAGGGCTAGAAATGCACTGCTGTCAATAACAGAAAGAGATTCTGTTTTGGAGATTGGGTGTTGTGGAGTCATGATTCAAACCTGTTAAGTACCTAAAATCCAGCTCAGCCCAAGCCATGGTTGGTCCTGGTGTTGTGCATACATGTGTGGGCAGGGAAATAGCTGCAGAGGGGAAGGGAGTCCTGAAAAGAGCCCTGCACTTACCCTTAAAACTTCTTCCTTGCCCCTCTCCAAGTTGGCCTAAATTCAATTACATTGAAGTATTCCCCAAATAACATTTCCAGTAAATTCCCAACCATGAACAAAACAGCACCTGCTGTTTGTTGAGGCATCTTCACATGCCATGGTTGATCCATTCCTCCTGGTACCATCACCTGGAGAAAAAGGATTCTGCTCAGCTTCCAGTTCCCACTCCTGACCATGAGAGCAGCTTGGCCTCAGCATGGCCTGTGCCTGCACCTCTGGACACCCCGGGCCTGCTCAGAGGGGCTGGCTCAGAGGAGGGAGCTCTGCTGGAGCCCGGGGCAGCTCAAACCAGTGAGGGTCTGGCCTGCGAACACTCGCACCTGCAGGGTGAGGACAAACAAAGGCCCATGCTCCAAAGTGTGCTGAGCTCCAGCCTCCTAAGCCCTATGAAATCCCACTTCCTCTCCACTCGTGCTAAACGTAAAAACAGAAACAAAGACACACACCTAAATAAACAGAAAAGCAGAGAGCAGAAGGGGAGGGAGGCCCTGGTGCACGCCAGCTAGTACAGAGAGATGTTTTCTATTTGCGGTCCTCTGTGTCAGCCCTTGCCACGTCACGTGGACCAGAATGTGAGTGGGAGACTTGTTGGACACACTGGCTTTACAAATGCCTCACAATTGCAGAAACACCTGCTTTACATTATTTTTTTTTGCTGGTCCACAACAAAATTCCTCCCTGGTCAACAGTTTTCAGCAGACCTCCTTTCCTCCTTCTCTGTGGATGGCTCAAAGCACTGGTTTCTAAATCCTGGGCCACCACGAGATCACTCAGGAACCTGCTTCAGCAGGAGGGTGCACCAGAAGGCAGAAAGGCCAGCTCTGCTCAGGACAAACCCACCTGAGGCTGCTCATGGCTGGGTGGGGGGAGCAGCAGGGGGTGCCCCAGCCCAAAGGGACCGGGCTGCCAGACCCATCTGTTTTCAGCATGAACCCCCCTGGCCACACCTCTGCAGCTCACAGCACTCCAGCCACCACGAGTTATTGCTCTTGGTCTCCACTGCTTCCTGTGAAGCTGGAATGGGTCTGAGGCAGCATCCAATGAAACCAAAGGGAGCCTTTCCATTCACTCAATGGGCTCTGGATCAGGCCCAACATCTGTTTGGCCCTCTCTGTACACAGCACAGCCAATTTGTTCTTTATCCATTCCTGGGCCTCTTTCTCCAATAGCATCCATATTTTTCCTACTTATGGTTGTCATTAGCCCCACAAAGCACCACCCCAAGAAGGAGACTGCCTGTGCCCCTTTGGCAGCCAATCCCCTGGTGTGGCACAGTGGTGAGTGCTGCCCCAACCCCTCACCATTTCAGCAAGGCTCTCCTCTCTCCTTGTTCAGGTTTCCAGCACATCCCTTTGAGCTGTCAAGCTCTTCCTACCTTCCCCTTCCCATCAAATAATGGCTGGTTGTGCCTTCTATCAAAAATCTGATCAAGAATCAGTGCTGACACCAAACAACAAGGTCCAAATGCCTGTAAGACCCCTGAAGAGCACTGCCAGGCAGGGACAGGTTCTCTGAACAGACATTTCCACCTTGGTTGATGACAGCCCAGGCAATGGGTTCCCTAGAGAGCTGCAGTCTGAGGGAGAACAGCCAACACTCAGGTCCTTTTGTCGTCCACTGGAGTCCAGGGCTACAGTAAGAGACCAAGCAACATTTGGTTGCTCAAGCTGGCTGTATCAGACCACAAAATATCTTATGTTGAGCAGGGCCCATAAAGTGCATTGAGTCCAAGTCCCACCTCCTCACAGGACTATTTAAAATGAAATCATACAACTGCAAGCATCATCCAGACACTCCTTGAACTCTGACAGGCTTGGTGTGGTTACAACTTCCCCGGGGTTCTCTCCCCATCATCCCCGTATGTCCTCAAGTGTGAATTTGTGTTGTGCCAGTTCACAGCACTTCAGTTTCCATCTGTTCCCACCAAATTTGTGACTCACATTGCAGAGACTATTATGGGACTGGGCACAAGTCTCCTGTTGGGCCCACAGTGACAGTGACAGACACAGTCCACACCATCCATTCCTTGAGCAATATACAGGAGTCATTTTTATGACTTTGCCGAGCCCTTGGATTCCAGGATCTTGTTTTGAACCAGCACACATGGATTCCCATGCTGTGACATGCATGTCATTGCTAAGCAGAGCCACAGCCTTTGCTCACAAGCCAAGCTGCTCCTTCCAGCAGGAAAACAAGTCTCCAGTGCTGAGTCTAGAGAGTCTTCCAGGCATGGAGCTGTGGATTCATTCTGGGCACTGCCATTGCCTAAGTGAGAACCCCACACAAAAATCCCTCCCCAGCATACCCCCAAAATCATCACATGGGTTTGGAAATGGGAGCGCGTTGCCTGAGGCCAGATGTGGGGACTGGCAGGCTGCTGGCACTGTGCAGAGGCACATCTGCATGTCAGGCAGTTACTCATTCCTGCATACTTCCCTGATAAGATCTGGATTGCCTAAAGCTCGTATTTTCACTCCAGTTTCCTTATCAAGGTATTTACCACCTCCTGTCTGTGTCTTGCAGACTGAGGGTGTTAAATGCTCCCCCATTCTCTCCCTGTGCGGGAGCTGGAGCTGCCATCCAGGAGGGGATTTCTAACCCCACCAGAGCAGGGCTGGCTGTGAGGCTGCTGGCCTGGGCTCTGTGGGATCTCACCCTCTGTACCTGGGATGTGTCTCTTTTGATCCTCAGGCTCTCTTGAGCCTTCCTGCAGCTGGTGGGCTCCTTCCTGTGTTTGGGGCATTTCTTGTGGTGTTTCCTGGTAGTCCCCAACCCCATTTTAGAAGCTGGTTTGTCCTCTGCAGGGTTCTCTCCTGGTGTAGCTGCTGTACAGCTGTAGGAAGAGAAGGAGAGCTTGGGATAAAGTTGTCTCAGGAACAGTAGAAGTGTATATGGCACCTCAGTAATGCACACAACATCCTTTTCTCTCTGAAACAAAAAGCAGGTCTCTGTCTCTCAAATATCAACACTGAGATAGGCCCCTGATCACAAAGGTAAGGTGTACTTGGAATTTTGAGCAGTCCCTTTCCAAGAGCACCCCACTCCTCTTTCCACCCACTGCTGACATCAATCACCTTTTTTAGCCAATGGCTCACACAACCCCCTCTTCCTTTGGGAGAGCATCACCCGGAACCCTTCACAGGGGGTCCTCAAGGGTTCTGCTCTTCCCCCCTGAGCTTCTTAAAAGGGGAAAAAGAGAGACATGTTCTGAAACACAGAACCCTGAAAAAATATTAATTTCCTTGAGGAAAAACGCTACTGGATTACTCACTGGGAAAACCTAAGCAACAGATCTGTTTCAGTTTGGTTTCATAAACATGGCAAATATTTCATCAGTTTAAGAACAACATTTGTGGAGATTGATCAGCTGGGTTCACACTGCCTTGAGGGAGCTGAAGTTTATTTTGGGATGCTGATTCTACAGACAAGGCTGTCCTCAGCCCCTCCCATGAGCATTATGCTATAGGCATATAGCTTGTGCCAATCAGACTTAAAAGAATACTTTCCAGCTAAATTCAAAAAGAATGAAACTCGATTTCAGAAATGCCATCAAGTAATTTTAGCTCAAGAAAACTTCCAATGCGGAGATTTACAGACTTTGTATAGAAAGATCTTCTGGCATTTTTGCTCCATTTTTGAATTGGTGTTTGGGATACAGAAAAGAAAATCAGAACTATCACATGGGGTAGATTTCTAATTTGAAACTTCTCTCTTGACATAGGCTGGCTGAAGAAAGTGAGACCTCTTCAGGTATTGCTTGAGCAGCCGTGTTTAAATCCCACCACTACACCTGAGCACACACCAAGGGCTCTGGGGATGCTGGATGGTGCTCAGTGAGAGGCAGGGAGCAGACCTGTGCTGCAGGGTAGAACCTCTGTGCTGGCAGATGCCAGACTTGGATCTGAGGCTGTTGTCTCACTTGGCAGTGCCCACCCTGCTGAGAGCCCTCTGCACCAGATGGGCAGAGCACACCCTGTCACTGGCAGCAGTCCAGAGGAGCCAGGCAGGGTTCACAAGTTGGTTTTTCCCCTCCCTCCGGTGTTTGGACAAGCCAACATTGAAATCAGAGACGTGGCTGCTATCAGTGGTGGTGTTAATTGGGTGCCAATTGCAAGGAAGACAGGATGACAGCGACACTGCTTGGGACTGTATCCTGTATCCAAGCTCTAACTTCCTTTGCATCCTCCCTCCCCTGGTATTCAGTCTAGCTAGGCTAAAACCAGCTCCAGACATGGCCCCTCTTGCTGCACTTTCTCCTCGGACTCTCTCAGCAGCTGCGATGTTGTGGAGGTGTTGAGTACCTGCTGCAGCCCCTGCCCCGGTGCCCAGAGCGTGGGGAGGAGCAGCCCAGAGACCCCTGCAGGCAGAAGGACAGGAAAGCAGAGCCTTCTGCCTTGCCCTGCAACCTCCAGAGACAGCGCATGAGAATAAAACACAGGGAGCCATGTAGTGTGAGAGAGTAACTCAAAAATTACGCCTGTAGTGAAGAAACCACATAATATATTCAAGATGTCAGAGGTTAGCCGTGGTGCATGTGAATCATGCTGCAAATACCTCACCTTTAACTCTGCCGTCGTAATTAGATTACAAAGTTTTTATTACGGTTTTAAATTCTGCCTTTATAGGTTGCTGTCCAGCTGTGCACTTAAATCTGGTTTTATCACACTTTCTGAGCTCATCACATTTAATTCTGCCCCTACAATGCTGGATTAACTTTAAGGGTCGCTGAAGTCAGAAGTCACTCACCCTTGCCCTACTAATGGATTCCCAGCACCCCGCAGGCCCGAGCAGTGCCGTGTACAGTAACCCAAATTCATCACCGGGTGGAGGGGAAGGCAGAGGGGGTGTCTGGGTGTTTGTTTATTTACTCCTCTGCTGGGCTCGCTCTGGGGACATTTGCAGAGATCACTGCATCAGGAGGTGGTGCTGACCTCCTCCTGAGCAATGCCCAGCGCTGCCCTGGGAGCTGGGAGGGAGCGCACCTGGCTCTGCCTGGGAGAGGAGCACGGCTCATGCATGAGGCTCATGGACCTGAGCAAATGCTCAGCTCTGTCCATGCAGAAATCACACTCTGCTGCCCCACTGCCTCCTGCCACAACTCCCTCTCCTGGTATTTTGTGGGTCCCATCTCTGATATTGAGGCAGTCCCAGAAGACTGAAAAAACACATTTTTTTTTTTTATTCTAAGGATGATTTCTTTGTTGTTTCCTGTCATCAAGAAAGCAGGACAGGGCACAAATGAAACTCTTCATCTAAGCAACACTGACCCCCAGGTTTGTAGCTCAATCTGTTTTTATTCTCTGACAAGCAAAAATCAGAGAGGTTGGTGTTAGATACCACCAAAATAAGATGATACATTGCCTTGAAAAAAATCATCCTGCAAACAAGCAAATAAAGGGGAAAATCACATTCTATTAAAAGAAACCCCCAAATAATCAAGAAATTAGGTGCTGAAGGGTCCAAGTGATTTACATGAAGTCACAGGGAGTCTGAAGGATCTAGGAAATCACACTTGCTCCAGTGGAAAAGACATTTCTCTTTCTTGCTGAGGAATACTTCATTAGGGTAGACCCGAGCCAGAGGTGGACAGCATGGAACTTAGTGGAAAGTGGAGGATAAACTGGCACAATAATACCATGACAATTTTTGACCTTTGCCTTTCAATGACTAGACACATTTTTGGAATCAAGGTTAATAATCTTCAGCAATATATAACCTTCTCCCTAGGAATGTGCGGTGATTAGGGCAAAGAATTTCACATGGTCACAAAATATCTATCTCAGAGTCCTGGGCTTATAAAATACTCTATTTCCTCCATTAATTGTGTCCACGTGGAGCTGTAACTAAGTAGCTGAAACAAATAAAACCAAAGTAATATTGTTTCCTTTTAAAATATTTCACTTAATTTGTGGAAGAGGTTTGGGCTCATTAAAAATAGGCCATCTCCCACGAGGGCTTTTCCCTTTCCTCCCCATAGCCCCTGGCCCAGTGCTCAGCCCCACGTGGAGCAGCTCGTTGCTCCTTGGCCGGCCCTGGCTGGAGCCGCTCTCCCGCTCTGCTCAGCAGCCCTGGGCAGGCAGAGCCCGCCTGGCCAAGCAGCTCCCGATGTGCCACTGCCCTGGGAGAACAGTCCCTGACTGGAATTTCCTCCTTCCCTCTCCAGCTCATTGGGAAACTCCACTCCTTGCTCCCATGGAAAGCTGTGACTGTCACAATCCCCCTGTTTCTTCAGGGGAAGTGACAACATGCTGACCACACCCAGAGGTGCGAGCAGAGCCCAGTCCTGAGCTCCAGTCTATCTGAAGGCACCATGCAGGCAGATCGTTGCTCCTGGTGCATCTCAGACTGCTCCCTGCTCCTCCAGAGCAAGCTGTGAGTCAGCTGCATCAGGGTGACACCAGGAACTGCTGTCAGACTGTGACAGCTCCTTCCCCTGAGCTGATGTCAGTCACAAAATGGGCACAAAACACACAGGATGGAAGGAAAGAGCAACCTGGAGCAAGGGTGCCAGGCTGCCAGCAAAACCTGCAGAAGACAACAAATGATTGCACATTCCTTCCCTGGGGAATGCCATTTTCCTCCTTCACTGGGGTATCCTTTCCAAGTGCTCTCCTCCAAGAGGTCACACTCTCAAGCACAGTTAAGAGTTTGTGAGACACACTACTCTGTCAAAGCAAAACCAGAAGATCTGGTGATTCCACAGTCCCTTGTGGCCTCTGTGCTGCTGTGTGCTCTGACCTGGAAGGTGCTTGTGCTGCAGTGGGACAGGGGCAATGCCCCAAGGCTGGGGAGGGAAGGGTCTGACCAAAGGGGGCCAAACAGGCACGTGTTGGCTGAGGTTAGAGAAAGCTCAGGGCAGAAGCTGAGACTGTGATCTATGCACTGGCACCTTTCACAAGGTGCCCTGCTGGCACCAAACACCCTTCCCTTGTCCCCCAAATGCTCACTGGGTATCTGGGACAGATGCTATGGTATGCATGCTTCAGCTCTGTTTCATGAGGACATTTCCATAAAATGAGAACCTGTGATCCCTCTCCCAGTTTCTCCTTCTCTCTTGTGGGCTCCATCACACTGGAGGAGAATTAATGCCAGGGTTACCAGGCAACAACCAAACTACTCATGAGAGCATCCCAGTCCAAAGGAGTTCAGAGGCTCCCCCAGTGCTGGGTCACTCCAGTTCTTCTCACTGGTTTTGTTGTCCTTCTAGGGGGGAAGCCACATCTGGAAAATCACTGATGTCCTGCTGTTCACTATGGACACCACTGGGAACTGGCATATGGTCCTGTAAAGTGTGATTAGATCTACAAATAAACTCTCATTATGACCTCTCTCAAGGTCTTTAAAAACACGTTTCCCTAACTGCTATGATTATATCTAAATTCTTTCATTTTGGTAATAACAACATCACCCACATTTTCCTATCTCCCTCCTCTTTTTTCTGATCATAATTTTGTTACTCACAACAGAAAAATCATTCCACAACTCTCTCCCTGTGGACCTGATCTCTGGGTAGGAACACTCTCCTCCCACCAGAAATCAGTATAAACATAAACATCTCTGCTCTGGAGGAGCTGAACCTGAGGCATGGAGCTTTTCTGGACCATATGAAAAAATCAGAGTTATCTCATTAGCATCATCCTCACCATTAGTGTTATTATTGCCTATGTCAGAGCCCCCTCAGAGATGAGAGATGAGAGCCAAGACCAAGGCCTGCTGAGGGTTCAGATGCTGTACAAACACAGCTTGAGGGCAGCCTGTGCCCAGCTCAGTGAACCCCTGTCACTGCCATTCCTCTGCTGCCTCTCTGCAGATCTGAATTCTTCCTTCCTTCCTGTGATCACCAGCTCAGCTGTAGGAAATTTCTATTCTCAACACCCAGCAAAAGCCCAGAACTGCCATCACTCAGCTCCACCAAACGACTGGGATGGCAGTGAGGTTATGCCCAAAATCCCATCCCCACCATAAAAGCCATGGGAGAGCTGGAGTGGGAAGGAGATTTCTGCCCCAAGTATGTTTATTCCACAGTATAATGTTCTGCTCCAGGCAGGCAGGTACCAGTCCCAGGTGACTTCAAAAGAATCAATTCAGGATCACTCTGAGCCCAGAGGGAGAGCTGGACCTGCCAATTCTGCAAGGACCAGTTCAGGAACTGCAGCACCTGGGAAAAGGCATCTGACCACAGCAGGAGGACTCAGCCTAAGTCATTCTGGCATTTTCTGAGGGACAATGTGCAAAACTCACATACCTGGCTGGCAGCTGTGCTTTGCTTCTATCAGATCTCTAAAGAATCATGTGATGGTTTTAAATATTTAAACCCTTGTGATTGCAACAGAATATCCCAGTTGGATGAATCATGGGAAGCAAAGAGGTAAAAATATCCAGCAGCAGTTCCCTGTGCAGTGGGACTGTGGTGCAGCTCCCATCTGTCTGTACAGGCATTTCTGGAGCATGTTCTCCAGGTGTGCTAAATGGAGACATGAATGAACACTTGGTTTGAAGGCCTGAACCATTTGACTTTGATAAGATTTTATCTTGATGAACACAGAATTGATTGACATCTCATATTTCTTGGGTTTAATGAGCTCATAACTGCACTTTAATTGGTTTAATTACCAGAGCATAATATTGCAGGTATGTAATGCAGACCTGTAATACTGAGTTATACAATATATTATATTTGCTGTACATCACAAATTACAACATGCACTGTAACACAGTTTTTCATGAGAATTATTACCAGGATTATCAGTGGTGAATATTCAGCGACATGAACAGAAATTTCCTTTAAGTAATGTCTTCAGGATTCGCCCTCCTTGTATAAGCTTCTAAGAACAACGTTCATCTGAGGAAAATGTGAAGGCTGTGAAATATGAAATTATTTCTAGGCTAGGGTGGGATTTGGCTCCAGAAAGCTCAGGGTCTAAGTTCCTCCAAGATGTTTAGACACCTCACTCCCATTTCAAATTTCCATGTTTGCGTCAGAAATACAGATTTTCCTCTGGCTTTTTCCAGGGCTGGCTCAAGGCTCACAGCATTTTCTCAATCTATTTGGAAATGACTGTTAACAGTCCCCCAGTGTTTTCCTGCTATAATTGTTTGGATCTCTCGGGTGACACAATTAGCAGTTGGGAGAAGCACCAGAGTGTGGAACTGCATCTTTAATTATCTTTCCATTGTGAGGAAGGATGCCGTGTGCCCAGGCAGTTATTACACCTGACAAGGACAATGTATTTACAATGGCTGTTTACACAGGCTAATTCCTTACAAAAATACCTTGACAGAAAGTGCTCCACCTGCCTCATGTTCCCTATCACAATTGCTAATTAATATTATTGTGCTGAAAACGATCCTATCAACCAAAGCCTCTGTCATAACTGCTGCTCCCTGCCCAGCTATGCCTAATTAAAGTGCTGCTGACTCACTCAGCAGGAAGGATGTTCAGCAGACCTGCTCTCACTGCTGGTTTAGAGTCTCTGCTCTGCTCTGCCTCCCTCAAGCTGCCCTGGCTGCCTCTACTCGACTTCTGCTGCTGACTCAGGGTCTGAAGCCATCATCAGGTTCCTGGGGTAGCTCTGGGTTTAACTGCTCATCGAGCTGGCCATACACCTGCATTGGAAGCCAAGCACCACCTGATTCCCTTTTCCAGTCACACTGGTTAAAATCTGGCTGTGAGGGCAAGATTACTCTGCAGGGCACTGCACACAACAACTGCAGCTATTGGGAATTTTCTGTGTATTTGTCACACTGAAATGATGTTCACACTGGTGGCATAAGTAAGACCTGAGCCTTCACAGTGAATCAGAGTGGAACTGCTCTGCAGTTTTTGGGAGTTGTACTGGGGACTGGGCTGAAAGGCTGCCCTCAGTGCCAGAGGGCCAGGCTCAGTGATTTGGGCTTGTCTGTAGGTGTGTGAGGGTGCAAGCAGGAGTCTGATGGGATTGACACAAGGACATTACTCACCCCTCGGGAGGCCTCCTCCTCTGCAAAGAGCTCCTGCGTGGCCCAGCTCAAACTGCAAACCTGCATGTTCTTCTGTGCCTCAGCTGCTACAGACAGATAATTACAGAGGTGCTAAGAGGATAAACGCAGTAAAGTCTGGAAGGAGAAAGAGATGGGCATGACCAGCTGCTCTTGTCCTGGGCACGCCTGGGCTCTGCAGTGACACAGCCAGGGCTTCTGGCCTGCAGGAACATCAGTCATGACATGGCCCAGGGGGCTGGCTGGGGGCTCTGGGGTACAGGGCTGTCCCCACCAGCTTTGCTTTAGCTCAGCTGCTGATGCAGGACTCAGCCTTTGCTCCTGGGAGCAGCTCTGCAGTGCATGTTACAGATAAACTCTAGGGGAATGTAACAAAATCCTGGGGAGGGATGGCAAAATAAGAAACCCACATTTTGGGCAGCCAAAGCATCCAGATTGCTCCTTCTGGAGCTAACCAATAACAACAAAAAGAAACAAAAGGAGAAAAAAATTAAGGTTAAAAAATGAATGCACTGATTCATTTCATACAGCTTTCAGTGTATGAAATGAATCAGTGAATCAAACAGGCTAAACAAATAAGAAAGATAAAGAAAAATCAAGACTATTTACCCCCATGAAATCAAGGGGTTCCTGTGAAGAGCAGGAGAGGAAATATTTATTCCCCAGGAAATGCAGCAGTGCTGCTGTGAAATGCAGCAGGTAGTCAGCACACTGTGCCTGGGCATCTTCAGCACTGACCAGGATTAGGGCACTGCAGAAAATGCTCCCAAAGCACCTGGGACCCCCTGTCCATGAGGAGCACCTCAACCCCAGAATCCTCCCCTGTGGCAGTGCCCTTCCTCCTGCTGCATCTGGACAAGGGCTGCAGGGTGGCCAGGACTGACCACAGTGCCTGCACATCCCAGACATGAATCCTTCACAGAGCCAGGGACTCCCATGGGAGCTGGGGATGTGCAGCACCTTTGGGCAGCACTTGCTACTGCCACTAGTAATGATGAAAATAACAAAGGGCAGAGAAGAAATAGTACTGAAGCTTCCTTCCAACCCTGAGCTGTGTGTGTAAGGATAGCTAGGATCCCAAAAGGCACTGGGATCCTGCTTTGTCTGAAGCAGCAGTGAATAGAAATGGTTGGTGAAGCTTCAGAATAACCATTTATGTATGTGGTTAACAGGCTAAATAAAAGGAATACACATGTCTTTCTTTGAAATATGCCAAAAGGGAATCACTTAGCAAAAAAAGATTGATTTTTTTGACTGCACTTTGCTTTGGAAGGAAAACATCCAGAGGAAAAACAAAAATGCCAAGAGTGCTGCAATTGTGCCATTTCAAAATTTACAGCATGGAGCTTTTGGCTCCTTCACCCTCAAGTTTTCATGCAGATTGTTTTATACAAGACCATGGAAAGCAGGAATGGAGACAACTGACCTCAGCTCACTTTTCTGGAGGGAAGGTAGAAGAAGAATTTTTCTTTTGGGATTATTCTTGAACTCAGGTCAGGCTTCAAAATTCCTTCTTGTCAGGGATTCCATTTGAAATACTGCTCATATGTGTCTCTGTGTCACCACAGCAGCCACCCAAGCAATCTCCTGGTGTGCCAATTCTCACAGAGCCCACGGCCACAGCTGTGGAAAGGGAGGCAAGGAGCAAGGGGGTGGCTTTGTAACTTAGCACAGAGCATCACTGGCAGCAGCAGTGATGAGCTGAATATTGTGACTGCAATCTGCAGCTCTGCCAAAAATCCCCTTTTCTACTGCACTTTGGGCCAGCCTGGCTAATGTCAAGGAGTCTTTGTTGCCATTTGAGGAGCTGGCTGCTGGTCCAAGCTCTCATACTCTCATTTAAGAGGCAGCAAGGTGGGGCAGAGTGCCCATCCCAGCAGGAACACGTGTCCTAGGCTGGCCCATCTGCAAAAGAATTCTGAGTGTCAGCCAGGCCAAAAGCTGGCTCTGGGGTCAGACATGGTGACAGTTCCAGGGAAGGAAATGGAAAGGATTTGTGGAGTTGTGGCACAGACAGTGACACCTGTGGCAGTGGGCTCACCAGCTGAAGGATTTGGTGTAATTCACACTGCAACAAGGTTGTATTCTCAGAAATGCATGGCTTGCTACAAAAACAAATGAAATCAGACAGGCTTGTGACAGGCTCATCTTTAATCAAAGTTCTTGTCATAGTCATCACAACAGGGCTTGCTTGAATCTCAGGGCCTAATCCTCCTGGTGCAAGCTGGAGTGAATCCATTTAACTAAGGGAATTCTGCCAGTTTACATCAGATTGTGGCTATATTTAAGTGTCATTTAGAAATATGCAAGTACTTATTTGCAGCTATGCTTTATGAATAAAGCAAATAAATCTGAAATCTACCAGAACAGAGTATCCCAGTTAATATTTCCTTCTTGAAGGTACAAATGTGATTAATGAATCACACTGTGATGCAGGAAACCATCAGATGGCATCAAGGTGCCCCCAGCCCATCTTTTGTCAAGAAGGGAAATCCAGAAGATTGGTCACTGTGCTTATGGTGGCAGTCCCATGTGCCACCTGGAGAGAGACTGTAGGGGAGCAAAGGGGACCCTGCTCACCTGCAGCCTCCAGAACCTTCCACATCCCAGCCCTGCTGCTCCACCCTCAGCATCCCTGCATTCCCCCTGGCTCCTTCCAGGGAACCCCACAGACTGAGGGGTGCAGATTCCTTGAAATAAATGAGGCCCTTTCAGGTTTTACAGATGAGGATTTGGCCGTGGGATTCAGACAAGCCCTGCTCTGACAGTCTCATGGAAGAACTCAATGGAAGTTGTATCTGGAAGGAACAAAACCTTGAACAAACACTGGCTCCTTCCTCACGTTTCAGAACTGGTCAGCTCAGCTTCCAGAACCCCAGACAATTCTGCAGTGTCAGGGAAGAATACCAACCATGATTTGTCTCACTGCTCTGATGGGCTGGTTCTGAACAGGCCCCTCACTTAAGAGTGAGCACAGATTGGGGATCACTTGTGATTGTTTATCTCTAGGGACAATTCCACGTCCCACACCCTCATTTCCAGCCCTGGAGGATGCTCTGAGCTCAGCCCCACAGCCCTGTGTCCACAGGAATATTCTCCAGTCATGGGAGCAGTCACAATGCAATGAGTAAATGCATTTCCCCAGGAAGGGGAGACTGTTCATAACTTTAAGAAGAAAAAGGTGATTACCTGGATGGAACACAGTTCAGCAGGCTGGAAGAAGTAGCAGCAGCTCCCTGAAAGAGAAGGAAAAGGGAGATCAGTTTTCAGGCCCAGGGATCAGCAGCTCTTCCACTGTCTCTTGGCAGCAGCCTCTAAAAACCTCAGTGCAATGGTCTCCAAACAAAAACCTCCAGGTAATATCTGAACATCCAGAAACCAAACAGTGTTACCTAATGAAGTCCTGAGCAAGAGAAATACTGATTTTGTTCTGTGTTTTGTTGTTATTTTGGGTTTTTTTAACATCCTTTGCACTTGATAATTGTTTCCCTTAGCGAAAGCGGTCACGGAATATAAGGTGGAGGCAAAAGAGCTCCATTAAAAGCCATAATTACTGCTGTTTCACAATTAGTAGTTCTATTTGAAGATGTTTTGAGTAAGATTTATGGTATGTTCTCTAATTTTTAATTTCTAATTATGAGGAAGAAACTTAGCCTTGAGTATTTCTTCTCTAAAAAGTTGAAAATAACACATAGCACAGTTTTGGTCCATAGAGACGGATACAAAAACAGGAAAAAACATGTAGGAAGAAAAGGATAAATTTTTTTGTGTGTGTATAAGCAAGGTTTAAATAGAATAATTAAATTTACCATAATCAATAAAATGTGTGAGTTGAGTTTATTGAAGTGGCTATTTCCCATTGCATAATTTCCCTGGGGAACTTTCATTTTTAATTCAAAAATAAAAAATAATAATTAAAAAAACAAACCCCTGAGCACTTACTGTAAATATGCCAGCATATGTGTGAGGTTAAGAAAAGCACGAGCCTACACCCAGGAATCAAAGAGGGGCTTACCACTGCTTTGACACTAATTGTAAAAGCTGAACATTTTCTAGAACCATAATCAAATCTTAACTGCCATGGGGGACTCGTTCAGCAGCTCTCAGTAATTCTAATAAGATGCAGAGCCTTTCACCTTTAGGTCACCAGTTCAAACCCACTTTGGGCTGGGTAGTAAACAGGAGGCAAATCCTGAGCCCTGTGAAGTGCCACAGCATCCAGAGGAGATGCCAGAGCAGCTTTGGGGCAGGAGTGGGAAAGAGTTTTCCCATGCCATCCATGATTTCCTGGGATTGATGCACCCACCTCCTTGGAGGGCTCACCCTAGGCCTCAGACCCTCCCTTCTGGCAGGGATGGGAAACCCTTCCTGCTCCTTCTCCTCCATTTCAGCCAGAGCCACCCCAGGTGCCCCAGAGACCCTGGAGCTGCCGGGGGCTTTTCCAACACTTCTGCAAGGCCCCTCCCAAGGAAGCAGCAACCACAGTGTCATCTCTGTCCCACTCCCACAACTCCTCCTCATTAAGGGTTCATTTCCTTGAGCACCTCACGGAAAGCAGACGGATCAAACAGGAGCTGGAACTACCAGGCCCTGCCCCTGCTGACCTGGGACACCCCACAAAGAGCTCTGCCAGCCCCAGCAGCTGCTGAGAGCCAAAGCTGAGCCCTCACCTCAGCATCTGCAGCTACAACTCCTTGGGTCACTCTGAGCTGCTCCTATGGCAAGTCCCAGCTCTAGCTGAGGCCCTGGCACTGCCCACAGCCCAACAGAACCTGAAGTTGTGGGAGAGGCACCCACTGCCACCCCCGCTGCACCGAGGCCTGGATGGGTGCTGGCGTCCTCCTGAGGAAGCCATGGACACTGGAGCTCCTGTGGGCTGTGTGAGTACCCAACAACAGCCATGGGACCCCTTGAGGTGCTGGTGTCCTCCTGAGGAAGCCATGGACACTGGAGCTCCTGTGGGCTGTGTGAGTACCCAACAACAGCCATGGGACCCCTTGAGGTGCTGGTGTCCTCCTGAGGAAGCCATGGACGTTGGTGCTCCAGGCTGAGTGAGTACCCAACAACAGCCATGGGACCCCTTGAGGTGCTGGTGTCCTCCTGAGGAAGCCATGGACGCTGGAGCTCCAGGCTGAGTGAGTACCCAACAACAGCAGCCTGCAGACAGACCTGCCTCCAGCAGGGATGGCAGCTGTCCCTCAGACACAGCCCAGAGGTGGCTGCTTTGTGGCTGTAGGATGCAGCAGCCATGGCTGTGTGCAGCTCTGTGCATGTGTGTGAGGGAACAGAATCATCTGAGGCCTTAATTGTGTCTCGTGTTACTACAGCAGAGAAGCTGAGGAACTCCAAGGAACAATTCATTCATTGTCCTCTACACATCTGGGTTAGTGTTTCCTCCTTGGATTAGGCTGTACCAGCGTGTTCCCTCTCTGCTCACCACAAGCCAGCAGTGCCAATTTCCCTCCGTGGCAGCTCCAGTGACAGCTGTTTACTTGGAAGCTCGTGAATGTGATATATGGGTGCTAGCCACAAATGAATGGAATACTTTCCAGATGCAATGTCTTTAAATATTCAAACAATAAGCCAAAAGCACTAAGCTGGCCTGGCCATTTTTTTTCTCTCAACTCTGGATGTCTCTCACAGAAGATGCAAACACAATTCCTTGTGCCACTGGCCAGAATGCTTCAGATGTTTGAAAGGCCAGCAGTGGCATGAGGTGCTGGGTGGGAAATGGCTGATGGCCTTTGTCCCCTGAAGCCAAACCCAAAATGGGCAAGAAAGAGCAAAATAAACCAAAAGGAATCCTTGAGGCAGAGCCACAGGAGGTTGTCTCACCCTGAGGGGCTGCATGTGTCAGCCTGGACCCAGAGCTTGGGGAGCTGCACAAGCTCCAAGGAGTGGCTTCCCAAAACATCTCCAGAGCCTCACCTGGAATGGTTTAAAGCAACAAGAGCACTCTGCTGAGGATGGTCCTGGGCAGTGGACCAGGACCACCAAAATGCCTCGAACCTCTCCTGGCCAGGTGTTACCTGGAAACCCTTCTGGGCCCAGGAGTGGAGCCCCAGCTCAGAACTGGACACAAGACCTTCCCAGGTGTCCTTTTGGGCCTTTCTGTCCAGCCCAACTTTCAACAACGGCATCCCACCCTCAGTTTGCATCCACAGCCACCCTGGTGCCAGGACTGGGACAGAAACAGCTCAGAGGGCAGAGTGCAGCATTCAGGAGTGCAGCACTCAGGAGTGCAGCACTCAGGAGTGCAGCATTCAGGAGTGCAGCATGCAGGAGTGCAGCATTCAGGAGTGCAGCATTCAGGAGTGCAGCACTCAGGAGTGCAGCATTCAGGAGTGCAGCATTCAGGAGTGCAGCACTCAGGAGTGCAGCATTCAGGAGTGCAGCATGCAGGAGTGCAGCATTCAGGAGTGGTGTGCTTTGACTGTTACCTTTTCAGCTGGAAGCCCACAAGGGTCAGGCTGAAGGCACTGGGGAGGAGGAATGGCTGGGCTGAGGCTGTGTGGGGATGATTGATACCATGAAAACAGTGCCAGCAAGCAGAACTCAGTTCTTGGCCAACTTACATCACTTTTGCTTCCCTCCTTGCATTTTCTTTGGCATTTTCCTCTTTGCATTTACTTATTTTCTCCCACTGAAGTTTAACATGATCCGGACAGTTGAGCTACCAGGATATGGATTTTCTATCCAGTAATTAAAGGGAGGAACTTTCTTACATATTTTATCTCCTTAAAAACACCAACAAACATGGGCTGTGTGGCCTTAGATTGGAGGAGGGCAGGGGAGAGCTCCAAGAAACCCTGTCTGAATCTGAAACCAGCTCAAGCCTGAAATGCTGCCTGTTGGAAGATTTCTCCTTTATTCCCTCCAATGCTGTTATTAATTAGAGAATGAATAGCCATTACAATTATCAGCAACTTCATGGAACTGAAAAATTCAAGTTCATTATCTTATGGGAAGAAAATAAACATCATTTTACAAAGGTTTTAAAGCAACAACAGTAATAACAAACCACCCCAAACTCCAGTCCACAGGCAGAATGGACATCTGCTAGAAAAAATTATTATATCCCCACCCACCACCCTCAAATTTAGGGATTTGTGGAATATGGGCCTTGCCTAAAGTTGCTTGGCAGAAATCCCCATCTTAAGTTCTTGTTTAATGAAATCATGTGGTAGTAAATCAAACACAGAAACAGGAATAAGTAAATCCACCACATCCTTTGAAAAAAGTATGCTTTGACTGTGCCAGCCCAAGTTGCCTGGGCAAGGAATTATCTGTATTTGTCAACCAAAAAGCAGTGACCCAGCAGGGACTGCCCACCTCTTGTGTTCCCCTCTGAACTCCACAGGAAAGGTGGCAAGGCAGTGCCCAGCACCAAGAGGGGAAGCAAAGGAAGGGAGAACAAACTCACATGGTGTTATAAACCAGGGAGGCTGCCATGGTTCAGTATCCACTAAAGCCAACAGAAATCTTTGCCCAGATCCTCTCTCTGTGGTTTCCTCCATGCCCTCGGTGCACTCAGGAGCTTCAGAGCCTGAGAGGGGTCCTGGGCAGACTTTGTCACCTGAGAAATTCATTATTTGGTCCTACAGAAACCCTCTCTGTTGAGCTGACAACATTTACAATGACTGATCCCTGTTAAATTACATTTCCATTTTCTGTCCCATCTTGCCTCTCTTGCCCCAGTATACAGAGAGTTGAATTTTGGTGCCCAAAAACTCAATGGAAAAAGTAAGGTCAGTGAAATGTTCAACTTTTTTTGAAGGAAACTTAGATGTCACCTGGAAAGTCATGAAAAAAACACACTTTTCTTGTCAACATTTGCCCTAGGGGTATGAAAACATGGATTTCATTCACTGATATGTCCAAGAAAGCAGTTGCAGAAGAGAGATCATCAAACAATGTGCACAAAGGGAGTGATGTGTAGGAAGCAGTTGGAAGGTGCATTGTGCCAGAGGCTGCTGGGTCCATTTGATCCCAGCCCACTGGGATTGCTGCTCCACTCATGGCTGCCATGGGAATTAACCTGGTCACTCACGTGTGGAACCCCTCACATCTCCAGCTTTTAAAGTAACTTCAACGACAAATACACAACATTTGCTATCCTACCTCATCTCCTGACACTGCCAACTTCTAATTTAAGGGTTTTATTTTTATAGCTTGGACATACTAAGATCACAGTGTCATGCCTGTTGTGCATCCTGGATCCATAATTGTTTTGGAGTTGTGATTCAGGACTGTGAAATCCACGTGAAAGGAGCTTCCCAGAAATCCCAGGATTTCTCAGAATCCCTCACTGAAGGCCATTTAAGAAGATATGACTCTGTAATTAACATTTTCTGAGGGAGTTAAAAAGTATAAACAGCTCAAACGTGGCATTTTTACAGCCTTAATAAACCCAAAGGCAGCATTTACCAGGTACACACTTTAAGGACAATAAAAAGGTCACTATGGAGGACTTCATCTGAACTTTAGTTTCTTTAGTTTGTACTTGAACTATTTTTTGTTTGGGCTGAAATTTCTCCTGTATTAAATTCACAGCCCAGTTCTAAACAAACAAACAAAAAACCAAACCAAACCAAACATCAAAAACAAAACCAAAAAACCAAAACAAAACCCCCAGACATTCTGAAATTAGCAAATACTCAAGCATTATCATTCTTACACTAAGAAATGTTCTTGTTTATTTAAACTTTAAGTTCTGTTTGTTTCCAAATGCTTTATCTTCCACTAAAATGGTAAATTTTAAACATGTGGGGCTGAACAAGTGATGCTTTTTATTTGTAATATTTTTTCTCCTTTATGTCATTTACTGAGAAACCTCAAAACTGAGGAAGATCATTTTCCCCTGTGCTGCCCCCCCTCCAGAGGGTGCCCTGCATGACCATGAGCTGCTGAGCTGCTGTGCCCTGTCAGCCACGATGCTCTGGGTCAGGCCTGGGCCTTCACAGGCTGCACTGACCCCACTGCAGAGCAAGGAGATGAATTTGGGAGGAGCCTTCTGACTCCTGAGCTCCCCTCCTGTGGCAGCAGGGGCTGGTGCAGCCGTGGGGTGGGACTGGGTCCCTACTCAAGCTCCCCAGCACCACAAGCATTACCTTTTATGGCTCCTGCAGAATACTGGGGATACTGATTTTACAGGTGCATTCTAGCAAACTGCAGTCCCTAATATCAGAATGCCATTAAAAATAATGCACTCCTTATGCCCAGGCAGTTAATTTAATATTAAATCAATAAAACATTTACTAGAGCTGGTCAGGGGCCGGGCTGCTGACAGCAGACTCAGCTCAGGGCAGCAAACGTCTCCTCAGCCTCTGCAGGCAGCTGCTGGCTCAGTGTGGAACACGTCCTTGGTCCTGACAAACAGCCTCCCTAAGCCCCAATGAGTGCAGAAACTCAAAACATTCGTGGGACATTTATTAGCAGGAAAATACAGCAGCCTTTTGGGAGATGTGGATCGACAGCAGCCATCAGCTGTGGGCTGAGCTCAGTCCAGCATGTGCAGGGACACAAAATGACTTTCTTGGCTACAGGGAAGGGGATTGGAGCATTTTCCTGTTGGTTTCATCTCTGGGATATGGAGATCAGGGTGGAAGCTTTTCCCCACAATGAATTTTCATGGGTGGAGTCATTTTACACTCCACCAGGTTCCCAACAAAGTCCTGAGGTGGCAGAGGTCACAGATGGGGTCCATCACATCCTATCTAATGCTGACCATCAGCATGGCCACCTTCCCCTCCCTGTGGGGGCTTCCAAATTAACTCAAGCACAAAAGACAGGATTTTGCCAGCATGCCTGACAGGCAGTGTGGTACAGTGTCATTAAGAAGTAAAATTAGGGAACTGTTTTGTTCTTTTTTGGCTTTGGTTTGGTTTTCAGTTTATTTTCATAAAAGAATTGAGGTCTATTTTCTACCAAGAATCTGAGAAGCAAAGCAGAACTTTAGAGTAACTGCAAGTGACACGTTAAATAAATAACACCAATAAAAAAGGTTTTAAAAAGGAACGAAACAAAAAGTACCAAAATGGAGAGACCTGACCAAGCTCCCAGGGAGCAGCAATCTGGCACTCCTCTCTGAAGAACGAGCAGATATCTTCTACCCAAATGGTTTTGTGTGGAAAGTGCAATTACTCCAAAACCCCCTGCAGAAGCTGTTTCCCATCCCTGTTCTCAGAAGGCTGGATCTGCCCTGAGCTGACAGAGCTCCAGGACCTATGGCCATGATCCTTGACTCAAGAAAGCAGATTTGGGACATGATTTCCATGGTTGTGGCAGGCAGCAGTGCTTTAGGCACAGTGCCCCAGCCCTGGGCACACAGGTGCCTGCCTGGAGGCCAAGGTGCTCCTGTGCCTGCCCTGAACCCCCAGGCCCTGGATGGGCAGGGGTGCCCAGCCCTGACAGGTCCTGCCCCACTGATGCTGTCAGTGTGAGGAGGGCCCTGCCCACCCAGGAACCCAGGGAGCCAAGCCTGGCCAGAGTTAATGCTCAGCTCAGCCCCTGGGAGCTTCCCCTGGACACCAGCATTCCAGCACATCTAATGGGATGAAAACACATTTCATGCCATGAAAGCAGAAATCTGGGTGAGGTCTGGGAGCACAGTTAGGATGTGGTTTCCATAAGCTCTCAGTGCTGGCTTAACTGCTCTGATTACAGTCCAGGGCTAAGAGAGTCCCACTGACTTCCACAGGAGAAGAATTAGGGCAGAACCAAGTGGTTTTGAAAAATCCCACCCTTGGAGTTATATAATGCAGAAAATAAGAATCACATGCCAACCTTCAGAGGGGAAACTGGTCTGTTAAAATGTGTGTCATTATTTCAGCCCCCATTTTTAATGGGAGGATTTGTGGCACTCACAGATGAGCCCAATGGTGGCTGGGGAACGGCCTCTGCCCGGGCAGAGCCAAATTTCACTGGGGACACTCACAAGGATGTCACAAGGCAGCTGAAAGCCATGTGTTGATGGTTTCTTTCATTAAAAAAAATAAATGTATTTTTAAAAACCCAAACATATTGGTAGAGGGAAAGAACTTTCCATCAAAAGGAAAACAAAATCTCCTACGCCCATCTAGCAGTCCATTTCTATGTTCTTGTGTTCTTCCTGATTTACAACAAAAACATCTCTGTTAACCAAACAAACATCTTCATTCCACCTTGCCTTTGGGATGAACTCTACAAAAATTGTACTGGAAAATGCAGGCTAAAGCTTTTGTCACCAGTACCCTTGAGAGGGAGGTGCCAGTGTCCCTGCTGGCCACCATGGTCCTGCTGGGATAGAGGTAGCAGGGGGACATGGTGTGATGCAGAGCTGAAGGGGCAGGACTCACTGCTCCAATGTGGGACACGTTATTCACCTGCCCATATTGCAGGAGAAAAGGAAGAGTAGGACAAAAATGTTATTTGAAGGCTGAAAACCCCAAGCTGTTGCCAGAATCACCATTTCCTCAGGAGGTTGCAGTAGGAAGAAGAGAGTGAGAGCCCTGTGCAGGGCTGGGGTCACACAGAGACAAACACAGACACAAACACAGAGTCAAACACACAGACAAGCACAGAGTCTCTGGTGTTGGTCCCCAGGTGTGTGGGGGCCTGGCGTGCCCTCAGTGTGACCGTGAGTCAGGAATGGCTCCCAGAGAGGACAGACTGGGGGAAGCTCACGGAGAGGAAGAGGAGCAGCAGGACACCATGGCATCCTGGCAGTGCAGGAGGAGACACTCCTGGCTGTATTCCAGCAGCAGCAGGGCAGACAGCAGGGGCAGTGCACTATTTCAAGGATTTGCCATCACCAGGGCTGGAGGGAAATGGCCACAGACCTGTTCCTTCTTACCCCAAGTACTGCAGCTGAATGTGGGACCTGCCCATGTGTCTTGACCTGCCCACGTGTCTTGACTGCAAAGTGCTGTCACCTTAATCCCACTGCTGTCAGCACAGCACTTACCAAGCTGAGGGACCAGGCTGGGATAGGAGCAGTGCCTGAGCTTTGGGGCACTGCAGGTAAATCCTCCCACCACCCCCAGCTCCCAGACACACCGATTGTGTTTTGTTGGTGCCCTGGCCTCTGCTGGGCTCACTGCTGCAGCTCCTGTCTCCTAAACCCTCACACACACCCTCCACACAGGGCCCTTGTCAGGGAAATGTCCCATGGGTCAGGCTCAGCTGGTGACAGCTCTGCAAAGCCAGGTCTGGTCTGTGCTCCCAGCACTGCACAGCCATGCAGTGGGCAGAGTCACCATGAACAAGCCATCAACAGGGCTGGGCACAGAGACTGCAGCCCCAGGGGACGTTACCACCCTGCCCAGGTTCAGGCTCCTCACTCACCTCCAAGGGCACACTGAGGTTTCTCAGCCCTGTCCTGAGGAGCCCAGCTGAGGTTCCTGGCACCCATGACCCAGCCAGGACCTTCATCTGCACATGAGATGCCAGCCCAGAGGCTTTAGGGGAGAGGATGCTTTTATCAAATGTTTTTGCCCTAGCAGACACAGGGAGCTCTTGGCTGGGTCCCTCCACTCTTTCCCCTGCTTTATTTGCACAGATGTTTTTGCCAAGGCTTGTCATCAGCCTGGGGAGGGGGCAGTTGAAAAAAAAAATAAAAATAATAAAAATGACCGAACAAGTTGAAGAAATTGCAAACAGTAAATCTGGCACTCGCTAGGCTGAGCCCAATAAGTTGCTGAGGTTGTACTTTTCAGATTCGGTTTTAGGCTCTTGTAAATTTTCAGTTATTTTTAACCCACCTTTCTGAGTGAGCCTAGGAATGAGAAAGTAATTGTTTCATCAACTCGGGCTATATAAATCTCCTTGGGGTTTATTATTTGCTGTTTCATTTTACTGGCACAAGAGCTCCTAGCAAAGTACAATAACCCACCCCTTGATTTACAGCTCGGGGCAGGCGCACGCTGAAAACCCGAGCACGCAGCACCTGAGGAAAAGTGCTCCAAGTTAATTGAAAAGCTTCAGGAAACTGGAATTCCTCGCAGTGATACTGTCACATGCGTCAGCCACCAGATGGAACTCCAATTTTCTGCCTTCATAATAAGAATCCAATTGATATCCCCAGAAATAAAAACCTGCAGCCAGAATAACAGTACATTTATCATGGGCAGGTTTAACCCTACAGGAGAGCTGCCCTCAGCACAGGGGTTAGCAAGTGCTGGGGGTGCTTGTTCATGTAAAAAAGCTTTTTGTGCATATACCTGTGCATAGAGACACACAGCTATGTGGATCTTCAAAGCCAGCCTAGGATGGGAAAAGGAAGTTGCCTCTGGAGAGGAAACCCAGGGAATGGCATTTTCTGGGGCCAGGTTTAGAGGTCTCCAGCTTAGGCAGGTTTCACACCACCTTCAGCAGCAGGTTTGCATTTTGTCAGGATGGGGTTTGTTGTGCAGTGTTTGAACTGCAAAACCACCCACCTTCCTAGCCTGGGATTTCCCTGGGATGCCAAGACACAGCACCCCTGCAAACAAAGCCCTTTGGTGCCCATCCTTGAGAGCAGGCTCAGCCTGTGCTCTGCTGAGGGCTCAGCTCAGCCGGGAGGCTCAGGGTACCCCAGGCCCCAGTGGGATTCACCTGTCCATGACAGGGGCAGCACTGGTGAAATGGGAACAATCCCATGGAGATTTCACACACATCAGGGTGACAACACCCCTTGGTTGTTTCCACTTCCAAGACTTTACTCACACTGGACACAGTTGGTTTAAGGAACTTTGTTTTCAAGAGGACAGCTCTGCCTCAGGATGAAGCACAAGTGCCCCTTGCCCCATTCCACAGCTGAAGTGGGCTATTTCAGACAGAAACCACAAAATGCAATGAAATTAGTGACCCTACTGGAGTTTAAACCCTTCTGTGCATTTCCACAGTCAATAATCTTAATATATTGCACCCACACGTGTGCACAAAGTGTATGTGTAATATATATGTGTGTAATAATATGTAAAATTACAAGAATACAATAATATTACCATAATAATAATTACATACAACAGTAATATTACAATATACAATACAATAATATTACCACTTAAGCAATAAAATTAGAATAATATTGCCACCTAAGCAGCATGTTTGCAATGCCAGTCCCTTCCCCATCAGAGCAGGTTGTTCTGCTGCTCCCACCTCCTCTCTGCATCTCCTCCAACACTGCTGCAAGCTGAGGGCTTTTTAAAAAAAACCCTAAACCACCAAAATTGCAGCAGTTTAATTATATCAGCTAACTTTTGTCCTGTCACCTTATTTAACAGTCTCACCTCTGTTAGCAGCACACAGGTTGTGCTCAGGAGTAATTCAGCTCAAATATGAGAGGCCAAGTGCCTTCTCAAGTTCGTCAGGTTTCTGACAGGGGCTGATTTCTCCCAGCAAACCTGCTCCAAAGCCTCCTGTGGACAATGCCACTGGCATAAAACTCTGCCTTGGCAATTGGCCCCCACCCAGCCCTGCCAGAGGGGTGAATACCAGGACAGGCTGCACACCTCCCTCCTGGGCATGAGGGCTTGGTGAGGAGCATCACCCTCCAGCTGCCTGCAGGGAGCTGGCAATGTCCCTTCCACAGCTCCTGGTAACTAAATCCAACTTTATGTTGGGATAAGAGGCTTTTCAGTACTTTATGCAAAGTGTCCATCTCCCATCTGAGACCTCTATTTTCATTTTTAATCAATTGCCCAGATCTCACTGGTGCCAGCTTTCCATGAGATCTGGAAGGAGCTGTGTGGCAGGAATGGCAGATGCCCAGGAGCAGAACAACGAGGCCATTCCATGGAGGATGGAGAGCACCCCCAGTGCTCTGCCCCTCCCAGAGGAGCCATTGCAAGGAGTCAGCCCAAAGCACTCTCACATTAACCTGCCTCTGAAGTTTAGGTAAACTTCCTGATCACTTAGACTTTCCATTTATTTTTAGGGAACTATTTCCAGTAAGTGGTTCAAGATGGATTACAGTTTAACTGGAAGCTTGGGAATAGAAAGATAGTCACAGAAAAGCTGGGTTCAATTCTTGCCTCTGCCACAGACTTCCTGTATAAATCTGGACACGCTCGGGGGGGAATTCACCCACCTAACTCAAACCATGGAATTTCCATGGCTCTGGTAAAGAGCTCAGGCTCCATCAGAGCCAGAGCCCTGAGATGGGCTGGGGCACCCAGAGCACTGCCAGGAGAGCTGCACTCCCCAGCTGGACAGGGAGCACCAGGGAATCACCTCTGCCCTCCTGGCATCCTTGGGGCTCAGTTTCTCACCCCAGAAATACATTCTGCATTAGTGGCAGGAAGAAAGTTGTGCCCAAACTGAGCTTGAGCTCAGGACAGATGTGGGAGATGCACCAGGCAAGGTCTGGATTTAAAATTTTTCATTGTTGTCTGCGATTTATCAAATTTCAGATTTTTTTTTTTAAAGTTATAAATTTAATATATTTCAGGTGTATTTTTATACATTTGCTTCCCCCTCCCTTTTTTTTTCTCTCTCAATCTTATCCCTGTGATATTGAGAAACACAGCACCACTTCTGATGACATTGGTGAAAATACTGCCACAAAACCCCAGAGTTTCATGAATGGACCCCCAAACCCAAACCAAACATCTTTCCTGTCAGTGTTTTTGAAATGGAAAAAAGTAGACTGTGTATGCTACCGAGGTAAATTCAAATTCTTCCATTCTTGCTCTTCCCCAGACACAAGTTGTAAAGACTTTTTTTGTTCACCTTTAGTTCAGACTGACACTGCTCCCTACATCTCTGGAATAAAATTATTTGAGAACACTGAAATGCCTAAGAAAGGAGAGCAAGACCACAGACCAGCATCCAATATTGAGTAAGGAATTTTAAAACGTGAGGCTTCACGTGTATCAGGTTCAGCTCTTACCAATAAACATGTTGAACATTCCTGGGGCACTCTTTTTTTTCCCTAGAGATTGGTTTTGTTTTGGTGGGTTTTTTTAGGACGGTAAGGAAACTCTCCCTTCACAAAATGTCCCATTTGGGATTGATGCTATATCAGTATCTGAAAATTGTGCTACTGAGCAGCTACCCAGAACCCTGCTGGTGATAAATTAAAGCAGAGGAAATGGATCATTTCTACTATCAGGGTCACCGTTGTCAGCTCCTAACAGGGCAATTGACTTGTCAAGTTGTGTCTGAAAGCCCGAGCTCAGATTTCATTGCCTTTCACATTTTTTTTCAGAATTGTATACAAGGGGTCTCTGAGCCTGTCTTTCACCCGGCACTTGGGGAAATTCCAGGCACCAATCCTGCTCATAAATTGCAGAGGAACAGTCTCAGCACGAGGCTGCCCTGCTGGAGCAGCTCTGTGCAAATGTGAAGTACAAGGAAGGATCCAGTAGGGATGAGCATGGGAACAGATGGGGATTTGCTCGTGTGTCATTATCAGACAGCAGCAAGAAGTTAAATGGTGAAAGGTCACTTGGAAAAGCCACAGGACACCTCCAGCAGCACGAGGAGAAGGAGAAGAAAGCTGTGGCATGAGGCTCACAGTGTTATTATGAATAACAACCAAATCCACCTGCTGGAGACCCACCAAGAACATTTCCGAGTTACATTTTTACAACTTATGTAACAAACTTCTAAATAACCGTGGTAGTTACAAACCAAAACAACACCAGCTCTGTATGACATTCATTCAGCAGGAAAGAAATCCTCTGTTTCAACCAAATTCCAGGCTAAAGAAATTGGTACAGCAGGAAAAGCACCTCGTTTTAGGATCACAGAGGGCAATGAGAGAAGGCAGAGGCAAAGCCATTCCAAGTGCTTTGCCATGTTTGGGTCATGCTGCTCCCCAAATTAGAGTTTCAGTTTTCCAATAATGCTCTGGAGTAATGCAGAAACTCAAGAGATTACTTAAGGGAAATGTCACCATTATGCAAAATGCTCTTGTTCCAAACCCAAAATTGGTCAGTGGTCAACTAAAAAAATGTCTTTTGTTGTTAGATTTCTTTTGGTGGTGGTAACGCTGCTGCTGCAACTAAATTGAAAGGGTTCTATTATGATGATGAACATCCTTGGTCTTATTACTGATTAAATAAATAGTTCAATTTGGTTTTTTCTCCCCAGAACTAAACCACATCAATTTTTCCATGGAAGATCTCAGTCTCAATGCAAATCATTCCTGGAGGAAAAATATTCTGCTGAAAAATAGTGACCAACTCTTACAATTATGGTTGCAAATCCAAACACACCCAGAGGTACCATAAGCCCTTGTTGTCCTTGGGATGTCTGAGTTTCTCTGGCATCCACATTCAGCCATGGCACCTCCAACAGAGGAGGTGAAACAGGAATGTGTGTAGGGGGCTGCTCTGCTTGGCCCTGTGGGAATTCCCCTTCCCTGCAGCCCCAAAAGCTGCTTTCCCTCCCAGTTCCATGCTCTTGAGCAGCTCACCCCCATTTACCCTCCTGTCATTTCCTCTTGCCCTCTTCCCGCCATATCACGTTTCCAGTTCAGAATCTGTAGATCCACAATTGTTTAAAAAGCAGCTCAAACTTCCAACTTATAAACATCGCTTCCTCTGTCTCCTGAATTTATTTTAATAGCTGATATTTGAGCCCAGGGGATTGTTTTAACTAACACTGTATAGTCAGAAGGAATCACTTTCCTCCAGGCTACCTCTGGGTCAACAGCATAAGGCAAGACCCCCTCACATTTCATTACCCAGGGATCAGATCCCCTTTCCCAATCCATCACTCTCAAGCTCATTCCTCCTGTTCCTCTCAGATTTGCCTGCATGATTCATGCGGTGCCAAATCAACAGTATATTTGCTTTTTTCTCAGTTCATTGTTTTTATTTGCTTACATGTTCCCTGTCATAGTTCAACTCATAAATCAAGGCTGGTTTATTTTTTACAAACCCGTTGAAAGTTGGAGCCAGTTTCCACTGTTATGAAAGACTCCCAATTCTACACGTCCTCTAACAGGTGGAAAATGTCTGTGGAGGCTGTTTGGATGGGAACCATTCTCTAACTTAAAGACAAAGTAGTGTTTATTTATGGCTTAATCCCATTCCAAAACAAAGTAACAGTCCCCTGCACCAAATTATCTCCTTGTGATGCTATCCAGCTCCATATGGCTTTATTATTTAAATAAAAAATGTAATATTGAAACAACTTCTGGCTATTAAAGTCGTGTAACTGATGACAGCAAAACAATGTTCCTGAGATATTTTAACAGACCATTTCCCTTAAGACAAGCACTAAGTGTCTGTCCTAACTAAATTTGGCATTAAAAAGCCAGCAAACACCCCAAACACACTCTCCCCTCCAATGCTGTTATTTAACCTTTACTGTTTTAGGCTCAGACCAAGTGCTGTTCATTCCCAGGTGATCAGTGGAACACAAACTCCCTTTCCTGGGGTCCAGACATGGAGAACAGAGCCTGCAAAGGGCCCAAAGCTGAGCTCTGTGCACCTCCAGGCAGTCCCAGCCTGCCCCAGCCCCACTCACCAGTCTGGGGGCCATTGGCTGCTCCACCCCACCTTGGCAACTCTGTGTGCTGTGGAAGGTTAAGAAATAATTGAGAATAATGGAAACGTTTCATTTCTGTAATGACTCCTTCAGATTTGAACACACAACCATTTCCCAATATTATTATTACAGTGAGAATAAATGCTGTATACACCACATTGTTTTTAGACAGAAAAGCCAGAATATTTATCTTAAAAATGCAAGAAAATATTGTTTAACAATTATGAGCTTTGCTACCTTGCTTTTTCTTCAGATGAAGAATTCACTGAAACTGCTATTTTTCTTACAACATACTTCAGATTTGACACATCAGCATTTCCCAACCACAGCACACTTTGAAAAAAACTCCCCCAACCTGGACAGTCCCTGTGAACTTGTACTTTGTGCTTGCTCCTCTCCAGCTCTGGGATCACCAGGGATGGATCCAATTCCAGGTTTCCACATGCCAAGTACCCCTTTGTCCCACACACAAGCTGCCATCTCACAGAAAAACCACTTCCAGGTCTCCTACTTGGTGGAGTCAGCCACCTGTCCTTCAAGTCTTTGCAAAAATCCTGAATTACTCTGCTGTAGAGCCATGAGAAATAGCTCCTTCAGCTAAGCACTGATACTGTTTTTAATCCATACCAGCTCTGAGTTCAGATCAGGTGTTTGTGAAGCCATGGTAAGTTTATGCCATTTGATAAAAATTGCAAGAAACATGGAGGAAAATGAAGAAAGCAGCTAAGATTTCAGAGACCTATTATCCCCCAAAAAGCAGCACACCCATTTTGTGGGAAGTCTCCCCAGGCTCATCTCCCCAGCTGCAGATGGCATTGCACAAATCCCTGTCAGTGGGATGGGGACAGGCAATGTTTGAGTGGAGAGCAGACACTGAGATGGAGATGGGATATTTAGGGATGAGAACAAACAGCCACTGGTCCCAGATTCCCTGCCACAGGCTGATAAATTCCCATCTGGAAGCAAGACCAGGGAGGAGATTTCTGGAAGGGGCTTCACAGTCAAACAACACCTAACAAAATTCTGTAGGCCAGAAATATGGATTGTCCAGCTAAGTACTTCCCAATGTTTTAAAAATGTATCATTTGCTCCTTCTTTCTGTTTGCCAGAGCAACAAGGTAACTGTGCCCACAAACCTTAATTACACAATCTGTAACGGCTGGAAGAAACAATCCCATTTTCAGGCACACAAACCTTTTCTGTGTGGCTCTGAGTGCCCAAAACTGTTCCAGCTGTACCTAACACAGAAGATTACCTGTACCTGAGAGCCCTGTCTGCCTTATGTCCACAGCCAGCCCAGGCTCCTGCAGCACCACTGCTTTCACTGTGCTTTCCAACATTCCTGGCACAGCCAGACTTTAAGCTTGGGTTTTACCTCTGGAAGTAACAACATACTGGAGGCAATTAAAATATTTTTAAAAAAAGGGTGCTTGGCTTCTATTTGTCCCTTTCAAAACCTCCCCGAGTGAAACTAAAATTATATAAATCCAATTAGGAAGGGAACTAAAAAGGTTTAGATTTTTATACAGTGCTCTAAAAGACTGGATTAGCTGCTGCAGCCCCAGTGGCACACGGCAGGACACTGCTGGTGGACATGGACCCAGCCTGCAGAATTCCTGCTGCCTGCCATGAAAACAATGACACAGACCCACTAGGATTAATCTCCTCCAGCTTCTGGGCAATTTCTGAATTGTGCCTCCATTTTTTAAAAAGTGATTTATGGGTTATAGGCAGAGAAAAAAGCAGGGGTTTTGCAAATAGCCCCTCCTTTTCATTCCATTTGAGGGCATTAATTGCTCATTGTCTGTAATTAGAAATAAGTGCATTCCTGCTGGGATCACAGGCAGACAGCTGCCCTGATGTGACTCCCTGTACAGTAAACCTCCAGCGTGGGCCTGCAGACTCCTTGCATTAAAGGTTTGAAATACATGGAATTGTGTCTGAAGGGCCCCTCTGGGTGAAGGGATCATTCAGGTTTTGAGAATGTTCCTCCACTTTGGAAGTGTGCAGATGAAGGCAATGACCTGAGATACCATAAGCATTCCCACCATCTTCCCCTTCTGGTTTAAAGTCAAAGTCTTGGGTAGGATTTTGCCTTCCTACACTGAGGAAGGCCTCAGAAAACTCCCTTAGAAAGGAAGGGAAGAAAGAAAAATAACAAGACATAAATGGCAGTTTCTAAAACACAGAGTCTTCAATTTGTTCTGGTTTATCTCTGTTTCTAAGCCTGGTACATGCAAAGAGGTGAAATGGAAGCACATGATTTTATTGGTTTGACAGCCAATTTGCCAGGCTATAACCTGCCTTTAGGAAATGTGGCTGAGCAAGCCAGTCCATTAACCTCCCTGCTGCTGAAGCAAGCAGGACAGCAATGGTTTCCCCAGACATTCCAGCAGGGAGGGGAATGATTCCCCACTCCACACCTTGCTCCAGTTTTAAGGAGATTCCCATTGGACTAAACATCTCTTACAGTGGGAACTATTTATAAAGCCACAGCTAAACCAAACTCCTCCTGTAGTTTCTGAGGAAGTCAAACAAGAACAAGTTGTTTTGAGTCCATGTTTCTGGAGAGAAGAAGGCAAAGAGGAGGCTCCTCAATAAGGCTGATGACAGGAACTGAATCCTGGAAGGATCCTGGGCATACTTGGGAAGCCTCCTCATACAGGGGGAGTCACTCAGGAGTCTGCAAACCATCTTTGTTTGCCACACAAGTTAAGGGTGAGGATTCTGCCTGAAGCAGCACAGGAAAAACCCATTTCATTTATTCTGGGAGCAGATCTGGGGGCTGCAGAGCTCTGGTGTGAGCCAGGCTGGAAGAAGCAGGAGGTGCTTGGTGGGCGCAGGTGACAGAGAAAACTGAGCCCTGAAATCCTGATCTGGGCCAGCTGTGGGGACCCACGGGATGTGCCACTGCCACAGGCCCAGAGAACATGAAATAGTTAACATTCCCAGGAAGAGCTGTGTTTATTTTAAAGCTCACAGCAGCCCTTTAAATGAAGAAATAAAAACCTTCATCTCCAACTGCAGGTAGACCTAAGCATGGAAGTGTTATGGGGAAACTCATTATTAAAAGACAGACCACACAGTAAAGGCTGAAACAGCTCAGAAGGTATTTTTGTTTTCCAATGCAAAATTCACTGGAGATATTTGTTTCACTTGCAGGAACATCACTCTTGCTGGGCACTGGACAGAAAAACAGCAACAGGCAGCCCCTCCTCAGCCCCTCAACCATCCAGACCTGCACAAAACATCTTCTGAAAACCAATCCCCTTTAAAAAAACAAAACCAAAACCAACAAATTCATTTCTGCCCCATATCACATCCTGATTATTGCAGATTTAGACCGAATATTTTTTGTTTAAAAAGTAAACAAAAACTGGCATGCTGCAAGAAAAGCGATTGCCTCAATAGAGAAGTGCCCATTTATGTCATCCCACAATTATTTTGAGCACTATAGTTGAGGTTAGTCCCTCCAAGGCATGTACAAATTGCAAATACACACAAATAATAAAGCTCATACTTTTGGAAAATGTGAAACCCTTTGTTTTGGAAAGGTTGTTCCTATTATTTGTGGCTTGCAACTGTCATCATTATTCAAGCCTTGTCTTCTTTCATGATTGTTCTGCAGCTACCGGGTGCTTGAGAACTTCCCCAAAATTAATATACTTCAAAGAACCAGACATTTTGTATATAGCTTAATTACAGCCTATATAATTAAGTATTAAAATGATAAAAACTCTTGTGTGCCATAAGTGTACTCAGACTTCTGCTCACAGGCAAGCCACTACATATCACCCTACTGAGCAAAGGGCCAAGAAATTCCATTTCATTAATTGTTTCCTCCAAATCCAAAATGTAATTACATATTTTCCAGGGACCTTTGACATTTTCACACTGTGGCTTGGAATCTGATCATACCCTGAAGTAAACTGCCTGGCTGGTCACAGACTCCACTAAAAATCCCTGGTAGAGAGGCAGACCTGGCCTTCTGCAGGCTGCAGAGGGGAGGGAGCTGCACAGCTCGGGGTCAGGTTTTGTTACCAGAACCTTGCAAGGGATGAGGAAGAGATAATGAGCTGAGCTGCTGCACCAAGCAGTCACTTCCAGAGGCTCAGAAAAGGCTCTGGGACAGAGGAGAGCTCGTCTCTGCCCCAGCCAGGGCTGGCTCCCACAGAAGCCAGAAGGGGTTTTTGAGCTTTGCCTTTCCCTGGGTTTTGGCCCTGCTGTGTTTCTGGGTCTCTTTTTGAGCACCAAACCCAGCTCAGGTGAGCAGACAGTCTGATCCACAAGGATGCAGTGCTCCAGCACTGATGCCTCCAGGAAACATCCCAGCAGGGAAGTGCTGCCAGGAGCTGCCATCCCCATCCCGAGGATCTACCAGCCCTGTCAGGAGGTGCAGTGATTTTATTAATGAATAACCTCCTGCTAATGAATAAACCATGAGTAACTCACTGACTGAGAGCTCCTTGAGTGCCCTCAGTGGGCCTGGCCCTCTGTTGGTGTCAGCTGAGTGTGCTGTGTACACACACACACACACACACACACACGTTGGCAAATGGTTGGTTCATCTACTTTCATTCAGAGCACATTAGACCTCAGTGCAATCAGCCCTAAACTTCTGCAAATGCTAAATCCACATTAAAATTCCTTTTTTAACATAACACCAAATGGGGTTTTTTAATCTCAAAATGCTTTTCTTGTGTTTCTTTGGATGCCTCAGCTCCTAGACAAAACATATTTCTTCAAAACGTCGCTCTGTTTCCCCTCAGCTTCACGTACTGGAGAACAGCACCTTATTAGAAACAAAACTGATGGGTCTCCATGAATCATTACGTGGAGTTTGGAAAGGAAAAAAAGAAATTTGGCAAGCCTTTAGTCAGTAATATGTGCTTCTAAAACCTACTCTTTGAAAGGGCCAAGTTATTACATTGTGAAAAGTAGTTACTCAGCACGTGCTGTAACTTTTCATTGGGATTTTTAGGCCAAATTTAAAGAGTGCTAATGATTTTGAATGCCAGACTTGAGACCCTACAGCAGGATGAGGTTTTAACAGAACTTGAACAACTGCCTTCCCTCCCCCAGGTCGTGCCTCTTTAAAGAGCTGGGGTTTTGGTGCCTTAAAGCACCCCACATCTCCAGGCATGGAAAGTCTTGGCCCCTGTATCCCTTTCCATGCATTGAGAGAAAGCTCCCAGCATCCACCAAAATATGCTGGCACCCTGGGAACATCACTTATGATTAGAAATAAGGAAAACCACAACTGGAAGTGCCTTGTTCAGCAATGTGAGCAGTGATGGGCACATCAGCTCCTTTCAGACTGCCTGGTTCTGGTACTGGAGCAGTCTGGCCATGGGAACTTGGAGCTAATTCATCCTGCTCCATCCCTTCCCTGAGCTCACCTGGCACAAGGTTCTGTGACAGGGGTTTGCACTGAGTGCTTTAGAGGATGGCATAACCCCAGGGAGATGTGGGGTGAGGGCCAGCACCTACCACTTACTTACTCCTCTTGTTCATTTATTTTAATAAATAAATAAAAACACTTGTGAAGGCAGCCTAGAGATAACATGTAATTAATTAGATCCCAGTTCTTGGAGCCTCCTGACCATCACAGCCAGGTGCTGCTGTGGGGAGAGCAAGGGAGCTGACCCTGACTCCTCTCCTCACAGAGCTCTGGCTCGGGGAGGCCTGCAAAGCTGGAGCCCTGCAGTGAAGGGGGCAGGCAAGAAATCCTCATTTTATGAAGGCCAGTGCACATCCAGCCAGGCACCAGCTCCCAGCCCCTGAATTGCCTCCAGGTCCCCCATCCACCATCTGGTTCCCCACCATGATGCAGCTGCACTGCAATCTGAACCCTTCTTTAACATTTCCCAAAGAAAGGGGAGATGAAAACAAAAGGATCATTTACTTCCTCTAATTGAGAAACAAGATAGGAAGACAGATAAGCCAAGGAAAATTGGCACAATTCCACAGACTTTAACTGATCCTGGAGAGCAGGGTGATGAGCATGGCATAAAGGAGGAGAGCTTGCTCCTCTCACTGCCCTGTGATGGCAATACCAGGCTGTCACCCTACACATCTCATCTGGGCACAGACAACCTCTTTACAAGGGAGCCCAGTACCACCAAAATGAAGTTCCTTCATTTACCCAGAAGGAGCTGTCCCAACACTTTTTCCCTTGTCATTCATAATCTGATTTTTTCCTTGCTAGGACAAAAATAAAACAGTGCTAGTTGTTGCCAAATATCCACTTTTGAAACTCAGGCCCAGTCATTTTTAGCTAAGCAAACTTGGCACAAAACGAGTGTTGCCTATGGACAGAGTTTATAACGTGGGAAGTTTGCCAGGATCCTATTGCAGCCTACTTTGAGGTCTGGTGCTTCACCTTCTCACCCTACAACAAAGATTAAATAGTCTTCTAACAAGGGAAAAAAAAAAAGAACACCTGATACTATTTTTCTTTTCCCTCCCTAGGAATTACAGTCCACAGGAGATGAATTTCAATAATGCCATGAGCAAAACCATGGCTTTGCCTGAAGGCAGCAGAACCTCTCCAGGCTGGGATTATTTATGTGCAACACACATGTAAACACACATGCACACACTGCCAGCTTCAACAGGAGCCTGGGAGAACAACTCTGCTCTCACTGGGTTAAGGACACAAAGAAAAATATGCTGTTAAAAATAAAGATAAATAACTGCTGTGAAATAACTCAAAGCCACAGGAAATTTCCTTTGGAAAGACACTGGACAGCCCCAGGGTGCTGCAGAGGAAGGAGTGAAACACCCAGAGCTCAGCCATCAGGGCAGAGTAGATCCCAAGAACATCTCCTGAGGAGCAGACCTGACAAATTCCTCTGGGCACTGCTTGATCCCTTGGCTGACAAGGGAGATGGAAGATGCAGCACCATCTTCCCCCACCTCTGCAACAAATTCCCTGCTTCCCTCTCTGCAGAGGGAAAAGTGAAGAGGACCCAAAGCAGCTGTGATATCCCACCAGGAGGGAGAGTCCCCACTGCATTAGAGCCTGTGCACAGCTCTCACCTCAACCCCCTCAGGAAAGCATCTGGCATTTTGTGGTGTGACACAGGAGACAGAACAAGAGCAGATGGGGATGTTCCCTGCACCAACTCTGCTTCACCTCTCTGAAAGAGCAGCTGAGACAAGAGGAGAGGGTGTGGGTGGGAGGGAGCCACGGAAAGATTGATGCAAATTCATTTTTAAAAGCCAAACAGATGAAAATAATTTTCACAGCCCCACAGCTGTTCTGTGCATTTTTCAGACCAAGCCTGAGCAAAGTGTGGTGCAGATAACGACAGAACTTGGGGCAGATCTGGGCTGTGGAACCGAGGGCCCTCTGCTCCTGCTGGCAGAGTGAGCTGTGGGGAGATGAGCCTGTCCTGTCTCACAGCCACGGTCAGCACGCTGCCCTTTGCCCATCCCTGTCCCCAGGTGTGCTGGACAGCATGGGCAGCCCTGCCCCAGCCTCCTCAGCCCCCTGGCAGCACCTCTCAGCTCAAGACATGTGGGGGAAGAGAACACCCAAGACAGGGAGCAGACCCAAGGCCTGACAGAGCCCTCCAGGGCTGTGCTGCCAGGATGGGATCACAGGACTGACAGACAGACTCCCAGCTGCACTTACCCCGGGTCTTTTCCTACAAACCAGCCCTGGCAGCACCTTCTGCAGCTTCCACTGCACTCTGCAGCAAGAGCTTACACTGTTTTAAAGGCTACAAAAATCTCTCTGTTTTGGAGCCAGCCAACACATGTTCAGGAACTCAGTGCTGTGCTGCACGCCCTGGTGCCTGCTAGGAGGCAGGAGGAACCCGGGCACACCAGCTCCCTGGGAGCTCTTTCTGCCCAAACACAAACTGCAAAGTGATGGGGCTGCTCTGCACTGGCCCCAAGGATTTTCCCCCTCAAGTCAGACTGAGCCTGTCCCTCGTCCTCACTGGGCTCTGGGAATGGCCTCAAGGACATCATGGGGAACAGAAAAACTACAACACTTTCAGGAGTCCAAGCTGGCACCTTTGCCTGCCTGGAGGTTCCTGAGTGGAACTGAAAACCTTGCTCTGAATGTTTTCTCTGGGACAGTTTCATTAAATGAAAGTGCTCAAAACCGCTTTTATAAAAATTGCTGAGGCTCTGAAAGCAATACCTGGAGCAGACATGAGCAGGGTGACAGGAAAGCAGCCACTGAAGGTGACACCAAGCGGGACTGGGCACAGCTGCAGAGCCCTGAGGCAGCCTTAGGGCACCTGGGCCAGCAGCTCCCCTTCCTCAGAGGATTTAACCCCAAAACACACCTGAAGCCCTTAGGACAGGGAACAAGAGGCCTGGAAGGGCATCCTGTCCTCAGGGTGCCCCCCCAGCCCAGGGCTATCACATTGCACCTTGTTTATACATAATGGCACAATATAAAATCCATTTGGAACCTGGGCTCACTCGCTGCTATTAAAGAATCCATCAGTGAATTTCATTTTTTATTGGTTCACTTACAAAACTCACAGCGGTGTGTTGTGTTTATTTTTCCAGAGCACCAATAAAAATCTTTTTGATTAAAAAAAAAAAGGGGGGGGGAAAGGGAAAGAGAGAAAGAAAGGAAAAGAAAGAAATGAAAAGCTGACCTGGTATAACCCAGGCGAGTGCTGAACCTCAGCAGTGCTGGATAAAATGAGCTGAGAGGCAGCAGAGCCAATTGCTGAGCAAATGCTCAACTGTGGCTGGAACCAGCAAGGATTGAAACCTGGTCATGGCTGAATTTTTACTTTATTAAAATAAGCACAATCAAACCCTGCAACATTAAACCAGGTTTTGTCATGGGCTGACCACTGAGGGGAGGGCAGAGCAGATGCAGAGCCCCAAACCCAGTCCTGATGGACACAGTGTGGTAAATACTCCAGGTATTTGTGGTGCTCCATTGGCAATTGCTCCAGGAACAGCAAATGATCAGTGCCTGGGGTTTCCTTAGGCCATATTGCTCCAGGAACAGCAAATAATCAATGCTTGGTGTTTCCTTAGGCCTTATTGCTCCAGGAACAGCAAATAATCAATGCCTGGGTGTTTCCTTAGGCCTTATTGCTCCAGGAACAGCAAATAATCAATGCTTGGTGTTTCCTTAGGCCTTATTGCTCCAGGAACAGCAAATAATCAATGCCTGGGTGTTTCCTTAGGCCTTTTTTCCTTTCTTTTCTCATTTCCAGACTACACCTCAAGCCCAGCACCTTTGAGTTTGTGTGATCTCCAGGCCTATTTGGCATGTGCTCAATCCTGCTGCTGCTGCCTGCAGCTGAACTGGGAGCTGCAGGTGAGCTCCCACATTAAATCCTGCACTGACAATGACCCAGCTGTACAAACCCACCCAGGCACCAGGCTGTGCCTGTATGGGGACAGCAAACTGTGCATGTGGCCTAAGGCAGGGCCACCAATGCTGCACGGGGAGGTGACAGCCTGGCTGCCCTGCACCTGTGGCCCAGGTGTCCAAAATGGTGTCTGTGAAGAGCCCATCTAATATTAAATTATTGGTTCATAGGACTTTAACTTGCAGGGATATGAACTGGTTGCCACCCTACCTAACTGCAAATATATTGGAACTACATTATTATGAAAGAGTAAGAAATAAAATTTGTATCTTTAAGGCAAAAATACATCCAAACAGTTTCCTAAATACATAATATCAATTTTTTATTTAAGAGCTGGTTATTATTTTCCTTGAAAATCAGGTTAATTCTGTCCTTTTTCACCTATTACTTCTCAAGATAGAAATTTGTGCACTTTTTAAAAGCAAGCAATTAAAGGAAACAACTTGCTTAAAACAGACATGATTTTTCCCCACTTATTTAAAATACCAGCTAAAATGTATATATGGCTCACATATTTGACAAAAATACAAGTAAAGTAAAAAGTGAGTCTTCCTAGTGTGACTTTTTAGTGAGTCTTTTTAGAGTCTTTAAGATGTGTCATTTATCTTATTTTTTTAACCCACCTTAGAAAAACTAAGAGAAGAAATCCTATTTTATTCACAAGTTTATCAGCTATTTGACCTATTGCACCTTATGGGATGTTAGTGAATTGTTCACTTTTTAATCCATTATTAGTTACCAATTCTTGACTGGCCAACATAGGAAGTACCTATGGGGTTGGGGTGGGAATTCCATGGACATTCATGACCCAAGGCACAGGTGCACAGCTGGAACATCTGCCCAGGACTGCAAAGAATATTTGCTCTCACTCACTTTGTCATCTCTGGTTATCTTTCCAGGGGCTCTTTAGAGAGCCCCAAATCTTGCTGAAAATCAGCTCATGCTGCCAAACCCCTGAGAGGCTTCCAGAAGTCCTCACTGTGGGAGAACAGACCAGGCCAGACCATGGCACAGGCACCTGCCAGCACTGCCTGGGTGGACACTGCCAGTGCCTCTGTCCTTGGGAGAGAAGCCACTCAATCACCCACACAAGGATCAGGTAAGGAGCATCCACTGTGGGCAGTGCTGGGATCTGCAGTCACTTGCCAGTTCCTTGGCCTGCAGATCAGGGGCTGTCAGCTGAGAGGGAGGTTTGTCCCATCAGAATCTCCAAACTCTTGGGAAAAGCCAAACTGTGTAAGAGCTGGAGCCTGTGTTTTCTTGCCTCCTTCCTGTGGGTGGAGAAAAAATGCAGCCCACACAAATAACACAGTGCAGGAAGCCTGTGGGGATTAAAACATGATACACCATATTTCAGCAGGGATTTGGACAGGCTGGCAGGGGGAGGAATTCCTCATGGAAGGAGGAATGTCTCCCTCACCATCTCTAAATTACCTCAGTGCTTCTCTTGCTTTCTTCTTTCACCAGGAGCTTTCACTTGGAGAGCAGTCATTTGCCACTGGGACATGTGTGGAGAGAGCAGCAAAATCAAACCATTGCTTTTACAGAGGCCTTTTCCTTTCCACCCCGTGTGCAGAACAAATCTCACACAGACACAAGAGAGCTATTCTGCTGAGCCTGTTCCAGGACAGGAAAGGCCCTCTCCCATCCTCATTAACACTGTACAAAGTATCTCAGGCTTGCAAGTGCCACAGGCAGGCTTGACAGACACCAGTGCTGACCCAAGATACCAGTGAGGGCTGAAAACACCTGACCCAAAATACCAGGGAGGGCTGGAGAACACCTGACCCAAAATACCAGTGAGGGCTGGAATACACCTGACCCAAAATACCAGGGAGGGCTGGAATACACCTGACCCAAAATACCAGGGAGGGCTGGGAACACCTGACCCAAAACACCAGGGAGGGCTGGAGAACACCTGACCCAAAATACCAGGGAGGGCTGGGAACACCTGACCCAAAATACCAGGGACGGCTGGGAACACCCGGCTGGAGCTCCCTGAGCACGGCCACCAGCGTGACTGCAAAGAAAGCAGCAGCACCCCTCACTTCATGAACCAACATGTGATTTGCAGAAACACTTAGAGGGCTTACAAAGTCGAAATCCTGCTTTCAAAGGAGCTTGGTCACCACAGAGTGATTTTGGTGTCTCATACGTTCAGGGCTGGCCCTTGGAAGTGCAGCTTTCTGTGGAAACCCACGAGTCACTGGTGCTGAATTCACAGAGGGGAATTCCTGCTGCACACACACTGCAGGGAGCTGCAGCTCCTGTGGGATCCAGGTCCTCAGCACAAGCCCCACAGCTCCACTCCCGGGCAGAGAGGGCTGGAGCAGCAGCAGCTGAGCCTGAGAACGATGGCAAAGGTGGGAAACGTGGAGATCCCAAATAGATCAAGGGGTCAGGATGGGTAACAATGCATGTGCACAAAACAATCAGCACACAAATTCTTTGCCCATGAAGACACCAAAAAATCACCACTCCCAATGATGAACTTGCACACAAAACTCAGGAAGAAAAATAGGACATAGACATAACACAAGAAAATTATTGATTCAACAACCAGTCCTAGAGAGAATGAGATACTTTAAACAGGATCAGACTTCTCTTGCATTTTGTTTAAGCCATTCAACAGCTTTAGACCTTCCCTAGGAGACTGTTGTTTTAAAATGAAATCCACACAATGTTTTAAGGCAACTGTTTTCAGAAAGGCTTTTGCCACAGCTGAAACTCCAGCCATGTGCAAGAGACTCTTCTGTGAGTCCCTATCTTTTTCCAGTCCCTTGCTATTGCAGCTCAGAGAAATTCACCACTGAAATCCTTCACCAGGAATAGGAAGAGCTGCTATGCCAACATCCTAGCAAAAATCTGCATTAAAACAATCACCCTGGCAGAAAAGATAACAAACCCCAATCAGTGCCACGAGTACCAGAAATGAAGGAGAATTTGTGATCTTTTCTCAAAGGACTTAATATATTGGCCAGGGGCATGGGCAAGTAGAAAAATTGAAAAGGCAAACCAAAAATGATTGAATTCTGAAGTTCAAAACAGCTCTGAAGGGGAAAGTGGCATGGGAAGTCACTAAAAACCACAAATCAAGCTGCAGGCCAAAGCCTTTGCCATTTAAAAGCCTTAGATCAGTGCTGGAGTGGCATTATTTGAATTTAATGGGCACACAGTAAAGGGCTGTTTAATTAAGCATTGAAAACTTGACATGACTGTTTAAAATACCCTTCAATCTGCCATTAGCTTTAAAGCATATTAATAGCTGGAGCTTGCTGGAAATGCTCCACTGGGAGAAATTTTGGAGTGAGGAAAGCTCCAAAAATTTCTCCATGAAAATTTCCGCTTTGTTAACTCTAAAAATCATGGAAAAACACCTTAAAGCAAAATATTTCATTTTGAATCAACTCAGTAGTAATGGAAAAACCCCACATCAGCATGTTCATCTCTAATGACATGCTGTCTGATGCAAATCTAAGTTTTGATCACTAAAACCTTGATTTTTTTTTCTTTTTTTTATGAGCTGGGCTCTTTGCTTGCACTTCCCAGGACACCAAACTCCCACTGCCATGAGCTGTTGGAGGGATGTCCACAGGAATGTGCCTCTTGTCTGATGTTGCCTCTTCTACCTGAACAAATTCCCACGGAAAGAAGCCAAGAAACCCCTGAGAACCCCAAGAGGTGGCAATGAACAACTTCAAAAACCAATGGAGAGAAACTGTGAGACACCAGAGCAGCTGAGGGTGACTTTTCCCATTTCCAACAGAACCAGTTGGTCTGCAAGCCAGCTAAGACCATAGTGATGGTGTGCCCAAGGTACCCATGGCACAGGTTTGTCCACTGTGGTTTCCTAGTCCAAGGAAAATTACTATTTGCAGGATGTGAGAGCATTGTCTTCACCCACAGCACCAGCTGAGCAGGCTGCTGAACTCATTCCTGCTTACCAACACCTTCTTATTTGGTTTTCCACTGTGACATTAGATCATGCAGGAAAAGCTCACCAAATACCACTGCAAAAAGAGATGAACTCACACAAGATTTTGTTGGTCATTGAGAAAAAAAAAAATGTGCCTTCTGTCAAACTACTGGAAATTAATTAACTTGGAATACTCAAATACATAAACATTTCTGCAAAAACACTTTGGGATGAAAAAATTATTTACTGTGCCCTCCAGGGAAATGTACCTTGTCAATCCCTTGTCACTAAATCACTTGCTAACAGTTCTGGTGTGAGGTAAATCACTGCTTCACCCTGATGAGTTTAAAGGCCTTGAAGCCTAATGAATTCTCCCATTCATTCTGGAGGTTCCATCTGCTCCCCAGCTCTCTCTTAACAAGCTGGTGCTGAAAAGATGTGATGTAATTTTGCTGTTTACTAAACAGGTGTCAGTAATCCTACCCAGTGATGTCAGGCTGCTTGCTTGGAATTCATTTTAAGACACCAAGAGGAGCTGGGAATGCTTTGGGATCACAAAAAGGCTCTTCCCAGGGCAGCCATCTCACAGGGAGGGGTGCTCAGTGCCACCAGGGACACTTCATGCACTGCTGGGGTGGTTCTGCAAACCCTGCTGTGCTCATGGCCCAGGCAGCACCCAGCTCTGCAGGAAGGAAAGAATGTCCTGGGCAGTCAGGGCTGGACTCCAGAAATGCCTTCATTTCATTGAGAAGTGGTATGTGGTGTTAACAACGTGGTATTTTAATTGTTTAATGCTCATTTACTCACGCAGCATTGGGCTGTTGGGGCTTTCCAGAGATTCTGGCTGTGTAATACTGCTCCCTTGGCACGAGGGGAATTTGAGGGGAAAAAAAATTACAATAAGGCAAGAATGCTGGATTTGGGTGAGCAGTGATGCTTGGCCCCCATGCAACATCAGGTTCCTTAGGCCATCTAGCTTATTACCTCCATAAATGGAATAATCCTAGTTAGGCTATCAAATATTTCTGGGTTTAGACAGAAAGTGTCTGGTCTAACTAAATGAAACCTTTCACAGAAAATGCAAAAAGGAAAATTTACAGCACAAAAGGTCTTAACTGAAAACTTTCCCATTTTAACCCCACACTGAAAGTATTCCAGGTTAGACTAAAAATGTTGAGTCTTTAATGACCATGTTAAATATTCCATGAGAAAAAAAAATTAAGTGTTTCTTATTAACATACCTATGAAGCAAGCTGTGCTCCTCACTGCTGGGAACATGCTCCTCTGACCATATAATTTTGGGCTCTAATTTAGCATTCATATGCCTGGAGTTCACCAGACCAGTCCAACAGCACCAAAACTCAACACAGGCACTGGTGCAGCTATGAAATCAGCCCAATGTGCTCACTGCACTCCCCATCCCAGGCACTGCAGGGACATTTGAACTCCAGCCCAAGCACACTCTCTGTTTGTTATCAGACTGGCACAGGGACAGTCCCACTGGGCCCAGGAAATGCTGGGCCTGGCTTTGAGAGCCTCTCCAAAACTCTCATGATTAAACCCCACACTTCAGCCCCGAGCAGCTCGTGAGCCTGTGAGTTTGTGTCTGTTTTCTCCAGGTGCATTTGATAAAATATCACCAAAGAGCACATCTTGCTGAGAAAGTGAGCATTGGTTTAATTCTGCTTTGTAGAACCAGGTTCCTGACATTTTTTTATCATGGCAATGGATGTAAAACAGTCAAGTTCAGTGGTTTTTTTGTTTGCTTAAATAGAACATTTTCTGCTCTGCACAAACTAATTTTCCAGGCCTGAGCCTATGTGTTTTTTAGATTTTTTCCCCTTTCAGCTTCTTTACTGGGTATTTAGCTCTTCCTTCCTTAATGGGAATTTAATAAGACCCAGCTGACAAGTGCTCAGTGAAATGACCAAGCAGCACCTGAAGGAGATGGGATGGAGGATCCATAGAAAATGCCTGAGCACCATCATTGTTATTAAAAGGATAACCAAATGAATTCATAATGATGGGACACTCATTTCCAAGTGTTTCCATAGCTGTTACACATCAGGAAAAATACAGAAGTTAGCTCATTTTCTCCAATCCTAAATAACCTTATAAACTCACCAAAGAAATTAATTAGCCAATATTTCTTGAAAATTCATAACAAAGTTTCCATTTTTCCACCAGATAATTCCTCAGTGCATTCTGGTTTTTAACTTCCTTCGAGTCTGGATCATTTTGATGTGTGAACAGACATTTTGTGTTTCCATGGGTTATTTCCACAGGTTCAAATATCTTCTGTAATTGACATTTTCCTGCTTACAGAAGTTGTCAAACTTGAAAGTAGCAGTTGATTGATAAAACATGGGGTTTGTCTGTAACTTTAATTCATTGTTGGGGCTTACTGCTCAAGCTCTGAATAACTTCTCTCTTCAAAGTGACTTGCACTGAGACTTTTTTGAGTTTTAGGGTTTTTTAAACCATCTATGTTTTAAGCTACTTTTATAAAATAGAAAGCAGCAGCTGCTTTTCCCCTTTTCCTACAGGTAAATCTATTCAACAATTTGCTTCCACTTTAGAATTACTACTCTCTAAATAAAGAAGTTTAACTAGACTTTTAAAATAAAGCCTTCCAAAGTCAACTTCATAATCATTCAGTAGCATTTATCCTGTCCAACCCTGACCATAAAGGGAAAAAAGCAGAAAGCACTGAGGAAAGCACTGACATTTACAGCCTCACAGAGGCCAGCAGCTGCACAGGCCATAAAGCAGCACCACAGATATTATTTGATACTTAAAAACTCCACAACAATGTTAATTAATATTTAAAAACCCACAAACAATAACTACAGAAGGAATATTTCTTCTCATTATGAGAAATGCACAAAAGCACGACCCAGAGTAGGTTGGTTTTGAGTAGGGTCTTTTTGCTGGCTTTAGTGGATTCTGGGTGTTGTTTGCAATAAAGACACAAATAAATCACTACAATGCTGAAGTGCCCAGTGTTGGTACAGGGATGGCTTTGCCTCTGCACAAGTCATCACCAACAGTCTCTGAATTCTTATTTTTTAACCATACAGCATTTAGTGTGGGCAGCTTTTCACCATTTCCACCTGGATGTCACTGAATTGTAACACCACAAGGGCACTCACCCCTCTGCTCTGGGGCAGGGTCACAGCACCCTTCTGCTGACCCCAAGTTCTTCCTGCATGTCACACAATCACAGAATGGTTTGGACCCTGGAGACCACCTGGTTCCACCCCTGCCATGGCCAGGGACACCTTCCACTGTCCCAGGCTGCTCAGAGCTCCCTCCAGCCTGGCCTGGGGCACTTCCAGGCATGGGGCAGCCACAGCTCCTCTGGGCAGCCTGTGCCAGGGCCTCACCACACTCACCATAAACAATCCCCAATATCTCATCTAAACATACTCTCTAAAATTTGAAGCTGTTCCCCATCTTGTCCTGCCACTCCAGGCCCTTGTCAGAAGTCTCTCTCCATCTCTCCCGTTGGCTGCTTCAGGTACTGCAAGGCCATAAATAAAAGCATCAAAGCCTTCTCTTCTCCAGGCTGAACAACCCCAGTTCTCTCAGATTTCCCTCACAGCAGGGCTGCTCCATCCTTTGGAGCTTTGGGCTTGGCTCCCACAGATCCCTGTCCTGCTCTGGAGAGCCCAGAGCTCAGCAGTGCCATGCCCTGGATGAAATCCCTCAGGCAGGACTTGGATGCAGGCAGGGAGTGACACAACATTTGATAAACCACAGGGTGTGAGGGAGCTGGAGAGGCTGAGCTCTGCCCAGGCACAGCTCTCCCACAGAGATCACCCCCAGAATCTCTGCTCAGAGGTGGCTCATGGACACTGTGCCAGGCTGAGCTTTCATTTGGCCCCACTGCAGCCAGGGCAGTCTCAGGATTCAATTCAATTGTCCTGGACAGGGATGGATTAAAGCAAGAGGCAATGTTTTTATTTGAAGTCCTGGCCCAGACACAGTAGTTTCACATGCCTTTGGCACAAAACTGTTATTGCTTTCTGAAGCAGTTGTTGTTTCAGTGACATGACTTCCTGCAGGGGCGTTTTAATTATGGTTGGTGTATCACCCAACTTCGTTATGTATTGCTTTGAAGTTGTCCTTTGGATCTGACAGCAAGAGGATGGAAAACAAACATGACTGTTTATTCCCTTCCCCTTGCCCTGCATTGGCTTTGTTCTGGATTGCACAAACATGGAGCAGATGGAAAAGGAGATCCCAAAGAAAAGGCCAAACAAAGTGCATGTACCTTTGGGCTGGCAGGTGTTTTCATCTGCCCTTTTGGAGAGTCAAGCAGACACATAAACCCTCCAAATGGCAAGTCAGGCCTTGAAGAAGAAAAGTGCTGAAAATTGTCAAATTATTATTTAAAAAAACCAAAAACCCTAAAAAACCAAACCAAAAATCAGAGTTCCTGAACTGAGCCCATCAGTGTTGTACTGGGAGATGCTTCACTAGAGCACAGAGGTGATATTTGCAAGCATTTTCAGGTAATTGCATCAAGTGCTATCCCAGCTAGCCACAAAAGAGGCAAGGAATGCTCCCTGCTTGGATTGCCAAGGCAGGGAAGGAGGATTCCATGTTAGCCAGGTGGCAGCAGAGTGTGCACAACCTCCAGTGGGCTGCCACAGCTCACCCAGCCTTGGTGTCCTGCATATTTCCAATGAATTCAGGCACCCAGGGCTGGGTGATGACACTCAACTCACCATCTTCAAACACAATCCACCTCCACATCCCTCCATATATATATATAAATGTATATATATGTATATTTAATCAATTTAATTTTTTTCAGAAAAAAGTAATTCAGAAAAAAAGATGGTTTCTAAAAGCCTCTGTGCCAGGAACCACATAAAGCATTTCACACCATCTGCTGCAAGCACATGCCCAATGAAGCTGCCAAGTGGGATATTCAGTTTGGAAGAATCCTCTTTCCTCCTTATCTTAAGTGAATTTCAACAGTTTCAAAGACAGATAGGAGAGATCTTGTAGGTTCATCAAAATCTTCCCTCTCCCTATCAAAGACACCAAGAGAAGGCACCACAAGAACAGCCTCTAGCAGGGTCAATTATTATTAATGGTTTCTTCATTAACAGAGCAACTTCATTCCCATTCTGCTTCTCCCATGGAGGACAGAAGTTCTCACCTTTCAAAAGGAATCTGAGCAAGCCATGCAGAGATTTCACCATTTGTGGCTTGGGAAAGTGGAGATGAAAGACTTCTGAGACCTTTAACTTGGGTTTGCTGTCTGCCCTGGGATGATGATGACATTACTCACCACATGTATCATCTTTCAACCCCAGGAGACCATCCTGGGGAGACCCACTGAGCTACAGAAATCACTTATTTTAGGGCCTTTGCTTTCCCTGTGGTTCCCACCACTACCACAGCTGAGATCCCACCCCAAGAGTTTGGAAGTTGGACACTTAGGATGATGTTTACATTGAAATTCCAAAGAAGGGTCACAATGCTGCTTCAGGACTATGTGCAGTCAGAAATTCTCTGTTTCTATAACAAACTGGTTTTAAAGGGTTTTTTTTGTTTGGTTGGTTTTTGCCCTCAATGTTGCACCATGCTGAAGAAATACCTTAAAATGAACGTGCACCCACACGACTTTTGCAAGAGTTTGGTGATTGGAACTCTCTGCCCATGGGAAACAGAAGTCCAAACATAGAGAAAAATGCTCCAGCCAGCTCTCCACTCCCCTTTCCCAAGCCTGCACACCTGGTGTTTAACATACACAGAGGAGCCTCTCGCCTTCTCCCACAGCCCAAAGTCTGGACGTGAGCAGTGAAGCTGAGCAGGACACAGACCTGGCACATCCTCTCGCTGCTGGTCCCTCTCCCTCCTCATTATTTGCTGAGGCTTCTTTTCAGGTTCAAAGCCTTTCCACGGTGCCCCAGTGAATAAACCTCATTAAAGAGGAGGAGAAGAGTCAACTCCTGACGCTGAAACCCCTCGGCTCACACACCACAGTCACAGCAGCTGCCCACGCTCACAGCCACAACATGAAAACCATCCTGAAATCCCATTGCTTCAGAAGCTTTGAACCCTGACAGATGTTCAGGGATGAAAGGGGAAATGAGGCTGCTGAGTTCCTTTCCTGCCATGACAGAAGTGTACACACAAGTCAACTACTTCCTATGGCCAGCCCCACCCTCTGAAATTCTGAGAAAAAAAGGAAAAAAAAAGCTCAGCTAATGAGAATTGCAGCACCGTTCACACCACAGTAGTTAAGGTTGTATTTGTTATAAATCCCCTTTTCAAGGTTTCTGTCACTCCGCCATAAAAATCATTCTGGGTTGAAATTTAGCATCCAAGCTTTCTGCCCAAGGACAATATTTTTGACAGAATCTGGAAACAATTGGTTTGGCAAAGCGCAGCCCAAGTTTTAAAGAGTGCAAAAAAGAATAGTGGTTAGTGGTGTCAGATATTATTATTTTATGCTCTCATAACTTAAAAACAACTAATTTAGGTTCTGTGGTTGTTATTACTCCATAATTTCCTCTGAAATAGTTGGCTCATTCCTAATAACAAGCTCCTGCAAACTGCTAGCACTTCTCTAAATAGAAAAATAATAGTATTGCTGGGCCAAATCTAGGGCTGCCATAAATTACCTTAGTGCCACTGCTGCCCATTTCTATCAGCTGAGGGCTTGGCCCCAGGTGTTAAGCAAAACTCATTTTTGGTGCACGCATGTGTCTGGTTGGTGCCATTAGCCCTGAGCTGGGCAGTTCCCAGGAATTCAGAAAGCAGATGGTTAGGTAATGTCTCCATGAGCCGGCAGAAGGGATGGTGCTCACATCAAAGGCTGTTGCTAAACACAGTTTGACTTCATGCCCTGCACTCAGCACCTCCACCTCGAACACGTCAGGGCTCCCGGGGCAGCGCGGCCCCAGCGCACCCCGGCCAGGATCCCTCCCTCACTGAGTCCCTCCTGCCTGGTGCTGTGGCCCTGCCCTGGGGAGCCCAGCCACCCCTGTGGCCTTGCCCTGGGGAGCCCAGCCACTCCTGTGGCCCTGCCCTGGGGAGCCCAGCCACCCCTGTGGCCCTGCCCTGGGGAGCCCAGCCTGCAGCTGCTCCCGAGGACATCTTCCACAGGACAGTGTTTCCGAGGCCGCTGCTTCCCAAGGCACGGGGGCTCGGGGTGTCACTGGTCACAGGGTGGCTCTGCAGTGCCCTGGCAGGTCACACACCTGCTTTTGAGCTCAGGCAGCACTGGGGCTTCTTTGCAGTGGGCTACAAGTAGGATTTGATCTTTTCAGAGAGACCCATCACAATAACCACCTGTGCTCTCTTCCTCGAACCCATATAAATGATGTTTTCTTACTGAAAAACAGCACTCAGATAACTGAGTACTTCTAAAAGTGCTGTCAAAGTTTCTCATTTGCACATCTCACCAGGGAACTTGCAAATCTTTTGTGCATATATTAGAGAAAAAGAATGAGTTTTCTTCCTTTTCTTCTCGTTAGTTAATCTGATAAATTTTATCTAGCCCTGAACCCTCAAAATTCACCTATTCCTTCTGTATTTCCCTCAAGTTTATTATCCACATTTAAAATAAGCACTGCTCAGAGGAATGGAATCAAAGAGCAGCAACAGTAAAAATTAGCCAAGTACCAGGTACAGGACATTTGGGTCCTTATCCAAAATTCACGCTATTATGCAATTGAATCCTGATCTAAAATTCCCTGTCCTGCCAGATCCCCACTGACAACCCACAGCTGTGTACAGAGTGATGGGATGCTGAAGTTGGCATTCAGGATAAAAAACAACAGCCAGAGATAGGCTGACTCCTCATGTCAGTATATGAGAATTTTTGGGTGATCTGACACCTATCAACTCCTCTGTGTCCATAACCTCCTAAACTCAAAATGCCACAAGTTTAGAAAGCAACTTTCCCCTTGAAGGCTGCTCATTTAGACATAAAAGAGGGCAACGAGGAGGTTCCAACCAATTACATGATTAAATAGTGTAATTCTTCTCCTTATCTTTGAAGCAGGAGGACGAGGCCCTCGAGCAGATGAGAGGTGGCTCATGGGCAGCAGTGGGTGCTGGGCAGGGGGATTACAACACCCAGCACCCGGGCAGCAGGGACCAGTGCTGGTCACCAGAGACAAACCTGCTCACCTGACAAGAGTAGTAAATTGCACAGTGTCAGATGTCAAGAGACCTTCCCAAACACTGTTTGGAAAGTCCAGGCACTGTTTATGTTGGGGTGGGGGGAAAAGTATTCATTCCCCCTTGCAATGGGTTAAGCAGCTCTTATGCCTAAGATAAGCTACTTGTGCTAAAATGTCAACAACTGACCTAATTTATTTTAGATATGGAGCAAAAGTGGCCTCTGCTATTCAAGTGTCAGTGGACAGCTTAGGGGAGGATAGAAAGCAGAAGAAAAGGGATTCCTTTTCACAAAAAAGCACTGTACTATCCTGTCAGCCAATGAGGTTTTTCTGCTTGAGCTACTCCATCTTGCTAAACAACACCACAGAAGTTCTCTCTGTTTTGGGAGTGACAATCTGAAAGCAGCATGGAAAGCAAGCCCTTCCTGAGAACTGGTTAAAAATTCAGGGATAAAAATAGCACCTTTCTGCCTTGACACAGCAGCTAGAGCTTGTTCCTGTCAAGGTGGTTTTAAAATAGTATTTCGGGTCACAGCCAGAGAAAGCCCCTCTCAGCTACCATTTCAGAGCTCTGCTTGGCTTCTTCCTAATCCCTGCAGCAACAAGAGCAGGCTCCTAAAAATACCCAGGAAAAAAATACAGGCGCTCAATCAATCCATTACTTTCAGAATAATATTTGTAGATTCCTCATTTCCCTCTGTGATACCATCACATTTCATCATGAAAGTCAGGTTAAGGTTTTACTTGGCATCTGCACCTCTTGTGGTGAAGGGAATAGAAATTTAGGGCTTCCAACAGCTGTGGAGAAGGGCCTTGAATATTACGTCATTTATCAGTAGTGTTTCCAGAAAAAAAAGGAAATATTCCATGAAAAGATAATTTACTTGTCTAAATAATGTGAGCAGGAATTAAAGTGGAGAAATCCCTTCTGGCAGGATTTTTGACAATCACCTTCATTTTCATCCTTGCTGACTGCACAGGTCTACTTTGAAAATAAATACAGTTTCCACTTCAAAAGGGAAAAAAAACTGGAAAAGAGTGCGAGAGGGAGGCTGTGATGTAAAACTCATCCACTACAGTATTTTCTGGGAGGCTCACCTGCTCTAAAGTCATCATAGACAGGCACCTTGGAGAATATTAGGGAAATGTTCGAGCACATTCAGTAGGAACACACGTCAAGGTTTGGGTTTGAAATAAAATGTGCATTTAGGCAAAGAGAAGTGATGGATCCAAAACTGTACAACACAGATACACATTAATGACTTTTTCCTGGTCAGAAGAACTGGAAATAGCTCAGGAGAAGAGGCAATGGTGACTTGTCAGCTCCCACGTCATCATTACTGCTGATTCCTCTGCCCCCATGAGATCCCCTCTGTGCCAGGCTCTGTGTGAGCACAGGATCCAGAGGCAAAGCACAAACCATTCCCTGCACCCACAGGCAAAAGGCATCTTTGGATGGAGGTTCCTTCTTGCACCAGGAGAGCCAAAGGCCAGGGAGGCTACACCTCATCCTGCAGCCCAATGAGGAGCAGGCTAAACACTGCAGGGAAAATGTCCACAAGGGAGGGGACAAACCAGACTCCAGGCTGGACAAAATGTCATCCAGCAGAAGCCACCTGGTGATTCCTGTGGAAGTGACACTGACCCTGGCACTGACCCTGGCTGCCTTCACTGGATGCTCCTGCCCACCTCAGCCTTCAACTGTTCCACTAGAGTGAGAACTCAGAGCCTGATTTCTCAACTGTTTTCCAACTTCCATTAAATCCAAGGTTTAAAATTTATCATTTTGGTAATTTCTAACACTGCTTAGAATGAGAGATTTCCATGCATCGTTTCCATCCACATAAACTTGTTCATGAATGGAGTTCAAAAAGAGAAAAAAAAATATCTGCAAGTCATACTGAAACCAACAAACCCTACTGCTACTGCAATAAAGGGGGCTGGGGTAGAAAGCCTGCCATGTAACACCAGCCCATCTAAATAAAACTATGATGTCTGCACAGTGTTTTTAATTATTTTTGAAAATCCAAATACTTTTTGCAGACCTGCATGTTAACTCAGTCACTCAGGGTAAGTTGGTGCAAACTTATCCCTGAAGCTACAATAAGGTACTAATTTTTGCCAGAATGATGCATTCAAAAATCCTTGCTTGGCCACTGAGGGATGAGATTGCCTTACCAATTTCAAATTGGAAATAAGATAGATTTATGTTTTGCTGGTCCCTCCAGTGCATGTTTTCAAACCTTTCTATGCAACCACAAGGAGTAGAACCCAAATATAGAAGCACCATCAGACAGACCAATTTATCAGGATCCTGTACTGATTTTTCAGACAGAGTTTGGCTTCCAACTCAAGGCACTGCCAAGCTCTAAAACAAGTTTCTGACAGCTCCTCTGAGGTCAGGGAGAAGAGAGGGGGTTTCTGATCCCAGCCCAGCAAGGCTGTGCTACCTCAAAGCCACAGGGGTCCAAATGGGGAACAAGAACTGCCCTGGGAGAGAGAAGAGAGAAGGAGTGGGGAGATGAAGGCACAGGGACCTCACCAAGCCCACAGATTCCAGGCAAGCTGGAAGGGAGCTGTGCTGGACTAATTTAATCCCTTCTTAAAGTGGGGGCTGCAAAACATAAGATACTTTAACAGAGACAACTGATGTAGCACAGGACTGGATCCCTGGGTTCACTTTGAGCACCAGATACTGAGCCCAGCACACAGCAGACATGGCACAGGCTGAGGAGCCACGGGCAGGACGGGGACACTTCCACAGGTATCTGTCTGCAGTCCAGGTCCCTCCCCAGCACAAAGACCTTCTCCCCAGCCTGGCTGGCTCTCCCTGCTTGGGCAGCCTCACCCAGGTCCCCAGAGGTCCCCAGAGCCCCAGCAGGGTCAGCAGCACAGCACTGCCCCCCTCCCTCTCCCCTCAGACCCCAGCAGCTCCCCCCAGGTCTGGGTGAGGAAGGTGAGGGGCTCTGAGGAGTTGAACCAATGCACAATCCCTGCACAGAAGCCCTTTATGTGAAATCAATGAACCACTGGCTGTTTCAAATCTCAAACAAAATACAGGGGAGTTTTGATTGTGGTTTAGAAAGAAAACTGGAAGGAAGGTGTTGGAAGGGGAGGAGATCTCAGCCCAGGAGATCCGTGTGAGTGCTGGGATTAACACACTGCTGGCAATTCCTCCCGAATACTGACAGCTTTGTCACTGCAGTTTCACTGCATCATTTTAAACCCTAGGAACTCCCTGTGTGCTTTAAACAAAATAAAAGGCCAGTGTGAAGTGACCTATCTGACATGGCTTCAGTGTTCAGTGCCAGGGGCAGAGGGATCAGCACAAGGAACAGGACAGGTTTATGGGATGCTCAGCAGCATTTCCAGACAGCAATGTGGATTTATAAGCTGCTTGAAGAACTTCCAACTCTTTTCACCCACTCCCATTTTCCCCTCTATGAATGGTTTCTAGCAAATCACAGCCTCCACTCCTCCCCTTTCTGAAGGGCTGGGATCCAGCTGGAAGCTGGTCCACTGGGAAATCAAATGAGGAAAGGAGCAAGCTGGCAGCACCATCCCCTGGCAGCTGGCACTGGAGACAACACTGCCCTGTACCTGACAGCACCACAGAGCTCAGATTGCAAGGGAATGGTGCCTCACTTCCTGCCAAGGCACCTTGCAATGGCACTGCAGGGCCCCACCAGGATGCTCCAGCAGCCAAATCCTCCACAGTGCTTTGATGGACCTCAGCTGACAAAGGAATGGCTTTACACTGCTGTGCAAAGCCTGCTCAGATAACTGCTATCTGCAACACAAACCACCAGCAGCTAACAAGGACTAGCTGTTCCCAGCACAGCTGAGATTTTACTTGAGGTATTTACACTGCTCTTTGCCATAGATAAGGAATTATGATAAGAATTCAAGCGATTGTGTTAAAAAAAAAAAAGAAAAAGAAAGAAGAAAATAAAAGAGGGGGGGAAAAAAAAGAAGCACCCAACCAGGCAGTTTATAAACTCCAGAGGTTTCTCAGGAAGGAACTGGGTAAAAAGGTAGTTTGGATGGCCTAAAAGCAAGGATTGGGACTTTTGGGTCAGGGTTGTCTCCCTTCCAATTGCTTGTGAGACTCTGGACAATCCATTTAACTCTGAACCATTGAATCTCACAATTCTGTGACTGGAAATTAGAGAACAGCAATAAAGAAATGCTTTTATAATCACAAAGTCTCATTCTATTGACACAAACCCATTTTACAGATGGAGTTTCAAACTGATATCTTTTCTCTGATAGCCAGGATAGGTTCTGGGATAATCTACTGCAGACAACCCTGCAGGGCTGAGGGGAATTGCTGAGGGTTTTGGGTTAGTACCAGGGAATTGTGAGGACACAATTTTGTGGTTTCCTCAGTCTTGTACCTCCAAGAGCATCCTCACTGTACACACAGTGCCCTGGAGGGGGCAATCCCTGCCCCATCAACCTCCCTGCTGTAAAACTCCCAGGGATCCCAGAAACACAGGATATTTAGGCCCACCTTACTGTTGTGTAAAATTGAACAGACAAGTGGTCACTACCATGGAGGCATTTAGGAGATCCTGAGGATTGATTCCTTCTTTCCAAAAAGAAGGAAAAAAAAAAAAAAAAACCCAACCAAAACCACCTCAAGCTTAAGCAGTCCCTTCACTCCAAGCAGTTGGCATGACTTGGTTTTTGCAAAAGGTGCAGATGGCTTCTTGCCCAGTACACTTAGAAAATACTATTTGAATCTTGAATCAGAATGAGAACTTAGGAAAGATACTTAAACAAGGCAGCACTTCAAGTGGAACAGATACTCCAAACTTAAGCAGCTGCAGCCAGGCCTGAACAGAACCCTGGGGCAGAGCTCTCCCCATCCCTCCTGGCTGAGGTCCATAACTACTGTGGGGAGCCATCTGTTCCATGGAAAGGTGTGGAGCACATTCTGCTCTCTCCTTGTCCACCTTACACAGCAAGGAAGTCATTTAGCTCCCAAGTGCTTGTCTGATCTTGGGAAGGTGCTAATTTTAATATTATTCCTCCTCTTTGCAGGCCTTTGCTCTCATGGTGGAGATAGCATCAGCCCCACCAATGCCCTGGGACATGTGTGGGGATAACAGGTGTGGGTGCTTCCTTCTGGTTTTGTGAGACCCTGACACTGCCTGGCACCAGGGGACCTTGCTTTTGGTTGGAGCAGCTCCTGCAGCAATCAGGTGACATCTCTCAGACACAGATGATGCTGACTCTGCAGAGTGTTCCCACCCCAAAGCTGCATCCTGATTTTAGAAGATTTGGACATCTCCCAGGGCTAAAGCAGCCAGTGTGGTATCTGAAGGCTCACTGTGGACTTGAAGGAGGCTGCAATTTCAGGCCCTGCCTCTCTGATCCAAGTGCCTTGCAGTGAACAGTAGCAAAGCAAACACTCCTGGTTTTACTGCTAGTGCAAAGAAAATTCCACTTTTCAGGGGTTTGTGCACTGAGCAGAGCAGATCAGATTTCTGTGACTCCACCTCACTTTTTTTTCCCCTTTTCTTTTTCACAGTGACATTGGCATTTCTTTGGAGAACATTTAATTGCAGAAGGGTTCAACAGACCCTCCCCACTCAGAGCCCTGTTTGGAAGTGTCAACCCCAACTTGGAGTTCAACCCTCAGTCAGCCGAGCAGTAAAGCTGGCAGGCTTAAGTACTACAGGAATGCTAACATGGCAGATCTGAGAGAGTTAATTTGGCCAGAATGCACTCTAGTAATGTTTATGTTTTAGATAAAGTGCCTACAATGTTGCAGCTTGCCCTTCTGACCCCATTTCCTCATTCGTGTGCAGCTCAGAGAAAGTGATACTTAATTCCAAATCTTTGCTTTTATTAGCTCCCAGAGAGGGATAGGATTTCATCCCGGCCTTATCTCTGTTATAAACATCCTGTTACCATTCATATCAGGGGGATATCTTTGGGAAAATGATTAAATACTTTTCTCCAGACACCAACAGCATCTCCTGATTGATTCTGCACAGTCCAGGGTGATTTTGCTCGTGTGTGTGTTGTCAAACATCACGACCCTCAGTGTTCCAGAAGGGGTGAAATTTTACATGCAAGTGTGAAAACTCGTGGGGCTCTTCTACAAAATCCTGATGTCTGTGCATTCAGGAGCTCAGTGCTGTACCTAGACCCAGCTTAGCCAGAGAGGTGGAATCCTTCATTCTACCTTTTGCTAAGTGCACCTCTGATTGCATAACTCACGAGCAAGCATGACATAAGTGCTGGTGCTCTTCCAGCTGGTTTCAGGATTGAATCAACTTGGGCACATTCTTGCAGTAGCACTAACAATATTTACTGTGCACTTCTAAGGTAATTTTCAATTAAGCCAACAAAATGCTGAAGCACTGTGTACTCAAGGCAGGTGACTCCTGAAAAGCCCCTTCCTCCCAGCCCACAGGTGACCCCCAGGTACCACTGCTCCAAGGCAGAACCCTTCAGCCAAGGCATGGTCCCAAACTCGAAGCCCACAAAAGGGACTGGAAGGCCAGATCCCCCCAGGCTGTCCAGAATACACACAGTGGTGCTTCTAGAGCCTCTGTACATCTCAAAGGACTCACAAATCAAGAAAGCCTTCCCCACAGAATGACAGCATGGCCTGCGTGGGAAGGGACTTAAAAACTCATCTCCTGCCAACCTCCCTGCCATGGGCAGAGACACTTCCCTAGAGCAGGCTGCTCAGAGCCCCATCCAGCCTGGCCTTAACACTTCCAGGGATGGGGTAGCTCCTCTGGGCAACCTGTGCCAGGGCCTCAGCACCCTCACAGCAGAGAATTTCTTCCTAATATCCAATCTAACCCTACTTTCTGTCAGGTTTAAGCCATTCCCCTCTGTCCTGTCATCACATGCCCCCATAAATAGTGCTGGGGAGGCTGAGGCTTGGAGGGAGACTCTGTGGATGTGCCTGCACAGTTTGAGGAAGATGAAGGGCCTGATAACACCTGCAGTTAGCAGATGGCATGGCTGGATGCTTTGGTTTCCCCGTGTCACATTGCATTCCCATGTGCAGACCATGGAGATGACATGGAGGTGTGATGGGACAAGCCCATGAGCAGGGGGCACAGCAGCTCCTTGTGCCACTTTGCCAGTTTGGTGTCCAGCTCTGCACCCACCCTCCAGCTCCTTCATACAAGGGGGCTGGGCCAACACCATCAAAGCCCATGTGTCCAACATGAAATAAATAAACCCTTGGACTCACTCATGCACAAACACATTTCAGTGTCACAAAGGGCGGGTAGGAAGCCAGCTCTTCATGACTTTCCACCAGAGCCAAGTGCCAAATAATGCTGTTTTTCACCTAGAAAACAGAAATGCTGCTGACCCAAACCCCTGGATTTCCAAAGATGCTCAGCAGGCAGCACTGCTCCTCGATGAGGAGCCATGGTGCAGCTCCACGTTCCCCAGCACACACCTGCAAACACTTCCATAGGGCAGAGAGGGCCTGGAGCTGGGGCTCAACACAGCTCCCCACCAAAATACATCCAAATTCTGCCAACAAACATACACCTGGTCTACAGGACTTCTAAAGGGCAGAGTGAGAATTAATATATACATGGAATTTAGGGGAAAAGAGAAAAAAATGCTTCTAATAGCTGGAATATAACTGCTTGTAAAATTGCAATTATTTTGCCTGGAAGTTCAAAAGGAATTTTTTTAATATACATGGATAAAAGGAGACATATCTCATTTTGGAATTCTTTTTTAACAAGTTAGTGAAGATACAAAGAAAAGAACACCACCAACAAAATATTTTCTTCCACGTTCTGTAATTAGCTTCTAATTCCTTTTAGCTTTGGAGGTCTGACTAAACCCAGTAATTTGGTAATTTAATGAAAACAAAATCCCAAAGTGAAAATTTTAAACAAAAACTGAATTTTACATGGAAAGTTAGTTCCTGCTTCTTTCTTTCTTTTCTGTCCAAGATTGAAAGATATGAACTAAAACTGAACATTTTAAAGCATTTCTTTCTCTCCTCTTGCTGGAGGCTGTAATAAATCAAGCAGACTTTCAATGTAACCTTTTGATTTTAACAGCCTTTGTACCTAATTAAATAATGCACCCTCCAGGGGACAAGGAGAGGGAACAGTCCCTCTGCTCCCCACCCTTTCAGCCATTCCTTCTCAGAGCAGCAGGATGAGATGCCTCGTGCCACAGGGGATGGTGGTGCCCAGGGAAAAGGCTTCTGGCACACCTTGAAACATCACCCCATCCCTTGCTCAGGTGGGCAGGAGCACTATGGGATAACAGCAGCACCAGCCCATCCCACAGCTGCCAGCACTGCACTTCCCAGCTTCCTGCAGCACCTGGAAAGGGCCACTCTGGACCAACCAAACAACCTGTCCGTGGCTGGCACTCAAGGGACCTTGCCTAGGAAGAGGCTCCACACGGGCACAAATAACAATTGTCAGAAAGCCTTTTGGGATCAGCACCAACAGACCCAGTCTCCTCAGGAGGAGGAGAGGCCAAGTGGCTTCAGAAGGGTAGGAACAGGCTCAGAGGGGTGCAGAGGGCACCAGCTCATCTCCCCACCAGCCCCTCCTCCTGTCCCCAAGCAGGGTGAAGCTCCCCCAGCAAACACCACCACTCATTTCCCTACCTGGCCCTCAGCCAGAAGATTTTGCCTTCCAGTCGTGTGAACTCTTCAATTTGGGATTCTTACAAGCTGAGCTTACATGAAACTGTTTCCTGAAACAAACTGTTCCCATTCCCTCTCCACCCCACTATTCCTGCTAAAGCAAAGTCAAGCCTGTTTATTGATCAGCCAAACATAAAGAAAGGCCCAGAAATTCTGATGCATCCTTTACAAGCTGGGGAGATGTGCTCTCCTATCAGGCTTGCTCAGTTTAACTACACTCCCCTCAAACATTACACAACATTAAATGTGTATTTAAACAGGTCTTAACCTCTTGGGTCCATTTGCTAATGACCTTTGTCTTAACCCAGAGCATTCAGCAGTGCAAATGAGATGCTGAGAGCCATGTGTGAGTCATGAGTTTCGCTGAAGTGAGAATTTGATCACTGATTCCAATAAAAAGCAGATCAGATCTTATATCCTTACTTCCAACAGCCAGCCTGCCTGCTGTTTTCAGCATGGCTGGATATCAGAAACATGACATTACATTGCAGGGTGTTGGGCAGAAGAAAATTAGACATAAAATTATTTATTTCACTTGGTCTCAGGACACCCCATTAAGCAGAAAGCTTTTCTGAAGGAAGGGGAGCAGTGCTGATGGTTGTTGCTAGATACAGCACATCAGGGGCCTGACTTTTGGGGTGAAGAGTCACCATTAATGTGGACATGGTGGGCAACATCCCTGCCTGCAGCACCATGACAGCAGGGAGAGCAGAGCCAGGAGAATGTGAGGTCAGAGAGGAAAGCAACACAAATCTGCTTATGTCACAGGCAGATGGTGGAGCCTCACCTGCAATAACATGTGAACATCTGCTCCTTCTCTCCTTAACATGAAGTGTACTGGAAGGAATTAAAGACAGGGAGGGGTATAAAGAAAGTGAAAAGTAGAAGAATGCAGTCAGAAGACGAGATAATGAAAAAAAAAAGTCCTTAAAAAAACCCCATCACCTCTGCTAAAAACAGTACTTTCCCAGGAACACTTGCTTCACACTTTTATATTACTTTGTTGAGAAAAGAAAACTTCTTTCCTAGAAAAGGACAGAGAAACTTTTGCTGAACTTTTCAATCACAACTGAAGCCTGACTCTCTCAGCCTGAGCCAGCTCTCCAAAGCAGTTTCTAGGTGCATTTCCTAGGCAGATCTTTCATTTTCATTTCTTTAACTGGGATTCAAACATGCATTTAAGCCCGGGCTTTTCTGGACTCGGTGACCAAATCTCCTCAGTCTCACCAGGAGAGCTGAGCCCTGCCTTGGCCATGTGCCTCAGGGAGCCCATGGGAAGCATCATCCTGGGATGTGGGAATGCTCCACCAGGCTGGGCTCAGCCAGCCCTGGGAGCCAGCACAGTGCAGGTCCTGCATTGCTATCAAACCCTCAGCTAACAGAACTCCAGCGAGCTCCAGGGTACAAATGTGGCACCCATGGGACAGAAACAGCCACAATGACAGGGCCTGGGTGTGGCAGAGAGGATCTGGGGACCTCCTGCCATTTGCACAGCCCTGGAGCCAGCTTGGGCCAGCTGCTGCAAGGTTTCACTGACTCAAACAACAAAAGCATTGCTGGAGGTCACCCTCACCCTCACAGGGAGCCTCAGCCCAGCTTTTTCCACAGCAAACTGCCCTCCCTGCGTGGCAATGCAGATTCCAATCAGGAATATGCAAAGGTTTCCAAACACAGAGCTTACACTTTTTTTTTTTAAAAAAAACCAAGCACCTTTTTCCACTTTAATATTTGGTCTCTGATCCACCTCTTCCCTACATTTTCTCAATAAGAATGTTTTGGTGCTCAAGGAGCTGTCAGCTTGGGTTGGAAATGCTGAGACCTGACATTTCTAGATTAAATGTCAACCAGATGTTTGCACACTTCCCTCATGAGCCCTTCAAGAAGCCTCAGTTTGGTATTGTGTTTCAGTATTAGGGAAAACCCAAGTTCATACCTTCAGCTGGAGCTGAAAGGGATTGAATGCCTCAGGGGAAGAGAGAAGGCAGCAGAAATGACAGGTACCTGAGCAGTAGGAAATACTGATTCAAACTGCAATACACAATAACTGGTGTCTATCTTTTCTTTTTCTCAAATGTATTTGAAGCCTGACTGAAATAAATTGGCCTTGATTCCAGAAACTATTTTTATATAATACTAACATTTTCCCTCAGCCACTGAAGCTAGGGAAATGTGGAATGGGACATTGCCCTTCCCTTAATCCTTTCAGTCTCAGTGCCAGAGGTGGCACTGCTTCTGACAATGGAGAGCAGCATCCAGGGGGAAACTGAAAGGAGATTTGTTCATGAAAAGAGACAAGGAAGCATTATTGGAGCTGGCACTGTCTCTAAAGCCCCTACCTGAGGGGCAGGAGGACTCTCATTTCTTTGTGCAACTTTGCCAGAGAGAAGCCTCAGCTCCTGCTACGTAAAATGGAATTATAGGAAGATTTTTTTTTTGTGTTTGTTGGGTCTTGTATGGTCTTCACAGCCAGGGACTCATCCCTACCATGCCTTTCACATGTACTGCAACAGGGCCTCAGGCCGAGATGGGAGCTCTAGGTGCCAATGTAGTCAATAAATAAGGACATAAATAATACAGTTACAACACGCGGCTGAGAACTGGCTCTCATCCCAGAAATTCAGAGTGAACTTTCCTGGTTTTCTTGGTTTAGTTTGATTCTCGTTTCTTGGACAAAGTAACAGTTTTTTAAACTGCATTTTCAGTATTATTAAAGAAATCAACAGGGAGACCTGGACAATGACCCTACAGAATGGGCCTCATGAACATCTCCAAGAGGCAGCTAAGGGCTGTTGATGGAGCAGGCGGGATCAACACCCCTCCCAAGCCAGATCCTTCACTTACAGCTGCATCCAAATTCCAGAATCCACATTTTTGGATCAAGCATATCTATAGAAAGAAAGGCATTAACACATGCACACACCCTCCTAGAGTTAAGGTTTGTGGTAAAGGCTGAATTCCTCTTCTCCACATAAAACAAGCTCCATAGGATGCTGTTGGAAGTAAGACCCCAAAAAAATCCCCACTGGAGCAAACATTCTGCAAGAAGGGAACACCTCCACAGCCTCCCACCCTCCCTGAGCACAGTGTGGGCCGTGCTGATGGGCTGAGAGCTGATCCCTAACCCATGGAGGCACAGGCACCAATCCCCACTGAACCTCAGTACTGAGAACCAGGAACAATCCCACAGGAGTCAGCCAATGTCTTCCCGAGGGAGCACAATGAGAGCCTGACCTTGCACATGGGTGCACAGGGGGCTGGAAATAAATGGGGTGAAATCCTGGCTGTGATGGGTGCACAGGGGGCTGGAAATAAATGGGGTGAAATCCTGGCTGTGATGGGTGCACAGGGGGCTGGAAATAAATGGGGTGATATCCTGGCTGCGATGGAGTCGCTGGCAAAACTCCCACTGACTGCAGGCAGGTCTGGGTTTCACCCATTGCATTTCTGAATGTCAGGGCAGCAGCCGAGTACCAGAGCCCACCGCAGCCTCCCAGGCCTGTGTGGGTTCAGTGACCACTCCAGAGCACCAATCCAGTCCCCAGCAGGCTCACAAGATGCTGTGAGCAGGTTGGAGGGCTCTCCATAAATGTGTCACCCAAAATGGGGCAGACAGGGAAATCTGATAACTTAGAGCAACTCCTGTCTTACTCTGCTTGGTGGGGAGCAGCAGGGACACTGCTGAAGGCTTTTGAAAATAAAAATACTTCATCATTACTAAGGCTGGGGGACTCATTGTCCTGTGTGAAGTCTCTTTTGACAACACAATGGCATCTGAAGAGAACAGATAGAAGAGATGCTCAGCACAGAGACACACTGAAAGGAATAACAAAGGGAAGTGAAACCCAGGCAATCAATCAATCCATCCACACTGTTACAGAACAATGCCATGGTACTGCCTTTGCAGGAATCCAAAGACTGGGAAAGTGCTAAAGTCAGTTCATAATCCCCTGGCAACACCACACAGGTTTACCCAAGTCCTGCTGAAGTCAATCTGGGTGGGTATTTCAGTGCCACAGTCAGAGCACGTAGCTTTAATGTATTGGTTTGCCATTCATTTAAAGCTAAAACACCTCCTAGGAAGTTGGACTCTGTGTCACACACATATTCACTGCTGAGGACTTGCTGGGAAACATCTGACAGAACCACTTCTAGGTGACAGCTGTTCTCTGGGAAAAGTAGCCAGTGGATCTGCTGGAGAGCAGCAGATGGAAAACACAGAGTTTGGATTTCCTAACAAGATACAGGAGAAAAGTAAACCAAGAGCATAATTTTCTACCAGGTAAACCAGTTCAGCAGCTGGCCATGTCACCTACAGAATAAATACTTTTGTCTTTATGATCCTATTGTAGCATTTGAAGTGAAAACACAATGTTTGGTTCAGCTCTAACAGAAAAAGTATTGCCAGAGAGTAGATAAATCCAGTATCTAAACTGCAAAATACACCTCATAGTTCACATCCCTGGAGTGAAGAATATGAAACATATCCCCAGCAAGTCTTCCTCATTCCTAAATATGAAAATTTAACACCTACCAACATCTTAGACAAGACAACAGAAAGCCTTGAATGAGCCATGACCTGGTCTCTCATTCAAGAATCCAGACTTTGCTTCAAGAAAATAAATTCTTTCCAGTTACCAAAAATCACAGCTATTTAAATAGCACCAACTGCATAATCACAGATGAATCTTCACTTCTTGGTGCATACTTGAACAGGGATATGCTGCCTGATTCTGTTTACAAATAATTAAAAGCCCCACCTGTAAAATCTGCCCTGGTGAATTTACATTGCTCACATGGTTTTCTCCAAACCCAATTTCTTTTGTAGTGTAGAGGCCTGAAGTCAAAGAAGTTCTGCATGTTTATAATCAACAACTCCCAAGACCTTATACCATCAGCTTAGTCCAACACACACACAGGCAAGAACATGCAAAATCACAGCTCATCTTGCAAGGTGGGAAATGCTGGAATGCTCATAGATATGACCAGAAAAGACATTCCAGTGTGGTAAATTGATTCCTGAACACTGGAACGATCCTCTGCTCCCCAGAACAACAAGTAGTTAATACTGGAGGAAGGGATGGCTGTTGAACTGAACCAGTAACAACCCAGGACTCTTAGACCCAGGAAAAGCAAAGGTGAGAAACATCACAGTTCACCCTGAGCTGGATTCTTTGCAGTGGTGCTTGTTAGAAGCACCCTGTGCGTGTTAACCTTTCTCCCGAGCTTCTTGCATAAAAACAACAAACAACCCACAAAACCCCAGCACAAATCTCAAACACACACATCCATCCTGTCCTTACACAGGCACAGAGGCACCCAGCTAAGTGGTAACAGCACAGGAAACGCAGGTGTGTGGCTGCATGCAGCTTCCTCTGCAGATTTTGGCTCAGACAAGTCATGACACCAACCTTGTGTGACCACAAGTCCTCCTGGGATGCAGAGATGGTGCTCGTAGTTGCAAAATAATTGTCAACACAGCAACAAAAATATGCATGTTTTGGAGTACCAGTTGAAAGAAAGATTTCCCTTATGAAACTTATTCCCTTTGGGTTAGCTGAAGGTGAGCTTGTCAGGAGGGAAAGAGAGGAAAAACACTTCAGGAAGCAATATTTCAGCTGTTTTCAAAACTGATTTTATTTTTTAAGAGTAAAACAACCTCCACATGAGTATCCCTACAAATGACATTTTTCAGCCTTTAAAAATAAAATTTAAGAAGAGAATTGTAACTCCCAGCAGGTGGTGAGGACACCTCCTGTAATTTGTGTCCAGTGCACAGACACCCCAGTGCCCAGGCCTGTATGGTGATGCTGAGGAGCAAACCCAGGTCACACACGACCTGGAGCCCTCACCACCTAGAGCAGCCAGGCAGGCAGGGAAGCACCACTGTCTGCAGCTTATTGATGGAGAAATGAACCAGGATAAAGAATAACTTATCTGTGGGCAAAACCAGAGCTTGTGGCAGAGACAAGAGCAACACCCAGCCCCGCTATTGACCATCAAATTGTCTTCACCACAGAACACAAATGCTTTAAAGACAGGGAAACAACTCAAATATCAGACCTGTGTCCTCACAAAATCCATCTCTTTGCATTATTTGTGCACCTACAGCAGAGCAGATTCCTCAGACAGCTAACACATATTTCCCATATTTAAGACGCAGAACTAGGCTTGTACCGAAACACAGACCTCGCCCAACTCCCTCCCAACTCCTGAGGTAAAACTTTTTCTGGAGACATCAACACAGCCAGGCAAACTCTTTTTTACACCATTAATTTACCACTAAAGCACCTCTTACTGTAAAATTTCACCTACCAAGACTGTGTCTCCATCTTTACCCTTCACAGTGCCTCACAAGGGCACCCACACGCCCCGACCCCCACAGTAAAGGTGGCGGCTCCCCCTCTCCAGCACCGTACCTCGAGGCCAGGGTCTGCTCCACGCTCTGGTGCCACCACAGGACAGCACAGGACTGGTCTCCAGGAGCACAGAGAAGAAATGGCTGCAGGAATGGCTGCAGCTCACCACAGAACAGGAATGGCTGTGGGAACAGCCTCAGGAACAGCCGCAGGAATGGCTGTGGTAACGTCCTCAGGATCGCCTCAGGAATGGCTAACGGCTAACGGCCGGGCTAACGGCTGAGGTAACGGCTGAGCTAACGGCCGCAGGTGGGCTGTGAGGGCACATTCTCCCAGCACTCCCTGCTCGGGGGCAGTAATTGCCTTAATGCAGAACACCTGGAGCAGGTAACCAGCCTGGGCTGCTGATTGCTCACTGCTCTGGGCCCAGCTGCTGAGTAACCCCCAAATGTGGGAGCTGGGGCTGTTTGCCCCAGAGTAAACGGGACAGGCTGCTGAGTAACCCCCAAATGTGGAAGCTGGGGCCGTTTGTCACAGAGTAAATGGGCCTGGCTGCTAAGTAACCCCCAAATGTGGGAGCTGGGGCCGTTTGTCCGGCTGGCTGAACCCTGGGCATTTGTCCCAAAGGCACAGCAACACACTGGTGGCCAAAGCTTTTCCTTCAGCCTGCTCTGTGTGCAGCTGAGCGCCCTGGGTCTCGGCAGGTGGGTGGCTCTGTGAGCAGCATGTGCAGGTGTTTCTGATGAGAGCAGAAAGGAGCCAGGGCACCACAGACCTGCCTCCCTCCCTGTGGGCTTTCCTAGGCAGCCACCTGGGTTTGGGCCTTGGAGGGGGCCTTGAATGTCTCAGAGAAACTCCCTTTTGAAATGCTGTTTTCATACAAATAGAAAAGCAAAAGCTTTCTAAAATGACCTCCCAATAAAGTACCAAAACATTAAAACAACAGAATTAGCTAGAAGTGAAAAAAATACCATTATGTTCTGTATTTGACCTGAGTTTATACTTTAACCACTTAACAAGTGTCAGTTTTAGACCAGTCTACTTGAAAAACACCAATATTTTTTTCCTTCACATTTTTAGAAATAAAACTCCTTTTCCTCCATGTTAGTTACAGATCAACCTTGACAACATGGCAAAATATGTATATGTTAAAATATACCTTGTGTAGCTCCACAGCAAAATTCAGCACCTCCTGCTGAGCTCCAGGAATCTTGTAAGATGTTATTGTGCACCCACTGACCTGGCAAAATATAAAATGCCCTCAGAACCCCCACCACTGACTATCTGTGCAGTAGATCACTGTGCATCAGTTATTCTGGATATACTTGGTCTGTCCACTCTCCACTTGTTTGGAGCAGACAGTAAGCAAAACGAGATGGTTTAGGCAGATGTTAATGTGCCCTGAACTAGCTTTAAAGTCTTTGGACAGTAAAATACTCTTTATTTATAGTGTAGTGCTTCTTTCACAGTTCAGGCACAGTTCAGTCCCCGTCATATAAATAATACCCTGACTATTATAATAGAAAAAAACCAGTGTATAGACCTACTTATTACACCAACCAGATAAGCCCTTTAAGGCCAGGGTAATTTATGGACTATGCTGGAACATTTATGGGCTAATTAGGCAGAGCTACAATGATAATGAATTTTATGGACACTGAAAAAGCCCTGCAGATGAGCAGCCTGGCAAAGCACAGAATGTCACACAGCTTTGAAGACCATTCATCCAGCACCAGTAAAATACAGCTCTGAGAGAGCTGGGGCTGTGCTGGCAGCCAAAACAGCTCTGGAACAACTCCTGCCCCCAGGCAGATGGGAGCTGGGAGCTCCTGCAGCCCCTCCTCAGCCACTGGTCTTGCCTGGTAAATATGAGACATGAAAATATCACATTTGTTTGGATAACAAATCATTGCCACCAAAACACAAAGGCACCAGCCCAGCAAAGCAAGACCTATGTGTTCCTAATTTTCACATCTTTCAGGAGCAAACCAGATCCTTCCTGAGATTAAAACCCACTACTTCAACCCTGATTTTCTGGGGATTGAAATTAGTCAAGAAAGGTAATTGTCTTGTTCTCTCAGCAGAGATGGTTTTGTCTGTCTCTGGAAAGGAAAGGAGTCCAGAAGCTGGTGGATTTTTGGGGACAACCTTCTCCAAACTCAAGAACTGTCCATGCCAACAATCTGAGAAACAATGCATGGAGGAGCACAGAGCTCCTGACACAGCTGAGCCATAAAAAGGAAGCACATGAGAGGTCCAAGTAATCACAGGTGACCAGGAATACAGTGGGTGACCAGAGAGGTCATGGAGTCTCCACCCAGGCAGGTATTGAAGCCCTGAGAGGCCCTGGGAAACTGCTCCAGCTGTCCCTGCTCAGAGCAGGGGGACAGGATGGTGTCAGGACTGTGGCACTGGTGCTCAGAGGGTGCTGAGCAGAGATGTGTGTGAAGTGCCACCCACTGCTGTGCCAGCCACAGCTGAGCCAGAGCAGCTGGGGAGGTGCCCCATGCCCTCCACAAGGGTCAGTGTTCATGGCTTGTTCTCTCCCAGCTGCAGACACAGGTGGGAATGCCCTGCCCTCTGCACAGCCATCCCGTGGTCAGAGCTCTCAGCTGCATGTGGGGAGCTCTCCCAGGACTGTTCGTGTATTTTACAATAAACAACCTTGGCATGAACCAAAACAAAACAAAACACAAGCAAAACAATCTTGGGAATTGACATGATAAGCCAGGAGCCCTACAGCCAGCTGGATGCCCTGAGTGCTGTTACAGACCTTTTCTTCCCAGGGTATTCTCCTCCCTGGAGCTCTCTGAATCCCCAGTCTGAGCTGAACAGGGGCTCCTGACTGTGCCAGCCAAGCCTGTAACCCCAAGGCCAGGCAAAGCCATAAGCAGAAACAAGTGGGCATCTCAAAGACTGATCTGAAAGACTCTGCAATACCAATGTCAGCTTTCCTGGAGCTGTCTTCTCTGCTTCTGTTTGCCTGCTTTGCCTTACAGCACATCTCAGCATGAAAGCAAACAGCTCAGAGATCCCTAATCCCCTCACTGCTGCTCCTGTGCTGTTATCTCAGGGCAGAAGGTCTGGCTTTGCAGCCACACACTGCATGTCACACCTCAGTGAATTGATGCAGCAACAGCTTCCTCTGATTTATGGCTGCAACTGACACTAGAAGTGGTTCCTGTACAAAAATATAAATGGCACAGGCAGTAGAAATTCATTTAAAGCCTCGAAACCTGCCCTGTGAATAGCCCTGTGCTTCTAAGTTAAGCACTCTGGGGTTTATGGGTATCTAAGCAGGGCTCAGCTCTGTGCTGAGCAGCATTTCAGAAGGTGTTCCTAAAGGTGTTTGACAAACTACAATTGTAAATTGAGGGTAAATATTGATTTCAAAAGCTTCTCAAGCAATACTTTTGTTACTCTCAGTAGGAGCTGGTACCCACATTAACACAGACCTGAGTGTTTCCCCCAGCTCAAGGAGGAGACTTCAATCCTGACATGAACTGGCTTTAAAAGCTCCAAGCCTTGCTCCTGGAAGGACCTCAGGTGCCTTCTGGAAACCTCCCTCTGCCCTGTGAGGAAAGGTGGCCTTCAGCCTCAGCAGCACTGACAGGGAATATCCAAATATGTGACTTAGGGACTTGGAATAGGCTTTCTTAAGAGAAAACACTCACTTTGACCTAAAATCTGGACTCTTTGGGACAGGAGCTTTGGGGTTCCTAATTCCTATCAGTGCCTGCTGACACAGCTAATTAGAGACAGGAGAATCAGATGGGAGCCACCTCTCCCAGCACAGACCTCAGCAGCTGAATTCACCCTCTAACCTGACTTCATGGCCAGCTAGAGATGCCTTTTTTTAGGGGCTGATTCCTTTGTCCCATGCCAGGGCCAGCTCTGGGCTCAGAGCCCATTTCTCTGCCCCAGGGGACTGGTTCCCATCTGAGCACCAGCCTCTGTAGGTGGATAAACTGAGGTGACACAAATCCACTCCCTCCTGAAGGGATGTCACATCCCATGGAACCCTGCAGGGTTGGCCACCCCCGTGCTTTGCATGTCCCTCCAGTTTCTGCTATTAATTATACTTCATTAATACACATTAATTCATATGCACACTAGTATAGGACCTTTTGTATTTGTGTGCATCTGCTTGGGGTTTGGTTTATTGGGACACCAAATAACATCACAATTTCTCATGGAATACCTGAACAACTTGTAAATTCCCATAAGTGAGTGTATTAGAAGAGAATTCAAACAAAAACCAGAAATCCAGTGAAACACATTGACAGTCAAAACACATTCTTGGAGATTCTCTATTTCCTTCAGGTTCTGAAACCCCTGAACACACAAATGGTTTTGACATTACTCATAGGATCTTTTAGGCTTTCCCCTCTTTTATTGTTTCCCTACTTGAAAATGGAGAGACATTGGAAATATTCTGATATGTTTTGATCACCTTCTCATACTGTCTCACATCTCATACTGATCATATCTCATACTTGTTTTCCAGTCAAAAAAGTGGGAAAAACAGGAAAAAATTAAATGAAAAATAGGAGGCTAGAATTGCAGCTAACCACGGCAATGCCACAAGTGAATAAGGAAGCAAAAATTTGGTTTACAGAAACCAAAATACTATAATCTTTCAGTCTAGTACTTCATTCTGATTTAGGAAAAAACAATCATTTTCCTGTATTTCCTTTTTGGTCTGACTGGGGATGAAAACTTGTGGCATATTAATCCCTTCCTAAATTAGATCTGCCCTCTGAAATGTATGGCATTGTGGGCTATAAATGGCCTAGCATTAATTGCAGTAATTTCCCCACGGCTGAAATGGATGTTGCAGGACCTTTTATTCCCTTAAATTCTCTTCATCCTTTCTTTAAATAGCCAAAGTGTGAATGTCACTGACATTTCTGTTCCTTTGGGGAGCAGTTGCACCCCCTGACCCCTGGCTGTGTCTCCCAGAAGCTGCAGTCATTTTCAGTTAAGGGTAACTGGCAGCAGAATACACTTTGTTCTGCACAGTGTTAAAAATGGGGGACTTTGTTTTGCCAACCTTCCTGAACTTCCTTTCAGTTCAACCAAGGAGTGCAACATTTGTATAAGAAAGAAATATTGTCTTCAATGGGAAATGTATTCCATGTGTGTTATAATTTATATTATGACAGATCTTTCTTAGTGTACAATATTGTTATTCACTGGGTGGAAACTTTATCAACTTCTTTCTTTCTTTTGGAAAAAAATGAGTTCTTTGAGGCGACCATAATTTTTATTTGCGGAAATACGTGATAAATTTGAATAATAAATTTATATTAAACCTCCCATTTGTATTCGATTTCCTTCATAAATCTGGGTAAGATGTCAGCTGAGCTGTTCATGTATAAAATATTAGAACAAACATTGCCTGTCTAATTGAAAAATCTGTCTTCATCAAGGACCTGGAGCTGAGCTTAAGAATGAAAGATGGAGGCTTTATTGAATGCAGCTCTGCCCCGACTGTCATGAATGCTGTCTTTTTCTTCCCCTTCACCACCTCAACAGGAACAGCAAAGCTCTATTCCCCAACTGCTCTTAAAGGCAGGAATACAAAGATATGCAGAGAAAGGAATGGTGGCTGGTGTCTGTGGAGTGCTTTATGTTGGTGAGCGTTAATCCTCCTGCACTTAGAGGATGGGAGCTGCAATCCCTGCTGGATTGGCTGCTCCAGGCTCAGAATTTACAGCCAATGCAATAATCTTGCAGGGTCACCCCCTGGGGTCACTCCTGTTATCACCAGAGGATGGAACGACAGCACTGGGGAGAGATAAAGGTGGCAGCAAAAAGGGAAATGAAAAAAGAGGCGGTGAGGGTTTCACAGACCAAGGAAAGAAAAAAAAAGGAGGAAAAACGGGGCAAAAAGAGAGCCTGTGTGTGTTTCCAGAACTGCTGGGATCTTCCTGGCTGATTTAAAACTCAGAGAGTGACTGGGAAAACCTGCCAACCCCAACAGCATGGCCTGATCCAGCCAGGCTTTCACCAGAGCCACTGCAGAGTCAGTCCTGCTTTGAACTGGAGACAGGAGGCTCTGTGGCCCTTGGAGCAGGTGAGGGTGAGAGCTGGGAGGGACCCGGAGAGAGCAGCACCCAGGGAGCCCGGCTGGAGGGTGGAGGTGCCTGCTCTGCTCACAGGGGCACGGGGCTCGACCCTGCTGAGCTTCAGAGACATGCAGCAGGGGTGAGCAGGACCCTCTCTGTTTGTTATTCCAGGAAAAGTGCCCAAGTACCTGGTAATGAGCAATTCAAGGGTCTCTGAAGCTCTTTCAAAGTTCACCTGTAAGGATGTGTGTAAGACTTTTCTCTGCTGCCCTCAGGAAGCACTGAGGTGAGTGAATGAGAAACAATGCTGGATTGTGGAGAGCAGGGACCAAAGGAGATAAACCTGTCCTTGTGTCAGGCTGGATCCTTCCCAGGGCCTCACAAACTGCTCAGCGAGGGTGGAGGCTGCAGTGCTGTGGACAGGGAGGAGCTGCAGCCAGATGTGGACTTGGCTGGCAGCAGGCAGATTTGTGCAATGCTTTGAGCTGGATCAGGTCAGAGATACTGCCCTGGCATCTCCTGCAGATGGGAGCAGCTGCTGGGTGCTATCCACAGCTCTGGAAACTGGGTTCAGTTTCTATCCCATCAGATAGAAAAAAAATATTATTATTATCATTATCATTATTTTATTTATTAATATTGATGTTATGCTACCTTTTTCAAAGCACTCGGCTCCTCCAAACCCTGGATTTCAGTTTTTTGCAAATTATATTTCATTGTCTTTCAGCTGTGGGCTGGTGCTCCCACCACAGAGCCAAGGGTGTTTGCACTGGCCTGAGAGCTGCTTTGTGCCCAGCCCTAAGCCAAGGCACAACTTGAGTAACAAGGAGGAATGTGGAGATGAGAAACAACAAAAAACTGCCAAGGAGGCCTAAGAAGATGTAACCTGGACAAGAAGCAAAATCTCAATGTAAGCCACAGTCATGGGTCTGTTCTGATGGACAGTAAAGGTGACATAACATCAATATTAATAAATAATCCTGTAGCCACTGAAAACTCGATATTCCATCTTTCAGGATATCCTGCACCAAAGGATTGAAGACACTTCTAAAAGTTCAATGTCTGCTCATGACTCTTCCAGCTCCTCAGCAGCACCTTTGTGAAGGCAGGAGGTGGGTGAAGAGCACCCACTTTAGTGTGTCAAGCTTTCCTTGAACTCAAGGATCTCCCAAGCCACACAACTCCTGGTAAGGAGCAGTGTGAGCACACCAGAAACACAGGAAAAGGAACTGACGACTTCAACCAATGTAAGGAAAACCAGAGACTAACAGATTTGTCAAAAAACTGTCTGTCAAAAGAAAATAAATGACATTTCTGCTGCACTCAGAAATGAAACCAGTATCAGCCTCAGCCCTCAAAGTACTGGAGATCATGTGTCCCTTCTTGGTAGCTGGAAATTCATCCAAGGTTTAAGACAATCTCATTTGTCTCCTCTTGCAGGTTTTTGGCCCTAATAATTTTTCATGTAGGCAGTACTGCTGCAGTGGAATCACAGCCCAGCAATGCCTTTCACCTTTCAGGGAGAAACTAGGGAGGGATAGCATGACTTGTGATAGAAATATTTTTTGTTCAGCCAAAAAGATAAGGAAAAAAATCCCATTAACCGCAACACAAGTACTCAGTAAGAACCTAAGAAAACTGGAATGAATATTCTTCAACTCCTGAAAGGATCTGCAAATTAAAATGTCTCATTTTCTGGTTTTGATGAAACACAGAAACACTCCAAGGAAAGTAGAAACTTTCTGTGATTTGCTTGTTTTGGCAGAAATTAAATAGTTTCTGATAATAACTTTTATGAACACTGCTTTTACCAGCCTCTGCTCTCACCATTCCTTTATTAAAATCTAGGGAAGCCTCTTATTAAAAAACATGTAAAGGAATAAACTTAAAGCAAATCACCTCTCTGTTTGCATGAAGTGCTAGTGGAGCTGTAGAGGAGGTGGCTTCCAACCAAAGACAAAGGAAGACCCTGCCATGTCCCTGGGGACAATATTCAGGTGGCAGCAGGGATTCAGTCACAGAACTTCAGGAGTGTGAGCTTTTAACCAAGTTTGCAGAGCACCATCACAGCGTGGGAGCAATGGCAGCAGTGGCATCCTCCTCCCTGGTGGATGATCCCACACCAAAGGCTCCAGCACAGCACTGCTGCTCTTGCACCTCAACAACAGGGTTTGTTCTCAGGCCTCATAACCACCAACACACTTCAGGAATGCCAGAGGGATGAATGTGAATTCCAGAGGTAACAAGAGGAAGGCAAGAGGTCAGTGCTGGCTCTGGGGGTTCCTGACTCTGGGAGATCCAGGGGCTGATGGGAGCAGTGCTCACCCTTTGCAGTTTCCATCTGATACTGTCATTTATGGAATGACCTGTCTGTTAACCCTGCCCCACTCTCACTGCACCAGCAGCAATTCAGGTGGAGCTCAATAACCTCTGTCATTGTCCTGGCCTGCCATGAGGTTTCTCAGCTCAATGCCACACTTGAATGACACTCTGTCATTATGCTATATTTAGGTAATGAAAGGTGTAATTAGCTTTGTTCTGCTGCAAGCTGATCTGACCCTGTATGCATTATAAAAGGTAATAAAATAGGTGCCCAGATATAAAACCCTGAATAAGCATATTATTCAGTGTAATTTCACGAGGCAAAAACTGATGAAAGAACTGGGGTGAGGGAGCCTCAGCTGCTGCAGTGCCCAGCCAGGCTCTCTGTGAGAAGGCACAGAGGAAACACAGCTGAGGGACGTGGGGGCATCAACAGAGCCAATCCTGAACCAGTCCCTGCTGGGGCAGCTCTTCTATAATTGATGGCATTTTGTGATGATTGCTTTCCTATTACAGCACTGTATCTTATCTCCCCATTGTCAGGGGAGCAGCTTTATGTCATTGTTAGGGCCAGCATTATCCCGGGCCCATGGCCTTTGTGGGGCTGTCGGCCTGTCACTAATTGTGCTGCCTGACCTTTGTCTGGCACTGTGGCCATCTGCTCTATCACAGCCCATCAGCCTGCAGAGGAATGAATGGAAATGAGAATATAAAAGTCCTGGCAGGAGAGATACTGGGCTAGAAGCTCTGGATGCCAAATGAGTCAGTCCTTGGGACATCACACATTTTCTTAGCATGAGTAATTCCAGTTGGGGAAAAGAGTTTTGTGGTATTTGCAAAAAAATGCTGGTGTGTTTTATAGGGATGCTGTCCCCACCAGCAGGTCCTCACTGATTTACCAGGGGAGAGTCACCTCAGCTTTGGATTGTGCCTTAGCTTTTCAGGGAATATCCTGAATGCTTTCCTCGTTCCCAAGACAGTGGAAAATCATGCAATGGCTCACACTCTGCCACATCCAGGCCATGATCCTGCAGATGAGATACTCCTCCACCTCCCCTTGATTCCAGCTGCAGCAGGACCAAGGTCCCACAGTGAAACATGCCAATGGAAAAAAAACCCTCTTGTGCTCCACCAGAGGCTGACCTGGTATCAGTGGCTGGGAACCACTGAGAGAGTGGTTGGGAACCACTGAGAGGTTTGAGCAGGGACAGGAAGCCAAGAAAATGTGGGCACCTGAGCCACCAGCTGCTGGCAGGGAGGCTGGTACTGCCCATCCATGGAGCTCTGGGACTTGGCAGTGCCCCACACACATTTGGAAGGGAATCCAGCATTTGGGTGTGTGGGCCTGCCCCTCGTGCCCGTGTCACCCATTGTCCTCTGAGATGTGGCTGCTCCTGAGGTCCCACCCACCATTCCCACACATGGTGGTGCCTGGGAGCTCCTGGCCAAAACTCACCTTGGAGATGAGGGGGTTTTCTTGTACACATAAAACATACCTTGGAGGAGCCCCCTCCAGGGTGCTGGACAACATTTTCAATAATGGACACGATCCAAAGGCTGCTGGAGCCACGGGAAATGGACTCCACTCATCCCTCCCATGGACTCCAGTGGGCTTTAAAGCAGGGCCTGTGATCAGCAGCCTATGAAGTCTCCTCAGGAAAGCCTCCCACAATAAAGATGTTTCACCTGATGCAGATGTTTGTAAAACATTTCTCAAGCAATTAAAAGCAGGTAATGCTGAAATTGCGTGGGAATAGACAGAGGGAAATGGTTCTGTTTGCTCTTTGCTAATGACCAGGACTAAGGGTGTTTGCTCCCTGCTGGGAAGAAGGACTTTCTCAGGCACATTCCCTAGGTAAGGCAGGAGCTGATGGTGAAGATGACCCAACACCAAAGGCAAATATTCCATTTATTGCCCTCTGGTCAGCTGGGACCAGCAAGTGACTTGTGCACACCTGTCCCTCCATCCCACTTTGGCACCACTTGCTCTTCTTTCCCTCTGCTGGGTCTCTAACCCCTAATTTGTTTGCCATGCATAAAGGAATAAATGTTTTCAATAGCTTGAATGTAGTTATCTTCTAAAGAAAGGCACTGACTCTCAGGGAAGTCTTTAGACCAGCACTAAAAATCTCCTATAGCAAAAATGGTTGAGAGAGACATTAAAAATACCCCTTAATGTTTACAGTATTTACTTCTTTTTATTTTTTTTCCCTTGTGTGTGGTATCTAATCAACTCTTCCAATTCTATTATTTCCCAATAGCATGTTAATCAGAATATTTAAATCAAGTTTTCCTACCCTCATATCCAGCATACACATTCTAGGATATAGGAAAAATCCATGAAGCAGCCAGGAGTATGAAAGCAGGTATGGGGACACCAACTCAAACCCACCCTGGCCACCAGAGATTTCAGCCAGGAATTACAAGGCACAAAGCCCTGTACTTCTTGTGAGGTCAAAACAGATTTCCCAACAATCCTCTTGGATTTCATCTCTTCTGAATTATTTCATCTGGAGCTTGCCTATCAAGCCAAATCAACACACCAGCTACAAGCAGCCATACAGCTGATTTTCCCCCATTTCTTTCTCCACAAAGAGCCAGACAAAGCCACAGCAAGATCCTCCATGTCTGCAAGCCCCAACCTGCCATGGGCAGCTGGACACAGCCTTGGAGCACCCATGGCCAACACCTCCCCAGACCCTCAGTGGGACACAGCAGCCATGCCTCTGCTCTGGGGACATGATGGATATTTTGTCCTGATGCTCCCCATGGAAAAACCAACAAACACACACACACCTTCTGACAGTCCCATAACCCGGCCACTGCTGGGGGGTGGGAAGCCCCACCCTGCCAGCAGAAATCACTGCTGTGTTCAGGCAGGCACAGAGAGCACCAGGTACCCTGCTCTGCCACAAACTTCCTCCTTAGCCTTGGGAAAGTCACTTCACTGCCACAATTTGGGTATTAATGGCTGTGAGATGCATGAATATTTTTCCATTTGCTGTCGGTAAAGTTGGGGTAATGGCTTGGCTCCACCTTGCAGGAGGGTGGTGAGAACAAACCAATAAAGGTGGTAAGACAGTCCCAGCCTGCTGGGATGGGGGCCACACACATTCCTGAAATAGATTTCCTTGGGGTCAAGTTTCTCTCGAGGTGGTATTTCGAAAGCTAAACATGAAGGGGTAATGAATTACTGCTCAGGATAAAGCCAGTCCTCAGCTATTCAGAGTTTGCATAAGTCTCACAATGCTTTTATCAGGGCCAGCTCCTGTGCTTATTAAAAATCCCAGTAATGTCCTCTTCCACTGGCTTTCTCTGGCCTTAGGTGATACTGTTCCCTGAATACAATGAAAATGTGACACTTGAAAATAAATGTGTTCTTTCCAAGGAAATCTGGCTCGGATGCCTGATAAATTCCACCACTCGCTGGGCTGCTGGAATTTGAAGAATCCCTCCCCATCCTTCAGCTGGTATTTTCTTAAAAGTAACTATCAGGCATTATCAAAGGTGGGGAATTCCCGAAGGCCCTAAGATCCCAGCTGGATCAAAGCAGGCAGAGATAAGATCAGCAGTGAGCACATCCCCGTTCTGCGGAAGGCAGGTGGGCGGGAGGATAAATCCAGCACGGGCCGTGCCAGAGCTCGTGCAGAACAAACACTGAGCTACCCCAGATGCATTTTCATCTCCCTTGTCTGTGACAGACCATGTCCCACCTGCGGGGAGAGCAGCACCTCACCTCGGGTGGATTGCAGCTGGCACCACTGCCCGGGGCTCCTCGGCTCCCCTGCCAGCCCAGGTCCCTCTCCGGGCACAGCAGGGCCCTCCCCAGCCAGGCCAGAGGGGTGAGATGGGATCTGCCTACAGCCCAACGCTGGAGAACACAGCTTGTGTCTGAAGGAGATGTGCTGAATGTGGTTTTCCACAGCTCCTGCACAGTTTACATTCCTTTAAACTTCCCTCAAAGCTGAAATGCCTTTAAAGTTCTCTAAAAGATACCAGGTCTGTGATGGTTTCTCACCAAAAGATAGCTGAGACTTCATGTTTCATCTTAAATCAAGACAGCTTCAGTGATTCCACGTTTCTGCAGCAGATGCTGAAATCTGTCACAGAAAAGTGACACAAGAACACAGGACTCCTGCTTCCCAATCAAGGCTGTTTGGGCAAACTTTGCAAACATAAATAGATGTATATTCATATTTATACATTCATCTCAGCTGGATCATATTTATACATTCATCCTCCTGTGGATGGAGGAGCTGGCACTGCCTGTTCAGATTTCTCTTTTGCTTTGAGTTTTCTGTAATGTCTGACCAGGGTAAATAAAAATAATGAATTCTGCATCCTCCCTGGGCTTCCCTCTCTCTGACCCCCATCCCAGCCACAGGGTGCAGTGCTGCTGTCTGCACACAGCAAAGAACTGCACAGCCTATTCCTCTCCAGTCAGGTATTTAGCAGATAGATTAAAGACACATTTTTACCAACCTGAGTTATAAGAAAATCAAAGTAAAGGGGAAATCCTAACAGCATAAGAGCAGCACTAATTGGAAATATTACAACATAAGAGCAGGTGCTGCTCCTGCAACAAATGCTGATTTCACAAGGTGTTTGGAGAGAAGATGCTGCACATCCTCAACAATTCCGTGGCATTTCTCTTTTTCTACCTTTTAAATATTTTCATATGGCCAGTGGATGGCAGTTCCCAGGTAGGAATTAAATCATGCTTGCTCATTGTTTTCATTTTACTTCTCTAACTTGCTGTAACAGTTGTGAGCTTGGTTGGTGTGGAATGGAAATGTCAGGGGAAGCATTTTTTATTAGTGGCTTCTGGAGGAAATGTGCCAATAACTGTGCTACCATTATTTGTTTCACCAGTCTGAATTCACATCAAGAGAGAGAGCTGAGGTCAGGACCAGGGATTGCTGACACCACCATCTGCTGGGAATGGAGATCTGTGCTAGGACTTTGCCTATTTTAGTTTTTATGGTTATTTTACTACTCATTTTAATGCCAGAGTTTCCATTTTTCACATCCTGATTGCTTTCAGGTGCATCAGTTCATATAATACTAGCAGAGGATGCATTTTTAAAATGTTTTTCCAAGGACCTGGAAAAGAAATTTTTAGGATTTTCCTGCCTTGTGGGGTCACTCACAGTGTAGGTTCTGTTAGTGCTGCTGTTTGGTTGCTAATGTGACAAATTCATGGTTTTTTAAATGGGTTCAGTGCTTCACAGGCAGTGTGCACATCACCTCAAAAATGTGACATGCAAAGAGAAAAACAGCAGCACATAACAATACCACTACACTGAAAATCTGGGTGAAAATGCATTAAAAATTCTCCCTGATGGCAAAAGCATTCTGTTAGTTTTTGTCTTTCCAGTCTGTACAGAAAACAAGGCAGCACGCCCTGAGCTCAAAGAAAATGTCATTTTTCCAAGATCTTTTACCTTTTGTAAAAGGCTTTTTGAGGAGGAATGTGTGAGGAAGTGGCAAGGATAGACAGGTAATTATTAAAGATGACAGAAGCAGGATGTGGTGCTAGGAAATGCTTCAAGGACTCAACCAGCAGAGTCTCACTGCTTTCAGCAAGATTTGCAAGTGTGTAGTAAAGTCAAGCATATACTCAAACAGTGGTAGGCTGAATAAGGATGGACTTATGCACATATTCAAGCTCTTTGATGAAGTTTCTTATTAGTGGGTTTCATTTTATACAACTGAAAGTGCCTGGGTGAGTTCTGGGATGTTAATAGAGAGTGTCTTTGCTGACCAAGCTCAGACAGTGGGTGGAAAAAGTTGTGGAATGGTGTTGAAGAGCATTCCAGAGCAAAATTAGCTCTGCTTCACATTATATATATTTCAAAACATGGGCAAACTGTTAATAACAAGATGAGACATCAAGGCATGCATCAAGGATAACGAGTTAATCATTAAATTATTCCTGTCTGTTTACATTGTCAGACAAAGTAGCAGTCAAAACATTCAGAACGTTGCCTCAGCGCTAGAAAATCCACAGGGAAAATACCTTTTCAGCACTTAAAATAACAATTTTCGAGCTACTGAGTCATCAGAATTAGTTCTGCACTGTTAAACTTTAAAGGAATTCTGCAGATAAAGGAGTCCATGAAGTGACTCTGAGTCAATTGTGCGATGAAAACGATTTATGCTGGAAAACAAAAAGCCCCCCTCACTATTACTTTTGGTATTTTCTCATCTTCACCAACATCAAGCATTGTTGTTTCTCTGTTGGACTAAAGGTATTTAACAGACTAACACGGTGAGAGTGATCTCCTTAACAACCACACTGATTTATGCAGAAGATCAGGCTGCCTCCCCATTCCCAGCACAATGCCACTCCAGAGAGGACAGTGTCCTTCCTTCCCTCACTGGCATCAGTGATATCTCATCCCTGCCACAGACTCCTCAGAAATGCTCAGAAATGATGAGGAAGGGGCTGATTTTCTGCAGGTTCACCTGCTCATCTCAAAGAATGACACGGCTGACAAGGCACCAACCCTTCAGCTCTCTGTGGTTTAGCAGCTCTGCTTCAGGATTGTTTAAAGCACTGCAGAATTGCTCTGGACAGCTGGGATTCCTCCCAAGGTGACTGTTACGGAGTTATGGAAAATGGGAAGATGCACATGAAAAGGAAGATACAGATCTAGAGTAATTTTCTGTGTTTATTTACAGAATGTCTGTACATAACTCCTACAGAGTTACTCCTACTTTAGGTGAGCATACTGTGCTCAGCCTGAAGATCTAAAATGTTTGGAGAAAACAGAATTATTTTGATGCCAAATGTCCTCAGTCATTTCTTCAGTGAGACATTCTTTGAATGGGTCCCTTAAGATATTTTCACTTGTTTGCTGCCTCACTCTAACCGTGTGCAGTGGGCACTACTGTGTGTCCCTTGATCTGGCTCCTGGTCACTGCTGGCCACAAGCCACGAACTGATCTCCAGTCCTCTCCTTGTCCCACCATCCTGAAGAGCCAAGTGTCCCACTGCAACCCCAAGGGCTGCAAACACACCCAAACACAGCCTCCTTCCTGGGAAACCCTCAGGACAGCACCACAGATCCCCGGGACAGAGATCCCCGGCCATTCCAGACCCTGCAGGTGGGATCACCTGGAACCACGGCTGCTCCTACAGCTGAGCCCCCCAATCCCCTGGGCAGCCACGGGCGGCCAGCGCGGAGCCGGCAGCACCGGCGTGTCCTGGCACTGTGGAGATTCCCAGGCTGCTCCCTGCAGGCTTTCCATGGATGGATGGATGGATGGATGGATGGATGGATGATGGGTGGATGATGGATGGATGGATGGATGGATGGATGGATGGAATGGATGGATGGATGGATGATGGATGGATGATGGGTGGATGATGGATGGATGGATGGATGGATGGATGGACGGATGATGGATGGATGGATGGATGGATGGATGGATGGATGGATGGATGGATGCATGGATGGATGGATGATGGGTGGATGATGGATGGATGGATGTGTGCCTTGGGGCGGCTACTGCACCAGGGCAGGGCAGGGCAGGGCAGGTCGGTTCTTCCCCAGCCCCACTGCAGAACTCTGGGGTGATCACCAGGCCCGGCAGCCCCGGGCGGCTCTGGAGCTCTCGGCCTGCAGCTTTTCAATATCAACCATTACCTCACTGGGCTGGGCATTTCCACTCCTGCCCCTCTCTTGCTTGGTCACAAGATGGTTAATTAGAGAGATGATGAGGGTTTCATCATATCCTCATTGCTGCCTTCCAAGGGGGAGAATTGCAGAAATGCAACGAGCCAAATTTCCTCGCAGTCAAAAATTAATTTGAAAGCTGTCCAGTGAAAGTATATTTTTTCTGTAGCTATATGACATTTGCACCTACTGGGACAGTGGAGGCTGTAATGTATCTATCAGATATAACAAATGAAGTGAAAAATCATTCAGTGTTTAAAAAAATATTCTCAGGAGGATACAGTCCTTGTTGACACTACCTTCTTTAGCAAATTTTTCATGATCATTATTTCCTCATCAAAAACATTTTCTACACGGATTGGGGTATGCTCAGTTCTTGGGTATTTCCACACACTAGTGGTGTTTGTTGTTTTATTTGAGAAAAGTGAGATTTTTGCATGAAGAGTGATCTTTAGTTCTCTCAAAGTCATGTGGGTCAATATATTCCCAGTGGGAAACAATCCGACCATCACTTTGGACAACAAACATAACGTGTGAAAGAATCAATGGAAAACAACTAGAATTGCACGAATGTTTAGCAAAGCTTGAAAATATTTTATAAGCACATTTTTGCTTCATAGAAAGAGAAAACAAACACTGAAAGCTACCAGTTTTCAGACCTATTTTCTACTAAAGGTTAGTTTGAGCAGCTCTAAAACTGTCACAGAACAGGACTTTAAACAAGATGGGGAAGATAAGTCCTGACCTTTGAATATCACGAACATTTATTCAAGTGAAGAATGACTCATGATGACTGCATGAATCCATGGAGGGGACTTGGTTTGCAGCAATTTCACCGTGAGCATTTCAGCCAGCCCCACTGCTGAGCAAATTCCCACTGTGGCCATTGTGCCACAGCTCACAACATTCCACAGAGCACACCATGGCCCAGGGGAAGAGCTCTGGGATGCTGACTGCATTTTGGGTTGAAATATTATCAATCCCTGGAGGCCAGGAGCTGCCTGCCATGGCAGCACATTGCTGAGGTCCAGACAGGAGGGTAAAGAATGGCATTTCATGCCACTAATACACTGCTGCAGCCCTTTCACATGAGCAGTGCAAGCATGCAAGCAACTGAGTGAGCTTTGCAATCTAAAAGCAACAAGGGACCCTAGAAATTTCAGTTGGATTTCATATTCACATCTTATGGAAATCTCTAATAAGGGAGTGGGAAGCAACTTCATGACCACAAGAAGCAGAGAGGAATGAGAGGCAGAAGCCAGCTATGGTACCAAGCACACAAACCAGCAATTCCCAGTCCACTTTCTTTTTTGAACCAATATATTCCTGTTTTTCTTTCTACAATGCAGCCCTTTCTGTGCATCTGACAGGGCACTATTTTTGCAGAAATAATGTGAGTGGTGCCACTACTGCACTGCCACTGGGCACAATTCCTGCAGAATATCCTCAGATTCACCTGTGCTGAGCCTAATTGCTGCTCATACAACAATTAATACTCATATCTTTAAGACAAACACACCTCCCAGTAATCTTGTGCATGACCCTGATTTCACATTTGTTTTGATGGTGTTTTGAGAGCTTAAGCCTCATTTTTCTTATCTGCTAGCACAGAAGAATGATCTTATGTTTTCTACTGGCACATGTTTGTTACAGGTTTTGTGCAGCTTCCTGGCAGTCGAGGCAGAAAACCCCAAGCCAAATGGATCTGGGATCTGACTGGGTCTCATGGGGAGAGAACAGGGCTATTCCTGGTTATCCATCTCTGAGACAGAAATGATTTGCTGTGCAGAGCCTTCAGGGACACCTTGTTTTAGCTCCATCTTTTGCACTGTTATGGGCAACTGATTGCAACTCCAGTGTTTTGGTTCACAAGAGCACGTGTGCTCTGGAGAGATGCTGTGAGATAGAGCTGGATTCCTAGGCTGGCACAAACAAGCAGATGTTCCTTTTGAACAACATGGAAACCAACTGCTCTCGAGATCCTACAGGACCTCCAAGAGAGACTGAGGTGCTCATTTCTTTTGCCCCTGAGCAGCCAGCACTGCTCACCACTGACTCCTCCAAGGGGCCATGGGTGATCAGACCCCAGCCTGGTGAACAGTGCAAGGGCTGTTGCCGTTTTCACTCCACTGAGCTGATTTCGTGTCCCAAGGCGCACAGGAAGCGATGGCACCTCCAGTGGGAATGGCACTGCTGCCTCTGCAGCTCCCTGCTGTCGATGAGCTGTGACCTGGCAAGGCTGAGCTCTGATTTCCAGCTCTGCTGAGAGCCTCCCCAGCCCACCCTGGGGACAGGGACAGAGCTCTGCTGTGCTCCTGCACACCCTGCCCCACACAGCCATGTCCAGGGGCACGGCAATGAAACCTTAGCAGTGGAAGCACCACTCCAGCTGCCTCCCCACAGAGGTTATTTACTTGCTTCAAATGTCAGCTGGGCTATTTTTTCCCCCCTCTCTCCCTCCCTCTCTCCTTCCCCTCCTCCTCCTCCAAGATCCTCACCTAGCAAAGATGATGAAATGCCAAGAAGAAATGTCACTCCTGCAAGTGAGTTTGCTGTGGGGCATGAGTTGCACTTTGATAATAGTATTTGTTCTGTGGGTGGTCAAATTCCCCTCCGCCTCCCCTGTTTGGTCCCAGCCATTATCTCACACAAAGATAAGGTTCATTAGGAGCTCCTCTGAGCTGTGGACACTGCAGAGCTCATGAAGAAGCATGTTCATCAGTGATAGGGCTTATTAGTGATTGCTGCTTTCATGAACCTTTTAGATTTATTTTGCTGCTTTCTCTAGGTGGGAAGTCCTTAAAAAACTTTACAAACCAGGCTCATTTTGAGGCACACGTGTATGTGCAACCCATGGTACACATTAAGTGTACGTGTGTTGTTTATGGGTACAATTAAATCTAACTTTAGTTTGTGCTTGGGCTCACAGACCTACTAAAAATAATGCATTTCCAAACCTGAGAACTAACCCAAATTCATTTATACAGTTTATCCCAGGCTTGGCCTGAGATTCAGGACTATCTCTCTTTTGCAGCCCAAGTGACAGCATTGTCCTGCTGTTCTGGCAGCAGAAATAGAATATTCCTGTTCCTGGTGGTTAGGAGGAGGCTTTCTAATTCTATAGTTTATGAAGATAACATCAAGAAAATGTAAAAACGTCTGGCATAATTTCTCTTAAAACTGATTCACACCTTAAAGCTTAACCCCTAAAAACATTTAGTGGCTTTATGTCAGCATAACATATTTCAGGAGGAAGATAAAAAAAAAAGAGATCCTGGAATGTGTCCTGCATCTACTCCAAGAGGACTGCACAGCCTTCCATGCACCAGCAGTGCCAGATGCCTGTAGCTTTCTAGGTAGAGACTGTATGAATGAGAAGATGAGTGAGAGGAGATAATATTAACATATAAAATAAGGAGCAGTGCTGGGAAATAGACTGGAACTATTTATCTTTTTTTTTTTCTGCATAGCATGAACAATGAGCTTACAACCTGAAAGGAACACTTTTCTATGGAACAGAAATCTAGGTATTGCCATTCTTCACCCTGTGATTACACTGCCACCATGAACACAGTGAGAGGAATAATAACACCCCACATCTATCTATAGGAAAATAATAAACACAATAGACACAAAGGGGAATATTACAGAAATATAATAGCTACAAATGGTGAGTAAACAAAAGCTTTTGAATGCATAAAACCTTTGAATTTTCAGGGCAGAGAATCTACATTTGTCTGCTTAGGGGATGGGTTTTGATGTGCCTATTGCACATTTACCTCTCCAAAAATGGTTTCTCTGGGCTGCTGCCAGAGGCAGCTCCTGACCAACTGCATCCCCAGCTGTGGCACACAGCCCCACATCCCCAGGGGCACTGCAAGGAAATGAATGCAATCTCCAACTGCTGTCAGGTTTCCTCTCTCAAACTGCACTAATAAACTCATCAATGATAATGAGCAAAAAATAATAATGGAAAAGTATTCAAACTTGAAAAATGTCCAAATTTTTACTTTTGTTGTCACGGGTTTTGCCACTAAGTTGAAGGACTCATTAATAGTGAGGTAAAATTTTATTCTCAGATTAATTTCATTTGCTCTGCAAGATGTAGTGGGTTGCAAGGGCAGACATGAGGACTGAATTTGGCTTTTGAGAGGTTTAAAATACTAACCAGACCCTGGAAACTGCTGTTATCTCAACATCAATTTCCAGCCTGATTAGGGAGAGAAGTTTCATTTGGTGTGTGTGCTGATTCCCAAGCCATGAGGTCATGCAGCACTGGCACCCAAACTCCATCCCCTTATCCTCTAAGCCCTTCACACAAGGAATGGCTCTTGGGGACTGGGAGCAGACTCAGTCTGTACACCCATTTGTTCTTCCAAAAGCAAGATATGCCATGGTAAACCTTCCATACTTCAGCAAAGCCTCTGAGGATCAGTGATGACTGATGCCTGCACACATGCAAACACAGGCTTATTTATGACAGGCTTATCTAGCCAGGTTTTACACAGTGATGTTGAAAATAAGGGAATCAAGTGAAAAATGACAGCTGGGAAACTTCCACCTTGCCCTTTGCCTTTTGTAAAAGCTCTTTTTGCTCTATGGTCATGGAAAGGGTATGAGTAGAATGAGCAGAGGAAAATCTCCTTGAGTTGTCCCCATCACTGGGAACAAACTTACCTTGCTCCCCAAAAGAGCAGCAGTTCTCTCCTTCCTTCTTAACAATCAGCAGTAATACCTCCCTCTTTTATGCCATAATCCATCCTCTATAAACGGAATCTCAGATAATCAGCAATAAAGGTGCCTTATTCTTGCTCCCTGTCAAATATCAGCTTCACATGCCCACATGAAGAAACCTTTTGGAGCAAGCTCACAAGAGAGACATGGTGCAAGTGCTTCCAAAACAATGGGGCTCCTCCTTCCCTGAAACCCAGCTGACATGAGTTTCTAAATACCCTGGGATGCTCTGCAGAGCCAAACATCCTGGCCCTTGTCCTCAAGTGTGACAAAAACAGAGACCTGGCTGAGAAATTCACAGCTGATTCATGCCATGCTTTATATACATATATATATATAAAACACTTTTCCACAGAGGATCACAAAATGAGAGACGAGAGCACAATCCATCCAGAGCTGTCACTGCAATCCAAGCTGCAGATCCTGACACATACTCCTGTCTTGTTAAAGTGCTCTAACATAAATGCTACAGAGCTGGCAGGGGAAAGGCCTGTGGGGTGAGCTCTCATGGAAAAAAAAGATAAAATGAGAAAGATAATGATGCTAAACATGAGTGCATGCAATTATAAGTCCACGGTGTCTATGTCTTTCAAACACAAGCAGATATGGTTACCTCCTTTATTCCCCATGGTTAAAAGAAGCATTTGTGTCATAGCAACTCTTGAAAAAATGAATGAGTTACTTGAGATTTTTTTCAAGCTACTGAGGGGATTTGTTTGCCACAGTGATCATTGAATTGACTGGGGTGTGAGGGCCTGGGCTGCCTTCCTGTGTGCCCTGTGGCACATTGGTCAGTGTGCTGGGCTCCAGGCTGGGTGAGCAGGGGCTCACAGTGTGTGGACACACAGCACAGCTTTCCCTGTGCTCAGGCAAGGAGGGCTTTGCCATTGTAGCACAACAGTAAAGCATTTCCACCCTGAACATGACCTCGGTTATTTTTATTTTTACTGCCTAGATTTGCAGTGGTGTGGCAAAAGGGGGTGGGAGAAAAGAGTGGTAATCCCAGCTCAGCAGAACTCTGCAGTTTCTCCAGTCCCTGCACACACCATTCCCCATAAGCCACTCGGATCCCCTTCAGGAAATCATGTTTGTGCTGTTTTACCACCCAGAAGCTGAGGTAAGCTCTCACAGGTTTAGATGCTGTTAAGTGCTGCCCTAGAGAAACTTCCAGTCCAAGCTGGAAGGCCACAGACACCCTTTTACCCTTTGCAGCTATTGCAGAGGTCGAGATTTTTGATAGAAAAGGCTGCAGCCACATTGTCAGATGCAGGGACAGAAAGTTTTTCTCCAAGTTCCTGCTGTCACAGACTTTCACATTGCCCATTCCACCTCATTTTAGGCAACACAACTGTGCTGGAGTTCACCTGGTGTGCAGGGACTAAGAGCTCCTCAGGAGCACCCCTGATCCCTTTGGAGAACTGCTCATGGGACAGTCCAGCCCCCCAGGAACAGATACCCAAACAGGAACAGACCTATGGAAGCCCCTGAAGTGCTGTGCATGTGGCACAGCCCATGCTCTGTTTGCTCTGAGCTACAAATGTCACCTCAGGGTGACACACAACCCTTTTCAAGCAATCAGTTAAAAGTGTAGCTGTGTCCTGGAATGAAAAGGAGAGGAGGAAAAGAAAGGAAACTTCATTCTCCTGACAGTGAACTGTGGTTGCAGTGCAAGGAAGGAGCTCAGGGGCTGTGTTTGTGCACAGCATTTTACAGGCTTTGGGGCCAGCTACAAGCTCACCAGTTCATGAACTCCCTCTTGGCCAGGGCCCAGGGCTGACACCAGCTGGGCACTTTTCAGCCTTTATAAAGTAAATTACACTCCAGGAGGCTGTCACTCTTTGCACAAATGAGGAAAACTCAAGGTGAAGCCATACCACAAAGTAACGTGCCAGCACACAGACAGGCACTGAGGTAACCCTGCAGGGCTGCTCTGCCACAGCTCCAGCCACGGGGAGGAGGTGGCACACACAGCTGGCACACTGCAGTGCTGGGGCTGGGCCTGCTAAAGGTGCTGCTCTGCCATTTAGCAAGCAGTGCTTACTTCTCAGGCCTGGGCTTGAGGAGAACCTCTGGTCCCCACTGTACAGAAATTTGAGGTGAAAGCTGCTAGTCATGTAAAGGGTATGGTTATGAGTCAGCAGCTTCACCAGTTCCCCAAGGATTTTGTTTTTACTTTAATATCAAAAGAACAGCATGAAATCCAGGTCCTAGCCTCAGCTCTTCCCAGCAAGAGGAATAACTCATATTTCCAAGGAGCTGCTGGGTGACAATTCCACCTGGATGTGTGAGATCAGCTTTCACCAGCTCCTGTGCTGAAAGCAAGAGTGCTCTTATGGAGAGAGCAGAGGTCAGTGCTCAGGGTCTCTGGTCTCAGCTCCATGACAAGAGGTATGTGACCTCCAGCATGAGTGCCAGGGCTCAGCTCCTCCCTCTCCCTGAGACCTAAAACATGCCTTTGCCATTTCACTGCAAATACCCTGGGAAAATGCTGCTGCACCCTATTGCTCTGTAACTCTTTGGGGAGGTGAAAATCGTGCTCTTGGTTGCTGCTTTATGGAAGGGGATATTCATCTACTCCTGAGTGGCCAAGGCAAAAGGGAAAGTGAGTTCAGGGCAATCCATGTGGTGAGGGACTGAGTGTGAGCAGTGCTTTCTGTGCTTTGTGGGCTGCCTGACCTTCAGCTGAAACCACAACATTTTTCACAGTCCAACCAATACTTTAGGGGGAAAAAAAAAAGCAAGAAGCAGAAGGTACCAGTTAGATTTGCCAGGTATGAGACAATGTAAAAGCAATGAAACTTTGAGGACACAGCAGAGGCTGCTGCCATCTCTGCTGGTAGCAGCAATAATGCCCTGCACTTACAGGCACTGTCAGCTGCCAGGGTTAGGCAGCCACTGTAACTTATCCCACTTCTGTTCATTTAGGGCTCTTTCATGTAGACACACTGAAGAGCCTTTCTTTCAGTACAAAAGCAAGATGATGTGTCTGTGATGGTTAATGCTCAGGAGAACCCTGTGAGACACAGAAGGGGGAATGGGCTGAGTCTGCAGGGCTTTGCTGAGTCCTGCAGGGGACTGGGCTGCAGAGCTGAGCTGGACACTTCTGTCTCCTGAGATTTCACCTCTGTTCCCTCAGACTTTGCTACCAAAACAGCTTTGCTCTGCTATCTGACCAGAGAGGAGGTCCCATTACACAGCTCATTACACATCAGAAGAGCCCCAGGCTTAGCCTCAACGCTAGAAAGGGCAATCCTATAAAAGGGTTCTGTCCAGAAATGGACTTTCAGCCAAACATGGCTTATTTTCATCCACACATACCTTCCTGGGTCAGCAGCCAGGTAGAAAATTTGCCAATGGGAACAGTGATTTAGTATCATCAACAGAGGTGAAGACTACAGGGAAGCTCAGAACAAGCAGGTAAATTGGAAGAAAAAATTCACTGATGACAAATGTAGGTAATGCCTCCTACAAAGCAAAATGGAAAATTTGCATTTGGCACACATATTCTCCTGCCTGTGGCCAGGGAGAACTTAGCTTAAAGATCTGAAAGAAAATTCTCCATACCTGGTACAGCAAGCCAAATAAGTAAATAAAGTATTAAGAAGGAGAAGGATGTGATAGAAAACCAGACTGAACATATTCTAGCAACGGGGTCTCTTTAATGTGAGTTAATGGCTGCCTTCAACTGGGTCACTGGTCTGTAGCAAATCACAGCTCTGCACAAAGCCAGGGTGTCAGATGTCTCTCTTTTCGTGTGTGAAAGGAGAAAGTCATTGATGTAGGGAGGTACTGGGAACAACAGGAGCCACCGTCCCTGCCAAGGGCTGATCCCCTGACAAATCCTTGGGCAGAGCTGGGATAACCCAGCTCTTTGGGCACAGGGGGGATAACTCAGCTCTTTGGGCACAGCTGGGATAACCCAGCTCTTTGGGCAGAGGGGGGATAACTCAACTCTTTGGGCACAGCTGGGATAACTCAGCTCTTTGGGCAGAGGGGGGATAACTCAGCTCTTTGGGCAGAGCTGGGATAACTCAGCTCTTTGGGCACAGCTGGGATAACTCAGCTCTTTGGGCAGAGCTGGGATAACTCAGCTCTTTGGGCAGAGGGGGGATAACCCAGCTCTTTGGGCAGAGGGGGGATAACTCAGCTCTTTGGGCAGAGCTGGGATAACCCAGCTGCCACTGAATGCACCTGAGCAGGCTTGGCAAGGCCTAGGAGGGAGTGTGGGGCAGGGAAAGGAGCTCATGGTGAGCAGAGCAGCAGAGATCCCGTGGTCAATGGCAGCACACACTCCTGCCAGCAGCAGGACTTGGCCCTGTCTGCTCCTGCTGTGTGTGGGGCTCAGCAGATGTGAGCATTCTTTGCAAATGAGCAGGCTGTGTCAAGGTGCACACCTGGCTCGTGTCAGCCATTGCTCCTAAAGGAAAACATCCCACAAGACTTCAATATTGATTTACCTCTCAGACCAAAGGGAAGCAATTCACTGTATCTGCCAACATACCCTTATTGCTGAGGACCAGCAGTAATGGGCTCAGGAGAGGCTGTGGAGAAGAAATGAAATGACAAACAGCAGAGAGGTTTTGGTAGAGAGTTTGGAAAGTGTAGGTTTGTTTCATCTGCAAGGAGGGTGAGTGAGTGGGGTGCAACAGGAGCATTCCTCTAAAGAGTGGAAGGGCAAGGGGAGCATCTCATGCACAATTCACATCCCTTAACAACACACAAAAAAACCCTCAGTGAAACTGAGAGAAATGGAAAAAAGGAAATTTAAAAAAATAAAAAGCAATGCCTCCATATGAGCTACCTGGAAGATGCATTGCTATAGAAAACCACTCTGACCAAAAACCTTGAGACCATCAAAACAGGACTCAAGAACTATAAGAATAAAGGCATGCAGATGACCAGCTTGTTTCTAAGCAGACAGAAGTCCCTATATTTCCAGACATAAACAAAGCAGTCTGACAGAAATAATACATAATTACCTGTAACTTTTCTTCCTACTCTCCTGAAAACACCTGGAACTGATCCATAGGTTAAAGAAGATGCTGGGTAGAAGTACTGGACAGTATAGACAGTGATGAAGAAAGTATGAATGGACAATGATGAAGAAAGTATGAATAGACAATGATGAAGAAAGTATGAACAGACAATGATGAAGAAAGTATGAATAGACAATGATGAAGAAAGTATGCTCTAGAATAAACTTTGGAACATGCACCCTGGGCTGTGACTTGCATTAGCATGGCAGAATGTGTCTGAACACAGGAACTTAAGGCAGAGGGACAGCACTGCAGAGGTGTCTGAGCAAACACAGGCAGTCCTCCAGCACTTGTGCACTCTGTTATTACAACTTGGGGCTGATCCTGAAGAACAGACTTCCCATGGTGTTTTCATTAGTTCTAGATACAAACAGGATGGATCCCTGAGAGTGATACTCCTTAGCATGAGTGAAAGTGGCAGAACCAGATTCAATGCACAGAGAAGAAAATTATTGAGCCATGTTTAACTGCTAAGGACACCTCTCACAGTTTGGGGTGTCTTTGATTTATTCTCCCACACCCACACGCCAGGCCTCTGGAATTGGAGAGCTGCTAACTGCACCTGAGAAACAGCAATTCCTGTAAAGGAGGAAACTAAACACACCTTGCTTTGGTGTGCAAGGGAAGAATTAACTGGAAATCAACCAAGTCAACACTGTAAAAAACTTGCTATTGCCATGAAATCCATCTGTGCACACATCTGTATGTGTAGGAATGGAGCCCCACAGAGCACAGGAGCTCTGTGCTGCTCCAGCTGTCCCAGCCAGGAGCCTTTTGGGTGCCCCCTCCTTGTGCAGACAGCACAAGAAAGCAGAGAGGCCTTGGCACCAGCATGTGCAGCTGTGTAAGAGCTTTGCTGTGACAGACCCACGACAGCAGGACAGCATCTTCCCTGTCCTAATGCAAGCAGCAGAGCCCACCACAGGGAGCATTGTGGGAAGGGCAGTGACACCTCAGCACAGGGCAAAGTGTGCTCACCCTCACTGCTCCTCCTTGTCCAGCCACCTCAGACAGAGCCAGTCCCCTCCAGAACCCCCAAAACACAATGAGGGTGAAGCCCTGGGCCTGGAGGGTGGTGTTTCCCCCAGTGCAGCTGGCAGAGGGTATGCTCCAGCAGGACCTGCTCTAAGGTAGGGCTGGCCCTCAGAGCAAACTGCCAGCGAAGCCTCGTCCAGCAGGGAACTAATTTAGTCTCTCGTACAGTTGATGAATGAAGAATTTCCTCTTGGGACTAAATTACAGGCCTTGTCAGGGTTGCTCTTTCGTGATCTGTTATTTAGATGTAATTTTCCAACAGGGCTGGAACACATAGCCATGAGCTAGAATAGTATTTGCTGTGAACAGCTGCCACACACCGTCCTTCACTTCCCACACCCTTTCCACCCTCCCTGGTACCCCCCTCTTTCCCTCCCTCCTGACACACATGCAGACCCACTAGGCAGGGCTCACACTGCATCTGTTAGATCCTCACTGAGGTCCTTAATTAAACCACAAGAATGGCATTTGCCCACCTTCCCTGCGCCCCTGCTGTACAAAGAGTCACGTCTTGTTGGAACACGCTTAAAAACAGACAAGAAGGCTTTTTTCAGACTCTGATGATTACAACCCTGTGTCAATCTTTTCCCCCTTTGGCTTGAAGATAGACTTGTGATCCTCCTTTGGCTTTTTGAACTGCTGGAAGCTGTGTAAACACACAGCGTGTCAGTAAAGCTCTGCTGACCTAATGGCTGCTAAGTGCAAAGCAATTCCTTCAAGCTGCCCCATCTCACCTGTTTTGAGGTCATTAACGATGAGGTCTGAGAGCAAAGGCAGGAGCATTCTAGTTGGCCATTACCTAATGAAGAAATGGCTGGGCTGGACTATTTAAAGGAGTTTTCTAACAGCACAGTAATTGTTTTGGGCTTTAATCCCAGGATGCTCTCTCTGGTTAGGAGGCTGACTATTTTAATGTGGGGCAGTAAATCTGAACGCTGAGGGACCGTGTTACAATAGACCCTTCTGGAAGTCCCTCTGCTAGATGTGCACCATAAATCCACAGAGCATGGAAGGAATCCAGGACTCTCTTTTATCCTTTTTGCACACCCTCACACCTTTCCTCTATGTGCTCAGAAGCAGCAAGCTGTCCAGCCTGCAGAACTGGAAGTCCTGTAGCAAGGAGCTGGGATCCATTTTGTGTAAGTGACGATGACCGAATAGCCTGAAATAATTTTCCAACGTAATACTGGTGTGGAGCCTAAACAAATCAAGGAGCTGCTGACAGCAAATTATATAGTTTTAGAATAGCATAAAGGAGCTCGGAGCAGAAAAGGGTGAGGGATGAATTTGAACTCATTAACATGCAGGGGCAGACAGAGTACTATCTTATTTTACAGCCTTCCTGATGATCCCTGGCACTTTGACACTGCCCAAACATAAGCCCCATGTGATCACCTTGGCACCTGCAGGCCGGCTGTGCGTGGGCCCGCACGTCTGGCTCGGTTCACATCCCCGGGCTGAGCAAAGAGCCCGAGCACAACTCGAGGAGCAGAGACCCCCGGAGCGGGGCACCTGGAGCTTGCGGGCACCGCGCGGTTCTCCCGGGGCAAACGCGTTTCCACTCGCGGCGGGTCCCGCGCGCTCCTGACTCCCTGATCCCGGCGGGGCCGCTCCCCCGGGAACCCTGGGGCGGACAGCCCATAGAAACAGCGCCATCTGCTGGCAGCGGCGGGCGCGGCCCCGGCGCTCCCGGGAGTGGGACGGTGGGGTGCGGGACGGGGGGTGCGGGATGCGGGACGGGGGGTGCAGGATGTGGGGTGCGGGATGCGGGACGGGGGGTGCAGGATGTGGGGTGCGGGATGCGGGAAGAGGGATCGGGGCGCGGTATGTGGGATGCTGGACGAGGGATGTGGGGTGCAGGATGGCAGCGCATCCCACAGCTGCACATTCTGAGAGCAGAGATGTTCTATGCTACCTTTACACCACTCCCAAGCCTCAACAACACGCAATGTTGTGGCAATGTTGTGCCCTTCTCCCTGCTAGACAGCATCATAATCCTACTGCAAACCTAATCCTTTCCCTACACATCAATCTCCTGCCAGCCCATTGATATTTTCTTAGATTTGTCTGTGATTTACAAATGCCTCCACAGTCCATGTGTTTGGCCCTGTAGAACATTTACCAGAGCAGGGTGAAGAGTAAGCTCCTGTTTACCAACCCCAAAGGACAGACCTGGCTCCCAAAGGCCATCAGGCTGTGCAGCTGGATTGTGAGCAGTACCCTGTGTGAGTGATTTTTATGGACACACAGGTATTTGCTCCATGCTTCTTGATGCATTCAATAATAAATGACTTCAGCTAAACTACAGTCAGGCTCCTGTGTCATTCCTGGATGACAGTGACTCAGTTTGCAGGATGTTTTTTGTTTGGTACAGTGTGATGGCAGAGGATTTAGTCCTGGGCCAGCTGTCCCAGCTACATCCATTTGTGCCCATCAGGAGCAAGCTGACACAGTGTTCTCACTGCTGGAGCTTTGGATATTCAGTTAAGTGATACACAAGCTTTTAGCAGTGGGAATTCTGCACAAAAGAGACTCTTTTTTTTTTTTTTTTTCAAAAACATTCTAAGAGCAAAAAATTAATTTAAAAGATTTCTCCCAGTATCCACAGCTCCCCCTGAGACAGCTCTGCCTTATCAATAACTCCCAAAATATTTTCCACCAGTGAAGACCTAGGCAGGAAGTCTGCATTTCTACCTCACAAGGTCCCATGGTTTGTGTTTTGTGCATTCTCTGCCCTAAATCCAACAGAAGCTGCCAAAGAAGGCTCAGAGAACAGCTTGGCAGGTTTGGGTTGAGCCCTGGCACTCCCAGAGCCCCAGCCATGCAGCCAGACTTCTTGTTTGGGAACAACACCTGCCTTTGCACAGCCTCCTCCCCATGAAATCTGTATTTCCAGGATTTCCTTGTGCCCAGGTCCTCAGGAGCACACCTGCTCACTGGGAGGGATGTCTGGTTGCACTCCTGGAAATGAAATGCTCCAAGAAGTGGATGATGTTGGGTTTTGTACACAGGTGCCAAAGCAGATGGTGCAGGGCTGCTCCCCTGGGCAGGGGAAGGAGCAGCCACAGACACTGACAATCTGAGGAACAGAGCTGCCATTCCATTCTTCATGCAGGCTCCTTACCACCACCTCCCTCTCTCATCTCACTTTCTCACAGCTCCTCTCCTGCACGAGATCACTGTGAGGAGATGAGGAATGAGCATTTTGGAAGAACCTCAGCCAGTGCTGGTGAATTGCTATTGCTTCTCCATTTCATGCTTGCACCTGAAGTGTCCAGTATCACTTTGTGGTGACCACAGCCAGGAGAGCCTGTGTGCCCCCTGAATCTCAGGATCAACAAAAAAATGCAACATAGAATTGTGGAATGGCTTGGAAGGGTCTCAAAGACCATCTGGATCCAGCTGCCCTGCCACAGGCAGGGACACCTTCCACCATCCCAGGTGCTCCAAGCCCTGTCCAAGCTGACACTGCCAGGGATGGGGCAGCCACAGCTTTCTCCGGGAAATCTGTGCCAGGGCCTCCCCACCCTCACAGAGAAGAATTTCTTCTTAATCTGAACCTGTCCACAGTGGGTTTAAAGCCCCTGGCCCTTGTAAAAAGTCCTCTCCAGCTTCAGGCACTGAAGGCTGCCCACTCAGCACAATGTAGCAGCAATACCAGCACTGAAATGTCCAGCAGGTACAACCCCTATGCCAATCCTTAGAGATCACTTGGTCACTAATGTGTGGTAATAAACCTCTGAGATTGTTTTAAATCCTCCTGGTAGAAAACAGCCTGGTCTCTTCCCCCCCCCCTAACAAAAGTGTGTTTCTGACAAAGGTGAGAATCTCTGAATCCCTGGGGCACCTCTCCCTGCTGCCACCCCTGGGTGCCTGGCAGAGGAGGAGTGACTGTCCTGGCACAGGGGCACCGAGGGATGCTGAGCTCAGAGAGTAACAGTGAGGAATTGCTTCAGCCTTTGCCTCCTCAGCCATGTCCCCACTGCTCAGGGCCCCACTATGAATTTCACAGAGTGCTTCCCTAAATGACCTGGAGGATGATCTCCTGCTTCTCCTCACACTTCTTTTCCCTCTGCTCTTAGCGGGATTGGAAGGTACTTGAGCAACTTGGAAACCAAAAGTCAGTGAAGAACTTGCCCAAAGCCAGGGCTATTTTTGTGCAATTCCAGCACTTTTTGGGCAGTCTCTGAGCCAACACATGCCTGCTAAGAGCCCTGGAAATCCTGCCCCAAGAGAGCAGCTTTGATTCTTTCCATCAATGGTCTCTTCCAGCTACAGCCTCCAGCCACCACCTCTCGTGGCATGAGCCCTGCCATCCAGCATTTAGCACTGCTTTATTTACACAGGGGGTTGCTCCTGCTCTCCCCCTCTCCCTCAGCTAATCAGCCTCTGTGATTTTATCTCCATTTTTATCTGCTGCAAACCCCTGGGTCCTTGCTGTATTTCCCCAGACAGCAGTGCTGCTATCAGTGCCAAATATTTCAAGCTGTCAGGACATTACTGAACCAAAATTCCTTGAAGCCACTGACTGGTAGCCTAAAGGTGAAGCATTTAACTACATTGCATTGGGGTTAATGACTCTGATGGCCCCTGCATTAGCTCATTACTGGTGGCCAGTTGCTGCTGGTGGCAGCGTGGGGACATCACAGAGTCCATCCACAGCTCCTGCCCCTCACCATCACTTGCCACCTCACTCCAGATTCCTTAGGATTTTCCTGAAAATGTGATCTGTGTTGCATTTTTTCATGCTTCTCATTTTGTCCCCAGTAGGAGAAGGGGTGGGGTCAGGTCTGTTTTTAGCATATTTTTCCTTTGGTTTTTAAAGTTTATTTAAACTGACTCACATTTAATTGTCCTAAGGTAAACAGATGAATCACCCAGGGGGGGGATACACCTCCAAAGGTCAGAGTTCAAAGCAAGTTTTTTTACTTTCTTTCTTTTCCTTGGGCTTAAATAAGGAAAACTGGGTTGGTTGGAAAATAAAACTATTTTATTTGGGAGTTCAGCAGACAGTGACTCAGATTTTTTAGTTTCCTGAACTTTTTACTTTTATATAAGTAAGACCCTTGACAAACAGGTATTGGGCCCACACCTGTCATGGAAAGAGCAGCAGGAGTTCAGCACAGTGTGGTAACAGAAGCTCTCTTGTTCTGCCACTGGAATTAGCTGCTTGGCTACAGGCAGATTCTTGATAACTCCTAATTTGAGCCCTTCAGACCAAGTGTGCTGCAGGGCCCCTTTTTTTCCCTTTTGGAAAGATCATAATCAGCCAATGAGAAAACATTATTAAAAAAATCAACCCAAAAAAGCAGCAGAAGAAAAGAGCCACAAGTTAAATTTTGCTTCTGGAAAATGCAGTCCCTTGAAATCCCTCGACAACTCTCTACTTGAATTTTTCTCTCCTGTTAGAACCCATTCCCAGTAAAGAGTTGCTATTTCTGACCCCATGTGGGATGTGTCTCCTGCTCTGTGTTGGCAGTGTTGGCTGCAGAGCTGCTGGCTGGTGTGGGGTGAAACTGTCAGAAAACAGAGTGCACATTTGTATTTCCCAACATTTGCACTTTGATCTGGCTTTGGGCTGGGAGCTATCTCAGGTCATGGTGGCAGCACCTGTAGCCCTGCACGGAGCACCTTGCTCAGCTGAGTTTTTGTGTTCATCCCTTCCCTCCTGGCATAACTGAGAAAAAAAGACACCAGAGGAGAGCTTTGGGAACACAAGGCTGCAGAAGTCACAGCACAGGAAGAGTGTGGAGAAAAGAGATATTTGCAGCTCTCCTTCACCAAGGCAGACAGCTTGGGCACCATCACACAATCTGGTCAGAGGTTGTTAAGCAGAAAGGACAAATTGGGGATTTCTGAGCCCCCATCTGGCTCTAGGATGAGTACCAAGACTCCCTGGCTGTGCTCACTAGATCCTGAGTCCATCTATTCCTGGTAGAACACGAGGGATCTCTGCTTCCCTCCTGCTCTCCATCAAAAGAGAGGTCCCCACATTCCTCTGATCTTGGGAACTGAGGTGCATCACTGCCAGCATGGGCAGGCAGTTGGGTACAGCAGGGTTTTCCTACAAGTTCCTGATTTGTAAAAGTGCTTTGAACTTCCCTGTCTGTAAAATATGGAGGGTAACAACACTTCCAGACTAAATCCCTCTGAGATATTCTACTACCATGGTCATGCTTTGACTGGGTACATTTCTTCATGCAAAAATGTAAGGAAATAGTCCTTTATTTCACTGCATTTTTCTTGGTAAATTTGAGGGTTCTGAATTTGGAAACAAAAGGGAGAAAATTCACATTTCTAAATAATCCAAAATATTAATTTAAATGGAAAGATGCTCATCAGAAATTTGCATAGCCAACAATGCATTTCACTATTTTCTTTCACTTTTTTAATGACCAGCTCTTTCCTCTGGTTTGCTAGGAATATTTAAATGTGAACTGATAGACAAGAGATTTGGTGAAAAAGAAGCAGGAGTAACCCAAAGAGCAACTCCTGCTTCATTTTGGTGACATTTGGTCAGTGAGAGATTAAAACAATGATTGGAAGAACCCATTCCTGCCTTTCATGAGCATTTAGGTTGCAGTGTAACCTAATGGGCAATATTCCAGTACTTACAACCAAAAGTTTTCCCCAGTTTGACCTAAAAATGATACAGTGACCTAGAGGACTACCTCAATCAAACATTGTGTTTGTCAGGTCTCTGAGCACCCACACACACTGGAGGATTCCAGGAGATTGGAACTTTGGTGTGCTCCAGTCTGACCATTCCTGCGCTCTTTTGTCCCTCTTTGCTCACCCTGAATGCCTGGAGCACTTTCAATAGTCTGATCTCAGAAAGGATCACTTCTAAAATGAGTTTATAAATGCAGAGATTAGGAATCTAGTTTAACAAGCAAGGTTTGAAAAGGGGAGCAAGGTTTGAAAATACAACCCACAAATCCCCAGGGGTTCATGTACCCATTGTCCCTGGTTTTCACAAAAGCCAGGTTTGGGCAGCTCCAGGTACCTACAGACAGTGACAGGGGTGGAAACTCTCAGCAAGAGCTGCTTGGAATGCTCTGCAGAGGAAAACAGATTTTAGCACACAATCCATGAACCTCTCTCTGGCTGTTATGTAAAGCCCAGCTGCTGCTTCCCTGGAAAAAAATCCCCAACCATCTCCACATTTCATCCTCATGCCCTTTAGGGTTGCTCAAAGCAACCCCCAAAGCCACCGTGTCTCACACCTGGAAGGAATCTCCTGGTTGCAGACCCACTAAACATCCCCCACAAAATCCCTTCCTGTTTGTTTTGCACTTGTTTGCTGTCTCAGACCATCCTAACCATGGGAGGCCCTGGCTCTCCTCCCTCAGAAAGGCTCAGTGTCCACAGGAACCCCTTCTCCCTGTCACCCTGCCAGAGGGAGCCCAGCCTAGGGCCGAGTTCTCTGAGCACTCTGGGAATCACAGGAAACCCTCCCAACAGGGCTCTGGTTGTATTTACACGGAAGCTCCTGCAGCCTCCGTGGGCTTTTCCCTCCTGTTCTCACCCTTTTCTCTGTGGCAGAGCCTGTGTGTTTGGGAAGAACACCGAGCTGCTCTGTGTATTTCTTTAGTTCTGCCTCTCTTAGCAGCTTCCGTCCGCCCTCCCAGCGCCGAGCTGGCAGCGAGCAGATCAAACAAACACAGCTGCTCCTCCCCAGCCACGGTGCCCGCGTGCAGGTGGGAGCCCATGGCTTTGAGGTCGAGGTGTAAATACCCATAATTAGCCATCAATTACATTTAATACCCCTGACAGGCTCTGCTGGGAAACAGGTGGGGCAGAGGGCTCAAAGATGCACACTGGAGAAAATTCTCCGTACTCAACTCCATCTCAAGCCCGTGGAAGTGCATGGAAAGATTCCCCAGGGCTGTGATGGGGTTTGGACCAGGGTTCTGTGCAAACACAATAGGAAAAGCTGCATACACAGGGTGGTGGGTTGGCAGTTTTAGAGCCTTCCCCTTGGCAGGGAGAGTTAAAGGAGAAAGCATGGAGGAAATCAAACCAGAAAGATGAAGAAGAACAGGAAATCAAAACACAACTGGAGGGTGGGGGGAAAGGCAGAGGAATGGTAATTTATTTTAAAGATATTCATATGCTCTATCCTGACACACCTTGCAGAGAGCAACAGAACAGCATGGGCTGCCAGAAACAAATGTTATGGTGCTCACATTCTGAGTTCTTCTTTCTCATTTTTCTGGAAAGTTATTTCAGATATTTCTTTCAATCTGACCTCTGAGCTGCTTGGAAGATTTACTGAGTGCCTCAAATGCAGTCATTTTTGCAAACCTGATGTGTAGCATTAGCTATAGGAGAGTGTTCCAGTGATGTGCAAATAGGTCAAGGCCAAGAGTGAACCAATAAGGCAACCAAACAGGAATGCAAACTGAATGCAGCCCTGTATGCAAAGGTGAAGGGTTCATTTTTTTCCAGAATTATGAAATATTGAAAAGCTTGTGTCAGAGCCCCCCCACTCAAAACCTTTTGATAAGCAGAGATGTTTTTAAAGCCACTCAAACTTCAGTGCATTTGTCCTTACACCTCTAAAAATGTTGCTCTTGGAAACTCACCTGTAAGTACAAATACAGGGTTGGAAAACATAACTTGACTGTAACACACAAAATCTGCAGTAAACCTTGAATTTATGTTTGTATGATATGGCTTCAGACTCACCAATGTTGTCATATCTACCTGATTTTGGTGGGGTTTTTGTGCCACTCTGTCCCTTATCTCCTGCCTTTCCACACTCCTGTGGCATATGTGGGGGTAAATCCTCACCTGATGAAGGTTTATTTTCTGCTTTTGACACTACTGAGAATCTGACCAAATCTCCTTAATGGAAACTGAACTGCAGCCACAGAGACCCACACTCACAGGTTTGCCTCAGCAATATTCCAGGCTGAGTTTACAATTTTTCTTTCCAACATGACTCATACCTGTGAATTTATTTCTCATTTTTCATGACCAGAGTGCCATGTTTTTCACTTCACAGTCAGGCAAATCCTTCCTGGAAGTTTGTGTTGATATTTTAAATCCCTTTGATTTCTTTCATTCTGACACTTAACAGTTACAGTGATTCAATCAAGAAATAGAAGCAACACCCAGTGACCCAAACAACTCAAAATATATCACCAGCACCAGAGAGTCAAAGGAAACAAGAAGGGATAGATGGAGTGAAACACTTTTTCCCCCTTCTCATTTAACATGATCCAATAGTTTCAAGGTGATGCCAAAAACTGGGAAAATGAAAGTCTAGTCAGAAGAAGTTCTGAAACTAGAAGGCTGAACAGTTTGATGAAGTATTTATAACCAGCCCTCTCTGCTGCAGTGTTTTGCTTGTCCCTATGGAAAAACCCCAAAGGGCAAATGAGTTAAAGCCATATCACACCCTCCTGCAACTGTTCCACTCCACAGATACTGTCTCCAGTCATAAATGAAGACCCTTGTGTGTTCCAGCAAGTCCCACTCACTGAGAACATCCAATTCCCATTTAAAAGCTAATTTCAGACATATGTGGTTAACTGTGGTCAAGGTGCATCCATTTAATTCCATTTTAATATTGAGGTTTTTCCTGCTAAGTAGGTCAGTGCCAGAGATGCTGAAGTCTTCCCTGGTTTGCAAAATATCCCCCCCATTTCTGGGGGAGCCTGCAGCACCCACATCTGGACTGTGGCCTGCAGAGCTCAGCAGAGCCCAGTGAGGTTGTGCCCTTCCCACCTGCCATGGCACAAACCCTCCTGGTTCAGCACTGCCAAGGGCTGAGCCCAGCCCGTGCACCTGGAGCTGCTCTCCTGCTGGCCATGGGCTGGATCCCATGGGGAGGCAGTGCTGGGCACCTGCCCCACTGGGAACTGCTCTGGATCCCATGGGGAGGCAGTGCTGGGCACCTGCCCCATGAGAACTGCTCTGGATCCCATGGGGAGGCAGGGCTGGGCACCTGCCCCACTGGGAACTGCTCTGGATCCCCAGGGGAGGCAGTGCTGGGCACCTGCCCCATGAGAACTGCTCTGTATCCCATGGGGAGCAGTGCTGGGCACCTGCCCCACTGGGAACTGCTCTGGATCCCCCAGGGGAGGCACCTGCCCCACTGAGAACTGCTCTGGATCCCATGGGGAGGCAGTGCTGGGCACCTGCCCCATGAGAACTGCTCTGGATCCCATGGGGAGCAGTGCTGGGCACCTGCCCCATGAGAACTGCTCTGGATCCCCCAGGTGAGGCAGTGCTGGGCACCTGCCCCATGAGAACTGCTCTGGATCCCCAGGGGAGCAGTGCTGGGCACCTGCCCCATGAGAACTGCTCTGGATCCCATGGGGAGCAGTGCTGGGCACCTGCCCCATGAGAACTGCTCTGGATCCCATGGGGAGCAGTGCTGGGCACCTGCCCCATGAGAACTGCTCTGGATCCCCCAGGTGAGGCAGTGCTGGGCACCTGCCCCATTGGGAACTGCTCTGGATCCCAGGGGAGGCAGTGCTGGGCACCTGCCCCATGAGAACTGCTCTGGATCCCCCAGGTGAGGCAGTGCTGGGCACCTGCCCCATTGGGAACTGCTCTGGATCCCAGGGGAGGCAGTGCTGGGCACCTGCCCCACTGGGAACTGCTCTGGATCCCATGGGGAGCAGTGCTGGGCACCTGCCCCACTGGGAACTGCTCTGGATCCCAGGTGAGGCAGTGCTGGGCACCTGCCCCATGGGAACTGCTCTGGATCCCAGGTGAGGCAGTGCTGGGCACCTGCCCCACTGAGAACTGCTCTGGATCCCATGGGGAGCAGTGCTGGGCACCTGCCCCACTGGGAACTGCTCTGGATCCCATGGGGAGCAGTGCTGGGCACCTGCCCCATGAGAACTGCTCTGGATCCCATGGGGAGCAGTGCTGGGCACCTGTCCCACTGAGAACTGCTCTGGATCCCATGGGGAGCAGTGCTGGGCACCTGCCCCACTGAGAACTGCTCTGGATCCCATGGGAGGCAGTGCTGGGCACCTGCCCCACTGGGAACTGCTCTGGATCCCCCAGGTGAGGTAGTGCTGGGCACCTGCCCCATGAGAACTGCTCTGGATCCCATGGGAGGCAGTGCTGGGCACCTGCCCCATGAGAACTGCTCTGGATCCCATGGGAGGCAGTGCTGGGCACCTGCCCCATTGAGAACTGCTCTGCAGAGAAACTGGCCTGGCCAGGGCAGGGCTGTGAAAACAAGGAGCTGCTGAAAGGCACCAACACTGCATTAACAGCAAACAAAGAGATGAAGATTTCCATGACCAACCTTCTCATGGCTTTTAGTCATACCCCGAGCCAGGGAACAGAGACACTTGGGATAATTAAAGCAAAAAGGTCTTTTTGAACCTTAAAAGATTTGAGTTTGGCTGAACTGGAATTTTAGACAAAGGTTCACATGGGTTTTTATTTCCCCCAAGCCAGTTTATCCACCTTTCCTTTTGAGACAGGCTTAGATTTTAATCCTCAATACCTGTGAAGTTATTTATGCTAGTTTGTTTGTTTGTTTGTTTCCAATTAACTTTTAATTCATTTTTGGGTCTGAGCAGGATATTTATTTTTCAAAATGCTGGGTGTGACCATTTATATAAACAAATCTGCCTCACTCATTTTTCTCCTTTTGATGTTGATTTCCATTATTTGTAGCCCCATGTGGGGTGGGAGACTTTCCTACATGTCCTGGTAACTCTGCATGAGAATAGATACCAATGACCTCAATTCCCATTTAACAATGGATTAATTGATCAGCCTGAAAAGTTTAGCCACAATTAGTTTAAAATAATTTATTTTAAACCAGATGAGAGATCTGCAGAGCATGATCACTTTCATCTATCTGTGCCCACATTTTTAATTTCATTAGAAACTCCAAATCTTCAATGTTTCAGCCTAAATGGATCATGGCTTGAGAGCACACGGGTTTTTTTGGGTTTTCACTAATCTATACTTTGTAATTTTGAATGAAACTCTGTCATTTTCTACAGGAGAATCACAACAACAGCAGTAACAAATAATATCTCATTTTTCAACCTGCTGTGCTATGTGCACAACTTCCTAGCCTATCAAACATGGCCTAGAAATACAGAGGAAAAAGCCCATGAGCTGCCTGGTTTTCTTGGAGTATCTCCATTATCTTATGGTGGGAGTCTGTTCCATTGATCCTCACAACTGCACCACAAGTCACTGACTGCATAAGGAACAGATTTGTTACGACTGAAACAAGAAAATTGACCAGGCAGGTTGTTTCTTTAACTGACCATGAATTCAATACACCTGGGTACAGATTCTCCCTGGCTTTTATGCAAGCAAACTGTCACAAGGGCAAGGAATGAAAGCCAGGAAAAAAATTGCTCCTTTTTTTGAGTGATTTCAGGATTTCTCTGTTTCAAACTGCTGGAGGTGAGACAAAAGGAGCAGGAGGTGGTGTAAAGGCTGGATCTGAACTCAGAGCAGGCAGCAGAGCTGTGGATGCACAGTGAAAAGGAAGCCTTAAGAACCCTTCTGCCTCCTTACAGGGGTGTTTTACACCTCACACAACTCTCAGCCAGCCTTTACTCTAGGAGATCTAGGGACAGAACAAAGTCCCATGAGGTCTGCAGTAAAAGTTGGGAGTGTGATCCTCCACTGGGATGAAGAACAGGAAGAAATCCCTCTGTAACCTCACAGCAAAGTGCTCCATGGGCCACCTCCAACCCCGCAAGGAGGTCCTGCCTCAATGGCACAACTGAGACCCTTTATTTAGTGGATAAAATTGTACATGGGTTGTACAAAGTGATTGGAGATTTACACACACATGGGAGCCAGCAGAGATTAATTACTGCTCAGTCTGAACTTCATAAATGCAAGGCAGCACAGGAGCCCTGAGTTTCATTATTTCTCTCTATTTACTCACTAGCCAGTTTTTTAATACCAGCTAAGAGCCAAAAAGAAATTAAATGAAAAGATGAATATAAAAACATTGGAAATAGAGACACATACACTTGCAGAGATCTCTTTTCTACCATGAGCAGTCCCAGGCCACAGCAGAGCTGACTCTAATTCAGACTGAGCACTTTCCTCAGCTGAAGGATGACTTGCCCTGCCTGCAAATACATGTTTGGTCTCCAAAGGTGAAGGGAGGCTGGCACATTTGCCCAGCTCTGCTATGATACAGATGATAAAGCCCCAACTCCAGGAAACAAAGTTTCAGTGTAGTCAAACCAGAAGGGATGCTGAGTCCCTAAAAACTCTTCCTTTATTTCAGTGTTAAAGTGGTATGTGTGCATCATTTCCCTAAAAGCACTGACACAGTGCTGCTCTAGCCACAGGAAGGAAGAAGGCTCCTGTCTGTGCCACAGTGCAGCAGAAGGCTCCAGCTTTTACAAAGGCACTCAAACCCAGGTCTAGGCCTGCCACAGAAAGAAAACCAAAAACCAGAAGAGCAGGAGAGCTAAAGCCAGCACATACAACATTTTTCTCATCCAGATTTGTTGAGGTCCTTCATATCCAAGACCAAAAGCAACAACTTTTCAATCCCCCTAAGGTACAGAGCTCTGTTTGCCCCTCATTCCCTGCTGGCTGGGTTTGCAGGCACAGTGCTGTGCCCCAGGCATGGAGGGCTGGGCTGGAACATGTTTGGCACTCCATCGTGGCCTGGTCATACACACCAATGCCTCTCCTTCCCTTCTGGAACACAAAAGGAACAACACACCGATGAGAGTGCAATTCATGTCTACTCCACAGCCCCTCTGGAGTGCTGAAGCAGATGTCTTCTGGGACAAAGAAGGAGATGCACAGATTCCAAGTCCTCAAATCCCTGGGCTTTAAAAGGACAATAGTTCCAGCTTGTGGCACTCAGGGAATTCAACAGTTGTGGTCAAGAAGGGAGGAGTGCAGTGTGTCTGTTTATTTGCTTTCTGGCTACTTGAATGGCTCTGCCATTTTCCCAAGGGTTGAAAGGACGATGCTATCACAAAGCTGCCTGTGAAGGCATACAAATTCCATATGCACTGGGGAATCAAAGATTTGCTTCCAAACATTGGGTGCATTTCCAAGCTCTCCACTCCTCCTGAGCGCGGTCAGGAAACCTCGCAGGAGTCGACTCCACTTTAAATGGTCTGAATCCAGTTGGGCCACAAACGCCATGAGAAGAAAGTTTCTCATGCCACAATGAAGAATTTTTCCCATGTAGACAAGGCCTTAATTAATCTTTAAAGTGTTCCAGTTTTAATTTTAGGTCACAGTTGGGGCTGGTTCTTACCATGGCTGCTGTCCAGCAAAGCTCTTAAGCACATGCCTAATTCTGAGCATTTAAAGCAGCCTCGTTAACTTCTATGGGATTGCTCACATGCTCAAAACTATGCAGATGTTTAAACTTCTGCTGGATCAGGGCCTGCCTCGGAACCTGACTGTCCTGGAGTCACAACAACAACATGGTGTAAGAGAAATGCTCCTGAGCCGACCTTCAAAGTCCTGTCTGAAGCCATACTGGAAGGGCCAGACAGCTGGCAGGCTTTGCAATAGTTTCTTCACCACAGCATAAATTACCTCTGATTTGCTTAATGACTGCTTGGAATCAGGATGTCTCAGCCCTGCTAATACAATGCCCCATGGGCAGTAATCCTTTTTTTTTTTGAGAAGAGTCATAGGCAAAGCACATTTTCAGCAGAATAAACCACTTCACACAGCTGTAGGTGAACTGTGTGCTGTGTAAGTGTCCTGGCCCCCATGAAGATCCCAAAGCAAATCGGTGTGTGCTTTTACAGAGTGTGGTTTATTTCTCAGCAAAATCCAGCATTTCTTAATGAGGATGTATTGGCCAAAACATTGATTAACTGTGGCTTTTAACAGCTTATTCAAAGAGGTATGAATTTAATCAGCCCTCGTCAAAGTAAGAAGAATTAGCATTAAGCTGGTTTATAGCTCAATTCTCCTGGCTGGAGGACAAAATGAAAGGAATAATTTTTAAAGGGAATGATTAGAAAGGTGACTAAGTGATACTGTCGTATTTGCTTGGGATTCAAATACAAATTTTGTTTTAAAACTGAGAAATATGGAAAAGGCAACTGGAGAAATGGTGAAAGCCCTGATTTGTCATGTTGGCATTGCTGTAACCCCACTGCCTGACCTGGGCTGCATTAAAGACCAGTTAATGAGAAGTTCAGATGGGATTCTCTTGGCTTACAGGTCTGCCCAGTGATGTGCAAGAGATGCCAGACAGCTGATTTCAAAACCTGCTTTTTCTCACCTGCACAAACCTTCCTTTCCATTTCTGTAGCTGAACAAGTTTCCTGTCCCAACATTCCTGCCCTGTGAAATATGAAACACCTACACTGGTAAGGATCAGATCAAACCCAAAATCTAAACAAGGCCCATTTTTCAATTAGTGTTCTTTCTTAAAACAGATTTGGAGTTTTTAGCCACTGAAGCTTTCTAAAGCAAAAAAGAGATTTAAAAGGAAGTCTGAGAAACTGGAGAGTTCTGAGGAGGAGTCCTTTCCCTTCTGAAGTGCCATTCCTGAGGATCTGCTGAAGGGCTGACCATCTTCATGGAAGCTGACAGACATCACTGGCTCTCATTTTAGAGAACAATTTCCTGCCAGTTGCCCTCACTTCCAGCTAAAGCCCCAACACACAACAAGTTGCTGCTCTTGGTTTCTCTGAATTCCCCTCCAAAGGTATCTGCTGTTAAACTGTGAAGCCTCCTCATGTTCCTGGCACCTTCCTGAGGCCGGATGGCACCAGGAGAGCTTTTCCTGATGAAACACAGCATGCCCAAGATGTGCACACAATAAAATTCAAGTGTATGCATCTTGGAATCCGGATGATTTTTCTGATGGGAATAGTATTTGTTCTTCTTCATGTCTTTCCCCTTAGCTTCAGATCAACTTGGGAAAAAATGCTTCAAAAGGCAGTGGCAGAAATGCTGCTAGGAGAGGCTCTAAACTAAAACAGTGCACTTAAACACGGCAGGAATTGGGGAACCACAAGTGAGAAAGAGAAATCCAGGAGAGCAGAGATGCTCCAAAACACTGCAGTTAAAATAGGACAGGATCTGGAGTCTAGGACTGCAGAGAGAAGAGGAAATACCTAAAGTATTTCTGGGAAAACAGCCACTGGAACCAAAGCATTTCCACTTTCAGGGGCCCCCAGGGCTGGTGGAACACACTCACACAGTGCTGAGCAAAACCTGGAGCTTTTCAGGACAACTGATAGGCTGAACCCTGGAAAAGGGAACTGGAAGAGAGACAGGTCCTGTTCTCAAATGATTTATGGTTATTGCTATATATGCCTAATTGAGACAGCCACGTGATCCCAGATGAAGGAAAAGCATCTGCAGATCTCCTTAGCAGGACCAGAAAACCACCACGGCCATTTATTTCATCCTTCTCATCTCCAATGAAACACAAATACAGCGACTTCCAAGAACACATGTGATCCATCCTGGAGGACTAGGGAAGGTAACCAGTCTGATGGTTTATTGGGATTCACCAGATGGCTCTGATGTGGAACTGGCCCCTTCCAGCCTCCCCAGCCTCAGGCAGAGAACAGGGATGCTGTGACCAAAAGCCAGAGGGTTACGTGCTCTCCTCCCAGCAGCACCAAGTGCTGCAGAGCAGCTTTGGTGAGCAAATGCCCAGTTGTGCATGGAGGACCCCACACTGTGAAAGGGGACACTGTGGGGCATCAGAGCAAAGCTGAGGCAGTGAAGGGATGTGGTGAAGCTCTGACAAAAGCTGCACAGCTGCACCAGTGCTTGTGCTAATTATTCCTAATTAGGGTAGTCATGGAGCCACAGTGTAGCACATTTGGAACAAAGCAAATGGTCCTCACAGGCCCACGAGGGGCCAGGTACATCTGGCTGGTTTTGGGTCAGGTAAAACACAGTAACCTTCCTTCAGCTGGTGCTGTGCAGCTTGGAGTTAACTGTATAGTGAGAGCTTGTCTCTACTGAGTGGTCAACAAGCAAAAAAGGAGGGATGCATGTTAAAACCCTAACAGGCAGCAGTGAACTACAGAACCACAATTCCACTCCCATCTGGGACCCTTGCTGTCTATTAGGTCATGTGGAAGCCTTGTTGGAATTACAGCCCCCTAATTCAACACTTGCCCAGCTTTACTCTGTTATTATCACATTGCTGCTATTTTATGTTATCTGTGGATCAGCAATTGGGATTTATACCCTTATACCCCTGACAAAATCCACTGTTGCCTTTGCAATGGCTGCTACCTCTTCCTCTGCTGTTCTTCCAGGAGCAATGGAAAAGCATCCCCTGCCCAACACCTACCCCAGCCTCCTGCCAGCACTCTCACATGTTAATTTTCTCACTCTTTAGTCCTCCATCAGGAGCAGAGCTTGTCTTCTGGGAGCTTCCTGTTTATCTCAGACCAAGGGAGATACCAGAGTGGTAAATGGGTGTCCTGGATCCATTTGCACAGTTTATCTCTTTCCACATGTAAATATTCATGAGGCAATTCCTGACCTCATGGAAGCTGCTGATAAATATCCCCTTGCCACACTGTGGGATCCGAAGTTGTGGTGCTCTCCTGGCAGCTCCTCAGCCCAGGTATTTGAAGGTTAATCCATCCCCACAGGGCCATGACCACAAGGCAACACCCACAGCCAGGGAATATTCTATAAGATCTTCAGCATTGGGTGTTATTGGCAGGGATGGTTGGAGAAGTGATTTATAACATGAAATACTGCATTTACCAGTTGCTTTTATGTATATGTATGTCTATTTACATATATATATATATCTATATTTACACATACACATATTTACATATATACACACATATATATAGCATACAAAGTGATATTAGTTGGTTGAATCCACTTGACACTTTAATATTGCAATAAGGAGTCAACAATAATGTACCAAAACATGTAGCTAGTTAAGCAATTCCCATCATTACTTTCCATAGAATGGGAATTTGTAATGTCTGCTTCAGGTTTTCTCCCACAAGAGAAATATTTTCTGATTGTTGTGGGTTTCATTTGGTTTTTTGACTTCTGAAAAGTGGCCCATTGCAGCTGATTTTTAAAACTTAATCTAGGATCTCAGTAGCATGAAGACATGGTTTGGGTTTTGTGACAAAAAAGAATCACTGAGGTCAAAAAGTTTTTCTTTTCCATTTTGCATAATTCATTTTCCTCTATTAAAAATGAAAATTTTATGTGACTAAATTATCTAATAAATTTTAGATATTGTATCAAAACAGCATGATTAAATCCTAGCAGAAAATGCTTCACACCAACCACCAAAGGACGTGTGAAGCACGTAGCAGAAGTAAGAAAAGTTTTGTGGCTCCTTCCCTCGCATGGATGTGGCTCTCCAGTGCAGACTAATCCTGTAATTTTGGAGGAGGAATTTCCATGGCAATTTTCCATGGGAATCTTTATCTCCTCTGAGGTTCTGCAGACACGCTGGCTGGTGCTCTAGGGTGCAAAGATGGGAGCAGGAAGGGATGGCTGCAGAAGAACCACAGGACCATCCATGGTATCATCCTAACGTCCGAGGGTCCAAGGACCATCCATGGTATCATCCTGACATCCCCAGGGTCCAAGGACCATCGATGGTATCATCCTGACATCCCCAGGGTCCAAGGACCATCGATGGTATCATCCTAACGTCCCCAGGGTCCAAGGACCATCCATGGTATCATCCTAACATCCCCAGGGTCCAAGGACCATCCATGGTATCATCCTGACATCCCCAGGGTCCAAGGACCATCCATGGTATCATCCTGACATCCCATGGGTCCAAGGACCATCCATGGTATCATCCTAACGTCCCAAGGGTCCAAGGACCATCCATGGTATCATCCTGACGTCCTCAGGGTCCAAGGACCATCCATGGTATCACCCTAACGTCCCCAGGGTCCAAGTCCTGGCCCTTCAGTCTGAAAGGGTTTTTCCTCTGCACCAGCCTCATTAACCATGCAGGAACCAGGCAGCCACAGCAAAGGATTTCAGCAGTCAGCTCCTGGGAGTCTGGGCTGGGCACAGGGGCAGTAGGGCCAGAAGTTGCCAAGAAGGCCTCATGTCCCAACCACCTGTGCAGCTGGGATTGCTGACAGTGAGGAATGATGCTGCTCAGACATTAGGGATGAGTGTCTAAGACACCAAGGACAAGCTGGAGGACACTGCTGCTGGAGAGGGCCTAAGGGGAAGGTGCAGAGGAAAGCCCTACAGTGGCAAAAGGAGAGACAGGAGAGGCCCTAAGAGAATAAGAGGTGCAGAGAATGACCCCCAAGCCCTGAGGGACCATTTGAATTGGATAAACACACAGTTCTGCTCTGAAGAACAAGAAACAATCTGTACCAATCATCACCATGCTGGTAATTCCTAAGCAAATGCACAATCACAGCCAGGAAGGTTTATCCTTGTCCTACTCACAGTTTGTGGCTGAAGGTAAGGCTGTATTCTTGCTTTAGCCACCTTCTGTAGCCAGATGATTACATCTACACTTCAGTTTTCCCAAAGCAACCATTTTTCCCAAATGTTAAAATCTTATTTTAAGGGGCCTGATTGTCACCCCATAATCTTTCAGCACTTTCTAACAGCTAAGACTGTTTTCCCTTGTGAAAATGCTCATTTCAAGTCTCTCCCTTTCCTCTAAGCTTCTGTCCTTCAAGTCTCTCCTTTCCTGAGAGCTAGGGAGATGCCCAAGCTTTGGCATTTCCATTCCTGGTGATCTCCTGGGCATGGTCACCATGACCCTTCATGAGGGATGTGCTTACATGGTCACTATTCTGTATGAGAGCAGAAATGGACTTGCAGGATGATCAGGGCTGGACCAGCAGCCAGACATGCAGCACTCAGTGGGGTTTTCATAACAACAAACACTGAGCAACAGAAAATGGACAAAAACTCAAGCACCAGAATTATCAACTCTAAGACTAACATCTTCTACAACCACTCCCCACTTCTCTGCCTTCATTTGCTTAATTTATTTTAGTCAAAGGCTTCATAACGCATGAAAAACTCAAAAATAAAATTGCAGTTAAATAATATGCAAGTAAAAACAGATTTCAACTGGGTATAAGCAATCAGATTCCTGATCCAGGAGCCTTGTCCAGTCTGGTACAGAGGCAGTTTATGGCAGGAGGGATAATATCACCTATCTGCTTTTGTCTAGCTGATATTTGCAATGCAACCAAGAAATTTCTGGCTAAATGAATGAGAAATCTTTAAGTCAGCTATTTATCTTGAAAATCTCAATAATAAGATTATTGTAGTCATTTAACTGTGAATTTTCTGGGCAGCAGATTAACATCAAACTGAAGTGCTGTTGTTTCTATCTGGTTTGGTACCTATCTCATATTGCTCTAATATCTGCCCTATATTAATGTAGTAGCCACACACTGCTGCCTGTTTATAAACACGTTTGTCAGGTCACACAAACACGCTGGCCAAGGCTTTCACATTAATCCCTTCTATTACGTTCAGTGAGGATCTATAAAAATGAATTAAAAATCTCTTTTTTCCTACCCTTAGGAAGACTCTTGCTTCCTATCATTTTGCCATCAAGGTTATAATTAAAGACACTGGCTGCTGTGGCCTGTATACATAATTGCAATATATGATCAAGGATTGTAAGCACCAGGATAAATGCATTATCACGCTGTCTAATTATCGTGTTATCTGACTGACAGGAGGCTGTTTTATCTCTTTCTAGGGATGAAGGACATATCTGACAGACACCAGGACTTGGCTTTGATGTCAGATTTGTATACGAAAGAATCAAAGAGTCAAACCCTTTCCAAAATGGTTCCAATGTGGTTTAATCCCGCCAGACAATCCCCTGCTCTCTGCCAGAGCCTGCTTTGAAGTGGCCCCGCAGAGCTCGTGCTCTGGAGCTCATTGCCCAGAGCTGCAGCCCCACATGCCGAGCAGAAGCCCCGTGCCCCCCGTGTCCCACAGCCACCCCCTCGCTCCCCAGATCACAGGGGACAGGGGATGTGGTGGGGCTGCAGAACGGGGCTCAAGTGCCACCCCCAGCTCGTGCCTGGGGAGCGCAGCCGCCGCTTCCTGCTCTGGGTCCTGCTCCTTCATCAGTGCTTCCGAGGGGGCACAACCGCCCCATGGCCACGGTGCCACCCTGCCAGCACCCGGCAGGGCATGGCCAGCACCTCCTCTGCCACTGGGACCTCCCCGGGCCTGCTGAGAACGTGCAAACAAGTCACCACAGTGCCTGGCCGCACAGGAAGACAGAATTCCCATCCCTTCCCCCTTTCCACCCCTGCATGACCCGGCCGTGCACCACCCCAGCATTTCTCCATGGCATCAGTGATAACAGGCAGAGCTGTGAAATGTCAGAGCAACCCGGCAAGGCTGGGAATGGAGGAGCCTGGGAAGGGGCACCGATGGTGGGACAGGCAAGGCTGAAACAGCCTGAAAGGGAGGGAGGAGCACACAAGTGTCAGGCTTAAAAGAACAGGTAAAAGTGTCCCCTCCTGCACGTTCCCAGCGCGGTGAGCCCTGGTGTGCCTCTGGTCCTGCCCCCTGCCCTGCAGAGCACATCAGGGCTGCTTATCTCCCCACCACTGACTCCTGCTGCACCTCAGGCACTCCAGTGCCCCAAGTCCATGCCATGGCACAAAGGTTAATTTTGTCCCCCTGTGCACGTTCATTAGGACATAATCTCTGATTGCACAATCCATTTGTCTATAAGTGGGTTTTCCCTGGGCTAAGTGATTGCCATTTCAGCCTGCTGTGCCCAAACCAACCCAGCATCCCTGCACAGTGGCAACAGTCTCAGACTGCTGATCAACAACTCATTTTAGAAGTGGTTTTCATCATTTAAGGAACTGCATAATTATGATAAGATAATGAACCAAATTTTCACTATATCCAGCTTTTTCTTGGGAAAAACAAAGCCAAAAAAAAAAGCCAGGAGCCTGGAAATAGTTTCTAATCATTTCTGTGTATAGGACTGAGTAGATAGTTTAATCGTCAGGTTTTTTTGAGATTTTATTTGGTTGATTTAATCCTCCTTAACACATTCTTCACACACCCTTTGGCCATTAATCAGTCAAGGCAGAGAAGGATGAGTCTTGTGGAATTCCAAAATATCCTAAGCCTGGAGCTCTTAACTTCACAAATGAAATATTTGTCCAGTATGGGGTTTGTTTGTATATTTACATTTCCAGGTTTTGAAGAGTAAAATGAACTGACTTTCCTTATGGCATCTCCAAGACTCCACTGCCACAGTGCTCAAGCCTCCACCTCCCTGCACCAAACCCAGGCAGAGCAATCCTTTTCTGGGAGCAGGGGCAAGGAACTGTTTCAGCAATGGGGGCACCTTCTCAGATGGAGAAGATAAATCCCCTCACACCCTCCTGGCAACCCTGCAGGATAGATATGATCTTTTTTCTGAGTTTCAGATCAGGTCTGTGCCTCCAAGGTCTTCCAGAGCCTCTACTCCCCTGCTATTTTAAATAATGTATTTTTTTTAGCAATCTAACTTCTAATCCCTGCCCATATTTTTGGGTTTTTTACATGGAGAGCTATCAGAATAATTTACTTTGTATTGCCATGCTTAGTGTCCCACTAAGAATTGCCATCTCCAGGGATGTAGGCAAAGGATTTCCATTTCTTACACTGACATGACACAGACCCAGAGAAGTTCTGGGTGCCTAATTCAGAGCACTGGGAGCAAAGCTGCCAAGCACCTTTATGGACCTGAGCAGCAGCAAAACACAGACATGGAAAGGGGAAATTGCAGCAAAAACCCCTCATGGATCTGCCTACTGCAAGTGCTCTGAACCCAACACAACATTTTTCCTGCCTTATAGATAAAACCTAAATAACTCTGAAATTCCAATGCCATCAAAGCACAGCTTCTGTTTCTTTTAAATTGTACTTGTAAAACCCCTTGGCCATGAGAAACTCTAAAAGGTTGCAAATGCTTTACTGTCCCTTGTAGCTGTAATAATAAAAGCACATTTTGACAAATTTTTAGGCTGTTTGAGTCTTCATGTAGGACCTTGCCTTTCAAGGTCCCATGGAAGTAAAAGGGGCAATAATCAGCACACATAAATACATATACATATAGAGCATGCACATCCATGTACTGATATGAAGAGGTAATTACTTGATAAACTCACATTGTCTTTCTTGTTGTATCATCTGCAAATGTGGTTGCTTTGTCCTGCCAGACACTCACTACCCCCTGTTTATTTACAAGATCTTTGTTTACTGTGTGATAGGAATCTTGTGACCATTCTGACTGCCAGCCTTCTGCAAGTCCTGGCTGCAATGCAGCCATCAGAGATATTCATTTTCATTTCAGTGAAAGGTGAATACTTGTGACAAGATAACCCTGAAGAAAAAGTCTTTTAAGTAGCTCAGGACTGATGAACTCCCAAGAACTTCAGTTCAAGTTTTATGGGAAATCACATCACTCCATGAACTGTTGGACACTGGAACAATGCAAGGCCAAACTTCTCCAAACATGAGAGGAACTGAGCAATTACCAGCCTCAGCTCATATGAGAACTCATATACTCTTACACACACCCTGAGTATTTTACTCCATTAGCAGACCCTTTGGCCTCTGCTCAACTATTTGCAGAATAAAATTCTACTTACTATGGGTAAAGTCAAAATCTCAAAAACCTCCTTACTGCTAGAGATGCTCCAAATTCTCTTGGACATTTTTCCTTCTTCTCTCTAGAAAATAGCTTTACCATAGGAACACTTTCCCTCTATTGAAAGTCAGGCATAAATGTGTTTGGATTTTTTAATTACTAAAAAAGCAAGCACAAAGGGAAATAAATCAGGTTTTAAGGAAGAAAAAAAAGAAAATCCACCGAAAACATCTAACAGAAAATAATTAGTTTCTGGAGGGGAACTGCTCTATTCAGTCTATTCAGCCTCAGTGAGTGTGGAAATTGCCACTTAAATCATTTTAGTCATGGGCTCGAGAATGTTATACCAAGCATCTGGACCCATTGCTAATCAAGTACTAACAAGACACAGTTACCTAAATAAATCAACAATCACCTTCATCCTGAGCTCTCCCAGCTTGTTGGGAGATTGTTCAATTGGCATCAAAGACTACAGAAGTCTTTATTTATTTTGACTAAGGTTGAGTTTTTCTCTATTTTTTTTATTTTCTGCATGAGTTAAGGCATCTCTGCACTGCTGAAAAAGCACCTTCTCTGCCTTCAGCCTTTATCTGACTCCAGCAGCGTGGAAAAGGAGAGCAGAAAACAAACATTTCAGTAACCAAGCACAGTGATTGAAGGGTTTCTGTGTCAGAGGGATCCTAACCACTTCTTGAAATCCCTTGAATAAGAGGGATTCATGAGTGACATCTAGAGGTAACTCCTCAAGATGACTGGGGCAGCTGCTGGCTGAGGCTCAGTACCTGCCCTGAGCACTGAGGTCTCACTTGCCAGCACAGGCAGTGCCTGGACACACCGTGGGAGTTCACTCCATGCAGCAGCACAGACTTGAGCAAATAGGCCAGGCCCAAAGTTTTTTTAGAGGGGAATTATTTTCTGTAGAGCTTCCCACCCAGTGTTTCAAAAGGAAAGTGGTGAAGCTTGAATGAAAACTTTCCATCCGAGTCAAATACGAAACCTCTTTTCCCTGCAGAGCACTTAAGTATCTCTTTGCTCATTCTGCTCTGCTGGTGTAAGATCCCTGGCCAGATCTCATCTCTCTAACTACCACATGTTTCTTCTCTTTCCCACACAATATATGAGAAAAACCTCATAAATAAAGGGTAGGAAGGAGGGTTGGAACACCTGGGCTACAACCCACAAAGGATGGTGAGATAGCATACAGGAGATTATGGTGTAATATAAACAGGACTTCAATCTAGTCACAAATTCCAGCTTTTCATATTTGTTTCATCTAAAATGGGGGGTCAAAAATATTATGTAACCTCTAATTCGAAATTTTCAGGAATTTCTTCTTTAGGAGACCTCCAAGAGAGCTGGAAGGGGACATTTTACAATGACCTGCAGTCACTGGACTAGAGGGAATGGCTTTAAACAGAGGGCGGGCAGGTTTAGATCAGACAACAAGAAGAAATTTTTTACTGTGAACGTGGTAAGGCCCTGGCACAGGCTGCCCAGAGAAGCTGTGGCTGTCCCATTCCTGGCAGTGTTAAAGGCCAGGCTGGATGGGGCTGGGAGCAACCTGGTCTATGGAAGGTGTCCCTCGCCATGGCAGGGTGGAACTGGATGGTCCTTAAGGTCCCTTCCAACACAAACCATTCTGTGATTTTCATCCTTATGGCTGCTGGGATACCAGTGGTGCAGGCAGAGTTTCAAAGCAAATTCCAAGCCTGACTGCCTGTCCATGGAGAACCTGACCTCCTACCATGAGAGCAAATGCACCAAGCTGAGCTCCTCCAGGTGACACTGCCAGGCTGTCCTCAGAGAACTCAGACCAGGCTGTTACAGGATGGAGCAGCAGCCTGTCCTGCCAAAACATTGTGCTGGCCTGTCTGGAGATCCTGCCCCTTGGCTGCCCCATGTGTACATACAGACATTGTCTTACAGCTTTTGTCCAGGCACAGGTTTTGGTAACGTTAGGAAGGCTGACATATCTGATTTCTTGTCATATTTAGGATGAGAAGACACAGACATGTAGCAGAGCTTCACTCAGAAGTTTTGTCTCCCCTCCTGCAGTGAAGGGCAGGCTTCACTGAGGCTGGATGAGCACACATCCAGCCAAGGATAACTAGACAGTGCAATACAGAAACTGGGACTGGGCACTCTGCTTGAGCTATGGCCATTTGGGACATCTCTGACTAGAAGGAGATAAAGGGCAAGGTTCAAACTGAAAGCAGCTACTGCAAAGTGAGGGATACCAATGAAACACCACTGAACATCTTGCACAACGCTGCAGACACGAGCTGCTCTGTGCAGGAACAGCAAAGAGCCAAACAGATCATGGAGCCCTGCCTCCAGACCTGTGCACACACTCTGAGCATTACAGAACCCACTGGGGTGTGCCTGATAGCTGGAATGCTCTGAGGAGCAGGTAGCTCTTCAGCAGTTAATCTTGCTTTTTCATCATCTGCATTGCCTGGCATGTTTGGACACATGCACCTGGTTTCTGTGCCATCAGGGAGCTCAGCTGTAGTTCACCTCTATCACATACCTGAAAAATGGTAGGTCTCTTTTTGTTTGCTCAGTTTGGAAGGATTCAAGGTACCTAAAGAAAGCCTTTAATCTGTCATTTAAAATCTTATTGTGGTTTAATTCGTAAGGAATAATGTTATTTTCATAGTGTGCCAAAAGCACTGTTGGCAACAGTGAGGCAATTATTTATGTGGGTTATCAGTTCACAGAGCTGATTAAGTAACCTGAAATATGATGATAATGGCTTCCAGTAATGGCTCCATATCAAAAGGATAATAAATATTATTTGCTGCTCTTTCTTATAAGAAATGGGATATATTTCAGCCCTGTTGAAACAAAAGCAAAACTCCTATTGTTCTTTGGAAGAGTCTCCCAATAGCTCTAATTTCACATCATGTCTACTTCAATATGCTCATTTTGTTGCATAAAGTTATGAATGATAAATTGAATATTATAGACACATCTGGATAACTGATGTTAAGCCCTAATCTGCTTTCAGAGCCCTGCAGTGACCTCTCCATGGCAGTGACTCAGTTTTATTCCATGGTGAGGTACAGAGCCAGCTGCATCCCTTTGCTTAGCATTATCCACATAACATCACACCCTAACTCGTGGACAGATTTTAGAAAATACTCAAAAATTACTTCCTGCTGTATTTTACCAAGGGAAACTAGATGCAGATTTTCTTATGATGGGGTTTGGTGAACTGGAGTTGATAAATGAACCAGCCTTGCCACTAATAACTTTTCTTATGATGATTTGTAGTTTTTGTCCATCACAAATTACTCTGACCTGCCTTAAACCCACCAAGTGCCCAGTTATGAAATCTCTGCTCTCAGTGAGGGCCACTCAGCAGCACAGGCTTTTCTTATTCCTTTAATTACTGCATGGATAACACAGATCCCACACAGAACTGACACTGATGGGAAGATCTGGATCACTTGTCAATGGCTCAGTTGCTGCAGTATTAGATCATGGTGAGTAATTAGAAAACAAATACAAACCTGATTTAATTTAGAGCTACAGGTATAAAGAAATATATTTATTTTAGAGCTTCCAAGAATGGTTTGCAAAGACACTTTGGATGTGAAACCTTTCTCAAAAGTATCTTATCAATGACAAAAAGAAGTATAGGATCTCCTTTGGGATAGGAAATCTGTAGAGGGGAGACTTACAAAAGCAAGAGCTCCTCTGCTCCAAGGAGAGTTCTGAGCTGCTGTCAGCTGCACTGAATGAGAGCCTGGAGGCTTTATGAACATTTCAGCCCATAATATAATTCCTACAGATCAAAACAGAGTTAAGTAAAAAAAAAAAGAGGTGATTTTGTAAGTTCTGCATGAGGTATTTGATCTTCAATTATGTTAAAGAATAATATCTGAATGAAGTCACAGTATTGCAAAGCAGGTTGTTTATTTATAATAAAAATATAATTTGCAGAGACATATATGTTGCCAGTACCTGTAGGCAACAGACTTTTTAGTTTTAGCCCAAAGATCTATTCTGTACTTTTTAATGAAGATGAATACTGTTCCCATTACTTCTAAAGATGCCCCACCCATTAATAGTTTTCCATAAATCTGCCCATTGGATCAGTTTGGATTCCTGCCCTTGCCTCTTTGTGCTTAACTTCAGTTACTGTCAGCAGAACTGGGGCTGATGATGTTTGAAGGAGAACACAGGGCTGGGATGTAAACCTGATTCACAGAGCACAAAGCTGAAACCACTGTACAAGGCAGTAACTGATTTCAAAGAGCAAAACCTTGGTAATGATGATCTGTTTGACAATTTTTAAATAAATGTCACTCTACTTTACAGGACTAGTGCAAGGATATTAAGATTACTTCATCATTTTAAATTTTAAATACTTCTTTGCCTAACACAAGAGAATTTACTTTTATTGAAAGCCTGTGATTTTTATGCAGCTTTCAAGAAATGTTGAATGTTTCACATGAAGGTTCTTGGTGCATATTTTGGTACCTAATTCAACATTCAAATCAATGGCAAGCTGATTCAGAAATTGTATCTAAATGCAGTGCTGAACATGGGCTCAAGAGTACAAAGTTGGATATTTCACTATTAAAAATATTGATCAGTTTTACCTGATAGGGATTTCTCATTTCAGCATGTAGAAACTGAAAGTACTCTAAGGAAGGGTTTAATTCATGATGGACAAATATGCAAGTGCTACTGAAACAAGAAGGAATCCCAGTTTTTCCTACTGGAAGCTTGCAGGAATTAAGGATGCAGCTCACCCAGATAAGAAGCACAGTAGGCATAAAAAAGCACCCCAGGATGTTTCTGCAGTGATTTACACTCCAAAGATTGCACCTCCATTCATTACAAACACGGATGGGCCAGAAGATCTCCAGGTTTCTGTAACCAGACCTGGCCAGCCCAGCAAGGACAGGAGGGTCAGAGGAACAGCCCCAGAGCTCCCTGGCATGCTGAGGGGAGGACACAGAGTCCAGCAGACCCTGGCACATCAAACCTGCCCAAATGCCAGGGTAAAACTTACAGCTCTGTGCTCTGGGTTTGTACTCTAGCCATAAAAACAGATCAAATCCATCTGCCTCTGCTGGGAAGGCACACTGGTGTTGTGCTGGAAAAAATAAAATTGATGGCTATTTTCAGAGAAAACCCCAGTCTAGGCAATCACTCCATGTTTTATTATTTTGTTCAGTGCTTCTATTGCCACTGGTGGCTGCAATTTAATTGAAAGTCAAACAGTTCTCCCACACTTTCCCAAAGAGGGAATGCAGACTTCACACTCTGAAGCCTTTACTGAAGGCAGGAGTGCAAAGATGTGCTTGGAGGAGTACTTGAGGCATCCTGAAAAATCAGGCCAACGTTCAGCTCCAGTCTGCAGCCTCCTCCTTCAGTGCCTGGGGCTGCACTGCTTGGTTTCTCACATCAAGGACTGCTGGCAGAGTGTCACTGGGGCTGGATTTATGCACTGTGTCACAACCAGTCAATGCAGCATGACTGCAAAAGAGATTTGAAGTGTCCCATCATGTGAACCTTATGCTGTGAAGTTACAAAAGAGCTCACTTTGCACTTGAAAACCTCCTCATAATCCACCAGGAAAATGTGGACCATAGCCCAGCATGTGGATGAAAATATGGTGGAAGCTGTCTGTGTTATCTATCTGTGTTTTAGAGCAGGTTACAGTAAACCCCTGTGAGTACCACCCCCACTAGTGGTGACCTAACTGAATTTTATTTGGGTGACCTATGAGAATTGGGAAGCTACAGGTGACTGGCAGAGGAGGCTCCATTTGGAGAGCAGGTAACCAGGAGGGGAGCAGACCTGTGTCGCAGACATTCTTTGTGAAAAATCCTTTCTGTAGGATTTTTCCTGCTAGAGCTGAGAAGCTCAGTAACAAATGTAAACAATTATTATCTGCTGCTCTGGAATGCAACAGGTCCACCTGTGATTGGTCCCCTGTAGATGTTTGGATCTACTGACCACTCATGGTGGAGCTGCTCTCGCTCTCTGCTGAGACACAGACCTTTGTTATTCTTTCTTTCCTCTCTATTCTTAGCATAGCCAGCTTCTGAAGAAGCCTCTTCCTTTTCTATCTCTATGTAGTACAGTTATAATGTTATATATATATCATAATATAATAAATCAAGCCTTCTGATCATGAAATCAAGATCCTGTCTCTTCCATCCTCTACAAACCCCTGTGAGCACCATCACACACCTGGGGCCTCCTTCCAGCTGCAGTGTGTCAGTGCAGCTCCACAGACACCCATCCACTCAGCTCCTCCCAAGGATACCTGCCCAGACAGCTCCTGACAGGGGATTCTGACCCTTTATCCTCCAGTTACCACTAGTTACATTTTGCCTAAACAAAAATATCGAGACACATCCCCTGGCTCCATGACTGTCCATCCCAGCTTCTCCCATCTCCTTTCTTTCTGGTGTGTACCCACTCTACTCCCAATCTCCTTTCCCTCCCTGTAATTCGGTGATTCATCTGTAGCCCCGGGGAAGGGCACCTGATTTCATTGCTTAACTGCTGTTAACAAGTTGCTGCACAAATCACCTGGCATTGCAGGATGAGGCTGCCAACAACTTTCTACTTGAGCTACAGGGAGCAGGTCTGCAATGCCAGCATTCTTATGAAAATCTTATTTCATTTTTGATGGGGTTATTTCAAGTGTACTGCAGTGCTGGAAGATGGCAAATCAAGCCAGTTTTATGAAGAACACCCCTAAAAAGATAGGTCCCATTCAGTTGTTGGTTTCCTTGCTAGATCTGTTAGCTGATGTGATTTCAATGTGTACATGATCTTCTGTGGCAGATTTTACTCCCATGCCTGTAACACTGGGGAGCTCTTTCTCTCTACCATGTCACCCCTGGCTTTACCAGCTCTGATCCCACAAGTTCTCAGATCTCTGTAACCCTCAGAGAAGGGGTAGAGAGGTCAGGTGGCAATTAGTGTAAAATACAGTGTCTGCCTTCCTCCCCTCCTTGCTCAGGGGTCTGTGAGTGACTGGACAGGGAAGAGGGTCTGGTGAGGGCTCTTCTGTAGCCCACTCTACCTCACTCACAGTGAACTTGTTTGAACTTAAATTAACTTCCCAAATCTACCTGTCTCAGTTCTAGAAGATACAGAAATGCAGTGTCATGAAGGAAAGAAGAATGATGTTTGCAAAGTTACTTAGCAGAGGAGGAATACCAACATGGCACACCTGGAACAGCACTGGAATGAGGAATCCCAAAGTACAAACCACCCCTCCAGTTCAGCCCCAAAGTGGAAATGAACAGCTCTGCCAGCTTACATGTAATTTATTGCTAGGAAAATAAGGGATAGACACAGATCTCTCCTTTCATGATGAACAGATCTGTACTGGATTGTGGCATCCAATGTTTTATGTGAGCAGGAGACTTGTCCTGATATAAATCACAGGGCACCAAAGTCAGCCAGCTGCAACTGCCCAGAAATAGCTGCACGCTGAAGGACAACTGCTTCAAAGACAGTCCTTATCAACCCCAGACACATTTACTTTGGGATCCTGCTTAGTTTTAATCACTCTGACAGGTTTGGCTTGTAAAATCATTCTGCCTGTTTATCTGTACATAAGTAAAATCCATGTGGACATCCACCCCCAAGGACCTAAAGCTGCAAATGCACATAAATAACTTCAGCTGCACGACTGCTCTCCTTGGGTAAACAGCAGGGAGGAAGAAGAGGTACTTACACTATTGACATAGGAATGAAATTGCCTGTGACTAACCTGAGGATGGAAATGAGGGAAGACTATTTTACTATCAGCTGAAGAAGGCAATGGAGGAACTTTGCAGCAGGAGGGACGGCAGGTGAAAAGTTGGGAAGCTTTACATAAATTCTGGGCCATTTTATGAGAGGAGTTTTGAGCCCTGCCTGTCCCAGCACAGGGCTGGAATCAGTGACCCACGAGGGCTCTTTGGGCCCAGGCTTTGTACGTGACTGAAGTTACTCACAAGGGTAAATGTTTATAGGATGAGCTGGGAGCTTGCGTCAGCACAGCTGGCAAAATTCCATGGGTGCTTCATCCATCCCACTGAGCACCATAAACATGGAGGGATAACTTCCCAGCAGGAATGCACACACACACACACACACACTACAGGTATATGAAAATTCATATTTTTTACAGGACAGTTTAAAAATGCAAAGAAGTTACTAGCTATATGTATTTGAATGTATATTGTAAATGAGCTGTATTCCTGCTGCACATTATATATGTATTTATGCACACATGCTGATGAGAAAGCCAAGTAACTTTCACCATACTCTGCCATCAATTAGATTGATATTCTTGTTAGAGGAAACTGAAGGAATGTGTTGAACACAGATGATTTCTTCAGATGTCCACATGGTACTCAGAACTTAATATGTTAACTGAGTATGATGTGGGCACTGTGTCCCACAACTTCCAACAGGGATTGTGGCCCAGGTCAGGAAGGATATGGACTGTCACAGCATAAATCACCAAGAAGAAGAACAGGATTTAGTCCTAAAGCAGCTTAAAGTCTGGAGGTCCCTACATGACTTCACTCCTACATGGTCCTTCAATAGTGTTACCTGTTATATTTACTGAATTAACGACATTAAAAAGACAATATTAAAAGAACACCTGAATGGACAAAAGTGAGCAACCAAAACTCAGAATATTCCCAGTGTAAGCCTGAACTGGCAATCAGTACAATAGTATTTATTATGGATATAAAGAACTTCACCCCCAGTTCTGACAATCTTTAGGGCACTTGGACCTGCCAGCACTTTAAAGCCTGAGAAAAGGCTTCCTCTCCCTACAGCCTGTTTCACATAGAACATGTTCTTAGTCACATGAGAAAGCACCTTTGGTGAGAAAATCATGGAAAAGATACTTTGGATCTCACTGAAGCCTTGTTGAGTACAGAGTTGGTTTGTATCAGGACCTTAGAGCTTAGAAACCATGTAAGATGCAACATTTAGATATATTGGAATGTATTTGTAGCTATTTTTGCCATAACATAAAGGCTGCATTTATAATCAAAGGAATTGAGTAATAGAGTAAAATTTTTGATGCTAATAATTTACTTTTAAGAGAAGAAGAGCAGTATTTCCATAATATAGAGTAAGACACTAATCTTAGTTCATCATTGGTCATAACAGCTCAGAATGGACATAAAACACTTTCACAAAACAACTTTCCACTCTCCCTGTGTTTGTGTCAAGATAACACTGACTCACTGTCAAGGACAATCAGACTCAAAATCTTTTCAGGCTGGTGATTAAGGATAGAGGGGGATTTCCCCAACTTTGTTATTTCTAAATGCAAAGATCAATTCACTTGTTCATTTGCATTTGCATCTGATCTTTTGATCAGTGGCAGTGCTAATGATACAGCTGTGAGAGCCTGCAAGTGAGAGATCCATTTACCAGACCTCTTTCTTACTTAGGTTAGAGATTTCCTTAAAAAAAATACTGAGATTGTAACTGTAAAAGAAGTAACTTGGAGAGAGGCCTCTTGGCTTGGGTGTTTCCTGTAGAACAATTCTGACTCCTGCTGTGGGAGAAACCCAAGGGTGAAAGACAGTGCCAGGGAATTACAGCCATTAACCTCCAGGTCCCTGTCAAGCTCCAGCCATCCCCATGAGTTATCAGTCCCTTGGGACTCAGGAGACCTCAGGGAGACTGCAAAGCTCTGCTCCTCCTGCAGCTGACCCAGCCCATAACCGCGAGGAACAGGCAGAGGGAGCAGCCCTTGCCAGAGCTTGGGAACTGCAGGGGACCGGGAGGCCATGGGGTGGGTGGCTCTGGAGGCTCCCTGCCCTACCTGCAGATGGGTGGTCCCTGCCCGGTGCTGGCAGAGCCCTGTGTGACCCCCAGTGCTCCTCCCGGGCTGCCGAGGCTCTGGGGCACTCCCACATTTGGGCACTGGCACAATGAGGGCAGCTGAGCACATCCCTGGCACAAGGCTGCTCTGAGCCAGGCTGCTCCTGCACACACACGGGGCTGCTGGGAGAGCAGCTGGGCTGGCCCACCCTGCAGGCAGGGCAGGGGCTGGGCACTGCCCATGGAGGTCTGGCTGACCAGGGCTGTGTGCATCCCTGGGCTCCACAGGAGCTGCTCTGGCCGAGCACATGGAATTGCTGGGAGCCCCTGAGAAAGCAGACTGGACCTCAGCTGCTGCTGCATAGGCACAGAACAGAAGTGGAATCAGTTTCATGCTCAGAGCACCCATCTGAGCTGGAATCTGCCCATTGGAGAAGAGGCTGAGCTCTCAGCTCAGATGAAGGCAATTAATAAAAATAATAATAAGAAGGAAACCTTAGCTGTTCTCATTGTGTGAGAGCAAGCAAGTCCAACCACTGTGTCACATTCATGGCAGTGCAGTGGGGTCTGAGCAGAAAACACCATTCCCATCCTCAGAACTGGCACCTGCTGTCCTCTGCTCTGTGCCCAGGCAGTGATTTACCCCCTGACAGCCATCCCAGGGCACTTCAGTACCATGCTTTCCATGGTGCTCTGATGACAACAATGCATTACATTTTCTACAAATAAAGGCTGTTTTACATTTTCCCTGCTCTTCACAAAGTATCCATTCAAGTGCTTCATACTACAGCCCATGAAGACAAAAAATATGGTAATTTGAAGTTGAGCCTTTACCTGAGCAGATCTCTACCATGGCCATGTTTTACATGGTGGCAGCAAGGTCAGAATTAATATTTGGAAAATAAAGGCAACATCAGACTGAACACCAGCAAATTAAATCGCTCTGCACACATTTACACAAACACACACACAAGAAAGGCAGCACCTCAGGGAGGATCTGTGTTCCTGTTGCCCTTCACCCTCAGTGTGAGCAGGACTTTTTTCCATTCTCCCAAGAATTTGTAAACTTTCCCAAACAGTTCTAAATGAAGAAGAAGTAGCACATATAACAACTGAAGGAAAGTCTGAGCAAAACTGTCTGTAACCACTTAAGATTCAAATACGCCAGAAGTTCCTAAGTCATCTGATCCTAATTTCTGAAGAATTTAAATAGGACTTGTGCTATGCTATATGCCAGAAACTATAAATACAATGCTTTCTCTTATCAATCTCTCCTTCTGCTTTGGGCAGCTTGATAGCATTAGCTCAATATCTGCAGTGTTCCTCCCTCCTTCCCCAAACAGGGCGCAGGGAACCTGTGAGAGCTCCCTGCTGATTTATGTCCAAAGCCGGAGGTGAAACTGCTGGATTAGAAAATCGCACTGCACGGGAACTAGAAGCCAGCCCACACAGGCTTTACAGGAAGAAATTATAGAAGAAGGCAAACACAAGAGAAAAGCTCGAGCAGGGATAAATTAGCAAATGGCAAAGTTCACGGGGAGGGAAGCCTTGCGTGCTGGGCTGTGCTCGCAGCGCTCGCTCCGGCGCAGGCACAGCCCAGCCCTGCGCTCCTGCCCAGACAGCAGCTGGGACTCCCCGCTCACTGTGCCAGCAGCAGCCTGAAGACAGGAATGTCTCATCATGTAGCAAGGACAGAGCACCCAGAGCTATAAAAACACTCCAAACAGTCTGCTGGACAAACCTGGTGAGCACGGGAGATGAAGATTTGTCTTTAGCCAAGGTCACGTTGTTCGGAAATGTGGTACAGTTTTCTTTTTAAGCTGAAATCTAAAAGTCCATTGATTTATTAAATTGAAATATTCCTCTCCCTACCTGTGTGGACTCCAGAGTGCTTTGTCTCCTGTGGTAGGTATGACATGAATCAGCTGGGCTCAAAGGAGCCAGTGAACCACACAAACAGGAAAGAATAAGTTGATCAGAATTTCGAGCTGCCTTAAGACACAGCACGTCCCTAAATATCTATTGCTAAACACAGTTTAATGTTCACAGGATTAAAAGTTCATTGTTTTTCAGTCATACCAAAAACAAAACATATTTTCATTTTAGGAATGTCAATATTTCATCCCTGCTCCCAGAATTTCAGCTAAAAAACTGTCACAGAATTCCAGTTCCACTCAAATTCTGTCTGTGACAGGGATATTAAATAGAAAGACTTAATTTTTATCTTCTCAAATAGAATTTTCAAAATTCAACATAAGCAAGTGGTTGTATTATCCAACAATAAGACAGATAAAATAAAATACGATGCAATGAAGCATTTTATAACGACATTATAAGAAAATCAGAAGCAAATATTTATAGCTATAGAAATCTATATCTATGCTTTTTTGGGCTAGAACAGATTTGGGGACTTTGGTTGTTGAACCAAAACACAGTATTTTTTCAATTAGAGAAAATGTTAAAATAAATTAATATTCATAGTCTCAAATCTTATTTAGTTTTCTTTGTGATTACTTAACTCTTCTGAAAACCTCTTAATGTTTAAGTAATTTTTCATATAAAAGTAATTTCAAAACATCACATTACATATCATCTTCTGATTATATTGAAGCAAAACATTGTGTTTTTTACCTGCAGGAAAGGCTGACATCTGAAAAAAATTTCACTTTATCAAACTTATAAATTAAAAAAAAACCCACAACATCTGTCACAAATATTTTGGCACTCTTTCAGTAACTGCTGTGGCAGGAGGAACAGCTAACATGAGAATCTAGTTCACAAGACTTCCAGTTCAAGCTCTACTGATCAGATAGTTTTTAATCCATCTCAGTTAAACATCTAAATCAAATAGGGCAAGATTGACCAGATCCACTAATCCACTCCCTCTTAAAACACATCCCTTTATGGTTCATCCATTTAAGACTACTGGCACTTTCTCCAGACTCCATTGTACTTTCGATGTTGGTACTCCTGAGAACACCTCAGAGATGCTGTTTCTTTAATGAGTCTTGTCTCTTAATTTACTGAAAATTCTCATCAATTCCTTTTTTTTTCTTACTTAAAGGCAAAACTTAAAAATCAACCTTTCTGTTCCATTTTATTTGATATTTCTTTATCATCAAACACTCCTACTGAAATCCTATTTGCTGTAATGTATAATTCACAAATTATGTGACCTGGAAAGCTCAGATGAGCAAAATGTGACACATTTCACTCTGCTTGGCCAAAAAACCAAAGATGATGACTGGTTCATAGAGATGTAACTCCAACCCAGAAGTGTTTGAGTCTCCACAAAGCAGGAAAGCAGAGTGGTGAGAAGGGCTGAGCACTCTGGAATATTTCCTAAATCCAACATGGTAGCAAGCAGCCCTGTTGCTGTCAATTCTGCATCCTCATCTGGTGTCCTGTAATGGTTTTAATGAAAGCTCTTACACATGGTGCTTAAAGTAAGCCATGTGTGTGCTGGGGTGAATGAAAAGATGTAAATGCAGTGTAATATGCCAGAGGATATAACAGTGTCAGTATAGGAGCTGGCTGTGTCAGCCAGCAACAGGTTCCATCTGGGGCAGCCTCACAGAACAAAGGCAGCCCTTGGCTCCATTCTGCTCTGAGCTCCTCAGGTCCCAAATGGGGTGAAAGAGGAAAGCTGAGGACCTGGAGCAGATGTGGGACACCCAGCTGAGAGCACAGGGACACTCCCACAGCAACCTCGTGGCCAGTTCATACAGGGATGGAGTGCACAGGCACAGGGACCCCTGGAGCAGGACTGACCCCTTCAACAGCCTTTCCCCTCTGCTGCTGCTGGCCACAACCGGAATCAGCTGTTTCAGACAGCCAGGGATGGAGCACAGCAGCTCAGCTCTGAACACCACAGCTCAGCAAGGACTGGATCTCCAGAAGTGCTCCAGTAAAACATTAATGGCTTGAGAAGCCCATGGAAACCCAACTGCATTCCTCTTCCTAATATCCTTCCAACCTCTTCCCACTAAATTAGATACAGGGGTGACAAGGAATTAAATCTAGAGATTACTCATTGCACAATGAATATTTGTCCTGCTGCAGCACTGGCTGTCAGGAGAGGGGGGTTGCAGCATCTCTGAGGTGTTCTCACCAACATTCCTAAGGACCATGGCTATTCCCCATGACCTTTCCCCTCTTAATCAGAACACTAGATACATGCTGACAAGTGCATTCTTCAAGACTTCTGTTCCATGGGAAAATCTGGGAAAATCTACCCAATTTTCAGAGCCCTGTAAAGATGAGATTGACTCTGCACATATATGAGCTTGCAGTAATCACAAATCTATGAGAAATAGCCAAGGTAACACTCCACCTTTTGGATTGGTTGGTTAGTTTGTTTTTGGGAAAAAAATCCCCCAATTTTATTTTTGTTTTGTTAGAGTATTTACCACAGAAAATTTCTGATCTGTGACTAGAGCTTGAGGGTGATAACACAAATTACATAACATTCCCCAAATCTGAATTAATTCACAGACTCACCAGAGGCTCTCTTGCAATGATTTTCTCTTGAAACTTGATTGAGATGATGGATGATAACTCTTATCTTTTGATTACAGCCTTGATGGTCTGATAAAGACTATAAAACTGCAGCCATTAAGTTTCTTGTCCCTGAATTCCCCCTGAGCAGTCTCCTGAGATCACCTGACACAGATAAACAGAGATGTGAAGAGCATGCAATGGAACTGCTCCAGAACTGATACTGATAATATTACTTGGCTTTACATTCATGCTAATACCAATTAAGCAAGCTTTATTAATACTTGCTGTCATTTCTTGGAGCTGCCTTACAAAACAATCTATACTTGCAGCTTTCACTTTGCACTTATGAAGAAAATGAAGGAATTTCCACACTTTGCTCTGAATGGTGTGGCAGAAGAGGCAGCCTTCAGAGAGGGGGTAAGCAGGCAAACTGCACAGGAGCAGCAGTGGGGAAATGTTGCACAGTCACATTCACAGAAGAGCCATGTTCCACAGACTGTCCTCATTACACTCAAAAACACTGATCAGAAGTTTCAGTTGTGTATTTTCAACCAGCCCTCCCAAACCTTCATGGAATAGCTACAGGAGGGATTTTCCTCTTGTTTGTAACCGAGTTGAACAACAGCAAAGTTCAGGAGCCATTGTTAACTCTTCTCTTTCCTTTTGCTTGTCTGCAGAAAGTTGCCACATCCCAATTTATCACCATCCCTTCAAGTGTTTCTCTGCTCAGCCTGTAGGACCAGCATCCTGAAACATAATTCTTGGAATACAATATCTTTCTGCTGCTGTCATCAAACCCTGCTGTCAAATAGTTTTCCCTTTTGTTTTCCAGACATCCCAATTTCACTTCCCCTAAGTTTTCCAAAGAACTGCTTTACTGTAATTGGGTGTTAAGGAATGATACACCTGGATAGAGCAACAGGGATAATTGACAAGAATCACAGAACAGTTTGGAGAGGACCTTAAAGACCATTCAGTTCCAACTCCCCTGCCATGGTCAGGGACACCTTCCACTAAACCAGGTTGTTCCAACCCCTTGAAAGCCCAGTTGAGAACCCACCACTAGCTGGTCCTACTGGAATTTTTCTTTTGAAGGGTGATTATCATTTACTAGCTACTTAAATTGAGTACTGATATGACTGATGATTACATTCACAGCAACAGAGAAATAAGACAGCGAAAAGTACATAGCATTTCTATAGCTCCCATAACCTTAGTGTAAGCACCTTTGAATTTTGGCCTAGTGTGGTGCAGGCATCCTCATTTAATGTAAAAAACTGAGAGTTGAAGAAGGTGAGTGACTTTCCCAGGAGATGCCATAAATTCCAGAGCAGTACAGGGATTTCAAAATTTATGTCACAGCCCTATTTGCTGAATGTGGAGAAATGGCAATGAGTCAAAGTCTGTGCATTCCAGCTTTGCTGAATATTCACACTCCTCTGCTTTACCCAAAAGCACAACAAGCACATACAAACCTGGTACACCAGTTCAGGTGTAGGTACTCCAAGTTTGTACTACTCTGCCTCCAAGAGGTGCTTCCTAACAGAAAGTTAACCTCACCTTCAATGTTTTCACACATCACTTCTCCAGCATGGCTGTAATTTATCCCCTATTTTGTGCACAATATGTGCAGCAAGCACCAAGACCAGCTATACCCCTGAAGTTCTGGTCTGACCTCAGATCAGCCTTTCTGAGCTCAGCTTAACTGCGTCCTCGTGACTCTGCATGAACTTCAAAGAGCTTCCAAGACCACACAGCTCCTCCTGCAAACAAGCCAGCAGGACAAGAACAACCCCTACCAATGATGTCGTAGAGAGAGAGACCACACAGAAGATTCCTGCAGTGCCCTTTGGGCTTAAAGATGTAGGGGGTCTGAACTCCCCGTGGCAGCTCCAGAACCCCCGTGCGCGGCATGCGGTGAGCTCTGTGCCCACATGGAAGGGTGGAGAGCTCCAGATGGGCTCTGTGATCAGATACCTCTGCTGGCTCTGCCCCAGCTTGCAGCGTGCCCTCCTCAAAGCTAAACAGAGCCCAGAGAGAGTTCACACCCCAGCACCTGACAGGTTGCCAGCTGTGGCAGCCTCGTAGCCACTGGGGAAGCTTTGGCACCAGGAGCTGCTTCACAGCAACTTGAGGGGATTCTGCCCCAGACAGCCCCCATGGCAAGAGACAACATCACCCCTTGGGTGAGTGAAAATTACAGCACACACAGACCATCATAACATCCATCTCTGGAAGATGGTGAGGATGCCCACAAGTGAGAGCTGGAGGGAAAGTGCCTGGTTTAAAAGCCCTACAGCTGTCAGGTCACTGAGCAGTGTAGTGACTCAATATTTAGGGAGTTGTGAACAACTGAACTATGAAGCTTCACTAGCAAGGATTTGTGGAATCATGGAAGAAACTGATGGGAAGGGAGAGGATCCAGACAGGTGCCTTGTGACAGCGGCACATGGATGACAACTTTGTGCACATTGTCCTTGGCAGGCCCTGCCTCTGGGCCTTCAGGTCAACAAACACAACTTGCTGTGGCAGCAGAGGCGCCAGGCTCAGTGCCTGCAGGCAGCACTGAGAAGTGCTGAGGAGATGGGCTCAATAAAGGAGAAGAGCAATTCACCATTTTCTCTCTGCTAACTGCCACCTGGGGATTCGCAGTTCTCCTAAAATGAGCAGTTGTTAATTGCATTTCTGTGACTGGTAATAGCTAAGAGCAGTTATTCTCTGAAAGTTCACCACAGCCACCATGTCTGGACTGTGGTCAGTGAAATTCAGCCAGGAGCTGGGATGGTGAGTTTTGGCCCATTACACAAGATATAGGCACAGCTTTTCCCACTATGGACTGATTTTGTCAAGGAAGCTGATGGTTTGAGCTAATCTTCATTTCCTCACTGCCCTGGGTTCAAAGACAAATTTTCTTTGTTTGACACTTTTCTTTGTTACCCAGAGTGAAAGGAGGAAGGTGGGAGGCAGAGAGAGGGTTAACATTCCTGAGAGGAAAGGCTGGATGTGGTGGGACAGCTCTGCTGGGGAGGTCAGGAAGAAATTTTGGTTGCTTCACTTCAGGAATCAGAGGAGCATCCTCAGACACAAAGATACCTTGAAGAAAATCCTGAATTAGTTGTATGCTTTTCCCTTGTACCTCCCATGACACAACACAATCTTTTCCTGCTGCCTCCTTGTTTCCCCTTCACTTTTCTCAGAGCACAGAAGATATCAATATTTTTACTATTTGTCCTCATTTGGTATACACTTGTTATACAAAACACTGAATTTGGTGATGTTGAAATTCCATTTTTTCCCAATTACTTCCAAGGCTGGCTAGGACTTTGCACAACCCTTGAATGAAACATAAAGGTTACTGACTTAACTGCAGCCTTCTAGTACCTGAAGGGAGTTTACAAGAAAGATAGAGAGAAACTTTTTACAAGGGCTTGGAGTGACAGGACAAGGAGGAATGGTTTCACACTGAGAGAGAGCAGGTTTAGATAGGATATTATGATGAAATTCTTCCCTTTTGAGGGTGGTGAGGCCCTGGCACAGGTTGCCCAGAGAAGCTGTGGCTGCCCCATTCCTGTAAAACTCAGGAAATGTTCAAGGCCAGGTTGAACATTTGGAGCAAGCTGGAACAGTGGAAGTGTCCCTGTCCATGGCAAGGGGATTGGAACTGGATGTTCTTTAAGATTCCTTCCAATTCAAACCATTCTGTATTCTATGATTCACCTGCTCAAATACTTCCTGGTAAGGAGTCCAAAATAAATCACAACTCTTGCTAAAGCAAATTTCTCTGAAAGTGTGTTTTTCCAGTTGCAGTATTTACAGAGAATGCTGACATGAACATTCATCTCTAGACCAGAGCCAGCTATGTCAGAAGGACATGGAGTCGTGCTCACTTATTGTGCTACAAGGAACAAACCTTCACTTTTCCAAGAGTGTGACAGTGCTTTGAAAAGAAAATAGGAACCCCCCTGAATCTTCTGTGCTGCACAAGTGTGAGCTGCAGTCTGCATGTGAGTCCTCTGCCACTGAATTTCCTCCTTTGCACAGAAGCCAAACAGGGCAGCCCCTGAACCAGATCCCTGCCAAGACTCTGATTAAAAACTCCCTCTCTGCACCTGTCTATTTATTTCACCACTCTGCACCTGCAGACTGGTTTCAAGAGCCTCATTATTGCTCACTTGTCTCTGGGCTCATTCTGACACACACAAAATGCCACATTTCCCCTCTAATGCCCATCACAACAGCCCCAGCTCTGAGCAGCCTCTAATAATTTCTTCATTTTTTTTCCTGCTCACCAAATATGTAATAATGAACAGTCATACAGCATGCTGCAAGTAGAGTGAATGCAAATTCTACAAATGGAAATCTGCTTTGAAATAATTAAATCAAAGCAGGTAAATGATACAAAAGGAGAAAAAAACCCAAGAAATAGAAAACAAGAGTGTAATTGAAGACAGTGAGTGACCTTTTTGGGTTCTCAGAGCTTCTATCTAGAAATTTATTAATTCTGCACCTGGAGAAGCCAGCACAGCCCTTGTATTGTGTCTCAGCCCCAATTTCTGTTCTGTATAAAAGGCAGAGGGACCCAGCACTGACTCATCTCATTGCTGCTGGTGCTGCCACTGGCCACACTGGAGCCCTTGCTCAAGCCAGTCTGGGAACAAACTCCTGGAACTCCAGGCTTTTCTTTGAACTCCTCTTTACCCAGCCCTCTTTGTAGGTTCTCCCTGACTGCCTTATCTATTTCCCCACAAGATGTACTTGGAGCTTGACTGTTTTTGCTAACAGGAAAAAGAATAAAATCCCTGTTCTCCCGGGACCTGTGGTGTCCTGGGCAGAGCACAGCCCACCAAGGACAACTCTTCCAGGCTGTTCTCCTGCCAAGGAACACATGGGAATTGCTCTTGTAGGAGTTCCATAAATCTGTTTTATGGTACAGGTGACAAGCAAGCAGTGACCACAGCCAAAGCCACCCTGGCTAGACCTGGTGAGCCTGAAGTGCTTCTTCACATGGAAAATTGATGTTTTGTTTCCTACAGTATCAGTTCTGCTTGTAAAAATAAACTTCTTACAGTACTTCCTGTGTCCACACACGTGTTAGGACGTGAAGTCCCAACCTTTCAGATGGTTCCTGCTGCTTCCCAAGGGACCTTTTCACAGGGTTGACAAACAGGTATTTTAAAGAGATTGCAGTACAAAATTTTAATGGGGAAATCAAATAGTGAGTGTTTTGTTTTGTCAAGACAGGTTTATCTTTAATCCAGAAGATATTCAGAGAGGATATTGTACCACATGCACTTCCAAAGGCACTGCAAGGACAGAATATCACCAAATTCTCACTGGTTGTCCAGCCTAAGGGTACAAACCACCTCCAGGAGAGAGCCAGCTGTGCCATACAAATGGAGGATTTATTTAGACCTGTTGGTCCAGGCAGATGTGAAGGCAAAGGCTCCAGTCTCATTAGTTCAAGCTCCTATGTTATAAACCAGGACCAAAATGGGAGAGGAAAACTCAGATCTTGGATCTGTACCATCAAAGAGAGAACAAAGTTTACCCAGTGAGTCACAAGTCACAAACCAAGTGTGTATTAATCTTCCCCCTGACACATTTCTTCCATCCATCAGATCTAGCATTGTGCTGCTCTAACAGTGAGGATACATCATGTCATTCATGACACATGATGATTCCCAGATGTTCAGAGAGCTCTGCTACCCAGTGGAACAAATGGGTGTTTACAGTAAAATAAGCACCAAATTTAGCAAAACTGAAGATGAAGTTACAAGTTAATTAGTGCAAGAGGGCCTAAGCCTCATGATATACAGCACTCATATTTCTTCAGTAGATCCAGAAGGACAAATTGAGAAAAGAGTCCAACAATTGAATAGCAGAAAATCAAAACCAAAAAAACCCACCCAGAAAGTCACCCTGAGAGAAGCCAGAATAAATAACAGCACTGCCGAGCTCTGATGTAGCTCCTCTGGTGGAGTTCCTGGGGATGAATAAAAGGAGCTCTGAGTCAGGTGCTTGTAAATACAGTCATATGTAACAGCAAATCAATGGGAAAGAGTTGGGAGAGGAAAAAAGGGTCTAAAAACTTCTCAAAGTCTGTGAACCTCTCAGCTGACTATAAGAGCTCCTGATTCAGGCAAGAACATCACAAGTGTCTTTGAAGGTTATTTGCTCTTAAATTTCTCTAGTGGCATACTGAGGAGCAGCTGGAGGAGGTGAACACCTACCTGAGGCTGAGGGAGGAGATTTGAACTCGAGCCTGGCTGACTTCAACAAGGTGAGGCAAAACACAGCTTTCCACTGGACTGCCTCAGTGCTGATGCTTCCAATCTTACACAAGGAGTGGAGAATGGCAAACTCTCAAAGCAGACACTGCTAAACTCCAGTGACATCAAAAATAACTCCCTGGTAAAGGCTGTCCTCCTAAAAAGTTTAATGTTTCCAGAAGTCAGTACAGTTCTCCAGGTCTTCTGCTAAATCTTCCTTCCTCTCCCAGACATTTCAGTCAGTACTGAAGGGAGCCATGCAAAAAGAATCCAAGGCACCCATTCTGTGGCAAACCCAGGAGACAGGAGCAGCCCATGGAGCCCATGGCACTGCCAGCAATGGGGATCCTGCTGACCCCAGAACAGCTCTCTGGAGACAGAGCTCATGCAATGACAGAGGGCCAAATGCCAGCACTGTGCCTGGACACCTTCCTTATCCTCTGCTAGAGAACAAATTCATTTTCCATATAGCACTGAACAGGCCAACTTTTAATCTGGTTTGCAGTCCTGAAAACAACCTGCAAAAAACAGGTGGGAGCCTCCTTTCATGCAAGCCAAAAGACAGATAAAAATAGACTTGAATTGCCATTGAAAATATGGTAAAACAATCCTTTTCCATCTGCTAAAGCAAACCCTGGGAGTAAGTGAATTAACAGGTCCCCACAGACACTGTGAGCAAGGCCTTGCTGCTCATTAATTAAGATAAAAGTGAGAGCAATCAATTGCCTCTATCTCTTGAAGGGATCAGTGAGAGCCCAAAGCTGAGTGTGCACCTTGTCTGTCTCTCACAAACCCTGCTGGAACTCTGCCCATTCCTTCCTGAACGTTCAGGGCAGCATTCCCCCATCCAGTGCCTCCCCTCTCCGTGTCCTGTCCAGCCCGGTGCCAAATCCCGGTGCCACCTCCTCACTCTGAACTTGGCCACAGGAGATGAGTTTGAGATGTGAAATCCAGGACATTTGCAGAAAGGGCTCTTACACAGCCAAGATGTCCTTCCAGAGAGATCAGAGCCCAAGGCCATCATTAACACCCTGATCACCCACACTGACATCCAGCTTGCCAGAGTTATCCCAGAGGAAGGATCCTCAGCACCATCTCATTATCCCAAACTTCAGCCTCTTGCTCAAGAGGGTTGTTCTGTGGACAGGCTGCTTAAAATACCCCAAGTACCCAGGCATGGAAACACAGACTTCCCCTGGGGCCAAACACAACCAGTTGAATCAAGTCAGACTGTGACCTGTCCCAAGCAGAAGGGAGATAGAATAGTTTTTGTTTAAACAAGGGGGGAGAAAAAAGCAGCCAAATCCTTGTCTCATTTATGGTAATGTAAATCTAGAATAACTGGATAAATATAACCAAAGTTAAAGCTTTTATAAACAGGTATAAATCAGATCAGCTTAAACACATGCAAGTTTTAAGACTCTTTGGCATCTTTTAAACCTCAGTTTCTGGTTAGATGCTCAGTCAGGCTGAGTCCAGCCTTTCAGCTGCCTGTTATTTATGGGACTGCTCACAAAGCTGAGTGGTCACCCCACAGGACATGTTTAACCTCCATTTGCACGACACTTAGCAGATGTGTAAACTGAAAGGCTGGCAGAAATTTGAGTGTGCACAACTGGGGGACAGTGCTGTCCCTCAAAAATATAAAGTATCAAATAGAGCCATTAAAAAGCCAAAATTAAAAATCAAGATGTCCACTCCAGGAAATCATGATTTTTTCATTTCAGATTGAGATCAAACATTCAGCATTTTTTCCCCCATAGAATCAAAAGTTCAGAGCTTAATTTTTTTTTCTTTTTTAGTTTGAACTGTTGAAACATTTTGACTGAAAATAAACATTTTGACATTTCCAAGTCAGAATGTATACATGTGGTTTGTCAACAAAATTAGGTTAGAAATCGCAAAGGAAGAGGTTTTCATGTGAGGTTTATATTGTACTTCCTGCTTTTTGAAGAAACTGTGCAATCATGTCCAGGTCAAAAAGTTAAGAGGTGCTCAAAAATGCTAACAATGAATTGCCCACTCTCCTTTAATCTCAGATCAGTTTTGAACTCAGTTTGGACTATCCCTGATTTTATTCAAGATAATTCATCTGCTTTTCCAGCTGCATAGGCAGATACAGAGACCTGGGCTACCAAGGACTTTCATGCACAAGCTGGGATTAGAGGTGTACAAAAGCACAAAAATATTATTATTATTATTACATTTGTATGTGTTTTCTTGAACCAGAAGTTTTGTTTTGCACCTTTTAAGGGTGAATGCTGGATCTTATTTCAGATTTCTCTTCTGCATTTAGCCTGCTTGGACACAGCTGAGAGATCTCAAACATCAAATCAGTTTGGAGCTGTGTGAGTTCCTTCCAGATATGACTTTTCTTGGATGTGTAAAGACTCAGCACTCAGAGAGCAGCTGAATGACAACTCAGCTGCCACAGGGACTGGCACAGCAAAGGATCTGAATGAGAAAACTACTGGCCATACAATTCTTTTTACTATTTCTTTATTTTAACTGCAATGCAGAAAGTAAGGGTTCAGGCAACAGAATATTTTAAATCTGTGCCCTTAATGTGGAAAGGAACTGCATGGCCTGAAGAATTACATTTGTCTTGCTTTTATTTTAAACTCCTGTATCTTGATTCTGGCAAGAAGCTGAAATGCCCAGAATAATTCTCTTTTCTCAATGCTCTGGATTGTCTTCAAGCAAGGTAGCTGGAAAGATTGCAATCAGAATCATTTCCATCTACCCCTATATCTCCCTAGTCAAAGCTCATGTGAGTTACAGAAATTGTTTATGCTCTTGCAACAGGTGTTGCTCTGAATAATAGAAATGTATTTTATGACTTTGGAAAATGTAAGTCAGAGATTTTTATTTTTTTTTTTAGGGAGATGTTTGTGTGTATATATAAGCATCCAGTAAGAAACCAAGACTATTTTTCTCTTCATAAATCTACCTGTGATCACTATGTGTTTTATGGTAATATATACCACTTATATAATAAGGAAAGGAAAGGAAAAGGAAAGGAGAAAGGAAGGAGAAAGGAAGGAGAAAGGAAGGAGAAAGGAAGGAGAAAGGAAGGAGAAAGGAAGGAAAGGAGAAGGAAAGGAGAAGGAAAGGAGAAAGAAAGGAGAAAGAAAGGAGAAAGAAAGGAGAAAGAAAAGTGTTGATACCAGGTCTAAATTATGAGTGAAAATACCTGAACTATATTGCAAACAATACTGGAGATAAAATATCTTGGTGTGGCACCCTGTGTGTCCAAAGTGAAAGGTTCTGAGTCTCAGGGAGCAGCTCACATCCTAACACCCAGCAGAATGGCCAAGCAACAATGAAAACATGCAAAATCAGGAAGCAAGTTTGAAAATGTAAGCAGCTGGTTTTCTTGTTAGGCATAAATTTCATGCCATTGGATTCTCAATTCATTTTCTATCAAGAGAACAATTGAGATCCAAATATTTGATGTAACGTTCAAGTATTTTGCAACACAAGCAGCCCAGACTTCTCTAATTTTTGCCTTTTACAAAGCACTCATAATATTTTACTCCTGTCAAGGGCTTAAATTTTCTTGACGGAAAGAGATGATGTGGGAGGACAAATGGCTGAGATGCAGTGCTTAATCTATTTGAAAAAAACAACTCTCTTACATCAAGGATTCTTTGCTAAAATAACAATGAATCAAATTAACTCCATGGACACAACATTAAGCTTCCCTTGCACCAGAATTATGACTTTTAGACAATGGTGGACTTAAAATTCTTTCTAGCCAAGCACTAGACTGACATCTTTGGGAATTTAAATAGTTGCACAAAACCAAAAAGAAGGATAAATCATTTTGGAGGAAAGGATAGTCCATCCCATATCTTTGAAGCTTTTGGTACAGAAATAGCCACAGGAAGTGGAAATGAATGCAACAGATGAATGTAATGTACACAACACCTTTTAATTTTTCCCAGTGAATCCAAAGGGGTGTAACTTAAAATGTTTAAGAGTTCAGGGAGTACACATGTTGGATAAATAATTACAAAATCTTCAAGTAAAGCAGAGGATTGCACTAATCCCAACGGCTTCTGAGTCTCAACTTGCTTAAACTCCCTTATATTCACTTCTGGGTTTGTGTCTGCTACATAGTGATTTCTTTTCTTGGGGAAACAAAATGAATGAGTGGTATCAGAATCACCTGAGAGCCTCAGGTGCAGGTCACTAACAATATTAAACATGTGGATGACTGAACAGCTGACAGATTCCAGAAAAGGAGAAAACTGATGTGGAAACATGCATTGGTTTTTGATTGTCACAAGGAACACCAACCCCAAAGAGCTGAAGCTCTCCAGCATCAGGGAACAGGAATGTTATGTGCAGGGAGCAGCAGCCACCAAGCAAGAGACAGAAATCTTCAGGAGCTTGGGCTTGTCCAGGAGTGGGACTGTTGATTGATTTCCTGCAGCATCACAGACTCCAGAGCCAGGAATACAACCAAGATCTGAGCTGTGAGTTCCTAGACAAGGTTCAAATTGTCCTGCCACGTGAGACCTACATGGCATCACACTGTATCCCCCAGGGCTCATCACTGCCTCCTCACATCCTCACACACTGCAGGGAAGGATGAGGAAGGGCAGAGGTGGGGTAGGGCACAAGGTCCAGGAGCTGGATACTCATGATGGAGCTACTTAGTCTCCAGGAGAAGCTTGCAGTAGCAGCCAGGCCCTGACTGTAAAAACCGGATATGTGGAATATTTCTAAGATTATTTGAGCATCCCATATCCTCATCTGAGTTGGAAGTGCCCTGACTTCATTTTCCCACAGATAGGAGAAATAAAGGTTTATGTCACATAAAGCTTGGAGCCTTTTGCTCAGCAGATGGATGGCCAGCTTCCTGCTCTTAGGTAAGCAATGGAGGAAATTATACTGTAATTCAGAGAGCTTCAAAACAAAATGGCTTTTGGCAATGCTTAGACTTGTGCTAATATCACAGCAGTTATTTCTGTCAGCTTCAGAGTACTGTACTGTGGCCAATTAATGGAAAAAAGATGAGAGTCAGTTAATTGCTCTGGGATTTTCTCTCTGAATGTTCAGGCTAGATTAAGGAAAAGGCCTTGCCCTTGCCTCTACAGCCCCTTATTTCCAATTGGTGTTACAGCAGCACTGGCCTCACTGTTCCTATTAAAGGTCAGTCAGTGTTTCCACTATAAACTCCTTCACTGCAGATTTCACACAAGTGTGTGAGTTTCATTTACTCTGGACTGAATCACAGTTCTTCTTGACCTGAAAATGGAGGTGTTTTGATCTGTTCCTTAAATCTGTATGCTCATTTCAGTATTAACCTGGGACATCTTCAAAAAAGGTTGTTTCTAACACACATTCTTATTTTAAAGGATTCCAAGCATAGATGATCCCCTTTGGATAACTGATTCCTTCAAAACACCAGCCAGTGGTTTCCTGATTTAGTCCCAAAGCAATACTGGCAGCTCATTGCATGTTATCTGAGAAACTATGGTTATCAAGCTTTATTATTCAATAGAGGGTGGGTCACTTCTGAAAAATGAAAATCTGAAAGGAAGGTATTACTACTTGGAACAGTTTCAGTTTCCAAACAAAAAGTTGTATTTCAAAATGGGCTGTGCACACAACCAGCAATTGGACACAGCACAATCCCCAGGACATATTATAAAAATTATTTTTTCCATTGGGCAGGAAACAAAAAAACACTGGAATCAAAACCCTGCATTCTCCAAACTTCTCTAGAAATGAAGCACTCCATGGGATATCTCTAGGGCAACTGATCGTCCCTTTGTAAAATGAATAATCCCCAAGGAATTATTTGTAAAGTCCCCTCATTATACATCCACACACCTCTTCTTTCCCACTGAAGCAATAGCTCCTGCTGTCTATCTTCTGCCTCCCTCTGTTGGGAAGAGGCCTCCTCCACAGGTAGGAAAGGCCAAGGGCCAGCTCTGGTGGGTTATTCCCTGCTCTGCCTTAGCTGGGCACAAAGGACACGTGCAGCCCCTCCCCAGGCCTGAAGCTGATCCCTTGTTCCCTTTTCCCCTTGAGGGCAGAAGAGCCAGGGAGCCTTTTTTCCCCCTAGAAAGAAGTTGCAACCACCAAAGAGGAGGAGGCTTACCAGAAAATTCAGGTTTGGTGTCACATACCTGTCATTGAGGTGTGTAAGAAAGGATGGGGATATCTAAGAATTGGGAAATAGTTTTGTATTCCATGTTACAGCACATAAACTGCCACAATTCTCAACAGGAAAAATCAAAGCACCTGCCGATCAGTCATGTCTTTATTCTCAAGGAATTACTTGGTGGAAATTCTCCAATTTGTGAAGTTTCACTCTGAACAAAGCAGAATTCTTTTTCCACGGTTATTTGCACCCTTTGCCCATCCCTGCTTGCAGCTTTAAGTCTCTCCACACGCACCCAGGTTTGCTCATCCCCGCCCGCACACCTGGTTCTCCGTTAGGGCTGCCTTGGCCTGGCCCCAAGAGCAGAGCATCTTGAAGCCAACACCCAATTCTCATGCACAGGACAATCCCACACCTGTGGCTATGCTTTCAAACTATCTCAATGCACACAGGGCATCTGCAGGACTCAGCTGCAGAGGTGTAAATTTAGGCTGTTACTGCAATCTTGATGGAAATCTGATTAAATTCTTACTGAGTCAGGAGGGGGGTTGACTTAGCTCAGTCTGTTTGGAGGAGGTCAAGCTAAAGGCAGAACTCCCTGTGAGGATTTTAGAGCCAGAATGGTCATGCAGGGAGTTCTGCCATCAGGCTGCACACTTTACCAAGTCAGGTGAGAATGGTATCTCTGCAGCAGTTCCAGGTAAATTGCATTTTCACACTCTTCTTCTCAGACTTAAGAATTAGAAACCTGATACTTCAAAAAAAACCTGAAGGAGCTGATGCCTCACAGGCTTCCATGAGCTGGCACCAGAGCTGCAGCTCAAGGCATCCTAAACTTCAACATGGAAAAAATTCTTTACTCCAAGGATGGTGAGACCCTGCCACAGGTTGCCCAGAGAAGCTGTGGATGCTCCATCCCTGGAGTGTTTAAAGCCAGCCTGGATGGGGCTGGGACACCTAGAGGAAGGTGTCCTTGTCCACAGCAGAGGGTTGGAACAAGATGATCTGTAAGGTCCCTTCCAACCCAAGCCTTTCTATGATTCTATGTTATGAACATGGACACAGGCACATGGATCTGCCTGGATTGCAGGCAGCATTAACACAGTGATACCATGTACCAACAAGACTGGAACATGTTCAAATGATGGGCTGAGCTCATTCACCTCTGCCAGCATCAATCCATGTAGCCATCCCTCCTATTAATCAGTATTTTGAGGGTCTGACACCAAAGGCAATTTTACAGTGCAGCCAGCTGCCATGGAATACCCTGTGGAGGACACAAGTGCATCTGAAGAAACAAGACTTTGAGCACCACAGCTTTGTGTGTCTCCACCTTCATCAGTGCTCTGCTGGGACAGCAGGGAGGCAGAGTGGGAAGGATGAGTAAAGGAAACCATGCTGGAAGAGAATCACTAGAGAAAATCTCTCAACCCAAAAGGCCCACTCAGGGTACCCCCGAGGAGAATGAGGTCCTGGCACAATAAACCATGATCTCTATTCAGAGGGAAGAACAACTCCTACTTTCAGGCTTGTCAGTAAAGTGGGCTCAGTCCAAATCAGAGGGACAGCTCAGCAATAAGTTGGATCTGCAATTATTTACTTTTAAGTGAGGTTTGGCTCCCAGTTTCCCAACTGAAGTCAAGACTTTCTACCCTTTCCATGTTGACTGACCCTCTTACCACTTACCTCACCTGAAAACACATGACTCTTACAGGTCATTTTAAGGTGTGGGAACATTTCATCCTGCATTTGTCAAGGGCTTCTCTAGCCCTGTATTTCTGCATCTCTGCATTTACAGTATGGAAAGCCCTCTCCCTCTGAGGCCATGTTGTACACACGATGAGAAAACCTCCTATAACATCCTAACAAAACATGCTTGAACAGAGCCAGCAAGATTTCACTATAAGCTATTTCTGTAGGTTAATTCTGTTGCATAACTTAACCGATTGACAATCAGCCACAGAAGAACAAAAGCTGTGTTGAACAAGAGAGGAGATCTTCTTAAGTCACATAACACTATTACTTACTGTTTCCAGCTCATACTTTCAGGTGCTCTGACAGAAACATGGGAGAAGACAGAGGAGGTCCATTACTGTCTCATCTGAGCTGAGTCTGTGTCCAGCTGCTGAGTGACTGATGCCACTGCCCCTTTTGCTTTCCTGAGGGACTGAAGTGTGTTCAAGCTCCTCATATTTACCAACTTTTCAAATTATAATAGGCTGTGCTTTTATTCACTCAAATTGCCTTGATTTTCTTTTCTTTTTCTTCTTTTTCTTCCCAGATGGAAACTATCTGGAAAGAAACCCTCCAGTAATAGAGAAAGCAGCAACTTGTGGGACAGTTTTGGGACTGCTTGGGAAGAAGAGACCCAGGGAGCACAGGTTATTTATCTTGCATTACTCCACTTTTTTCCAAACGTGTTTTTATATAACATGACAGGTTATCACTTCTTGCCTTTGGCTACAGATGGGTAGGACTGCAAACAATCAAATGCAAATCAAGAACAGTCTAGAGCAGACACACCATTGTATTGTCATGGCATCACTCCTACTCACTCCATTAGTCAAAGCACTCCCTCGGTTTGGATGTTTGGATGGAGTAGCTGGGTGGAGATGGAGTGTGTGGGAGGATGGCCCTGCTCCAGCACAGCACACACTCTCCTCGGGGGACGTCTCTTACGACAAGGAATTCCTCGTGACATCATGGGCTGCCTGACGGGAGCGATGTGCTCGAGCTGGAATGGCTCCCACTGAGTTTTATAACCCAGCCAAAATAGGATGAGCAAATCCTACAAGGATAATCAATTCAGGGGCGTGGCCCCACTCAGACCAGGATTTTTCCTTTCTTCCTTTCCCAGTAGTAAGATGTGTTTCAGAAATGCAGCTTCTAACCCCAAGAAAGCTGGATGCACACACTGATTGTGATTAGCAGAGCTTTCTTTTTGTTGGGTATATGCACAAAATACCAACTCAAAAGTTTTCCCTTTCAGGATCAATTAAAATAAATCTCCTTCCCACAACCTCACAAAACAACCAGTGTTCATGAAGGAATCAAGTAGTTTTAGAACTTTAGGTCAGCCGTGCTTTAGATTTAGGTCAATCTTTACTATTTAGAAAAGGGCTGACGTTTTCTTACCAGAGGAAAAAAAGAATGGCAAATTTGGGCTAGATGAACTAAGGAATTGTTTGTCCTGTCTAATTCACCAAAAACCCAGGAGACATTTACTCAAGTGCTTGACATCTCAAAAATGTTCACACAGTGTACAGACCGAGCTGGCATCATTGACAGAGGACATCTCATCAAAACGTAACACATTCTATAAATCACACGGTGGGCAGCACCACGGGGATGAGAAATATCCTTCTTGAGCTGGTTTTGGTTAACAGAGCAAAGCAAGCCCTGGTCAGGACTACAAAACACAACAGGACAAGGCAGACCAGGGATATTTGATCTTCTCTAACTCCTGGGTTTAGGGCAGGAGCTTTTAACTCCAGTTTTCTGTGCTTTACTTGGCTTGGAACAACTGACAAGGGCAATTCCTACACACTTTTGTTGTTCAGCTAAAATAATTGGGAAAGGACAGGTGAGTATGGCTACATACATCTAAGTGGGTAAAAAAATATATCCTGGCCTGATATTACAAGAACAATGTGATGAGATCCAACAAACTGTAGTACACAGGACCTGATATTAAAAAACCAATCAGCCTGCCACAAAAAATTAAATTTTTGTCTTCTAGAAAAAATGCAATTAAAAAAAACCCAGACACCTTTAGTGATAGGTCATAACCTGGTATCAGCAAAATAAAATTCCCAAATAAACCTGAGCTATTATTACAAGGGAAATATTGTACAGTAATTATAATTTAGTGAGAAACTAAACTGAAACTGTAATTGACAAAATTAGGGGAACATGTACTGTGGCCACATCTCTGCGTTGGATCTGCTCACAAGGAGCTTGGTGAGATGGAAGAAGGAAACATTTGGCTGCTGGCAAAAAGAATTTCTCCCCTGCACTACGAAACAGTCTGTAAGCCCAAACATCAACTCACAGTAAGAGTTTCCAATAACAGACAAAAGTACAGCACACAATTATCAGTGCTACACAACGGCTGAAAATCTCCTTTGCAATGAATGCTCGGGTTCCCAGGAGGTGAATCTCTGCCGTGGTTCCTGCAATAATTCAGGATCTCTCCCCAAGCACAAGCAGGGCAGGTTTGACCCCGGCTGTCCCCCACATCCCAGGACACCATCCCCCAGGTTGTATCCTACTTCTCCTTGACACCACACTACACAAACACACCCTCCCAGGCCCCAGCACACCTTTCCCATTAATTGAGATGTTTTTCACTGTGGAGCACATGTGCATTCCTCCCAACATGTGTAAGGGCTGCAGGGCCCGGGGGAGCCGCAGCCCCCGTGGCGTGCGCAGGAACGCAGCCAGCCCGCCTGAACAGAGAATGGCCCTGAGCAATGCTTATTCTTAGATTAGCTGCACACAACACGGAGATCCTCCTATCTGAAAAGTGCATGTTTGGAGAGCTACACCTCCTGCCAAGGCTTTCCCAAGTGGCTCCCAGGTGCACCGAGGCTAGCAGGGGTATTAGAGAGAAGGTGAAAACAAACTCTGGCTTGGGAGAGAGGGAACATGCTGAATTCTCCTCTTAATCCCTGATATTTAAGGGATCTCTTTAAACCCTGCAGCACGGGATTTGTGATTAGTGACAGCATATGTTCTTTATTTGGGTTATTCCTATTATTCCTCTCGGTGTTTGCTATTGTCTTTTGTGCAACAGGAGCTCAAGAGCCGATGAAAGCAGCACAGGTGACTGGCACTTTTCCAGGATCCTCTCCCCTCACAGTCCCATTCCTCACTCTGATTTAATCAGGTGCTTTCAGCCTGGTACATCAGGCTTTACTCTCCGAGGCACGCTACACCTAAGGCTCACCTACACACTGTGTCACTGGCATCTTAAATCACCATTCTGGCTCCAGGGTAGCTCTAGGAGTAGCAGCATGTACTGACTATCCCTCATTAAAATTCAGCAGCGCTGGAGCAGATGAATTGTGCAACCCCATTGTTCCTGCTGTGTGGTTGCAGGCTTTCACATAATCTTATTATGACTTTTGGGTGGTTCACATGCATATTTACACTTTAATTTTCTGTGCTGTAGGTTCAAAGAGGAGCGTGTGAAATAGTAATAGATGGCTCTTGGAACTGGGAGAAGATTAAGAGTCTCCTAAAATAAATACAAAGTGATCTAACATCACCACGGTGTAGAATTTACACTGGAGCAAGGAAAAAATTCTGTAAACTGTTCTGGGAAAATTAGTATTTTTGTTTTGGAAAAAAGCACTGTCTTTGAAAATCTTCATGTTAAGTAAAGGTTCTAATACTGTAAGCTTCAGTAATGCCCTGGAGCCCTTTCCACAGAGCAGATACTCACCGTGTTTGCCACCAGACAAATCCAAAATGGAATTGCAGTGCCCTCCTTGGGGATCTTCCCTGCATTTCATTAGGGGCCAACACTCCTCAAATATCAGCAATTGGCAAAATGTACAAACTTAGAAGGAAATACCTAGGGCTATTTTCCCATAAGGAATTTTGCCTTAAGGCACCCATCAGAAAGAGGTGAAGGGGAAACACTTCCCCGTTTGTTGTGAAATCCTTTTCCAAAAGGATTTACATCAACAATCCCAGGACACCTCAAAATATTTGAAACTTTGCATAATGCTTACAAAACAATACAGATGAGCAAGCCTTGGAAGATTACAAGGAAGTGTGGGTGCTGATGATTCCCAGAAAAATGCTTTCATCACACAAATACAGTTGAGGGAGAGATAAAGGAAAAGGAAAGACTGAAGGAACCTTGACCTGACAGGGTAAGGAATCCCTCTGTACACAACTGTGCTGAGTTAGCACACTGGCAACAGCAGCCCTAGCAGCTGGCAAAGCCATTAACACCCCCTGGAAGGAAGAGTGCTGGGATTTGGATCCTCAGCACTTACTCCTTATTCATCAGCTTTCCCCTTCACAAAGTGTGGCCATGACATCCTCAAGGTTTCCTAACAGGCACTGATTTGTGCCTTCCTCCATTTCCCCTGATGAACCCCAAATGAAACGTGTGCACCTCAGTGTCAGCTCAGGAGAAGGTGCTCTGAGCTCTTTGCTTTCTTCTTTTCATAGCACACGTACACTATTTCCATGTGTTTTTATTGACACAACTGTATTTACATTTCTATTTGATGTGTACAATGCACGTCAGGATTTAATGGCACAGACAGGACAAGAGTCCAAAAATTCCAACCTATTTCTCAACTACAAGACTTTACTCACCCCAGCCTTTGGCTTCTCTACAAGGACCACCAACAGAGGCAACAGCTGAAGACAACTGCAGCAGTTTTCTTTGGAATATGAACATGAGGAATTCAGCTGACACTGGAGGGATTCTGGACGGTGGGTCAGACACCTGCCAGGAAGAAGCAGCTTTTTAGAAGGCTGTCTCTGGGGTTTTTCCTTCATTCCCTCACCAATAAAAGAAAAGCAGCCCATCACATAAGGTGGTGCATGCTCCATGGGGCTTTTTTCCTCTGCCCCCTTTCCACTTCCTCCCTTCTGCTAAGGTGGGAGAAGAGCAGAGCAGCAGGAGCAGCCATGAGGTTTCTCCTGTCTGTGGTTTAGTGGTGCAGTGTGTGATCTCTGCTTTCTTTGGTCACCAGCTGGCAGGGACAGCCTCGGGGAGGCTGCTGCAGTGCAAGTTCAATAGACAGCCCAAAGGGGTGGCTGGCACCAATGCCTTACACAAAAACCTTGTGTTTACTGGTCCAGGATCAAGCAAGCCCTGCTGGCCTAAACCTTTCCTATATATACATGAATGTACTTCATTGCATAAAGTCTTTAACCATAGAGAGTGAAACATTACCAATGGGAAATCCATAAAAGCCAGAATCCACAGAATGGAATGTTTTGATTTATTTTTGCCTACCCTCTCCCAGGAGACAATCAAAGAGTACACAATATTTCAGCTTTCCTCAAATTAATTATTTGTAAGCTTTTCCCCATCAGACTTCCCTCTTGGTGTAGAATAACATACCTCCCCTCAGGAAAAAAAAAATCTTTAAATTCCAGAGGAAACATCTTAGCACCTTTTATGTGGCCCAAAATAAATAGTCCATAATCCAGTAAAATCTTTTTTAAGAATAATGAACAAGGAAATGGCTAGAAAAATAATTTCTGAAAATCCAACAGCAGAACAAAACAGGAAAATGTCTGGATTTTGCATCTGTATTTTACCAACACCCACTTTCTAGTCCACTGTTTTCTTACCATATGAATATTGGGCTTTACTTCATCACATTAAATTAATTGCTCAGGTGTCAGAGAGTACTTTCAGAAATAAATATTTGGAGGCTGTTCATAGGTAGAGAAGTATGACAAGGATGCTCTAAGTAGAGAAATGCTAAAGAAAATCACTGCTGAGGGAAACAGGAACTTGTTCATCAGTTCTCGTCTGGTTAAAATCTTTGAGCCTTTTCTACATCATTTAAAGCTGTGCAAATCACCATTGTTCACAGTGCACAAAGAAATGATCTCTTGTCTTTTTATACAAAGTACATATATAAGCATTAGCTTTATAAGGGAATCCTTTTGTACAAGGACTTTGGAATTTTGAAGTTGTGATGGATAAGCAGGCAGTCTGAATGTGCTTATTATTGGAATGATTTCAGCACAGCTCAAAATCTAAATCCAAAAAGCATTGGATGCTTTTTGCTTCAGAATTTGTAATTTCTCAGTACAGCTTTCTCATATAAAAATCTATCTTTTCTTTTCTTTGATATTTCATGATGGTTTTTTATTATATAGTTTTTTTAAAAGTATTTTGAAAGGCAATTTGAAAAAAACCCAACTCCAGTATCAACAGTCATTTTTTTTCTGAAACATTTAGAGTTCACTCAGATTTCTCCTAAGACAAATGCAATAATTTTCTTTCACGTTCTATAAAACCCAGATCAGAGCAGGATCCTAGTGCTCCTGGCGGGATGTGCAGTGTAGCACAAACTGGATGTGCAGAACTCCTGACTGGAAGCTGAAGCTCATCTTGCTCAAGTAGGAAACACTTTTTTTAACAAACGAGAGTAACTTCTCCCGGGTGTTGTAATTCTATCATCACTTGGAATCTGAAATCAAGATTGGAAGCCTTTCTAAGAGATGCGCTCGTGGCTCAGGCCCAGATGAACGTCTTTGATAGTTCCTGCGCTTGGTAGGAAATAATATAAAAATAGCAAGGTCAAATTCTTTGGCTTGTTTTACACCACAGGTCAAAGTGGACAACCGCGATTCCCAGAGGAACTCTGAATTCACTGCCATCATCAACAACAGCAGTAATTACCGTGTGCCTGGAATATTTGATTTACATCCTGATGGGAAGCAGTGGAGAAGGGCATGAATTATCAGAGCACAAGCTGTTTGATTCCTAGCTCACTTCACAAGGGAGATTTCAGGAATTCTCCTGGCTCTGATCCTTTACTGTGGTGCAACGCAATCGACTCCAGTGTTAGTGCTGCAGATAAGAGTTTCTCCTCACACAGATATCAGGGATGTACCATCTATTTTACACATGGCAGGGATGACATCTTTTTTCAGCCAAATCTAGCAGGTTAGGTTCAGCCATTCAGAAGTCTTTAGAAGAACAAAGATCATCATAACAGGTCACATGGACAGGGATACTGGAGACAAAGCTGACGCTCCCACAGGTGTATGTTTCTAATAATGTCCAATTCTGGCCAATTCTCCACTGCAAACTAAAGCAGAGGACAGAGGCCTGTGACACAAGGGGTACAAGCAGTGATCAGCTCTGATATTTAATCATTCAACACTCCTGAAAGCTGGCTTGTTACCCTTGCTGGAAGAGAGAGCTCCAAAGTCAGCACAAACACAGTTCCCAGTGCTCCCAAGGTGGGTGAATCACCCTGAGTGATGTTAGCTCACAGTAACTGCACTGACAGGTTGGCTTTAATCAATGCAGGAGCTCCCTGTTATGTACCAAGATGAGTAAGGCTTTGGCTCTGATTTACTGCTATCCTCTAGAGAGGATGAAGATTTTTAAATAATGTGTAAAGTAGTGGATAGGGGCTGAATCCTCTCTTTTTCCATAGATTGATTTTGGTTTTATCACGTGGAAAAGGTGGGCCAGGCAAAAGATGCTTCAGAGCCAGTGTTTGGAGATTCATGAGGACAAAATCCAGTACACTGAACCATGGACTTACCTTGGAGTCCAGATTCGTGAAAGGACCCGGTTCTTCTTCTTCTCAGTTAGTTTATACCCTTGGCCAGGCTCCAAACTTGACCAATGGGCACAGGTTAGAGGTTTACACGTGACCAATAGAAGGGTTAACAAGGTTTTTTCCTTACAAGGGTACAAAGATAAGTTGTGAGTCTGGGGTCAGAACCCTCTGTGCTGCTGTGTCAGCATTCTTATTGCTAAAGCCTCCACGGTGCCTTGGGAAGGCTTGTGGCATTTACTACAAGAGTTTAATAATAAGTTATCACACTGCCCACCTCTGCCATGGAAGGCAGTGTAAATTACTGGGATCATGCTAAAATTGCAGAAAAATCATGTCCCTCATTCAGATTTCTTCAAAAGCTGAGCGAGGAGGCAGCTGAGGGCTTTGCTCATCATCTCTCTCATGGCAGCACCTCTTGCACCAGGCAGAAGGCAAGAGTGCTCCCTGTGGATATCAAAGAGGATGCACATGTGCACCTTGCTTTGCATGTTTCCTGCCTTGGGTTTACAGAAAGAATAAAACCCCAGCCAAGCCACTGCCCCATAAAATTCCTTGGCTGCAGGAGCTGCTGTACCTAGCAGGAGATGCTCTGAGTCAGCTGCAGGTCCAGAAAAGCCTCCCCTGCTTCCAGCTTTTGCATAAACAGGGATGGACACATCGTGGTGACAGTCTGTCCCTGCAGGACAACCTGCTCTGCATCTCTGGCAGGCTGCTCCACATTTGCAGGAGTCCTTTGAAATCTGATGAGTTTTTGTTCAACACTTTGTTTTTTTCAATTTAAACCCTTCTTTCTTCTAATAAACCTCAGACGTGAGAATATCTAAGACTGACAGTGCTTCTTTGCCCTAAGAATAAAAATGTGGAGTCTGGAATTTTGCAAATTTTGATTTTTTTCAGAGTGTCTGTTTTTCTCAAACTGTACACAGGACCAGAAAGTAATAAATTGAGTAGCAAAGCAAAGAGGAGAGAGGAGGGAAGTAAAAACAGCTGAGAAAGCCTTTCAAAGTTCTCCAGTCCTGGTTGCTGGGAATTGTGACAGACAAGGGTTTTTCAGAGCAAGTGCACATTTCCAAGGTGGATCCCACAGCTCCATCCCAACTGTGCCTCCTCCAATCCTTGCCAGCCCTTGGCTTCCCTCCCCAACCCAGCTGGCCAGCTCCTTCCTGTCCATGTTCCTTCTTTTAAGAAAGGACTTTCATTTATTTATTGAGTAAAACCTCATACTTTAAAATCTAATTTTTCACATTAAGAACTGTTTGCATAATACACAAATGGTTTCTCCCTCACATACAAGCCCTAAAACCCTTGGAATTGCCCAGAGTTCCTCTGATACTTCTTTCCTAACTGAATAAACTGAGACGTGTCTCCTATGTTCACAGCAGCTTTTAAACCTCTTAATCTCAGGACTAAAGAGTTTCACAAGGGTAAATCCTCTTGGCTCTGGAAAAACATCTCAGGGCTACACACATTTTTGGCAACACAGAAGTCTCTCTAATAGCCAGCTGCAGTTCTGAACCTGCCATCTGAGGGGAGGATAAAGACTTGGGTGTTGTTTAGTCTGGAGGAGAGGAAACTAAGGAATGCATGTGACAAAATGTCTTCCAATGTGTAGGGACTTCTAAGAAGAGAGGAATGATTAATTGTTCTTCATAGCCAGCAGAAAGAGGAGGAATCAGCATAAGCTTTAGCAAAGACAACTTAGGTCAGATATTAGAAAAACATTTCAGCTATGGTGGTGAAATACTGGAACAAGCAACTTAGGAGTGTGGAATCTCCTTCACTGAAATTATGCAGACAAAATTTAGATAAATACCACTTTACAGGCAACCCAGAAATGTGGAATTTCCTTTGCTGGAGTTTTAAAGAAAACGTTAAGACACATGTCTGGTAGGCATGGCTTAGCTACACTTGATCTGTTCCATCCAGCTCAACAACCTCCAAGGCTCCTTCCAGTCACTCCATGATTTACAGGGCAGTGGTAAACTCTCATGTGATGGGTCCACCCACACCTCAACTGCACGAGACATTGAACACACACACACTTTGTGCAGGAGCTCCAAGGAGCTAAACATTAAAAAAGGAAATGGAAAGCAAAATTGCTCAAGTCCTGGTGCATATAACAAACCAGCAGCAGACAGACAGACAGACAGGTATCATCTCAGCAATCTCGGAACTCCCAGTGCAGTCACCCAGTCACTGGGTCATTTCCCATCAGCTGGATGTAAGAGACCATCCCACATCAAAACCTGTATTAGCCCTGGTATCTTCTTCCTCTCATTTTCCCTTTGCTTAATGAAAGGAAGCACAGCTACTTGATGGCTGGAGAGCAATTAGCTGCATCCTGTTCAGCGTGGCTGAAGTTGTATATTTGCATTTTAATATTTTTCCTATTACAGACCTCCCTGTGCTCCCATAAAAAACACAGCCTCTAATCCCCTATTAACTGTATTTAGCAAACCTCAAGTGTTTCCTCCATTTGCAATCTGGCTGGGCTTCAGCCCTGAAGCAAATTTCAGGTGGCTGTGGTCTAAACATTAACTCTGGTCTGGAGCGATTTGAATTACAAACCAAACAGACTGTAAATGGAATCCTAAAGTGCAGTCAGAGCTCAGTCTGGGAACCTGGCTTTGTTCTCCTGAGCCTGCAAACCTCCTCCTGCACTGCTCCTAGGGCACTCCAAAAAGGGGTCGTTACTCACAGAGAGGAAGTGCAGGTGTTACATTAAAGGACTGCAAAGGGAGCCATTTGGTACCAACAATATAGATTTATTACTCATAAATTTTTAAAATTTCCTTGTGTTTGTGATTAAAAACACATCATACTTTGATTTCCTAACCACCTCCTGTGTTTTGCTTCCAAATTTTTGACAGCCAGTTAATTATGAAGTTTTCAACTTATTTGCCAAAGTCTACCGCAGGCGCGTTTGCTGCGTCGCAGCGAAAAGGACTCAGCCACAAACATCCCCCTCTGCTCCAGCTGCAGAGCCATGGCATCATGCATCCTGCAATTATTCACATCTCCCAACAACACAGAAGCATCATCTGTTATGCAGGAGGCTTCAGCTTCTATCCTCATTAAAAAACCCTAAAAAACCCAAAGACCAAATTAAGCCTTAGTGCCTTGCTCAGACTGAAGACTAAAAGGAAAAACTACAGGAAGTGGAAGAGGTCTGTGATTTTATCCACACAGCTGGCATTTTGTAGACTGCTTTTAACAGGATGCAAGAAGTGAGCAGGTAGACCTTTAAATGACTAGACCCAAGGAAAGGTTTGAATAACAAACTAGAGTTATAATTACTGGCAAAAAATCATCTCTTGTGCTCTTTTGCAAGAAGGAAGCTGCTGATGTGCTACAGTGGAGTTGGGCACATTGGATGAGTGGATGTCTAGGACTGAGGAATGCATCCCAATAATTATGACAGGTTCAGGTTTTATACTGCAGGCTGAAATCAGTGGGATTTTCATGTACTGGAAATCAGGCATGTGCTTCCACAGCTTCCTGAAGCAGAGGCTGATGGCACAAAAGGACAAGCATGTGCTGATACAAACTGCTGAACAACATTCTCCACTCCATCACAGACAGAGATAGCATGAATTTACCAGCAGACCCAGGCTGTCATTGAGGTTATTTTTTCTGTAATAGGTTTATGTTACACAATAGTCAGTCTGTCTTTATACAGAAGAGGAAATATTTTCTTCAGAAAATAGGGAAGACTGTATCATCCTTTTTGAGAGATCTTTCTCTCTTCCTATCTCAGCTGTAGCCATATGCTGGCTGCTTTTGAACAGCCACTCATTTTATTAAAGGTATCCTACAGCATTTCAGTAACTCTGCATCTGAAAATTGCTAACCTTGAAGGAGTTTCCAGAGCTGCATGGGGAATGCCTTAGAAAGATTGCTCCACAGACACTGCTTGTGGCCAAAGCCAATAGAAAGCAGTTTGATTTCTTTCAAGACAGACACAGATAAAATAAAGCCTGTGTTCTCAAGCAGTGCACACTGCAAGCATGTCTAGTAAATAAATAAATAAACAAATAAATAAATCCTCTCTGAACTACTTTGCCCCATTAGTCTCCTCCTGTATAACACAGGGAGAGGCTGGCCTGCTCTTGCAGGTGGCACCAGAGCTTCCACCCAAAGCTTTGCTCCTTTGTGCCACCAGAACAGTCCCACTCATCAGCTACAACAACAGAAGACTACAAAATGGTTCTTTGCTAAACACAGTTTTTCTTTCCCTATTTGAGGTAAAACTTGGATTAGCTGAATGTTCAAGCTCTTATACAAACTAATGTCCTAATGTGGGGGAAGGACAATATATGGGAACATGTCTGGACATCACACAGGAGAGATGCAAGTATTGATGAATATTCATTTAGGTTCCAAGCACTTCTTTCCCTCAACAGCCTTAATCCCCTTGTTTTATTTGCTGTGAGCTGGCATTGCTCCTTGGGATGTTTTATTTGTGGGAATGCACATGAAACACCAGTTTCCATGCTCAATGTGACTGAGCTAAGGTCTGTGTCTATGAAAAAGCCACTGGTTATTGGCCATTCCTTGCTCATTATTCCCTCTATGTCAGATGCTGAAATTTGGCCTTGCATAGCTGGGAATTCCTGCATGCTATAAAATGGGAACACATGCCACGTGCATCTTCCATCCCAAAACACTATACAGCAGTGAAGAACTGCTTTGTATTCCAGAGTCAGCAAACCAAGTCACAGGAGCTGCCCTGTGTCTTCAAGACTTTTCCATGTCTCCAGGCAGATGAATGCAGGGTGGAGAACAGCCTTTGCCTCCCAGCTCTGCAAAGTCAGTAAGGGACATGCCTGGCACCTCTCCAGCCTGTCCTGGTGAAGAGACAGAACTTACTCCTGGGAAATCAATGGGAAACCTCAGGGCAGTGAAGCTGAACATCCCTGAAAACCTTCCCATTCAACACACAAGAAATGGTCAATGCTGCTGAAATATATGTGTGGTGTCTTAGAGAAATTGCCTCTGCCCTCTCCTTGAGAAAGTATTCTACAACAGAGAAATTTGTCTGTTCAGTCTCATGAGCTACCTCTGGTAAGAACTGCCTGGAGGCTGTGGCCTAGAAGGAGAGTTTAGATTTTCCATAAAGCAGAGAGGAGAAAAAAGCTGACTGTTCTATGCCCTTGTTTCTGTGCCCCAGTGGTGAAGGCTGGCTGAGGCAGCCAGGCTGAATGCCCTGGCTCTGTAGGTCAGCTGAGACTTGGGGTTTTTGGAAAGGCTACGTGGTCAGATCTTCTGGAAAATGCCAGTGTCCAGCAGAGCCGGGCAACTTGGCACCACAGAAAACAAAGGTACAAGGACATTTCCACAGCTGTGTCCCCAGCAAGGGCCTGGCACAACACAGCTCTGCACTTCCACAAAAACCTTGGCCTGGTTATGTTTTTGACCTCCTCTAAGAAGCTGAAGCCATTCTGGCCTCTGCTCTAAGCAAAAATTGTTTCAGAAGAAGGAAATTGAATTCAAAGTGGTGCTGTCAGACACTTGATTAAATTTACATATTTCAGTCATACCCCTTTTCACTGTCCTGCCCCCATGGCCCCTGGGGTTACTGGAACCAGCCCATCCATCACTTCCATCCTGAATGCCAGCACCCAGAGCTGTGGATGCAGTGGAAACACTTCTGTGCCTCTTGCCTGGTGAGTCTGCTTCAGCCTGACCCTGCTGTTGTACAACCAAGGCGTTCAGTGATATTCAGAGGCACAACACTGCTTTTTTCCTCCCTCCCTGTGGTTTCTGTGCTACAATTAATCTAATTTCTAGTGACCTGGCAAGAGCATGCTTTCCATGTAATTTGGCAACGACAGGTCGATGTGAAGCATTAGCTTCTACGTGCCAAGAACTGGATTTTCCCAGCGTGGTCCAGGTGCTAACAACAGGATGCAACACGACCACCAACACCAAAGACTCAGCAGTAAAAGGTGTATTTTTAAACCATGGAAATAACAAGTTAAAGTAGGGCTTTGTTCTAGATTATTCCAGCTGGTTTAGGTCTTGGCATTGCAGCTAATCTCTAGACCCATGCTGATTTTGCTATAATTTAAAATGTTTTATAATTATTTCATAACCCGTTATCCAAGTACAATTATTTTTAGCTTTGTCCTGGGTATGGGAGAGGACAAGTTTCAGTCAGAGGCCCCAGGTGCAACAAAAGACCCAGGGTACCAGGCACAGGGCAAGATAAAGCCCTTTCCTCCAGCACCATGCAGAGATATTGCCTCTGTGCCCTCCACTTATAAAACATCATCAACTTATTACCTGAGAATAAACTGAGAAAAAAATCTCAGCCCAGACTTTTAGTTTAGTTTTTTTGCTTGATGAATTAAGATATAAATAATATTTGAACACACTCCCTAAATGTCTAATTCTTTATTCCTGGGACATGCACTTGAGAGGTTGTGTTTTATAGTCATGTCTGAATATAATGGACTCCAAAATGGATTTCTTACCACAGCTGTGCAAAGGGATTATGGTTCTATGCTTAGGGATTCCAGGTCACAGCAAACTGTACAAATATTTCCTTCAGGTTCAGTCCTCTGTGCTTTTCAATCCCCAATTTCTCTTCACATTTCAGGTTCAACCAACTGAAACTAATAGCAAGCCCTTGATCACACAGAATTAAAACTGGTAAAGCTGAATTTCTGCATTGTTTACCTGCATGACCACCAAAGGAAAACTCCAGGTTAGCCTAAATATGTCTGAGCAACTTAACAAAGCAGTTTAGTGCTCAGGACCAACATGAGTATTTGGACAAGTTTTACATAGTTTGGATTCCACTGTGATCATTATTACAAAACTCTTGGGTTATTTTTTTCCTCAGACTTGAAGAGAAGAACTGAACTTTTTCACTTCCCAGGCACCCAAAAGAGCTGAGCTGATGCAGGCTGCCAGCTATGGCAATGCCTATAATGGGGATGTGCACTGAGGCAAAGAACAATCGAGTCCCAGAGGCTTTTCCCAAAATCTCCCTCTGCCATGGGGACAGCAGCAGTTTCAGCCCAGCATCAGCACATCCTATGGTCCAGCATGAATTCCATTGTCATTGAACATTCCAGTTTATTGTCAATATTTCTTACTTTTGACCATTTTTGCTAAACAGAACTTACTTTTAGGGAGGAAAAGGAAAAATTAAAACCAGCCATGGACATAATAGACTCCTTAAGTTCTTCTCCTACCCCCTTTATTTTCCTTGCACCCTCACACTCCTTTCCAGCTCATAATACATCCAAAGTATTATACAGGTGTCTACTTAGATCTACTCAGAATTTCCAACTGACAGGTCTTATATTCCAGCTGGAAAATCCTTTGACTCTCAGTCATTTTTTCAAGAAAAACAAAAACCCTATTGAGAAATAAAAACAAAATTCTGTTGGTTATGATCAGCTGGCTGTTCAGTGGAAAGACAAAAGCCTGAACAGGAATGGAGCAGTGGAAAGAGATAACACTGGAGCCATTCAGATGCTAACAGGCATCAGGAGCTCTGCAGGCTGTCCCAATCCTCTCCATAGCTACAGCTCAAGTTGCCTCTTATTAAAGGCTTTGACTGGCTGTCCCTGAGATTTGGCCACAGATTTTATTGGCCTGCTCCTGCCTCAATGAAACTGATGGAAACTCTGCTTTGAAAGTGCTCTGCAAGAGGACACAAAGCTCTGCAAAGATAGGCATGGAAGCACTTCCAAAGGGGCAGCAAGGCTGGAGGAGGAAGGTACAGCTCCAGCCTCCTGATGACCCTCAGGGCTTTGTGAAGGATCCTGAGCAGCAGAACAGCCTCAGTCACTGACTGCAGGAGAGGCTGAAAAGGAGGCACAGAGTTTGGATGGGTGAAGGGAAAGGGCTCAGCTGGGCAAGGGAGAGCAGCCACACAGAGCTGAAATGCTGCCCTGAAATACTCCATGGCACCTTCACAGTCACAGAGCAGCTGGGGTTTGAAGGGACCTGTGGAGATCACCCAGCCCAGCATCCCTCCAAGGCAGGGGCACCTGGGGCAGGTGACAGGAACATGTCCAGGTGGGTTTGGGATGTCTCCAGACAGGGAGACCCCACAGCCTCTCTGGCAGCTGTTCCAGTGCTCTGCCACCATCATGTAAAGAAATTCTTCCTCATGTTAAGGTGGAATCTCCTGTGTTCCAGTTCATGGCCACTGCTCCTCGTCCTGTCACTGAGCACCACTGAAAAGAGTCGGGCACCTTCCTGGCACCTCTTTGAGATATTTATGGATTCACAGGATCCCCTCTCAGTCCCCTTTTCTCCAGACTAAACAGACCCAGTCTCTCCTCAAAAGAGAGATGCTCCAGACCCCTCATCATCTTTTTGACCCTATGGTGGATCCTCTCCAGAAGCTCCTTGTCTTTCCTGAATGTGCCCTATGCAGATCCTCATTTTGCACTCTTCCTTTGATTACAAAGGTATTTCCTGATCAATTCTTTTCCACAGGGTTCCACAGAACACACACTTTCCATAATACTACAACTGGTTTATTTAGGGTTATGGCCTCCTAATTTTAAGCAGCACCACTCTGTTGGTGTTCTGCAGAGTGGACAACTCTCTTGGCAAAGGATCTTCCCTCCTCACAGGAAACAGCTATTTATGAAACAAATACTTTCAGGTGGAATAAATGAGCCTGGACTGAGAGGGTGTCTGTTATCTGTAGCAAAAGAAGAGTACAGTACTTGTGCATGAATGAGACCTACAATTTTACACTCCTTTTGGTAAAAACAGGAAACTGGCTTGTTTGTTGTGTTGTTTTCTGGGAGGATTTTTTATGTATACTTAATTAATTTCAGTCTTTTAAAAAGACTACAATTTGTTTTAAGGAACTGAACTTGGTTTTACAGGATGCTGTCATCTGGGCAACAGACCTAGGGCTTTGGATATTTACCAGATTATGAAGCATTAAAATCTGCCTCAGTGCTGTAGCCACCCTGCCACAGACACCAAAAATGTGACTAGCATGGCAGGAGAGGTGTGTGGAAGAAAAGTGGATGTGGTGTGTGGATTTAAAAGGTTTTGGCACCACTTTCAAGGTCTGTGACAAATTTATAAAATTTGTTTTATTACCCACATTAATGGTGTTGCTGAGTGAACTACTGATTTATTTAGGTCCTCTGCAACAGATTTTCAAAAGTAAGTTCAGCTATGAAATACAATAATACTTCAATAAATTAATTACTTGTGTCAGAAATGGAGGAGGAAGCAAGGAAGCTGTCATGGGACGGGTGCTGATGTTTAAAAAATAAGATTAACTGCTATAAAACACTACCAAATGGAAAATAAATTTTTAATTCATCTGGGAACTGGGCACACAAAACCGTGTGGAATGAACACCATGACTTAAAAATTAAGGTACCCAAACAATAATTATTTTTTGATTCCAGGTGAACATTGACAGAATAGGATGCAAGAACTGCAGCACAGACTCTCAGAACTCTTGATTCAAGAGACCACCCTGATGCCCAAGCAGAAGTTCCAAAAGGCTGATAAATCAGGACACCCCCTGGGCACTGACCCCATTTCAATAAGGGTTTGGGGTTCTGGGTAGGGGAGCTACACAGACAGGAGCTGTTCATCACCACCTGCTGCAGATGGGAGTTCTTGGCCAGCTTTATTTCATGTGTGGACCTGGCAAGTGTGAGATGAGAGAAGCGAAGATGGTGTCCTGTTCAGATGTGTGGAATGGAGGGATAAGAAGGCAGCTCTGTAGATAAATTAAGCACATAAAGTTATTTAAGTGCTGTAAGAGGAAGGCAAGACTTCTTCATGGGTTTTCAGAAGTGTTTCGTTTTCTAAATCCTTCAGATTCACATGAGAGCTGGGACTTGAAATCACTTGAGAAGTCCACAGTCACGTGTGCTTTACAAAAGCTCTGCTCTGCAGTGATTGCCTTAAGACACACCAGGAATGAATCCAGCTCTCCCAAAGCCCAGCATAACACTTAAAACCAGTTTACTTACTGTTAAGGCTGCATCCCTCCCTCCTTGAACTCAGCATGGAAACATTTCAAAGCTCTGAAGCCCCCTGCAGCTTCCTGCTGGAAACCTCCACACTCCTGATGCTTCCCAGTTCAACACCAGCACAGGGAATGTCAAGTGTCAGCCCCATCAGGACTGGGACATGCACCTCTTAGTCCCAATTAACTTCTCAGATAAAATTCTTACTATCCTGCTTCAACCCACTGAAGCTTTGCCTTCACCTGTGCTGGTGCCAGGATTTCACAATTCCTGCTTTACCCCAAAAACAAAGGCTGTATCTCTAAGATTTATTATTTTTTTAAACAGGCAGTAGAACAGCAGCAGCCACCACAAAGTTGAACATTTCACAGCCCACGGAAGGGGTCTGGCAGTAGCAGCTGGTGTTAACTGCAAAATTGCAGAGGGGCTACTTAACAGGAGCTACTTAGCCTGGCACTTCAGGCACAGAGCTATTTCTGCCACAGACGCTGGAAAAATGCATTTGCCAACTAAAATAATCCAGGAAGGTCCCTTATGCCCAAGCAGAGCTAAGGAAAACAGCATCTAACATCTTCCAGAGAAAATCACAAAACCAGAAAATATTCTTGACATCTGGGATACTCAGGATGAAATTCCTGCCCTGAGGAAGTCAACATCAAAATGCCCATTGAGTCAGAAAGGGCCAGGATTTCATTTTCAGATTCCACAAATAGTCTTAACTTTGGCTCAGGATGAAGGACCGGGACGGCCAAGTGAGCAGCACAAGCCGTTCCTGAGTAAGAATAGGCCAAATTCAACAATACTGCAACCCTGCAAGCCTCACTGACATCAGGCCTGGACCAAACCCAACGCCTTGTCTTGTTCTGTGGCGTTAAGCAACAGCTGCTCTTGGATTTGTGATCCTCATTCACAGCGCTGCTACCGCAATTCCAGAGCAGGAAGCACAACCTTCCCAGAGGGCTCTTGTTCCAGGGGCAAAGAGTCACTGGGATGCCACTCAAGAGGGCATTTTAGGCTTGGAAGACAAGAGAAGTGCCCAGAAAACTTGTACTATGGAAAAATCTTGGTCAAGACATGACTTTTCCACAAACAAGTGCCAGGAGGTTTTGTGGAAGCTGCGTTTCCTCCTGGGAATTGAAGCATTGCCTCTGCTGTCACCATTCTCTGGTGCTCTGTTTAATGGGGTGTTTCTGCTGATGTTCCCAATCCATGGTCGGGGTCACGGATCCCCAGGGTGCTGGCTCACCCCCTGTGCCACTGTCACCCCTCATGGCACTGCCCTGGGTGATACAAATGCCTGAGTGTCTCCCTTCTGAGCAGTCCCCTCTGCCACGTGTCTGACAGGGCTCCCTACACCAAGCAACCAAGAACGTGCAACAATCCCTGGCTGGCAGCTGGAGAATCCCAGAATCTGCTCAGTTCAGTGTGTACCTGGCCTAAAACAACCCAGTCCATGGGGATACTTCAGATTTTGTGGGTATGGCTGGGTATACACTCTCACTTGACCTCCCTAACACAACTAGAAGTGAAGCAGAAATAGTTTTGGCCATACCAGAGATTGAATGTCAGCTGGATACCATAGAACTGCATTAGAATGCCAGATACAGCTGAAATTATGAAGCAGATTAAATTATGAAATTATACAGCAGATTAAGAAAAGGCTGGGAAGAATTAGATATAAAAGTGAATGAAATTACCAGGAAAGTTTTCTGAAGTCTTCCTCTTGGAAAAGAACTATTATTTAAATTCTTGGGTAACATTTATTCTGCAGAGCAGTGCACAGAAACAATGGGCTCATAAAAAAAATCAGGCATGTTTTGATTATATTTAGATAACATAATGCTCCTGAAATAACTCTCACATTAACAGAAAACCTCCTGGCTCTGATGGTGTTATTTTAACCTACATCACACAAAAGATGCTGAAGATTTTTTCTAATACAAGATAAAAGCAAACAAGATAAAAATGTTTGGCTTTGGCTTTTTCTGCCTTTTCCTTAGGGCTCAGCCAAGATTATCTGTGTGCTGGACAAAGGGATGCCAGCACTGATGCTTACTACACTGATATTTTTCCATAATACTTGGAATGTCAACAAGAAGGATAATCCTGTGAAATGTAACTTTATTTTCCAGCTTGGCAGCAGCATCCCTGTCAGACACAGATTGTCCTCCCTGCTCTGCTTCCATCCCAAGGCTCAGATTAATGGTCCTGTTCTCTCTCTAAGATCCATTTTAACTGCACAGTTGGGAAGTGGGGCTGGATGTCACAGAGTACACTGGGAACATCACTGTCAGACAAAGCTTCTGAGTCCTGCTGGAAAATGAGTCACGATGAGCACAAACAACAAGCATCAAAGGAAAACATTAGAGGCATCCCAAATTTGGCTACACAAGTCCAGCTTTGTTTCTAAATACCAGGAATGTGTGTTCTCCTTTGGAAGCTGCAAGGAGGTGCAGTGTGGTCAGGTCGGTATCACAAAGAGTGCCCACAGAACTGGGTTATCTTTCTAATGATCTGCTGCTGCTAAGGGGGAGAAACTCAATGAGCAGCTCAGCTTTGCAGAGACCAGCCATGCCCGATTCCCCAGCACCTTTACTATGCACATTGGGTATTTATTGGGTCACTTCTCCATGTGGCTGAAGCCAGAGGTTCAGGCAGACAGAACTGAGCTGTAACTGCTGTTATGGCAGCACAACATTATGACAAAATAGCCCAGCAAAGCCCAAATCCAGGCCATTGCTAGGGAGAGAAAAGTCCAGGATTTTCCTTTCCTTAATAACTTCACTTACGTGGGACAGTCCTACAATAAATAGTACCAGAGATCCCTTTGGAGCATCACCTGCTCCAGCTCACACCACAGCTGTGACACCTCCTTGAGCAGCCTCTGTCAAGCAGGCACACCATGAACATTCCCACCAAAGACATCCTGCTCCTCCTGTGCTCCACAGAGCCTTAGCAAGGACATTCCAGTGCTCCCAGAGGTGTGCAGAGCACCCACATGGGTACAAGCCTGAGGGCACACAGGAGGCTCTGCCTGCAGCCTCCCAGCTGCCTTTCAGGTTTTGCTGTGCCTCAGATAAGCATTAACCATTCAGGTGCTTACAATAATTACAACTGCACCTCCAAAACCTGTTGAGGTTCACCCATCTCTACCCATGACCATCTCTACACAGTGCCCAGACACCTGCCAACAATAGCAGCAAGCACACAGGACCTGACTTGCTGCAAACACTGGTTAACACTTCCTTTCTTAGCCACTGAGGAAACCAGCTCTTCTGGAAAAATCTCCTCTTTGGAATAATTCATTCATGTAGTCCTGCAATATTGTTGTTCAGGGTCTAATCAAACCCTTTCATTTTATTTTAACAGAGCTACAAGCTCCAGCTACCTGTACCCTCAAAGAGAAGTGTTCAGAAAGGCAATAGTTAAAGTAAACTAGTACATGCTCTTATTGCTAATTTTAACAAGAAAGAACCAAGCAGAGTTTTTAAAAATACATTGAGCTTAATTTCAAAATACGCTGTTTGCTAAACACATATAATTCTGTTTCTGCCAACTGGTCTCATAAGGATAAATCACACATGCCTTTCTGGTTATCCTGGAAAAAAACCCAACACGAAACACTTCAGAATCTGTGGGTGGTTTCTCACCAGAGAGGGACAGACACCAGTGCTCACAGACCAGGAATAGTTGCCCTCTTGCAAGAGTGGTGGGGTCTGTTTTTCCAGCCTCTGCCTTTGGGTCTCAGAGTTGCCGAGGATTTTCCATCCCCACTTTTGATTCAAATCAAGTCCAGATGGTACCACTCAGAGTCAGCATTATCTGGAGACTTTGCAGTGGCTGGCAGAGCTAAAAAGGTTTTGAGGTTAGGAGGGGTCAATCTGATACCCTGAAGAGAGGAGCTCACCCCACCATTCCTGCACCAAAGCCATGCCAGACAGCTGAGCCACAGAAGGGCTTTGGAAAACACATCCAACCTTGTCTGGAAGACCATCAGGGCAGCTGGACTAGACAGATGCACATTACCAGATCCAGTAAAATACACTGGCACTGTCTGGTATCAAAATTACAGAACAGCTCTGCTCTGCAGGCCAGGGTCAGTCCCTTCCTTCTTGACTTCCTAAAACTCAAGTGCACATAAAGGAGATCAAACAAAAATATTAAAAGAAAATGTTGAAACTGTTTCTAAAACACCAGAAATAAATCCCAGTTTCTTAAAGTATCTTTTATTTCCCTATTTTTTCTTTTCGCAGCTAAAGCAAATTCTGTTCTTATCATTTCCCACTTCTTCAGCTCTATTCTTCAGGGACTTTTTACTGTACTTCAAACAGCTCTGAGGTTTTGGACAGTCTGACAGTGCTGAAAGATACAAAATTTCTTTTGTGCCTTGTATTTGCAAAATTTGGTCAGCTTTGAAAATTACAGAATGAAAAAAGCAAAAATGGGTTGTGACACCACCTTCCATATGGAAATGGGAATATCAGAGTCAGGAATATCACCTAACAGGCACAGGCATTTACTATACCAAGGAATCTTTCTTTCAGCATAACCAAAATCCATCAGGAAAGGGAAGGAGACATTATTTTTTTCCCTGTTGTAAGCCCCTTATTTAGCTCAAGTGTTTGCACAGCATGGAATATTGTACTGATTTATCCCCAAATGGTTTCAGAAGTTACAGAGATGACCAGGAAAACCAGACAGATTGCTTCCCTGGATGCTGTGCTCCACCAGCCTGGCTAAATAAAGAATTCCAATCCAGTTGTTATGGTAATGGCTGTAGGCAGGGAACCAGAAAACTCTGGTACGCCAGTGGGTGACCCAAGGTGTCCCCAGAGGCAGTATTAATAATAATAATAATAATAATAATAATAATAATAATAATAATAATAATAATAATAATAATAATAATAATAATAATAATAATCCTGAGATGAGAAGCTGCAGATGTGCACTCTGAGCACCCAAACTGCCCAGCTCACACATGTGCTCACTTCTAACTCAAACATTCACCTTTAAAATCTGCCCTCAGGCACATCCTACCAAGAAAGCACACTTCCAAGGCTTCATTCCTCCTGTTCACATGGGTCACTATCTTCCACCTAAGAATCACCTCCAATCTTTTTAACTGGGCTCTATCCCATCTCTGGGGTTTATGCCCTCAAACCAGCCTGGTGCTCAAGCAGGTGCTGAACTCTCAAGACAAAGATCATCTTTCTGAAGTCATCCATCCAATATTCAACATTTATATGAAGAAATTTCAGCACACTGCAGATACCACATGAAATCACAGCCTGAGAGGTAGGACATGCAGCCACAACTCCCCTTAGCTGCAGGGGAGTTGTGGCTACAAATCAGAGAGCACTAGATCATCCTCCTCATTTATTTCACTATTAGTAGCACTATTCTACTATGCACAGAGATTTAATTTATCACAATCTACATTCTCAGAGAAACAGATCCCTCCAACATGAAATTAAGGAAATTCAGGATATTTACTTATCAAAAAACAATAAGAAACTTACTTTTGGCATGAAGTATTTCCCTCCTTAACATAGCAAAAGGTTTAACAACACATTTGATTTTCAGCACATGCAAAGTCCTCATGTCCTTACAACTGCTTAAACCAATACATTTGCTTAAATGCATTTATAAATTAATATCAGGATAAAAATTCATTCTGAGTGGAAATTTGACAGAGACAATTGTTGGGGGTTAGGATTTTCCTTTCTTTCTCTCATGGGATTTGTCCCATCTGTCACTAAGAGACTATAACGACCAGTACTTAAGACACACATAAGAAATGGCCAAAGTGTGGGAAGGGTGCAGCTGGTCCTCTCTTACCTGTGGAGTTTCCTCTCTGGAACATCAAGATACTGGAGATTTTGGCCGGGTGGTGAGGGGCTGGGCTCAGCTCCTCTCCCCCTCTTGCTGTTGGTATCAGAGGAGAATGGTCGAGCTGCTGCTTCCTGTGGGGAGTTCCCTGACATGGCCGGAGCCCAGCCCTGTCCTGCTTCTTCCTCACCACGAGCGAGGCTCTGCTCCAAAGAGCAGCTCTTGCACGAGGACCTTATTAACACCCAGCCTCACTGGAAGGGACCCTCACCATCTCAGGGGAAATCCAAGACGCCGTGTCCCTTACCTCTCTGAGGGCGCCTCTCTGAGGGCGCCTCTCTGAGGGCAGCTCTCTGAGGGCAGCTCTCTGAGGGCACCTCTCTGAGGGCGCCTCTCTGAGGGCGCCTCTCTGAGGGCGCCTCTCTGAGGGCAGCTCTCTGAGGGCGGCTCTCTGAGGGCAGCTCTCTGAGGGCAGCTCTCTGAGGGCGCCTCTCTGAGGGCGGCTCTCTGAGGGCGGCTCTCTGAGGGCGGCTCTCTGAGGGCAGCTCTCTGAGGGCAGCTCTCTGAGGGCAGCTCTCTGAGGGCAGCTCTCTGAGGGCAGCTCTCTGAGGGCGCCTCTCTGAGGGCAGCTCTCTGAGGGCGGCTCTCTGAGGGAGCCTCTCTAGGCCGTGTTCGGGAGCCAGGCCGCGCCGTTCCTCTTCCCCTTCCCCGGGGGTTTTCACTGCCCTGTGACCCCACACCCCGGCTCCTGCTGGAGCTACAGAGTTTCTGCTGCATCTCCTGTCTGGCCCTGCCAGCCCTGCCCTCCCAGCCCCGCTCCGAGGTTCCCCTCAGGGCCGTCGCTGCCCAGCCTGGCCGCCATCGCCGCGTGAGGGAGACACGGCCGAGCCACGGCGCCCCCTGCTGGAGCGGAGCCAGCGCCCCCGCCCGGCCGGCAGCCAGCAGCGCCCCTGGTGGCCGCGCCCGGAACTGCAGCGCAGGGAAAGTGCCTACAGCCGGGAGCGGCCTGGGCCAGGCTCTGCTCTGGGGCTGCTGCTTTGTCTGTTTGTCTGTCTGTCCGTTTGTCTGTCTGTCTGTTACACACAGTAAAGAACTGCTGCTCCTTTTCCCACACCTTTGCCTGACAGCCCTGTGATTTCAGAGTTATAATACTTCAGAGGGAAGGGGGTTAGATTTTATCACGCCTTCCTTGGCAGACACATCTTTCAAACCAAGACAACAATATAAACCTGGAAACCAATTTTTGGACATATTTTGAAAAACTTAGTTCAGCTATATTTGACTTTTCTAGAACATAACAAGATTTAATTAAAATATTTCAGGTTTTTTCTACTTTTGGTTCTCCTGTGATTTCAAATCAGCTGTTTCCCCAAACCTCACTTTGCTCAGTGATTGATTGAAAATAAAGGTTTTCCCAGTTTGAAATAAAGTTCTAAGAATAAGCAAACAAACAGATCACCCTTATAACATCTCTGGGCTTTTGGTGAAACCAAACCAGATTGTGACTGAGATGCTGTTGTTCCCAACTCATTATATATCCACATATTTGCGTTTGCCAGGGTAAATTCACAGCCCAGAGCACCACTGGAGTTCTCCAAACAGGGATCACCAAACTTGAGAGACAGCCTGGGACTAAAGGCAGGAAAACTGCAGGACAGCACATCCCAGCTGAGATCCTGCTTATCTGACACGATCTTTCCTTGGGTGATACCTTGACTTTTGTTGGCTGCCTCTGCCATTTGTTGAACTCTTGCTCCTCAGTGACTCTCAGTGTTTAACTGAACTCATAAAACGTAAGAAGACATTGGAGAGCAATGTAATTGATTCTGAAGGAATCACCATCCGTGGAGGAAAGGCTGAAGGCAGAAAGCAGCTCCCCTTGGACAGTGCTGGGAGAACAGCCTGAGTCAGCACTTCTCCTGTGTTCCTAAACACTTCCCCTACCTTCAGGCACTAATTTGTCTGAAGACTTTTGTAAGGCTTTTGCTAAAGAGAACCAGAAAGCCTAGGAAATGTGCTTTACTGGTAACACTTTCCATCTGTTCCCTGGGAGGCAAGGGGCAAGGAATGGTGGCTTTGGAGACACCTCAAGCCAAAGCCCTGGGGCTGCCAGCTCTGCCCTGGGTTTTTAACAGTGCAGCTGCCACTGACTTCACTGAGGGGGCAAAATTTAAATTCCTGTCCCTCAGAAAATGTTATTTCCTTGCTTTTTATCTCACACTGGGCTTTCAGGGGTTCAAGCAAGTGTTTCCACAGAAAATGCCTATGACATAAGCAATGCTGTAGGTGCAATATTCCCACCTGTTCCTTGGAGGAGCTTCATGGTACAGTGCTAGATACAAGAACTGGTTTGGGTGGGTGGTTTTTTGAGGGTTGTTTCAGAATTTGGTTGCTGGTTGCAGTGGTGGTTTTGTTTTGTTTTTTCTTTGTTTGGGTTTTTTTGGTGGTTTTTTTTACAGTCATACACCAGTTTCTCTGTTCATTCACAACACCATCCACATGGATCAACTTTTGAAATCGACCAGATCATCATTTTGAAGAGAAAAAAAGGCCAAACTCCCAAATTAACCAAAAATATAGCATTAAAAAAAACAAACAACCCCAACCAACCAAGGAAAAAACCACCAAAGTAAACAATGTCAATAGCACTCTTCATTTTAGTATGGAGATTTCATTTCATTTCTATTTTTATCCAGTTAGAACTGATCAAACTTTTCTAAGGTTTGAAATTTCACCTTATTTTTTGATTCTGGCAATCAAGGAGTAATTCTAAAAGATCCTAAGGGAAAATATAAGCACTCAGTAGCAATAACTCATCGAGTTCAGACTTCATTCCAGAAGTAGGCAAATCAAGGACAACAGAGATATTCCTGTAGTTCCTGTACTTAACAGAAGTATTTTGCTCTGACTAATCTATGTTTTGTTGGCTAAGTAACCTTACTTTTATTCCCTATTAGACCTTTTCCCAAAGTTTAAAAATATATTTATTATTGTAAATCTTCAGCCACTATCGAACATCCACAGCAGAGAAATGAGCAGACCATTAGTTCCATTTAAGTGCTCTGTTCCAAATTCACAAGTTTTTATCTTAACTGGCTGACTATTCGAGTCACATTCTTAACCTTTGCTGACAACAAATGAAGGAAATCATATGGCTTTAATACCTAAGGAGCTGTTCAAAAGAAAACTGACATACACAGTCTTGCACCCAAAAGATAAGGAACTGCACAAAGTCAAAGCCACACCACATCTTGCAGTAGCTGTACCTCAAACTAAAGCTATTTATAATGCCAAACTATGCTTGAAATGTAAGTCTCAGAGATACATTCTGTTCTATATCATAATATTTAACCAGTCTTTACCAGCCAGAAGTCAAGGGAGGAACCAGTTTAAACCAAGCAGTGTTTTCACTAGGAGCCAGCCCTCTAGCTGCTACCCAGGGCAAAGGCACAGCACTGTGCTTCACAAAGTTCATTGTTTGATGCTCAATACAGACATGATTTTCTTTTCTGCTGGGGAGATTGGCACAGCATGAGCCACTGGCTCTGTTTTACACCTGCAGTTGAAACACTGAAGGTCTTTAATGCAGCAATGGAGAGCAAATCATGAAGGAAAGGCAGCTGACCTTGGAGAGATTTAGATACAAGGAACTTGAAGTGGTCTGTGCTAATAGCCAGGATTGGCAAGAATCTGAGTTCACAAAATATTTGCTTAAAAGTAGTTTGGCTTGAATATTTTTTTTCTGAAAAATCAGTCAGTGAAAGGAACAACAGACAAGAGAAGACAACCTCCTGCAAACCTCAAACAGCCAAGTGCAGACTCATATCAAGGAGAACCCTTGGAGGTTTATCCCACATCCCCTGAAAAATAGAAGTCCTCTGGCATTATGGGGAAAATTCTAAGGCTTTCAGTACAAACTCCCACAAATCCATGCAAAAGACAGACAGATCCTGGGAAGTTTGCTTGAGGGCAGCAGGAACATTACATATGTGTGGCAGTCACCTAACATTTCACCTTCAGCTGCAGCCAATCTCTAATGCTTCAAAGAGAAGGGAAAGAACCCCAACCCATCCACAAATAAACCAACAAATGAACTGTGATCAACAACAGCAAAAACAATAAACCATGTTGTTCATAATAAAGAAAAATAAATCCTCACTGGCTCCTGTAAGCTTCCTTTGCTTTATTGTGTTCTGACTTCCCCAGCCACCAGGTAAGTACAAACAAGTGCCAGAGCAGGCTGGAGCAGTGGAAGAGCCAGGGAAAGTCAGGGATAGTGTTCATTTGAGATTCACACCTGCATGGAGAGGTAATTACAGTGAGCACAGGCTCTGAATCATTAGGTACCACGGACAGCCTTGCAATAATTTCACTGCAGCATCTCCTGAAGATTTGCAGCATCTCCATTCTTGCTTTGGGAATATTTGCAGCACAGGAAAGTGGATCAACACAGATCTTTAAGACTGGTCTATGTTAGGATCTCCATGAAAGAAAGCTGAGGGGTTTACTACATCTCCTGAGGAAGATTCCCAATTCCTAGAACTGTCTGGTTGTTGCATACAACTTCCAGTACTTAGCAGTGCTCTGGTTACACAGAGGACAGCCAGGCTTCTCCGGGTCACACTCATCCCCCTCATTTACACCCTCTGAATGGTTGGTCTCTGCTTTTAGTTCAAGTCTACTCTATTTCTCCTCTCTCTCTCTGTGCAGTCACCAGACCACTTTGAGCTTTGGAACCAGACCAGGTACATTAGGTAATCCACAGATACAAATTCAGCCAAATACTCCCACCCCTGTTATCCCCCTTCACTTTTCCCAGAGCTTTTCTCCCCTCTTTCTCCTCCTACCCCTTCCATTTGCTTTTAGGGCTATGAAGGAGGAAGGAGAGATGGAAAACCAGAGAGGCAGGCTCAGCAAAGCTGGGCTCAGCCTTGGCAATTTGCTGCTGTATGAACTCGGTGCATTCCTCAGCTGCCGAGCTGGCACTTAGAGCTCAGAAGGCTGCACGGTGCCACTGTGCCCCTGGCAATGCTCCTTCCCCACCAGGCCAGTCCTCATTAACAAAGCCCAGCTGGGCTCCACTGACCTCGAACAGGTACCCCAGGGCTGGCAGCAGCCCCTCCTTACACATCAGCCTTGCTCAGCCCACTGGAGGGTGAAGGCAGGCACCAAGGGCTGGCAGGGCCAGCATATGCAGGCTGCTAGGGCAAGGAAAAGGCAGCAGGGGCGGGTGGCATTTCCCCCATGTCACATTCCTTATCCTGCTTCCCCCAAACATTTGGACAGCACACAGAGAAGGAGCTGCAGGCACCTGCAGCAGATGATTCAGCTTCAATAGAGGAAGCTTTTATGGCAGTGAAGGAAACTAATGAGGGTGGCTCTAGGAAAACAAGCGCTGAACAGGTGCCAGCAGTGACTTGGCACTTCCAGTCAAGCTCGCAGTTCATTTCCAGTGCAAGCTGGGAGGTGAATACATGAAAGGTTTTTCCTGTTCTACATGTGTCACCCTGTAGAGGTCTTGGAAATGACAAAGGACAGAGAAGAAAGGAAGCAGCTGAAGCAGCTCAGAGTGAGGAGATGAGGGTGCTATCCTTTGGGATCTGGCAAGGACAGCATGCCCAGAGCCACATCTCTGGGCTCCATAACCTGTACCATTCCCAGCTCCAGATGCAGCACCTGCTGCAGAGGGAGGTGAGCAGGGAGCAGGTGCTTATTTCAGGTACACCAAAACATCTTCACACTGACCATGGGGAGCTCTGAAACCACAACCTTCTTCAAAAGTTAATAGCAAGTTAGTTAATAATGCTCCAGAGGTTTGCAGTGGAGAAAACACAAATGGTGGGAAGCCCAAGGTTTATCAGCAGACCAGTATCATGAGCAAGTCTCAAGAGGGCTGCTGGGTTAAAATCACATAACTGTGAAATAAAGAAAATAAAAGCAAGAATATGAGCTGCACTAATGACTATAGATGTGGAATACAAATTGCAACAGGCTACTGCTGTTTATAATGTTGACCTTGCTTTTTTTGTACAAATCCACTGTGAAGGACAGACATACCACCTACTGCCTCATCCACCAGACTAAGGACTGAAGCTATTTTTGGCATTCGTTATGGTCCAGGTGGCCCATCTGGCCTGATTCACTTGGCCAGTTTTCCTTTCCATCTGGGAATTTTGACCCTCGTGCTTTCCAACTAATTGTATCACATTATCTCCTTTTTGTTCCCCACTTCCCTCGCTGCAAAAGGTTGCAAAAATCTCATGCGCTGTGTTAGAAAGTCTCAATTAACCTCTAACCTCGCTTCAGTGCATGCGGCTTGGGTTACTTCTCACACCCAACCGTGGGCCCATTAACACGTTGTCGTAAAACAAAAACTGTTTTGACGGGCTGTAATTGCTGCTAAGTGATGCCGAACAAAGGCGCTCTTGTCCCGGGGCGGCCGGGGCTGAGCCCCGCTCCCAGCGCCGCTCCCGGCCCGGGGCGCGGCCCCCCCGGATCTCTTTAAGCGCCGGAGCGAAGGCGCTCCCCGCCGCTATGAGCTGATGGAGGGGCCGCGAGGCACCCGCAAACCCGGCTGTGCCCCCGCAGCAAGATTTGGGGGGGTGGGTTTTACCCCCTTCCCCTCCCGCCGCAAATATAATTAGTTTATGTTAGCTGGAAAAGGTCGGGGGTGAGCGAAGGGCAGCGCCCTTTTTGTTTTTAGGCAAGATAGTGGAATAATTGCTTGACGCTCAGATCTGCAGGTGCTTTATGAAGCTCATTTGGTGCTGGCAGCCCGCAGTGAAAGCTGATTTCCCTGGAAAACGCCGGATTCCATGTGACAGGGTTTATTTGCTGCGGCAGGAGTGATTGTCCATTCATGCCATTCATCATTACGGTACCTGTTACAGTCAACACTTCCCCGAGCCGCCGGTCCTTTTAACACTCGCTGTCCTCCTTCCCAAGGCTGGCTACCCGCAGCTGAGCGGGACCCAGCCTGCACATGCAATTCCCAAGAGCACACAAGGATGCCATGGGGCTTTGTGCCTTCCAGCCCTTCTGCTGTCCCACCGGGACACCGAGGAAGCCCCCACGGACAGTGACAGAGCCGCAGGGTGCCCTGCAGGCACTGACGCTCTCAAACAACCCCTGGCCAGCCTGGGTCGTGTGACAAATTCCTGACGCAGGTATTTCAGACCCAGAGCACCTCTCAGTCAAGCTGCAGGAATGGCAGCATCCATTCTGCCCAGTGTGCTCACTCAGGGAGCTGTAAATACAGAGTTTGTCAAACATGCCATGATAAAAACCCCTACGCCAAGGGAAAAACATGGACCACACATTCCAGAGCCCTCCTTCAGGCTGAAGGGAGGATCTTGCTGGAAATTTGTTCCTTATGCCCATTCAAATTCAATTTTAAAGAAATATCCAGAAGATAGAAGTGGAACACTTTCAGCATTGATCTCAAAAGTTATTTTCTGTTTTGTTTTCAATTACATGCAGTCCTTGTGTATGGAGCCTCCTTGACAGACAGCCTGGCAGAGTCCTGTCCTTAATGCAGAAACTTCCTCCTGCTATTCAGCCTGACTTTTTGGATGCCATTTAGTCTCATCACTAATTGTCCTACTTGCTACAAGAACAGAATTATCCCTCCTTCTCCTTCAGAAGCCTGTGCACAGTCAAAGATCTTTGTTTCACAGTAGAAGATCCTTGTTACACAGTTCCATCAACTTCCAGAGCACAACCAGAAAACTTCTTATCCTTCGTGAAAACCAGCCATGGTCAGTCCCTGTCTGTAATAAAAAAGCCATCCCATCTTTTTGTCATTCCAAATATCCCTCCACTCCTTCAAGCATCTAGTGGGCTGTTATCTTTGTTTCTAACTGTAAATAACAGCTAAACAGTATTAGCATTTCAAAGCAGTCTGCACTTGGAAACACACCAAAGCAGCAATTCCAGATACTCTGGAATAGCTGTTTTGGGTAATTTCCAGGCAAAAGACAAGCCTCAAGATTTCACCTCCTGATGCTGCCTGCAAGGGGTTGCTGACCCTAAATCGCAGCACTAACCTCCTGTGCCTGGAGGTACCACCTGGCCTCGAGGAAATCAAACTCTCAGAGCCAACAATTACAGCTCAGACATTTCCACATCAGTATTTCTGGCCTACTGCACTCATTACTGGTTTATATCTTATTTAGCTATTTATCTCCTGGCTGAGGAACAACGTTTCTACAACATTATCTGAGCCCTGATTAATAATGCACAGATATTACCTAACCAGTGTCAACTGGCAGCTCTCCATGGATCTGCACAGAACAGCTTGAATTTCTATCAGGTGAGGATCTGGCCTGCCCAAGAGTGTGTTAACAGAAGACAAAGCCCAAATGTGTTTTATCTCCAGTGATAAATGCTGCATTACACAGTGCATGTAGGATATACCTTCTCAGAAATGTGATCTTGGCCCAAGCCTGTGCTGGGCACAATAGCTGGAAAAATGTAGATATTTTCAAGTAGGAGTGGTTAGAAATTGCCAAGAGCTGTCAGTTGAAGCCTGAATTTAGGCAATTTGTAACTGCCTAAGTAACAAGTGCCCAGATCTATCAGACAGTTTAAAGAGACAAATATCAGGTCTCTAGCCCCCTTTTGCAGCCAAGGGAGGAAAGCATTCCCAGGAGAAAGCTGGGGACCTCAGAGCAATCCAGGGCAAAGATAAGGCACTGCTGGCTGAAGACAGACCTGGGCATTAATTAAAGTCAGAGCCCAGCATTTCTCTGCCTGTTTTGGAAAGGTCCCATGTATCCAGGGAAGCATAAAGACTCAAAACAGAGCATCTGAAGAAACTGAAAGCAACAGAAACTGGAGGTGGGCAGCCTGTCCATTTTCTGAATCCATTGGTGAAGTTTAGCACCTGCAGTCACACCTGCACCCCCTCCCAGGTCCCACTTTGTGGCCATTGCAGGCTGCTTTCCATCAGTACTTCTCTCCTGAGCTCTGAAGCCTGCCAGAGGAATGAGGACAGCCACACTCCTCCTCCTCCCCACAGGTCAGGGTTTGCACCTGTAACCCCAGAAGAAATCATCTCCTGCAAACAGGACAGGTGAGTTCTCTTCCTGGCACTGCTGGGTGCCCCTTTTCTGTCTGATCTTTCCTTTTATATTGAAAAGTTCTGCACAGAGACAGATGATGCACATTTCTTTTTCAGGAGATCCATGTTACAGATATTTCTGCCATTAGACACAGCAATTTGTACAAACAGTGCAAGCAAATGATTCATTAAATGCATTTTTAGTCTTCAAGGAGGCACTTTGAGCAAGTTTTTCCAAGGGACAGCCCTTGTATCAAGGAGAAAAGGCAAGAGCAGTGTTTGACTGTCACATCCCAACTTCTGGCCTACATAGCTGCAGAATGTTCCCCTGCCCCTTTCACCCATGATTCACCAGCATATTCCACTAAACTGCTGAAGCAAAGCCTATAATTAGGTTATTATCTTTAAGAGAGGAGTCTAATTGTAGGACAACAAATGCCAAGCACATGAAAGATTACTCATGTCTCACAACCAGATGATGATACCTTCCAACACATGCTTCTATCCATGTGTGGAAGGCTTGGGTGCCACTTTCAGACAGGACTGCATCACTGACAGCTACTCAAAAAGACATCTGGAAGTGGATGATCTCATGTGGTGAAAAAGGACAATAAATTAACTACATGAGCAAAATCATTTTCCTGGCAGCAAGGAAAAATAGAAAAAGAGAAAGAATTCAACTGTAGGCAAGTGGACTTGCAGTCCAGAGGTAGAAACACATGGGAATCAATAGCAGAGGTGGGAGGACAACTGCCACACAAAGGATGTGGGGAATTTAAGCAAATTAATAGCTGTGGGAAGATGAAACAAAGATGACTCAATTGTCAGGCAAATAATTTTGTTTCCCCCCCAGCCATCATTAGCAGTTATTTGTTACAGATTCCCACTGAGCTGCCTCAGAGCAGGTCAGAGGAGCTGGAGCTGTGGGCTGAGCAAGGCCTGGGCTAGAGGTGGTGTGAGCTCTTCCAGAGAAAGGCTCAGCCTCTGGAGCACAGCTTGGGACTCCTCTCCAGGAAGGTATCCTGGAGAAATGCAGCCTGAACTGGGCTCCTAAAGCCACAAACTGACAGCCCCAGCTCCACTGGGTCTAAACTCAGTGAGAACTGAGATGTGCCCTTAGGAGCACAGTAAAGAGCATCATGTAGGACTCACAAACCAAAAGTGCTTTTTTTTTACTCTTTGTCAAGTTTGCCAAAACTATCAGATAAATGACAGTTACACTGAAGCTCCTTGACTCAGATAGCTGACTGTGAAGGCACTAGTTGAGGAATATATATAATTTTTTAAAATCAAAGCTATTAATTCATGCCCTGGACCAAGCAAGCAGATGCAGGGTTGAAGGAAATCTCAGCTTTGTGGCAGAAGAGTGACCCATCCCATTTCCCAGCCCACTCACACATCCGCCTCAGTGACCTCCCACAGCAGTAAGATTGACAGAATAACTAATCCACTGTGTGAAGTAGTACAGTAAAGCCTTGTTAATATTCCCTTTGCTAATCCACACACCTCGTAATTCACACACAGAAAGCCATGGTCTCTTCCCCCTTCTCTGCTAAGATTGAACAGATTGCTTTAAGGAGGTCTCACATTACCAAGGGTTCAGGAATATTACCCAACGTGCTCCTGGACATTTCTTCCTGTACATGAAGGCTAAATGGAAATCATCACAAACATCCACACAACTATTGACCAAACTCACAGCTTTACAGTCATACCCACAGCTGTTGGAATGAGTGATCAAAGGGGGATTGTTTTTAGTTTGTGTTTCCTATTTCATCTAAACAACCTCAGTTACTAATATTATAAAAAAGCATCATCTCATTGTGAAAGACAGAACTGACCCATTTCTAATGCTTCCTCCAAAATTCCAAGAGCCTTGGGAAAACTCCTGTTAAACACTTTCTCCCTGCAAAGTTGGCTCATGCTGTACCTTGAGTTACCACCTCCCACAGGAGTGCAATTCTTAACTTGGTTGGGTGGGCTTGTTAGCATCCTTGGCTGGCCCACAGAGAAGGCACTGGAATGGTGAGTGCACGGGAACTGCTCCTTCTCCAGTGCCTTCCCAAACTCCTGTTGGAAGGAGTAAAGACAACAAAGTTTTCCCAGATCCATTAAAACAGTTTGTAGAGCAGTCCAGGCCAGCAGAACTATCCTGAAGGACTGGGAACCTATGAATGGATTCTTTCACCAGGATTGCCAGGAGAACTGTTGTGTCATTTCCGAGCCCAGGAGCAGTTCAGTCTTTGTCCTCATGGCAAAATAAGTGGGTTGCCCGTCTACCCAAGTCAAACAAGCTCACATCCCTCCTCTCCTCCTGGGAAGGAGCATGGAGGAGATCTTGCACAATCTGTCCTCTTACTCATTGTGTGTCCTCAGCACAGCTAACCACAGAGCTGGGGACCACATCCAGAGGCCGCAGTAGCCATGGGGAAGATCCTTCAGAAATCCAGTGGAGTCAAACCTGCCAGGCAGTCTATGTTACATCTGTCACTGGATTAACTAGAAACTCACCAACTGGATGCACGAGTTCCTAGCACTGGTTTTGTTTCCTCAAAGTACACAAGAAACTCAGAACCTGCTCAATAGAAGAGAATTTTCCTGGTTTCTGCCAGCCCTGTTCCACCGCACGAGCAGAGCTGGATGAAATGAAACCTTCCTGCTGTGGCCAGCAGCAACATCTGCCCTGCTGGCTGCCCTCACTTAGCTCCACTGAACTTCAGCTTACAACTGCTTGCTGGAAAAACAAGCAAGCAAAACCTCCCAGCCCCCACTTTAATAATTAAAATAAATAACTGGAAACAAGTTGCAAGCACTTTTCTGACACCACCTTAGTGCTGTGTGTTACAGAAGACCACCTGAGCTGAAATTCAGCCTTGGGGCCGAGTGCCTCAGCTCCTCAGTGCACTCAGGCTGCTTCATTCTTAATTTCTTCTCTTGTGGCTGCTTGGAGTCAGCAGAAGTGTCACCACATGCTGCTCATGTAATCCCCAGTGCAGAAAGGATGTCACAATTCTGCTCCTGGCCCCAGAACTCTCTGCTGTCAGTCACTCCAGCAGGGAAGAGCTGCCATCCCCTTCTCTGGGGCTCATCCAGTTGTCCCAGGAATCATTTCCTTTTCTAAGTGATGCAGTAGGGGTGTCATAAGAGCAAGCTTTGTGTTGTGGTTTTTTCCAAGGTATAACCTCTTAATGGAGCCACCTGGGTCAGGAAAATGGATTATTTCCCTTCTAGAGCAGCTCTGTTGTCTTGACCCTGGTAGATGAAAGTATTTATTTTAAAATGAAATCTAACCAAATAAATGAAAGGCAATGAAAAACCCCAGAACTTGCTTCTTGTTTGGTTGTTCTTGAGTGTTGGAGGCTTTAAATTTTTGTGTAGGTGAGAAGAGAAAAAGAGTGAATGAACAAATTTTTTATGGAAATATCTCCTTTGACAGAAAGCTGTAGTACCATAAAAGAACTTCTGCAAGGAAAAATTACAGACTATCTACTTATGCAGCTAAATTCAGCATGTGTTCAGCTCAGAGTAATTTTTATCTAGTCAGGAGTTCCTGGCAAACATGAGTGAATGCAGCAGCATTCCAGCCTTTCCTGCTGTCTGGACTGGCCTTGCCACTTTGTACTGAAATTTCTGCAAAACACTCCAGATTGGGATTCCTGGATCTGCCACTTACAAATCTGATTTCTTCCCTGAGGACTTTGACTCCCATCAAAATCAAACATGGCTTTTCTCTTTGAAACACAGTAAAACTGTTTGTGTTTCCTTCCTTATCCTCTTCTGCATCAAGCAGGAGAAGGTTCAGAGCTAACTGAGAAACCACTGAGCAGACCCGGGGGTGGGCAGGGATGAACTCTGCCCAGGACAGGGGTCAGATTTCCAGCTTGCCCCTTTGCCTCCCCCTCAGTTCTCAGTCTGACTCCAGAATGTTCAGGTTCCTCAGGGCTGAAACCACCCCAAAGAGAGCAGGGAACACCATCAGCCTCCAGGTGTTGCAGAGCACTGGGCCAGAGCAACTCAGAGCTTTTTGCAAGGTGTGAAGTAGGCATGATTTTAAACCTTGAACCATCTGCCACTATTCATCTGTAATTGCTTCAGGTATAATCCATAAATCAATAATCCTGGTAATCCTCCTTCTGTCATCAGACTAACCTTGCTGCCTAATCCTACTCCCTGGAGTAAAACATGGAGCTATTCTGAGTCATCACTACTGCACCAGAGGCTGAGATCCCTGAGCTGGCAGAACCAGTGGGGTCCAGGAGATGGGGGTGAGAGGAAAAATATCCCTTAGAGCTTCTTGGCATTTAGGAATACAACAAAACAAGCCATCCCTTGCATTAGTGGGCACTCCCTTGGAAGTTACCACAGGAGTCCTCTCCAGGTTATCTCCTGACAATCTGGCCCAGCCCTCGTGCCCTGTCTGCACCCACTCACCCAAAGGGAGCTCACCCTCCCTGCAGCCCAGCTCTGCCTCTGGCCATGGGGAAGGAGCAGCTTTAAGGCTCTCTGCTTCATACCAGCCAATTTTATACAAACTTCTTTTGTTCAGAAAAGGGTTCTCATATAAAAGCTCCAATGTGATTAGTTAAGATGCAGAGTTCCTCAAATAGTACCACCAAGAAAGAAAAGCAAAAGCCAGCACCATTAAGAAGAACCTGTTTCTGCCTCCCTGCTTATCAAGTTAGACCTTCCTCCCCAGAACAATGTTATTTATTTTATCAACTTGTTATAGAAAAGCTGTTCCTCTTGGGGAGCACTGTGACACACACACACACACACAGATAATCACTAATAAACTGCAAAGCTCTGGATTTCACAAATTAATTCTGGCTTTATCTTGCCAATCATAATCTGCCAACAAGTTCTCAGGTCCAGCCATCCCATTTTTGGTCACACTAAAAGCAGGAATTTTAATACTTGTATTGCAATTCCATGTAATGAAGGTTGATGTTTAAAAATATTTAAAGCAAGGTCAAAAGTTTTTACTTTTTGTATTTATAAAGGAAATGATTGCTATTTTTCTGGGAAATTAAGTTTGCACACCTACCTAGAACCTAATTTGTTTCTATTTTCTTAGTACCTATAAATTGTGTTTGACATGTCTTCCTTTATTAAGCCCCTAAATTTGTCCTTGAGTAAATGTGTGCTTGTTTAAAGTAGTTTAACACAGTAGTTAAAACCACTGGGGCTGCCAGGGCAGAACTTTGAACTTCATGCTCCCAAGAAATGTGGGGCCTTGACCTTGCCAAAACCCCCTGTTTTATATTTAAATGGTCACAGATTTAATAATGGGCTGCAAGAAAGATTTTCCCTTAAGCACCTCCTTTACTTTGCTCCCAGTTAACAAAACACTTACAGAGGCAGTGGCTGCTGTAAGAACTGAATTAGTTATCTAGGATAATCTGTCCACATGAGCAAACGGTGTCCCACTAGGGCAATACAGAAATTAATTGTGGGATTCTTGTCCAATCCACATTGTTTCCTGGCGCAGTTGCAAGCCACTCAATTAGACACCTTTCAAGGCCCTTTGCTGGTCTAAATGTAGCTAATTGCTCTAGTTCTGCCTGGGGATGATTCATCTCCCAGATGTCTCAGAGCCCTCCCCAGCACCGCTCAGCAAGGATCAATAGATGCACCCAGCCCACAGGATATTCCTGTGAACAGGATGGTTTTACTCATGGCTTCCTTTTATATGATTAATCCCAAACAAGGAAGGTCTCCTGAATCAGGCTCTTGACACAGCAGCTCCTTTAGGTCCTGCTGGCTTCCCACACACAGGGACAGGCATGAATGAAGCCCCTTTGTCCGGGCCCTCCAGGTGCAGCACCATTCACACTTGAGCCTGACAGCACAACACAACAGTTTTGATTTGCCACCCTCCTCTGTCAAGTATTCTTTTCTCTTGTGCTGCTTCCTCATTTGTCCATATATCAGTGGCAGGCCTGGCCAAATTGGAAATGAATGAAGCACAAAGACAGAGTGCAGTTTCCACAGTGACGCTCGATGGGAAAGCAGCGCTCGCTTTGGTTCCTTTAGAGAGTCCTCAAAGGTCACTGGAAGCACTTGGAGCTGTGAGTCCCAGAGGGAAACACCAGAGCATCTGCTCCACTGGAACTTCAAGAAGAAACCCTCATGGGCTGTTGCTAAAGAGCCACAGGGGAAAGGATCAAAAATAAAATAGCCCTGACACTTCTTCCCCAGCTCCCTTTGCAGAGGAGTAAATTCAGGAATACAGAAGGAGGGAGGCTGGGCCAGCTTGGTAACTCCTTCCCATGGAGCAGGACACAGAGTTGGAGGTGGGAGCTGTGTTCTCCCAGCCTCGGTGAGGGCCTGCAACACGAGACTTTAACTCGACGTGGGGCAGCACCTTTGGCTGCATAAAACCCCAGCCAGGCCTCCTCACTCACCTGCCATTAACCCAAGCAGCCACCGGATGTCTGCAGAGCTCCATGCCAACAGCCAAGGAGCAGCAACAGCCAGCAGTGGGAAACTGGGCTCTTAAGGATGGACACACACAAAGTGACACCTGGAAGATCACAGCTCACTCACCACACCTGGCCTCAGCAGAAACCAATGTGCAGTGGTGGGACATTGCTTGAGGAACAGGTTTTTGTTCCATACAATGCTGGCTGTCCCTGGGACCTTCACCTACAGGGCAGTTTGTCTGAGTTTCTCCATCAGCAAACTGGAATGCTGGACACCCCCTGCCTGTGGAAGTGTCAAGGGAACTGCACAACACCCAGAGAGAATTTGGAATGCTGAGGTCCCTACTCCAGAACTGCAGGGACTGTCAGCACATGCCCTGTCTGTGCTTCCCCCTGTCCCTGTGCTGTTGAGCACATGGCACCACAGTGACTGAAGGGGGAAGAGCTGTCCATCCTTGAGAGCTGCTGCTCACCCAGCCCTGCACAGCTGCATCCAGCTCCAGCAGTAAAAGAAAAAGCAGGAAAACAGAGTGGATTTCAGTGATGTATATAAACACACACACACACACACAGGGGCTGTAAGCACTGTTTGTAACATGGCAGAGGTGAGCACTGAGCTGGACAGCACCACCCTGAACATGCAGAGCAGAAAGACAGCACCCACCTGCTGAAGCCCTGCAGGCCCTTGCAGTGTCTGTCACTTAACTAATTTCTCTCAATTTCTTCCTTTTCTCTCCTAGTAACCCCCTCCTTTCCTGTTTTTCCTGGTCAGTCCTTTCATCTTTCTCCTCTGTTCCACTGGTGGCTGCAATTCTGGATCACACCATACCATTGCTCCCCAGGATCAGTGCTGGGCACTAAAAATTCCCCTGTGCATCCCAAACTCCCTGTGAAAGAAGACAGAAAGCCTCCCCCAGCTGCCTGCTCACCCTTATGGGTGCCTGCCCCATGGCAGCTCACAGTGGCAGCTGGTGCTTCAGGACAGCTCACTGGAGGGAGCCACAGCAGGCTGTGCCCCCCAGCTCCCTCCTGCTCCTGCCAGGCCCTGAGCTGGCAGCCCGTGCCCAGGGCACTCCTGGAAATGCCTTCTGCAATCCTGCACCAGCCAGGCTGGCCAGGGCCATGCTCAGGCTGAAGAGAAGAGCCCAAGTACAGCACTGAGGAAACACAGCCTCAGTAAGGTTTGGGGTTGGGATCTCCTGAGGCCTCAGCACAGCACATAAAGAAATTTATCTTTCTTATCAAAACTCTTCATGTGCTAACAACTGCATTTTTGTCTAAGTGCTTTCATATGCTGGGTCTGTCTGACACAACAGCCATTCAGGGCCCTGCTGACTCAGAACTTTGTTGGCTGTTCCCTATGCCTTGGATCAGCTCTGCCTTTGGGGGAGATGGAACACAGCATTGAAAACAACCTACTTAAGGCTTCTCAGCTGTTTTGACTCCCCTGCTGCATCCCTTCCATTCACTTACAAATCACTGCATCAGCAAAGGCCCCATCACACCTCTAATCTTGCCTAGGCCATTGTATAGAAGTCACTGGGATCCTTTCTGTGGTGCAACAAATTAAATAAAAAACCTAGACACTTTTCTATGGTCTTCTCATAAATTTCTGCACTTTTGGTGAGGTGGTAAGCCTGTCTCTGCCTAGCAGATGCACGAGTTTCATTTCTAAAGAAGCTGAGGTTCCAGTGGCAGCAGACAGTGTTCAGGGCAGGGACTTCTGGCAGAACCTTGAAAAGATTCCCATCCAAAAAGTCTGATATTTCCAGTGATCATTCTATGGTAACACCTTGAGAAGACAACCACATAATATTTTAAATCTGCAATCATATTCTTTAATAACAGAATCTTGTTATTTAGTACATTATTGCTCCACTGTTATCAAACAGCAAAGGAAAATTATTTCAGTGTGATAGTCCTTAACATGGGCTGCAACTCCTATTAGGAAAATTGATGATGCAGCAGCTCTTAATTTTATTTTCTGGCTGTTTTTCTTTCATTATTTAACCTATTCTGATTAAGGATCATCTTACACTTGTTTTCTTTACCCCACTGTCAGGTTTTCAAGCATTTTTTCCTGATCTTTATGAAAAGCTTCAAAAGCTTTTTTAAGCACTCCAGAAAATTAAACAATAATTGAGTCCTTTGTTTTTTCTTTTGAAGACTAAAGCTAATGAGAAGTAGATCAAGCTGAACTCTGCTTTTCCAAGCAGTATTCCTGAAAACTGTTAGCATCTTGCATCTCTATTCCTCTCTTAGCATCACAGTGTGTTTACAAGCTCTCTGAGCATCTCCTCATATGCCAATTATGCCAAACAGATCTCCTCACACAGGAGGTATCATCCCCAAATCTGAGCAAGCAGCTCTTTGGGGCAGCTATTAAAAAAAAAAAAAAAAAGAAAGGAAAAAACCCAAAACCACAAAAACCTGAACATCACCCAGATCCACTAATTCACATTGGTTTTGGCTTAATTCCAGGCTGTGTCTTAAGCTTTGAATAGGGCCTAATGCAGAATGCACACACAGGAGTTTATTATTCCACTGCTGCTCAGAGAATTTAATGCCAGAGAGAGCAAGGCAACACGAGTAAGGGGACAATAGCCCCTTATAGCAAAGTTTTGCAATTTAAGATGAAAAGCAGTGTTCTGCTCTGCTGACAATTGTAATCCTTGTTACACCAAGCAGTGCCACAAATCCTTGGGCACCAGCACTGAGCTACACCCACACAGGATGCTGTGGGGCCTGGGTAACACAGCCCAGCCCAGCCTGATGGTGGAGCCCTGAAAATGTTAAAGATGAACTCTAAAATGCTAGGTTTTGTGTTTTCTCAGATCACTGCACTTGCATAAGCAGTATGATAAATGATATAATTGTTAGGTGTGATGATTGTTTAGTAATTAAGTACAATTATTATATAACCATAAGAAGAATCATGAGAAACTATGTTGGAAATCTAACAGGAGCTATGTTTTTAGCTAAAATCTATGTATACAGTAGAACAATATAACTTTAATAATTAACATGAAAGTTATGTAAGGATAGAGTATAAAACACATTCACCTCAAATGTATGGTCAGAATCAGATTTGGGTTGTAATACCCCAATTCCCAGAGCTCTTAATAAACAGCACTGCATATCATATAATCACTACATGATTCTGTGTTTTTGAACACCAACAAGCCCAGCCCAGCTATGGCACACAGCAGCTCTTGGGGGGCTCCAGGTCAGCAGCCAGCCTGAGCTGCTTCCTTGAGCTCTCAGGGCTGCTCTCCAATGGATCCTGGTGCAAAGGCATTTCAGGATGCAGTCCCTGCAAACAGCCCCTCACCACATCACTATGAACCCTTCTGAGCACTCAGAACCTCCACAGGGGCCTTGAGGCTTTGACTTACAGCTCTATTCAGATAGAAGCCTTCCAGCAAAGGTCCAAACATGTATCCTCTTTCATCTCTTCATTTCTCCCTGACTTTTGATTTTCTGCCTCCAAAGGTTTATAAGGAAAAGCCAGAAATAGCAGCAATCCCAGATTCTGATGCCACAGAACCAGGGTAACCCCTGAGAGTTATTGCCACTGCAGAAGACCAGACTACACCAGCAGGCTCAGTGGAATAATCCCCCTTAGGAGCAGAGGGAAGCTGGGAAAGCAGGGTTAAGGAGTACACTCCACCATGGAACTGGATATTCTGCTGGCACTCAGGTATTGAGACACAGAATGAATCCCTGCTCCCACAGTTGGGCTGGGGATGCTCCAGCTTAGTTTGCAGAAACCACCTGCTGCCCTGGAGAAACAGCTCATGGCTACATCTTCCTTGTTGGCCATGAGAAAACTGGGGAAGGCCTGAGCCATGGGATACTTGGATAATATTTGACCCCTGAGCCAACAGAACATTGATTTGCAGCTGAAATCAAGTACTGGTCTTGATCAATCAATCAAAAGGCACATGGAGGGAGGTCTAACTATCACAGATCCCTAAACCTGCAACACAAACAAATGAAGCTGATTCCCTGGCACAGGCTCCACACAGAAAAATTCAAGCAAAATTTTGATTGCTGCAGGAAGAAACAGAACACAATCATGGATTTTTACATAGCTAAGTTGATGAGACTCTCAGATGCAGAACTACATTGACTTATCATACAATCAATACTAGCATGGTTATTATCCTTACAGGATAATTTGTGTTAACCAAGTTGGTGTTTCTTTTCCATTCTGTTGTAATTCCTTTTTCTTTTATGAAATGTAATTACATTTCCACAAAGGCCATGTCTGCAGAGGGAGCATGCCAGAAAGCTGTCAGCCTTCCCTGGTCCTGCTGCGCTGCCAGATGCAGAATACATTGATTTTCTGAAGACCATGAGGTGTCTCATTTTGCCCAATTCTCCACGTCTGGGTGAAGCCACACGTGCAGACATCAACACAGCCAGTCTGCAAAGGTGGTAGCTCATAAGATCAGAGTTGAGCTCCCTTCCACCAGAGCCACCTACATTATTAGGCTAGAGAACAGCACTGAAGAATGAGAGCTGCTATTTCCACAGCAGATTACTCCAGACCTGCTGCAGCCACCTGAAAGGCAGGACTGCACAAATACGAGCAAACAAAGGAAGAGTTTTGCCATTCCTGGATTCCTGTGGAACAAATCTGGAGTTTTGCAGTGCCTTTTCAATGACAGTGGTTTTGCTATCTTCTACCACCTGCCCATTCATTTCAGAAATGAAAGCCTAAGTCATCCTAGGGTAAACTTTTGTTATTCCTTATTAATGCTCTATAAATCAGCCTTATTATAAATCAGGGAATGTTCATTAATCAATTCTCAAAAAATATTTTATTTGGCTAAGAGTGTCAAATCGTGAAAGCAACAAAGCAAAAATTAAAACCATGTGCTAGAAGCGGGTTCATGACTGCATGCTGACGTCAACAAAGCCTCATAACTGCACAAATAATTACCATAGATCATGTTAACTTCCATTAAATAAAACCATGCTGAAAACCAGTAGTACAATCCTTATAAAGCACACATGTTTTCTAATACTTTTGTGCACTCAGGACAGCATTCTGTGCTCACTTAACTGCAAACTTGGGTTGCATGTGTGTAAACGTGGGCAGAAACTTTCCTGCTGCCTTTCTGTACACAGACATACTAAAGAATCTTGACCTAAAAGCCCATTTCTACTGCTCTGCAGTCAGAGCAATGTTATCCTCATTTTCAGACAGACTATGTTGCTGAGTGACAGAAACAGGGGACCAGAGTTCAGGGATATGCAGACTGCACTCCTCAGCCTGTTACTACACAGTTATCTAATCTTTGATAAGCCATTCGAAACAAAGCATTTAAACCTGGCTGAGCCCAGATCATCAGTTAATGTGAACTGATTTGTCCATTAATTAAGGTGCAGTGCCTTGACTGGGTACTACCTGGCTCTGGCTTCCTTAACTTAAAGTTAGGCAAAGCTATCTTCATCTAGAGGAAGGCAGTAATAAAAAGCTGTGCCAAGAACACAACAGAAGTAAATCCTCCCAGAGAAGTGAAGTTAAACAGCAAAATAACATATCAGTTCTCTGTGCAAGAGAACTCTGCCAGTGAGAGAGTGTTTAGTTGGTGTCTCTGTCTATTGTAGAGCACTAGAAAAGTATTTGAAGGAAAGAAACCATCACATTTGTCACACACAAAGTCTGAAGCAGATCTGACCCAAGAGCAGGGCCAAGAGAACATCATGGTCACTTCCCTAGACGACAGCAAACCACAGGAACCACATGAGTTTCAAATTCCAGCCTGGGCCCATTTCTAGGCCAGCTTTTCTTCTTTTTCCACGTTTCTGTTTACTGATATTTATATTACAGCAGTTCCTAGAGGTTCTAAGTGATATCACACTGCTACTGAACTAGGCAACGTAAAAAATAAATACAGCAAAATAAAACAGACTGAGAGATCTCCAAGCAATTAGAAATCAAAGCAGACAAGACAGAGAGCAAAAGCTGTACCATACTCATTTTGATTACCCCATGCTCAAGTCAGTGAAAGCTAGAGAGAAGGCACTGATACAGGGCCAGGTAAAATAGAAAGGCTCAGAAGGCAGGGGGAGCCAAAAAGAGTGAGACTCCCCAAAATGCCACCTCTAGAACATCTTTGTGTGCTGTCATTCAGATCTCCTGGGGCTGTGGGGGCTGATCCATCACACAGCCCTGAGGCTGACTCCAAAAGGCAAAACTCCTGCCAAACACAGGGCATGGACACCTGGGCATCTCCTCAGCCTGTCTGGGCACATTTCTCCTATTTAAGTTTCTATGCACTACTGGTTATCAAAATCAAACTGGCTGTTTAATTTGCACAGCAAAGCCTACCCTGTGGAGTTTGTACTTGAGGTATTTTAAACAAACATTAGCTACAAACTCTAAAATGGGGCATTTACCCAGGCTTTTATATGCATTCAGTTGTGCAGGAAAAATAAATAGAAAAGAAGATAATTTAAGCCTTGGCATGGATGGAGCTTCATCTCAGAACTTTAGCACCTGACGCTTATTAATCAGTTCTGGCCTGAATGTTGGCAGAATCAAAAAATACTCTGCCAGGATTCTAATCAGAGATAAGAATGAAGTGAACCTATAGAATCAAGTCTGATTTGCTGCACAAAATTCAGGTTATGCAAAAGCCTCTCCTGATCTGCAGCAGGACAACCCTTCCAGTGTTGGGGCAGGACTGAAAGCCCCTGACACGCAGGGAAAACAAATGGAACAAATGCCTGCCCTGTCACAGGCCTGGTGCACACAGCACCCATTTGCTGATGAGCTGCATTGATTCTGTGAAGTGTCCCATGAAATAGGCTTCAAAGCAGTAAAGAAAAAACCCACCCTGAAAGAGGACAACCACTGTGAAACCACAGAACCTTCTTTGTGTCTCTGCTCTTCCCCGCGGGACGGGCTGCGCTGGAGCGCACGCAGCAGGATGGGGGTGCCCGGGTACCCCCACAGCCTGTGGGCACTGCCCTGCAGGATGGAGGGGAGCCCGGGTACCCCCACAGCCTGTGGGCACTGCCCTGCAGGATGGGGGACAGCCCGGGTACCCCCACAGCCTGTGGGCACTGCCCTGTAGGATGGGGGAGAGACCAAGTACCCCCAGTGCCCTGCAGGACAGAGGGGAGCCTGGGTACCCCCAGTGCCCTGCAGGATGGAGGGGAGCCCGGGTACCCCCACAGCCTGTGGGCACTGCCCTGCAGGATGGGGAGAGCCCGGGTACCCTCCGTGCCCTGCAGGACAGAGAGGAGCCTGGGTACCCCCAGTACCCTGCAGGATGGGCGAGGGCCCGGGTACCCCCACAGCCTGTGGGCACTGCTCTCCTCACCTGCAGGACAGAGGGGAGCCTGGGTACCCCCACATCCTATAGGCACTGCCCTGCAGGATGGAGGGGAGCCTGGGTACCCCCTCAGTCTGTGCTCACTCCCCTCCTCACCTGCCTCTGCATCTCTGTTCTGACCTTCCAGAGCCAAACTGATTCCTTTCAATCCCCTGGAACTCCTGACACACTGTTAAGGCAGCAAGAGGCTGGATTAGCACAGCTCCATGTGGCCAATAGAGATCTCCACCACAGGAGTGAGGGGAGAAGGCTCTGCTCAAAGTTTCCAGATAAAATAAGAAGCTGAATAATTAATCAAAAATAATTTGAGTTTTATCTGCATTTCTCTTCCTTGACTTATTCACATTTTTTCTGAATTATCTAAAGACGGGTAGGAAAGGAAAGGAGAGAAAATTCCACAATGAAAGGAGGAAAAAGCCAAAAATTACCATCTCTAAGGGATGTTAAAAAGCAGAAAGCAGCCCATGCATGTGCAGCATAGAAAATCCATTCTATCTGTCTCTGCTTGCTCATTCACACATCTGCCCTCTGTGCAATTTTCCCCACACACGACTGGAGATGTTGAACTTCACTTTCCCCTCACCCCATGGAAAATTGGATTTTTAATTAGAGGAAAATGTCTATTTTCCTTCAACATAGTAATAACATTTTTTTCCCCCCAAGTCACAAAGCTCATTTGGGAAAGTTTTACCTGAATGTTTTTGTTTGCCCAAACTGAGAGGGAGGTTAGTGCTGGAAATAAGTGAGGGCAAGGGGGAAGTTTTTTCTACATTTTTATTTTGGAATAAAAGGCTGGATTTCCTGAAAACGTTGAGATACAGAGTGTGGCAAAGTCTGCAAATTACACTGAAGAAGAATTCAAATTACACGTGTATGTTAATGCTTGGTGAACACCTCCCTCCCCAAGGAAGGGGTCTGTCCCTGGGATCAGCCAGCTCATTCTTCTCCTCCCTGAGCTGGGCTGTAATCTCCAGCTGACTCAAACAAGAGCACTTGTGTCTGAATTGCTGGATGGCTGCTAATGCAGACCTTCAGTGATCTCACATGTATCCTTCCTGAAAGCAGCCTGAGGCTGGGCTGAGCCCCTGCTCCGAAATCAGAATCACCAAGTGTTTTTAGCCCAGGAGAGAGGAGTTCAGGAGAACAAACCCAGTCCCTGCAGTGCTAGACATGGCTGGACTTACAACAAAGAGGGGAAAAAGATTCAGTCCACACCACTCAACCCACAGAATTGTCTGAACCCAACTTCTACTTCAGGCTGAAGTACCACAGATACAATAACTGCACAAGGGGCTTGCTTCTGAAAACAAAGTTATTTACAGAGAAGACTTTTATCCTGCTGATTTCTGGGCAGGGCAGTTTTGTGTTACAGCTGATCCACACATCTGGCCTTTTCTCCTTTGCTTTTCTTTGCATTTGGTGGTGGAAAAGCCAACAACAAACTCATCTGAAATCAAAGCCCAGTCAGCACCACAAAGAGACCAGAATAAGGGTTTGATACTTTCACTAGTACAAGGAAACAGAGAAGCTCTTTATGCTCAGCAACAAAACAGGACAAGTGCTGTGAAGGATGAAGAAATCCTGACACTTTCACCAAAAAAGGCATTGATGCAGGACTTATATTTTGCTGATATCTCACTTTAGGCCCTACAGATCCCGTCTGGGGCTGGAACAGAGCTCACTATAAGCATTTGGGAAATTTGGTTATTTGGGAGAGGCCAAATCTAGAGCTCTGCAAGAAAATAGGACACAACTCTGCCCACATTTCTGGAGAAATCCCACAAAACCTGGTTCCATTTCATATAATTCATGACTACAAAATTATATATTTCCTTTCCACTGTTGCCTCTCAATGTCACCACTGCACAAAGGTACCTGAAACAACTTTGCTCCCAACAGTTCCCACTTAGACACCAAAGAGGGGCTGCAGTACAAGAATTCAGTTTGGGAGGGCAAAGAAAACCCCACTCAAGCTCTCCCAGACAGGAAGTGAACTTCTCCTGCTGTGTTCTTGGACTGGTGAATAGCACTGAACACTTTAGGAAAAGCAGGCTACTTTCTTTATTTGCTTCAACAAGCACACAAATCAGAAAATTCAGCTTTGTGTCTGCCCCAAAAGCCTGAAATTCAGACTGGAAGCAATAAGGGCACATCTGTACTGGTGGTGCACACATCATGGAGGGGGCTCTGCCAGCCACGAGCATCTCCTGGGGAGGATACCCAAGGCTCTCTGTAAACCTCCATCATCAGGCTCCAGCTCCAGAAAATCTTTCCCTCAAGTAAAAATTACAATTACAGAAAATCTTTGCCTCAAGTAAAAATTACAATTACAAAAAATCTCCAGAAAATCTTTGCCTCAAGTAAAAATTACATTCCAAGCAGGTGTACCTCAAGTTTCTTTCTAGAAAAGCCAACTTGGAAGCACAAGTAGGCCAGCTCTGCCCTAACCATTTGGCCAGTGACTTCAACACAGCTACAAGCAGCATTATCCAAAATAGAAACTAAATGTATAAGCACACAGACTGGACTGTCATGCTGTGCCTTCCCTACAAGTCCTACCAAATTACCATTTTTGCAAGTATTAGAAATATGTTTTTATTCCTTCTGGTTGCAGTACTCATTGCTATGGTCTAAGATTAAATGTTGTCTCTTAGTTATTTAAATAACCTTTGTTCCTGAAGCATTCGTGTTCTCAGAAGATTCCACACCTTTTCTTGGCTGGGGAACCAAGGCCCAGACTTGTAAATTGTCCAAGGTGATATAAAAAGATATTAATAGAGGGAATTTATGTCATGGCTAACATCTGGTGTAGATTATTTACAAATAAGTTGGCTCTCAAAAAAAATAAAATAATAGTTTTTAAGTTTGTTTACAAAGTTGCTGCATGTTGTTTCCACTATTTTATTAAGAGCACATGGAGCCATGCTTCCAAACAGCAGCATTAAAAATAGACTGGGATTCACAGTGGATGAAATTCAAGCTTTGGTTTTGATAAGCATCCAGAAGTCAGGATTAGCCAAACTCCTTTGGTCAGCCAAAAATTTATAGCAAGACATTTATTATGGAAAGCTGGGGTAGGAGAAACCTAAACAGAAGCAAGCCAGAGTGTTCCAGACAAACCCATCTGCCCTGCAAAGCCATGGCACTGACACCTTGCCACCAAAAGGCAGCAAGGAGAAGGAAAAATGTCTGAATGTGTAAGCACTGGGATCTGAAGGGTTCAAAGAAGCTCAAATGCACTTTATTACCCACAGCACAAAGTACAGCAGATTTTCAGATGAGGATGCTGGAGAAGGATTTGCCTTTTCCATCAACACTAAATCTCCCTGTAGAATAGCCTGGCTTGTCAGGAGAAGGTTGGAACCTCTAAGCCCAACAAGGAGTGACCTCTGAGATGTCCAGCTCTGCTCCTCTTCCATTCACTGCACAGGTAACCCCCAAATTCCAGCTGAGAACCTTCACTGCTTACCCTGGACTGAGTCACACTCTGTCATCTGAAGACACTGGCCAGCTCACAGGAGGAGTAAAGGAAGAGTATCCAGTGTTCAGGAATTCATTAAAAAATGCAGATTAAAAGAATGAGAGCACATGGAAAAACAGCAGAGCTCTGACCACACGAAATCTGCCAAACCCAGGATTCTGCAGGAGGGAGCTCATAACTGGAGAGCTTTCCTGAGCATGAGTGGGTGACCTGCACATAACAGCATCAACTGATGCCTGCATTTGGATTTTCTGTTTGTTTTCCAAACAGACTGCAAAGGTGAAATGCTCAAATATTAACATAAAACGTTGGTAAAACGTGGCTTAACCCAAACCTCACTGTGTGCACTTTCTGGAGATTTTAACTACCAGCTCTGTACATCTGTAAGAAATGTGTGAGTTTACCTTGGAACCACAACCCTCTGTTCATAAACCTGGAACTAAGATGTACTGAAACAGCTTGCTGTCTTTTTAGGACTCCAACATTTAATCCTGTCAGACTTCTGCAGACCTGGAAATGGTTGGAGCTGTTCCTGTCACAGTCAGGAAGGATTACTTCATTCTTTCTTCTCAATTATTTTTACAGAAACTTCAGTTCACCCAATCTAAAGTTGAGGACCTTCCTGTGTGCTGAGTATCTGGCACTTTAAAGAATAAAGCAGATTTACCCACTGCAAAAGCAGAACACTGATACCAGACTGCAGCCAGATGCTGCTCTGAAATATTCCATCAGCAGGGTAAGGATCTCTCACAATCACTTTCCCTTGCTACTCTGTACCTGCAGATTTAGGACTGAGATTTTCTTTACCTGGCACAGCTGCTTCTGAGACTTTTCTCCACTCTATAATAATTTCTCTTCCATCATCACCATGCACATCTTGCTGCTTGCAAGGTTCTTATTTGTGGCAGATCCTGCTTTACCTGCCTGGGACCAAATCCACTCCAGCCTGTGCATTACATGATCAAACTGCTGCAAACCAGCAATGCTCACAGGACAATTCAGCAACTGAAGGTGAGGCCTCTTGTTGCCAAAACAAGGCCAGCCTTTGAGTTTCTTGGTTTAGAAAGCAACTTATCAAAACTGAGTGTAACTTAATTCCCCTCAGATGATCTGTGGTTTGCTCAATACAGTGAGAATAAAGACAAATGATTTTTCCTTCACCTGCTCCTTTGCCTCACCACAAAGGTACAGGTGTCCCTTTCATTCTCAAAGCCTGGGAGACAAAGTCAAAGAAGAGGGGAACTTAAAGCTCTGTTTATGAGGAGTTGAAATTTGTTATAAAAGTTGGTTCTCTCCACCTGGCATCATTTAACAAACAGGTGAATATCACTTGTTGAAAAAGAATGTGCTTGATTCTCCTCTCAGCTCTAATGGAGTTGCACTGTTCTAACTCTGAACAGACCCACGAGATGTTTATGCCCTACAAATAAACAGAAGTAGCTTTTCTTTCAGCAAATACAATCTGTTTCACCCTCATGATCAATGTTTCCACTACTGAATGAAATCCTAGTCCTACTTGGCTAACCCCAGTATTAGTCAATAATGACTGTTAGAATATTCAGCCAACCTTCTGGGAAAAACAATATTATATATGTGTTTTGCCAAGGCAGAAATCATAAGCAAAAATATTGGACCAGCTGACATAAATTAGCACAGCTCCATTGACAGAGGTTGCACAAACTAGAAGCTCTGCAGGAGAAAAGAAATAATAAGCAAACTTCCCTACTGGTTATAGGAGACAAAATTGATGTTTCAATTACCATATTATCTTAATCACTGGTAACAATAGTTGAGATTATTTCAGTTCTTTCTATATTTTTCTTTTAAGAACACAAATTCCCACAGCTAATTTGAAAAATTACTCTGCATAACACACACATGAGAAAAAAACAAATCTGCTTTTAAGGTAAACAGGCTCTGAATCAGATTTTTGTTATCAGAACAGGGCTCTGAGATGGTGTGCATAAAATTCAGCTTTTGGTATGGTACTAAAGGCTACACCAATGATCTTGGAGAAGAGCTGGCCAAATCTTGACTCAGCTGCTGCAAATGTCTCTTCCCAAATGCCCAGTTTGACATGAAAGGAAGGACTGCTGTGTCCAGATATGTCCCAAGGTGTCCATGGATGAGACCTTTGTCTGGGCTCATTCCAAACAAGTTCTACTGAATCCACACCACACAAGCAGAGAAGTGAAAAACTCACAGACAACAGCACTTAGCTTTCATACATCAATTAACATAGAAATTATCTTTTTCAAAATTATCTCAATTTCAGAAAAGGAAAAAGAAAAAAGGTATTTTTCAAAACACAGCCTGCACAAAAGCAGCAATCTTTGCTTATCATTAACAATGAGGCTGTGGTCCAACGTGGCCACCTTTTAAAATCTCTCCATGACACAAACACTTACCTGGGTTGATTGCAGGACCAGCAGCCCTGCAAGTTCCCCAAAGCATTTCAGATCAGGTTTTTGTGCTGATAGAGGTCTGGCAGATGGGAGGGTGAAGTGCTGGGGGTGATCCCCTCCTGGAATGGTGGATTTGTGGGCACTGCTGGGCTGTGCTGATGCTCTGGCCCTTGGAGACTCCCCCATTGTTCCAGGGCAGCCCAGGGGGTTCATGACCTGCCTTGCTCTGACACCCCATAAACTCCAGCATTTCAAAGCAGCACTGACCCTGCCAGCTTGTCTCTGATTACCCCAGGCCAACCCACAGCTGGTCCTCATCAAAAACCTAAAGGAATAAACCCTCCTAAGAGCAACCCAAAAATCTGACGGGCATTTTTCCACTCCACTTTGCATATTTGAGTGCTGATTTGCTTATCTCCCAGCCAGTGCTAATTACAAGGTTATTAACCTCTCTGTGAACTTCATTCACATCATAACCTGGTTCCTTTCCCTGCTGACATGCAAAGGCATGAGGAGTGCTCCATTTAAGAGGTGGAATATTCATCATAGGAAATGCTATTACTGGGATACCTTGTCCAAAACCACTATCCACAATTACTCTACAGCTGAAAAATCATATTAAAGTCAAACACTTGCTGGTTTGTGGTCTACTGAAACAGTTTTAAAAGTACATTTATTTACAGCCCTGCTCATCCTGCTCACAGTAAATAAGATGAAATAAGTAACGTTACTTTGCTGATAGAAAAATGTGCACACCAGTAATTTTGTCTCTTTAAAACCACTTAAAACAGGGTCAATTTGTGATCCTCTTCTGATCTGTGACAGGGAAATCCCTACACACAAAGATGTCAGAAATCCAACACTCCAGGTGTAACAAATTTGGCAGAACCACCTCTCACCCAGCAGGTGGGTCAGAGCAGAGAATGTGTGACTCCATGAGAAGACTTGGGTCTCTAGCAGAACTAGCACTGCTGCCTGTTTCATTTTTGGGAGACAAGAAAAACACAGTAGCCTTTCTGAAGAACATGAATTTCACTGAAGTTCACAGAAATGCTTCCTGTCAATTCCTGTGAGCTTTGGATCAATTGCTGTATTTGGCAACTGAAGGGATGCTGGTGCACTGGAGATTGGAGTAGCTAAAAATAAATCCAGTAACAGAACTGAAATTCTCTGCTTGTGTGGAGGCTCCTGGCAGAAGTGTTGCTGAGAGAGAATATGTTCATAAAGAGACATAAAACAAAGGTTTTCTTATGTTCAACAAGAAATATAAAAAAATATTGCCTAAAGTAACAGCAATATTCTTTATAATGTGCTCTTGAGTATACCTTTACATTTCGAGCTATTTTCAGGTTTGCTCACCTAAAACAACAGGTAGAGGGCACAACAGACAAACCCAAGCACCCAAACTATAAATGAGTGCAAGCTCCTGTGGTACCTGAGCCAAAATGCTGCTGCAGGAGTTTGATTTTGGTCAAGGATATGGCTCAGAAGGTCCAAAGACCACAAGCAATGAGCTGCAGGGTTCTGTCTCCAACACACACAGGGGGAAAACTGTGACAACTGGAGATAACAGCTCAAGCTGAGCTTTGCCCATGGTAAGGAGTTAGGTTGGCATCAGACACCACAGAGTACCCTAAGGCTGTGCCAGAGCTGCTGACTTGAGTGCAAAGCAGCCAAAGGCTGCTCTGACACACAGCAAATAAAGCTGCAAAAATGACAGCTCTGCCTGGAAAACTCAACCACAGGGATTAACTCTGATATATTGAAATATTGCAGGGCAACCTTTCATGTAAGCTCAATTTTATTTCAGATGGTACCTCAGACTCCTGGATCTCTTATTGCATTTCACCAAAGGAGAAAGAAAGGAAGGCCCATGGAGAAATCTTCCCAGAACTCACAAGAGAGGTGGGAAACAAGTGAGAGAAAGCCCCTGCTCTATTTGCACAGACACAGACCCATCTTTTTGCTCTCTTTCAGCACAGAAAAATCCAGACTGAGCAGGCAGAAGTTCCTGAGCACACTGTGGATAGGACACCTGGGGCTGCAGAGGGAAGGGGAGCAGAGGCAGAGCAGCAAACTCTGCTCCCCCTGGAGCACAGCCCCAGGCAGGGCAGCAAGGACAGGAACTGCAGGACACAGAATCTGCTCCTGCTCTGGAAACCCCACAGCCCACCCAGGGATGGGGCACAGGGCACTGGGTGATTTCCCACCTGGATGTGAAGCCAATTAAATCCAGATATTCCATTCCAGAAAAATGGGGCTCAGATAAAGATGGCAATACCCTCACTGGTACAAACAAACCAAGCTGTTCCTGTGCCAGGCTCAGACACTCCTGTCAGCTGGGCAGGGGCTGCAGGCACTGCCTTTGCTCTGTGGTGAAATCACACTGAAGTAATAAAATAAAATAAATCTAAAATAATTAAAAATAAAAAAATAAAAATAATAAAACCAAAATAAAATAAAAATTAAAATAAAAAATAAATTATTTTAAAAATAAAATAGCCATTCCTCGTCAGTCTAAAGTGCTGGATTTCAAACCATTTTTGCTTTAAACCAGAAATCTTAAATTTAGCATTTGATAAAACTGTGTTTTCCAGAGGAATTTGTCTGTACTTACACTTCTCTTCATGTGTTCAAAATGCTTTCTTCAAAATTAAAAAGCCAAAAGTCCTAAGCTGGTAAAACCTAGGTTAGACACTTCAGATTTCCAACAATAAGGTGACTTTTCCAGGCTGAGCAAACCCAACTCCCTCAGCCTTTCTTTGCAGGAGAGGTGCTCCATGCCTCTAATCTGAGAAGTTAAATATATATATATATTTTTTTTTTTAAAGGAACATTTAACTTTGCTAGAGGTAATTTTCACACACAAAGTCACACTAAAGGTGCATCCAAGGTGCTTATCTCAATGTTCCCACAATTACAACAGAGAACAACAACTTCTAACTCATGTTTTACCTCCAAGATAGGGAATGAAAACAAGCCTCATGTGCAAGTACTGCCTATAGCTCCAGGTAATGATGAAAAGAATTAAAACAGGCCTCTTGTGTAAATACTGCCTATAACTCCAGTTCATGATAAAGAGAATTAAAACAAGCCTCATGTGTCAGTATATCCTGTGATTCCTGTTGAGGATAGAGAATTAAAACAAGCCTCATGTGTCAGTATATCCTGTGATTCCTGTTGAGGATAGAGAATGAAAACAAGCCTCATGTGTCAGTATATCCTGTGATTCCTGTTGATGATAGAGAATGAAAACAAGCCTCATGTGTCAGTATACCCTGTAACTCCTGTTGATGACAAAGGCAGCCCAGGGACTGGATCAGCTGGGGAAACACCTGAAGGCAGGTGGGTGCAATTCAGTGACACCAGCAAGTCAGCACTGCTCTCACATGCACCAGCTCAGTGTGCTCAGCTCCAGCATCACTCTCCTCCTCCTCCACAAAACCAGGATGATTTAATGTCTCTCCAGGTGCACTGGGCACTCCTGTCCCCTTTCAGGCTGCCCCACACAGCTCCTCAGCACACACTGTGGCCATGATCTCCTTGCCCCAGGATGTGGGTGAGGGTTTGGCCATCAAAGCAGCAATGTGCCAATAGCAAAGGAAGTTAAAAATGCCACTGGACATAGAACAGATTTGGTTTTTCCCACTTAGCTGTAAATCCCAAAGCAGGGTGTGCAATTCAAACAGTGCCTTCTCATTCTTAAAGGGTTTAGGCTGGGAATTTGCTGTGTCCATGGAAACACCAGGAAAAAGGATTTCAAGTGAGATTTCCATTTTCTACCTCTTGCTTTATTGAGTCTTTTCACAATGCATGGGTTGCTCTTGGGTTTGCTTGCAAACAAGGACCTGAGTTTAATCCCACCTGTCAGGCAAGCACAGCAGACAGCTTCTCTTCATTATCCTGCCCCAAGCCCACTTTGGAGTCCCACATGGAGGCAATAAATAATCCTGGATTAACATCCAAGATACAGGTGGGTAGAATAGAAGCATGCACACCTTACCCTGAGAATGGGCTGACACAGTCCATGCTTGGGATGGCTTTGTTAAAGCAGTCAGCAGGGTAGTTGGAAGATGAATAATTGAAGAAACAGCTTCTTTAATACGAACCATGGGCAGCATGTGGCACAACTTTCCCTCTGTTTCCCCCTCCCCAACAAGAATTCTTCATATCAAGCTGCTTTGGTGCTAAGTGCACATATCTAGGAGGCATTTCTCTCCAAAATTTGGATCCAAACACACATCAAAAATAACAGTTCATCCGTCACGGTTGGGAAGCATGTATGACAAGAAAATATTTGCTTTGCTCTGGTTTTGTGTTTGGTTTGCTGACCGCTTATATCAAAAAGCTAGAACAGCTTTTTCATCTTGCCCTAGTTTAGAAACATTTATAGGACAGATGGTCTAAATTTGTGGGTTTTATAAACTTAATGAGAATGTAAAAAAAAAAAAAGGCCCATATGGGTGCAATATTTTCTGGGGCTTCTTTGTGCTGGCCAAGAAGTAGCCCACTGCAGAGGGGAGTAACAATTTCATTGGGAGCTCATTGCAAGCTTTGCAAACGACTGAGAAGAGGGACTGCCACAGCTTTCCTCACCTCAGTGGCAGTTTCACTTGCACTGTGTGGTGCAGGAAAATATACATTTATTTATCCTTCCCAGCAAGCAACATTTGTTAAACTTTGTCTTCACATGACTGCTAAATGGGCTGGCTGTGGTAGCTCAGCAGAGGGCACAGGTGGGGCTCCTTGCTGGGCCCAGCAAAGAGCTGAGCTCTCAGTTCCCCAGCATAATTCTATTATTTTAGTCCTACATGCAGCGCTCTCTTTCTCCAGACACCATTATTCCAAAAGGAATCTGGCAATGTCATCTGGGCTTCAGGTCACACCAGAGCATGGTGGGGTGGGGTATCCCTATGGAGGCCCTGGTCCCAGGCTTTGCCACCAACTTTGGGCAGCTCAGCATGACTTTTTCCTCAAGTGGGCTCCAAACAGAGCCACAGTGAGCACACAGTGAGGGAGGGGAGTTCTCTCTGCAGGGAAGAACCAGCTATCCCAGTATCCCATTTCTTTCTCCAAGTATCCCAGTATCCCATTTCTTTCTCCATGAATCTCAGTATCCCATTTCTTTCTCCAAGTATCCCAGTATCCCATTTCTTTCTCCACTTACTCCAAGAGCTGGTGTGTGTAAGTGTCCCTCAAAGTGAATAAGAGTAAAATCGACTTGCAAGGTCAGTGAGAGCCCTGTTTCCTCACTATGACCCAATTAATAACAAGCACCCTCTTTTCAGGCTCCTAGTACCAGTCAGGCTCTCCATCTGAAAAATTCATCTCACCTGAAACACTTCAGGTTAAAACAAAGTGGGCTGAAGATATTTTTATGAAACAACATCCTTGGTATAAGACAGAGTAAGAATCTCCTGTTAAGGAAAAATCCTCCTTCATCCAGCTCCCCAGGCTGAAAACGTGAATTTAAAAGATCAGCTTCCAGTTTTCCCTTATGTGAGCTATTAAAATGTTCATGAACAAAGTGTAATCCATCAATACAAGCTCCACTAACTTAAGACCTCAATTTTCATCCTGGACACTCCTCTTCCAATGAAACACACTAGGAGGTATGAACCTCAAATTATTTTCAGTGAAATATTTCAGAGTGTTGGCACATAAGCTGTCACTTTTAGTTTGTGCATAAACACAGCATTAAGAAAAAACAGGCAGCAATTCTCTCAAAATTATTGTCTAAGCCCCTTTGCAATCTTAGGCATGCACTGCTTCATTTTACAGCCAGCTGCTGCTTCCAAAATCATCTTCAGGATTCTGGTTTTTTATATTATTCTCTTTAAATGTGAGAGCTCAGCCTATGGTCAGGTGTGAAGGAACTGTGCAATACTTTGAGGAAATCTCAAACAAATCCTTTATCCCACTAATTTCAGGGGGAATTTAAATGAGCAAGGCTGGCAGACTGTGCAGGCCTTGCTTTAGTTTGGATTTCAGGCTGTTTTTCACCAAGCCCTGAACAGGAATCTCACTTGTTAGCAGCAGAGCCAGAGCAGCACAGGGCAGTGCCCTGCTCTGACCCCAGGACTCCTCACACTTTATCAGTTGGAGTCAGGACTGCTCTGTGTACAAAGCCCTCATTCCCAATGAGGAGTCATCTCTACAGCATCCAACAAAACCCAGCTCTGCTGGAGCAGGAGGAGGCAGTGATTACACAAAAATCACCTTTTCATATAGGCAGGAGCACTCCTGCCCCCCAGCAGCCCCCAGCCACCCCCACCTCCCAATAACTGCAGCTCTCAACAAACATTCAGCAAATATTTGGACAAACAGCCAAGGGTTTCTCAGAACATCAAATGATTATTAAATCTTAAACTGTACTTTCCAAAAATAATTTTCTGCTGCTGTTGTTTGTTTGTTTGAAAGGAAGGGTAGTAAAATCCACAGATGTGTACAGCCATAAACCTTTAGATGAGACTCAATTTCCTTGATGTCCAACGATAAAACCCACTAATAAATGTCTACAGATGCAAAGGCCTATTTGTTGTCCTGTCAAGTCAGGCCATGTGGAACAAAAAACCTAAAAGCAACCAGGAGAGGAACTAATGATGTAGGCTGGCCTCTGCCAAGATGCACTTACTGCAGTTCCTGTGACATTTAAGGAACATAATGATGGGACATTCCTTTTTAACTTTATTGTTTTGTCAAAAGCAGAGTTTTACAGCTGAAGATCACGTTCCCAAGATAGTCAATTAGGTTATGCAGATTTCCACACACGCTGTGATCTCCTTTGTGCAGCATGACCAGCTCCTTTGCTAACAATCACTCCCATTTGATGACAAAGATGGGGCTGGTGTCAATATCTCCCGTATAGAGCCGGATTATTTTTTTATTTTTTTATTTTAAATGCTTTCCATGAAAAGCTCTTTAGATCTCCTGGTGCATCAAGACAGCTTTTCTTTTTTTAATCTCCAGATAATTATTTCTGAATGTGCAAATATAGTTTTCAAGGGGAAAAAAACCCACTCTCTGGAGTAACCAAACACCAGATTTCCGCAGTATGAAAGCCATTTTAAGGCACTGTGGTGTGCTCCGTGGTTAGCCCTGCTTCTACTTAATTAGGGACCTAAGTTATAAGTCCACAGCTGCAGGAGAGCAGTAAATAGCTATTGCTGACTTCCTTATTGCCAATATGTACATCATGATTGTAGGGTGAAGAGCAGGGAGCTTTTTGTAAACACTGCCTTGTGCAGCAACAGTACTTTGATGTCATAAAAATGCTGTTACATATTTTAAAGTCTTAATTGTGGTCCACTGTGGTGCTGTCAGCTTCCTGGTGGAGCACTAACCCTTTCTGGGATTGCTGGGGATGCAGAACACTCCTTTGCAGGTTTCCTAATTAATGCAACCTATCCTCAGTGATTGCAAAGCACCAAGCCCCCTGTAGCAATGATATCCATGCTGAGGAGGGGGGAAGGAAAGGAGAAGTGCCCCCCTTTTTCACCCCCCAGTTTGGAGGGCATTTGCTGCTCCATCTTGTTCTGATTACCAGCATCCGCTGCTCACTGCTAGGAACACTCCCCCACCAAACACCCTGGCCCAAAGCCCTTCCTTCCTTCAGTGCCTCCCAGACAAGAGTCACACAGCACAGGTCCCACATTTCCCTCCATCTTTCACCAATCCTTGCTACAATGTCCAGACAAACCCTCCCACCTCAGCACATTCTGCCTTTGTGCACAGACTCTCCAGGCTCTCTTCTACCTGCTTTCTTCAGGTCATCCAAAATGGAAAACCTTCAAATTTCTTACCTGATTTTTTTAATACCCTATCTTGCTTCTATGCCCGCTGTTGCCACCTTAGTAAAGTCTTTTTTCAACCAGTTCTCAGCCTTTTTGAGCCCCTCACAACAGGCAACTTCTGATTGCTACCCCAGAAATGGTGAAAACTGTCTGAAAAAGCCTCAAATCAGAAAAAGCACAGTTTGCAAGAGCAAAAACTCACCTGGTGTCACCAGAACCACTTCTGCTCCCTAGCTGGTGCCAAGCCCTGCCCCTGGCTGCAGACACTGCAGTGCCCAGCAGCCCTCAGAGCTCACACCTGGCACCAATCTCTGGGTCTGCACACAGCCCCTGCTCCCAAGAGCTCTCCCCTCATCTCCAGGACCCACTCCTATGCTCTGGCCCTTGCAGGTTGTCTGCAGGATCACAGAAGCTCCTCCTGGCCTTCAGAGCACACATCCTTCTGGAGAGACCAGGCCATTGGCAAGAACTCAGCCTCAGAAGAAAACTTTAAGGAGTGGGCAGGACACTGAGGAGAAGGATTTAGGTCCAGCTGTGCTGTCACCCTGATAAGCACAAAGACATCCTCTCCTCTTCCTCCACTTCTCCCCACATTTCCACAAAGGTGCCATGGAGCCCAGCTCCTCTCAGAACAGCTGTTTGGTAGTTGTGGTGGGCAATACACAGAGGATGGCACTCCCAACCTCACATTCTGTTCATGTCAGTAAATAAAAGGCACCTGCTCCCACTGAGGCTGAACAGGCTGGCAGCAACAGGCCCCAGGTTCCTCCCCTGTGCAAGGCACTCAGGGATCAAACATCACCTGCAAACAGCCTGCTGACCTCAAGTGGTCTTTCTAGACATCCTGGTAAACAGAAATCAAGAACAATGCTAGAAACCACAGAGGGAGGGCTCACATCTCCAGAGATGGGATTTGTGCAGTGTCCCTGGTAAACACCAGCACTTTGGAACTTGTCTTGATGAATGGGCTTGTCTGATGGCAGCACAATGGGGACTGATGATGAAATGGTGACAAATGGGTTTCCTCCTGGGTTTCCTCCCGGCTGCACTCAGCCATTCTTTGCCATCTGCACAGTCTGTCTCATGGAAACATATTTTGCAACACCAACACTGAGTTCATGCAAAAAAACCCAGAGTCCTGTCTGACAAAGGCAGCTCCCAGAGCAAGAAGTAACTGGATTAAAGGCACAGAAGAAGACAACAGCTGTCTCCAAGGGAGTTGCAGACCTCCAAGAATGAGCCAGCAAAGGCAAAGATGCCTTTAGTTTACACACCTGCATTTACCAAGCCAGCAGAGCACCTGAGAGCAGCCTCCAAAGCTCAGCCTTTAGATGAGGAGTGGGGTAGAAGTAAGAAGCAACTGGATTAAAGGCACAGAAGAAGACAACAGCTGCCTCCAAGCAAGTTGCAGACCTCCAAGAATGAGCCAGCAAAGAGAAAGATGGGTTTAGTTTACACACCTGCATTTACCAAGCCAGCAGAGCACCTGAGAGCAGCCTCCATAGCTCAGCCTTTAGATGAGGGCTGGGGATATCACCAATGAAAGGAAATGCAGGGGGAAAAAAGCTGGCCAGGAGAAAGGAGAAGAGTTAAGACAAATTTAATTGACTTCACAGTAGGGAGCAACAAAAGGAAAGACATTTGTGAAGCCATTATAAATTGGCAAGGAAAGTAGGGGAAAACAGACAGATCAGTCACACAGGAGAAGAGCTCTGCCAGAGCTGAATTGTCCAGGCTGTTTCAAAGTGACACCCAACCCTTTTGGTTATGCTTCAATTCAAGCTGTTTGTTGGGTGTCTGTGCCTGCAAGCAGCTCTTCTGAAAAGCCACAAATGTCACCCCCAGAGCTGCCTCTGGGTGGGAAGCTCACATCTGGGAGCAGCTGAAGATCCCTGCAGGAACACAAACATCTCCCAGTGCAATTCTGAATTTCTGCTCTGAAAGGACATGCCAGGAACGAGCTAGGGGAACAGAGCCACCATCCAAACACTTTTTCTTGCACTCTTTGCTGTCCTGAGGGGATTAAATGATATAAGGAATGCAGTGGGATTAATCAGAGATTAGAGGCAAGTTTTAAAGTCCTGGTTAGTCACTTGGCACACAGGGGAACCCAAAGGCACACATCATTCCCCTGAAGAGATCCCACAGGATATCACTGATGGAACAGGAGGCACTCCCCAGGAAACAAAGCCCTGAATGAAACCAAGGCCTTAGGATCAGGTATACTGTGGGCTGCTTGGGCATAAATGGAAATAAATAAGGAACTCATGCAAAACCCCCAAGAAACACCACCAAACCAATACATTTAAATAAATGAAAGTTTTCTGCTTCATTGACTGGCTATATGTTTACATATCCAGCATCACTGAATATATTTGCCTCAAGGCCCTTGCTGGCATCTTATTTCTTGTTGGCCTATTAGAAGTTCAGAGGAAAAATGTTGTATCAATAAGTGCCAAACTACTGACTCAGAGCATAAAGTCAGAACTTTTTCATGCCTAAAGTAAATGGGGACTTTTTTCTCATTCCTAAAATCAGACAGCTCCTGCTTCTGCCAGCTCCTCTGTGTCACCTGCTGGCCTCTGTGCTCTAAGACTTTGTGTATTTATAAACTGAGGCTGATAGTGCTTTCAACAGGGTCTCTCTTGGCTGCTCTTGGGGAAGCCCTGGACTGCAGGAACTCTCAATTTCAGAAATGAAGCATCAAGCATGAGAGGCCACCATAGCAGCTGGAGTCTACAGCAACAAATAACCCTTAAAAACAAATTAATCAAGTCTCCCTTATGCTGTAGATATTTTAAAGCCCATACAACAATAAAACTGATTTAGCAGCCAGCAGAAGTGGCATATCTTCATTTACAAAGCTTCACTGAGAGACAAGTCCCTCCCACTTTCATCTTTTTCTGGGAAAAAAAATCCTTCCAAAACTCTTTTATGGGAAAGACCAGGGATCAGTCAGAACCAAACCAAGAGATCCAAATCCAGGAACACCAAGTGGGGCTCTACTGCACACTGATTTGATGAATCATGTCGGAGGTGGAGCTTGAAATAATTGTAAAACCATTACCAGAATCCATATATATATATATATATAAGGATAAATTAGGCAAGCTGCCCCATCCACAGAGTAATTGGGGAGCAGTTTTTAGCATAACCAAAGGCCCACTGAGGCAATGTTAACTCTTAAGGGTCACTGCACAATAGCTCAGGCAGAAATTCTATTTACAGTGGATGTCAGTGGGTACTCACATCCCCACCTACAGGCATGGACTTGTGGATACCCCCAAATTACTGCCTGACTCAGGAGGCAACATTTCTGGAAATAATGATTCAGTGCCATGGGGTGGCTGCATGAATCTGCTCCCTCCCATCCAAGCCAGCACAGACACCCTAACCTCAGGTCTGTGGTATTTCTCTCTTTGGAAACATGCAAAAATGTTGGGAGTGTTCAAATAGCTTTAAACAGGGTAGAAGATCTTATCTGCTGTGCTGCATGCAGCACCCAATGCTGGCAGGCTACCTAGAAATACCATTGCTTTGGATTTAATTACCAGTATCTGCGTTTGTTTCATTTCCCCACCACCCACCAAAAAAATTAAAATACCAGTGAGGTCTATAGGCAGCTTCATCAGCTTTGGTTTTACAGCATTATCTCAGCTTAGGTGCTTCTTAAAGCAACCCACGTTAGTCTAATTTCTCAATGGACACTGATTTCTAAAACATATTTATGATCCAAATGAATTCCTTCAAGTTCCTCCAATAAACTTTCCTTTACCTTAGACAGAACAGAAGCATTTCCAGGCTGAAATCCCATTTGTGTCCTAAATTCCTGGCATGTCCACAGCACTATGTCTATTTTTCAAAGAATGTGAAGTTCTGACAGATGCATGAATAGGAGGTATCAAAAGGAAAGAAAAAGAAAGAAAAAAGCAAAAGTGCTTAACTCCTTGAAGCAAACACACCTCAAAAGCCATTATTTTAGGAAGAACACAGTAACATCTGTCCATCTAATAACTAAGATTTAGGATAAGAATCTGGTTTAGGAACAAAAAAAAAGTTGCAGTTGCACCTGGGATGAATTTGGTTTAGCAGCCCACTTATCTGTACGTAAAAGTTAAATAAATTCCCCTTAAACAGCAGGTTATCAAGCAGAAATCAGCAACACCTGCTATATTTGTACAATAACAATAACAAGCTGGGATGCCATTCATTTATGGGAAGAAGAATGCCAAGTTTGCCAGGGTTTGTTTTGGCCTCCAGTAACTCCATGGCTAATAGGCAAGTGATGCATTTCATGGAAAATCAGCTGCACCTGGATTTGAGTCATACCTTGTCCCCTTGAAAACCTGTCATATCCTCCTACTTAAATGTCTCTGATACAATAAACACATGAGCACAAACAAGGCCTGACTCTTTTGCCCTGTCTCTCTCTTCATTCCAGACAGGAAACATAAACCAGCTAACAGCCTGAGATGCATGAAACCATTTCTAAAGCTACTTCAGGCCATTTGTTTAATGTCATCCAGGATCTCTTTTGTGCACTGCACAATTTTCCTACCATGTGTTTGCTTATTGTGTTACCTGCTGCTGCATTTCCAAGCAGAGAGAGCCATGTAATAGACCTGGAGCCAGCCTGGTCCTCATAGAAGGTGCCTGATCCTGCACCACTGAGGTAAACTGGAGCTTCAAAAGGGACAGATGGTGCAGGTGGACTCATAAAACATAGCTATGTTAATATTCTTGCAGTGAAAACTATGTGAAAAACGTGGAAAAAGTGGTCTATGGAGTGGAATGGGTATCATATGGGAGATGCTACACTTTTGTTACCAGACATGGCTAGAAAAATAAAGATAGAAGAATATCTTCTCTTTTAGTATGAAGGAAGTGCACGTGGGTGGCAGTGCCAGCTTTGGAGGGGCTGCTGAGCCAGGCAGCACTCAGGCCATTGGGAGCATCCCAGCAGAAGGGAGCAGGAGGTGGGGAATGGGGCAGGCTGGTGCCTCAGCTGAGTGAGGAGCTCCCAACACCTGCAAACAGCTGCACTCCTCAGCCGGGACAAGGCACATCCCTGCTCCCCAGAGCACATGGCAGCAGGGACAGCAAGGCACTGGCACTCCCACAGCAGGATGCCTGTGCAGGAATGCCAGCAATGCTCCCACCACAGTAACAGAGGTGGGTCATGCACACCTTCAGGGCATGGAAATCCCTTGCTGTGGAAAGGCCCCGTTCCCCCAGCAGTCAGAAAATCCTTCAGGCCTGCTACAAGTACAAGGATTGTTGCTGTATGAAAATTCCCACTTCTATTTCAGGTTTTAAGGGGCATCATTCAGCCAATTTTCCCCTCTTTGCCTGTCACGTGTCACATTGCAAGGCAGGTGCAAAGCTTGCAGAACTTCAAACTTTCACATTGAACATATTTTTCCCTTCATTTATACATTGACTTTTCCATACAGGATCTACGCACGTCGACACACCTGAAAATGGGTAACTAGATCCCTTTTCCACATTTAATGAGTGCTTCCCTCATTATTCTCCTTCCTGTAGGGCCACACAGGTAGATATAAAAGGGAAAATTAAAATGACTCCAAGTCACTTTAGCAATCCCCAGACCACCCATGTCATTAGCTGCTCCTGCAGCAAATGCTCCATTTCCAGGGGTTCTATGTCACTCACAATCATTTCGGAGCACGACAGACCATAAAACCTCCTAGAGCTGCCTGACAGAGGCAGGGACACACACTATGGCACTCCAATAACTCAGCCTAAACACAGCAGCTCCCCAGCAAGTCACAAGCACTGGCTAACAAAGAACTAGAGCTTCCCACCCACCCCAATGATTTTTCCTAAACTCTCTGGCTCGTTCCTCAATTCTGTTTTCCTTCTCGGGCTCTTTGGTGAGTGGAAAGAAAGACAAAATCAGTTTACTGAGCATTTCTGAGAAGAGACTGCCTGGATTGGGGTTGTGTGTGTATGCCTGACTGCTGAAGTAATGTCAGGGCAAGCAGGGAGAACATGGTGACCTGGAAAAAAGCCTAACCCTCGGGAAGGGAATGTGGGTACTGATAACAGGGTTAGACAAGGGACAGAAAGGGAAATGGAGGCTCCATTTGCTGATGTGTGCATGTTCAGGCAAGCAGTATGGGAAATGAAAAGGAGGAACTGAATGCATCAATACATAATCAAAATTATAGGTTAGTTGGCATAGCATATAATGGAATAACTCATATGACTGGAAAATTAACATTAAACATATTCAGGAATAGCAAGCAGGGGAAAAGAAAGTCTGTTCAGAAACAGAGTATATTGCTAGAAGACTGGGTAAAACAACATGAAAAATGGTAAGAACCACAGATACAGTTTGTTAAATCCTAAACTTGGAAGGTGATGATGAAGAGGCTTCTTGTCTCCCCAAAATTCTACTGTAAGATTACCCAAGGGGATTTAAGGCATCCTGATACCTTCTGTGACATCTGCTGTACCTCTCCCAAGAGCACAGTGTCCAGGGAAGGCAACAAGGGCAAACAGAAGCAGCTTGGCCTTGACTAGTGAGGAGGAGCCAAAAGAGACATAAAGCAAAAGGCACTTTTGTGACACTAAGTAGCAACAAAGCAATCAGAGCAGAAGGACAATCACAGACAGCATTAAAGCCACCAAACCCTGCTCCCAGGGACACTGCTGTGTACCTCCATGCAGATGGGAGCACAAAGCAGAGTCCCAGAGGAGCTGTGATCTGGGTAAAGCTGTGGCATCCAGTTATTACCAACTCTACATTTTCCTCATGTCCTAATGGGAAAAGAACAAAAAGTTACAAATGCATTGCTATAATTAAATTTTCATCCACAAATTAATTCCAAGAGGTGGATGACGAGCTCTGTCTAAATAATGTCTCAGAGGCATCTGGAGCAGTGCCTGCACTTAGTAGTAAAGCTTTTTCAATCAAAACTCCCTGCTCTGTGGCACTGAGTCACTCCTGGTAGCAGAAGTTCACTTGCAATATCACATATCACCATCAGTGACTCTCATGTGCTCCAGGCTTTGAAGGCACAGCACTGATGGAGAAGCTGTGTTTGAAATGGTGCTCAAATGTTGGGGTTACAAACACTCCCAGTTTCAGTGCCATTTCTAAATGATCAGAGGATCATCTGCTGCTGTTACCCTGATTATCTCCAGGACCCTTCTCCTTTGCAAGAGCTCTAGCACCAACTGCAATTAGTTGTGCCCAGTAAGTCACTTTTCTAATAAAAAAAAAAGGCACAAAACAATAAAAAAAAAAAAACAGTGCCCCTCTTTTGTAAGGACAGGGTGAGAGAGTTGGGGTTGTTCAGCCCAGAGAAGAAAAAGTTCTGGGGAGACATTCCAGCACCCAAAGGGGGCTACAAGAGAGCTGGAGAGGGACTTTTCACAAGGGCTGGAATGACACAAGGGGGGATGGATTCAAACTGAAGTGGGGCAGATTTAGATCAGATAACAGGAATAAATTCTTCACTGTGAAGGTGGTGAGGCACTAGAACAGGTCACCCAGATAAAACATGCATGCCCCATCCCTGGCAGTGCTCAAGGCCAGGTTGGATGGGGCTTTGAGCAACCTGGTCTAGTGAAAGGCTCTCCCTGCCCACAGCAGGGCAGCTGGAAACAGATGGTCTGTAATATCTGCTCTAGCCCAAACCATTCTGTGATCTGAAGTCCAGGCAGGAAATGAATTGACAACCCACAAATACTATAATTCCATTTGTAATATCTGCTGAATTCCTACAGCAGAGCCACAGCACAGGTTAGGATATCCCTGTCTGCCACTTGCAGCAGTTAAATACAGAGATCATGCAAAACGTTTGCTGAAGCAGACAGCAAACTGGGATCCTTCAGAGGGTAAATCACTGCAAATTATCTGATTTGAGCTTGGGATAGAGCTGGTCATGTAACCCAGCTGTAGAGCACAGGTACAGCTGTTTTAACCCTTTAGTGGAATCTCAGAGCTTTTCTATTTACCTGGTGATATTTCTACACTACATAAAGGAAAAATTTAAAACCAAAGGCAAGAGCTCTTCTGCCATGTAAAAAGATACTTGGTCTCTTTGTCAGGGTAGATGTCACAGTGCAGGTGTGGCCAGACCACATTTGTGCCTTTGCACACATGGATGGACACCATTTCATTTTATTGAGCAGCACTTTACTCAGGATAAACTGCTGTTGATTTGTCAGGTAAAAACCCCTAACAACAACCATGTTCAGCAATGATTACAACAGGCCTTGTGGCCAGGATGCCCTCAGGATGGCTTTGACCTTGGGACAGGAATTGCAAAGACCATAATTATCAATGGCATGGCCACAATAGGTCATTAAAGCTTTAATAAATTAGTGGGTTTCCTTGTATGCTGGGGATGTGCCTTCAGTAGAGACTGATTCTGGAATGAAGCCATCCCCAGGATTTGCATCTGCACAAGTTACAGGATTGTAACTCCACTCAAACACCCCACAAAGATGAGCCCTTTGTAAACCTTTCCCCTCAAGGAATCCTTTTTGGGTCACCTATTCCATCAGTGACACCACAGGCAGTGCAGAGAGCAGGGGAAGCACTGAGCAACTCAAGGAATAATTTCATTTCTGTACCCTGTGTAAGTCCTGTGGGTCACCCATCACTGAGAGCCCTTGTGTCAGTAATTGACTCAAACAGCAAAGCAGGGAGGGATGTTGGTATTTAGGCTTTATTCCACTCTCCTATTCCAACAGGTATTGACTGGCACTCAAAGCTACAAAGCACCCACAGAGAAAAGCAACAGCCATGCCAATCATGCCAATCTGTTGATTTTCTAAACAGCCAGATACATCTCCTGATAAAGCAAAAATTGCAAGTGTGCTGTCAGAGTTTAATCCCTTTTCTGTAGCTGGCAATGGTGAGAGGGATGGAGGAAACACTGCAGAAGACATTCCCATAAACATTTTCCAATCCCAGATTTCTCTGAGTGTTGCATGTACCTTGACACAGCCCAAGGACAAACAGTAGCACACACAGAATGGAAAAAGCAGACAAGCCTTCAGAACCTCCCCTGCTCAGCTTCATCCTTAAGAGGCACATTTATTCACACAATTCACTGCCACAGCTGAAGCACTGCTCTACAAAAAACTGGCTCTCATTGTTTTTTGATGGACTGCCTTTTCAATTATTTTTCTTGCCTTTAGCATCCATCTTAATACTCTAACAGCTGCTTAAATGGTAAAAAAAAATGTGATCTTCTGTAGAGCTGCTTGGAAAGGGCCTGATTTTTCCTGGGCAAAACTTCAGTGGAAATACATAATAGTTTTCATCTCAATTTTTCAAAGGAAAATTTTCAATTTTTTGGCTGAAACTCAAATACCAAAATCTTTCAACCAAAACCTAAAATATTTCCATTAGGAAATGCTACTGCATGGTGTCCTGGGAGATGGAATTCCAGATCTCATGCTCTCATTTCCCTTTATGCCCCATGATACAGCTGATTTCCCTTTTTCCAGACGAAAGCTGCTGCATCACTGAAGTTGTATTTCCTAATTCCTGGTGGGACACACACTAGAGAAATGAATGGGGATTTGAGGCTGAAGAATACCAGCAAATTCCCACACTACCCCTTCAGATTGTACAGATGGAAACATTTTGGTTTTGAAGAAAGGTTTCAAGAGAAAGGTTTCCCTGGAAAGCAAGCCCTTTTTCAAGGTAAGCTTAATTGAAAACCTGTGATTTCTGTCAACAGGCAGTTTCAGGACAGCTATTTTGTTTCAGCTGGTTGAACAGATCCTGCTGTTGAGCATTATTCCAGATTCCCCTACAGCCTGAGAGCTGTTAGCTACAGCAGCCAGATTCCAAGGCTTTCTAGAAGACCTGGGCATTCCATTTCTGTGGGGTTTTGGAATGAACACCCCAATCCTGCAGGCTTTTACAGCAGTCTGGGCTGCAGGAGGATCTCACAAGGCACTGAGGCAGTGCCTTTGAGAAGTAGGGACTAAATGGCTTTTTGAGCTAAGGAAACACCAGCCTGGCTTTCCCTTGTGGCACACAAAGTTGCCAGCAGAACCCAAAGCATCCCAGGGTTGCTTTTGGATGTAAAGGATGAATTTACATCTTTGATGAGACTCTTGCTTCCTCACACCACTGCCTGGCAAGCTCCAGGGGGTGTGATCCCCTGAGAAGGGAGAGGAACAAGCATTCATGGAGCAGCAGGAAAAGCAGCCAGCTCAACCTTGGGCATCCAAGGGCTGCAGAGCTCTCTGAGGGAGATGCCCTGTGTGAGTCCCTCATTTTAGTGGGACAAAACCATTCCTTGGACTCTAAGTGAAGGCAAACTTTGCTCCCTTCCTAGGGACAGAGAAGGGAGAGGGCTCAGAGACACCTTCCTGAGCTCACATCTCTCCTTGGAGTCCTGTCTGCCACTGACACCTTCTGTCCACAGGCTCAGCTGCTTTCCCTTCAAGGTGCCACATCATGGGGCTGTGTCTGCTTTGCCTTCCCAACCCAAAGGCCTTGGGTGGTTCTGGGCCTTACCAAGTGATGCAGAACAAAATTTCCTCCTAAATCTGCTAATCAAATCAGTTTGACCAGCCAGTCCTCTGCAAAAAGAGGATTTCAAGTACCACGTCCAAGCACTGGCCTACCTCCAGTGTCATGTCTCCAGCTGGGAAAAATCTGGTGCCTCAGAGGAAAGCAAACAATAAATCCTTCCCAAGTCCTGCAGGCTGAAACCCTGAAACATGAGATTCAGTTCCAGCATTCCATTGAAAAAGGGCTGGGAAGCCACTGGAACCAGCAGGGACCTTCCTGCTCTCCCCAGAAGGGAATGGACACCACCACACCCAAACAGCTCCTGTCTGGAGCCAGGTGACAGCACCAGTGTCCTTCAGGCAGACACTCTGAGTTTGCTTTTGCTGCATGCTATTTAGGGCTATTCTGGGTGCTGGGTGGGATCTCATGTGCTGGCTCCTCCAGGACAGGAGCACCTGCACTGCCATTTCACAGCAGCCTCACTCACATCTCTCTCAGGCCTTGGCTTTTAAGCACCGTGGAGATTTTCTGTCTGCAAGAAACTGGAGCAAGTCCTCAATCTCATTCTGAGGAGCTTAAGTGCTGATAAAACAATTTTTAATTCTTTTTTTTCCTCTTCTTAATTTATTCCAGGGCTGAGTTACATCACTGTTATGAAATTTCACCTTCACCCAAGGCTGAAGTTGCCAGACTTTGACCAGCCATCAGATCTAATGCTAAATATCAACAAACCAAGCTCTATTGCAAGCCTTGGTGCAGCACAGAGAGACAAAAGCACTGCTTGGTATGAACCCTTCTGTACATCCAGAGGTCACACTTGTCACAGGGCTGAACTGAGAGGTTGACAAAGTTTGTATGGTCACTACAGTGGAAACCAATTCACTGACACTTCCAGCTAGAACAGGCAAAGAAAAACCTCAGCATTATTTTCACAGATCACTCTTCCCACCTCCAGCATTTGGTTTCTACTAACCTCAGATTATTTATTGGATAGGAAAGCTTGAATTTCCAACCAGACTGATTGAGGGTTGAGCAGGGCTGGCACAAAGGGGTAAGGACAAGGAAAAGAACCAAGTCCAGACAACAGCCAGAATATGCACCAGCCAGTGAGAACCTCACTGACTGTTCCAATTACCATATCCTTTGGAATGGCTGCTCTATTTCTGCCTGTTGCCCATATTACTCCTCTACTTCTGATATTTCTTCCTCTAATAGAGCAATAAACATTTTTGTAACTCACTACCAAAGTAGTTCCTTATGTACCAGTTTAGATACAGTGGCAAACACCCAGGAGGAGCATGTACATGTCCAAACTACATTAATGAACAATCTAGAAATTAAATTCATGTGCTGATATAATTTGTGGTAGGATTCTGCAGTTTATTGGTGGCTTTAGCCTTGGTTATCTCTTGTATCTACAGCTGCCCAGCTGTACTTCCTTGACCATCTCCCCCAGGGGAATTCTTGAAGTACAGTCTGGTCCAAAATGCCCTTAAAATAAGCAAATATCCTACTGAGCACTGCAGCAAATCTCCCACTGAGCATTGCAGCAAATCTCCCACTGAGCACTGCAGCAAATCTCCCACTGAGCACTGCAGCAAATCTCCCACTGAGCACTGCAGCAAATCTCCCACTGAGCACTGCAGCAAATCTCCCACTGAGCACTGCAGCCAGGCTTCTGGAGAAGCAGTCAGGGCAGCCTGGAGCCAGGAATACAAGACTTTGCACGGATTTCCCTTACAGAGAGCAGATTTTCAAAGCTCTGAAGAGCTTGGGGACTAAACCCCTTGACCCTTGCTCCTACCAGGGAAAGGAATCTTAGCCCAAGCTGGACACAATGAAGGTTTTTGATGCCACTCAAGGAGCAAGGCAGACCTGTGATGACAATACCCACGTGTGTGCCAACAGGACCATGCACATGCAGAAACTGTGTGCATGCTCAAATACCTTGCTGAATCAGGGCCACAGTAAATGCATTCTTTTCATAGAAACATTTTTCCATGGACCTGATCCAAAGCCCACTGAGGTCAGCAAGAGTCTTTCACTTCAATAGGATTTGGATCAGACCCCGTGAGCATTTCCAACTAAAACCAGCCCTGGAATTTGTGCATGCCCTTGCATTGAAACAATTTGAGTCTAGTTCATTGTAAACCCTAAACTCAAATACTCCTCACCTCTGGGAAAGCTGGGAACACAAGCTGGATCTTTACTTTGCTTTCAAAGGCCAATTCAAAAAAGATTCCAGCTCCAATGAGCATAAGCCTTCAGAACACTCATACCTGAATAAGGGGCTTAATTTAAAAAGAGCTCAAATATCTCTGAGGAGGAAAGTTTCATCATATCTTTCATATAGTACTGCAGGTTAAGTATAAAAATAATAATTAAAGACTAGCTGAAAAGGCCTCTGCTGAGGAATGCATTTAAGGGTCTTCCTACAAAGATAAGGATTCTATTTCCTAATGGCTATATAAACCCATAAAGACTTATCTATGGTTTCACTGATACATCATCACTGTAAAAAAGAGAGAAATCATAAAAGCATTCCACCTGTATTGCTGGCAGATGGCTTATAAATGTCACACAGCCTCAGACCTACTACTGGCTCATACAAGAGGTATTAAATAAACTGCTGAACATCTGCTGGTAAATACACAGCAAACAAGAATGCAACTCCGAGCCAAACATCTGGTGAGTGTGGGCCACATCTCTGCTCATAAACTAAGCAATGTTTTCTGCTAATCATTAACAGAGTTATTGATTTTAGAAGTGTATCACACAGCTATAATTTTGTCAGAGAGTAGACCACATAAGTTGTTCTTTTTCTGGTTGTTTCATTTTGTCTTATTCCAAAAGTCCGTAAATTGACGAGCGGGACAAAAATTATAATTGACATCATCTGTGGGAAATATTTCATAAAACAACAGGCCCAGATGTAGGATTAAAGCCATGTGGTAGTAAAATACCACACTGAAAAAAGTCCAGGTTCCATGATTTCTTATGAAAACAGATGTGCTATTACTCCACTCTACTTGTTTTTCAATGCTTTTTACTCCAAATAATTCTCTTTTTTTCCTCTCTTCTTTTTTTTTTTCCACAATTGCACTAGGGAGAGATCATAAATTGATTGCAGATGGCAACTTGTACTTCAAAATCCTAACTGTCACAATCTTTGAAATAAAAATAAATGAAACATTTCGTGAAATTATATTGAGCCGTGTTAAAAGTAATGAAGATTATACAAACATATGTCTTTTTGTCATTTATACAGCACCTTCAGGCATGACAACCAGATCTATTAGACAATACTTCTCTCCCTGGGAAGTAGTTATTTTCCAAGTGCAGGATGGACTGAAATCTAGAAGGTAACCTATAGCCTGAGCTCTCCTTGATCCAAGCCTCAGGATGGTTGGAAGCTCCTGCAGCACAGAGCCAGGAATGCACATCCTCCACTCCCTCACACACACAGAGCAACAGGGAAACAAGAGAGGATTGTTCCATGCATCCTGCTCTGTACATCATTTCATACCAGTACATTCTCAACAAACACATTGTATAAGGGATCTGTGAAAGACAGAGGCTTGTATGGTTTGAATCCTAATTTGTCAGTGCTGTGCAGGATGGCAAACAACTGTATTTCTTCCTAAATGACTTACTAACATATGGAGCCCATTACGATGCCACTAATTACAATTCATTAAGTTCTGAATTTATGCAGTTTCACAATGGAGTTAGAGATTCTCCATTTTCCAGTTATCAGAGATTTTGCAAGACATAATAAAATAAAGGTCTGAGTAGACTCCCACCCTGTCACTGTAATGTCTTCATGCAAAGGCATTTTTGATAGAACTGATGGGGTTTGGTGCTGACTGAAAAGGGATCAATTGAGGTGCCCAGTGTTGGCATTCCCAAAAAAGAAAGGGGAGGAAAGACTCAGATACTCATTTGGGACAGGAGATGTTCATGTCCCAGTATACTTTGGGGGAACCTGTGAAGGAAATGGGAACATTGCTCAGTTCAAGGGTAGCCCCTTTCTCGACTCACATAAAGGAAGATTAAACCAACAGTAGTGAGGGAAGAGCCAGAGTGAAACATTTTTGGGGACCAAAAAAACCATTAAAAAACACCCCTAAATGAGAATAGGAGCAAAGCCAATGCCCACAAAAAGATGGTAGAGCAGTCTGAGAAACAGCACTATTTCTTCTATTAAACCTTTATATCCAAGGGAGTTAACAGGAACACCTCCATTATTTTGTCTCCCAGACAAACCATGCAGGGATGGGCAATCTTTTCCATCTGGCTCTGGAAACTCCACATCCTTGCTGTGAAATCTTTGCTCACAATGCAGCTCTTGGGGCATCCCTTCAGCAGCAGCAAAACTTGGGCATCCCTTCACACACCAATCCAGAAGAATTCTGGAAGACAGAAATTCTGCCAGGAGTAGCCAGACTTGGTTCAAGATACAGAATGTACACTTGTATCTAATGAGATACACAAGAGTTTCCAGAGGCTGAAGAGCTGCTTGAGGGAGAAGGGGTGGGATTGAACTGTTGCTCAGTTGGCTGGAATAAAGGCTTTCCAGCAACAAGGGGAAGGCTTGGAGGAAGTTCAAATCAGGGTCATTTGCTTTTTGTAACAGATGAATGTGGAATCCCATGAAGCCTGGTACTCTGGAGCATGGAAATTCACAGCTCCAGTAAAGCCCCCGTGGAGGGACAGCAGTTTAGCACTCAATCTTCCTCCCCAAAGAGACAGGCTTTGAATCCTCACTCAGCAAACTCCATTCCTCACATGGCTTGAGCCTACAGGCCAAAATACCAGGCACTGTGTGCTGCATGGGAGGATTGCAGGCAAAAGAACAAATCTAGGTCATGGAGAAAGATTGCAAGGGCTTTGCAGGCCAGGTGAGCCCTGCAGCAGGGCTTTGTTTGCACAGGTACTTCCATGGGCTCTCTCCACCCTCTCCCTCACCTCCCAGCTCCCTGGGGAGTGACACTGTGGACTGCAAGGAGCATCACTGCACACATCAAACAGAAGAGAACTGCTGTGAGTGCTCCTGAACCCTTTGTTTTAACCCAGCATGACCTCTATGTTCTGCCTTATGCCACCTCCCCTCCCACTCCTCTTCTAGGAGACTCTGCTTTCCTTAACCCACTGTAAAAATGACCCTGACCATAATATTTACTGATTGCATGAAGTTTTGGGGTCAGCAATGAATACTGAATACATTATTACTGCTTTTCCTCTCTATAGTTTGTGGTTCAAAACAGACAACCCATTCTTTCTCAATTTGCAATTATTTCAAACCAAGGTTGGCATTACAACCAAAATTCAGATGCTATCTCCTCATTTGAAACCTATTTTCCAATTAAACAAAAAGATCATGAAGAAAACACACCTTTAATGCAATCCAGTGCCCAGATTAAATAAAATTAATGAGGCACCTTTCTCAATATGTTTTTAAATTCAAGTCCTCCTTAAGGCTGGGACCTGCCATGCTCAGCTTTCAGCAGTTTCCAAGTCTGCAGAACTACTGAAATTGTATTTCTCTTACCTAATTATAATAAATCTCCCCTCTCAAATAAGACATAAATAAGTCTCATAAAATCTTCACCAGGGACATGATATTTTGAAAATCAGAATGAGAAAGGGTTTGCTTGGCAGGGTTTGGAGGGATTTTTTTTTTCCAGTATGGTTTGGGCATTGTACTTTTAAATTATTTCTATTTGGTCAGTGATATCACCTTGGTACCACCTGAAATCCTGCATATCCTGGCCAGCTGGCTGCATCCACCACAGCAGCCCAAGAAAATAAATCAGAGCAGATCAGAGACTATGAAAGCAGACATGATTCAGGAGGTGAGGAAAAGAATAGAAAGAAAATTATCCATATGAACACGAAGCAGAGCAGAGGAAAAGCCTAAATTAAGATCTTGATCAGCTGACTCCTGGCCCAGTTTTCTATGAGACAACTCCAAGAACTATCTCATGTTTTCCCATAATGGCTCAGGAGGCTGAAAATATTGTCCAAAGGAAGGTCTCAAAGTGCTGCACACTGAGTCAGACACAAACCAGAGGAATGTCACATTTATTGATTTAGCTGGAATATTCAGAGATTTTAAGGGTATTGACCTTTTTTATGGCAGCAGTTTTATCCTTTAAAAACCTGCTGCTGTTCCTGAAAGAGCCAGCAACTTTTCTCATCCTTCCAGTCTTACTCTCACACACTGGAAAAAGAAAGGATGTGTTTTAGAGGGATTGAAAAGGTCAGAGAAACAGAAGAACAGTAAAAATGGATGAAAGTGGAAGTTTGTTCCTAAATCAAGATGTGACCTTCACTTGAACAAGGCTGAATTTTTAAAGTTTCTATTCATTTTCAGGGGTATCCCTATAGCATGTAAAAAGCCTGGAAATACATTAAATTTTCAAAAATACCTTTTCTGAGCTCACACTGGATGGGCAAACATGGTCAATAGGCTGCTCCTGAACCCCAGCTCGAGGCCTTGCCTCAGCTGCTGTCACTGCACAGCTTGCAGCAAGAAGGGAGTGACAAGAGGGAACCCACCCAGTCCTGCAATCAAGATTCTGTTTCATCATCACTAAGCCTGCTGGTATTCCTGCCAGAAGCCAAAACCACCCCACTGAGCTGCCTGAAAAAAGGGTGGTCGGTGCTAGAAGAGGATTTCAAACATTTGAGATGGATGAAAGGAAGCCCACGGCCATTAGCACTGTTGGAGACACAATTGTTATTATTAACACCATCTGCAACGTGGACATGTTGGTCTTTGATGAAGGAAGGATGGAGCTGGAGACCACCAGCAGCAGCCTGGAGTGGGTGGAGAGGGGAGGAAACATCCCACAGTAGCAGCAGCCCCAGCACTTGGGATCAGTGGGGAGAGGATGGCTCTGAGCAGGATCTGCTTGTGAGCAGCCATCCCTGCTCGTGGGCATTGGCTGCTCCAAGCACGCTGCACTGGGAGCAAGGGGAACAACAACCCTTGGAGATCCAGCTCTGCTCTGAATTAAGTCCAGCCATTGTAACAAATCATGCAGAGATTTGTCTCTATCAGCAGCTGGTCAGAAGTCTCAACAGCAATCAGCAGGAGAAAGTGACATTAGCAGAATCTGCAGTGAGACAAGGCTCTAGCACCAAAACCTACATTAGACATCCTGAACACCCTGGTACCAACTGAGGAAGGCAGAAAACCAAAACAAGACCCAGCATTGCACTCACAATTCACACCAAGGCTGGGCTGCACACAGAGGAGCACACCAACACCATGGCTCATGTTTCAGGCCTTGGAACTCTCTTTAGGCACACAGCAGCCCCTGAACTGCAAACAGAACATGCATTTGTCCAAAATACAGCAGCCAGGGGAGGCAGGACAGGCAGCACAATCCTCAAACCAGCAGTGCTGTCAAACACTCCCATCTCCTCCCCTCTCCAATGCTAGCATTAACTGCATTACCTCTGGAAAAGGGCTAATTATGGCTGACCCCACCTTTTCCATCCTGACACTGGCTCAGCAGCACCCACGAGATGATGGCACTGAGATCTCAACCACAGCTCCCCACAAGCTGCATTTCACCCACAGCAAACAGCAGCCCTTGAGCCCTGTGGGAAGGCACATGACCTGACTGACAGGGCAGCTGATAACACTCCATGTCAGGGCACTGCTGGATGTTTTGCTGCCAGATTCCAGCCTGGAGAGGCCTTCTCACTCCCCAGTAAAAGAGCAGGGTCTAGGAAAATTTACTGCAAAACCAAAGTGAACTGGATGCTACAGATGCTACAAGACTTGATCAGTGTCTTTTCTTCAGAACCAACTGCTGAGGGAAGGACAAAGTTGTGTTTGGAATAGGCTGGAGGAGAGCAGGCAGTAGCAGAGAACTTATTTATATTTAACATCATTTTCTCAGTCACTGTCATGAGATCCTTCTGCACCTTTATAAACTGACAGCTTCACTCATAGATCTTGGTATCAGAGGTGATTTACCTCACCTTGCTATTAATTTATTTCTTTTTAGATCATGGATGATAAGCTGGACTGCACAAGGCTTGGAAAAAGACCTTCATTGGGCCATCATGACCTCCCCAAAGGAGCCAAAGATAAACAAGGCCCCTGTAGAAATAAGGTCTTGTTTTAGCTGGCCAGTCCTACAGGGCCTTCCATGCCAAAACCCAGGCTAGAAATGACCTTGTCGCAAAGAAAAATCAAGAATTATAATTTTTTACATATGAAGAAAAAAAACACATAATGCCTCGGTTTTGACATAGAACAAAACTTGTCGTTGGCAGGGGACCCATGTCATTTGTCAGAGCAGTAATTTGTGTTCTTGTGTAACAACAGACGCTAATGGGAAGCACACTCATCGCTCTGGCCACCGGCGGTGCATTTGCATACAACCCCCAGGCTCTGAGCCCAATCACCTGGGCTGAGCCCTCATTGTGCCCCCACCCACCAAAGCCCTTCCTCCCACATGCACCCAGGGTCATCACTTCTCACTTTATTGTCTGGCAAATTCAATCCAGTTAAGTGACAGGGTCCTTGAGGCTGTTTCTGGGCTCATTTCTTTCATTAGCTTTTAAGAAATACAAAGCCTGTGAAGCCATGCACTGGATGTCCTGCCAAGAGTCCCCTGGTTTGAGAGCCTCAGGCCCCTCTCAGAGGAAAATTCCCATCAGTCTCATTGCCCACTGAGTCTAACGAGACACTTCATGATTTAAACATCACCAGCAAAGTTCAATCAAATCTAGTTCACATTTTCCTGCTCCAGAAAGAAGCAGGGAGCCATGCAGAGTGGAGTTTCTTGGTAGTAACTCGAAGAAATAATTTTTCACCCATTCCACCTGATGCACAGCCAGCCTTGGGCAAGGGTGCAGTGACTCTACACCCCTGGATGCTTTCCTGGGAGTTTTCTCAGGCTCATCTCTCCCCATCACCACTGCTCAGCCTAGCAGCAATAGCTACGTGGGATCTGTTGCCTCCTGCTCATTGCTGTTCAAGCAGCAGCTTTTGTTTCACCACTAACAGGAGATCAGGCAGCAGAAATGCTCACTCAGTGGTAGTACCCCACATCCTCTCTAAAGTTTATCAACTCTACTAATTTCCATTTCCTAGCAGAGCATAGTACAATTTAACATTTCACAGGGTCACAGCTTGTCAGCCCAACTCCATCTCACAAACATTTTAAGTGAGTTTTAGCCAGGTGCTGAGGATTACACATTGTTCCACGTGGAGAATCAAGCATTGCACAGAATGGGTAAGGTTGGAAGGGACCACGGTGGGTCACTGAGCCTCCCTGGGTGCAGGACCAGCAAAAACTTTGGCACAACAAATAGGTCAATATTAGAAGACAGCAGTAAGAAGCAAGAAGATATTTAATTCTGGTTTTTTGAGAGATTCTCCTTATAAATAACTACAGGAGATGAAAGCTGCTTGAGAAAAAGCTGCTAAGAGTAGAATGGTGACACTTGAACATTTTTTTTGCATAGGAGCACACCAGCCATGCCAAGGCAATTCATCTTGGAAATACAGCAAGGGAATTTGCTGTTCTATGAACTCATCTCAGCAGTGAGACTTTGTGGCAATGATCCCAATACACCTGCAGGTCACTTCTTTCTGTGTAACATGTGGCACTAAAGGGTTTGCTTGTGCATGGTGCACAGTCCTTTATTCCATTTTAAACCAGGTCTAGCAGAGCACAGCAGATCAGAGAAGAATTATTTGCAGAAAGAAGATTTTCTTTCTTTTCCCAGTTTCAAATCCTGCAGTTATGCACTCCATTCAGCAGACTAATAACAACAACTCAAAAGTATATTTCTGGTTAACCAGCTGAGCACATCCCTGACCAGACCTTTGATCAGCATTTTACATCCCATTTCTTTAGTACATGCCTGTTTTCCAATGATAAGTTCTTTGTACACTTCTAATTTGCTGGCAAGCATTGGAATCCTTTTTCTTTGATCTTCTCACCTATGTTAAGCTCCACAAGACAAAACATCATAACTGCTCACATCAAGTGTAGATCTAGACCACCTGTAATAGCCAAGAAAAGGCAAAAAAAGCTGAAGAATTGTCCAGACTGACCCACTGTAACTCTGCATTTCTATCAGGATCCTGTCAGTGTAACATTCTCACTCTGAACACAGCTCATGGGATGCATTCAGGGCCTGCAATAAGTATCAGTCTTAGGTATTTGCAGTTTCCATGGACCATTGAAAGTTTGAACAGGCAGCTGGAGAAGCCTCTGGAGATGTTTCCTCTCTAGAGTTCTTTCTTTTTCTAAAATGGCCAGTTTGCTTACTTATTATTCATCTGAAAAGTCACAATAATTTAATCAATGCTGGATCACTTCAAAACCAAAATATTATCACTTGCATGATACTATACCCAAAATCTGTCTGTAGCTTTGGTTTAAAGCATTAAAAAACTGCAGGATGTAAATCAATATCATACATAAAGCTCAGCAAGAGATTCATTGAGTAATTATCACAACAATTAGTACAGACAAACTTCGTGCTGTGGGAACTTGAAGAGGCACTGTGAGCTCTTCACCTGCTGGCCACTGTCTCAACTCAGCCCAAGGAGAGAATGGACTCAGAGTAACACCCAGGGTGGCACGGGGGGCTGTAGCTGCATTTTTCCCCAGAGCTATTACACGGAGGCAATTCAGAGCTGCTTGACCCAAATCCTAGAGCTGCAGGGTCCATCTGCCCCCCGGTGTTCAAGCCCTGCTTTGCTAAAGCAGCAGCACCATCCCCAGACTGACAGATGCTGCCTGGCTGAGAGGATGATTCCTTAAAGGATGCATTCAGCTAGAGCATCATGTCTTTGCACACTCTCCAAAATGTGCAGCTCTCTCTCCCCTCTGAGCTGTCTAGAGTCCTTTCCAAGCATCCCCTTTTTGTGATTGTTTTGCAATGATCTTTTTATTCCATTTGGGACAGAAAGGTTTTGTGGTTTTCCTTTTCTGTTTAAAAGCAAAAACCAACTGTTGATTACTCATTTTTGTTACCTGCTTGCCAGAGTTGACTCTCCACAGTTTCTTGAGTTAAACAACTCTGCACACCTTGGTAACAGTCAGTATATCAAATACATTACAACCATTTTAAACTATCAGTTCCCTACTTTGAACTGCTTTTACCCATTTTAAAAGCATTTGGAAGAGAGCAGCACTAAAGCACAGATGGCACCATTAGAAGTAAACATTGGCCAGGGTACAGTACAAATACCCTACTGTGGCATCTGCTCTAAATTTAGGGTACACCACAGTCAAGTCAATAACATGGGCTGATATTGGTTTACCTTTTAATGACACACATAATATTAGTAAAAAAGGGGCAGAACAACATGTGAGACCCTTAGTTTGTGAGTAAGGTATCACTTCTTCAATGCTAACTATCTGGCCCAGGCTCAACAGTAACCTTTAGGCACAGTCTGGATGCACATTTCTCCACATCCCAGCCCTGCAGAGCCAAAGGGAGGCAGGATTAGCCAATTTATTAAGCTGGTGACAGCTCCTCTGCACACTGATCTGCACCAGGGCTAAGGCTCTGAGCAGCCCTTAGCCTCTCCCCAGAGGAACAATGAGCCAGCATTTCATGTCTACATCCACCTCTGGCCCAAGGTTTGGTAACTGTGGAAGCAGCAAAGGGCATCACAGTGCCTTAAAACAATCCTACATATAGGCTAATGATAAGAATATAAGCACAGAAGTTATTTAGGAAGGCTGCTGCTGGGGGACTGGGGAGAAATAAATAACCAGATCTTATGTTTCTAATGTATTCCTGAAATGCAATGCCTCTTGTGAATACCTCAGGGTGCATTGCAGATCTCAGCAGTTTTTGAAAGAAGCCTTTTTGCCTCCTTTGCTGGCAAGGGTACAATTTCCAGAGCCCCACAGAGAACCAGACAGGCCAATTCCCAAGACAACCCCAGCAGGAGCTGTCTGCCCCATTGCTTTATGCAGATTTGAACCTTTCTCCCCAGGTGCTGCATGGACACACTGGAAGGGCCAACAGGCCCTGGTACCTGCTCAGTTCCTTGCCAACAAAGCCAAAAGAAAAGCACAAGAGATGTCTGTGATCCCTGCACTGGTGATGCCTTTCCCTTCTGTTGGGATGGCCTCCAGAAACACAGATCATCTGCCTGTGTGCACCAGGGCTCATCTTCTCAGTGCAAACCCTCCATGATTTACGAGGGCAGAGGCAGAAAGCAAACCCTGTTTGTGTACACAACCAACCATCAGTTTGACTTCTGGCCATGCACAAAGTTTTGCTGTTTTACTGCCCTCGACCAACACAAAATAAAATGTCTGCAGAGAAATTGCTATTCATGGCAAAACAGGAGTTGCCACCTAAGACTTTCTGTTGGATTAAACAGCCAGTCCATTATTTTCTTCTTCATAGCTATTCCTTGTGCATTTCAACTGCTCTGTTAGACTGCTCTTCAGGGATTAAGGAGTAATGTTTCATTTTTCACTGATCCTTAACAAAATACAGCAAAAGTATCTACAATATAACAGAAGGGGTGCTGTCATTGTTCCAAGCATATTATATTTTAGACTAGCTGAATAACCTTTTGGGAGCCAGAATGCTGATTCACACATAAAATGTTACATTCTCTTATCCATTAAGCCACATTTATACAGAAATGCATTCCCTGTTTTGGACTGGGGTTTGCTCATCTGTAAAGAAAGGGACTTTATTCTCATCTAGGGGGTAAGATGAGCTAAGAATCTCATAATATTTTTCTTCCCATTACAGCTGGCCAGGCCATTGAGTACCTCAGTTACATGACCCACAGCATTAGGTAAAGCTATACTGAGTCTCACCCACTCCCTCCCATTGTATGGCACTAATGGCATGCAAGAACTCAAAATGGGATTATTGTCCTTATTTTCCTTCCAGATGGGGCTTTATAGTCTCATCTGGTTTCAGCAGCAAGTATTTCTCAATAAAATGCTGCTGCAGCAGAAGAGAGAGAACTGGGGCAGGGAATGAAAACGTCCCAGTAGTTTGGATCACCACCTTCCCTCCTGGGTCTGGCTGAGCAGGGTGTCACAGCTCCTTCACTGTCACCTGCTCACAGCCAGGGGCAGTCCCAGCTCGTGTCACTCATCTGTCACAGCACTGCTACATCAGCTCACACTGGACCAAGCCCCAAAACCTATTTTAAAAGTTTCAGGTTCTTTCTCACCATCTCTTACTAACCAGCACGTTTTGGAGAATTGTTTCAATAGGAACAGCCATTCAATCATTAGGCTGCTGGCCTTTTGAAAATCTGCTCTGAGTCACTTAGAATCTAATTATCAGTGGTATTTAAATCATCGTCATTAAGGGAACCAAAGATGTTTTCTGTAAAGATTCATTTTTGCCTCCAGATTTGTTTCATCAAGCAAGCAGAGGATGTCAAGATCTCCACAAAAGCAGAGCATGGAAAAAAAAAAGTCTCATACTAAGCTGCAGAACATCAGAAAACACTTAAAGATGTTAAGGCTCGAATAATTATGTAGCAAAAGCTTTTACATAATTTGTGTCACCACACTTAAACCTAAGAAAAACTTCAAGGGCCTCAAATATTTAAGATGCATTTGCCAGAGTGTTGGAACCCAGACTCACAGGGAAGAGAAGAGTAAGTGGTCCAGTCACCAAGCCAAGGCAAACTCCACCAGGGGAAAAAGCTCAAGTCACATATTCAGGTTTTACTGGATGCTAAAACCTAACAGAGCAGGACACTCTGCCTGTGCTGCCAGCAGCCTTCCCATGCATTTCAAAACTAATGTGAATTTCTGGTCAGAGCAACAAACAGGAAACTTCAGCACCATCCTTTCACTATGGTGTAGGTATTGGCATTTCACAAATGCAGGAGCAATTCCCAGTAATGCAGCCTTTGCTGCAGTTCCTACCCAGGGGGCTCCTGCAGATGCTGCAATGGCAGTCAGGATGGAGCTTTGCTGTTGGTTTAGGCAGTGCCAGCTCAATCCAAGTGAGCTCTGCAGGGTTTGAGGCTGTGCATGTCCTGGGCTGCCTGGGGAGATGAAAGCCAGCCAGGCCCAGCACTGCCACCCCTCATTATCCTGAGCAGTACCATTCCAGAGGATCATCCACCCTTTGGCAGCAGGGCCTACAGATCACTCTTGGCTCAACCCAGCCCTTACAGCAGCCAATCTCTCTCATCCTCTGCTCAGGAGAGAATTTCATCCTCCCTTTGGGTTTGGTAGCAAAACATCCACTCCCACAGACCTTACAAGAACCACTAAATCATTTCCCCTGTCTGGGGTAGGGTTGGCACCCTTCTCCCCATCAAACCCCCCTATAAGGGACCTTTTCCACTCCTCCAACATGAAGGATAAAGGAAAGAGAGACTAGCCCATATGTAAGAATGGATCTTCAAACCAAAAGTATGTGGAGAAATTACTCTGAAATTCCACAGCTCCTGTTGTGTAAATGTTGTCACCTCAAAAATGCTCTCAAGGTGAAGAGCAAAATAAAAAAGGCAGAAAGATCCAGCAATTGGACTCCAGCTGGTGTTACACAGGCACATTTTACTCCAAGGTCAGATTCAGCACTGATAGAAGCTGGAACAGTCCCTGGCCATTCCAGTTATTAAAGCTGAGGGACAAATGCCCACCTTCCTTTGGCAAAAATGGGTGTCCTGTTTTGTTTCCTAGAACTGAAGAAAATCTGTACCTGCTGAAATCCATGCAGTGTCAGAACTTCAGGGCATCTGCTCAAAATGGAAATCCTCATTCCCTTCCCATATTGCCAGGGCACAAAGCCTGGATCATTAGGGAGACAGCTCTTTAAGGAACAAGGGAACAGGTTGGTAAAAGAGCCCTTTTACTGCAAAAGATACTGGAACTGAAACCTGGCCAGGCCCCTGAACACTGCTCAGCTGCAGTTTTCTCATGGCAACACCAGAGCTCCTACTCAAAGGCAAAACCTCCTCTCTTTATTGCAGCTCTAATCAGAGGAACGTGATCGGTTCCTTTCCCAGCACGAGCTGTCTCTCCCCACATCTGCTGCTCCTCCCAGCCCCCAGTGAAAGAGAGAAAAAAGGAAAAATAGTTTATTAAAGAAAACAAACCCAAAGCTGTGCAACTGCTGTTTTAGCCCCACTGGAGGAGCTTTTGTCTAGTTTTACAGGGCCTAACATGTGTTCAATCAAGATCAATTTCTGAGAAGATCTAGATGGAAAACAATCAGGTGTTATCAACAGTATCACTGGAGCAACATCAAAGCCTTGCCTCAGTGCATGAGCCTTGATGCACCCCAGCTGCTCCAGACAGAGCTGAAAGAAAAACTCCAGGATCTGACAGAGGTTGTGAGACACCTTGTAAAGATGGAGAAAATTAGCCAAGCAGGTGCTTGATGTGGAATGTTTCTAGAAACTCCTGCCTCAGAACTGAGATGGGTAGGAATAGTAAAAATAAGGAAAAAAAAATTATGGATGCACTCTGTAAAAAGTACTTTTCTTAAAACTCAAATAGCCACAAATATGGATTTTGGAGATGGTCTGTCCCACAGCTGTTTGTAAGGAAGTGTTCACACAGACCCTGGCACTAATCCCTGCTGGACACAGGATAATGCCCATGGCTGGAGCTGATTTAGAAGAAACAGAAATCTGCTGTAGTGCCTCAGAGGAAACTTGTACAAATTGAAATGCTCATGAACCAGGACTTCGTGCTGGGGTCACAGGCCCTGCTAATTAGACACAGCCACAATTAACACTGCCCTGACAGCTGTCAAAGTTCTAAGACTCAGTTTGACAGCAGGGCTGTCCCAGTCCTTCTCCCATCTCTGAGCAGTCCAGGCTGCCTCACACTTCATGTCACTGCTCTACCTGGAGACACAGGGGAGGGAAAGGGACAGTGAGGCACCCAACAGCTCCAAAGTCCCTCTAAGGGCTTGGTGGCCAGATGCAGAAAAACACACAGCTTCTATTTCACCTCTGTTCACCTTCTATTTTCACTGCTATGCCTCTTCTTGGGCATGGGAAACCTTTGTGTGGAAAAGGTTAAAAATGTGGTTTGACATTCTGCTGATAGCCCAGAGATCCATCCTCAGCATGGAGGGAGACCTCCAATCAGGGCTCAGGGCCCACTCAGTGATAAGACATCCCTTGGAGCTAAGCAACACATCTCACTCTGCCATGTGTCTCCCATCTGAGCAGCTTAGGCTACACAGCAGATTTAATCAGCTCCAGCTGGGACATTTCCTCTCTCCCCACAAGCTGCATTAACCCCTTCTTTCTTTCTTTCTACAGTTCAGAGGAACTTGAACACCATTCTCCAAAGCATCCCATAAACAACAGTACCTCTTGTTCCTACCATTTTGAACATTCCAGTATCACTCACAGCTCACACAGCACAGGTTTAACCCTGGCACTGTACAGAGCTGGGCAACTCTAGGAGTCTTGCCTGATCCAAGATGAAGCAGACTAGAAGAGGACCTTCACTGCAAATCACTTAAATACTACACATTTCTTCTTAAAGATGGCCTTATTTTTGTGGATTTATATTCAAGTATGTGTTTGGATTTAGATGTCCCTTTTTTTTCCCCTCTAAGATACATCCCCAGCAACAGAACTAGCCTTAGTCAGAAACTCTACCCTTCATCCACATCTGCTTCATGTTTCTAGTACCCCAACAGTGTTTGCAAGACAGGCCACAAGAGAAGTAGGCACACACTTCCTGTGATAACGAGCCAAAAACCAAAGCATGGCATAATCACCTCTCTGCTCCCAGGGCACGTGCTCCAGCTGGCATCCCTGTGCAGCTGCTCCAGTCAAATCACACAGAGAATTCACAGGACAAGTCTCCAAATGGAGCAGTGCATCACCTTTCCCAAAGCCAATATATCTTAGGAGCCCATCTGGCTTCAGGTCTAATATTAACAAGCTGTGCCACTCACTCTGACCTCCCCATGACCACTAATTCCTTCCAATTTTACCATCCACTCATCCCAACATGTATTAGCCAGATTTCCCCCAAGCAGACAGGATATACAGAAGTGGTAATCAACAGCAGGTGAGCTGCCTCCTGCTCCCTAGAGCCTGCCTTGGCTGCACTGCTGTTTGTCCCAGGGTTCAGCACAAACCCCACGAGGCATTCTGACATCCAGGGCCTGCATTCTAAAATAAACACAACTGTGCTTACACTGTATCCTGATCCTTCACCAAGGGCTTGGGCTCTGCCCAGGAGGCAGACACACAGACTCAGCTGGGCACAGAGATGGGCTTGTGGTTGAGGCCCTGGTCTGGGAGTTGACACAGCTGGGACTGGACCCTGCTCCCCTGCCATCTTCCTCCCTGACCTTGGACAAGTTGCTGGTCCCTCCAGGCCTCAGCTTTCTCCTCTTCAAAATGTGATGCAGATCTCTGGGTGCACTTTTCCAGTAGGGACTGACCAGGAATTCAAGTCAAAATGGAACTTCTAAATTGCATTTTAACCACAGTTCCCAACTTTTAAGGTGGCACCAACTAATGTAGATTCTCTGGCCTAGACATTATAGCTTAGATGGATAACATTGCTGCTAGAAGGGAATCTGCCTTGGAGGACAGGACTAGAGCTCCAAATTAAATTAATGAATTACGTGGCAAAAAACAACATCCAAGAAAATTCAGTAAGTGCAATATCTTTGCACTGAAGTGGGAATATTCATTTATGGCTAGAAGAAGAGGTAATGTGCAGAAGTGCTGGCTGCATGAAGAGAACCAGGCTTTTGAATAAATAAAGCCCTAAACCATCATCCTGGAACACATAACCAGGAGTAAAAACTGGGAGGCAAATGAAGTGCCCACTTATTCAGCTTTTGCAAGACCTCAGCTGAATAATTACACCCTGATTTGGACCATTTAGAGAAATTCCAGAGAAGAGTCATGGGAATGGTCTGAAGTTCAGAAATCATGAGCTGCCAAAAAGACTGAGAAACTGAGGGTGCTTTAAGAGAAGAGAAATGGACTGCTGAAAAAAGGGGAAAGAATTAATCCACGGTGGTCAGAACAAATAGAAATATGATTAAGTTACACATATTCAGGAAAACATTGGGAGTAAAGGAGTAGTGAGGCACAAGAATGTTTTTCTTGGACAGAACATCCCCCATTAGGAGAATTAAGGGCAGGTTAAATGAAAATCTGTAAGGAGTGACAAAGTTGGGTTTGATCCTGCTCACAGTCAGAGGATGCCCTGGAAGAGCTGCATCCCTCTCAGCTGCATTTTTTTATTGTTCTTTCATTTCTGAAGAACTTGGTGACCAATGGAGTCCACACCATGGACACATTCATAAAATGGATGTACCTGAAACTTCTCAGGGTTTGAGTTTTCCTCAAGTTTCAGCACAGCATGTTCAAGATGGGTGTTTGGTTGTTATATTACATCTTCCAGCCAGTTATTTTTAAATGTTTAAAAAAATGGATTTTGCCTTTCAAGCACCCTTGGTCAGCAAGATGTGTATGTAATGGAAGATGGACTGAGGTACCCATCATACCCACAGGTGTGCCCAGCTCTTTTCTTTTTTAAAGTCACATTAAATGTTTTGCCTTAGTGGTCCCATGGCAAAAACACTGCAGAAATTGGGTTTCATTCAGAACTGGTTGATGAATCCATAGAAGGAGACGTTGATTAGTGATTTTGTAACACCTTTAACAGATGTTTTCCAGAAAACCAAAATTGGGTTTTTTCAGGAAAATCTAAGTCCTATAACACAGAGGTCAGATAGTTTCATTGTGTTACCAGCACTGAAAGACTGCATCTCAAAAACCAAAAGACTCCATATAGCTGGATCCAAAGAGGCAAATCTGAACAAAGACCTTGATATTTCTTACAAGGATAGTAATCTGAATATAGATAATGATAGTGATATGAATATACAAAACCTCTTGCTACGTTTTAATACCTAATAAGTCCCCTAGGTGTGAATTTTGAGAGATAAACACAAACAACCATAGCCCCATTACTAAATTAGTGAAAGAAGGGTATCTCCATAGTTTTAAGCCAGTGAAGTATTTTTCAACAACTGCATTCATTCAGCAAGTGGGGGGAAATCAGGACAAATGTCATTAATTGACAATTAATGTCCAAATGTCATGTGCACTGCTAAGCTGCAATTCCAGTGCCATGGAATAAAACCTTTCAAGGCAAATATGTTTTGGAAGCAGAGGAGAGATGGTTGCATCTGCAAACACTTGAGGCAGGGGTATTTCTAAAGAGACAGATCATACTCCCACACCTGGGTTAGCATAACTGCAGTCACTCTACAGCCTGGAGAAAAGTTAAGTTGGAGGGCTGCAATTTATTGCTCATATGGAGTTTGTATTCTCCCTGTCAATGATCTGGTTACTACTCCACCTATTCTGACATTAGACACTCTCCTACATTTTAGGAATCTATTGGAGAAATTGTGAGATTGTGCCAGAACAGCAAGTGATCTTTGAGCAAGTGCTGAGGACACATCTGCCTGCACAAGGTGCTTGGAGCCACAGAGCAAACCCCATGAAAAGCCAGCAGGAAAGGGAGTGTGCTTGGAATGTTCCCTCTTGCACCAAGAGTCTTGCACACAGATACTGAGAGAGAAACTCACAATGAACAGGCTCATTCTCATTGCTGAACCACCACTGCTCTCTCACTGTAACACTCCCAGCTCCCTCCTCTGCTCTGGCCTCACCCATCATTTTTAGCCTCCCCAAAAAGGAGAAACCCTCCCTTCATACCCCCTGCCAGGCCCAGCAGCAGCAGGGAAAGCATTTCTTGCACTGTTGCTGTCAAACCCAGACTGCACAAGCTGTGCCTCAGCACCTTAACCAGTTTCCACATCAGTTCAGTGAGAGATCACTGTGCTTCTATTGAATAGAACCAGAAACACACCTTGAGTACATTATTAATGCCACTGTGAAGATTCCAGAAGGAATCCAGAACAAAACTGAATCACACACTGATGCATCTCAACAGCCACAGCTGTTTTAAGTGAGAGCAGTCATATTTGTGAGCACCAACAAGATGACTTCAAGAGAAACAGCCCTTTTAAATTCAGTAGAGAATAAAGTGCATATCTGGGAAGCAAGCAGAAGATCAGAAACAAAATGAAAGCAGCATAATTCCCAAAGTAAACTAAGGAAAAAGGAGGAAGCACCCCTTTCTCAGGGCATCAAAAATAATCACCTCTCTGCTCTGCTGCTTTCCTTCCCCATTTGAAAGAAACAAACATTTTATAGTTGCAAAGCACAAACCAATCCTGCAACTAAAGAGGGGTCTGGGGTGCACAGATTTGGATCTTTGCACTTCTCTCAATAGAGAAGTTCAGGTAAGCTTGAACATTTGGGGATCATTTTCATTTATGTGTTTTTTCATTGCCCCGATCTTCAGTTCCCTGGGAGGTGAAGAGAACAGCAGCTATTTCTGGTTCTAACTATATGACTTAGTTCTCAGAAAAAGAGGAAAACTTTTGGGAAAGGTCAGTGCAAGGCTGCATCTGCTTGGCTGAAAAAATGCCTCTAGCCATTTATATGGGTTATACACAAATATTTACTGGGTTTTCAATCAAAAACAAATATTTACTATTCTAATTACAGCAGTGCTTGGCAAACACGACAGTCTGCAAATACAGAGCATCTTCCTAAGGAAATACATCCTCATCCTCTGAAGCTAAGGAGGGCAAAAGAAAAACCTCTCCTTCAAAGACAGGCTGAGAGCTGGAGTTGTTCAGTCTGAAGAAGGCTCTGGAGAGACCTCAGAAACCCTCCAGTGCTTAAAAGGGCTACAAGACAGCTGGAAAGGGACTTCTGACAAGGGCATGGAGCAACAGGACAGGGAGGAACTGCTTCAAACTGGGAAAGAGTAGGTTTAGATTAGATATTGGGAAGAAATGCTTCATCACTAGGTGCTGAGGCCCTGGCACAGCTTGCCCAGAGAAGCTGTGGCTGCCCCATCCCTGGAAGTGTCCAAGGCCAAACTGGACAAGGCTTGGAGCCACCTGGTCCAGTGGGAGATGTCCCTGCCCAAGGCAGGAGGGCTGGAACTGGATGATCTTTAAGGCTTCTTCCTGTCCAAACCATTCAGTGACTTTATGAATAAGGGATGATTTTTATAATTTCATTTCCATCCCTGAATGTCAACCAAGTCAAACAGAACAGGATCTGTTCAGTGCACGCTGAAATGCGACTTTGACCGCATGTCATCAACTGATGGAAAGTTTTGCTTTCCCACTCTGCTCTCCATGGCTGAGGGTGCAGAGCACACAGCAGAAGCTTCCAAGGCATCAATATACTAGAGAGGAAACCCCCACATGTTTTAATAACCCACAGCTACAAAGCTTCAGTTGAAATGGCAAGTGCTGCGATCCTTAATTGACCACGGCAGATTTGGAAAGCTGGAGAAAGCACTGCAACAGTCAGGCTGACTAAAAAGGTTCAGCAATCATTTTTGGTCAAGCTAATATTTCAATACAGGGGAAAAAGCTTGAGAACTCCTCCACTTACAACATCTAAGAAGTTTTTGTTATGGATGACTAAACCATTGATTTCTACTCTGGAATATTTCATAATGATGTCTTTAAATATTCAATAAACAGTAAAGCTTAATTTAAAATGATCACATAAGTTCTACATGAGTAATAGTGCAAAAAAAATGTAAGGTTATAAAGAATGAACTGCCTACACATATTCATAGCCAGGCAGGAGGTTAAAAAGCAAATAAAGAATATATACACAGACAGGTCCATGATCACCTTAGTCCTCATATTTTGGGACACAATGAGGTCCTCAGGCTTCAAAAGGCTCCATTAAATCCTTTAGAAGAGTGACCTGGGCTTCCCAGATAAGTCTGAGACAGCCCTGAGTTAAGGCATGTATCAACCTAATCAATCTATTTTCCATTTGGTGTGCCCACAGCACACTATCCATCACCAGCAATGGAACTGTGCATTAGAGGTTTGAGGTTAGACAGTCTTAGATTTCTTCCCTCCTTCATCTCATCATAGAAATCTCCAAAAACCTGAGCAGAGAGAAGGGGAGGGAGTTGCTCCCTTTGAATCATTCGTTACCATAAACCTGCTGACTTGGATTCCAGTTTGGGACAAGGGTGTCATGAGACCTGTTGAAAAAAGGTCTGTTTCAAATAGACACACACCCATCTGGATGGTCCTTCTGGTTTTGTCTTCAGTTTAGGTTTGGTTTGGCACTCCTGGCGCTTGTTATTTCACTTCTCAAAAAAGCTGCCAAATGTGGACAGTGGGTGTGTCTTGTTGACATCTTGTGGTCTGCACAGTATGTCCATTTTGCTGATTGTCAGGGCAATATGATTAAGACCTTAAAATCAAGGGAGATTTTAGCCTGTGACATGTGTTGAACAGCAGCAGTGTTTGTTGAACAGCAGCAATTAAGCCTCATTGCAACAGTCAAGGATGACCACCTCCATCACTCTTCCCCAACCACCCTCCCTCAGTCCCAGCTCTATCATTTGTCTGGGTCCTCCTTCACCCACCAGGATCAGGCACAGCTCCAGCCACAGCAATACCAGCAACCAGACTGAGCCCAGTACCCTGTGTCCAGCCAGGGCCAGGAAACAGCTGTTTAGGAACAGAAACAGGGCAGGAGAATTATGTTCTTTGTGGTACAGTCTCCAAGTAATCAGCAGTTTAAGGAAATAGTTCCTGATTTCCAGAAGTAGACTGTTCCCACAAGATTATGTGCATCCAAGGCTTGGTGTTCCCTCCCAGCCAACTGGCAGAGGTTGGATCTTCAATCTGTCAACCCTGAAACACTGCAGAATAGGCCAAATTCTCTGCCAGTAAAAAAAAAAATAAAATCTGTGACATTTTACCAGCGTGAAAGAAATTAACATTATATGAGCTCTTTGGAGTCCTGTCTGAAAATGAAAGCATGCTAGGGCCCAGGTCTCATGTAGACAGAGGATCTTTAAATCATAATAGCAATAAGAAAAAGATTAGAAGCAATCCTGAATTTTATTTGGCTGCCCCTGAGGAGCCTTAGCCCAAGACTGAGAGAGGTTTCATTATGAATTTAAAAGCTAATAGATAACCCCCAAACATTAATCTCCTTTTAAGCACCACACATTGGACACAGTACTAAGAAAACCAAGGTTCAAATGTGAATATATGAAAGAAATTAAATTAAAGTGTTGCAACTAAGTATCCACATGGCTAAAGTGATTTACAGCAGCTACGAATACAGCCAAGCACTGATAGGAAGAGTAGCACACACAGTAAAATGATACAGTGGGGTATAATATTTATTAATCTTTTCAAGAATTATTTCAGTATAAATGACTTCAACGACTCAGAAAATCCCTGCCAAAACAGTGTAACATATATCACACACCACACAGAGAGAAAGGGACCAAGGTATGGGATACTCTTATTAAAATCACAGAATAATTTAAGTAAGAAGGGACCTCTGGAAGTCATCTACTCCAACCTCCAGTTCAAAGCAGGTGTAATTAGACCAGGCTGCTCAGGGACATGTCTACTTGAGTCTTGAACATTTCCAAGGCCAGAAATTCCACAAAATTTAAGTCATGATGTTAGAAAAATAATTTCATTTCAGTTGCAACTGTCAAACACCATTATTCCTCCATTACAGCATGCCTGTTACATTTGCTACTTCCCACCATTTCTGTTTCTTATTGCTGTTCTGCCGAGACTCCAGAAAATTATTTGATTAAAAAAGGCTTTGCAGAGACCTCCCTCAGCTTCTGGAGCTGATATGACAGGCAAAAGGACAGGGTCCTACCTCAGCAGTTGCCACATGAGCCAAAACATTTGTAAGAAAAAGCATAAAATGAGACAGGATGTGTACACACATTTCTAGGGAAGGAATCAGAACTTCCTCATGGATTGCAGGTTTTGGGCACTATCACTCTGGAGGGGCACAGGAAGAGGCAGCCAACAGCATAAAGTTACAGGACATGAAATTTACAGCATAAAGTTTACAGGACAGCCTGAAACTGCACTCCAGCCCATCCACAGCCTGGCTCACTGCAGCAATGTGTCTGAACACTTACACTGCAGGTGTACCTGCCATTCACTTGTAACTGCTCTGATCAGGATTTTCTCAGGGCCCTCTGGAATTCATCACTGTTACTAAGACATAAATGGTGTTAAAATAAGAAAGAAGAAGCTGAGAAATCACATTCCAAGACCATGGAAACTTGATAACAGGGGGCAGCAAAACACCTAGACTGTAACCAAACACATCCTCTGAGAAGTACCAAAAGCAGAACACCAAAACATGCCAACAAGCAAAGGCACCAATAAGAAATACAAGATGAGTGTATACAATAGAGTTAAAATGTATCAATAAGTACATAATATAAACAATTAACAGCTTCTACTTAATCATATTGGTTAGTTAGCCAAGAGTTCTTAATCTCCCACAGCTCACACCCCACACCAGAAGGTCCCCAGACCCCTACTGAGATGATGTTATTGGACAAACCCTCCTTTGTCTTCAAGTAGAGTCAGGGATTTGCAGGCAGAAAATGATCTCCTGCTCCCATCAGAGGTTTGTGAGACTCCATCTTAACAGACCACAATGCTACTGAGATAAAAGCAAAACCAAAAACCAAGCAAAGCCCATCAAGAAGTCTGGAGTTCAGGAATAGCCAGGATAATTCACAAAGTGATACACTGAACAATAAACCAGCTTCAGGACCCATGTACACACTGTTCAGTGTCCCTGCTGGTCCACAAAGGAACAGAAAAACTTCAAAAAGTTCTGGGCTGGGTGAGTGATTTCTATCCCCCTGCCCAGCCCAAACCATAATCTGTTTCAAAAGGAGGGATTAATTGCATCAGGAATCACTCAGAGCAGGCAAACCATCCCTAGAATTTCCATTGTCCTGTATTTCACTGCACAACATCATTCCAGACAATCCTTGGGCTGTGTTCCTCCTCACTCTGCAAGCTCCACTGGTTGGGAGGGATGGCAAATACCAGTGGACAAGAGCAATTCATGGAACAAAGAGAAGGATGATCCTTGAACTTGAAAATGCCTCTCCCATTTTCTCAAACTCCCACCCCTCACTTTTATAATGAAGCAGAAGCCAAAAATTAACTTGGCAATGTATTACAGAGCTGCAACAAAAATCAGGTGGAGGAAACACACCCTCAGTGAGGATGTGAAAGGCCAGGAAGGATTCTGGTGCTTTCCCAAGCACAGAGACAGGGAAGGCAACTCAGTTCCTCAGTGCTACAGCCACCACCATCACAAATCCCATCACACAAATTTTTCCAGTTGCTTATTTCAGTCAGATTTTCTAACTTTCAAGTTTGCTAACCTGTGGCCCAAAGTCTTGCTTGGGTCACAGATTTCACAGAATGTTGTGAGCTGGAAGGGACTCCCAAGGATCCTTGGGTCCAGCTCTGAAGTGAATGGCTCACACAGGGATCAAACAGGGATTGAACCCACAATGATTACAGAGAAGGGACTTTTTCAAGGCAAAAAAGAGTTTTTGTGAAATAACAATCCATTGGCATCACTTGCCACATAGTGATGACAAGCCACAGTTAATTCTCCAGAAATTAAGTGTATCTTAATTAACCTGGGTAACTAAAGAAAAATGGAGTTTTACATCCTAGAATAAAGGATTTCAAGCCTTTCCTTCTAGTCACTTACAACAGAATGTACCAACATCTGTATTAATTCTTCAAAGTGCAACAGAAATGAAGGTCAGGCATTTGACACTTGCAAACTCATCTGGACCAATAAATGTCTGCAGATTTTGGTGAACCTGCTTAAAAACCATGTCTAAGTGATGTCACCCTTTCCCTGAACCTACAATATCCCAGGATTTACAACATCCTCCTTGTCCTGGAATCAAAGCACCACTGCTTGTCCTGATAAAAGCTTGAGCTTCACAGCCATCACCCCAGCAAAATGCCATCAGTTTAGCAAAGGGCTCAGATATCAGACTCCATCACAAGGCTCAGCCTCGTGTTCCCTTCCTGTCAGCTGCAGGCAGCACTCACTGCTGAGCCACAGGGCACACACAGCCACTCAGAGCAGCCTGGCAGCTCTGCAGGGGTTATTAAGGATTATTTATGCACCTGCCTCTATACATGTACATAAAATAAAGCCATCCTGAGCCCATCAGCTCTGCCAAGGGTCCTGCAGATTGTGATAACAATCCTGAACAAATCTTGGGGCTCTAAGAGCCAACACAGACCCCCTAAGGCTGACTCACCATTCAGAATTCCCTATTAATGCATCATTTCCAGGAGCTGAAGTGGATCTCATCTGGGAGCCATTTATAGACAGGTAACAGTAAATGGGCTAATCAAGACCCCAGACTTCCAAAGGAGCATTTTCTTGAGGAAAAAGCAAGCTCTGATCTCTCACTCAGCCCAAGTGAGCAGGGTTTGGTTTCTCTCCTCACCACCTTCCAGCTGCACCAGGCAGAGCTTGCCAGGCCTCACTCTGGAGACTCACAGGACAGCCAGGGCTGTAATCACTTTACCAAGTCTTTCACTCTTACCCCTTGCTCTCAGTAGTCTGCCCTTGTCCAGAGGGGAAAAAGTTCTCACATACCAGGAAACTGTGCAGAGCAGCTCACTCCAGTCCTCACTGCTTCCCCACTCTCTTTCCTCTTCCTCAGGAGGCACCTTCCCAGCAGCAGCTCTCATGCAGGCAGTATTCCTCAGTTTAACACCATCACCCTATAAAAAGGGCTCTGCCTCAAGCTCAGAAGGGCTGCAGCTCACTCATGGAGCAGCACATTCCCAATTCAGCCTTTCCTCAGCTTACAGCTCTCCATAAAAGCAGCATCAGCACACTGCTCATACCCAGCCTTTCCCTTCAAGTCCAGTTCCTTCCTTGCTAGGAAACCAAGTGCAGGTGTGGCCAACTGAGCAGGACTGGCCACACTTAGAAGGTGCAAACACCTCCCACGTCCTACCAGTGACTAGAGGGGATTTGCTTTCAGATTGCTCTAATCTAGCTGCAATAAAGAGAAGGGGGGGAAAAAAGTGTATTTGGTTATGGTTTAGGCAGAATCACAATATTTGATTCACAACAATCAAAGTTATTTTTAGAATGTTCTTTATGTGAAGTTGAAAAGCTTATTTATCTAAGAGCAGCAAAGAATCAAGAACAAACAAACACCTGAGGGAAAATTAGGTAGTGATGAACAAGGTGTTTCTAATTATCTGGGATTGGGCTGAAGTAGCCTCCTCCCTCTGAAACATGAACTGTTAATAAAGCATTTGCAGGTGAGATGGAGAAATCATGTGTTGCCTATTTATTGTACCAAGAGGTTTGATGGGGATGGGTGGCACTGGAGCAGGCCAATCCATGTGCCCTGGGCTGCCAGTGCTGCTCATCAGCCTTCTCATGTGCAGGGCTGTACCCTCAACAGCAAGGAATTGGTGCAGCCATTCTGCCTCTTTCTAGGAGGTGTGGTCACACTGAAAAGGTGTGGAGAAGGTTTTGTCATTCCCAGAGCCCTTGCCCAGCTGAGAGGAGTGGCACAGTCATTGCAGGCTGCCCTGCAGTCTCCTCCCAGCTGTCAGATGCAGTCCAGCTCTGAGCCTGCACCTCCTATCCCACTCAACAACAGCACAATAAATAAAGGGATGCGGGTGATGGTAAAGGATTAATTTCTACTGGAAGGTAAAACAGGGAGGTAGAATAAGTTTAATTACCAGCACTCAAACCCAAGGTTTAATGGAGCTGATAAAAGTATTTTCATTGACTTCACTGGGCAAAATCAGGGTCATCCTTAGATGAATTCCTTGTTTTCCCTTCAGATCCACTGGCAGCCTGACAGCATTAAAATCATGTGTGTGGTACTGTCTTTACCTGCACATGATCAAGTCATGCTGCCATTAAGGAAATGGAAATCATGAAAGGTGACAGAAGAAACTGGACTTTGTGCACATTCCATAACACAAATCCTCTCTGTAGCATTCTGCCTCTTTCTGGGTGAGAACAGGCTTTCTCCTATAGATGCTATTTCCCAAAAAGTAGCTCAAACTGGGTGATCAGTGCCTAAAGCAGGACAAAATCCATGATTATCTGCACAACTTTTAAAGCCCAGGCTTTCAGGGGTCATGGCAACAGAAATGCTACCTGTGAATACCATTGTCCAAAACCCAAGAAAGGAAAATATTTAAGGTTTTCAGTTTGCACAAACAACCTTCCGTCATCCTGGCAACTTCATTCCATCTGGAACATCCTGTCTTCATATTTCAGAAAATACAGAATGAGGGAGGACAGGAAATATGGAGAGTTCACGAAGGAATTTTTGAAAGTTCTTTGCGTCAGAATGGAAATAATTTTCCTTCCCACTCCTTTTTGCCCCCTCTACCACCACATGCTACAGTATTTTCCATCTCATTTTGCTTTGTATTTGACCTCTTGGTGAAAGTCAGGAAACATCATCCACCTAATTGTGAGCACCTGCATAGCTGCAGGTGTGAGGGGAGACACATTGAGGGGTCAGGGAATTCTCTGCTGATTTACAGCACTAACACCCACCACATCCAGAAAACACAGCCTGTGCTCATTGCTCATGCAGTGGCAGAGGGACACATCAGAAATGCCACTCGTGGTGGTAAAGGTGGGTATGGCTGCTTCATTTCTGAGAAAGGAGGTAATCCTTAGTTTCAGGACTGTCTGGTTTGCATTTTCAGCAAACTTGATTCTCTCTTTTGAAATCTTCGCCTTTTCTGCCTCGGCCTAGACTGATGGGAGCACACACACACATTGACTCTGAGGGCATGGGACACACTGCACTGCCTGCAGCAGCACTGACCACGCACACCATGTGCTGCCTATAGTACATTTGCAGGGCTTTTTCTGTTTAACTTTTAAACTGGACTCATATGAGACTCTCCCCAGCCAGACACCTCATTAAAGCTGACAGATTTACAATCCCCAGCTTGCAGTTTCTGGACTGTGGGTGGCCTTGGCCAACTTACGAAATTTTGTATGCCACCATTTTCCAGTTGTAGAGTAGGAAGAAGAAGAACCCTCCTTACCTCCCAGACTCAGCCTTGCTGCTCAGAGTGAAGCACTAATATTTCAAAGAGGACCTGCCTGTTATGACATGCCCCTCCACGGATTGTAACAATGGAACCCCGACCACAGCTGGGGCTCCTAATAAAAATAAATTAGTGCTGCTGTTGTAAAAACAAATAAATAACACTAATAACTTCAGGAGAATTCTGTCAACACAGATGATGGGCAGGGCTGTCAGAGTATTTATTTACTACGTTTCCAGAACTTTGCTGTTGACCTTTTACCTTCTAGAAACAGCCATGCTACAGAAACCTCCCTGAAGAACAGTCTCTGTCTCCCCACACCAACAGCTGAGAACCCTCTGGAGAGCTGCTAGTGAGATATATGCACTGTCTGTCAGTGCTGAAGGAGTCAATTCAACCCCACGATTCCAACAAATGCGCTTTAAGAGCATCTGATGTTTATATTGGCTTTGTGTCTGCAACGCTATTTTGAGAATGGTCTGCCTAAGGCATTTTTCTCATTTCCAGACTGAAAGGTACTTTAATGGGGCCATGCCTGCAATGGTTTGGTTCCTGTGTTGGGCTCCTTGCCGAGGCTTCCACCTGCCTGTTTAATGGCAGAGCTGCTCAGCACGGGTGATATCTGGGCTTTAGGGACTCCGCAGTGATGGGGCTGCCTGGCATCGTGTGCTGCACCCTCCTCGTGTGCCCAGGCTGAGAGCAAGCAGAGCAGGGAAGGAGGAAGAAAAAGCAATATTTACACAGCAAACTTTCCAAGCATTCAGGAGAGAATGGCTTACAGATGTATATGTTTTAAATGACATTTACACTCCCATTGTTTCCTTTAACTTGGTGCTCATCTTACTCTGGGCTTCTTCAGATTAAAAAAACCCAATACTGCCAAGAGCTGTGTTCAGGATGAGAAATAACACCCTTCCCCTTCCCCCTCAGGTGTACTAAGTGCTAAGAAAAAGAAAATCAGCATTGTGGAATTGTGTGTTTAGTGGGGAGGGCTCCCTTAGATATATGAGTTTAAGTTAGTTGGGTCCCCTTCAGCCACAGTGGCCAGCAGAAGCCTTCAGGTACCTGGTACAGGGGTTCAGAGCAGAGCTAGCACAACATTTTAAATCGCCCACCCCAAAGCTGCAGAGGGGAGGACAAAAGTAAGGAAATCTCAACACGATGTAATATTCAGGCCCATTTTCCCCTCAGTAAAGGCACCCAGCTGAACCAAACCTTCCAATTTATTTTTTTTTAATAAACTGTGAGTTCAAGATTTTGACACTCTTTCCTTCCTCAGTAATCTTGGTCATACCTAATGCTCTAGGCAACAAAAATCAGCATCTTACTGTTGTCTTATTTATCAAGAGTTGCTGAACTTACGTATCAAGAGTTCTCTTATCATTAAAGTGCTGTCTTACATACCAAGAGCTCTATTATCAATATAGTGCAAGGATTCCACATCACCAGTTTCATACCTCCTTGATGTTTCTCATAGGCAGCTCCTCTAAGCACTGACTCTTCCTGGTCCTTGCAGCAGCCATCTGACTCTAGTTCCCACCAATCCACTCCTTTATAACACCATTCTTATTTGCTGCAGGTGTAGCCTGTTAACATCAGGCCTGCTCCTGATCTCCAGTAATTGGTTCAGCTGAAACTCTTTAGGGGATAACATTACATTCTATACACCTTCATTTACCCATACTGTATCCCCCTACATCTTACAGCTCTGGTAGTCAGCAGACAAAATAAAAGCAATTAACTCTTTCAACTGTTGACTGTTTATTTTTGGACTACCTCTGTGGATATGGGACATTGAAGTTAATGTAAGTCCCATCACCCTGACAGTGGGCCAGGCACCAGCAATCAGCACTGCAGGCAGCAATAGCTCATTGCTGGAAGCCAATGCTGGGGTTAAGGGCTTTGTGCAGCCAGGAGGGCAAGGGGAAACACCACCAGACACTTCCAGTTTCCTGTGTGTTAGTGCTTTTGTTCTGCACAATTAACTCATATGTGAGGGCTGATGATCAGTGAGTGAAAATCAACACTTGAGCACAGATCACTAGGAAAACCTAATGCTACCTTTCCCATAAATAATTAGGATGTTGTACAGGCACCCAAAGTCCAGGCTATCACTCACCCAAGCCAAGGACTACACAGACTTTTGCAGGCTTTGCAACCCCCTTACCATTTGTTAACATCTCCACAGAGAATTCTATTTCATTTACCCAGAAGTCTCTTCCCAGATGCAATGATACTTTGGCATCCCACTCTGCAACATCTCTATTTTTGATTTCCAGTCTTGGAAATTGGTTTTGTGGTTGAACCACATATTTTTTTCACTTCCTATGATTGACATATGATCTGAGCTTGGCTAGAAGAGAGGGACATTCTGCATAACACATCATCAAGAAAACCTGCCCTGGACAAGGAATTTGTATGGACTTTGACTGGTAAAGAAGGTCAGAATGAAAACATATGACTTGTAGAGAAACAGCCCTATGAAATCAATATGAAGGCAGGAGGAGAAATCAGATGTCTACTGCAATGCAGTTCTCATCTGGGGTACTTTGCTTCCCTTGGGGTTTGCTGAACTGACAATCTGCACACCAACCTCATCTGAAATACCCTGTCACCCCGGGGGTCACCTGGGTGCTGCCCTGCCAACAGAAAGTGACAAGTCACAGCCCACAGTCCTGCCCAGGCTCCAGCTGAAGAGGGTGAAAGGAGGGCTGAGGTGCCTCCTCCCGTGGGGACTCGTGGCATCTGTCTGTGCTGAGATGGAGGGGGAGGGATTCTGCTGCTATTTCCAGTAACACAGCCCCTGATGCAGCCTGCTCCTCTTGGTGCCTCATTGAAATCCTTGCAGAATTACAAGACAGACATCCAGCAGCACTGATTAAGTATGAGATGGTGCACGATTACAAACCAAAATATGACCAGGACCTGTGAAGTCATTCCCTTCACAGCTGAGGAAGCTGTGACCTTGTGGATCTGTGGACACAGTGCCAGTGAGGTAACAATTGTGCCCCCTGAACCCAGCAGACCTAACCTGGGCTCTTCAGGATTGCTTTTAGTGCATGGTTTTTTTTTCAGATGCCTTTGCAAAATAGCAAGTACCTGGTACAGAGAAAGCAATAATATGCTAGGAATCAACTTAATTCATTCCCATGAAGAATTTTCATAGGTATGTATTTAATCAGCACCAAGAGTCAAAGATCACACTGGATTTGTTACAGATCAATCCTTCTGGTCAATCCTTCACACATGTGAACTGCTGAAAGTACAGTGCACACCCCAACAGTGTAACCCAGCAGAAAACCCACTCCACTTGGTTCATTTTACAAGTTCCAAATGCTATTTTTCACCAAAACCTTCTTCTTATTCTTTTTTCTTTTTAAATGGAACTGTCATTCACTACAAGACTGAATGGAAATGATCAAACTGCAGTCACTGGAAAGACTTCTGTACATGTTGGATTGGATTCTACTGGAGTAGCTTGAAGCAAATGTTTATATATACTTCCAGTGAGTTTATTTTCTTAGGGTGAATGAAAATAGAAACTTCTTGGAGCAGGGAATGGAGAAAATCAGCTTTCCACGGAAACCACAGCTGAGAAGAATTTGATAACAGTTCAGAAGAAGGAGTACTACAATATTTTAGTTTCACTGAAGACTTATCTTCCTTCAGAAATTTATTGCATATTATATACTTAGAACTGGTTACCCACAGGTTGCCTTCATGAGAACACTCTGAAATACTGATTTTAGCAGAGGTATTTTGATGTTTTACCAACTTGGGAAACCAAGCCTGAGCTATTTTAGGCAGAACTCAAACACTTTCATTTCCAACACCTCAAGAAATAACAGAGCATCCAATTATTTCCCTCTCCCCCTACAGCACATATGAAATTAGCAATATCACCCAATCACATGTCAAAGCCACAAAACTACTCCCTAAATAGGTTCAATACTTAGCCAAGACTGCAAACCTAGGAGAATAAAGGAAGCTCAAGAGGAGTCATGCCATGCCCAGCACTTTGCCCAGCTCTAATGATTCCATCAGTCCAAATAGCACTATCATGTGCTGTTGGCTGATGAGGAGTAAAAGATATGTTCTGTGAGGCTTCAAGGCTTGATACAGAGGTTCTAGTGTTCTTTCCTAAATCTTAAACATCTTTTTACCCTTCCCTTTAAGGCACACTACAGCATCACTGCTCAGTTTTTATCAATCTGTCCTTGACACAAGAAACAGGGAAGGAAACTGGACAATCACTTGACCAAACCCTGTTGTTTCCTTCCACTGAAGGGTTTCAAGCATTTTGGGATTCCTCACTGAGAGGATGCAAAGAGGGCTCTGCCTTGGCAGAAGAGAGAGACATCAGCAGGAGCATGAAACAGTTTGGGTGATTTGGACTGGCCAAAAAACCAATGTCATCAGGATGTGAGAAACCTCCAGTGCAGAGTGAAAACTTGAGTAATAGCAAAATGTCATTGAAATCAGTTTATTTTAAATAAAAAAATTTCACTTTACCTAAGACTGTAAAACACCTGGTGCCTCAGTTTCTGTTACCTCTGTAACAACACTGAATCCTGCTCTTATGGAGTTTCTTCAGGAAAGGAATGTAAAATGCCTACATGGCCAGTCACTCCCAAACTTTTCATCTGGTTCTCACTGAGAGGATGCAAAATGCCCAGAGAAGTGAGTCCCAAACAGATGGGACCCATAAGAACGACTGGAATCCCAAGAAAAACAAATTAGAAAACACCCCAAAGAATTATTTCTCCTCATGAAAAAGCAGCAGTAATTGCATTCTTATTATCCTACAGGGAAAAAATCGATTGCCATGTACTTCTCACCAGAAAAAAAAATCACATCCAAATACTTTTTTGGATGTCAATACCCATCTTGGTAAACAAATAATCCCTTCTATGGCTGAAGGTGAATAGCTCTGAGTGTCTCACAGCATCTGCACGGCTAAAACTTGCTTTTCTTGCCAGACCCCATCACTCATAGAACAGCCTGGCATCACAGCAGCCCCTGCAGTGCAGTCCAGACATCATTTGGGTCCTGGGGGAGAGAATAAAACAGGAGAGGCTTGCAACTATGGGTCCCATGGGATACCACCACAAAACAGATGCAGAGATTTATTTCTGTTGTAATAAAATCCCATTTTCTGATGGGGAAAGATTTGGCCTGGATTGTCACTTCTGGCCTCATTAATTGTTTGGGTACAAAGCTACAGGAGGAATCACATTCATTTGTTTTAATACCTCAGAAGCAAAAGGCAATGCACCATTGGTCCAGTTTCATTCCATCTGCTCAAGAGAACATTTTGTACTGTCAATGGAGTGTCAAGTCTTGATTTGTGCCAAGCTCATAATAAAATTGCAGACCAACAATACTTCTGTTTGGAAATAAGGTCAAAGGTAGGAATGACAGGCATGAAAAGACACATCCACAAAGTCAAGACCATGACTTGAAAAGCAAAATAATAAGTTAACAGCCCTGAAACCAGAGCTCTCCATGACTTGTGCACAGTGCGTGGAAGGACAGACTAGTTTTGACTAAACTGCCTCACTCTGCCAAGGAATTATTTCTCATGAAAATCCCTCAGAGCTTTTCAACCCACAAAAAAAATCTTCCATTATATTATCTTTTCATTCAGATTTGGAACTGAGACAAACAGCAGTTTGTCAGGTTTTCTTCTAGATGGAAATTCTGGGGAAAGTTGCTCAGCTCTTTTTGTCAGCTGCCATGGAAGATAAATGATTGTCTTTGCAGAAGTATGCCAGGGCTTCCTCCGGGGTGCTTTGGCTGAGATCTGCTGGAGGATTGTCCTCCTACCAGGCACTGTCACAAAGCACCTTTGTGACTTCTGCTGGACAGCTCCAGAGGGCCAGCAAGGACAGAGGCACAACTGGGAGAGGTGCAAACAGTGCTCTGTTCACTACAGCCACTCCTGCTGCTGCTGTGACAGCACTGAGGACATTCCTCTGTTTCCATGAGATCCTCTAAGGGCTCTGCAGCCTCCACGGGGTCAGGCTGAATTCTGCACACAGCCTGTAAAAAGTTCAAGTTGTTCCATGCGTGCAGTCCCAGCCTTTGTATTTTGTTCATTTATTTTATAGTAAACAATGTGTTTTCCCAGTTATTTACCAACAGTTGCAGAAGCTGGTTCTCTGTGCTCCCTGCCTGAACATCAGGAGAGGTCATCACACATTTCTCAGAGATTTTCCTCCTGGATTATCAGTAACACTCTGTGTAAAGGCTTCCTTTGATAAAAATGACCACACAAATGGGCAGCACAGAGGTGGTTTTATCAATCCATACTGCACATCCCTAGAGGAAATAACCAGATGCTTTTTCATTGAATGATTTTTCATTTCATCCATTCCCAAAAGATTAACAGAGCAGACTGGACACTTGCCAAGGCTCCCTGTGCCTGTGCCTGCCACACAGTGGAAGTTCTGCCATCAGAGTAGGCAATTCCTCTGTGAAAAACAGAGCACCAAAAGGACACCAAAATCACTTGGACTTTGGGTGTGGTTCAGCTCCAGAAACTGCTGTGTTCAAATTTACCTTCTCCAGGGTATTAACCTGCCACCTGATCAGCAGCTGCTCCAGCTGAGGAGGATCAGGCCAATTTATACAGGGAATATGGAAACATGTCCAGGAAAACACAGGCATGGCCAAAAGTCACCTGCAGAAAGGGACTTCCTTAATCTGCTTCCCCCAAATGAGGATATCCCCAATGTCAGCAAGCTGAATACTTTCTTATTCACACTGGGGACCTTCCTTAGACCTTTCTGTCTCTTTCAAAAGGACTCTTCCTTCCCTTGTTGGCAAACCCTTTTCTGAGATTGTCTCTCAGCTGTGGAACCAGCAGGGAGGTTTCCCTGGTTAACAGCACTGCACACACACAGAACCCCAAGCCATTTGCACAGTCCCCCTTCTCTCATTAAGACCCTTCAAAGTACCCCAGGCAGGACCTCTCAGCACCACAGGGTACCTTGAGGAGAAGCTGAGATTCCACTTGCAAAGCAGGATGTAAAAATGGGAGGAGTAAAGCACAGAACCCATCTGTAATATCCTGGAAAATGCAACAAGAATGAATAACAGGGCTGCTCTCCTTAACCCTCCCCCTGTCCATCCACATCCCAGCATCTCTTTCAAATGGCAGAATCTAAACAATCTAAACACAGCTGCTGGGGCTGTCCTTAGGCCAAGAGGCTGCATCTGGCACAGCAGCTCTAGATGTCCCTGATCTGGGCATTCCCAAAATAATGTCATCTCCTCTTGGCCTCTGCTGCTGTCACCACCCAAGTGCAAGAGCTCTGCTGTTTCTGTGTAATTCACAAGGAATCCTGCTATCAACTTCTCCTGTGATCATCACTCAGAACCAGGAATCCAGGCCATTCCAGTATCCAGCCTGGAAACTGATTTGTTACTACTGACTGACCCAACTTCAGAAATCTTTTGGTCTCCACTCTAAGTCCCAGGACTATTTTTCAAAGGATTATTTCCTTTACACACCCACTTGCATGCTGAGAATCTAACATTCCTTCCTATCAAAATCTGGGCTGGGCTCATAACCTTCCAAACAAATCACTTCCAAGCTCCTATTAATCATTTATTTTTCATCTCTACCATAGAGATTATCCCTCTCTGGTAATTTGAACCTGGATGACATGGAAATTTTGAATAGATTTAATTTCATTTTTTGCTCAGCAAGTGTCCTGTCCATGTCTGGTGAGAAGATGGGTGAGTTTTTCCAAAGTGAAAGATGTTGCATACTATTTTACTTATTTCAATGTGCACATCCACTGATGATGCCATTTTCCCAAGGTAGAAGGCCCCTGAGTATTTATTTTTAATCACAGATGTCCCAGCTATTTGCACAGAATATAGATTGCAGCAGGACAAACTCTTGGCATGACTAGTGGCACTGATTATACTTACTGGTTTTTCTGTTCTGTTTTTTCCAGTTATTGCTGGTGACTTAAACAGCTCCAAGCCAAAGATTTCACATGAAAAATGCAGGATGTACTTCACATAACCCTGTGAGAACATGATGTCAGTACCTGGGTGCATATCCAATGTGGTATTCCCTGAAATCACTAGGACAGGGTGACAGGAGTACCCCAACCCTCTGGGCAGCACATCACATGACAGATTAAATCCTTGCCTAGGGCAGAGAGCCACTGGGGAGGTTAAACTGTTCAGATTGCTTTTTAAACATTTCCTGCCTCCCTCCTCACAAGCTGACATGAGGGCTTTAACAAGGCTGAAGCTCTGGAACACAGATTCCAGGAGACATTCTCCTATGCAAGAAATGCTCTCAGAGTTCTGTTGTATTCCAAGCCTTCCCTGCATTCAGTTGCCACGATTCCACCTTCCCATCCTGAGCAGTAGCTCAGACACACTATTCCTCATCTCCAGCAAATCCAAAGAATATTGTAGAGCATGGATTTGTTGGCTGTCTCTCTTCCCAGCTCGTTCTGTAATACTGACACATCTTCAGCATCATTTCTGTCAGGGCTGTCACTCCCCAGCACAGGTTATCCTGTACTAAGCACTGACATATTCACTGGGAGTCTCTGGAAAACATTCACAATCCTGCAACAACTTATGAACTCACATCAGCATCTCCTGAGTGACTCTAATGTTAAATTTCTTACAGTTGTCCTTCAGCCCCTTTTTTGGCATTCCTGAAATGTATCAATGTACAGACACCAGAACTTACTCCTCAGTAGGGCAAATGCTTCATGAGCTGATGACAGCACTGGCCAGACACAGCTGGCTTTGTACCTCCCACAAGATGCAAAGGGTTTTCCAGTTTAATCATGAACACTATGATGATACCCTTGCCTATCAATCTAAATCAATCCTTGCCTTGAGAATATCAGCAACCAGCTCCTCTGATCAGGTACTTTAAATTATTAATATTACCCTAATTGTTACACTATCCAGAATTGCAAACCCATTTCGAATCCTTGACAGTTTGTCCTCTTGGTCTTTGTCAGAGGGCACGGATAATTATTCAACTTGCATTTAGTACCTGCAATCCCTTACTGCCTAGGAGATTTTATTCAGTCTCAAGATCACTAAAATATGAAATTTTGCTCAAGAAAAAATTCCTAATGCTTTGAGCCACATCCACTTCCCCTTCTGCCAGCAATTGTCTTTGAATTCTCACATTATTATCTCCACAGATTGAGCTACACCTCCAGGACATTTCTAAAGGGAAAATATTCATCCCATCTATTTTAGCTCCACCACAGCCAGGGGGCATGGCCCAATGTCCACAGCAGCACTCCCTGCAGAGGCTATTTGCAAGACGAATCCCTTCCATGCCAACATACAAAGCCACATCCTGGACTCCTGGTGGATTGCTTCCTCACAGCCTTCCCATTCCTACACCCAGCTCTGGCTGCAGCTGCTCCTTGCTGGTCCCTGCTGGCCTTCCCTGCCTCATCCAGCAAGTGGGAGGTGGAGGAGGAGCAGCCAGGCAGCCACAAGGCCACAGCTGCTGTTAGCACAGAGAGCCTGAGCCCGTCAGGCCCCATGAGGCTGGCACAGCCAGGGGCAGTGACAGTGCCTGCAAATGAAAAGTTCTCTCACCCCTCCCAAGCTTCCTGGGACTCTTCTGGAGGTGATCCAGACACTGCATAGCTCCCCATGAGGCAGTGACTGTCCCAGCCTGGTGCTCCTGTGCTCAATCCCCATCCCATGCCAAGACTGCCTGAGTAGATTGTTCCACAAGCACGAGCTTTGCAACCCACACCCCGCTGTGACTTCTCAGCTGCAACCACAGCCAGAGGTCACAAGCCATTGTACACAACCACCTTCCCCAGGGATCTGTCTCATTCCTGGAATCAGTGTCAGAGCATCTCTTGGGCTAGGTCACAGCAGTTCAGCATGGCCAGCCTGAACAGGAGGGCACAGTTTCAAGCAGACCAGAGAAAAGATGAGGAGAAACTCCAGAGGGTGGTTGGTCCCTTGGCAGGGTGTCAGGCTCCAGAACTGTGTCACAGCTCTGTGGTCAGGGCTGTGCCCCAGACAGACTGGCCAGAAGATCAGAGGGTCTCTTAGCTACTGTACCCATTTGCACAGAGACACCAAGTACACTCACTCATCCAGCTGCCAACACTTGTGCCAGGCCGCTGGCAGCACTGCCACACAGGGCCTCTGCTTGTGCAATCACCTGCCAGCATGGTCCATGCTGCTCCTCTCCTGACAAAGCAGCTGCTCCTCTCAGGCAGCCATTTGCTGTGGCATTTGGTGCTGCTCCATCAGGTGTCTGCTTGCACAGGTATTACATATTGACATTACTTCCATTCCTAATCTCAACAGCTCACAGACCTTGTGAGACTTCTACTCTTCAGCACTGCAATCCTGCTGCCCACATTATCTGAATTAGTTCTAAAATGGCTTCTCTCAGAACTGCAATACAAATCTGCTCAAAACATCACCCAAACCCTGTGAGTTGCTGTCAGGCATCCTGAAGTGGAACCTTGATCCAATTCTGAATTGGAACCCACTTTGAAGCTGACCTGCTCTGTGCAAAAGGATTGACCTGATCAGAAGACAAGAGAGGGCAAGGTCCAACTCTCACCTCTATTTCTGCTCCCAAGCAGATACACCCATATGAGCACCAGCCTGGAAAGTACAACAAGGTTTTACTGCTGTGGTTGACAGTGCAGCTTCCACATGATGCTTCTGCCTCCATTGGGACAAGCAGATGCAAACTGCTGTGCTCCAAGAGCTGTGAGCAAGCAAATAAACCCTCTCTCAGCAGCTGGACAGAACTGCTTCCTTAGGATACATGACATTTCACTGTCAACCCTTCTGTTTAAACAGGCAATTGCATCACAAATAGTCATTTACCTCTGGAAAACAAAATATTTCATTGAAATGATGCCAAAAGTGCAACTTCTGGCTGGTTTTGCTCAAAATTAAGTGTAAAAATCAGAAACTGACTGAAACATACTTTTATCTTTGAAGCTGTTCTGGCTTGGGAAAAAAATCAGAATCTGCAAATTGTATTATAAAAGAGAATAGGTTTAGATCAGATACTAGGAAAAAAGTTCTTCCCTGTGAGGGTGGTGAGGCCCTGGCACAGGTTACCCAGAGAAGCTGTGGATGCTCCATCCCTGGAAGTGTTCAAGGCCAGGCTGGATGGGGCTTGGAACAACCTGGGATAGTGAAAGGTGTCCCTGCCTAGGGCAGGGGGGTTGGAATGAGATGGTTTTTAAGTTCTCTTCCAACCCAAACCCTTCTGTTATTCTGTGATTGTACAATTAGAGAATTATCTGCCTGGAAGCTTAGCAGGCTCACTTTAAGTGGTACCTTTTGTGTTCCAGGGCCATTTGAACCTTAGGCCATAAGCAGGGTAGGTGTGAATGAACAGCAGCAGATCCCCATCATGCTTTCAGTGATGGAGCTGAGTGAGGAGGTTTTAATTGCTACTGTGCTTGAGAAAATGAAGATTTCTCCAAAGCCTGTGGTTAGCCTGGAGAGGATTTCACTTGTTCTTCTTCCTCAATTACATTGCTGCCAGTTGATATAGTTTTATCAGAACTTAAATATCAAAGGAAAACATGTTCCTGTCAATGCAGTAAAAAGCCATATTTAAAAGAACCAAGGCTTGATGTTCTGTGTTCTCACTTCTGCAAAAATCTGAGTGACTTCAATGGTACTTTCAATTGAATAAGGAACATAAACTAAAGCCAACATTATTTCTGTGTGAATTTTTCCCCATAAATTTTTTGTTTGTTTTAAAGCAGTTGTTAAACATGTAAGACATGTGAGTGATTAAAATTTACTTCCCAACAGCAAATAATTTTAACAATCTTATTCTTATAACCTTGTTTGTTTGTTAGCTGAAGAATTAGATGAAACAAAAAAGTCTCGTGACAGGCCAAGAGGAAAGGCACAAATGGAAAGGGATATAAAAGTCCACTAACACATTAAAGATGTATCAAAGAATGCAAGAGAACATATCTGTGGTCAGTTGAAGATGCTTTGAGCAGAGATAATTTCCCTGAATTATTATGTGATAACATTCTTCCTTCCAGTATACAAAGCTCAAAGTTAGGATTCAGATTCTTTTTTACCCTGCAAAGGCAAAACATTTCCAGGCCTTTTAACAGCCATCAGCTTGGTTTTCAAAGGAGCACAAACAGCCAGTTTGGTTGGAACAGGGGGACCAAGACTAGAACCAGAAAAAGGATGTAGGCAATTAATTAACTTCCATGTGACCTAAATTTGGTGTCAGGATTCATGGTCAGATGACAGCTCAACCCACAGGTTTGTAGCCCTCTGTTCCCAGCTCCTCTGTGTGTCCCAGTGTGTGTTGCCAACTCTGAACATTTATGACAGTGACTTGCAGGATATGTTGCTCACAACTGCCACTGGCACACTCTGAGCTGGGCTATTTCACCTTGGAAAATGCAAGCAGAGAGGTTTTAAGAGCCACACCTGAAACAGGGACATCAAAGAAAGGAGTACAGTTGGCAGAGGACTACAAAAGCCAAAGTCAGTGTAGAAAAATCTGATTATTCATATGATGAGAGCTGCCTCCCTCACTGTCAGTGAAACACAGGATTGTCCACCATCAGGCAGGTACTGCCTTCAAGTTCCTACAGGTCTCCTGCGCTCCTTTCCCTTTCCACCATGCAGGCTTTCCTTCATGTCAATCAACGTGCACCAAAAAAGCTGGGAGCAGAGAAAACTTGCAGCTGGTCACCCTCAGTCCCCTGATTTGTGCAGCAAACCTCCACCTTTGAAAGGTGACCTGCTGACTCCTGGCAGCCATGGAGCTGATTCAGAATCAGTCTCCCATTTGTATCTTGATGGAGTTGAAAATGAGAGTTGGTATCACAGGCATCAGTAACCAAGCTGTGCACATCAGAAGGACTTGGGACAATTCCTGCAGTAGAGGAGCAGCTCTTGTCTTTCTCTGGCTGTACAATCACTGAGGAAAAGTCACAAGGTCAGACACTCTCTGTGCTAGAATCAGTGGATCAATGTTCCTGTCACAAGGGGAAAATGGGATCAGGATCCCCCCAAGAAACCTCCACATCTCAATGAGAATGAGCAGCTGCTAGTTTGGCCTTTGGTCTCAGTTTTATTGCCAAGAATATAAAAAGAAATGTTCCAATCTTTTATCCCTTTTTTCCCCCAGCTGCTGACTCAAGTAACTTCCACCACCACTATCCCTTTTTGCTATCCCATAAAGCTCTACAGAGATAATAGCCTGATCTATAAAGTGAGAGCAACCCCCAGTCACCCAAGCATCTTAAGAAGAGGACATTCAATGCAGTCAGCCCAGATTTAGTGAATTACATTTTCATAGGAAGAACTGAGTATAAAGCAGACAGTGCAGGACAACAGCTGCACTAATGAAATCTTTAGTTACACCAGATGTCAGCTATGAAATGTAAGGAAGAGACACTTGCATCTTACTTTTTTCTTCTTTCCTCTGTTATCTGTGCCCTGCATTTTATTGTTTAAATGAAATTTCTGAATCATCAGGAGATTTTTGTGGTTGTATAATGGCTGGAGTCCATTCCTACCACCCTTGAATTTCACTGCAGGCATCTGGCATGAGCAGCAGAGCTCTGGAAGGAGTCCTCTGGGTTTAAGACCACCAAAGAGACACAGGCTGTAAAAGAGACACAACTACAGCTGGAGACCAGTGAAAAGGAAATATTATTAGTGGACATTTGTGAAGTCCTTTTTCTTTGGTCTGACTGTAAACCAGAATCAAAACTACTTAGGTAATGAAGATTTCAAAGCTCACCTTCAATAAAACCAGCTTTTCCTGGGTTGCATTTAGGACAGAGAGGATCACTGAGGAAAGACCCAAGTTAGGAGGGTTCAATATGTTCAAGTGTGAGCAGTGTTCCTGCAGTCAGCAGAACAAGCTGCTGGATAAAGACAGGTTTCATTGGAGACACTGCCTAGGTGGCTCAGCTTGAAGGAGGTGAGGAAAAGCACAAAAGAGGCACTAACACAAGAGATTTTCTCCTTTCAGACTCAACAGAGAAACAGTGACTGGCCAAAGGAATAACAACACATTGCACTGCAGACACATAGCCCAGCCACAAGTGCAAATCCAAATCAGGTGCTTAAAAAATGTTTGTGAAACATTTGGAGGAGACAGCCAGAATATTTCTCACAGAACTTTCCTTCATAAAAGGATACAACTCTGTTAAACTTTCCATGGAAAGAGATTTTGATGTTCCTAACATGGAGGAGGGTTCTCTAGTCCTCAGGAAAAAGGAATTTGATCAAAAAACTTTGGTTTTTCACTTTGAAATAGAAGTCATTGCTTTTTGTGAAAGCATGTGAAAGAGCCACTGGTTTGCACGGACTTGTCTTCATTCCAGGGCAGAATAAAGAGAAATTTCAGCTATCTGGAAGTTGTCATGAGATGGAGGTGTCATTGCTGGGACAAAGAAAAATTTACTTGAGAGCACAAACTCAACATTGCCACTACAGCCTGTAAGGGGAGTCCCATGGAATCCCTACAACTTCCCAGCCAACTTTACACTTTACCAACTGCTTTCAAAAACCCTTTGATTTGTGCTTTGGTAAAATGCACAGTCATGCTCACACAGTTAAGAGAAGGAATAAATGCACTTTTCTTTCCCAACCAAAAAAAGAATTTTTTTGAAAAAACAAAAAATGTTTTAAAAGGAAAATCAACTTACAGAGGCTGCTGCAGTGCTTCCAAAGAATGGCAACATAGGCTTATTGGTCAAAATTATAATTTTTTTTTAGTAGAATATTTCAGTCTAGCTGCAGCTATTGCCTCCAGAAAGGGATACAGGTGTGCTTTTAAAAGACCAGTAATACCCAGTGCATCAAAACAGTGATTTGCACAGGTTCTTCTGACCCTTGAAAGCATTCATCTATGCTAAAAGGCAGCACTACAAATTAATCTCATATGAGAAAGAGCACAATAAAACTGATAGAGGAGGTCATGGATGAATTATTCCTCTACAGGAAATTTGAGTGATCCTAAGATTAAGAAAATAAAGTCCAACATCTCAGAAAAGGAGAGTACTCTCAAACAGATTTGGAAAAAAAAGTCCTCAAATGAAAACCATGTTGATAATAAGTAGCATGCTGGTGCAAATACTCTGCCTAACTTCTTCTGTGCAATTAGAGACTGTGTTGAAAAGCAAACTTCTGCTTTGCAAAAGACAGATAATTTAGACCATGCTTCTGCATCCACATTCCGGAGTCTTTGGCTTCTCCATGAGAATGGGAATGAGGAGCAGCAGCTGCAGATCAGCACAGCTGTGACAGTGGTGGTACTGAGGGGTGCCTGGCCATGAGCTGCCCACTGGATCCTCCACCCCTCTAAACCCAGGTCTTTGACCCAATAGAAGAATGCAAAGATCCCTCTGGAGCCTGGATGTAATTATCACCAAAACATTCTCAAATTCTTTTTTTAAACACTGTTTCAAAAAACTTTCCATATTCTAAACTTACATGGGACAGCACTGGGTTGCAGCCCCAGTTTTCTAATCCTTAACATTTTGGCTAGCAAAAGTTCTAATCCTGTACCAAAATGTCTCCAGAAAGTTTTAAGCATTTAAGTTTTATATGTTCTTACAGTTTACTTAGGATTACTATAAGCATAGCTTCTTATAAACATTTACATACTTTGGCTGTGCTAATAAAGTGTATCCTCACTTTTTTTTTTTTATTGGGGAGCTATAAATTTGTAGAGAGCGAGAAAACCTACAACAACAATGGGGGTAGTGTGCCCAAGCCAAAGGAAATTCATATATGAGGAAACAATGGGAAGTTGGCAAAAACAACATGAAGCAAAAAGGGAAGTTTATTGGATACACGCAAAGAAAAGACCACCCTATGTGTGTGGTATATATTTGTGCTAAGTCTCACATCTTTTCTGTGATATTTTTTCTTTACAAGGTTCTAAGCTGTTTTTTATGAGATGAATAAAACACACAAGAGCAAAGTCTCCAGCAGTTAAAGGGCAGTAGTAGATGTCTCTGCTATGCATTTGCTTCTAACAGAATTCCCATTCACTTTCCTTGAGCAAATCAAAACCGGTGTTGGAAAAAGTTCTTTGAAGACCAATGACCCAAATTATCCTTTTGCAAAGGAAAGAGGTATTCAAAGCTTGGAAACCTGCCTCCAAACATATATGCACAAAATGCAGTGTTGAGCAAACGAAGTGCACAGTAGTTCCTGCCCAAATCCTGCATGATCCTGAGCTCAAACTGAGAGACTTCAAAGGGCTCCACATCCCACACTGCCTGGCACCACCCCGGGGGAGTTTGCTCAGTTCACCTTGGAGGTGCAGCATTCTCCCTCATTTGAATCCAGGTAATTGGTTTGATGTCTCAACAACCATTTTCAAACCAAGTTCCCCCAATATTAGTGAGAGCCTAGCTCTTGTCTTCTTCTCTTCTCGTACCATTTATCATCTCTAATTGAATCACTAATTACACTCCCCAACCCAACTCCTGTTTTTCTGCTCTTCTGTTTTGCTCTTCTGCTCTCCCCTCTCTGTGAGGGCAGTTTTAAGTTATGCACATGGTTACATTCTAAGGATGTGGTAAATCCAACAGGCTTCAGTTACTTCTTGTAAGGCCTCGAAACCTGTCAGTGGTGAGGGAAGGATGCTGGCCTCCAATGTGTGGGAGAAATGACTAAAATTAAGCACATGACAAAAATTAGCAGAAGAAAAAAGGAAGCTTCAACACATGGAAGGAATTTTGGTGGAACAAATAAGATTTGCTGGACCCTTCTCATATGATTCAACGATTCTGTTGTTGCACTGCAAGATGTAGTAATGGAAAACAGAACTGTTAGAAGGTGGGAGGTAAACTGAAAACAAAACAATATGTTACCTTACAGTGGAGGAGAGGTGAGGGTTACATGTTTATGGTGCATTAAAATGCTTCACTCATTTGTCAAGATAAAATCCATCTTAAAACCCTTTCATTCTTGTTGTCTTACATTTAAGGTATTAGCAGAATTCTGCATTTTACAAAGTAATCCAAGATCTACTCAGAAGAAAGGATTGCTGTCCCTTTCTTGCCCATGAATCTTGAGATGCAGAGTCTGAGCAGAAATTCAACTCTGGCAAATATCTACAACAGGTTCAGGGTGCTGTAAACTCTGCTAACTCATGGCTATGAAGAAGGCATGTCACCACATTTCCTGACAGGAGGGTCTCAGCTATGAACACAGCTTTAATTTTCTACAGCAGGGTTCATTAGCTTTCATTTTACTGCATTTGTACCACTTTACAGTTTACATTTCACACCACTGTGTTAGGAATCCTTCAGTATTTGTGGTTCTTGTAGAAAGGATTTGGCTCTGCTAGTCAGACACTAAACTGCAATCAGACCTTTCACCTTAAAGGCAAAGTTTTCTAATTGTGATAGGAGGAAAAATTTTAAAAACACATTGAAAACTGAAGATGCAGGCACTAATTAGGCACTGGAGAAAGTCTGGTGCTCCTCTTATGAGGGATCCTAAGTGCATCCAATTCCAAAAGGCTTAAAACAGCACAGAATGAACCACCTTCAAGTGAAATGGATGAGAAATCAAATTAAAATAATTCAGTGGTAATAGTATGGTTTTCTCTTGTCTAATGTTTAGGCCGGTGTTGCTATTAAGTGAGCCTGGAAAGACAATTCTAGAAAAAATCAGGATAGGCATTCTCATCCTGCTGTGCTTGTCCAGGGCTGAGATCTCACTGGGTTCCTGTGTTTGGCCCTCTGGAAGCAGCTCTTCCCCAGGTTCACTGAACTCCACTGAACTGAGTGTGCTGCTGTTCTGTGTCTGTTCCTGGCTTCCCCATTGCATGCCTGAGGCACAAAATCTGCAGCAGACATCCCTCCTGGCAGGACAAAAAGTGGCAATGAAAGCAGAAGAGCACACAGCTTGAGGAATCTTTCATCTTCATCTTGGAGAAGGACAAGCAAAACAAACAAATCATGTTCTGAACAGTCTCTTGCTTGTCATTCTTCTCTAATGTCTTCTCTCACTCCTTAGTGCCTGGACAGGCAGCTCAGACATGCTCTGAACTGGAACAAGAGTTTGGGAGAGTGTACACAGATTCTTGCAGCTCATGATGTCTTTAGCAAATAGCAGTCCCTGGTTCTGTTTTCTCTGCCCTTCTGTGGCCCCATGCTCAGAAGCTGTGCTGTTCCACAGAGCAGGAGCTGTGTGGGTTTGTTCCAGCAGGAATTCCATAAGGATGCAGAGCTGGGCACTGCTGTGCCAGCTGGCACTGGTGGTGCTGAACTCATGCCTTAGTTTCATGAACAGTGAAGGTGAGGGGAAAGGAAACAGCAGAGCTCTCAAGCTGAGATCTCTAAGAAGGCCTGTGCAGAGCAGGTAACTGAGAGGTGTGTAAAGCCCTGCCTGAGGCTGGGTACTCCATAGACAGGTGAGTGCAGCTCCTCTGTAGGAGCAGAAGGTCAGACTGAAGTAAATTCTTGCTGTTACCTAGTTAGTTCACAGTGATCTGTAAAGGGTCTCCAAGTGCTCCATCCCTGACCCCTGCAGTGTGCTTTCTGATCCTACCCCCCTGCAGTGCCTGGATGAGAATGAACTGCAGAATGGAACAGAGGCTCTTGCATCCATTCAAGACTGAAGAACCTACAGAGCCCCCTTAGCACACTTCAACCAGAGAACGTACAAAGGCTTTTCCATTGACCTCATAAGAAGCTGGATCAGCCCCATAGGAAAGGCTTCAGCACAGCAAATACAATTTCTTGCCATGATTGTACTAGGTTTGCCAGAGAGATTAATTCCAGACATGGTGGGTTAGTCAAAATTTGGATTTCCACCGCACCCACGCAAAATGAATGGTGAGAGGTTTCCTCCTGTTCCCCCTTCCCTGCCCAGCAGCTCTGCCACCTGCAAGAGGACAAACCTTGAACTAACACAGACACAGTTATATAAACCAACATTCCAGTTAATAGTCACTTTGGAAATTCCCAAGCTATGAGCTGTCCTGCAATCTAGAAACTGTGGTTTCCAGACATGAGCTAAAATCCCAAACCACTGCACAAGGAGTCATTGCGAACATTTCTGTGTCATTGTTTCAAAACAAAGCTTGTAATATTTTAATGCCATGACCACAAGAGCTTGTCTGCTGCAGCATGTAAAGACTATGCAGGGAGTTAGGAAAGCACTCCAGCTTCCAGCCTGCCCCACTCATTGACAAGTCCATTGGGAATACTGGGGAAAGAGTGCCACAGGGGGCCAGCTCCTGCCTTACCTAGAGCAGCAACAATAAATATGCAGGGCATGATAAAGACTCCCAGGAAACACTCTCACAGATCCCTTCTCACAGGTGACACCAGGATCAGTGGCGGCCCAGAGTGTGGGAGGCACAGGCTCTTGGCCTTCTTCAGTCTCTTGTTTAAGCTTGTATTCCCACCTTGCAGCCAGGATTAACTCTCCCTGTTCCTGTAGCCATGCTGTGGTGCAATGAACCATGCCAAGCTCTCTGGATCTTCAGGACAGTGAGCAGAAGCACCTGTACAGCCTGGAGGGGGTGTCCTTGTCTCTACTTTCTGAACACTTCCATCTCATCTTAAAACTCCAGAGGTCACAATTGTTCACACCCAGAATTTTACAGCCACCAACTCTGACAGGCAGATCTGCTTTGATTCCTTTTGCAATTTTTTCCTGGATTTCACCTTCTTAGGGAGTTTCATCTTCAGTGTTGAAGAAGAGCAGGTTCCACTTTGCCATGTGGAGTAAAACCCACCTGAGACAAAGGCTGCTGGGACAAGGACTGTCATTTGGCTTCTCCCCTTCATTCTCCTGTAACTCAGTGAACTCACAGGTTTCCTTGCAGGAATTCCTTTCCTGATGTGCTCCCTTAACAACTGGCTTCCTAAACTGTGACTTCTGAGAACCAAGGAAATGACTACATTTTGGATGGCCATTTGAAACCTGAACACCTAGCATGGATGGGTGAAAGAATCACCAATTTATTTTGTTGCCTGATGATTATTTCTAGCTTGAGTCAGGAAAGCCAGAACCCTGAGAAGTGATACACCAAGGTAAAAAGGGAAGGGCCAGAACAGAAGAAACTAATCCAAGAACAATTATTTTGTCTGTCCTTTCTGAAGTAATAAAATACAACTAAAATTTTCTCACATCTAATTCCACAGGAGAATGCACATGTCTGCAAAAGTAAAAATCCCCAAGTATTTCAGCCCACAAAGATTCCAGGAAAGTGACAAGAGTTTGACTGAGTCAGGATAACACAAACTATTAACTTTCTGAAGTTTCAGGACATAGAAAGAATTCCAAATTTTGCTTGATCAGCTGAAACAATTTAAGGAATAAGTTTCTCTAATTTTATTGCCAGAACTTTAGCAAAGAATTTCATGTCAACATTAAGTAGAGATAGAGCTGTATAATAGAAGACATTATGAGTCCTCCTCCATGGCTTTCCTAGTAAGGTGATACTAGCCTTGGAGAACAAAGCATCTTTCAACTTTATAGAAATCTGGAGGCTAAGAGAATGCTAAAGATTTAAAACAGATTCGAGAAAAAATCAGGTTGGAACAGAAGCTTTACTTGTTTTCATATTAGAGTAGCTTTTCTCACTTTCCCCTTCCCAGGTTAGTTCACCCAGACTGCTTTGCAAAGCTGAATTAATTTTCTGCAAGGCAACACTTACAGCTCTCACCAGATATATTTTAGATGCTTTCATACTGAAATGTGCTTCAAACACTTGTGACATTTGGTCATGCCAATCTGTGATATTTATGTTCACCTGGAGAAAACAATTAAGATCAATTAAACAGGGGGTGGATGCTCCTGCTTCATTCTCTTTAACAGAAAGAACTCACCAGCAGTCAAGTGAGACTGAATATTGCACAGGCCAGCTGGGGCTACATAAAATGGTGCTTGTAAGTATTTGCATGGGGCAGTGGGGAGAGCTTTATATAAGTAATGCCCCTATAAAAATGCATCACAAGCTGAAGAAAGCAGATTTTGGCAAGTAACATCACCCTTAAGGAAACTTTTGCTGACAATGCACAGTCTCACTGGGATGGATGTGGTTGACCAGTAAGCCCAGTCCAGTCCCTGACAATTGTCCCTGGCTGGAATCTGCAACTATTTAATTCTTCTTCTACAAAAATGACAAAAATGCTTTAAAGCTGGAGACTAGAATAATAAAACCATGTAGGTTTCTACAGAGAAAGTGTGTTTTGGGGGATCCTTTGATATGCTTTGTTTATTGTAGCAAGCAGCTGTAAACCACAGTCTATTTTGGTTTTTGTCTGATCCGAGTTGCACATCTGGCTGTCAGGGTTAGTGTCAGCTTGGTGGAGGACTCCTCCAGAGATGTGTGCAGGAGAAATATGTGTATTCTGCAGCATGGTGTGCAGGTCTGGGATTTCTTTCCTTCACCTTTCAACCTTACACTGAAGGAAGGCTCTTAAGTAAAGCACAGTGGCTCAGGAATGGCAGCCAAGGTTTCCAGCTAAGCCCAAAGCTGCTCAGTTACTCACAAGACTTCCAGAAAAGCTAGCATGTCCCTTTGGTCTTTGACCAAACCCTTCTTTGTGTGCCCATGGTCAATTAAACAGCACATTTCAGTGGTCAGCCCTGAGCTGTGTCCCCACAGGTCCTGTGGAAATGCTGGAGGCATGGAGGGACTTGGAGTGTCTGAGGGCTCACAAAGGGGCACAGCCCACAAACAGAAGATGGTGAGGAGCTGCAGCACAGACACACCAAGAGCTATTTCTAGAAAAGCATTCACATCCTCAAAGCCTGGAACTTACATGTGAGTCCCCAGCTGAGAAACTTGCAATGAAGGTTGCACACCTGCACACAGCCTCTAACCTTCACATTGCTCTCAGTGTCCTGAGCCCTCCCAGGGCTCCACAAACACCAGGGTCCCACCTCCACCCACACCCACCTCAGGGTGCCCTGACAGCACTGTAATTCTGGGAACTCCTTTGCAAACAAAGGTGCTGGTTTCTAAGGAGAACACTGTTGGTTTTGAAACCTGGGCTGTTACATTCATGCTTAACGCATGGATTTGGAAAATGGAATTAAGACCAAAAATGTATTTTGAATGTGCTTCATTTAGTTTTAAAGCTCCGTGCAAACCACACAATCTGTTTGGGGTTTATAACACAAATTTTGGCGTTTTTGACCCAAGGATCAAAAAGGCAGAATACTGAATATTTTATGTATGTACAGAAGAGCTGTAAATAGGCCCTTTCTATCTTATGAGGAAAGGTTCCTCAAGTGCTTGATACTCCATGGTATTTACTTCTGTAAATATTTTAACTCCTAAATTTTGGACTGTTACAACTATTTTCTTATAGTAACCAGTAGAAATTATTGCCTTTTATATCCAGATATGAAAAGCAAAACAAGTGACACACTGTGAAAAAATTCAATAATACATGTTGCAAGAAAACTATGGAAATGGCAGAGGATGGTGCCAGCCCCAATGCCAGGGTGCAATGTGCTCCAGACATTCCAAATTCTCTCCCATTGAGAGCAAAGACAGAAAGAGTGCACAAGGAATCTGCCATCCTTTGGAAACTCTGGTGAATGCTGCAGGAAGCTGGGCCTTGCTAAGACATCTTTGAGCACAGATTTGCCATCCCTGTGGCCAGGAGCACCTGACTGAGCAATCACAAAATCATTTATTAATGAAAGCCAGGTTAAGGTGAAGTGCAAATAATAGAATGTATTAATCACATCTGCAGTTGATGATGCACTTAGATGTTTGCAAAGTAAAAAGTGGAGAAATGAAAGAATTCTACTTAATTGACTAAATTGACTAAATGAAATCAAGAGGGTTTTGAGAGAGACCACAGAAACACTGACAAATTAATCCCTTTGGTTCTCTCTGTTATATTGAACCTGTGACTGCCTGATTCCCCTGTTCCATCAGGTGAGTTTCTCACTAATATTTCTGCCCTGGACTATTTTGTTGGGAGCTTGCAGTGAGAGGCATTTAGGCTGCACAGACGTTTCTCTCTACAGCCTGGTCTTTACCCAAAGGGAGAGCAGAAACAGGAATGAGGCAGTGTTCTCCCTACCCTCTAAGAATTAAACATGGTCCTCAGCAGCTACTGCTTCCCTCAAGCCTGCTGCTCACAGGAAGACAAGGCTGGTGGTACTCTGATAACACTTTTTGCACAATCTATCTCCACTTCAGGATAGAGAAAGCACATGATGAAGCAGAATCCTCCTCCTCATTCCCAGAGAGGCTACAGAGAATTATCCTGCTGCTCTGAAGGACTGCAGGTCACTGTCACAACCTAAGGCTTAGATGTGGGGAAAAAAGTCCAACTTGTTTAGATTTTTCAAGACAGGAGTTGCATCCTGGGGAACTGAATGGGTTTTCCCATCTGTGAAATTCAAGGAATAGAAACACTTAACAGTGGCATCAGGGTATTTGATACTTTTATAGTATCAAATACTAAAAGTTCAAGATGAGCAGATGAAAGTGTTTGGTAAAGAATCTTCATTTACTATCATTTAAATGCAATGTGACAGACTTAACTGATTTGCAGAGTCTCCTGGTCCCTTGTGGATCTCTAACCACCTGCCTAAAACCAGACCTGCTGAGGAGCAAACGCTAAGCAGAAAACAACAATTCCATTTTGGCATCAAAACCTGGAGACAGCATCCATCCCAAGGAATATAATTTGTCCAGGGATTACACTGCTTTGCACAAAAACCTCTGCAAAAATCAGCACGAGATGATGAAAGGGAAATGAAGAGAGGTCCAAATAAGAAACATTTCCTGAAACACTGGAAATTTTAATTTTCCCTAGAACATCATAGCTACCTCAGCAAAATTTTAGCTAAGAGAACAGCTTTGTTAAGTAAGACTCAAATTAGGAAGGAACCCCATTCACTCCATCAGTTCTTTTTCCCCTTTAGCTTGGTTTACCATCCTAAGATTTTACTTTTGCAAGGTAAGGATGAAGCAAAATCCCAGTAAAAGTGTAACAGAGACATTGCCAAGGCTAGCAAAACTCAATGAATCCTGAAGATTTTTCTGTTCCAATTCCAGCTTATAAATGGCCAACTTTTCTGGGCCACCTGCAGGCCTAAGACAATTTATATCCATGGAATTACATCAGATCTTTAAACACCATTTTCATGAAAATAAAAAAATGCATAAAATTTAGGCTTAGCAAAACTTCTCATAGCCAGCTATATCACCAAAACCAACCAAAGCAGGTGTCTTTCACACTTCCTAATATGTGGTGACCTTTCACTGTTCTACAATGTATTTAGGTTTTTTTAATGTTCTCTTTTCTGCCACTTCCTGACCTCCTCTATATCTCAGCAGAGAAGCAGGGAATAAGATTTGTTCAGGATAGAGTAAGAAATGACCTGGACATTTATCCAAACCACAAGCCAAGATGCCTGTGGCTTGACAATGTCTGGTTAATATTTTTTTCCACGTTTTGACTCACATTGGAAGTAAAAGTGACAAAAACTCAACTGAGAGAAGCCTTTCTTTGAAGATTCCCTTTGTGACTCTGTGCAGCTGTGAGCCTCCAGACTGCCTGGATATCCCATGCACCCAAGGCTTTGTGTAACACAGCAAATAAAACAGGACACACCTTGTTTCTTTGAAGTAATCCCTAAGGGATCAAAATCCTCACTTATAAAGCACAGGATGACACAGTTTGTGAGCATTGCTCAGTACAGACCCACACTCAAAATTCTCAATTGCCTCAATAGAACAGCAGTTTAGTTTTATGCTAAACTGGTAGTTTAGTCTTATCTTAAAATCAACAGTCAGAATGGAGTTTATATTTTCAATTTTCAGACATGTCTCACCTTTCCCTAATGAATATTCTGCTTTAATGAGTTGCTTTTGCTTTCAATTCCAATGAATTTGGTTAAAGAAATTGCAGTGTGTAAGTGCAAGGGAGCCTAGTTCTGTCCAACATGATATTTATTGGCATGAGGGTGCCACCTATTGTCATGACAATTGATGTGAGAAAACCTTCAGCAGAGGTTTTGCAGAGCAATGCCCTGCTCCTTCCTACCTTAGATCACTCACAATCCTTTATGATTCCATTTTGGCAAAATTATGTTTCTGTCTATCATACACAGTCTGGTCACACGGGGATTGCTTGTTCCAAGATGTGTTCATGTTGTGGAATGTGGTGATTGCAAGATCATACAAGTATCAAAGTAGAACCCTCATGCTTGACCCTCAGCCCCTGGTCTGCTATAGCCATCACTAGGATAACAAAGCAGGTCCCAAAAGCACCTGTATTTAGGATTTTTCAGTACAAACATATGTATTTGGCAAAAAAAAAAAAATAAAACATACCAAGCACTTTACTTTTTCATGATTACTGAAGTTTTGAACTTCAATATCTAAATTCTATCAGGTACCCAGTTTGGGGACAGGCTAGGGACAGGCTTAGAAGTGGAAATAGCAAGAGAACAGCTCTGCTTAAATACCTGAAAATACTACACCACCTCTGGAATTTTAAAGTGCATCCCAAAAGGATTGTTCCATTTCTTTGACCACCAGCAGTCTGTAACCATGCAAAGTGTAGTTCTCAGCTATAAAAGTGATTATAGCTTACTATAATGCTAATATAACAATAACAACAATATACCAGTTTTTCCTTTAGTGTTTTAACTTTGAAGATGAGTTTTCAGTTTACCAGCAGCTCAAATTAAATATTTCATATAGAAACTACTCCTAAATATGTAGGGAAATGAAAAGTTGTATAAACAAGTGCAATGTATGAAATGCAAGCCCAAGAGTTCATTTTTGTGGACACCCACCTTTACAGATGGTCTTCACTTCAGGGTGTGGACACTCACCTTTATCCAGTGCTGTGATGTCAAACTGTCCAGCTGCTGCTTCAAGGAAGGAAACACCAATTTCTAGGCCTGCTGTTTTGGAGGCCTTTATGTCAACCAAAAATAAGGCAGAATAAACACTGGACTGGGAGTCAGTACATCCACATTTTCTTCTTTGGAGGCATTTTTAATACTAGCATTATCTTAAAGTAGATTTGTGGGAAATGCACCAAGACACCACAAAGCCAGTCCTTCATATAAAATATACTCACTGGATTGCTGTCCTAGGATATTCCAAGCTTTTACCATTTTTCAGAGATACCAGGACACAGATGGATGTTCAGATTTATTTGGTTTGGTATGGGTTCATGTGAGGTTTTGAGTTTTCAGCTTAAGGCCATCCCAAAGAAAACTTACCTAATCTGAGGTGACGCAGGGCTGTCTTTTCCTGGGCACGTAGGTAGAGGAAAACAGACCATCAAAGGTAGAATCAGGCTGCAAAATACAAACAGCACTGCTGTTAACTGCTAGTTGAAGATCATTTGAGTAGCCATGACCCTAAAAGACCACAGCTCTCAGTTTAAAATGCCAAGGCTGTGATTAGTGCCACCACTTTTTCCTCCCAACTCCGAATCCCAAAGACCCGCAAGACTTTGGTTCTTACATGTGCCAGCCATGGTTACTGTAAATGCAGTATTTGTTCCAGCTTCTCGTCCAGTGTGCAAAGAAAAAGAAATTGAGTTAATTTTCAGAGTAGCAGGAGAAAGAAGAAAACATTATTATAATTTGGCTGCTATTTGTAGAATTATTTTAGAATTTTTTAAAAGCCTTTTTACATTAAAAAGGGGGATGGGGTGGAAAGAGAATAATAAAAGAAATCCCTAGTTCCACATTTGTGTCCCCTCTAATCCAACTGAAACTGGTACAGATTATTGATAAATCACAACAATTCTTACCTGTGAGCTATAACATTTTTTTCACATATAATGGCACATGAGACCCAAAATAAGTCTGGGGACAGGACCCTCTTCACAATTTGGAGAATATTTCTAAGGCAACAAAGAAAAACCCTTTGTTTAGACTAAGCAGCAGCAAACACACATTTCCTCAGCTGGTAACACGTTCAATGAACTTGCTGACTTGTCACTGATCAACACATTAGATTAAAGGCTTATTTGTTGTATCCTAAATGAGTGAGTTTAATGAAAACAGCTGTTCTAGTAACACACCAAAACCTTTTAATTTGAGCAGCTAATGGGACTCCTAAGGCAATGCCAAAGAACACAGCTTCACTGGGGAAGCCACATTGCTCCTTTGCAGTCACCTCTCCAAAAATAAAACAGGGATTAAAATAATCAGATTGAGAACTTTGTCTTGGTTCCTGCCAATAAATTCCTCTAGGTTACAGCAGATGCTTCCAGCAGACAGAGGTGACCACAGTGTAGAATAATAGGAGCAAGGATATTCCACAAGGATATTCCCAGAGGTCCAGACTCCACAGCTTTTCCAGAAGAGTCACTGGGATTTCAAAACAGCATCATGCATTTAGATTTTAAAAATCAATAAAGGTATATGAACAAAACAAATTTTATTGGAATTTATCCTGGCATAACTGGATCCACCTTACTGAACTATGGAGTTCTGTCACTGAAAATGTGCAGAGAACACCCTAAAGCTGGGCTCAGTGGTAAAGCTCTATCTAAGTCCCAACAGCACAAGGTGCTTGCTCAGATGGACACAAAGTGCTTTAAAACCTTTGCTTTAGGACACTTCCCCTCTATAGTATGCCTGGCTACCTCACTCCCACCACCCAGAAAACCACACATCCCTTCAACAGAATTAAATATTCTTGGTGCCACAGCTTATAATTAGCAAAAACACTGAGAGAAGGAAAAAAAAAACCCTAAACCAAACTAAATCCATCCAAAAGCACTTGGTAAGAGATCCATGCTTATTTAGCATTCCCTCTGTTGGCAGCTAAATGCATATTATTGTCAGGTAGTGTCCATGTGTGTTTGGCTTTATCAGTACTGCCAGCTCTTTCTTTTCCCCATCCTAAATTCCATTTTCCTCTTCAAGAGAGCATGGAAAGGAACACAGCAAGAAAGCAAACATGGACTCTGACTCTTACAACATTTCCATCCCTTGACATTCAACATGCAGTTGTATACCACTGGGTTTCCACTTGCACTAAAGTTATTCTCTTGGCAAAGGCCAGCTTGGAGCTGCCTAGTGAAAAATCTCTCCTTTGCTCTGCTTTGCCCACCTCCTTACCTTCAAAAGCCAAAACTCACAATGTGCTGCACAAAGGGCACACTCAGTGGCTCCAGTAGCTGGCACTGCATGTTCTCCCTGGAGGCTGAGTATTGCCATCAGTTCCCCTCCTCATCTGGGGCTTCTACTGGACTGACACTGATTGACACTGGCCATTGTCACACCTGAACAGACATGAAATGGCACCAGAAAGGTGCCTCTGAACAACATTTCCAACTAGAGAGAGGGAAAGAATGGTCTTATTCTTGCACTAATTCCTGACTGAAAATGTGACCACAATGAATCTGAAAATATGACCACAGCTTGTCTCTCATATAAATATCACTTGAGAGCTGAAAGCCACCTGGCTGAGAGCCACCTGGCCAAGGACCTTTCACAACCAGAGAACTAGAAAGAGTTGTAAATGTTAAAAATGCAGTAATAATCTATGGTAATGCACAATACCTAACATGCAGAAACTGGAATAAAATCCTGAGCTCCCCATAGCCAGCTTCTTCCTTTCTATGTGCAACAGTCACACTCTGTGCTCCCTCCAGGTCTGTGTTCAGCAATCTGACAGGGAGAAGGATTGCTCCAGTCCACCTCTGCTGGACTTGCCCCATGTCCAGGAGCCAGCACCTGGCCTTTGTGCCAGCTATGCCCAGAGAGCAGGGCCAGGGGAGCACAAGTGGGAAGGGAGGCAATAGATGCCCCAGGCAGGATGCCCCATTCCCACTGGGATGTGTGACACTGGCTGATGCTCCTGCTGATGGCAGCACACAGAACTTGTGCTGTTCATTCTCACAGGCCAAGCTTTCCCTTCACAAACTGGGAGGAAGTTCTAGCAGAAAGGCACAGAGGAAGAGCTCCATGCTGGTGTCAGTCCTAATTGTAGTAAAGCCTTTGTACCATTCATTGGATACTCTCCAGTGCTATTACAGACTGTGAAGTCTGTACTGTACTTTTGATTTGAAATGCAGCAAACCTTTAGCCATGCCCAGGTACTCACTTGGTGTCTAAACTCACACAATATCAAATAAAAGCATCCACACTGGGTCTGACTTCTGCTGCTCTCAAAGTCGGTCATAAAAATGATCCAAACTGAAGGTAAAGGAGCCTCACCTGGCAAAATTCCCTCAGTCTCTCATTAGGTATAGTACAGGACATGATAAATTTTCTTCACATAAACGGTGAATAATCTGCTTAGCAGTAATAACAAGAAATGCAAACACTTCCTGAGCCAAAGGCAGACTAATACTATGCTGGCAAGCCCATCTCCCCACCTTAGTTTGGGAATGGTTAAACCAGCATAAAAGTGTAACACCAGTGGATAAAGCCTGTAGCAGGCTGTACAGCCAAGAAGTAATATTTTAATTCATGTGGGGAAACATTTTTGTGTGTTGCAGAGACCAAAACTCAGCTCTAAAGCCCCATGGGAGAGCTGATCTGGAAAGGCTGGATAATTCTGTCTTCGTTGCCTCATGGAGCTGGAGTACAAACAGGTGACGTATTGTGTGTTCTGGACTTCTCTTTGGAAAACTGGGCTCTGAACCACAAACATTTGTACACAGTCTCACCCTCTCAGCAGGGCCATCATCTGTTTAAAAAACATAAGTGCAGGAAATTCGGTGTGACAAGAGGATTGTCACACTCATGGTTTTTTGCTACTTATTCTGATACTGGATGAGCATTTTCCAAAAAAAGGCAAAAGTTAAAATAAAAAAGAGAATCTTGAGAATTTCAGTGTTTCTTTTAGCTCCACAGAGCTCTCAGTTCTTTTAGTCCACAGAATGACAGACAAAAACTTGGAAATATGAACCCTATGTTGTTTTTGCTTAAAAATATTGTATAACTCTCTTTACTTTTGAAGCCTTGCTCATAATATTGCAGACATCAACTTGTGATTTAAGAACCACTAGAACATTAAAACTGTAGATTGCTCCCCTGCATATTCCATAGGCTATGATCAAAATACTACATTCATCCTATCCATGTATTATTTTCCATGCAATATTTTTTTCTGCCTGGAAAGAACCTCCATTTCCTTATCTGTGAAACTTTTTCTATAAACAGATACAGTGAAAGAATTAATTTTAAAAACAAACATAATTTTTCTGGGGAATTATCTGTTTGCTTGAGTACTTTATATAATTAGGCAAGTCAGTTCAAATTGTGCAGATTGTTTTACATACACACAGTTGCCTTTGTGAGTAATATGGATATAATTCAAGTTAGAGAGCACACTCAGTGCTGACTGACAGCCCAGTTTTCACTGAGTTTTGTTTTCTTGTGGACATTTGCCCTGTGTGACTTGTGAGCCATACACAGAAAGAACATTTGTTTAATGTTGAGAAATGATCTGCAGATTTTTACCATCCCCTGTGGCTCAGCAAAGGTAGCCTGGCACTCCCTGGATTTTGCAGTTTGTATGGAGTGCATTGCATCCTTCTCCACAAAGTACCACACTAATGACCTTGCCTGCTTGTTCCTGCCAAGCAGCAGTTGGCAAGTGAGGAACACACTTCAGTGAGCAATGCCTTGAGCTGATGACATTTTTACCCTTAAAATTCCATTTTTCATCTGACTTGAGTTGACCAAACCAATCAGTATGGGAACAAGAACATCACTTTGGATGCTTCAGCACAACATCATAGCAAACAGGGAGCTGCACATACATATCCAACCTAAGTCTGGAGATTCTCACTTCATTCCTAAACCTTGTAAGCAGCTCCCAGCATCTTACACCCAGCCAGCAAACCATTTCCCTTGATGAGTTAATTTCCTGGTGTTGTAATAAGCCTATTTTTTAACCACAGAAAGGGAATCACAGCCCCTGTGCAAAGGGATCTGTGAGACACCTTTGGGATCTGTGTTACCTGTGAGGCCCATCCTACAGGAGCCCACACTGGAGCCATGCTGGCAGTGTGTGGATTACTACTGCCCACAGTTTAACCTTGCTCTGCCATGCACTGGTGGCAGTCAAGTTTGAGCAGCAGGAGCTGCAAGTGTCCCTCCAGGTCTTGGGGCATAGATAAAGCTTCACTGACTAAACAGTTTCAGGTGTTTTAGGACTCCCTTATCACAGAACTGTTCCTTCAGGACACTTCACAAGGCATCAGGAACATCTCCAATAGCTGTGATTAAGAATACCTGCCCACATCCTCTGCTTCTTTCCTATGTGGATGGAAATCCAGCTGATCTTGCCAAGTTTCAGTGGTATTTATCTCCTCTGGGCTGGCTGGATCAAAAATGACCTTGTGTATATCCCAAAGTCCCATTTTTCACCTGGTCACACCAGGCTCCACCACTCAATGAAAGTCTCATTGATTTGATGTATCCTCCACAGATCCCCATGCATTTGAGAAAGATGGTGATCTGAGCTGTCATTTCTGGGCTTCTACCTTAAGATTAAAGTATATTCACAAATTTGTATGCATTTAGATGGGAGGAAAAGCTTATGCTAATTTTGAATCCTGTAACTGCTTTCCCATCTGCTTGTATTTAGCAGCGTGCCATGCCCTGGAATGAGTGGATTCCAGCAGGCTGGTGTTCCTGGCAGCAAGCTGAAGCCTGCTCCAAACTGTTTGCAGGATCAGGGCTTTCTCCTCTGGAATGCATCGCTGTAAAGGAGCACAGTTTTCAAATAAGGCATCTGCATTCAGGCACTGACACTCACTGGAGACTCTTAAATGCTTCTTTTATGTAACTAAAGGTCAAACAGAACCTCCAAATGTGGAATTTCTGACATCCAATTAAGTAGCCCACATTAAAAATTGGGCCAGTGTTTAATTATGTCTGGAGAATACATGAGTTCAGCTGAGACAATTCACACTCACCTCGTGTTTCTCAGTGTTTTCGATGGTGGAACTGAATAAATATTCTTCTGCTCCACAGATGCACTGGATCAAGGTTTAGCTTGTTACACATAAAAAATAAATCAGCTCATATTTCCTTGACTTCATTTTTCCAGCTTTGTCATTCTGTCTAGGAGCACACTGCACGGTCAAGCCAGGCATGGCTATGCATGTTAATAACCCCTGGAACACTATGGATATTTCTGTGCAAACCCCTTTTTATTTTTTCCAAATAAACAGTCAAAGTGCACCTGGTGAAAGATACTTTTCTTTCTCTTTTTTAAATTTTTTTTAAACTAAAGCCTGTGTTTCAAAAACCCTAAGTGGAACCACAACTGTGGTGCTGCTTTTCAAATCAAAAGGACAGTACAGACTTCACAGGATATGGCTCCCAGCCAGTTGTTTAATGCTTGTAGGTCAATATACAACCAGCTCAGCTTCTGCTGCCTAATTGACAAACCACGTATCAGGCACAGGAAGGTTAACAACTGAGCTTTCTTTCACCTCAGATCCTCTGTTCAGTCTCTGGGCCCTCAGCCCCCTTTTATTTTATCATTCACAAATATCTACTGTGAGCTCCCTCCAGGCACAACAGACAAACTGCATACCTGGAAAAAAGGAGAGCCCTGGTAAAGCAGTGAGTGTCTGGTCACTCAGGAGCCAGCCTAGCTGTTCATCATGCTCCTCCATTCAGTCTGCCAAAGAGGTTTAGACCCACTGCTCCCAGGGTAAATTATTTGTGCATGAATGAACCAGGAAGAATTTCCTCCAAAATATTTTTGATTAATGGAGCTGTGACACCAAATGTCAATGCATCACCAAGCAGTCTTGATATAACCCAGTTCCCTACTCCAGCCTGCTTGTCAATTGTCAGTGTTTTAAGGTATCTCTTTGCAAAAACAAATGCTAAAAGTCTTTTCACAAAAAATGTTTCCCAAAACACCAAAGAAGTAGCCTTCCTTTTATTGTAGCTTTTTCCCTCGGGTATTATTCCTTGCCTGTTTAAAGGAAAAAAACCCAAACTACCGTAAGGTGTTTTTCTGGAAGGAGACACCTGAGAAGAGCACAGATATCTACCAAGACCCCATGCTCACTACTGCTCAGGAAAATCACCTGATTGCATGACTCCCTCAGCTCCTCCACATCATGGCAGTCACATGTAAATCCATGGAAAAACACCAGGCTTCAGCCAACACTGCAATAATTTAGGATAAGGGGATATGTCTCAGACTAGATACATCAGCAGTAACAGGGCATGAGAGGGTACTAATATTATTCCACTCAGTATTCTTGTGCAGATTCCTGGGGACGCTGCTCCTACCACATCATCACAGGAATACCTCGTACTTCACCCTCACAAAGCTGCAGTGAAGTCCAGCAACACAAGCACAGAGGTTTCAGCTCTGTCTTTGGCCATGAGATACCCTACAGTGACATAAAACATGTCTGTGTACTGATCCCAGTTACATTGAATGGATAACTGAAGAGAAATCACCTGGTGAAGGCAAGCAGCTACTTCTGAGTACAACAGGCATCCAGTCCACACACAGTTAGTCCCCCAGGGTTGAGTGCAGATTGTCTGAAAGGCTAAACCATTATATTTATCCATGAGTGTGATGTGCACCTCAGGAGGAGACACAGAGTGGATCCATTAGCAGCACACACAGCTGCTTTCACCTGCTTTTCCTTATGCTGTTGTTCCATCAGCTTTGTTGCTTTCAGTATTTTCAGGTGTTGTGACCTTTGCTGTGTTTGATGGTGCTGAGCCAAGTGTAAGGACTGTGCCCATCCAACAGTCTCAAAGTGACAGGCTGACCTTTCCCATGTAGCTCCCTCAGAGGACATGGACAATTTTGCAGGGATGCAGAGTCTGGGTCTGTGGTTCTATTAATCTGAGTGAAATAACTTTCCCTCTGTTGTTTCTGAAAAGAAGATCCCTCTTAGGCCTCCTTTCTTGCTACTGTTGTTGGTACTGCTGATGGAAAAGATCAGAACGGCTCTGTCTCATCCTTCCACTCACCTCTCTCAGGCAAACCCATCCTTTTGTCATCTTCAAAGGCTCCTGAAGAATCTTCTGAGGAGATCACCTTTCAGGACAGACCTCCTCATGTGACCAGCACAGGTGGGAACGTGTAGCAAAGCAACAGCAGGAAATCAGCCCATGCAAACGAAGGCAAAAGCAGATACAATACTGCAAAATCAGCCCAAACAAATAAATTCTGCTGTTCTAACACTTGCTGAGAACTCACAACATGCAGAACACCACGGACAGACAACAGAGACTGGGTTCTAAGCTTTTCCTTTTCCTCAAGAGACAAACCCTCACCTGCTGGAGGACCTCTCTGCCTGCCCTACAATTCCCAGTTTTTCTCCAATCCACAGAATGGTATCTGTAACCAGGTCAGCACAGTACAAAGGGCCCAGACACAAAAGTTCTACCTTTCCATCACAATGATTTCTGGCAGGAAAATTACTTCAGCTTTAGCAACACACATGTACCTTCAAAGATTTGAGGGCCAGTTGCTGTTTCTGCATGTTTGTTTCTCTCCCTTATGTGACATTGAGAAATGCAATTCCTCCTGTAAAGGGGGGGAAATTCCAGTATCCATCATTTTGAAGGATTGCAGTCAGTGCCATTAACTTGTGAATGCAGCTCTAATCTAAATTACATTTTCTCTTAGGGCACACTCTGAAAGTGAAACTGAGCATGAGGCTTGAAACTAAACTGGATTGGGAACAGAAAGCCTGGGAACCATCCCCCTTTCCATAAAGTTTCTGGAGCCATTTTACTTCACAACAGCACTGGATAATGTATTTCCATTGGCCTGGAAGACAAAGCTCAATTTGTTTGAGTATCTTGAAGAAACAGAATTGTTACAATTCACAAAGTTAAGTAAGAAGTTCTTTTGAAATTGATGTTCAAAAGCCAGCTTTAACCTCCCTTAGTGTAACTTTTCAGGTCTTCATGTACTTTTGAGAAATTTCATTTGCATAAGGCTGTGCTGCTTTTCTTCAGAATTAATCAGGTAAAGCTGTCACATCTACTTCTGCACACATGCAGGACTTAATATTTTTTTTCCATCTTTGACATTTTTCACAGAACTGAGATTTAAAAAATTACAGTTCCATTTTCAAAATAAACTGCAGACAAGATTTTCAGAAGTGCCTCTGCATTTCTGCTTCCACTGAAATCAACACTCAAAACCTCAATTTTCCTTTCCTGTAATTACAAGCAAACCCATAAAAATGTAAGCTGATGCACTGTTATCTTCTCTAGCCTGTAGACAGCTTGAAACAATGTCTGAGGGATGTGAACTCCTGTCTCTCATCCTGGAGGAGTGAATCTGAAACCAGAAGCTGACAGTCTGTGTCAGCATTGGTAATGCTTCCCCAGCTGAGGATGTCAGCAGAAATGCTCTGCTGAACTTCTGCAGTCTCCCACTTTCTCACTCAGAGCCTTAAAAAACCCCAACCTCAGATCCTAATATGTACCCACAGTCTGTCTGTGCAGCTCCTCCAATCTCCAGAACTCCTCCACAATGGTATCTTCTCCTGCTTTGTTCCTCTTCCAAGGTCCTCCTTGCTGCCACCATGGCTCAGGCTGATGCATGAGGAGTGCAAATGTCCAACAGGAGCAAGCAGGCTTCCAAGACCACAAAAACCTAATTCCCTACCAATTCCAAACTTCCAAACCAGACAGGAAACAAAAATAACTGGAAGACATTTATTTGAAGCTCTTTCATTTGAAACCAAGTTGAAGATTTATGAAAGTATAAGATACGACTCGGGGGGATATTTGAGGTTGGCTGGACTGGATGCAGAACTGTTGTGCTGGGAAGGGACCACTTCCACAGAGGACACCAGAGCTCTGACACACTCTATTAAGCAGCTGAGCAAGAATTCTTGATGCTCTTGGTCAAAAATGAAATAGCTCCTAGTTGGGCCACATACAGCCACAGCACTGTCCTCAGATGTACTCTCCTCAGGATTTCAGAAGCTCACAGGTTATAAATACAATGACATCAGGATACTTCCTCTGCTTGGACAGAAATGTTTGCACTGCTGAACTGCCTCCTTCTCAGATTGCCCACTTGACTTTTATGCCATTCTTGCTGCTTCTTACTCAGCTGACACAGTGCCACAATGGTAGCATTAGAAAGGCTTCTGCTGTCACCCTAAAAATAATTTCACAACCCCAGTCCAGGCAGATTTACAAGCAGTTAAGAGTCTGATCATTTCAGTGCATCACATACTTGGTAGGATTTTGGAAACATAATCTATTTGTTTTCATTTTAGCTTTTTCCTCTTCCTTTTCTTTCCCCATCATTTACTCTCACCAACACATCTGCTGAAATGTAAATCAAATCTATTTTACATAGTAAGCTATTTATGTTATAGCTTTTTCAAGCCCCAGCCCTCAGGTAAATATTTGCAGACATTCTGTGGTTTAATTAATTGGCTATGGGCAGCTCAAGTGTGTGCACAATGCTGGTCTATTTGCAGAACAGCACCGAGGAATGCCTGTTTGTTTCTTCTCTTTTGCATAAATAATATTTACCATTGCCAGGTATATCAGACCAGGAGTTCTGTGGGAATTGACTGATTCTGGCAATGAAGTTTGGAAGTGGCTGTGTAGATCCTCTTCCTCAGGTCTCTGTGGCAATTCATAAACACTTTGGCCAGCCTCAGTCAATCTATGCCATTTGCAAATGAAAAAGATCTGTTTTTTTCAAATTGCTGAAATCTGGTTTTTTTCAAAAGTCATTTCAGAGTACTCAAAGAAATTCAGTCGATTTAATTAATGTCATTTAAAGGATGCCCAATGCAAACACAGTTATTCAGGGCCAGTGTTTCCTTATTTGGACCAGTACCCCACGTTTATGCATTGTTCACCTCTACACTGATTTTGTAGGGGAGGACAAGGGGGAGGAGTGGAAAGGATGCTGTAATGAAATTTTAAATAACCAAAAGTCCTTTGGCAGTTTCCTTATTCCCTGAAAAATTAGTGCATTGCCTGGAAAATTCAAAAAAACTGATCTGTAACTCCAGTGGAAACCACTTGTCATCTATTGTCCAGCTATGAGAAATGTTACTTTTCCTCTTCCAGACATGCTGCAAGCAGCAATCCAGCTGAATGCTTCACAGGGACTGGAAGGCCACAGGAGACCAAATGCAATCATCTACCCCAGCTTCCTGGATGACACGAGCCATGGAATTTCAAAGCCTATAACTCCTGCTGTAGCAACAAGCATGGTCACCAGAAAGACATCCATTCTTGATTTAAAGACTTCCAGTGATGGAGATGCACAGTGTTCCTGGGTAATTTTTTCCACCCTGGTTAAATAAGCTCATTGTTCAAAATGCAGCCTTACTCCTGGTTTGAAGGGATCCTCCTTCTCCTGTTTGTTGGCTCCTGTTACACCTTCCTCTGTCAGGGCACAGCAAACTCCAGTCACAATCTTTAGACTGTGACAAAACTGTACACAAGGAACAAGGCACTTCTCAAAATGCACAGCCTGGATTTTTTCATCTTTTGATGCAAAGGAGTATTATTGATTTAATCTAGTTTATCTTGCTTTTTAAATAGGACATGGAAATAATCTCTACACAGAGATTGTGTCAAGCTTTAGCACAAGAATAGCTGAGATCTGGTTCAGACTTTCCAGCCTTTAACATTATCAATATTATTGTTATTTTAACAGTTATCAACACCTCAATATTCTTCAGCTCCATCCACCATGCCATAACTGAGCAGATGAAATACTACTAAAAAGGTCTCATTCATCAATATCAGTGTGATATGGGACCTGCAAACATCTGATTCCACCTCCTCTATATCTCAAGGCAGATATACCTGCATTTTCCCAACCTTTTGGTTCATTTTCCCAATATTTTGGACAGGAATGGAGTTGAGCAGCCTGATAAATTTCCTGGGAAACCTCCATCTCTTTTCTTTTGTTTGTGAGTAGCTTGAGATGTTTTCAGATTTATTTGAAAGGACTTGTGAACTTGTTTTCCATCTTCTTCTCAGAATAACTTACAAGAAGTTTGCTGTTGACATTTCATTATTTAATTTAGGATGCTGCATTGTGTAAGTTGTTCCCAAAAATTAGTCATTACCTTTTCTATCCCATGATTAGTTACTCCGATGAGATCTGCAAAGGTCAAATCAGGACTTGACACAGAAATAAGAAATGTTTCAGTCAGTGATTGAAAAGCTACACAGAAAATGATCTTGTGCATGTCACAGGGTAAGGGCTCCAGGAAAGATCAGAGAGCAGCACAGGTGAGCTTTGGTGTGGACACAAAGTTCAGGCTGGAAAGGGACAAGCAGTAGAGTTGCCTCTGCAGCTGCTACACAAAGGAAATCCCACTTCTTCAGCTCCTTCCTGCTTGCTGCACCATGGACAATTGTCACACTGTGAATACTCTTGCTGTGAAATGCACATTCATGGAAAAATGGACACCAAGGCATTCTGAAGAGGCCTGGATTGAAAGTCACCCTGACATCACCTGCTCAGGAGGGACAGGATGGGGACAAGCAGCTGGAACCTGCAGGAGCAGCATTTAGCCTGACCTTAGGCTTGCTTAATGACATGTGGGAGCTCACACTCCCAGGACCAAGGGAACAGAGCCATAAATGACAGCCACTTCCTCCTCCTTCCCAAGTTGATAAATTGAGGGTATCATCCCGTATTTCTCATGCAGAAACACCCTTTAAAGACAGCACTTCCAACATTTAGAGCTTACTCTGGAACTCTCTTAACTAATGCCTGAATCCAGTTCAAATCCAGTCCCAATGCTGACATTTGTGCATGCTTCTATCCAGTATTTTCTCAGGCAAAACTCCATTGGCTTTCCAAACATTTTGCTGAAGCAAGAACATCAGGTTTGACCTTTCAATTGCACAGTGACAATTAATAACAGCTCAAAACAGAGATTTTTCTTTTCTTTTTTTTTTTTTTAACACAATAAAAAAATCCACTCTGTTACAGGATGTTTGCTGCCACTGAGGCTCTCTTCTCCCAAAACCAACAGAAATGAAGTGCTTTTTTCCAAAGAGGCTTCAACAGCTCCTGAAGAGCCTCTACAGAGTTCAAGAGCTGTTAAATCAGCACCTTTCTGAGTGCCCATGCTTCCATCAAATTCAGCAGCTGATTCAGTCTCTATTCCCTGTATATTTAAATGTTATAATTCCTACATATATTATATATATATATAAACCAACTATACATACAAGTATGCCTGTGAGGGAGTGGGAGAGAGAGCTCAGCTCCCATCCTGTCCTCTATCCATTCATAAATGTTTTTTTCCCCTTTTAACCTTAAGACAAGCAAGGGATATGGTGTGGTTTGGAGTCCAGTATAATTTATCTGCTCTGTAAATCTTGTGAATTGCTATCTAAACAACTGTTCTGTGGAGCAAAACCTTTGACTGATTGGTCCCATGTGTCACAGAGCCAGGTCAGATAGGTGCCTCTTTCCTTACTCCATGAATGTGAGAGAGGCCAGCATAAATTTCATGCCAAATCTATGTTTATTTAATTACAATATTAACTACAAGTGACAACAAAACCTGCCACTGAAAGGAAGAAGGTGACTTTATACTGTGGAGGAGACCAGGTGAGTAACTGCAAATGTATGAGCTAATCCATCATCTCATTCTGTTCATTTATCCAGTCACGCTTTTTTTATTTTTTAGTTCTGACATTTAAGTCAGAATCCACTTTCCAAAAGCTCCCTCACCTTTCCAGTGGCTGGAGAAGAAAAACTGAATTATGCCCAGATCACACAGCACAGCCCAGTGATTGCCTGCACAGTTGGACAAGAGGCACTTTACCTTCTCCTTCAGACTCACAGGCTCCCGAGGTGTGGGTAAAATCCTGGCCCCTTGCAAGAGAAAAGAAACATTCCCACTAATCTCATCAGAACCAAGCTTTCCCTCCTCATATGTCCTAGCTAGAAAGGATTAGAAAAGCAGCAGTTCTGAGTAGTTTGGGGTTTCTTTCTATCTACATTCTCTCCAAACCTTGCTAGTATTTTCCTTAGAGCGTGGCTGAAGCTCAGATGAGAACTCCACTCCTGAATCCACATCCTCGAGATGCTACAAGGAAAAGAAAGCTGAACCTGTGGAGAAAGTATTGTCCAACACCTCAAGCACTGCTGGTAAAATAACTGATTCTGCATTTGAATGTTACTTTCCTGTCTATTTTATGTTACCACATTTTGGTAGCACCTGAGTGATACCCTGATAAATCAAATTGACCAAAATGGAGAGCACTCACTGTGCCCAAACAAGACAGGTTTCTGTCTGCCCTGTCTTTAAGAGCTACCAACTCTGCTTTGATAGAATTTGAACCCCAAGTGCACTGAGTTGTGATTTTAAGATAAATTGACAGCGTGTCTTTTTGTTGCTATTTGGTATGAGGCAGGTTGGGTTTTGGTAGGGTTGGAGCATTGACAGGACGTGGTCATTATGGTATAAGGGTCACGAGTTTTCCAAAGAAACTTGTAGTGATTCCCACTGATGCTCAGACTCTTTAATGCCCATGGAATACCTTGCATGTTCAGATCCTTTTGCAAAATAATAGTTTATTTTCAGCTGTCTCTTCCCAGCTCCACAGTAATGCAGCTGTAATTGCCTTTTTTGGCATTAAAACAAGTCCGGTGTGTCCAGAGCTGAAACCAGAGGTGGTTGCTCCCTATTTTGATCAGCATCACTTAGAGAAGTCACCAAAGAACAGAGGGAATGTCACCCTGCTTGCACAGGAACTGGGTCAGCACCTACTACAGGAGAGCTCTAGAGACCATATCCCATAGTTACTTCTGTAGAGACATTAAAATCAAAGCAATTTAATTTGGCTTTTTCTATCTCCTATCCACACTGCACAACACTGAGCTGGCAGGAAAAGGAAAGGGTTTTTAGAGCTAACAAGTGTTACAGTGAGGACAGGCTTGCTGGACTGATGGACTTACAGAAAGCACAGAGTGCCTAAAATACTGCTAAATCAACATCCAGCCTGAATTTTTCTTCTTGAATCTTCTACCTTCCATCCCAGACTATGTTCATCTTTATGCTTGCTGCAGTTGTATCTTTTAATCTTTTACCAGCTCATTGTAAATCTTGATATCATTCTAATAACAGAACTGAATCATGCTAAGACAAACATCTTGGCAGGACTGAGAGCTCCAAAACAGGAAGTCTTTAAGATAAGTCCATAGCTCAGAAAGTATCACACAGAGGCCCTAGTAACTCCTGAGCTGTAGAATTACCAGTTTTGCCAAAAGCAACAGATTTCCTTCTGATCTCAGAGCAACTGTTTCCACACAAATCACATGTGGAGACATTTTATAGGGGTTATGTTATCCATGCCTCTTCTGTTTTCTACTTGCATAGATTCTTGTATTTTGACACTACTTCTCCTCCCATATAAATGACCTTGTAAATTAAATTTATAGCTTCACAACTGGGGTCAGATCAGTACAGTTTGTTCTAGTTTGGAATATGGAATAGGAAGGAGCATTCTTAATGGGTTTAGGATAGACATTACTGTTTGGGAATGGAAACAGACTCCACCAGTCACTAGAACAACAAACTGGGAATTGGGAATCCCTTATTCCATCTTGGCTGGCTAGGTGAACAAATCATGAAGTCTTTCTGTGGCTCCTGTTCACCCTTCAGTGAAGAGGAAATTTGATCATTCCCGTCCTCTTTAGAGAGAACTGATCTGCACTGAGCACTGACGTATTGACATAGAAATGACTATAAACACATAAATCTAGGTCTCAGTGGTAAATGCTAGTGGTTAAATCAACTCACTGTTCACGAGAATGCCTCTGAGCCCAGCTCTGCAGCCGTGCTCTGGGCATGCAGCTCCTTACCCATGCAGCACTTATCAGATCCATCCTTGGGCTGGCAGGCTCTGCTTTGTTCCTGCATGCTCCGTGTGCTTTATCCATTTGCTACAGGGAACACAATGAGTGCTGCAGACACTGCAGCCCTGCTCCCTCTCAGAAATGGAAAAACAGCCCCAATAAAAGCTTATGGCAACCACTGTACATGGTGTGTGCCAGCATGTAAAGGCTTCGGGAGAAGGGACAGAACATCCATCCAACTCTTCCTTAAAAGATGGTTTGCCAAGTTTGCAGCCCTTCAGCACCTAAAGATGCCTGATTTCATATATTGCTACTGGGTGATTAATATTATTCATTACTGGGAAGTTATAAAACAATCCAGTAAAATATCTGGCTCTACAGACACCATGCAGAGAGAAATGCCGAAACTGAGGGAGTGTGAGCAGTCAAGAGCCACTAACAAATTTGTTAGGTGCAGAACTCAACAGACAGAAACTGTGCTGGCAGTTTTGTCACTGCTAGTGACAAATCCAGAAAATTACAAATTCATAAAAAGCTGAACATGGCTTTTTCTCAGAGTCTTTCTCAACCCTGTTCCCACCCCAGACAATTGCAGCATTTTGGCTGCCATTCTTCTGCTTCAGGAGGCAAAGTTTAGTAAGCAGGACACAAGATCAGGAGTCAGCACACTTGGGCTTTATTCTTGGCTATGCCAGTGACCTGCTTGGCCTTTTCCATCGCCCCATGGAAACACCCAGCACCTCTGTGAGTCTTTATTCCTGCTCCTGCACTTTGCAAGTCCTATGAGCAGGGCTGTCCCTACATGTGCAACACGTGTGATGCACAACAAATCCCTAGTCTTGGCCAAGGGCCTCAAACACTAAAACAAATCAAATTATTGTTACTAAATGTCAAAAAATGCACTCTCAGAAAAATCAAACGGTTGGCAGAAGACCTGCAAAGAAATGTCATTTTTTTCTCTTTTCATTCCTCCCTCTTGTTCAACGTTCAACTTTATATGTTAATCCTACAAATATTCATCCAAAAAGTAAGAGTCATTCAGTGCTTGTCTTTCAGGCCTAATACTGGTGCTGCCCTTACTCAAGCAGTCTAACCATTTTCTAAATTAATTTGCTTTTTTCAAGATCCCATCATGCTCAGTGGTTAATAGATCATGCAGTTTACATTGCTAAAGAACCAAACCAGAAAAATAGAGAAGAGTCTAGTACCTTACATCCTTTTATGTGTTCTTCTCCTGCTTTCCTCGGCTCATGTTTTCAGCGTCTCGGAATAAAAAATGAAACACTTAAAACCTGTCTGAACAGGATGGCCAAAATAATAATGAAGAGATATCACATGACTCAGTGGAAAACTGAGTTTCGTGGCAGTCACACCTAAAATTCAAATCTGTCCCTAGAATATACCCTGCAACACAACAGGACTGTCTGCACTGCAGGAAGCTGCTGGCACTCCAAGCCAGGGTCACCTTGGAGCACGTTTGGAGGAAAAATGAAATCTTTGTTGCCATTCTGATTGTTTTCATTACATCTGATAGAAGTCTAGACATATTATAACTAACCAGGGGGAAGCAATAGGCAGAATGCAGGTAAAAGAGCCAAGGGCTGCATGGCAGACATGGATTATCCATAACCCTCTACATTTCATCACAGGGAATACGAATAATGTGTGTGTTCATTTCACAAACCATATCCCATGGACAGGCTTGAGTCTTTCTGCACATGGAACATGGGACAGCAGCACCAGCACCCTGAGCCTCAGACTCTGCCATATGGTTGACTCCTGGTTAAAGCTGGACTAGAAACAAACAGGGCTGAAGGCATCTGAAAAAATACTGTTCTTCAGCACTGAGGTCATCTCCTACTCCATCAGCTAGTAGGTAAGTTGTGTAACAGGAAAATCCAAGTTGAAATATTTCAACTGCCAAAGATTATGAATTCTTTGTTTTGCTTTGGAAACAAATGCACAGTAGAGACCAGAATCACAGAGCAAGGAAGACAAAACAAAGGCTTTGTTTGTAAGGGGATGGAACCACTGCTCTCTGGTCAGGGATGAGGTTGGCTGATGTGTTTTCCATAATAGTCAATTGAACAGTCTCAGCCCTCAATCCCAGCCAAATACTAATCTGCTGAATTTATTACATTTATACTCTCAAATTAAAATTACCATCTGTAACTCGTGTGGCAAACAGCACAGAACACGTGACAAGAGAAAAAAAGCACCTCATGACAAGGTGGGCAAATGGTGGGCAAATTCCAGTTGGTTTGAGGAGCCCAAAGAACTGGGATACTGCACGATGAACTTTTTCTTGCTGGGCAAAAACTGTAGCAGTTTTATGAGGTTATTTGTTAAAAATCTCTCCATTCACCTCAGCAATGGGCTGTGCAGCCCAGGTCTGGAAATGTAGTTGGTTTGACCACAGTGATACTATCAACTCTACAAAGCCAAACAGCAGAGGAAAAATGACATGATAGCCAGAAACAATGCCTATGCACAAGAGAGAAGAAAATTCCTGCTTGGGTTTGGGGGTTTTTGTTTTTAAGATGGCCCAGTGTCACCCAGCATTCCAGGCCAATCAAGCTGCTGGTGGTGACTTTATGGTCTAATTCTTTGCAGGGCTCAGCGCTTGAACCTTTTTACTCTTTCACTGCTACTCTGAGACAAGTGAACTCTTTAGAAAGGCAGTCTGCTGCAAACACAGGTCCATTCAGCTGCAGTTCAATAAATGACAAGGTATGAACTCTGCTCAGGTACCACCCCGTGCCCTCGTGCCTGGTGCCAAGCCATGTGTTCCACAGGATTTCTGCACAGAAATGCAGATGGGGCTGGGCTCGCTGCAAATGTCACATTGCACGTGCACAGAGGTGCAAATGACCTGCAAAACAATGCAGAGTAAAGCTGGTTCTAAACAATTATTGCAGCTCAAGTCTGATGCCAGAAATACTTTTTTATTAATCTTTTGTCCAAGTGCCTGCAAATCATACTGGTGAATATTTGTATTGATATCAGGGTACCACACAGCAACTGACTCCATCTTACTGATCCCTGGAGGGAAGGAGCCTGAGGAGCTGCTCAGGTGGGGTTTTCTAGCCCTGCCATCATAGCACTGCTCCCAGTTTGTATTTCCCAGTAAATAAAAGCAGAGTTGGAGCCCAGACATGCAAGGTGCTGTACAGAGAGTGCATGCTTACAGTGCTTCCATGCACTGACTGAGGGCATCAGTCTCCCTGTACCCTTAAAGGAGCTGGGCACATTCAAACGACACCAATGGCATGGCATGGGATGGAGCTGCTCATCTCTCTTTGCCCTCTAGGAGAGGTTGACTTGCACAGAAACTTTATTGCTTTTCAGTCTTTTAGGGTTTTATTGATGACAAGAGCTAGGTATGAAAAATCCCATGTACGAAGCTAACAAAAAGAGATCTCCTGTGCTCATTTTGCAAAAGAGAACAAACAAGGCTAAAACAAAATCAGGCCCTTGATCAAAGATATGCAAAAAGTTGCTAGAAAAACTAGAAAACTTTTTTTTTCCAGTTTAGATCTTCCTTCCCCATGGTGAAGTAGGCAGGAGAAAGGCTCCCACTGCTTTCCAATAAACAGCAGTGCAGAGACATCACTGACTTATTTCACCCTTGGTGATTCCTGTCCATGTCTCTGTGAAAACAACACTGTCCCCCTTTTCTTTCTTCCTGACCTAAGCTAAACACAGAAATTTAGCCTACTTTTCCCATTTTCTTGGCATTTATTCCTGGAGACATTGTTTATGTTGTTAATTTCACTGTGGTCTGATTTTCCAAGTGAGATTTGAGCAAAATTCACAACCAGCTTGACTTGATTCAGTCAAGGTCTCAGACATTCTGCTTCCAGGCAAGAAGTAGAAATCACATCAGACTGTTTAGTGGGGGGAGGTTGTTCAGGTTTTTTCAAGCCTCTAATGTTAATGTTCCACACAAGTTTTTCTCTATTTCTGTGTTTAACAGGTTAAATTTACATGGAAAATATCCTCAAATAATTTTTTCCCATTAAGAGATACAACTAATAAAACATTTTGGTGGTCTTTTTGTGCACTTAGTTTCATTTCAAATTTTATCTAAATGCAGTCTGGGATGATGAACAAGCAAATAGTTTGTAGGTACTGGGTGAAATTAAATATATTTTTCATCCTTTCTTAGGATAATTCAAATTCTACCAAGTTTTGATGGTTAAGAGTCCTAATGTTCTGTTAAATAATCACTGTATATATACATAGGGATAATACTATAGCAAAAGAGGTCAGGAGCAAGGATAAAATTTAGTTGAAATACAAACTTTCAAAGATGTAAAGGTAGATATGAAACAAGGCTGAAGTGGCTTATTCAGTTGATTGCTGACCCTATTTAAAACCAGAAAGGAGATCTTTGCCACCCGTTGTTTCTCAGCAAGCAGCACAGACTCTTGAGAAGCACCACTGGGGATTTCTTCCCCCCACAAAAAGAACCATATTGAGCAAATACAGCTCAGAGGATTCCTAGTGTACATATTTTTCTCACTGCATCTCTGGTGGTTTTGGATCACGTGTACAAACACAGCTGTCCTTCTCTCACACACCTAAAGATTCTTTCTCCCTTGTCTGTCGTGCTGTTTGGAACATCTGCCCTGCAGCAATCCCTCCCTGGTCCCAAGGAAACCTCAGCAGGGGGCAGAGGAACTTTTTCATGGCCACTGCAGCACTTCACATGACTCTGCTGGCTGCTGTTTGTCTGTAGCTGCTCTGTGGAGCAGAGAGAGTTACCGAGATTGCCATCTGTGTTTGTAAGCTGCCATTACCATCATGGAAAGGGTGTGTAACTCCCATGAGCCCAGGATGGAGGGGCTGGCAGCCTTAGTCAGGGTCCCAGCGCCCTCTCACTCACCCTCCTTAAAGCAAACGAGTGCCTGTGCCTCTGCTCTTCCTTCCAGCAGGGTCCTCCTTCCCTCTAACTCGCCCTCATCCAGGGGTTTGTGTTTTGGTAACTTGAAACATCCTGTAAAATCTATCAGGATTAGTTTCCAGTATAGAAGCACTTGTACTTGATCCAAGCCAATCAAATGTTCCTCAGATACTAAGCCCCAGGGTTTAAGGGAGCACACCCAACATATTAAGCAAAAATGACCTTCTCAGTGAGGCTACTACATTCTCCTTTCTGACCCCTTTTGACACAATTTTGGCTGAGACAAGACTGAGAGTTAAAGCCATTGTGAAAGGGCCAAAAATAATATAGTAAGAGTGTCTCTGATGTCACCAGGATGTTATATCCTTAGACAAAAAAAGCAGGGTTTAGATGGAACTGGACATTTTTTACATATTGGTAAAAGAGGCTTTTTAGTAGATAACATTTGGCTTTCAAACTCATTTTTCAGACTTTCCCAATGGAATTAGTAACCAAATTAAGGGGTTTAGGAGCTCCCACTACAATCAAACATAAGCCAGAACTTACAAGTCGTGTATGACCTGGCAGTCCAGAGGTTATGGTGACTAAGAAGGTAGACCACAGAAAACCAAAGAACAGGAAACTTTCAGTCTAGTGTTGATGGAAAAGCATGGATTAGATGGATGCAGTACTGAATAACTCATTTCAAAGCAAACAGCTCTACCAGAAGTTTCTGCCCCTTTTATGGAGGAAGGCTGAAGATGTAGGATGTAAGAATTCAGGAGTTCCATGAAGCTGCAAAGCCTCATTTGAGTTCTATACAGCAAGAACTGGGTTTGCACAGCTCCCCTTGAGTGACTTCCCCTTCTGCCATCCACAGGCTCCACTGACTGACTGACTTCCTCAGTCTCTAACCCCAGTACTTATCATTCCATCAAAGCTGGTTTGATGCTCAGTTCATCTACATGTACAGGCAATTTCATGGAATTTCTGGAAAGCCACGGATGTACAATACTTAAACAATCCAGTCCAGTCCTCTGTCACAATCACTCTTTCTGTGCAGACACAGAAAGAACTTTTTCCACCAGTGGCAATTCCTCACAGCAGAAACATCCAGATGCTAATAATTTAAAAAATGGGAAACCTTTTCAATGGGATTAAAATCAAATCTAATCCAACATTTCCCCATTCTCTGGGAGGGGTCATAAAACTGGAATATTACACATAAGCATGAGCTTGTCTTGCTGACAGATATTAAGGGGCAATAAAAGAATTGCTCAGAAATGTCTGTGCCTCACTGTGTGAGGCTGTGCTGCCTTAGTCCCAGTGTTAGCTTGGATCCAGGTCAGCAGGTGGTTAATTTTAATCCTGACCATTAAAATGCAGCACAACTTTTCAAAGAAAAAGGAGGCTAGACTGAAAACAGGAGCTGATTTCCTTGAGTGAACTTAGGCTTGATTAGGTTTCAGAAAATATAATGTAATGCTAAAAACAAAATTAAACTTTGACCGAGGTTAGCTCTTGAATTTCCACTGGAATAAAGGCAAACAGATGTCACCACAGTAAAATGAACAAAACAAAAAATATTATAAATTGGACTAAAAGTCCAAATCTCACTAGGGAAGTTGTACATTCAGTTCCCATTAATATTAATTTGTAAGCATTCATTTATGAGAACATGTGTCATCAGCTGCTGCAGCTCAGCTGATGAGTGGCAACTTGGTGACTTGAGGCCAAAATCTACTAGAGACAGCCTCTTTGTGTTGCCTGATGTTTAAAGGAATGTGGATTTCAATTAATATGGAGGGAGCTAAAGGTTAAAGTTAAAGGTTAAAGAATAAATATTTAAAATAAAGCTGACAAAACTCAAGAAACATTCATGTCAAGGAGCAGAGTCCTCCTCACTCTTTCCACTTTGCATAAACCTGCTCTGGTTACCTTTCACTGAGCAGGCTCCTCAGGACAATGCTGTACCAGCCCCAGCTCTGCTCTGTGAGGCACAAATGAGTTACCTGAATTCAAAAGAATCCAGTCCAACCTAAATCCAGACTAATATCACTTCAGTCACTCCACAAAGCTCAGACTAACACATACTGACAAACTGGGGACTAGGGAGAGATAGAAAAGGCTTCCACAACACCTTGCTTGAGTCCTTATCACAATTTAACTTCCACATTCTTAAGAAAAAAGCCCCCCCAAAACAGCTCAGTCAAAAAGCCCAAACCATCAAATGGCCAGATGCTCTTCTGTGTGAATTAGTAAAGCCCAAACCCATGTTTGAACTGCATAGGCTTTTTCTTTTTTTAACAACAACCCAGGTACAAGACATCTGAGACCTGATTCCTTATTCCAGGCAATTACAGGATCCATATTACCACATACTTAGAATAATTTCTTTGTTGTTTTAAAAATATTTCAATATTCTGGTCAAAGGGGAAAAAAAGAGGAGAAAATAAGTGGGTTTTTAATTTTAAAGCCTCCATTCTATTTTCTGGTCTTAACTTTGTGGTTTTCTGACATATGTTCCTAGATATCAGATGTTGAGAAACATCAGATCACACTGAGAGGCAAATTAAGCTCATTTTCTTCCCAGATCTAGATCACCTGATCTGGACCACAATTTCTAAAGCCAATATCCTGTTCTATCATAAAGGTCAGTATTTGCTGATTACACTGATTTTTGCCATACTCAGCCTATAAAACTGGCTTCAAAACCTCTGAGAAAACACACAGTTTGTCTGGAAATGTAGAAATTGCATACTTGGCTCTCACTTCTCTAAGCCTAATTTATAGAATAATTTAAATATTCTGGATGACTCCCTGCTTAAAATCTTCATCAGAGCACAGCAATAGTGCAGGAGGTGTTGGGATGGGACACAGCAGGACCAACACCATGGTTCAACTGAGCCACTGCAAGCAACACAGGGTTATTGTTTGGAGGAGGGAAAGTTTAGTGCAGAAAGGGAATGGAGGGCATTCCATTCCCTGGAACAGAGATTGGTGTCAAGGGGGAATCCTGCTGCGAGGAATGTACCGAGCCCAGAAACTGTCTCTGCTTTTATTACTATTTATAATTATAAATAAATGATGGTAAGCTTTCAAACTTTCCTTTCACAGCAAAGCCCCAAGGTCCTGGGAATCACCAAAGCCACAAATAGATGAGTGAGATGAAGACATGAAAAGCTGCCCTGCACAGGGCCTGTCAGCTATGGGGTCCTACTCCTTCACTCCACATCCCCCTGCTCCCAGTGCTCCTCACCTCCACTGGACAGACCCACTGCTAGGGGGGCACTACCACTGGACAGACCCACTGCTAGGGGGGCACTACCACTGGACAGACCCACTGCTAGGGGGGCACTACCACTGGACAGACCCACTGCTAGGGGGGCACTACCACTGGACAGACCCACTGCTAGGGGGGCACTATCCCTGGACAGACCCACTGCTAGGTGGGCACTACCACTGGACAGACCCACTGCTGGGTGGGCACTACCACTGGACAGACCCCCTGCCAGGTGGGCACTACCCCTGGACAGACCCACTGCTAGGTGGGCACTACCTCAGCATGAAGCTGCACTGGCAAATTTAAAAGCAAACCCAGGTTGAGCATGCAGCAGGCTGGCTGCTCCCTGTGGGACACTGCTGGGTCAGGGCAGGCAAGCCCTGAGCTCTGCTCTCAGTGCTGATGGTGACACAGCTGAGGTGGGCAGGGGAGCCCAGCACACAAAGCACACCCAGGGACAGCTGTGCCAGGAAGGGCACCTCAGCTGTGGCACTGGCTCTCAGGGAGGGGGCCAGGAGAAAGAGACAATCAGCTCTGAGTGCTGCCAGCAGAGAGCATCAGAACACACCCTGACTGGGACAGCTGGCCTTCCCTGAGGGACTGTCTCCTTCACTGTCACCTTTCAACCTTTGTTTCCTGCTCATCCCAATCTTTTAACATCTTCACATCCTTCATCATTTGCACTCCAAGACTTCTCCAAATCAGCCCAAGAAAAGATGCTCGTGCCATGTTCTGCTTGCTGTTGTCCCAGCCACTTCCCTGCACATCCACCCTCCACTGCTCTGCTGAAGGGAGGTGCAGCTGCCACTCAAACCACACACCTCCTGTAAGCTCTAAAGGGTTCTGTCTTTGCCAGTACTCAAGTGTGAAAAATCATTCTGCTGGAAATTTGGGAACCATTTAAATTTGAGTGAGAGTAAAAGCCCACAAACTACCTGCAAATCATGTAGAAACTCATATAATTTTGCTATGAATAAGTTTCATTCTTTGCAAAAACAACCAGAGCTTTTTTACTGCAGGCCCTCAGCAATCACAGCTGTTAGATCACACAGCTCAATACAAGGTCTCACATTTCAAGAGTTATTATAGATAACAGTAAATTTATTATTGAAAACAAGGTGTTCTGTGGCTGCTCCTGCACAGCACAAGGAGTCCTGGAATGAAAATTGCTCGTCTAAAAAATAATTTTAATTTGGACAGCTTGCAATGAGCACAGCCATATGCCAATCCCAGGGTGCTCTGCCTGCACAAGAATTACTGAAATAACTTCACTGTCACTGGGGAAGCTCATTGAAACACAGTTTCTTTTGAATGTGTGGAGCTGGAGGAAATGTTTTTATTTAAAGCAACCTGTAGGTCACTCAGTAGAGTCCCCTCCAAAGCAAGGCTTTGCTTTCCACAGAAAACTGCAACTTTTCATCAGAAAGGCCAAAATACACCCAGCAAAAAGATTTTCAGCTTTTCAAATGATGGAAGTTTCTCAGAAAAATAAAATGTTCCCAACATCAGCACCAGGTACAAATTGCCTGGAGCCCCAGGACTAACTGGGCCACAGTTTCCTGCTGTAGTCATTCCCAACCGAGCCTCTAGTAAAGAAACTGCAACACCCATCATGAGTAAGCATTATAGCTGAGTGAAAATTTCCCTCAGCATTTGTTCCTTTGTGCATGACTAACCAGGATATAACTTAAGGTATTTTTGTTACCCTCTCTTTTTACCATGCAGGCACTACAGACAGTTACATTCTAGTGGAAAAATTACTCTGGCCACTGCCCTCAGCAGTAAAGACACACATGCTCCTTTCCTCTGCTCTGCCCTGAGTGGAGCAGTTTCCAGCAGGTGCCTCGGATTATTTTGTCCTTGGAGCTGCATCCAGCAATGAACCAACAACTGACACAAGCACCATCACAACCACCAGCTCCTAAGTCAGTACTACCTGCTGCCAGAAGGATCCTTCTACAGAAAAACTGCAAACGAGGTGCTTGGAGGGAGATTTAGGATCAGCTTCTCAAAATTGTTTAAGCACAGGTAGGCACTTGAAGGGGTTAAAGGTCCCTAGGGTGGTTAAAGATGCAGATCCCTTTGGTAATACAAACATTTAGAACACCTTGATCTCTACTGAAACCACAGTGAGGCCACAGAAGCATTCAGAAAGACACAATGCCTTTTACCAACATGACACTATGTAAGTCTGTATAATAAGTTAATGTAGGAACAAAAAATAACATAGATGTCATCTCCACAGGAAAAAAAAAATCTACCTTCTGTAATCTTGGCAGCAAATGATGCTCAAACCCTTACACAGAAAAGCAGTGTGATCTTTGTTACATGATCAAGAGCCTACAAACACTGGAACTCTGGGGATACAGAAAGGGCCATTTGCTGTAAAACTCTGCTGTTTATGATAATGGGCTTTTTTGTTTCTGTGGCTACAAAAAAAGCAGATTTCAAATGTGAACAGAACCCAGAAAACAATTTTCATTTTGTCAGGACTACAAATTTTGCTGTTTAATTTCACATTCAATGCCCAGCTGCAGCCAATGAGAAACAATTCAGTATCTTAGTGTTTGTGGGGACACACACAGAGCAGTGAGCTGTACTGTACTTTTCTGTACCTTCAGAAGCACCATTCTCTCCATTTTATAACCAAACTCTCCAATATTTTCCCCCTCTGTTTCTTGAGGCAGGGTTTGGGAAAGAAAGCCCCTAAGTGTGTCATCCAGAGTGGAGATGCCATGTCAGCAGCCAGCCAGCTGCAGTCAGGCCAGGTGGCAAACAACACCTAAATGCTGCCTCAGACATCTCTCTCTATCCAGGGAGCCTTTTCCTCACACCAGATAAAATTCTGGGCACAGAGAGGGCCTGGCTGAGGGAGGGAAGGAGAAATAATATGGGATTTCCAGTTTCTTTTTCAGTCTATGAAAATATCCTTTGAAATAACAACCTTTAAGGTAAAAAAACATTTTTACTGCCCCAAGATGTGATTCTTACGGGTTTTTTTTTTTTATTTTTAAAGCAGAACAGAACTCATGCATGCTTTGGTCATTTGTGAGCCCTGGCAGGTTTCAGAGAGGTTCAGAACTATGGCATATACTGGTTTATCCCTCTCTGGAGGCTTCTGAGAGCTGCAGGACCCTCACACAGGGTCCAAGCACTGGAGTACCAGAGGCCTTGGAATTGTGGATGGTACAATTAAATCCAGTTGCCACTTCCCAGAGCACAAAGCCTGGCCATGTCACAGCTGAATAAAATCTGTGCTTCTCAGAGGACAGGGGACTTGGCTGTACAAGTACCAAAGCCTTAGCAGTGACTTTGTTTTCCTCCATGTCAGCCAGGAGCTGACCCATCCATTACCACAAAGGACACTTATTCAATGTTGGAGGAGAAGGAAGTGTACCACCTACTGAGTCACCCATGCCACATCCTAACACCTGGCTCTGGCCTTGCTGGGCTTCCACTTAATCATGAATCTACCCTGAGTACAAATGTAGAAAAAGTCTACAATAAAACCTCAAACCACATGAGACTCTCCTGGATGGGAGAGTCTGTGATCTCCCAAAGTCCATGGACTTCCAGAAGAAAACCAAAATTCATCTGCTTTGCTTTTGTCCAATTTCAGGGGTAACAACTGTGCATGTCATATCTCAAAGCAAGGTATGAAATTAAATCTCCTTGCAATCAGAAACAAAATTACAGCTAAAATTTACTTTTTCTTTTCAATTGACTGCACAAAACCATGGTCAAATCTGGCAAGGTGTTAGAAGCCCAATCACCCTATCTCTGGAAGTTCATCCAAATTATTATCATTCTCACCAGAATTTGGAATATAAAATAGAGGGGTTTTTTAAAGCTAAACTGCAGACATTTCTTACAAACTAAATTCTCGCCTGCTGGGCAATGAATCACTCGCCATCCACAGCACACCCCATAGTTGACAAACAAAGCAGTATTTGCCACCCTATTGCAAAACATGGTAGGGCTGTATTTTGGGAAATGATTCTTCACTAAATAAACATCACCCAGTGCAGCACAATGCTACAAGAGTCACACAAACATGACGTACATGCTGTGGCTGGCTCTGACACAAGCGGGATCCAGTGCCACTCTTCTCCAGGGAACATCAGCTCACAGGTGGGCTCACTCACTCACCTTTGGTTTGCCTCAGCCACACCACAGCCCCTTGAACCCACAGGCACGATGATCCACCCCACCCTCCAGAGGCACTTTCTCCAAAATGCTGCCACGTGGCTTCCCCAACAAAATCAGGGTTTACCCACCTAAGGCTGCGTGTCCTTCCGGATCTTCCACCTGAAGAAATGAGAAGCTCCGTGCTTGAGCTCAGGTCCCAAAACCATAAATGTGAAGTATGAGGGAAGGAAGAGATAAGTTCAGGAAGAGAGGGCGGAAAGATATTTCTGTAATTAGCATCCTTTTAAAATCTGACTTGCTTGCCTCTTTTAAACTAACGTTTGCAATGTGTTATTCTGAAAAACCTTAACTGCTGGAACTTTTTAACTGTTGTTCTTCATATACAAGATATCAACAGCATCACCCAATTCCACAGAGTATCAAGAGTATCACCCACACTGGTGCATCCTCAGAGAGCATTAACAGTTCCAAAAGAAGAATCACCTCACTTCATATGGCAAATAAAATTGCTACTAATGCTTCACTGAAAATAAACTTAAGTCCTCCGGGACACGCATTGAATTTCCCCATAACTTTCCAATCTTCTTAGAGAATAATTATTTTTATTGTCACTGCAACAGCTGTATTCTGAAATAGAAATGTGACAAGTTAAATTATTTGTTCGATTGCACAGAGCTCACCTTCTCAAAGTGCTCAAGGCCAGGCTGGATGTGATCCTGAACAACCTGGCCTAGTGGAAGAAGTTGTTGCTCGTGGCAGGAGGGGTGGGATGAGACGGTCTTTAAGGTCCTTCTCAACCTTTTCATGATCTGCAGACCCTGCAGGAGGAGCTCCTGCAAGGACCCATCCTTTCACTCTCTGGTTTCCAGCTCCTCAAACCATTTGGAGCAGAGATATGTACAGGCACATTGCAAAAGGACAGAAAAATCACCACACAGCCACCTCATCCTGCAAAAGGAACACCAGCATCCATTCCCACACAGAGATGAAATGAAAATATGCACCATACATCAAACCCAAGAATGGCAAAGCAGAGTCTGCCAAGGAGGAAAAGGTGAGATTATTTGGCAGTTTTTGCCTGAGCCACAGCAGGAGCCTCCAGGGCTGCAGGCCATGACTCTATGAGGCTGCTTATGAAATCCACCTTCTACCTGCTAAATCAAAACATAAATACTACAGCTCTCCCAATTTTGTTTGTAATAGGAATGAGCCACTTAAACAGCTCCTTTTTCTCTAGATTATGGACTAACTTCAGTGTCTTTGGATGCAAAGCCAGAGCAGCCTGGCTTTAGGGGAACTACTTCATGTTTCAGCTTGATGCTTCAGAGTGGATTCAAGTTGAGGGGATGAGGCTATCACGTCAGCAGCACTCTTGCTTAATGTTTTGAGTCACATATTGTGTTAGTCACAAGACACAGTAATTGTCTTTCCATCCTTTTTACCTCACTGAGATGAATAACCTCTCTTATGGAGCAGGTTTTCCTAGGTGCTTTTGATTAGAAACAAATGGGTCACCTTCCCAAAAAGCTACTGAGCAGATTAAAAACCCAACCAGAAGCTTCCACACACACACAAACACACACACATGACTCACAATGATCAAATAATCCTGCAGTGAAAAGAAAAGTGTTGCTATTCACTTGTGAAAGGAATGGGGGCTGTCTCAGTCCTGGGAGCTGCCACTGCAGTCTGTGGAGCCTCAGTGTGCAAATCTCTGGGTACAGCCCCACATTCCCTGGATGGAAATCGCTCCAGCTCCATCAAGACCCCTCCACCTGCTCCCCTGCTGCCCAGTAAATCATACACAGGTTATCCTTCTCGTCTCCCCTGGTTATTAATTCTTTTAACTAAAAAAAATCCCTCAAACTGAGACCCTTTTCATGTGCAGCCTCCACATTGAAATAACCTCCACATTTCGGATTACAGCAATGAAAAGATGGGAGCAGCCAGACTTTGTTTCTGTCCTCAGGTCACTCTGCTGCAGTTTGGTGCCAGAGGGATCAGGAAAAAGGCTCCACACTCCAAGTGTGTTGTTGCTCTTCCCTTCCACTTCTGCAATATTAAGCCATCCAAAAAAACAGAGCGGGGGGAAAGTCCAATTTGCACAGAATACCCCAAGCGTCCATAAGCAGGACACACTAGTACTCCTGGCACATCCCTTGCTTTTTAAATCATTTTTCAACTTTACAGTTCGGTGGTATAACAAAAACAGCTGCACAGGGTTGTCCTATATCCTTCCCTAATCTGTGCCTCCCTATTTGTACCTTCCCTCCCCGCTGCTTGCTGGTGAGCAGCTCCTCGACTCCTTCTCCTCACAGCACACCATGCATGTATAGGTGCTGGTGGGAAAATCTCACAAATAAACACTAAATGTTTCAAGAAGTTGCCTTTTTCCCCACATAACTTTTCTATAAAAAATCAGGCACCACATCCACGCTGGTCCTAGGTCACCCCGCCATGTTTTACACAGCCCCGGCACGAGTATGCCCTGCTTGCTCATTTTCATTACATGTATTTCTGCACCTTTGTCCAAATTTCCTGTCTCTCTCCTGTCCTTTTTTTGGGGAGGCTTTTCCTCACTATTTTCACCACAGAGGCTGGAGCCAGGTGGTGGAGGCAGCAACTAGCTGGGCCCTCAGCACCCTGAGAGGAGGGGAAGAACCCCAAGATTCCTGCTGGGCTGCCAGAAGGGCTGAACCCAAACTCACCATTATTTCTTGTGAGGCTGAGATTAAAAAAAAAAAAAAAACTGGGGCAAAACTGGACTTTTTCCATACCCCAAGCACCTCCATTCCAAGCCGCAGACACAAATCCACCATCGACGAAAGTGGTGGGGAGCGAGTCAAACATGGCGGCCCTCCGTGAGGGGAGCCCGCCAAAACCCTCACCGTGAGGGCAAAGCGCCGGGGCCTCATGGCTGCCTTGCCGCCCCAAACCCCTCCCCACACACCTTCCCCTCAGTCCCAAAAACCCCTCCACACCAGAAACTTCTTCGGATATTCGGAAATAACGATGGGGACATTCGGCCGCCGTCGGGAAGGAGCGGAGCTGCACCGGCTGCGTTTGCAATGGCACCGGGCTGGCGTGAGGAAAGGCGGGAAGGGGTTTCCCTCAGGGGCTGGAGGTAGCCAGAGGCAGCCGCGAGTAGACCGAGCCCAGGTTTTCCCTTTCCAGGGAAATAAATACTCGGTGTATTGCAGCGCCATCTGCTGGTTCCTGTAGGTGGGACACACGGGATCTCCCAGCGGGGTGGAGAGGAATAAAGGAAAGTTGAGAGGGAGTTTTGAGTGGTTTCTTGCTCCCAACGGGGTGGAGAGGAATAAAGGAAAGTTGAGAGGGGGTTTTGAGTGGTTTCTTGCTCCCAACGGGGTGGAGAAGAATAAAGGAAAGTTGAGAGGGGGTTTTGAGTGGTTTCTTGCTCCCAACGGGGTGGAGAGGAATAAAGGAAAGTTGAGAGGGGGTTTTGAGTGGTTTCTTGCTCCCAACGGGGTGGAGAAGAATAAAGGAAAGTTGAGAGAGAGTTTTGAGTGGTTTCTTGAACGTGGGCTTTTCCTGAAGATTAAGACATTGAGGTGGCTCTAAATAAGCAGTATAAGAAACGCCTGCAAGGCATCACCACCCAGAGAGAAAGTGGGCATATTAGACCCAAGTTTAGAGATCTTTTTCTGTAGGAGTACAGTAGTCAAAATCGAGGTTTTTTCCCTATTCCTCTGAAGCAGAGGATGGTGAATCTGCAGAGTCCCTGGGGAAGCATTTTCTGAGGTCACCAACTGGCTGTGGGTGCTTCTGTTTCTTCTGCATATCTAACTCGGGCTGCTTGCCCTTATTTCTTTGTTTGCATTTCATGAAGCCCTGAACCTCTGAGCCTGTGGTCCTGTGCTGTGGAGGTCCTGTGCTGCTGCCCACCCACAGCCACCACCACCACCTTGCTAAGCCCTTGCTGCCTTCCAATGGTTCCTTTTTCCAGCCGGTTTCCTTCCTGGGCTTGATCCCTCCCAACGCTGAAGTCATGTTGGTAAGCTTTATTGAAAGATGTTCCTTGCTGGTAATTTACAGCCTGGTGAAGGCGAAAGGAAGAGGTTGGGATTTTTCCCCTCTCAGTGGTTGATTTGAGATAATAAAAATATGAAGAAATACATTACTTTGAAATTATGTTATAGAGAGAGGAATGGCGCTCACCTCTTTTGCTTCTTTAAAATTCAAGTACTAATTAAACCATGACTAAACAAAAGAAGACTGGTCCAGTCTATGGAGTATTTGAAAAGAAAAAAAACTTCCCTTTACAGGGCCCAGCAAATGTCCAAGGTTCAAACAAAGTACGAGGTGCTAACGAACGGAGTCTTGACAAACCTTGTTTTCCTGCACAGGGGCTCAGTACATAATGATTTCATTCAGCAGCTACTGTTCAAGCATGGAAAGTGTTGGTAAAGAAATCCCACAGAGATCAGACAACCATTTTCCTAACTTAAGCTTCCCCCTCCGCTCCTCCCCCGTTTGCCTTTCGGGCCTCTGCCAGTCATAACATAAATATTCATCAGCTGATATTTGCAGTAGCTGTGAAGTTATGAATGAGGCCAAACGCCTTTCCCTCCTGCCCCATCTGCAAAATGGCAGCTCCTGGTCTTAGCTCATGGTCAAACGACACTTTCTGAAATCCCCAAAGTGCACTTGCAGGCTTTTCAAATTCATTCGGGCTTTTAATGCGCAAAGCAGAAATGCTGTCTACCTAATATTTACCCTGGGATTACTGAAAAAAAAAAATATATATATATATATTACTTTGCTGTGCTTTAAACTTTGCGATGCCTTGACGTAATAGACAGAAGTGTTGGCAGCTCAAAATGTTGGTTGGTTTATTTCAGGGGACATGACTCCTGCAGGTTTCCTTTCTGAATTGAATAGCAGACACTTGAACCATTTGTTGTGCAGAGAAGAGAAACGGCTTTTATTCTTAATGCTGGTTTCTTAACCACCTGGGTGCTGTCAGAAGGAGCCACATGCACTGGAAAACACTTTTAATAAGACTCCTTTAAGCCTGTCTTAAACCCTGGATCCTGAAAAATGGAATCCCCACTGCCTGTCATACATGTTTTCTCTCTGCAGATTAGTGAGGGGCCGCTGCTTTAGAAATGTTCCATTTTTACAAAGCCTGGAATTATGCTCTCAAACCCACTGTAGGTCAGCAAGACAACGAGATATCTGAGGTAGCTACACCAGAAAAGTCAAAACAGAGGTGTCAGAGAAACAAGGTGACAGAGTAGAGCTTTAATGGATCTAATTCAGCAAGGTATCAACACTGGCTCATGGAGGATTAAACATTTAAACATCCTGAATGCCCAGAGCCATTGGGAAGTCCTGGTGAAGAGACTCAGCACCATTCAGGATCAGGAAACTGGAACACCTTTTTGTAGCTTGGGCTGCACAAATCAGTCATGCAACCTATCCTGCTTTGTCTTATTCTCATAGATTCAGACATAAATTTAAAAAATTTCCACCAAAAATATCACCTTCTTAAAGGAAGGGGATAGACTTAGGAAGTTTTAAAGATATTGCAATCACCCCATTTGATCTTGACCATGAAAAACCAGAACATTTCAATCAACAAGTCTCCAATATCTTTTGGCCAAAATAGAGCAAAAAAATGTATTTAATTTAAAGACTACAAACAACTTACCACATCCCTTGAGAACATTCCAACACTCTTTATCCTTGGTTCTTAAAAATAAATGCTTTGTTTTAAATACCTTCAACCTTCAGCCACAGCACCCTGTATGTTCTTTTTAGAGACAAAAGAGCCTCAAAATCATTTCCCTTGCACCTCCAAACCAAGACCAAGTACTCACTCCCACCTTTTACTGATCTGTGTACACTTCTTGAAATATTTCCAATGCAAAGACTGCAGAGGTGTTGGGTCCTGCATGGCAAAAAGGTTTCAAAAACGAAATCAGACACAGGTTCACCACCAGGATATAAATGAACTCCAAAAACTCATGGTCAGGGTAGGAAAAGTTACAAGGCAGATGTTGAATACACACCTCAGCGTGGCTCCTCTGCTCCCACAGACAACTGGGAGCTGCTTGGGCTGTGCCCATTACACACATTACACATGAGATCAACAGGCAGCCCCTTAGCCAAACACATGTGCAAAGTTTTGTTGCACAGATGTAAATCCCATGCTGGAATGGACTTAGGATCATGCTTTCCCATGTATTAATATTTCTACTAATAGACATATTGCTTTTCCTGTGTTAATAACCAAAAATCCTCCAAGGTAAATTACCCAGTGCACAAATTCAGAATGGAATGATTGTGCTACAACCATAGCTCTAGAAATCATGGCAGCAGCCACAGTGTTGGCTGAGACACACTTTATGTTGCAGCCAAAATCTTTGCTCATCACGTAGTTCTGAAGATTTCCAAACACGTCAGTAAACACCAACACAAATTAATAAATGAGCTAGGGGGCTGGATGTGCTCTACATTCCTTGTTCTTTGGATATGCTTTACATCCTCTGTGATAACTTGACAATATGGTCCCATCCATATCAGAGCAATAATGGAAAAAGGATTGAGAATCAAAAGGAATCATTTTCTTTATCTTTTTATCTTTATGGTAAAAGGGCCTTTCTGCAATAGATCAAAAGTATGGTTTTATACTTGCAGAGGGGACATGTACATCCAAACCCAACACACTTGAAACAGATAAAAAGCAGAGCACACAGATGGTTGAGCTGTCTGGGGTGATGCTCATTAACATGCCAGCAAATTATTTCGCTCGGGTGTGGTTTTGTAGTCTGTTATGCAGCAGTTACAAACCTACACATAATTACTTGCAAGTGTCAGTCCCTAGACTAACAGGAGAAGGACTGTCAGTGATGCCAGGAGGTCTTCCCAGTGTCTCTGGCACCACTGAATACCCAGAACATTAACTGGAGCTATCAGAGATGTCTCAGCCTGCTGGCAGGGAGCACACAAAAAGCAAAGGTTGGGAGACCAAATCTGTTTAAGGTGTAGTTTATGGATAAATAACACAGAGAGTAAAGTACAGAGATCATAAGCTATTTGGGTTATTTGTATATTAAAGTGTGCATGTCAGGTACTGGGACTGTTCATCTTTCCATTCACAAAAGATGGATTGAGTGAAGTTCTGAGCAACCTGGTCTAGTGGAAGATCCCCTGCCCATGGCAGGAAGGTAAGAAGTAGATGAGCTTTAAGGTCTCTTTAAACCCAAGCATTCTATGATTCTGTGATTCAGCACCAACTCTGTAACAGGGCAAGTTTGTCTGGGAAATCCCAGCAGCATTTAGAAGGTCACTGCACAGGCCTTGCCAAGCTAAGAACAATCACCACAGCAGCCTTGCCACAGAACTCGCTGCTTTCCTCCAGCTGTGGCCTCAAAATTCCTGATAAAAGCAACCATCAAGCACCTCACATGACAGCTGCAAGTCCCACCAATTCAAATAGCATGAACTCGATGGGATTCCCACAGAAGTTCCAGCAAAAGGTATGAAAATGTTGGTGTCTCTTGGGGAGGCAGGGAGAACTGACCCTGTAGGTTCACTTCATACCTTTCTTTTGAAGTCTTGGTGACTGCTCTCAAACATGAGACTCACCTCACATGAAATAAACCTTATGGTGAATATTTGCTTTGCAGGAACCATTTTAATGACAACAAAGTGTTTAAAATCCACTCCCCTCAGTTCTCCTAAACCACTTCTGTTCTGTTTGCCTGTGGACCTTCCCCATGGTTGTTATTTGTGGTGTGTGTTGTCCACCCCAGACTTACCTGCCTTAGGGAGAACAGCAAATTAAGGGAGTGGAAGGGAAAGTTAAGGGACTTAGCTGGGGAAATCAGTTTGTTTCTTTCCCCATTTTAGAGAGACACTTTCTCTACCTCTGCCTGTCAATTTACCCTTCTGATTGTTGAGCAGAGACTGCTGCCTGCAGAAAAGCATCTCTGCAGAGCACAGTGCTGCCTTGCCCTTGACTGGAACCTACAGCTGCTGCTGTCAAAGTCATAACCAATATTAATCACTGTCAGTCTGGTTGTATGAATGTCTTCCCTTTGGCTGAATATCCATCTGTATGCACCTCCCAGCCTTCCACACCATGGAGGTGCCAGTTGATTACTCAGTGTGGATAATTACCTGAGCACCCTGCAGGACTGTGGCAGAGTGTTGATGGTCTCAGGGCAGTCCTATCAGGGTGCTCTCGAGCACAATTCATCCTGCTCACCTGAAGTGAGCCACCTTAGGAGCTGGGAATCCCTAAGGGACAATCAGATCTTAGAAGTTCCCCTGGGACAGCCTCTGGGTGCCCCTTTCCAGAGCTCCAGGCCCTGGGGAAACACAGGGCTGCCCTCAAGGGTGTTCTTATGTTGGCACATAACCCACGTACCTATGCAAAGGAAGCTGAGCTACAGCACAAAGGCATTTGCATCTGGAGGACGTGTTCTCAGTGCAGCAAAACATCTTTGTTATGAATGTAACATATGTGGTACTCTTCCTCTGTTTGGCAGGAGATAAGAAAAACAGAAGCAATGCAAAAATGAAAACAAAATGGAGCACATAAGCATCGTGAAACAATTACAATGCTGCATCTCATTAGGATCTAAATCTGGGATTGCCAGTCTTGTTTTAAAACCAGTTTTGTTCAACACCCAGTGACAGAATTTAAAAGCTGACATATCTTGCTGTATTGTGGGCTGCAGTCACAGCTGGTGTAAATCAGAGTAAACTAATGAAGTCAATGGAGCTTCTCTGATTTACACTAGCTGAGGTTATGGCTCAATAAGGTTAGGCTTGCTTTCTAGGAGTGTTCAAGGAAGCCAACTTCTGTGTGTCCTGTGATGAAGTGGTTATTTATAATGGCCTTCAGTGTGGTTTGGAGCCAAATTTCCACATCAAAAGTAGCTTTATAAGAGATATCCTTACAGTGAGGTTCAGTGCAAAATCATGACTTCAGAAGCCAGCTTTCCTCATGCACTCAAGTATTTGATTTCAGCCTGAAAACCATTTGAGAAGCCAAGAAAAGCAGAGCCATTCCTGCCTACTTCCCCAGCTCTGCTTCATCTTTGAGTCGCCTGCATATCCAGCAGGCCCCGACCTACACTGCCCATTTATCAAGGCGAGTTACTCTAAGTGTCTGTTTATTTATGTTCAGAAATTCCCAGTAAGACAGACAAGTTTCATGCTCAACCTGAAAAATTGGGGAAAGGGGGTGGAGTTCTTACCAGTTCCAGAGCTATTTGTTTGACTTGGCCCCTAGAGCAAATAAAACACAATAACGTGTCCTGGAGTCACAGTGAGAGGTGGAGGTCACAAGAAAACAGATCATGTCTCTCACAGCTCCTCAGCCTCAGTGCACTGAGTTATGGCTCCTATTATTTACTTACTGGATTCTCCACCCTGTGTGCATGCTCCAAACATTCAAAAAGCAGCAGGTCTCTGCTTCAAAGGACTGACAGGCAAGAGAGAGAGAGGGAAATCTGTCCTGAAGCTACAATAACCTCCTCAGTTTGATCTGAAAGGTCAGATGTTCTCCCAGCCCTCGGCTGAGCCACCTCTGTGCTCTCCTCTGCTGAGGTAAACTGCCAGATTCTCCTGGCAAAGATGTTCCCAGCACAGCCAAACCTGCTCAAGGTGGGCTTTTCCAGAAGGATATTGGTTTTTTCCTTAGGAGAACCCTGCTCCCTGCATGTCCAGCCTTAGTCTGTCAGCTGTCCAGAAAACATCACGGGCTCTTTCACTGGCCTTGCCACTGAAACAGATTGATTTCTTTAGAACTTAGTGCTAACAATGCATGTCTTGAGCTGTTGAGATCCCAAACCAGGGCTGAAGCCTCTCTCAGTGGTTTCTGCACATCCTGTGGAGAGTGCTGCCCTCTTCTACACATCCTTCAGTGGGTTTAATCCTCCAGGAGCTCACTGGAGACAGCTTTGTGGCAATGCTGCCAAAAAGGGAAACTTCTGCACTGCCAGCAGCAGAGAGCTCCACACACAGACTGGACATGGAACACCAGCGTGCAAGAGCCTGCCTCACATCTGAACCTCCTGGCAAGTACCACGTTCCCCTAAAAAGCACAGGATCATCCTCTTCTTTCATACCCTCAGGTTTTGCTTTTGGTCTCTTCTCTCTTCACAAAACTTGTGATAAATATTTGCTCACTAAGAGCTGCAATCTCCTTTTCCAGGAAATGTTCCTGGTCCATCTTGGGATGTGGTTAGAGAGCCCCATTCAGTCACTGATCATTCACCAGGCTCCCAAACCAGTTGGGATTTTTCTGAGTACCCAGCACACCAGCTGAGTGCTGTCTTTGTGGGTACTGAAATATCACTCACTGTTCTCCCCTTATTAGGTTTTTCCTGTGTAGATATTTTTTCCTTGTATTTGTGACTTAATATGGAGCCCAAGTGAAGCCAGAAAATCATTTCACTATTAAACCCATCATGTTTGTTATTTGACATTTGGGTAGGCAGTTCCACTAAAGCATCATAAATGCAAGACATTTCTGCTCCCTTCTACTTCTGTGCCTTGATCTCAGGACTATGACTAATTGTTCCTAAAACTTTGTTGGGTTCACTTGTTAGTTAAGACAAATAATTTTCTACTTACATATTTCACAAAGATGTATTTTTGTTACATTACATTCTCCTCAGAAACACTCTCACAAACCATAGAAGGATCTACTATCACCTGTGTGCTCTGGATTTTTCTCAGCTTCTCCAGATGAAGCAAGTGTGGAGATAGATTTTTTTTCTATCTGGACATTGTTCAGTTTTTAAAATGGTTGAGGACACTCAGTCTTTCTGCTTTTTAACCCAAACCAAACCGAATTCCTACCTTTGATTTTCTTATTTAATAATTTCAAGTAGTAGTTGTGTTTGGCGGTCTCAAAATCAAAAGAAATTGTCTTCACTGTGGAATATTTTAAAAAGAGAATTCTACCAGACAAATGAATTTACTTTCTGTTAACAGTCTCACAGCCTTTAAATATTTGGCTCTAATTTTGGTTTTTAATGCTTGTCTAGTCTTACTAGGGTTGAACTGGAAGGCAGTCAGATGATCCTCAGATAACAGGCAGGAAAAAGCAATGTAAACCCCTTATCCCAGAGGAACCAGAAATGGTGAATTACACACAAATAACAAAACTGGTTTCCTCACCATCAGAACTTCTACTGAGCCACAGAGTTTCAGAACTTTCCTCCAATCTGGCTGGGGCAAAGACAGGAAACTGCATCTTCTGAGCTTTAGAAATAGATCTTAAACATGTAAACATAAGATATTATGCCCCTGTCTTTTAAGTAACATTTATATTATCTCAAATAAACAGTCTTGCTGAAGTTAGTCTGTAATTGACATCTGACACAGTCCACATTGCAACAGATATGATAAGTGCAGTAAACAGCAGAAATTATGTTTCTCTGTTCTCTGAGAAACATTCATATTTCCTTGCACAGATAAACTTTATTTTGTTGCTACGCAACTCTCACACAACAGAGCACATTCTGCAGTAAATAAAAGTACAGATTTTACAACTGGAGGGCAAGCATGTGGCCTTTTGGGTTTTCTCCCCATTTCGAGTTCCAGCCCCAGCTTTAGTTCCCATTATAATATTCCATCATTTCATTACAAAGCTGCCTCTAAAGCTCAGTAAGGGATATTTCAAACTGAGCAAAGTGGGAGAGTCAGAGTGCAGGAGGCTGATGGGAAACAAATGGTGGAGCTGGTGATGTCAGGGAAACCATGAAATTAAGGGGTTTTTCTCTTTTTTGGTCTTCTTGAAAAATGAACATTAAATTTTCACAGCAAGATATTCAAAACCTGTGTGGCCTTTCCCTGCTCCCTGTAAAACTGCCATACCTGCAAGGGAGGTGAGACAGGTGAAGAGCTAGCCTTGGTTTTAGCCAAGATGAGAACAGTATAGTCTTACCTCCTTTATTCCTTACAGCTGCAAAATGTCTCCTGAATTCAGTGGATATTTGGGTTGTTCAGAGAACAGAGGCACAGATCTGTGTGTCTCTGCATCCTCCTCATGAGCAGAGTGAAAACCAAGATTTATCTGACTCAAGGGTGTGCATGGAAACTCAATAGAGCCACTAGGCTCTTCCCAAGTCATGGGTTAATGCCTCAGTTATTCAAGTTTCCCTTTTGCACATGGCTGCAAATTCTACAAACTCTCCCAGGCAGCATCAGCCTTCCCTTGCTGCTGTTAGCAAATCAGTCCAGGTGAAAAATGGGACTCTGAGCTCCAGGTGGATGCAGCTGGCACAGTTTGGGCTGCAGGGATTTGCAGTATCCAAGGATCTGACATACATCCAATGCATGTACATAGCAGCTGTCTGATTGCAGAGGGGCTTGTGCCACTTATACAGCTGAATTTCCCCAGATTTCCCCAGTTTTGCTTTGCTCTTTGGTTCCTTACAGTGAAGAGTCCTCAGGGCTCCTACAGCCTGCGTGCCACAAGCCCAGATGCTTATCAAGTCACTAGGGAAAGGACACTCTGTTCACAGGAAAGCAAGATTTAATCTCTACAATCTACAGTCTAGTTTCTCTAAACAGTGAGCAAGAAGCATCTTTTGCATTTTAAATTTCAGCATTTCTGTTTATAGTTGCACTTTAACAGCTAAATTACTCCCAGGCATGGAAATTAATTATCAGCATTTGTTGAAAAACACCTTGAAGTTTCTGTGCTGATCTTGTATAAAGGCCAATCTCTAATCACACCTCCCAGTGCAGCAGCTTTCCTTAAGAGCCTGAGAGATTTGGAAGCACCTGTAAAATTTGCTTTGAGTTCTTTCTTCAACAAGTGATTTCCTACAGAGCAGAGCATTCCCTCAGTCAGGATTGCAGGGGGAGGCCCCCAGAGGGAATGCAGTTGGATTTTGCCTGGAAGCACAACAGGCAATGCACAAGGCAAGAGTTTTCAGACCTAAATCCTGGAAAACAATGCTGGATGTCTTCGGATCAGTGTCCTGTCAATTTCTTCTACTCTCCGGCATCCTGGAGGAGAAGTTGCAGATCAGTTCAAGCCCCTGATTTTCCAACCCACTCTAAGCCTTTTCTTTTTCTGCCTCATAAAAATCTCCATTCTGTCAGATGAAATCCACCCTTCAGCAACCAAAGATTTGCCACTACTTTTCTATGGATTTATTACTCTCCTTGTGAAAAGAAAAACCCAACAAAATAATGTTTTCACCTAATCTACTCAGTTCCCCATTTATAAGGCAGGGATAACAGGCCTTTTTCCCATTTCTCCACAGACTAACCTGTTTAGATTGCAAACATTCCCCTCATGCAAGTTGCTATAGCACCTTGCCTGGGGCAAATGAAAGCTCTGAGAAAATGTGATTTCAGAGAGGAAATGTCAATGTCCCACCTGTCAGTGCCATTGCCAGGCGAAACTCTTCCTTCAGCATCTGGAGAACTTCTTTTGCTCCTTCTTCACCCTGGGAGATTAGGAGACAATGAGAACTATTATGTGCACGTTTCTGTGTGTAGGCACAGACATGCATACGTGTGCCAAGAAAGGTTTTGTGCATAAACATAAATCCTGAGGGTTGGTCATAGCAAATCTTAGCCAACAGCAAACCAGATGATCTGGATGCACACAGATGCATCCCACACAATCCTCTGTGCACACAGACACATGCATGTGCATTTAACAGGGCTAAGAGTGAGTCCAGGGATCTGAAGCCATGCATTTGAGCTGTCCCTCACCTACCTGATAAGCCAGTCCCCAGAGGACAGGTCTCCCAACAAAAACAGCTTTGGCACCAAGAGCCAGGGCCTTGAGGACGTCCGTGCCTTTTCTCACACCTCCATCCAGGAACACCTCCACCTTCCCCTCCACAGCCTCCACGATTTCAGGCAAGACATCAATCTAGGAGAGAGAAACCAGGAACACAGCTTGGCTGCTCCTGAAACCCTATTTATTTTTTGAGCCAGGATCCAAGCTTTACAGCAGCCTAATGAGCCGTTGCATGCCTAAATATATACCCAAATAACACAGCTTTGTATTGAGAACCAGCAGTAACTTTGCAGGGTAGAAGGTACATACAAAGGTCAGATTTATTTGGAGAGTCACATAAACAGAATGAGAATCAGCAGGGTCTCACAAAGTGGCCATCTGACCCCATGACACAAATCTGACACAAGCCAGTATCTGATCCTTACACAGAATATACAAAACAGCAGCACTAAGGAAGATTTTTAGTGGTGTTACCTCCCAAACTTCCAGTCTTCACTGGCTTGGGGATGAAATTGGATCAGCTCATTTTTTAAATAATCATCTTTGCTCCCTGTTTAAATTTCCCATTCATTTATCCTGAGGGCCAGCTCAGGAGCCCAGAGGCAGGCACTGGACCTACAGACAAGGAGTGAGAGAAACACATGCCTGGAAGAACTTAGAGTTGGCTGAAAACTTTTAATTAATGCACTTCCCCTTTTGCAAAGGCATCTAATTACAGGAATGACTATAGAGAAAATATAACAATTTTATTTTTATTAATATAAAAAAATTAACTTTCCTCTAAGTTTTGAGCAAGGTAGGAAGTAATTTCTTTTAATGCACATGGTATTCTGCATTATGGTATGCTGCTTTCACTGAGCTCTGCTCATCCCCTTTCTCAGCTCATCCCCTACACCAGTGACACAAGTAAGGGGGGAAATATTTTTACTGTTCTCAGGTTACAAGTGTGTAACCAGGGAATGAAATAATTCTTCTTGCCATGCAAGAGGTCCCAAAGAAAGGATGAGCCTCCTGAATTCAAGCCTGGAGCATTAATTGCAGGGCAAATTTTCCTACAAGGCCACCTAAATAGTTCCTATTCATGAAAATCAGGAAAGGAACACCACCAGAAGCCAAGTATTAAGGAGACTGGAAACAGTGTGTGGAAGTAAGACAAAAGACACACAAATTCACATCTTTCAAATACGGATGTAATTCATTTCCTTTCTAATGGATAAAAATGACTAGAAGATGGGGGAAAAAACTTGAAAGTGCACTTTGTTTTTAGATTTGGATTAAAATTTTCTTCAAGTTTGGCACTTGCTGTGATTTTCCCCCTCCCTTTGGTTTTGCTCTCTTGCCAGACATATTTTGGATCTATTTCCACATCCAGAGACCACTTTCTACATCCTGACAAACCATACCAACATTAAAGTGCTCTAATAACTAAAGCATGATGCAAACCATAATTAAAACATAGATTTCCTCAATGTGTAACTAGACACTAGAAATATTGACCAGCTTGGGCTCAGCTCACGATCTGAAACCCCACGAAACTGAAGCAAATTATTATGTTTCTAAATCAGAACCATTTAACATGACCTGATACAGATTCTTTATAAAAACAGGCATTGTGGAGTTGTGTTCTTTGTACCATAAACCCAGGGAACACATCAGTTTTACCAGTTCTCCTCTGCCCTGTGGTGTGGCAAAGGAGTAACTCCTAACAAGGAGTTTGCAATTTTCTCTTCTGCTGCGGTTGTCAAAAATTCATTTGTATTTCTTGAGCTCTCACGGGTTCCTCAAAATGATGTTTTTAACAACCTTATACATTGTTGCTGTTGGATTACCTCACACCAGGCTTGCCCAAGAGTTTCAAATGCTCTCAGTGAAACTGAGGAATGGATTCCCAGGAGGTGACAAGAGGACCCATTCCCCTCTCCCATTCGGGGAACCAGCATGGAAAACAGGAGGTTTTTCATTGAGAACATTTTGGAAATACTCAGAGAGGCACAACTGGGCTTTGATTCCCCTCCCTTTCATTCTCTTTTTATTTGTGCAGCTTTCCCACACCAAATGAAGCAAGATGAGTGATGACTGGAATTTTGGGTTTTTCCTTCATCCTGAGCACATACTTTTTCATTTTCCTTTACTTCTTTCTTTTTTGCCGACGGAGAAATTCTCAAATCCCTTTCACCTTTGGAAAAGTCATGGGGTAGCACGACAAGGAAAAGGAAAAAGGAAAAACTGTAATTTAACCACTCTCTCCCTTTTCCAAAGGTGAAAATACTTGAAAGGAGAAAAATGGAGAGTTTCATTCTGCCTTTAGCTGTTCCTTAACTGCAATTTTTCAGAAGCCTCTGAAGAATATTAAAAGAGGAAAAACTACCCTAATACAAGCTTCAGTTGTGCTGCAAGTGGCAATGAGGGTTTTTCAAAAAAGAATGAGAAAGAAGACATGGAAGAGGAAAGTGGAAAAAAAATTCTGGAAGATTTTCCAATTTGATCTAGCAAGGAAAGGCTGTGTCTAACTCAGAGTACAATGTGACATACATAGAGAAGCAGAGAGAGGTTATTACTCATGGCTTGAGGCATAGAACACTTATTCCAGGTTTTTCCTCCAGCTTCCACACGTTCAGAGAAAGCAAACAAGAATCCAAAAAGGCAGAAAAAATTAGAGATTACTGGAGCACATTGGCATCAGTACTCACAGTAGCAGGGACCCCATCAAGCTGTCGTGCTCCATGATTTGACACCAGGATCCCGTTCACCCCAAGCTTCACAGCTTCTTTGGCATCATCAGCTAGGAAAAAGCCCAAACAAGAGTGTCCTTCCATAAGTGGGAGCTAGTAGACACCACAATCAGGGAATCACTAAGAAAACCATTGTCAGCTCATGCAAAGCCACCTTAGGGCTTCAGCCTTCCAAAGCCTCATCTCAACACAGAAAAAGGTTTTGTCTTTAAGAAACAAGACCAGAAAAGTAGCTTGAAATATAGGAGCAGAACATTTTATCCCTTTACATCAGCAGCCACCTTGGTTGCTAGCCCTTATTTTCTCTATTATGTTCCAGAACTCATCAATAAGAAATTCCTTTGTTGAATGATTTTGTCCACTGCAAAATTACTGGCATGATGGTAATAAGGGTGGCATTGGGGACAACACCAGGCACTTCTTAAGGCAGCTGCTCCCACCAACACCTTCCCTGGTGGGCTCCTGAGGCTGCAGGAGGAGGTGACAGCCCTGCCCTTGCCCTGTCCCAGGAAGCAGCAGGGCCACCCACCCCTGAGGATGCCCTTCAGCACGATGGGCAGCGAGGTCAGCGCCCGCAGCCACTTGACGTCCTCCCAGCTGACGGTGGCATCGATGGCATCGGCGACGTACACGGCCAGCCCGCTGTCCTCGCCAAAGTCCTTCCCTGAGGAAAAGGCCAGATCGCTGCTCGAGAAGTTCTTCAGGCTAAAAAGTGACAGGAAAACAGTCCTGAGGAGGATGCTCTGCAGTCCCCATGCGTCCCTAATGGCAGCATGCCTGAGGTGAAGCTTTGCTGCACTGCAGGGCAGGAGACAAACCAGGCAGTCCCAGCACATCAGATCCCCCTCCTCAGTGAGCCAAAACCTTTGGCTGAAAAAGCATTTGATAACCAACACAAGCACTGGATCTTTAATGTCCCAACCAACCCAAGCCTTTGTCTTTCTGTGATGGTTTTGTGATAAATCTGGAGCAAGTTTCTCTGGCCCAAGGTAATAGTCTGACTTCTACAGCAAAATAAATAGGGTTGGGTTTTGTGTTTCAAATCCAGGGAATTCAGCTGTGAGAGGAATAGGGGATCAGGGAAGAAATAAAGTTTTCTTATGCTCCATGAAACAGATGGATGTCCATGAAGCTTTGCAAAGAATTCAGAATTTTCATCTGTCCAATAAGGCAGACAGCCAGCCTGTTTACCTTGTGTCCCTTTTGTACATTTCCTTGTAAAACAAAGAGGAAAGGAAGCTCATGTGAAAACATTGCTGTTACTTGGGTTTTTCAGCAACAAAATCTCCCAGGTTCTAGCACATCTGTGTCCCAGTTACCCTGCTCTTCTGAAACTCTGTCCTGTTCCATATTGGGCTATTTAATACTCACATTTCACATTTTGGGAAGTGCATGAGTGTTTTTGCATGGAACCTGGCTGGTTTCACTGCTGATTTCATGCCTGCAACAAGCAGCATTTCACATGGCTTTTCTGTTCAGCTCCAGGCCCAGAAGCAAAGGAGAAAGGAGCAGGCTCTCAGCAAGATCCAGCTTTTCAGCTGTTGGTTTGTGGAGGGTGGGGTGCCCAGAGAAAAACAGAACCATGGATAAGATTATATAAATAACTGTTGTTTTTCTTGGCCTGCAAAATGCAGATCAACACTTGGATGAATGTTGCCTTACATACATTTCAGAGCACAATGGCACCTTGTTGTTCCTTTGAAACTTTGTTGAAAACCCGAAGCCAAGAAAAAGTTATCACATAAATGAGCAGAGCCCCACGCTAGGAGAGTTTCACCGTGGCCTCTGCAACAAAGCTCTGCCCAGGCAGCACTCAGGGACCTGCAGTGATGAATTGGAACCTTTAAGGATTACTCCAATTTCTTGTGATTTCATCCTGTTCACTCGAAACCTTGTTATATTTGGGCAAATCTAACAAATATATTTGGGGTGGGGTCAAAGTGCTTCAGAAATGCTCTTCCTGCTTTCCCTCAAATGCCTTTGGGTTGTTGGACTTGCATTCAAGAACTCCTCAACCCCAGGCCTTAAAATTATACTGCCCCTAAAAAGCAAGCTACATTCATAATTGCCTAATTTTATCTTTTAGAGTAAAAGGTCAGTGTATATTGATAATGTGTCAAACACAGGTCTCCAGCACAATTACAACATTGGGCACACACGTACCAGTGTGATACATTTTCACATTACATACATCAGGGCCTTTTTGCTTTCTAGTGCTTCCCTCCTAAAGCTGTACTTTAACAGAGAAATCAGGGCAGAGTTCAGCTCCTCTGTCAACTTCCATCTCTTAGCTGCAAGTACAAGTGCACAGGAAAGAGTCAACACCCCAAGCTCTGGAGGGGTTTTTGCCAGGTAGAGAAGAGCAGAGCCCCATGGTTTATCTTCCTTTTGATTAGTATGGGAATGAAGAAAAACCTCTGGATGTGATTCTTGCTAAGCACATGTTACTTACAATCTGTGTACAGCATAACACAACAGTCTTTGGAGACATAGGAAGAACAATTCAATTTCATTGATAATATTCAGAACTAGCTTTCACCCAGAACTCACCTCAAAGTTTATCTGCTTCAAAATACATCAAGCTATTTTCTTTGTCTTTTCATTTTTGTGTTCATTTTCATGCTCTAAATAATTCTAACATGTGCCATAGTAGACTGTGGTTCTTTCCAAGATCTACATGCAAGAACCTCATAAGATTTTTAGCTTCAAGTTCTGGATATCCCTTTGAGTAACTATTCTTCCAGCCAGTCCTTGGCTGCTAGAACTGTGCCAGCACTTCAATATATGTTTATCAGGGGAGTCTCTACAGTCTATCAATTTGTATTTACAAAAGGCCAAGCAAATCAGCACCCTTAAACACAACTGTAAGGTTGAAATTCTGGTTTAACTCAACTTAAAATTGAATTCCTCATTGGCCCTGCAGAGGAGGAACTAGAATTAGTGCTGAAGTCAGTCACGATGCCACAAATTCTGAGACACAGAAAACGTCCCAAAACACACTGTGGGGTAAAAATTGCCCTTATGGAGAACTTAGAAAGACTGATATCCACATGTTCCTGTATTGGAGTAAAAGAAGAGTTGAAGCTGCTCAAAAAGGGGCTCTGCAGTAGGTAGCAACATGGCCCTGGACCCAGAGCAGTGTCATAGGACAACACAGAGGGAACCATAACATCATTTAGAAGGGAGTTTTGGCCCACTTTTGGAGCCCAGCCAATTCTGCCGCTGGATCCCAGTTCAACATCAGAGCAGGTCATTCCAGGCTCTGCCCAGCTGAGGTTTGAAGATAGCCAAGAGCACATCGATCCATGCATAAAGAAATGCCCCACATCTCCTACCTCAGCAGCCTGCCTGGCTCAGCACCTTTTAGTGTGCCGAGAGGGAGGAGAGCATTGCTGTGCCCCAAAGCCGATCCCAGCCCAGGCAGACACACTCACAGCCCCACAGAGCCGCTCCCAGCCCCACCTTCTCCCGCAGCATCCCGGGCCGGTACCTGAGGTGCGGGGGCAGCTGGAACCTGTTGCGCACGTCGGCGCGGCGGCGGCCGAGGTACGGCGTGTCCACGGTGAGGAAGATGCCGCGGTAGCCGCAGCTCTCTGCGCGCCGCACCAGCGCCGCCGTCACCCGCCGCTCCTTGTACGCGTACAGCTGCAGCCAGCGCAGCCCGGCCGGCGCCGCCGCCGCCACCTCCTCGATGGACGCCGTGGCCCAGGAGCTCAGCATCATCCCCGTGCCCACGGCCTGGCAGGCTGCGGGAGGAGCACAAAGCCACAGTCTCAAATAAAGGCATTTAAAGCGTCCAGGTTTTCCGATGTTGCCACATTGCCTCGGGCGGAAGGGAGTTTTTTTTGGCATGCTTATTTCTAAATCGGATCCTGCTAACTCTATTCCTGGTCACATCTCACAGCAGACACCAGGGAGCACATATTTTCATGGGGGCACCGGCATGCCCCCATGTACAGCCCTCTGGGTGTCCAGAGTTACCAAGACCCCTGCCAGGGGGCTCAGAGACCCTGGCACACAGTCCAGAACACCTGTGGGGTTGATCATGACCCGTGGAGCAAATTACCAGCTTTGTATGAAGACCTGAAAGCCACACAAGTTTAAGTAGTGCAATAATAAAATTATCACTGGGTGAAAAAGTAGATTTTAGGGTTTTTAAAACAGGGGTTTTAGGGACAAGATGGAGAGACTTGGGCACATCCAACCTTTCTTCTTCTTCTCCTCTACTTCCATCTTCTGCTGTGATATGAAGGTTTGGTTTAGAATAGAAGCTCACTGTCTAACATAGGTGATGGGTATTGGAAAATAATTGTAAACATTGTATACATAGTTTGTAGTATAAAGAGATAACATCACCCCCAGGGCAGGCAGAGTGCCTCTGTCTGTCCTGCTCAGCAGACCTCGGCTGGACAGGAGAAAAATTTTATAGATAAGAATAGATAAGATACAATAAACAACCTTGAGACCAAAAACTGAAGAACTCCAACTCATTCTTTGACCGTGTGGGCCAAAACAGAGACTTTTCACATGTCTTGGGGCTGCAATAAACTGCAAACCCCTGGGATTGTGCCAGTGTCAAACCATGACAGGCTGCCAGCCCAGCCTGCACCAGCTAACCTCACACAGGTAAGTTTTCATCAATCTATCCCTCATTCTTTTTGGAGTAATCTGTCACTTATTGTAAAATAAAGGGAAAACACACTGTAAAACTCAGAAATATTATAGAAAGCCTCATTTTCCTTGGTCTACCACAGAATGCATATTTTTAATGTAAATGGACCTCTGTTTCAAGACGTCATCCCCAGTCCAAGGAGGAATTAAAAAGTGGTCTTTATGACAACATTTTATTAAATAAGGATTACAAGCCTCTTGGAGTGGAAACTTATGAACAGCTTATTCAAACAAATTGGTTACACCCTCCCAGGGCCACCAGCCAGTTTTCCCTCACTGGAAATCCAGCAGCAATCACCCAAACCTCTCCAGTTTGTAACCACCCCGTTCCTCTCCTTTAAACCACTGGACACAATGCTGTGAACCCAGGAATTGCAAAACCCTCACATCAGATAAGGGAGAAATGTAAATGTTATGGTTCAATCTGCCTTTAGGTACCCATTTATTTCCATTTTTGCCTTTTATTCTCATGTCTACCTCTATCGCAAAAGCAAAAATTTAGTTAGAAACTGCACAATAAAACAGTTTTGGTGAAGAGAAGATACAAATAATGGGATATCACCATATCCTTTCAACTTAGCTGCACATGTAGCAACAGAGAAAATAGTGCTTTTCTCTTATTTAAGATCAGGTTTAAGCAGTTTGGTTCAATGAGAGTTCAGCCATCCCAAACGGGGTTATGGCATTTTCATGCAAGCACGCTCACACAAAATTCCCCTCGTCTCTCCTGCAAAGTTCACAGCTCTCTGCTGAAGCACCAGCTCAACACACGCAGTTTAGATCTCTCAGGCAAATCCAAAGTTCACAGAAATAATTTTTCAAGGTTTTAGAAATCCCCAGTTCCAGTTTTGGTCAATCTTGATCATTTTAAAGCTTATTTTGACAATTTTCTAGACTTCTAAAACCAGGAGATACAGAGGTCTGAAGTGCTGCCAGGTTTGCTTGGGGTTTTTTTCTACCTCAAATTAGGTTTCTCTAAAAATACACTCCAACTTCTCACACATTCAGCTGCAGTTGAAGAAAACAGAAGCAACTCATTTCCTCTAAAAACCATATTTTGCACTTCACTTTTGGGGTGCTGCAAATTATTTATTATTTCAAATCAGTCCTACTACAGCCATATTCCCACAGGATGCCCTTGCTGCAATATGTGACATTTGCCAGAGTTTAAGCATGAGATATTTTTGTAAACCAGCCTTTCCTCATGCCAGTGCATGATTGCTTTTAGTTGCTTGGTTTTTATGTTTGGTTTTTTTTTTCCAAGTCTTCTTTTAATCCTGAGCCTTGCCCAAAGGACACACTCACCCCTGTACACCCTGCAGGCTCCTGTTGGGCTCTGTGACAGCACAGGGAGCTGGGGGAGTCCATGGGATCACAGAAAGGTAAAGAATCTCTCCCCCATCCCCAACCCAAACCTGCCCTCTGGCACTCTGAAGCCATTCACTCTGGAAAACTCAACTGAGGTGTTTCACACAGCAACAAACAGGACTGGATGCACTTGGGAGCCCCAGTGGGGAACACAGCAGGGACCTTCCTTAGCCCTTTTTCCATCCTCAAAGCATCCTCCCCCCAGCTGGTGGGGCATCACTTCCTTCCCTGGTTTGGGAAGGGTTCAGGATTTGTCCCTGTGGCAGCTCAGAGGAAGAATACCTCAGGGAGGGCACTGGAGAGGAGCCCAGCTCAAGCTTGCAGATTTTGTTGGGGTTACCTTGTATGGGAATGGGAAATGCTTTTTCCCTCGAGCTGGGCAAATTCCCATCATTTCCCTTTTAGGGGCATCTCTGGAGCCCAGCAGTCAAACTGCCCCACTGCAGGCATTTTTCCCTGAAACCAGAGAATCCCCTGTCCCCAGGCTAGGGGTCAGGGGGCATTCCTGGGGATCAACACCATGTCCCTTTGGCACGGGGGCATTTCTCAGGAGCAGCATCTCCCAAGAAACAGAGTTGTTTAAAGAACTCCACGCTGCTCTCCTGACAAACCCCACTTGGCTGGGAGATCCCTGCCAGCCTCTCCTCCCTCAGCCCTTACCAAACCCTGTGAGAGAGCAGTGCCTGCCATCCCCTCGTTGGCACATGGTGTTTTGTCAGCTGCACTAGAGGGCTGGAGGGAAAGGGACACGTGGCCAAAACAGATCTGGGATCTGCCTGCCATGCCAGGCTGCCTGGGCACACCTGCAGCACTGAGTCCCCAGCCATGCCACTCTGAGGGGAATCCAGACCAGGTCAGCTCAGACCATGCTGTCCCACGTGAATATTGTCCTCTCCATGGCTCTTGATTCAAATTAATTCTTCTATCTCAAAATCAACCTCACCTTTTGAGCACCACACAGGTAACAGGTAGGTACAAAGCACAAATGTAATAAATGGCCAAATCCCTCCTTCCCATGTCATAGCCACACATGGCCAAAACAGATCTGGGATCTGCCTGCCATGCCAGGCTGCCTGGGCACACCTGCAGCACTGAGCCCCCCAGCCATGCCACTCTGAGGAGAATCCAGGCCAGGTCAGCCCAGGCCACACTGTCCCATGTGAATATTGTCCTCTCCATGGCTCTAGAGTCACATTAATTCTTGTATCTCAAAATCAACCTCACCTTTTGATCACCACACAGGTAACGGGTGGGTACAAAGCACAAATGTAATAAATGGTCAAATCCCTCCTTCCCAGTCACAGCCATGTCTGATGGGCAGAGGAAATCCAAATTTCAGTGCTCAGCATCACAGAGAGAAAAAGCACAGCAGCAACCTGTTAAGAGCCAAAGGAACAAAGGTGCTGCTCCCTCTCCAGTGGGAATGACAGAGCTGACAGACACTCTGTAAAGCAGGGGGAATGGAGCAGCTTTGCAGTCAGCACTCCTGTGCTCTGTTTGGCACAGCAGAGGGTGCAGTCACAGCACAGGTGATGGTGAAACCCTTCCTGGGTCAGCAGCAGCCTGGAGAGGGGCAGGAGTGCACAGGGCAAACACAGAAACTGCAGCCTGAGCACTGTCAGTGACAGCTCCCAAAGTACCTGGCCAAGAGCACAGCTGGGCTCTCAGCCTGATTTTCTGCCAGTCACAGAGAAGCCAGGCACTGCAATGCTGCTCTGAGGTGAAAACAGGAATTTAAACCACCCATTAAGTACAATATGGAATCAGGAGGAATATAAACATAAATCTCAATAAAATAATGCTACAGATCAGTTCATGATCAATTAAGCTTGCAAACAACCTCAGCTATTTCTTGCTGAGCAGCTGGATGGTGCACAGGATTTTCAGTCAGGGTACTCAAGGTAGTGCCATTGACAGGGGGTCACACTGGTTTGCAAGCACAGCAGGAAGTCAGGGTGGCAAAGGAATGCCTTGGCTGGGAGGAACAGGGAATCTGCTGATGGACAAGCAAGAGGAAAAAGATCCCATAGAATCAGAAGGGTTCCATTGAAAAGTGTTTAGAGAACAACCTTTTGCTCTTTAGTGGCTAAGATTATTCATCGAATTTGGCAAATATTTTTAGTCAAAGAGGTTGAAATTGGAGTGGGAAGGATGAGAAAAAAACACCTAAGTCAAAATGTCATGTGTTGATCTTTTCAAAATGGAAATGTTTTCTCCTGAGCTGACACTTTTGTTTCAAAACAGAACTATAGCTAAAAGCATTAGCCAGTAGGAAAATGAAATAAAACATTATGTTTTGGATCAAATGAAACATTTCAGTTAATCCAAAACAATTTTCCTCCCAATTTTTCAGTCTCTACTGAACAGAAAATCCATTCTTTGGAAAATTGCCACATACACTGATGAACTACAACTAAAATGCCAGGGAATATACTTGAAGGAAGACCTAGAAAAACTGGGACAACTGCCAAGGTGCATGAAATTGTTTCAAGGACAAGAGAGCTTTCTCTGTAAGGAAGGACTCCTGCTACATTCAGACAAATGTCAGAGAAAACTGAGGAGCAACCTTATTCCACCCTGCACAGACATTTTTAAAAATTCATTTTTTACTTTAAAGCCTAGCTAACAGGAGTGCACGTAAATGCAACAGCTGGATTTGAGGCTGTGCAAGGTTTGACCATGGCTGCAGTTTATTCTGCTCAGAGTGGGCTCCCCTAACCTTTGGAATCACTTACATTGTGTAGGCTGCCTGTCACCAGCAACTCAAAATGACAATTGGCTGTTTTCCCTAGAAAAGATTCTTTACTCACACCAAAGCACTGCCCATGAAGGCTGTTCCAGGTGAGCTGCCAGGCCCTGCCCTGCTCTGGGAAGGGGCACAGCCCTCTCCAGCAGCTTGGCTGCTGTGGGACAGCATCCCTCAGGGGGCAGCAGCCCCCAGACCCTGACAAGCCCCAGAGGAAGAAGCTGTGAGGGCAGGGAGCTCTGAGGGACACCATGACATTTAGGGGACATTTACCTACAGCACGTGGCCAAACCTGCCCAGAGAGCAGCTCCAAGCAAGACAATTCCTGTGGCTCCAGGAAATTGCTCAAGCATTGTCCTCAATGCTCAGGGAAGGAGCTGCCATTGCTCTCCTCACCTCCCTGCCCTGGGCAGTGTGCTGAGAGCCAGGATTACCCCTGGGGCTCAAGGCAGACTGGGGGCACACAGGGAGGCTCCTGTGGGAGCTGCTGTGCCCCAACAGGAGCCAGGGCACTGCCTGGGAGGGGGCAGGACTCAGGGCACGCTGTGCCTCTCAAGGACCATGGACACAGCAGAGGCACCACCCCACACAGCACATCCTGCACACCTGAGCCAAGAAAAGCCAGGCTTATGGAGCATGCCAGGCTTGGCAGGAGCCAGGACTATGGATCAGGCTTCCTTGGCTTGTGCAAACCAGCACAGCTGAAGCAGAAGCTGAATTAAAGCAGCCAAGAGTTTGCTCACTTAAACCCTGTGCCACCTCTGGAACAGAATTTGGATGTGGCAAACCCCCTGATCCTGTGTCCCAAGTTTAAGAGAACCCTTACACCAAATGTGTACTTTACAGCTAATTTCTGTCATCTTATAAGGTCAAACCAAAAGCTTGGCACTCAGTGCCCTTTTCCTCCTCTAACAGCACAAAAACAAAGCCATTTTTTTTCTCCCCCAAATGCCAATGCAATACAGAGGATATGATTTTAATAGTGCCCATCCTTTGAAAGCAATGAAAAATTCACCAGTTCCAATGGATAAGTTTGCTGGACCACATGTTCTAACTTTTGGTGGTGCCAGTACACTGAACTGTGCCAGCTTGAAAACCCAGGAACATTAAATGCAATAATCACGTGTTAAAGTTCACAAATTTGGTACCCAGCCTTATTGTACCACTCAACTTCGCATGCCATTGAGGATTTATGCCTTAAAATACGGCCAGGCTGCAGCATCAGTGGGAATCTCTGCTGAGAAACATCCTGAACGTTGTGTTCCAGATCTCGCTCTCACGGCCGCATTCAATGTTCGCACTCGGTGTTTCGGAGTTCCCCCCGCAGGGCCCGGCCCGGGATGGGTGCGCGGCCCTGCCAGGGACGGGGCGGTCCTGCCCGGGCGATCCGAGGGGCTGCAGCGCCCCCGCGTGGAGTGCCCGGCACCTGCACACCGGGAGCGGCGGCCGCTCCGCGCAGCGCCTCGGGAGGGGAAAGCGCGGACGGAACGCGCTGCGGAAGGGGAGAGCGGTGATTTCACAGACAGCGCTGCAGCCCACCCCGTGCACTCCACAGCGATGAGAACCGAGCGCAGCCCCCGCTGCAGGGCTCAGAACTCCACTGGCTTCATACCAGATCTGCTGCACTGGGCATGGAAACGCTGCCAGATGAATAACCCAATGATTGTCAGGATTATGGCTTTTTAAAATATCACCTATTTAGGTTCTGTGCCCTTTTCCTTTTTCCACTGAAATGCACAGCCCACATCCCTTATTCAGATTTAGTGCCATCCTGTAGCTGGAGTTAAAGTAGTAGGCAACAGCTCCCCACCTGAATTCTGGTTAATATCCTTTTGAGCTGCAGCCTCTGTGCTGGCAACATCTTTGTGCAGCTTCTAGCCCAGAGGGGCCCTGATCTCACTGCCTCCCTGGGATGCTCTCAAAGAGCTCTCTTCTAGGCAAGGATTCTTGCCAAGCAACCAAAGGCCTCAGAATTTCTGTAGTCAATTCTCTAATAGGAAGAATGTTGCTGTGACAATGTTTACAGTTACACAGAATGTATGGATAGTTAGATAGATGTTTCAATTTCATAGGTAACAAATTATTCCACTCTTGTATCCTCTATTTCCCCCCTGCCCCATTTCATGGAGAGGGAAACCACAAGAAGAGTGAAACAGTAAAAACCAAAGGCAAGAATGAGCGGTGAGCAGGAGCTCAGACCCCGCAGGATCCCGAGCCCAGCCGGGATGGCCAGGCCGGCACCACCCGTCCCTCCCCGCTCACCTCGGGCTGTCGCCGTCTCTCCGAGGGGATGAGCCATGCGCTGCATGGCGGTGGCGGCCACGCACACGGGCACGGTGACCCTGTGCCCCAGCACAGAGGTGGACAGGTCCATCGCTGACACGTCCCTGAGCACCCGCGGGTACAGCTTCCACCTGGCACACACACAAATACACTCAATTGAAAGGGTTGCAGCAGAGGGGAGTGCACAGGAGCAGGGTGTGCTGCTGTCAGAATCCCACTGTGCCACCCGGAGCTGCAGCAAAACCCCTGCAGGGCACCACACCTGGAGGGACCGAAGGGCAGCGAGGGTGAAGGAGGCAGCGACCCCTTGAACATTTCTGGCTGGTATTGTTAGAAAGGAAAGAGAGGAGCTGTAAAACAATGAGAATGTGGTGAGTGTCAGCCTCCTGAAAGGCTCGGGACAGAACTGGTGCCAGAGGCTGTGTGCACATGGGGAAAGTCATCAGCCACCCTCAATTAACCCTTCCACGGGCTAGGGAACCAACAGACACGGGATTATTGGTAGCACAAGCCTGGCCTGCAGGCTTGGACCTCCCTTTTCCAAACCAGAGTAAACTAAACCACACAACCTGAAATTACCATTTACTGCAGCCAGGCTGGACACCACAGGTCTGCACACACAGAAATTCACCTTTTTTTTCCTCCCACACACAGAAGAGCATCAGAAGACCATGATCCCTATTAGGGGATCAACTAGACACCATAACATGCAGAGTTTTTTATTCCTGGGGATACCTGTGCCATGGGACTTGTTCCACCATCCAGGTGCTGTCACAGCACTGCCACCACTAGAAGCCACAAGAGGGGGTGCCACGCCTGGGGCTGCCTCTCCTGAGCTCAGCCAGGCCAAAGCCTCCCTGCAATCACCGACTCCCACCAAGGCTCCCTCCCTTCAAAAGGGCTCCCATGGCTCCTGAACTGTAACTGGAAATAATTTAAAATTTGTGGTCTAATACTGCTGAACTTGAGCAACTGCTCAGCACTAGAATGCTCAAGACTGATAATATCATAATTACCAGCACAGAGAGAGAACCCGAGCCACTGCTACCCTCTGACAGGGAGCAGAGGTGAGCTTGAGCATTAAAATGAAAATTCAGGGGGAAAAGACAAAATCTGTTTTATAGAAAGATCAAGAGACATTTCCCCCAAAAGCCTGGGGCAGATCCAGGATGACACCCACCTTTCTGAAGGCCTGGGGCTGTGCCAGCTCTGCAGGCAGTGCTCCCCAGGGAGGAGGAGGACAGTTATGATGCTTGGAAGGAGATGTGTGGCTGTGCAAGTCAGCTGTGCTGCTCAGTGCCAAGACACACACGGCAGGAACATCTCCTCACACTTGTTTTCATGCCATTGTAGCAGTTTGTTATTGTTCAGGGGAGGATGGGCTGAGGGTGGGACAAAGAAAACATGACTTCTTTCTCCCCCTTTTTTCCCTAGTCCTCATTCTGAAGGTTTCCACTCTGTCCTGAGGTATCTTTTCCCAGTAAAGAAAGAAAACAAAAATCCCTTTGTAACCTTGCTGATTTATGCAGTCAAACCCCAAAGCATGAAGGATGTGAAGCATCTCCCTGTTCCCCAGGCTCCTGTTTCTCAGATTGGTACCTGCCTCTGCCATCTCACAGCCAGCCTGTGAGGGTCAGTCCCGAGGTACAACATCCCTGTGCTGCTTTGGGCTGGGAAGAGAAACAGGAAGAGCCAAAATCCCTCCAGCAATGCATGCAAGGAAAGTGATGCAGTCCCATGCAGAGATCCTGATCAGGTCACATCCTCTCAACCAGCATCCAGCTGCATGGGTGCTCCTGACCCAGAACTGAGCACTCCCACAAAAACAAGATACCAGAGTATCATTACCCTTTAGTAAAATTGCTCTTGCTTTGGAAATTCAGGTGTTTCTGAGTTTGACACTTGAAACCAGGCATTGTCTGGACAGGGAAAGCTCACAGGCAGCATTTTCCCATCACCAGGGCACATTCACTGGGCTGCACACAGCACCTGCTTCCTCCAAGTCCTTCAGTGAAACATTTCCTGCATATTTTGGAAAAAAACTTGCATTTATATTTTTAAATTCTTCATCTCCTCATCACCCACATCTTTCCCCAGCCAAGTCCACACTGGTGTGCTGCAATCAGCAAGTGAGAGTGAGTGCATCCTTCTTCCCAGCTGGAAGCAGGAGGTGCTGCAGAGGGGAAGGCAGTGAGCACTCCTGATTTAGGCAGCTCCAGCTAAAAGCTGTTTGGAAGGAAGGGGGATTCATCTTCTGGGTTCTTTCCTTTTTTCTCCACGCTCAAAAAAAATTCTGTGTGTAAGTTACCTTGCAGTGGGCTAAGAGGGAAGCACTGGCTGTTTTCAGCTGGGAAAAACACTGAAATTTCAAACTGCACCATATTTCCAAGCAGCTCCTCTTGTTCCTCTCCTGAGCTGTCCCAAATCCCCTCGTGCTGCAGGGCAAGAAGCACATTTGGAAAAAGACACAGTGCTCAGGCCAAGCCTCCATCCTAAACCCAACCCAGTTTGCCGCCCTTCTGTCTCCTACAGCTCCACTTCCCTTCAGGGGCTGGTGCTGTGCCAGGCTAAGCAACAGCTGCTTTTCCTTGGGGAAAGTGATCTTCCCTCCCAGCACGTTTTGCCATCCACACTCTTTTTGTGGTGCACTGGGAATCTGAGGTGAAAGACATCACAACAACACAACTAAGTTATTATTGCAAGCATTCCTTTCCTCTTCTCCCCCTGAACCTCACAGTCCCACCATCAGCCTTGCTTTTCTAACCAGTGTTTGAATTACCTCTGTGGCTGTTTTAATGTCTCTAATTGCTATAAGGTACAGCAGGTTTGCAGAAAGCCTGCACTGATGAATTCAATTGATGAATTGGTGATGCACTGCTGCAGCAGCAGCTGCTGTTCCCTGCACACGACAGAACAGAACGAGGCAGCTCCTCCCAAGGCCTCCAGGAATTCCATGGCAGGGTGGATTAGCAGGAGCCTGCTCCACATCCCCCTCCCTGGCTGTAGAGGGGAGGCTCCAGACTGATTTCCTGAATGCCATCAGCGAAAGGCGTCCCGACCTTGTCACAAAAATCTCTTCTCCATCCAGACCCCTCACTTCTGTGACAACTCCAGAGGGGATTTCAGCTTGACAGGCCTGGGAGGACACTCAGCATTCCAGGATGCAGAGCAAACCCAAGGAGAAGGCAGGCAGGCACCACAGGGAATGACATATGCTCTGCCATCCCAAATTATCCTTCCTGGCCTCACTTCTGCCAGGGCCCTTTGAGAACTATGAATAAGAAAAACTTCTCTGGCCTCAGCAGGAACACACTGATGTCAGCATCCAAGTGCTGGTCCTTCCCTCAGTCCCAGGACAGCTGGCATCTGGGGGAGAGCAGCTCTACCTGGGGCTAAACTCATCTTAAACACTGTCCTTGTGGAGGCAGTTTGGACTCTGGGAGCTGATTACACAAAGCACCTCAAGGTCAAAAGGCCAAGACATTCATTTTATAATCCAGTAAGTATGAATTGTGCTGCTCCAAAAATTGCATGGAGTGTTCCAAAGATACTGCAGGATCCAGCAACACAACCACCCATTAGGGTTGGTTCTTAATAACAAGAGTAATACTAGTCCTTAATAAGATCTAGTTATTTCTCCAGAAATGAAACCATTTGTTTGCCAAAAAAAAAAAATAAAGAACTCACAGATGAACCCAGCACTGGTTTTCCACCCTCATACCTCCCCTGAATAACCCTGCACCATACAGGTACAGGTTAACCATTCCTGCTTCTGGTTCAGCTTTGTGTTTTCTCTTCCATTTAAACTTTCAAATATTTAATAATCTGCAAACTTTCTGAATCAGACTGAACCCTGCAACTAAGCTTTCTGACAGGAGAAATCAATGGCAAACAAAGCTGAACATACTCCTGTCTTTCACAAAATCATCTGACTTGGTGATCTTTGTGCCTCGGGGGTGCAAAGTCCATCTGACTTTATATTTACCCACAAGCTGCAGGCAGGAACACCAGGACTGTGTGAGGGTCAGAGTGAGCAGCACTTCCCTACCTGTAACAGCTGGGCCATGCTTCTCCCAGCAGCATCCAGGGGAAAATAGGGCTTCTTCAAAGTCCTTTGTGTCAAATAGATCTTATAAACCAAAATATTACAAAGTCTTTACAGGAGGTGCTTTTAGAGATGTATTCCCAGGAAGCCATTGCAAACACAGTCTCAGGACTGTTCATGGCAGCATCTCACGTGCTGAGAAAAGGGGATCTTGTTTTCTGTCAGATAAATACAAAGGGAGGGAGAGCAAAGACAGAAACACCTCCCAGCCCCTTCCTCCCCACTCTGCAGAGGGGCAGGGACCCAGCACTGAGGGACTTCCAGCCACTGACACCAAATGTCACTGATTTCTTCTAATACCTCAGGCACTGCTAATGAACATCTCCTTCAGGCCCAGGCTGCCTGCAAACACCACAGTTCCAAACACCTAAAACTGGAGGGTTTCACTGAAAAACTCATAGAAGATTGAGGTAGAGGAGGTAAGCCTGAAGCCCACAGACAACCAGCCCAATGCAGGGAGGTCTCTTATCAGAGGAATCCATCCCTGTGGCAGGAACAGCTTCAGAGCAGAGCTGCCCTTATCTCCCTGCTCTGCTGCTGCCAGCCCAGCTCTTTGTTAGCCTGTCCCTGGCAGCTTTAGATCCCACCTCACCACCACCAGCTTCAGCAGTTACAAGTCAAGCACTCACTGCTCCTGCAGTTTATTCTCTGCAAGTGCTTCCTTGGAGAGTCCTTTCCTTAATGTCTCATTTTACTTTTATGAGGGCAAGTAGCATCAGAGCATCTGGAAGCATTAAAAAAGGTACAATAAAAATCAGGTGAGTGCTACTCCATCCCCTCCTCAGGGCAATCTTTTGGCTCTGTTTGAGCAGGGAAATTTCTGTAATGGCAGCTTCTACATAGAGCTAGGAGGTCTGCAATAAGCAGTGGAGGTGAGTTGTCTTCTCTTGGCATTATAAAGCTTTTCTAGGTGTGTCCTTAATTTTAAGGTTCTGACCTTTGAGATCCTGCTAAATGAACTATCACAGTCTTCCACAACCTTCAACTTGCATCAGATTTCAGCTGAATGGCCCAGAGCCTGTGGAAAAGCAACTGGAGCAGTGAGTAGCAAAGCAGGGCGGGAGAAAAGCAAGGATAAACCAGGACAGTCATGGTTTGTTTTGTTAGGCTCAGAGGAACTAAAGAGAAAACCTTTGCAAAGACAAGTGCAGGGGTTAAATGTCTGCACCAACAGAGCCCCAGAAGGAAGGAGATGTCAGCAGCTGTTTGAGCAGCTTGACTGGGCTCAGCTGGGCTGAGCGAGCAGCCTCCAGCTGCCTCCTGCCCTCTGCCCTGCTCAGGGACATTTGGGAGCAGGGAACCAACTGATGGATGCCATTTGTGACACTTCCCCAGCAAGTGCCCCCTGACTTGGTGCTGACCTTGGGTTCTGAGGCTAAGGCTGACCTGAGCCCAGGTTCTGACAACAGTTTGGAGGGTCAGTCTAAGTCAGAACTGTTTAGAACAGTTCCCAGCATTTCCAGTACCTCCTGGTGGAGGGCTGACCTGCTGGAAACCCCTGAGCACAGCTGGGCCACCCAGACTGAGCCCTGGCTTTCCCCAGGGCTGGCAAATGCAACTCCTTCCTGCAGCTCTCATCTGGGAAGGCCACAGCACTAACTCAGTTTAGGAGAACTAAGGAAAAGGCAAAACTGACTAAGGAACAAAAAAGTACAACCCCACCCCAAGAACCCCTTGCTGGCACTGTAACCCAAAATGCAGAAATCACAGCTTCATTGGCTGATTAAATACTGGAGCTGAAAGACTCCAGAGAGAATTTCTTTCACAAAAGAATCCAAATGCAGGTAAAACTGAAAAGGTACTAATGGATTTTAGGGACTGCTTTTTGACAGAAATTGTTAGGTGGAGGAGTGAAAGGGGAGAGAGTTGTCCTGAAAATCAGCTGAGAGTCTTTTTGCTAAAATAGAAAGACATTGCAGAAAAATTGAGTTTTGTTCACAGAGAAAAATCTAAAATTGCCACCACTCAATCCACCAATAAAGCAGAACTTACACCCCCTGCCTCCCACCCCAGCCTTCAATCATCCTCCTACCTGGAGAACGCTGCCACATTCTCTGCCAGGGTTTCCTGGTCATCCGCCCCTGAGCTGTAATAATCATACACAGACTTGGGCAGAAAGGTTCTGGCATACTCCTCAAAATCTGCAATGCACACTGGCCTGCCAGACATGTCTGCAGATCTCACTGGGTCACTTTATTCCCACTCCTTTAAACTCTGGAGTTTTGCCTGTAAATCATTAATATGGGACCTCATCGGGAGTCAACTTGTCTGCATTCTCTCCCTCCAAAAAAAATAAATAAATACAACAACTTCTTGTGTCATATTGGACTTCAGCACCATCTTTTAGTTCATGTGGTCGAGGCCAACCTAAAACAGAATGAAATATGGTAACAGGAAGAAAATTAGTAAGCAAGGAAAGAAATATGTAGTTAAAGCTCCAGTAACAGGAATGTACGTTCCCCTCTGTCATCCAAAATATCCACGAGACTGAAAGCAGAAAGAGTTTGTTCACACTCAAAAAGTAAAATCTTGATTTGGATGATTTCTAAAAGCAGGACCCAGCCTGCACATTTAGGGTAAGACCTAACACAGGTGAGATTGCAGTTATTGCCATTAGAGTCCTGGATACCAAGGCCAGCTGCAGAGACCCAGCTGCCAGACATCCTTGGGCAAACGGCTCCTGATTCTCAGGTAATTCCATCTCCACAACCCAGAGGGCTCTCTTTATTCCTCAGCAGTCAGATGCACTCACTGGCTGGAAATAAAATCATCTTATCAAAGATACAACCCTCACCCAAAGTCTAATAGACTTGGTTAACATTTCTTGATTTCTCCTGGTTTTAAATTTTAAAAAATATGCAGAATTTGAAAGGGGTTTACAGTAATTGTTTGACAGGGAAATTAAGAGTATATTATGTGTATATATTCATTTTTTCAGCTGCAGACTGCACATTAATATCAATTTACACACAATTACACCACGAGGCATTTATCACATATCAGTGTCAGAAACAATTCAAATGCAAACTGCTTTAACCTTGGCATCTCACTGTGCTTGCAGCAAAAAACCAGGGACACGTCTGCTTGCATTTATGTAAAGTTTGCATCATCTGTGCTAAAAACAGGTATTTACCCTGGAGCATGAGAAAGGAAGTGCTGCATGATAGCTGAACATTCTAATATGTGCAGCTGAGCTCAACCTTAATGAACTCAAAAGGTTTTTATGTTGGGAAGCTGCAAAAATTTCTGGAGGCAACAATGGTGTGGCACCACTGTTTCCTGTAATTAATGTCTGTATTCTTCAAAACTCTTCCCACCTTGGTGTTTATTTTTCCACTTAGGTGCTTCTCTGCCACATTCACAGGATATTGGTGATTTACTTTAATTGTCCTAATTTGCCACTCAGGCTCAGAGTTCCTCCTCCCTCCCCTGCAGTGAAGTTTCTCAGGTGCCACCTTCTGTGGATCCTCCCACATGTGCCAGTCACATCCCACAGCCCTTCTGGGACCACTGAATTCCTGCTGCAGCCCACCCAACACACCTTGGGATGCTCCACAGAGCTCAGGGGTCCAAGAGGAACTGGAGCCTCCAGCAGGATCCACACTTGCCAGGCTGGCCAGCTGCTGAGCTGGGGTGAGCTGGGAGGTGCCAGTATCAGCAAACAGGGAGCACAACTAAGGAAAATGTGAGATTTAGTGCCAGGTCTCCCAGTACATCTGACACCAACACACACAGCTTCCCTCCAAGTAATTGGCTCCTCATTTTAATTAATTTCTCTGGGTGAGATTTTCTCTGGCTGCTTAATGAGGCTTTGGCTGTCTGACCTTTACCCCTGGAGCCAAGGAACAGCATCCATTGTGGCTGAACAGCCAAGAGCTTGCCCAAGCAACCACACAAACCTCACTGCCACAGTCCATGTCAAAAACCCCAGCACAGTCAGGGTGGTGTGAGCATCCCCTCCCTCAGCTCCTGCTTCTCCCCTGCTCCTTGGGCAGGAGCTACAAACAGAGAATGGGGTCACACCTGGAGCTCAGCTGAACCAGGCTCTGCAATGGAAACTCCACTGTGGTTCAGAAAGTTCAATCACCAATTCCAGAGGAAAACCCCACAGAGGGTTATTGAACAGAGTCACACCTTGTGGCTCAGAAAGAACTACTTGCAAAGGCCAAAAAGACTTCAGAGAAAAACCACAACATGCTTGTCCTGGTGGCTGTGACTTGCTAGAAAAGGAGACTTCTGCACAGCATTCCAGTCTGGAGATGTGTCCTTCTGCAGGATGGGAGAGACAACACCAACAGTCTCCTGTCAGCACACCAAAACCTCTGCAGGGGAAAGATGGCCCAGCTGGGACTTTCTCCCTTCAGTTAGCTGCAGTAAACATTAACTGGAGAAGTTAACTGCAGCATAGAACTCAAACATTTTAGTGTACAAGCCATTTCCCATTTCTCAAGACTGTTGTGCAAAGCTGTTTTATCAAGTACCTTACATAAGTAAACAGTTATTTTGACTTCTGAATTCCCCACAAACAATTCCTCCAAATAAAGTCATAAAACACCTGTTTCCTATGGTGTTTTTGGACACCATCTTACATCAGTCAAAGCTGAACCAATTCATTTTGTCCCCTCCAAGCCAGCCAGGAGAATCAACAGAAAATATTTGTGGAGTTTTTACCCCAGCAGCCATCTGGCAACTCCACTGTGAGAGTCCAAGCCAAGGGATGCTGCAGGGATGAGGACAGCTCCTTGGCCATTCAGCAGGTGGCTGGAACAGGCCCTTGGATTCTCTTTTGGGAAGTCTGGACACTGCTGGGATGGTAGAGGAGTGGAGCACTGAGCAGAGGACTGATTCTCCTGGTTCTGAGTACAATGAAACCAATCCAGGGCAGATTTACAAAGATCTCAGAGTAACTGTTGTCCCCACAACCATAGCAACACAGGCATAAAAAGTGTCCTTATCAGGTGATCTTGTCATTTCCTGATGTGTGACTGACATTGGCAATGGTCACTGTCCTTTCTGCATCCTCTGCAAGCACAGGAAAATCTGTGGTGTGCAGTTCAGCTCCCACACTGCCCTGGAATCCAGATTAACAGATGTAAAAGTCTCAAGTCCCAGCAGGCTCTAAGTAATTCTAATGAGCCATAAAAACCAGCCTTTCCATGTAAAATGGGAATTCAAATGAAAATATTAGGATAAATGCATCCCTGTTTGTGCCCTGTGTGTTTAAATACAGAGCTTTCCTTTCTCCTCAGGAAAAATGAAGTGAAAGTAAAAGCAGAGAGTTTAAGGTGTTTTTCTAATGGGAGAGGAGTGAAGATGTCTGGTTAAAAATAAGTCATCACCACAGTGGTCATTGAGGTGAAACACAACTTATTCCCCAGCAGAAGGGAATGACAGCACACACTCCTGGGCAGCTGCACTCCCAGAGCTGGGACTTACCACTGGTCCAGTTCCAGACAGGAAAATGAAGCTTTTCTACCACTTCAGATCTCTTCAGTCTTTCCCCCGTAAAACTAGAGCCTGGATTTGTCTGATTGCTTGAACTGATCAAAATCTGATCCAATTTTACCTGTAGTATTCCACATGCTGTTTCCATGGAGAAAATTTCATAGTCTCACATCACAAAAGAGAACAAGAAGGAGCTGATGAGACAGCAAACAAAATGCTCCCAAGGCTTCATTTGATGCCATTCCAACTTGCACTTTGCATCCAGAAATGAACACAGTGGAAAAGATGAAAAGCAGAGTGGCAAATGGCCCAGGCCCTGCAGCTGCTCCATTCACAGGGAGAGGCACTCAGGTAACTCACCTGAGCAGACAGAAGGAATCCAGGTGCCAGATCCAGCAGCTGCTCCAAGGAGGTCCAGGGATGGTTCCTGGCTGTCCCTTCTCCCTCTGCACAGCTGCCCCTACAGCCTATTCCTGCAGCACTGCCTGGAATGTGAACCACAACCTGAGGATGGCTCTTTAGCTCTGTACACTTCTTGCTGGCCTCCAAATCCCAGAGGGAGACAGCACAGCTTTGGCAGAGTCAGGGGATTTCTCAGAGAGGGGAAAGAACTACCTCATGTGCAGGTGAAGCCTTTAAGGGTTCAGTTATGTTGGTCTGCCCAGCCCCATTCTGAACCTCTGAGAGCCCTGGGTTCCTCCAGGGAAACCCTCCAAAAGGAAGCAATTCACTGATGTCCAGATTCCTTCCAAAGATGTTAAGGAATCTTCACAAGTCACAACCTTTGATTAATTGGAAGATCAGCATTATTTAAAAAAAAAACCCCAAACCTTTTGTTAATAACACAGATGAGCCAACTCTGCACTGAGGAAATAAAAATAACTCCAAGCAGGTCATAAATACAAAATTTTATGTGGCATTTCAGTAAAAATACGCCTAAGTATAAATTTGCAACACTTTGATGTAACAGACAACCCTGTGTAACATTTCCAAGAAGAACACCCACATAACACGTGCCACTCCCACAGGGGCAGTAGATACAGAGCATTCCAAGACACACACACAAGTTTCACACAGATCCCAAGGACAGGAGGTTTGGAATGCTGGATGGATTTCCAGCCTCTTGAAAAAGGAACCTGCCAGATTTTTTCCATGACTTGCTGTTAAGCATTCCCATTCCAGTGGATGCAGACCAATTGATATTTAAATTGCTTCTCAACAATTTGAAATTAATTTTGACACACAGCTCTAGTTCACAAGCCTTAAGGCCCTGTCCTTCATCAAAACATTTTGAACAGTGCCAACAGCAGCTTCTCCAAGGTCCTTTTGTCTATACTGAGGTTGCAAGAACAAATTCCATTTCTTCATGATTAATCCTAACAGAACAGAGATAACAGTACACCCAGATTGCACAAAAGGTTGATCCTGACTTTTTGGAAACACATCAAGTTTAAAACTATTGTCATGGTCTAATTAGCACTACTCACATGATTCAATTAGAATGTGTTCTAGTGGAAAAATACCTGATCCTGGAAGGTATATTAACATGACACTCCTACTGCACAGCTAATAGTTTTTCTGTTAAACACCAATTTAGCCTTTACAGTGTTTGCTGCCTGCTGTTTCCCAGATAAATATTAGTCAAAACTGACTTTCTCCAGTATCACCTACAGTAATTTTCCTACAAACATTGGAGAGATCCATGGTTGCACAGTATCACCTTTTCCAAGCAAAGCCTTAGCCACAGTTCAGTGATCTTTGTAGTAAGATACATCAATGCACATCAAATAGGGTCAAACCCATCAGCACTAATATTCCCTACTTGACTCATGAAAACACAGGAAGAACATCCATCCTTTGCTCAAGAACCCTCAGAAGCCTGACCAAGCTCATTTCTAGATTCCCCAGACAGACCTAAGCTGCTGTCACCTGCTGCCTGCTCAATCCCTGCTCATCAGTGATCCTGCAGCTCTGTCTGCCATGATGGAAAACACTTCCTATCTTTGGTTTTAATAATCCAAACCCAGTGACAGAGGAAACATGAGCAGAGCATTCAGACACACCACACAAAGGGGCTTCTGATCTCTGCCACAGCATCTCACAGACCATGTGCCTTTGAGGACAAAGTGCCATTTGTGGGTTGGTTTGTTTGCTTGTGAAATCCACAGGGAACCCCAGCTCTGGGGAGAACACCTTTTTGTCTTCCAAGTGCACAGTTCTTCTCTTCAGACTGGAGTGGCCACAAAATTCTCTTGGTGTCTGCAGACAGAAGTGCAGCTTTTAACAGGCTGCTGTGTGAGCTTTACACCTCTCACTTACATGGGACAACACCCAAACACCACAAGCTCCTCTCAACATAGTGCAATGTGCAGATATCATCAAGTCTGTGTTTACAACTATGTAAAAGCACATTTACAGGTGTCCACTACATGGAAATCAAACTCCAGACTGGGAGTACTCCTTAAGAAATTTCAAATTCAGGATATGCAGTGTCATTTTCTTCTTTGAGCAGATCTAGCAGACAAATGCAGAGTTTCTACCATATGGTTTGAAAACAGATGGGACAGGACATAGATGGGAAAGTTGAGTTTTCCTGGCAATTATGTTCTTTGTAAGCATTAAGAAACAACAGCAACAAAACAGCTTTCAACACAAATTGGCCCTATTAATCTCAGTCTCAAAGGAAACCAGCATTTTGCATTTGCAGCTTCTAATAAGAGATGATCTCATCTCTGACTACTCTTCATTCTTGAAGAACAAGATGAAATTCATGCATGTTAGCAAGGTTTATGCAACATATATATATATATTTTAAAATAATCTCAAGATTAGAACACATCTTACGTTCATGGTCATACATCAACAAAGCAGGAACACACAGAATCTCATGGAGGGTACTCCTCACCAAAAAGACTTACAGATTAACCCAAAGGAGTGACACACTGATATGTTTCATGACCCAAGTCCAACCACCTAATGCTGTCTGCCTGACAAGCCATGTTCACTTTACACAGTTCAACACGTGCACATTTTTCTGATAGAAGCAGCAAAACCCAAAGCTCCTCACCCCTGCCCACCTGTGCCCCCTCTATTTCCCCAAAGTGATGATTCCAAAAGTAGAAAAGTGATCCAATGTAAAACCCTAAGTGCCTCTTCAGATCACATCACTAAAGCAGCCTGAGCTCTGCCAAAAGCATTCTGAGCTGGAAATGGCAGGACTGCACTGCACATGACAAACTTGTACTGGCATGATAAAAACAGAACTTACTGACTCCAAAGCGAGCATTTCCTGCTGCAATCTCCTGATGGGAATAAATTATCAAAAAGAAAAAAAAAGTAGTTGTGCTTTGGCAAAATTTGCCCCAACCAAAATAATTTCCTTGAAACCTTCTAAAAGTTCAAGCACATTTTAAACATTTAGCTGCCACTCTCTTTCTGCCTGAGGTTTTTAATTACTCCAGCTCCTTGGGTCAAACAACTCAAGCTGCACAGACTCCAGATCACCAAAAACTGACACATCTGGGGGTGAGCTGCAGGATCAACTCCCAAAACAAATGCAAACAGAAAGGTGCTTCAGCTGAAAGTGATAAAAACAAACCCATGGTACACAACATTTCTGATAGAAGACCAGTAAAGTGCCTCCTTTCACTAGTGAATTGTCTCTGTGCTTCTGTGGCATTTGGGAACAATCAACATTCAGACAGAAAAGTCACAATCCTGCCAAGCTACCGTGGAGTTAAAAGTCCTGATCTCGCCCAGGTCAGCCCTTAGAGGGACACACACACAATGATCATTTCAGAGCTGGTGAACTGAGGCTGACACCCCCTTTTCCTCTGAGGACATGGAACAGATAAGACACTGATTCTGATTGTCACGGCTAAGGTCACACAACACACAGCAAATGTGCTTATCAAAGAAAGAAAGCAAGTACTAAGCTTAAAAAAAGAGGAGCCTGCTGGCAGAGCAGAGCTTTGCGTAAACACCAACGACAAATCAAGTGTAAGCTCCAGCTTCAGACCTGGAGGGGTCTGACACTTCTTTGGTCCAGGTGTGCAGGGGACACCACAGGGGAGGCTATAGTTCCTTCTCAGCGCCCTGACTCTTGCGCTGCCTCACTGTGCTCTCAGTGTCTGATTCAGCTAAAGGCTGCTCGCTCAAGTCTTCCATTTCTTCTCCCCCTGATTCTTTCCCAAGTGCTAAATCCTCCTCTGACTCATCAGCACTCGAGTTTGCTGCATCTTCTCCCTCTGAGAGATCTTTGCCGTCGGCGGCCTGGTCCGGCTGCTCCAGCGCCGCGTTCTCCGCGTTCTCCTTGCTGATTGCTTCTTCTAAACAAAGCAGAGACTGCAGTTAGACTGACTGCCACAGCAAAGCCCTCCTGAGCTGCAGGGACATGCTCTGAAATATTCATGAACACTATTACAATGGATTACAATTATTGTTCCAACTGGGATTGGAACCTGATGATCCTTACAGTCCCTTCTGACCTGAACCATTCTGTGACTGAAAACTTTGCCTCATTTCTCAGTTACTTCCTTAAATCTTCAGTAGATTTCTCCTCCACTTCCATTACTTTTCCTTGCATGTCAGGCACAGACGGAGTTTGATTTTATTCCACTGAATTACAAACCAAAGACAAACCAATTTTACTTGGTTCCTGGGATATTGGTTCACACCTAAGATCTGAACAGTGTGCTGCCCTTCCTCCTGCAAATTTACACCTGAAACTACAGCTCCTCAGCCACTCAGAAGAGTTCTTACCAGGGGTTTCAGCCATGTGTTTTGACTTGGCTGGACAGAGGCAGTCTGAAATCAAAACCAGGATCTGTGGAAAGAAAAATGACATTTATTAGCAATAATAAAACCAGCATTTATTAGCAATTGCAGAAGTCCCTGCACTCATTCCTTTTAGATAGATACACACGATCAAATTTACAAAATTGTGTTATCCTGCTTAGAGATAAGAGCTAAATAAAAACATGGGGAAAAGTGCATTCTCAGTGTGTACTAACCAGCATTCCCTGTCTTCTACTACCCATTTTCTGCCTCCTACTTTCCTAAATTTATTCAGTACTGACACTGTTCCCAGCTGAAGAACAGCTCAGAACACAGCTGAGAATTTTTACTTTCTGAAAATTCATAAAAAATCTTGGTGAAGATTTCCTGTATTTTGGGATGTTATCCATTCCTATCTCTGGCTCTCCAGTACAGGTGTGTGTTCCACCATTTGTGCTCATTTTTTGACCAGCCCAGTGCAGAATTCAGAGTGCAAGGAAGACATCTGTGCCTCCCTGTCACATGCTAAGAATAGCACACAGAAAAAGACAGAGCTGACACCATGTGAAAGAAATATATTTCAATCATTGAGAAGCTTTTTGGAAAGAGCTGGGAGATGAATTTCACATTTTTTCAGCTTTTTCAGTTGGGGATTTTTTTAGTGAAGGAGTAAGGAGAGTTTCTTTTAAAACGTGATATTCATTTGCTTCTAGTTATACAAACTTGCTTTGCTCTCATCTGGTGAAAATCTACCATCTAAAAAAATGCAGCTGTTGAAATTGAATAATCAAAAATATTTGCCTGTATACAACAATTCTGTATGCACATTGAGTATAAAACATGGTTTTGCCTAAATTCAAATTTCAACTGCATTGAAATCACTTCCCAGAACTACTGGGAAATACATTGACAAATTTCTTCCTTACTTCACTAATATTTAGGTTGAAGGGCAGAGATCCACATAAAAACCAACTTTTACACATCCTACAAGGAACAGTGACCTAGCAGGAGGCTAAACCAGTTACCAGCAGAACTGCTTGAACTGTCCTTGCAGCTGCAGAATGCACTTGTGGAACAGGCAACTAACCTGAAAAAACCTAAACTCCCAAATCTCCAAAGCCTTAAAAAAATATTTTCATTCCTTTGATTTTGAGTAACAGTGTGGCAGAACCCTTACACTGCTGACTCCCACAAGACCAATTCCCCTGTGGTTAATAAAACTCCCCACAAAGCCTGTGTTCTTAGAAAGCTGCAGACCAACTCTGACCACACACATTCTACCCTTAAGGAGAAAAGTCTTAGACACAAAAAGGCCAATACAGGAATCACTCCTTTTAGTGGATGGACTGAACAAATCTAAACTGAAGCATTTAATAAGTATTTGATAAGATTTCACAAGAAGATGACCTGATTTGTATTGAGGGCTCTGTCCAAATGTTTCTTTACCAGGGACAGGCCTGGGGCACTGCCACCTCTCTGGGGAGCCTTTTGCAGTGTTCAGCCATCCTCTGCTTCCTCATGTCCAGCCTAAACCTCCCTGGCACAGCTTTAACCCACTCTCACACACTCTGGACGTCACAGGATAGAGATATTAGTACTCAGTAATATATTATTAAAGCAAGGTATATTTAAGTATATCTTCTGTTTTCTTACCAAACCCAGGAGCAGGCCAATCAGTAAGGTAGCTAGGATGAAGATGGCATAGGAAACCCAGACATGAACTCCAAGAGTGCCAGTGAGGTAGTTATGAATTTGCTGGAAATTAGAACAAGATACTTAATAACTTCATACCTAAAACCACTCTGGATTTCTACTGCCAACACCACTACATGCACTGCTGTCTGATTAAGAGCTTTCATTTAACAGTATTTATACTGAAGTCTTCCCCTTTTGACACCATCAGATCTTGGGGGTTTTTACTGATTTGTTCACATGAAAAGGCTTTTTAAGCAGAGGATGCACAATTCCTTCTCCCTGAGACACTCAGCATTACAGATGCCACACACAACCTTGACTGAAGAAGGATGGATGGGGAGCTTTGCAGGAAAGTATCACAACATCCTTCATCCTTATGTGGCATCTGTTCATTAACTAAAATCAAACCATTCTGCTCTACCTTAAGATTTTCAGCTCTTAAAAGGAGCCACACACTCTAAGCACACACTAAATAAAAAACTTTGATAGCTCCCAAACGAAAGCATCTTGAAATATTTTAGTGCCAAATATGCTTTAATATTTTAAAGCACACATCAGTGTAGCTAAACATTTCTCCTTCACTTCTGATAATTACTCTATTACCCAAATTCATCGTGTTCCTATACAAGTGGTGTTGACAGTTTGAACCCCAGATACAGAAATTATTACTAAAAAATCCCCTGGCCCTCCCTTCTCCTGTGCAATACACGATGCAACTCCCATAAAAGGAAAATAAAAATATTCAGTTATGTATTAACTTTTAAACATACAATTATTCTAAACATAAAAAGGAGGATGGAAAACACCACACAGTTACTTACCCTGATCCATCCCGAGAAGTGAAACAGCCCTGCCATGCCATGCATCCTGGAAAACAAGGAAATGGAAGGACAGGTTCACAGCAGCCCTGCAGCTCCTCTCCCCATTCCTAAATACCCTACTGCTCCTCCTCTTTCTCACATGGAAAATAAAGACCCTCTCTGGATCTCTGATGTGAATTTATACAAAATGGCTTCAGCCAGGATGAACTGCAGGCCACTCACATCTTTGGTTCATCCTTTCTACAATATTTCTAAGCAAATCCCTCTCTCTAAAAACAAACTTTCATACATCCTGCAAGCACTGCACTGTTTGCTATTCCAAAGGGAGACAAAAGCCTCTCTTGCAGAGAAATAAACAAGAAACCCTTAAAGCTAAAGTACCAGTAGCCAGAAGTCATGAAGCAGTAATTTACATAAACACACACTTGATTCCAGGACTCAGCAGATATTAGAAATGCCACTTTACATAATGATCAGTGGCTGTGTTTTTTCTTTTAATATATTTTCAAAGATGACATAAACAAGCCCCAGCAGGCACAAACAAAATCAAGTGCAGCAAATAAGCTGCCTTCATAGGTGAGGAGCTGGGAATCAGAATGTCAATACTGATGGCTTCTGCAACTCTAAGCAATAAAGGCCTTTTGTCTTTAAAGTGTCAACACAGGACCCTCAGTGAATAATGAGATATAAAACATTGTTCTTCTAAACAAAAACCAAGTGTTACATTATAGAAGATGGAGACTTCCATCCTGCCACAGGCTCCACAGCTTCCCATTTCCTTTCTAGGATGTAGCCTTGGAGATCCTCCAGGGTACGGGAGCCGCGGTATCTGCGAAACACTCCATCGTTGGCACTGCAAAACAAACACAGCCCATCAGCACACACAGCCCCAAATCTGGGGATTGGCACTGCAAAACAAACACAGCCCCATCAGCACACACAGCCCCAAATCTGGGGATTGGCACTGCAAAACAAACCCAGCCCATCAGCACACACAGCCCCAAATCTGGGGATTGGCACTGCAAAACAAACCCAGCCCCAAATCTGGGGGGTTGGCACTGCAAAACAAACACAGCCCCATCAGCACACACAGCCCCAAATCTGAGGGGTTGGCACTGCAAATCAAACACAGCCCCAAACCCGGGGGGTTGGCACTGCAAAACAAACCCAGCCCCAAATCTGGGGGGTTGGCACTGCAAATCAAACACAGCCCCAAATCTGGGGGGTTGGCACTGCAAAACAAACCCAGCCCCAAACCCGGGGGATTGGCACTGCAAAACAAACCCAGCCCCAAATCTGGGGGGTTGGCACTGCAAATCAAACACAGTCCCAAATCTGGGGGGCTGGCACTGCAAAACAAACACAGCCCCAAATCTGGGGGGTTGGCACTGCAAAACAAACCCAGCCCCAAATCTGGGGGGTTGGCACTGCAAAACAAACACAGCCCTATCAGCACACACAGCCCCAAATCTGGGGGAAAAACCCACCCAAAACCCCACAGACACTACAGATCTCACTGGCTCAGAGCTGAGGGTTTGGGAACTGCAATCCATCATGGAAAAATCTCAGGTTTTAAGCAGCATGAGGTTCTGCCATTTATAAAGCTGCTGTTTTTCTTAAATATTCACTGGTACTACAGCAAATACACAAAGCACATGAGGGTAACAACCAAACCATTTCTGAATACAAGTCAGAATTAAAAGTGCACAAATACATGTATTTGACAAACCACTATCACTGAGGCTTAGGGCAGGGGGGGAAGTCCATGTGATAATAGGAAAATCCCAAAAAGATACAAAAATACTATTCAGTGCACAATACAAAACCCAGTGCAAAACAGCAACTAAAACTATTTAGTGCAATACAACATGTATTTGTTTGTGTATCTGCACGACTCATAATACTCTGACTTAATGAAGGGTTCAATATTTTAAGGATGGCATCACCTTATTGGAGAAGGGATACAGCAAATGTCTTCTCTGCTCCCTTTTTAATAGTATGGATAACAGGGAAACTTAGTAAAGTCATTTAAACTAAAGAAAAGCTTCCCATAAGGATTTCATCATGCAACCAAAGCCACAGTAACCTGAGCTGAAATTGAAAGTCACTATTCCTTCATTTTCCCCTACTTTTCAGTTATAGATTAAATCAAATGACAACAGCTGCAGTTTCCAGTATGACACACTTACTGGTAAATTGTAGGAAGTGTTGTGACAAAGAAACGACCACTCAAGCCTAGAAAGGGAAGAAAACCACACAAACAGTTCAGTAACATTGAAATTACATATTGAGCAACATATCAGTATTTTAGAGCAGGCTGCACAGTTTTCACCATTGTTTTGTAAACACAGGTTAACAGTTTGTCCTCAGATTTGCTACAAACAGTAACAGATACTGAATAGGGGGTATAAATGAGGGGAGAATGTTTAGCTTGGAGGATGTTTACTGAGAGGTAATTTTCCTCATCAATGGATTTGTCTCCTCAGTATTTGCACACAGCTGAAGTTTTGGAGCAGCCCAGCATTAGATGCCCTCAGAGTCCACCAGAAAGGGCTGAATTCCTACAGGCAGCAACTGTAATTCATATAAAGTACCAGTGCAAAGAGTATGGTTATTTAACTTTGCCTTTTAGAAAATTCTGTGAAAATCTTCTGGGAAATGAAGGCCTTATGCAGCCTTCAATAAAGCAAACAGCTCTAGGCAACAAAATTAGCCATGGAAAAATATTGTTGCAAGAGGATTTCTGCCTTTAGAGACAAAGATGAGCCACACTGAAATAAGGCAGGTATTTTTAAAAGTTTCCCTGGTAATGTTTTCCTCAGTGTGAATTCCTCTATGGAATAGGCTAAAAAGGATTATGGCTTTTTTTGTTGTTTGGTATTTTGTTTGAAGACATGTAAAACAAATGATCTTTAAAGTTCCAGAAAGGAAAGCTGCTTTAGTTCAACTTTTGAGCTCTCTGCCTGCATTGCTATGAGAGGCAGGGTGATGAAAAACTTTCTGGAACAGCTAAAAGTTGTGCCAGCACAGGGAGATAGAAAGCAAACAAACCCACAAGTGTGGCAGCAGAATTGATAAAGCAGACAGCACAGCTGCACAAGGAAAAGTGGGTGGAGAGTCACAAAGAACATAATTAGCTTTACAACAGAGAAAGTCATGGGAACACCAACAGGCTTTTTGAAGTTCTTACAAATGCCACTCAGGCACAGGAAATAAAACAGCTCAAACCTCTCACCTGTGACCTATCCTGGAGTGAACACCTAAGGAGCAACTCTGAAATCTGAAAGTGAGGAAATGCATCTAACCATCCCCAATATTTTTGGTGGAGGTTTGCTGGTTATCCAAGGCACCTCCCTAGATTGGTAAAACCAGATGTGAGTCAGCTACAAAATTTAAGTACACATTCAATTGTTTTGGTACCTGTTGAAGACCATCTTGAATTGGCTACAGTTAAGCATCTGTCTCTGTCTGCAAATGAGAAACTGACACCCACTATGAAATCAGCAGTTAAAAATTTAAAAACCCTTTTATCTGAAGTATTTCAGAGAGATGCACAGCTCTGAAAATGAGCAGAGAATAGAGATGTCATCTAAAACTGTAGCAACACTTCAGCCAACGACTACTAAAAAAAGACACAGGAGATCCAAGAAGCCTTGTTGTAATTGACAGGTAAATGCTGTGATCAGGAGCTTAAAAAAGGCACCACAAATATGCAGAATTTAAGGGTCCAGAAGCATCTCCACCATGTGCCTGCTCCACACTGGATGTTTCAATGCAGAGGATGAGGCAAGAGGAAGCACTTTAAGGCTGGAACATCGAGGACTGAAATGTGCAGTGAAGCCATTAAGAAGACTCTGGTGGATTCATTCTTCAGGCATCTCCTGCAATTAAGCACCATGAATGGCCACTTTCTCCTGCCTCTTTGGGAAGTGCCATTTTATGTAACTCCGCACTCATCTCGTGGTTTTCCCCTAATTTAACACATTTTGACTACTTTCAATTCAATGAAGGGGTTACATAACTAAGACTAATTAAAGTACCATTGTGCAATCAAGAAAGGAGACAGAGCACTTAAACACAAGGGAAAGGCTGATGCAAAGCCCACAGTAAAAATACCTCAGGAACTTTGGAGAGCTCCATACAAACTCATATCTTCCAAATTACATCAGCACCAAAGGTCAAACACGTAATAAATGCTTGTTTTCCAGTCTGAGCATTCCTTACTTCTACAAGTGCCTGCAGCTCCCAGGGCTGAGCTGGATGTTGGAGGTTTATTGCATGAGCTTTGGTACAAATTTATAGTTTTGGTCAGTCCTTGGACTCAGAGGAAATTCATGCTTAGGGGTCAGGACTCTCAGCAGCATTAGAAATCCAAGTATTAAGTTTACATCTGTTTAAACAAGGTAATATTAAAGCTCATCTGTTTATTACTCTATACAATTATTAGTATTTGCAGCTTTTTGATACCAGATTTTTTCTATGCTTGTGAGCTTTTAACAAGACATGAACCTACACAGGGTCTAAAAATGCTGGCATTTTCTTGTCAGTTTAGATTGCTGATTCTGAGACAAGAGTTTTGACACAGTAAATCTGTTCAGCATGTATTCAAGTAATAAACACATTCTTCACACACTTTATAAAGCAAAAACAAAGAAAAATCAGTGAGGTCTGGCTTTTTTTGATAAAATCCTTTATCCCCTTAAAGCCCAAACAAGCATGAAGCACTCCCAGGAGATGCAGGGGTTTATACAATATTAATATTGCTTGTACAAAGGCACATTCAAAACTTTGAAGGGAATAAATTGGATTGCACTTGTGCTTCTGTGAATAGTTAGGGAAGGGTTTTTATAAACACATTTGCATCACCAACAGGAAACAGCAATAACATCTGTAATATAAAGCACTGCCACAATTAAAGCAGTCAATAAACATGCAACATGCTGGAAACAGTTAAAAACTTGAATTAAAGCAGGATTGCTGTACCACACCCTGAAATTCTCCTAACAGGAAGCTACAGAGCTGGAATCTTCTGCAGACAGGTTGGAGGAATGAGACAGGCAACAGCTTCCAGTGCAGAAGATTAAAATAGAGAATAAGCCTCTTGTAAGTCAGTATTAAGCCAAATCACCCCCCAATTCTTTAATCCTTCAAACTGAGTTTATAAACTTCAGCTCAAATACAAACTGTACGGAGAAACAAAGTGTGGAGAACATGATTTTGACTTGGAAGTGTGAAAAATGCCAATCACTTGCTTTTGAAATTGTTAATAGTTTAATAGTAATAAAATGGTTATAAAAATAGTAATACAATTAGAGTCATAATAATTTGGACAGTTTAATCAGGACAATATGAGGCAATAAAAGCAAAGAGTTACAGACATCCAGGTACCTTTTTCTGGGCAGCACGAGCCCGAAAAAGGACACAGTTAAAGGATTAACCCTTAAAAACAACAGCCTGTTGCATGTTCATACACTTCATACATGCTGCATAAATTCCATTCAAACACAGGATTCTGTCTGGGCAGTGTCAACTTCTTCATTCTAATCCTAACAGCGCCTTCAAGGCAGGAAGAAGTTCATTTCTTCTGATAAAAGAGCAATAAATTCCCTTTCTCTGAAAGATTCAGGTGTCCTGGGGCTGCTATCTCACTGCAAGACCTTTCTGTTCAACAAAGCATCTTATATAGCATCGTTTCTATTTTAACAATTCTTATAACTTAAAACTGTATTTAACACAGTATTTAAGAGAATTAATACAGCATTACTTCCTAACACAACACACAGAATATTCATTTTAATATTTGCCAAAAGCCAATCATAAAACACATGCATTTTTCACAGAAGCCTAAACAAACAGCAAATGGTGGCTGTGCTGAATAATTCTGGCTATTAACTGGTTGAAGCAGTACCTGGCTCCTGGGTGACATCCACCTTGCCCACGGCGATGCCGAGCCGCTCGCTGTCCTTGGCAAAGCTCTCCCAGGTGGGCTCCAGCTGCCGACAGGCCGGGCACCAAGGGGCATAACTGAGGGGGAAGGAAGGGAAATATTTTATATTCTTCCATGGCAGACATGTAAATTCATTTATCATACAAATACATCAATCACAAAGGAAAAAAACTACAGTTTGTCTTAATCAAGTCTACTGAGTACGACAAAGTTCTTCTATCAATCCCTAGGTTCTAGAACAAAACAAATGACAGGTTTGAGAAATTCATATCCAAACTCCTCACCACTTGTGATTTATTCTATTTACATAGGAAATAAAATACATTTTCATGGCAGCACTCTGAATTATTGAAGCCAGGCTGTCCTTTGAAGTAGCATCCTTCATCACAGCATTTTGTATTGATTTCCCACACCTCAGAACTTCCTGAAATTGCATTTGCCTTAGCCCACTACTCCATACATCACAACATGCCCTTTTTGAGAGCAGCATGAGAGATTTAAAAAGAGCACACATCATTCCTGCTGGTCCTACTTATCATCCTGTTTTAACCCAGGATTCATTCCAGAAACATAGGAGTGCTCTTTTCAAGAGTTGAATTTTCTACTCTCCCAATCAGAACAATTAAACCACTTTTGCACCTATTGGGAATATCAACCTGGAAACAGAGCAGCTAATATAAATGATAACATCAAATAAAATAGATGACAAAATCCCTTTTGCCACCTTTCTGTCCTAACTTGGTTGGCCAAGTCTGCATGAAACTTGTACTGGGAGGTACAGACTGAGCTGGGGCAATGGCCCATGCACAGACTCAGCCTTTTACCAATGAGGAGAGACGTTCATGGGCTTTAATCTCATTTACCAGGGCAGGGATGGAGGTTTCTGGCAGCACAAGAGTGTCTGGGGACACTGTCCTGGTCACAGGGCTCCACAGGTGCCACCATGAAAGGAGTCTGGGGACACTGTCCTGGTCACAGGGCTCCACAGATGCCACCAATGCCACCATGAAAGGAGTCTGGGGACATTGTCCTGGTCACAGGGTCTACAGATGCCACCATGCTCCCCATCCATTGCAAAGCACAGAAACATTCCCTCTCAGGCAGAGTCCAAGATCCTGAGCACAAAACCATCACTGGGAACCCTCCCAAGGCTCTCCACTCCCTTGGTTCATCTGCCACCCCTGCTGTGTGACCTGGGGACTGGCAATCCCTGTGCTCTGGCTCTCAGGAATCCTTACTTCCCCACTCCCAAATAATTGTTTTATTTACCTGTACTAGAAATCTATGAGTCTAACTGTGAAAGCCTATATCTTGTCTTTTTAAGTCAACATCATTCTGTGTGAAAGCACCTGCAAAAAGGCCATAAATCTTACCCTGCCAAGAGACAGCCCCTCAGTATCTTTGCAAAAGCTGCTGGAAACAAGTCTCACATGCAGCAATTGTGCTGCTGGCCCACAGAGAGCTTTTAATAACAGTCTGGCAGGTACTGTGCTTTACAAACAGGATTATTTCATTATACAAGCTCGACTGATAAAGAAGAACCTGCTAACATCCATCAGATAATGCAGCTGGTGTTGATCTAAAATGAAAGAGATGCTTGACTGTTTTCTAAACCCAGCTTCTCCAGATGTCTCAGATTCACACCATGAGATTTTCAAAAGGAATACATCCTTTAGCCTGTTGAATCTGATTTTGGAATAGAAATTTCGACCCCATCAAAATTTATATTTACATTTGACATGCATGAGCATTTCTCCTGAATGAAGTGGAATATTCAATACACAACTAACACTTATATGATTGAAAATACTTCCTTTAGATCAAAGCAGCATGAAAATCTACCCATGTCCCAGTTCAGCAGTGACAGGACCTCACAGGGAATTTCACAAAAAGCTGTGGTTGTTGGCTGTCTCATTTTTAGTATCAGTATTGGACATGGGATGGCAATAGTTCCATATAATGCTGCAACATGCAGCCACTCAAGCTGAACACTGGCACAGATAACCAGGAATAAAAATTTGCTTTACATTCCTGAAATTGCACATCCAATTCCTGCCAGGCAGGAAACAGCCTGTCCCCACATGTTAAAGACAGAACTTGTAACAGATCTGAGATTTGTGCCAGAGTTCCCGCTGCTGTTTACCTGCACACCCTCACCTTCCTCAAGCTTTCATGTCTGCATTTGTTCTGCAGCATCAAGGAATTCATGCCTGGCCCCTGGATATAACAAATAAATTACATTATCAAAGCTTTATTGTGTCTCTTTCTCACTCTTAAAATACTAAAAGAGTAGGGGGAGGTAAGTTACTGAACAGTAAAATACCTCACACCTAGGACATCTTATCAAGTTCCAAAAAATTTTCTGCATCCTAAAGGACTGAGGGAAATGCTTTCAATAGGGTTTTTAGAACTGAGGCAGATTTGTATTTCCAAAGAAATTATGGTACAACTGCCATTCTTAAATTCATAGGAAAAATATCACCTGTAGGAGCAGGGAAACACCCTTGTGTCTGCTGTGGAACCAGTCTCTGTTACTTTTCAAGGCACAAAATGCAAAAGCAGAAGTACCCAAATTTCCTCTGCCATGCCCCAGGCAGGCCAGGACACAACGAGCACTTGGTCAACACCCCAAATTTGGGGCTGTCCCCCCATTCCTCCTCCCTGGCACAAGGGGGGAGCTCTATTAACCTGCAGGGCACAGGGTGCAGTGCAAAAGGTGTGACAGGAAAACAGGCTCCCCAAGTCAGAAATCAAAGCCTTCTGGAATTTAAATCAGGTCTTGGGCACTCTGTTAAGGACAGAAAGCTTTCAGCAGCTTGTTACACATTAAAGGCAATTTGCTGATCTCCATCACAGCTAGGAGTGACACACTGTGCAGGTACTGCACATTGTCAACTCACACCTCATTCCTGATGCTGCCAGAGCTCTTCCACAGCAGTTTCACAGCTGAAATGCTCTCACACACAGCCAGCCCTCCATAAAAAGGCAGCAAATATTATCACTGCAGCAACGACTGACCTCAGCAGACTAAAATCACCATTTCCAAGCATCCAGGTGTCTTCTCCTGCTCCTATTCCATTATAATACCAAAAGCTTTTTGCAGAGGGCATAAAGAAAGCAATTGAAAAGCAAAGTTTGAAGCTCTCAAACTCAGGCTTTGCTTTTAACTTCTATTTATCTCTGATCTAAAGCATAAAATAACCTTTGGCTTTCAAATACCAACAGCTTCACTGAGGCAGTACAACAAAACCCAGTCAAGTGAAAAGCAGTGTGAGCAAAGGTGCCACTGTGCCTATCAGCCCCAGTGCATCAGTAAACACAGACTTTGCTAAGATGTACTGAGATTTTCCAGCTCTGAGCCTCTTCTCTCTCTGCTTGCACCTACCTGGCTACTGAATTCACAATTTCACTGCTTTTCAAGTACATTTAACTGACTCTTTATCTGCCTTCTCACCACCAACAATAACAGATGTAACCTTGAGTACCAAACCACACTTTGCTCTATGGCAATTTCACCACGTTGCACAAATCTAGGAGAAAGGAAAAACAGAAAAACAGCTCATGGATACAGGCATGAGAGGATTTCCTGAATAGAAAACAGCAAAACTTCCTTAAACCAAGCTGCTTGATGGAGTTCACATTGGGAATGCTGTTTTAATAAGAGTAAAAATGTGGGGACAATACCCAACAGAATGGTAAAAGCAGCATCAGAATTAAATTCTTATTTTTATTGTTTTAAATAGTTTTGCCTTATTGCTACAGATTTCACAAGCATACAGAATGAAAAACAAAAAGAGAATTCTAAACACAGCTAGGTCTTGGGGCAGGATGGGCAGCTTTGTAATGCCAGCAGAAGAAAAGCTCCAGAACACTGTGTGTCTTTAATGACTTTCCAAGTGAGCAGGTGGCAGCCAAAGATGCACAAGTTGGTCCCTGGCATTTACCCCTGTGGATCTGTATCACAACACAAGCCCTGGAAGCTGTCAGGGAGCTTCCTACAAAGTGCCAAACCCCTCCAAACCAGACCAGGCTTTGTTTTTTTTAAGAAGGAGAAATTATTTTTAAAATAGAAAGCAAATCAACCAACGAAAAATTATGTGAATTATTCTAGAGTTTCAGCAAATTAAGTTCCATCATTCTACATATTTTTAAGTTCCCTTCTGCCCCCGTTTTGTTTCTGCTACAAAGTATATTTCACCATCACACTGCTGCATTTTTTTGTAGCCAATGCCCTGCACAACACTCAGCTGTGTATTCAGTTATGAAATAAAATGTTTGGCCACTTCCTCTGGACTCAGCCAGCAGAGCTGCAGAGGCTTCAAAACCAAAACAGTGTTTTGATAACTTGATTTCCATTCCTCCTGCTTTTCAGCTTTTATTGGGTTTTGGGTTGCTGGGTATTTTTAAGAATAGGACAAAGAAAAGCCTGGACACTAACAAGAAATAAAAGACTAGACACCCTTAAGTGACAGAAAACTCCCAGTCTTGTTGAATTCTTAAGTGACAGCAATTGTTAAATAGTTTAGCACATCCTTTGGGATTTTATTTATACAAAGTACTTCATGGCAACCCATTAAACCATCCACATGCCAAAACATTCATTTCATTTTTAGCACACTCCCTTGAAGCTACAGACCAAAGGTGCTGGTGGGAGGCTGAACCCTTGCAACCAGCAGGGCAATGTTTCACTGCAAGTGACAGTGAAAAAATGAGAATATTCTTACACTGTAAGAATAATAAGCCTTAGAAACAGGACTATTAGCTGGTCTCCTGATTTTCACCTGGCTAGGACTGAAATGGACAATGAAGATATTGTTTTTCAGGTGCTCACAGCAATAAGTCTGTGCTGAAACAAAGGGGAACAAAACATTGAATACCTGATGTGGGAACAAGCACATAAAGTACCACACAGTTTCTTTTGTAACCAGAGGCACAAACACAACAAGTTCATTGATGGGCTGGATTTTTCTGTTTGCTTGTTTTAATTTACCTCAAAAACGAGAGGATGTTAAATTAAGATAAATAAAGTTTAGAACAAGTTTAGCTTACAAATGCAAAATGCACTTTTAAGTAAGCAGACCTGAAATTAGTTTTCTGTGTTCTAAGACAGACAGAATATTAAAGACAAAAAGAAAACTCATCATATTAATGAATTATTATCTCACAGCTACAGAAAGAGGGAAACTTTTAAACACAGCTCATTGCAGCATCACACACACAGCACTCCAGCCCAGACCTGTGTGCTGTGATAGCAACAGCATCCAAAAAATGTTGCAATGTCTGGCAGATACAGAACCTGCTCCAAAACATTTTTATCAATACAATGCAGCAGTGCTTCCAGGGCCTGCAGTTTTTCCAGCTATGAATAACAAAATATTTACAAAAAGCCAGACGAGTACACACACCTCAGCTAGGGGGGAATGGGGAATGAAGGAAGAAAAATCCTATTTCTGCTACTGATGCCACACACAAGTAATTCGAAACTTAAGTTTATTTATGCACCTAGGAAGAACAAAAAAAGGGGAATTACACAGCGATTTTCCACTTTCCCAAATAGAAAAGCTGACATTAAACAGCAGCTGTACCTGTTCTTACCACAGCAGGAGGCTTCAAAAAAGCAGCTGATGAAAAAAAATTGGTTTTCATGAAAACAAAATGTTTTTTTAACATTTGCATTTTAAAAAAGCACTGCTTGGAAAACAAAGGTGTTATAAATAAATTGGAGGTTCTTCAAACAAATGAGGTTGTAATGGACATTACTGCAGTCCTGCCAGCCAGCATGCAAGGAATGCATGGACTGACACTCAGGACTCCTGCTCGGATCACAGGCTCTAAACCAGATAAAAACCAGGAGAAACCAAAATCCATCAGAATGGAAATGCTGCCAGAATTGGGTTAGGCTGTGTCTGCTGTTCACAAGCCCAATAAGGAACATTTAGGCAAGAGGGACACAGCTGCTGCCCATGGAAAAACTCACTGGCTGTAAGATGCTGCCTGCCCCGGCTTCAATCCCAAAATAAAACTGAATCTTCCCCCTTCTCTTAAAGATATTTTGGCGATGAGGACCCGGAGCAGGGATGGGAAGGAAACCCAGATCAGATTTCACTCGGAAAGCACATGGGGAAAAATCCCAGATGGGATTCTGCCCGGGAAACATGGAAAAATCAGTCCTGGAGCTCAAACTCCCACTAATTCCACACCGGCAGCGTTGAGTTTGCATCCTCACTAAAGACAAAGGTTCCTCCTCAGGAGAAAAGCAGAAAGCGCCAGTAATGAACCACAGGAAACAGCGTGGAGGATCTTTCACACATCAAACACCGAATAAAATTAATTAGAGTCGGATTTAAGCAGTGCCCAGCTAACACTAAAGCCAGCTCTGCCACCATTGCTATTGTCAGCAACCTCTCACTCCAAACTAAAACCCAATTTTTCAATTGCAGTAAAGGTTTCCAAAGGACTCTCATTGTTTGCCACCCCAACCACTTCCGATTTCAGTCAGTTCCTCTTTTTCTTCTTCAGAGGCACACAGCACTAGTTATTTAAATATTTTCTTTTAGAAATAAAAACTTCGAGTCACCATGAATAACCTTGCTCATTGAAACTTACCAACCTGCGTACGAATTAGTAACTTTCCTACAATTGCTTCCACGTTGGAGTAAGTGAAAAAAACTCCAATTTAAAACAAATTTAATTTTCCCTCCACTTTTTAGATCCCAATAAAGCCCATTCAGAATCCTCAGCCACAACAGCTGGCATCCCTGGGTCACTATCAGGTGTTTCAAGATGTTATCACCTATTCACGGGGTATTCCTGATTAACCTATTAACCACCTATTCCTGATTAACACCAGGGTGGAGCAGGATCCTGAGCACTAAAGCCTAGGTGAAGTCCATCTCGCTAAGAAGACACTGAAGATAAAACAAATTCAAGGGCAAGCCACAACTTTAAGTAGCTTGTTAAGTATTAAGGAGTTTGCACGACTTCAGATGTTCAAATTGGTTTAAACTCAAGCACTTGAGCAGAGTAGCACACATGCCACAATAAAATCCTATTTTATAGCTGCACGGCCCCCAGGTACCACGTGGCTGTGCTGCCTACTTAAACTACTTTTTTATTCATTGCTGTCTTAAAAAAAAACCCTCAAGCTCCATTCCCCCCTTCTAAACACAAGCAGGTGAGCGAGGCTCCACCAAAAATAAAGTCACATGCATTTCAAGAATTGTGTCACATCCCAGGCAAAGCCACCACTCCAGCACAGTCAGAATTAATGAAATCTGATGCATCTCCCTTGAATGAGAGCCCCGAGCTCGAGACAAGGCTGGGATATTATGTAATCCTGCTTTGGAAGCTCACTCCTGCTACATGATCCCTACTGAATTCAGCCCTCCTGGAGCTCACACAGAACCCAGCGCCAGCCCCGGTGGGAGCAGGGCAAGGGGCAGCGCTGGACACTGCTCCCAGGGTGACCCTTTAACCTGGGGCACTCGGATGAGAACATGAGGGACAGCTGCTCCACACGATCAGGAATGGCTGGGGCTGGAAGGGAACCTTAAATCACAGAATGGTTGGGGCTAGAAGGGGACTTTGGCACCCATCCAGTGCCAAGCCCGTGCCATGGACAGGGACACACCTTCCACTGTCCCAGGGTGCTCCAAACCCCGTTCAACCCGGCCTCGAACACTTCCAGGGATCCAGGGGCATCCACAGCTTCTCTGCGCAACCTGTGCCAGACCTCACCGTCCCCACAGTAAAGAATGTCTTCCCCAATAGCCAATTTAACCCAACTATGTGTTAGTCTGAATGTGCCTCCCCTTGGTCTGTCATGGCACGCTCTTGTAAACAGCCTTTCCCATCTTCCCTGTTAAATCCCTTCAGGTACTGGAAGGCCCCAGTCAGGTTACCCAAAGCCTTCTCTTTTCCAGGGTGAACAAACCCAATTTTCTCAACCTTTCCTCCAAGGAGAGGTGCTCCATTCCCCTGATCAACACGCTGGCCTGCTCTGGGCTCGCTCCGACACCTCCATGTCCTTCATTCCATATCCCTCATTCCCCTCTGCCTGCAGTGACCCGTTTAACCTTGGGCACTCTGTGCCCACACAGCCGGGAACCGGCGGGTTCTGCCCGGCCATGCCCGCGGACCGGGCTGTGAGGGCGGGCACCGGGCACCGCCCGCCGCTCCCTCTCGCCGTGCCCGGGCAGCCACTGCCGGCGTGGGGAAGCTGCACGGCCCCTCCGCAGGGCGGGAAGGCCGGCCTGCCTCCCTTGCCCCCACAGCAGGGCTGGAGGCACCGGCCATGCCCGCAGGGAACCCCCCTCGCCCCCCTGGCCACGCTGCCTCCAAGGCGGGCGGGAAAGCGGCCGCTACTCACAACTCCAACATCCACTGGCCCTGCAACACCAGGCTCCAGTTGGAGCCGCACAGCACTCGCACGCTGCTCCGCGGCTCGCCGGGGCTGTAGAAGGACGAAGAAAAGCAGGCGGCGGGACCCAGCAGCGCCGCGAGCAGCAGAGCGCGGAGCAGCCGCCGCCCCTGGCGCCAGCGGCCCGGCGCCATCTTGGGCCCGTCCGCCCGCCCTCAGGAAGTCGGGGCAGGAGCGGCCCCGCGGGGGCGGTGCCTGCGCGGGCAGGGGCGGCTCCTCCGGCCCGCCCCGCCCCTCACGGCCGGAGCGGCCGGGCGACAGGCCCCGAGCGGTCCCCGTGCTCGTCCTTCACGGCCAGAGAGACCGGGCACAGGCTCCGAGCGGCCCCCACGCCCGCCCCTCACTGCCGGGCACCCGCTCCGAGCGGCCCCCACGCCCGCCCCTCACTGCCGGGCACCCGCTCCGAGCGGTCCCCGTACCCGCCCGTCACGGCCGGACAACAGGCTCCGAGCGGTCCCCATACCCGCCCCTCACGGCCGGGGCGACCGGGCACAGGCTCCGAGCGGTCCCCGTGCCCGCCCCTCACGGCCGGAGCACTCCCCAGCTTGGAGTGCTGCTCCTGCGGGCTCTCTGGGCACCTGCGCCAGCCGCAGCTCGCAGTGCTCTCGGCCAGGTTTCGGAGCTTTCTGTCCCCGGCGCCGCGTGGAGGGAGCGGGTTGAACAGCGGTGACAGCTCCAGCAGGTGCTGTGAGGCACCGGCCCTGCAGCATCGCCCTAAAGCGAGTACTGTCCTTTCCGAGGGGATATCTCCCCTTATTTTACCTTTTCTGCTGCTAATAAGAATCCCAGAGCAGTTCGGGATTCTGTCCAATCCCCCCGCCGAGGCGGGGTCACCCGGAGCAGGTGACACAGGAGCACCTCCTGCTGTCATTACAGTGCAAGAGTTCCATTATCATTACAGAGTTTTGTACCCCCTTGATGTTTCTCGTAGGCAGCTCCTCCAGGCACTGACTCTCCCTTGTCCTCACAGCAGCCAGCTGACTCCAGTTCCTCAGCCAACCAATCCACTCTTTTATAACACTCTTCTGACTGGCTACAGCTGTGGCCTGTTAACACCAGGCCTGCTCCTAATCCTTAATCATTGGCTCAGCTGCAGCTCTTTAGGGGGTAAGATTAATTTCTATACTATCTTTATTTACTTATGTTCTATCCCCCTACACCTCCAGGTGAGTTTAGAATCTCTTCAGACAGGAATTCTCCATGGCCTCCCTTGGCTGCCTTTCCTAGATGCTCTGTCAACCTGAACATGAAGAATCTCTTCCTCATGTTGAGGTGAAATTTATTGATGAATTCTTCACCCCATCCCAGACACATAACGCTGAGTTTTCCTTGACTTCAATGAGAATTCCTGTCAGCCCCATCCTTTTGGCTTGTCTGGGTCCCTCTGAACAGCAACCCTGCCCTTGAGTGAGATGATTGCGCTCTTAACTAATGGAAATTAAGAGAATCGATTTCTTTAGTTAGCCTGGTAAACTGACCAGGAAAAAATAAAAAAAATAGAAGGGCTCACCGTACAAGTCTAGGCTGCCTTCTTGTCTGTTGTGAAAATCTTTGTTTGGCTGGAGATTATCTTGGCATAGAAGTAACTTTTGCTGAACAATTTAATAATAGTTATTGCAACACAGTGCTGATAAGTCCTGTTGGTTAAACATTCACACTTTATTTCCCTCAGCAGAGGAAATAGTAGCGCTTATCACCTGTGAATTTTGTTGCACTTTACCAGTTTATTTTATGAGGCTCCTTCACATCACTCCTGTATTTCCCACAGGGTTCTGGGTTTGATCAAAGCTTTCCTTAAAGCCCAAGTAACGCTGATCTGGCCTTTATTGTCACTGAAGCAGCCTCAGGGTCAATATTTGGTGACAGAAGCAGAAGATGCCCCTAGCACCACTCTCACTATGCAGAAATGGAACCTTGACAGATTTTTTTTTCTCTTTTGTTATTTCTCAGGAGTAATGAGGCCTCTCCCAATGACTCAGTGACACTCTCCTCACCAGGTATTCCAACAGTACCTGCCCTGACCAAAGAAGACTTTTGCTGACAGCTTCCCAGCACTGCAGAGATCCCTTCATTTTCTGAGCCATCTTGCCACTGCAATTAATGCCATCTGAGGATTAAATAAGTAAAAGCCTCTTAGAACAGATTCTTGTAATATTTTTAATGTGGTGCACAAACTCAGAGTCTCTATATTACAATTTTTCTAATCCTTTTGTGATTTGTAAAAGAGAAAAAAAATTTAAAAACCTTCTCTAATTTATCATTGCCTTTCCTAAATGGATAGTGTAAAATTGAATGGTTTAGCAATGTTTAGACCTGAGATATGTAATGAAGAGGAATAAAAATACAGCAGTAGAAATTATTTGAGAAGACACACACTTGGCTGATGTTCCTTTGTGAGAAGGTAATAAAGAAATTACTTTTACTTTTTTTCCCCCTTTTCTACTGCAAATAAGAACTTGGGAAATTTGAGGGAAATGTTCTCATCTTTCTATAGATTCTCTGGGGAAAGAAGAAAAGATGATTGGCCAAAGCAGAGAGAGGGCTGAGATCTGGTGGAGCCAAATTAGGAGAATTTAAGTGACAACGAACTGATGGTGCAGAAGGGAAGGCTGAGGAACATTTTATTTAGTGGTGGTACAGGGTGGTGAACAATTATAGCTGTGTCATTAAAGAACATGCAAATGAAGGGGCTGAGAAGGAACAACATGTAAAATGATGGCTCCAAATAAATGGGAGTGTTCCTGTGAATTCCAAAGATCAAGGAAAGAAGAACTTACTTTGTAACTAATTAATCAGTAATTTCTAGCCACATGCAGCACAGAGGAGGTTTGCATTTCAGCCAAATGCTGATCAGGAAGGAGGCAGAGCTGGTTTCATTCCTGGAAGAGAACAGAGTGTTCCTAAGTCAGGGGAGATGCCATGGAGCTGCTAATCCTTGAGAAGTAGGTCAGGCTGGCCAAGATGGAGATGGCACACCTCATTGAGCCTGATTAGGAACATCCATTAGGAAATGGGTAAAAAGAACAAGCAAGGAGAGCCAGCCAGAAAAAACAAGAGTCTGGGCCAGACCTTCTCTTTCAGTGGTGACTTCAATTGCTCTGTTCCTTCCACAATTTACTCTCCCTTAGCTTCAGTGGGCTTCTGTGAACCTGCCCTGCTCCAGCCCTCACAGTGTGTGTGTGGTGCTCTGTGGGCTCTGCAGAGACATGGGGAGCCACATTTTCCAGCTTCCAAACTCCTGCTGCTGCTGCAGAAAAGCTGCAGGAATCAAGCTGTCACTTTAGGTTTCCACTGCTGGTGATTGCAGTGTAGCCATGAACCCCAGGTAAGTTTTGGACAGAATTTGATTTAAACAAAAATAAATTTAAAAATTCTAGTCTGTGTTTGTTTGTTTTAATCTTGATTATAAAATGGAAAGTTCAAGTACAGTATGGAAAGAACAAGTGAAGCTACATGGAGGGAAAGATGCCAACCTGACTTTCTCTTGCTCTGTGCTCAGCTCACAAACATTTCTGTGCTGGAATGATAATTTATCTGGGTGACCAGCCCTTGCTCTGCACAGAGGACACCACCTAAATACATTGTTTCCTAGACTTCCCCATCAGCAATTTCACTGCTTCTCTGGAGCTGTGTGAGCAAGACAGGGCTTTGTGTTTTACCACTATTTTCTGTACAGGGAGGCTGAGCTAGGTGACTTTTAAAAGGTCCCTTCCCACTCAAACTTCTGTGTCTTTGTGTTCACTGAACTAAAATTTGCCTCCTCTGATAGTGTGGTTTTCTAGTGGAAAAGAAGGGAGTTGAAAATTTCAGAGGTTTTAGGTGTGTGGCACAGAGGATGAAGTGAGAAAATTCTTTCTCAACTTTTCTTAACTTAGTTTCTATTAGGTTTATTTTCTACTTTATTGAATGTTGTCCTATTCATAGTTTGTGTGGGTGTCTTGTGGTAAGGAAAGGTATTCCAGCATTCTTGACATGTTTTCTCTCTCTGTGTGCCATGATGGATTCATGACACTGCCTAGAGCAGAATAAGTTACTGCAACAGTCATTTTCCTAAAAAACACTTGATATCACTAGCTATGTAATTTTTTCCAGTTCTCTCATGGATTTCCAGAACTACTCTCCTAAACTTTTGGAATTTGTTCTTGATGGGTTGGTTGTGAATTAGAAAACAAATGGTTATCATCACACAGACAATAACAATATTGATATTTCCAATTTTAATTTGTACATGTGTCTAAAAAAACAACACAAATAACAATTGCAATATACTTTTCACTATGTGAATGCTAAAAAAGTTCTATAACTTAAATAATGTAGTAGAGAGTAAACAAGATGGGCCAAAAATACATATTCAATGCATTTTTACCATAGATTTATTAACAATAAAGCTTGTTATGTTTAAGGAGAATGGTTTGGTTTAGAACAGATAAATCAATAAATACACAGCACTGTAACTGTTGGGAAGTCACCAGGGCTCTGCCTTTGATATCCAATAAAAATGAACAAAAGCTTTTAGACAAAACTTTGACTTTTGACAAGGAATGTTCATATCTGTGCTTCAAAAATCAGACTAAAGGATATTGGAAGATTGAAATAATATACATGAAGAGCTTTCTTTTTCATTTTCATCAGGTTAATGTGGATCTAATGAGTGGTCACCAAAAGGTAGGTATGTAATGAGAGGAGGAAATCATATTTACAGGGTACTGTCCCCAGAATACATCCAGCTGAACATCTCTGACTAACTTGGAGTTTTTCTCCAGAAATGTAAGGAACTAATCCTGCCAAGATTTGGAGACAAGTTATCAGGGGTATTCAGCATTGAAAAATATATCTTATTATCAAAAAATATCCCTCTCACTTTTATGTTTCTTACACAGGTAAGCTGATGTGCAGCAAGAGTTCTTCCCTGCCCTCCTGAGTGCTCTTCTTGATCTTGTAGTGTGTGAAAAGTGCATATTATATGGCTCTGTGCAGATATTTACCATATGTATTTTGATGTATTGATTAGTAGTGTTGTATTAACATTTTAATAATATGATAAATGTAATCTTGTAGTTCAAAGGTAACTTTAGTAATTAAAATAAGAACTATGTTAGTGGGATTTTTTAAAGAAAGAAATGAGGCACTTGCACCAGATAGCAACCCCAGGATGCCTAAATCTTTCAGAGAAAAAGAATTTCTTGCCCTCTTATCAGAAGAAATGAAGGAAGAAGTTGATGATGACCAGACAGAATCCTGTATTTGAATGGAATTTATGCATCATGTATGAAGTGTATGAATATGCAATGAGTTATTGTTTTTAAGGGTTAATCCTCTGTTAACGTGTGTCCTTTTTCAGGCTCGTTCTGCCCAGAAAAAGGTACCAGGACTCCATAACTCTTTGTCTCTATTGTCTCATCTTGTCCTAATTCAATTTGTCCAAATTATTATTATTCTAATTGTATTACTATTTTTATAACCATTTTATTACTATTAAACTTCTAAAATTTTAAAAACATGTGATTGGCTTTTTTCACATAGTATTAAATAACTTTGAATATTCTGCTTTTTCACCTTTTGATGAGGTAGATGGGAGACGAGCTCATCCGATGATGATCGACAAGTCTCAGATTCATTGATTACCAGAAGCACTTTTATAATCACAGTAATAAGGCTCATACATATTGCAAAAGTAGAGCTCACTATTGGTCAGCTATAAAAAGTCAGTCCCACCTTTCTCAGGATGTTTATGGCTCTTTTTTACCTCCTGTTATCACATATTTTCTTGAACAGCTTCTTGCTCAAAGAAACTGTGTCCTTGAATTAGGCAGCTGTTTCTTTCTCAGATGTATTTTCTCACTTCTCTTTTCCCATCAACTATATCTCAATAAAAAACTGTCTACAACCTTTCCTGCATGTCCAGAGGGAGAGTTTGTCCCCCACAGTCTGAAACAGAAGCACCCCAGAGTACAGCAGTGCTCAGTGTACAGCCACGAGCTCCAGGGAGCAGGGATAACACCAGGGAGCAGAAATGGGAGCAGGAGGAGCAGCCTGCTTGGAAAGGTGAGTGCCCAGCACCCAGCTGGGCAGCTGGCACACACAGAGCCAGCGTGGATCTGCAGGGCAGCCTGTTCTCCTGCAGTGCCTCCCTGCTGGCACTGCCAAGCCTTATGTAAGCCCAGCCCTGCAAAGAGCTGCATTGTTGGGCTCCCTCTCCCCACACAGCCCCAGCAGGCGGGCACGCCTCCACAGCCTGCTCTGCACAAGGCAGGAGAGACCTCCCACAAGATCATCTCCCACCTCTGCTGTGCATCTGTTCATCTTCTGCCTGTCAAGCCTTTGCAGAATTTAAAAGATCTTGCAAGAGATAGGAGAGCAAGCTTTCAAGAAACTGGACAGATCTCATCTCAAACGTGAATTTTTATCACTTTGATTTTTCTTACCTTTTATTTTCCAAAATGGAAAAGAGACACAAGTGCTGTGTGAGGAATTGTTGCTTGCAATATATTTTTCTCAGCAATAAAAATACCTTAAAGATAGTAGTACAATTCTCTTTTTAGGCTTGACACCTCCAAAGCCTGATGTATGTGGCTGAGTTAGATGGAAAGGTATTAATAGGTTTTTATTAGATTATGATGCATGCTCAAGCTGGCTAGGCTGATCAGGCAGTAAATCTAGTGCCAACAGCTGTGGCCAAATTCTGCTCCTGGACCTGTGACTGGTTGTGGTTTTCCTCTGGTTTTCTGTCAGTTGTGAGAAGAGCAAGCATGTACCAGGACAGGATTTACAGTACAACTGTCACTGACACAGTAGTCATGATTGTGCTCCCAGATTAAACTAGAAATCATTCTATTAAAGGAAGAAGAGTTATTCTTCCTTACACAATACAGAAATCCAAAATTCAGTCCTCAATCACACAACTAAGGCTTGTTAGATACGCCATGGGTATTATTTAGACTTGGCTTTTGCCATCTGTGACTTCTTGTTCCAGCAATAACCTTTGTTCAGCTCCTGTCTGGCAGCCACATTTTGTGCTAAAGAAGTGAATCGAGCTGTGTTAGGCAGGCAGACCTGGAGACAGAGACTGCACAAGAACTGTGTATCCAAAAGCTGCCCTGGGTCCTGTGATCACAGCAAGTGCTGTTTCCATTCCAGGCAGTGCCACAGCCCTGTTTCAGGAATGCCAAAGTCATTTTTAGCCTGCTCTGACTGCTGCAGGAGCTCAGCAGGGCAGCCAAGGCTGGGATGGAAACCCATCCAAGCCCACAGATGTGCTGTGGCTGAGGAGCTGCTGTGCACTCTGTGACACATGGAGTAAATGCTGTGACCTTAAAGGCTGCAATGCATCAAAACTTCCTGCAGAAAGAATAAAAGCTCACCTGACAAGGTGGCAAGTTTGGGAAAATGAAAGCTGTTGTGTCATAAGCCAAATTCTTCCTTGTAGTCAGATTTTGGATGAGCATGTTAGAGACAAAGTGCAGCAGAGCCATAAATCCAGATGCCACTGCATGTAACTCCCAAGCCAAGTTCCAAAAATCCCAACCTCTGCAAATATCCTTATTTATTAATCTGAATTTGGGCTGAACTAAGCAACTTTTGATAAAATCAGCAGGATATACATGAAACAATATTTTCTAGTGCGTTGCTGTATCCACTCTTCAGAGTTTGTACCATTCTCTCCCACCTTAAAAAAAAAAGTCTTCACCTAAAAGCAGTGAAAAATAATATTTCTGCCCCCCCATCTGAACAATGAATGGATATTCTGCCTTGGTATTTATTCTAGTCTTCTGAGGCTCCTATGAGATCAGTCTTCTCTAATAATTTTCAAGATCTCCTGTTCCTCTTCCCCTTACCAGTGCATGATGTGCACCAAGGACAAGGAATGCTCAGCCTCTGTTTTATTTTTTCTTTTTCCCTGGCAACATTTAAACAAGGTAACAACTGCACAGGACCTTGCAAAGCACTGGAAAAACCTACTTGTCCTGAGAAACTTACTGAAATCTCCACTGAATGTAAGAAATGCAATTATGTAACTGTATTGTGCCATAGCTTTGCTGTAATTCTGTAATTCTCCTTCCCCTCCCTTTCCCAGAGACTGTTGAAAAGAAGTTATTTGAAGGAAGAATTACATGCAATATGATCTGAGTTTAACTCAGCACTTATCTTTCATCAGGAGTGTCCAATAGACGTTTCAGGCCATTTATCCTTGGGACAATGATCTCAAATTGTTCCTGGAATTTCAGGAACAAGACCACTTTCAGTTAGAGTCAAAAATCAGTGGGGTGATTTTATGATAAGTTAGTTGAATGAAAATTGGAGTCAATCCCAAAAGTTTTCTATACTGCTGTGTGAACCAGGTGGAGTTCAAAATTCTTGGTCCAGAAAAAAATATTTTTTTCCATAACCAAAGCTGCAGGTGAAAGATGAGCCAGCTAAATAAAGGTGATTTTATTACCAGGCTGCAGAATTCCTAGGAAATAGAATGCAAAGATTGCTTCCACCCCATGGTAATTTAAGTGGTCACAGAAACAGCTGTGCTCCAAAAAGGAGTGGTGTCCAGATGAATAATCCTGGCCAAGGGCACAAAGTGAAGAGATTTTCCTTTTGAAAGGAATGGAAAACTGTAGGGGTACACATTTATCTGAAGTGTGGGCTGATGATATGGGCTGATTTAAAAGTTTCTTTCAGAGCTACCCCTTTGCCAAAGAATGCATTAGCAGATATCTAGAAATAGCAGGTTTTATATGGAATATGAAGCTGGTGGCTGCTCAGAGGCTCCTTTGCCATCCTTCTCCTCCTAACTACTGTTCAGCTCCACAAGTGGACAATGCAAACCAGTCCTAATACTTGGATTCTGTATGGTAACAATTGATGGATACAAGCACGTGGTATTATCTGGCTTATTCCAAATGATGGATATTCTTTGAGATGGTATTTTACATTTTGCTGTCCCATTTCTGTGACTTTTTCCACAATAAATTAATAGGAAAAAGTGGCAACGCATGAAACAATGCTGGCCTTCTCTCTTTATGTCTCCAATTCCACAGGGAGATGTTTGGTTTCTGTTCTGGAGATTAATTTGTGAAAGGAAACCACCAGGAGTGTAAACCTGAGGCCAAAGGCATCTTGAAGCAAGCCACGTTCAGTGGCTGAGCAGGCAGTGACACTTGTGACAAACACAGGGGAGGATTTTACTTCCTGCCTTGGCTTCACAGGGAATTGTACTTTTGGCAAACTCTTAGGGTGTAACTATAAATTTACAGTTTATTTTTTGGTTTAAACACAGATCCATACATGAGAAACATGTCCTGCTAAATCACAGCTTCTGACAGCACTCCTGGTTCTCCTTTCTCACATATTTGGGAAGAGGCTGAATTAAATCCTTCATTGAGACAGAAGAGAACAATACTCTGTTGCAGTTTAAAGAACAGTAAAAAATATTTTTAAATTAATGGACAGTTCAATCAGTTTCTGAAATGCAACAATGTGATTTTTGTTGCAGAAATGGGAAAAAACCCCTAAGAATGTGCAGGGAGTCAGGCCAGTCCCACCACACCCTAAGAAATGAGCTCTGCTGTCATTCCCTAAAACAGAGGGCTGTCATTTGGAGATGTAACAGACATTTTTTTACATCTTCCTGTCTGTCTACCATTTGCTGTTCCTTGTGGTTCAGTATTTCCCAGTAAAATCTGGGCTGTGAAAAAAAGCCCAGATAATTACAACATTTTTTGGCCGGTAACAGGTACTGGTTACTTCTTCTGCCTAAGAAGAACTGTAAATTTTATGCCCAGAAGTTCCTTTGGGGCTCAGAACTATCCCTTAACATGAGTATCAAAAAAAAAAAAAAAAAACAAAACCCCAAAACATGAAAGATTGTAATAAAAGTGTAACCCTTCCTTAATGTTACTACAGCATCGATCTTTTATTTTTACATTGCATTCCTATTTTTTAAAAGACTCTAGTAAAATCACAGATAGCTTTTAAACCACCTGTTTGTTTCTCATCAAGATAAGTACCAGAACCTTCTTTGGGGAAAAAAAAAAGCATTCTGCAGGGGGGGCTTAACAAGAAACAGCTGAGCAGAGCCCTGAGAGCACCAATCAGCTTCGTTGGTGCTGATGAGCTTCGTTAGCCCTGATGAGCTTCACCTGGGCCCCACCACACCCTTCCCACAGCTCCTTGGGCCCTATTTAAGCTCAAGCTCAAGAGATGTTGGTTTTTAGTTGTGTCTCTTGCTTGTCTTTGGTGCTTTTCCTGCTGTTTTATCTCTTTGAGGTAGGCGATGGGTTTTGTTTTCTGTACCTGGTTCAGCTCCTGTGGGGTGTTCTGCTTAGGGCTGTGCTGGGCTCCTCAGCCCTGCTCGAGTTTTTGTTGCTGTCTCATATGAGAAGATGGACAAAGAGGGGGTGGAATGGAGCTCTGGGAGGTGAGAGTGGAAAATTTAAAAGTTCAATTCATTTTTCTGATATTCCAGTATCACTGGGAAGAATCTATACTTGCTTTAAGATCTCTAGATGTGGGTAGCTTGTGATTTTCTGCACTGAATTATTTGGTTGGGTTTTTTTTAGTTTAATTGGCTTAAGCAAAGGGAGAAAGCTTCTCAGATGGGAACTGCTCCACCCTGTTACCCTGGGATGTGTGCTTGTCTCAGGCTCCTGAAACCAACAGGATTAGAGAGTGGGATTTGCCTCTGTACTCCAGAAGAGGCTGTTCAGAGGAGCAGATTACTGCATGGCAAACTAATCCTCTGCAAGAGCCATTCCTCAGCCTGCAGAGGAATGCAGATTACTGCTGATTCCTCAGCAGAGGACAGCTGAGAAAGGAGGTGTTTAATGCTGCCAATAGAGCATTTTGTATGTTTGTTCTGAAAGCATGAATGCAGGTGTTGTATTCAGCTCAAACACCCATTTCAAGTATCTGATTTCTGTGAATTATTGTCAGCAGCTTCCTGGAGAAATCAGATAGGGAATGTGGATGGCTTGGTGCACCTAGGCCAGATGCAGATAAAGCTTTTGGAAGTGTTGCAGTTTCAGTGCTCATCAGAGTCACCCAGCTGCTTGTGTTTGGATTCTAATTAGCATCACTTGGTGTTTTTCTGCAGGGTAGCATAGCAAACCTGGCATATTTAATAAGATTGCTGTGCTGCTTTCACAGCTTTGGCTGTCAACCTGCTTTTGTTCTGAGGAAATGAAGAGCTGGTTTGTTAAAATCCAAGCTGGAAGGAGGGAAGAAGTTAGAGAGGATGTTTGGACTGCTGAGCTTTTGTAAGGCTTGAGAAAATAATGGGAGTGTGGGACTTTATATAGGTAACTAACTGCCTGGTTAAAATATTTCTTCAGATCAAAAATTGCCTTCCTTTCTGATTGAAAACTATCATCTTTCCCTCTGCCAGTGCTTCTTGCTGTTTTGTAGCAGTTTGCAATGTGTCTTGCTGTCTTTGAGCTGCTTTGCAGTCTCACTTCTGCTGTTGGTGTCTCAGCATCCAGGGGAGTGTATCATTGTGAGGGGTTTAATGAAGATAATGGGAAATCAAACTTTTCTTTTGCAGCATCTGGTTTTGAGGCACTGGGAAAGGTCTGAGTAGGCCTTTTGATACAAAATGCTCTGTGCACACCCCAAATATATTGGTGTCCTGACTGCCTCACTAAAGGGTAGTGATGCTGATGCAAATAGGGAATGGCTGATGTGACCCAAGGCCTTCAAGCTCATCTGAGTAGAGCAGAGTTCAATGTGCTTCCTTCACTGGGCTGTTCTGACAACTCAGCTGTGTTTTCTGCATTTCATCTTGGTGCTTTATTCATCTGGACACAGCAAATACCTACTGCTATTCCATTTCCAATGGGCCAGTCTTCACATGAGGACAAGTGTTATATTGTTGTGTTTGCTATTGGAAATTTTGCTCTATTTTTCATTTGGAATGATTTCCCGGGTAGGGGGCTGGTTGGAAAAACTTAGGTGTTTTTGAAATTCTGTTTTTGTGTTCAGAGGCACTTGACAAGCTGTATGATACTAAACATAAGCTGAGGGATTTTTCCATTATCTTCCCTTTATTCCTACTGGGCACTAATGCTGTACACATCACTAACACCTTGTACAGGTGACTGTATTTGAAAGCTCCTGTCTATCAGAATACCCTAGTGAGGAATGCTAATATTATTGCTGTAATAACTTAAAATTATTGCAAATATCCTATTGTGGCTCAATTTCTCATAACAGAGAAAAGCAATGCACAACTTCCCAAAGATTTTTTGGGATTCACATTCTCTGAACCTCAGAGAAAGAAAAAACAATTCTTCTCATTTCCTGCTCCTGTGTTTTGGAACAGGTGGAATGCATTGTGGAAGATTGATTACCTGAAAGGAATTGATAATTAGATTCTGGTGTGATTTGATTCATTGACCAATTGAATCCAGGTGTGTGAGTTGGGGCTGTTGGCTGACAGTCATGAGATTCTGGGCAGTGAGTGCTTGTGCAGATTCATTTTAGATGTAATATAATACAGAATAATATAGTATTAATTAGCCTTCTGATATCAATGGAGTCATCCCCTTCATTGGGGGTTGCCTTGTTTCCAATACCCTGTGCCAACTCATCCTGCATTAATGGAGTTGAAAGAAAAAAGTTGCTAAGATTAAGTGAGTTTGTGGAATTTCCCTTAGTTCCCTGTTAGGACTGTCAGACCAGGCCCTTTTTCTCATCTGACTGAACTTCAGTATAAGAATTGGGAGGTTGGATCAGACAAATTTCTGTCAAACCAAGGGTCTTGTCTCACCACAGGTTAATAACAATTTTCTGAGGAAAGAGTGTAGGTTAGGGCTGTGTGTAATGTTGGAAACTCTTGGCACCAATAGGTGCTTCTGGAGCATTTAATTTGTCTTTAACTATCAGCAATGGACCTGTGTGAATTTATTTATGTATCTTTGAACTTGTTCATAGCTCTTGGCTCCTTTAGCAGGTGGTTCCAGAATTTAATGGTGCTTTGTATTACAAAAGTAGCTCCTGCTTTTCCTTAGGACCTGTGGGCCTCCTAAATCTAGCACTGTAAGAACTAGATAACTTTTTTTCTTCCTCTCTCTTTGAGTATTTTGTAGACCAAGTGCTGCTCCACTGTCTGTGGTGGAAGCTGGGCTAATGTTTTACAAAGTGGAAGTAAATTCCTGTTCTCCTCTATTTCCTACCCCACTCTCAGTTAGCTGGCAGTGCAGTGTGTTAATGACAGCTTGGAGCAGGTGTGATTTCCATTTGTGTGATGAACCAGTTGTGTGCTTCTCCTTTGTACTTCTCCTTTACAAACGTGCTGACAGATTGGGAATGCATCCAGTTAGACAACCCGTGTCCTCCTCAACACTTGCTGGTGTTGGTGGATGCTGAGCTCCAGTCAATTAACAGTTTGTCAACAGCTGATTACAGGATGGCAAATTTAAAATAGAGCTTCCTGCTAAGTGGGTTTGCCTCCCTTAGGATATCAGCCCCCTGGTAATGATTCTGTTTTCAGCCTGAGCTTGGTTCCCTTGCTACTGCTGCAGAGCATGAATAGCAATTTTGTTGAAGTCAATGAAATTCTGAAGGCTTTGTCACTTAAAAAAAAAAAAGTGGGGGGGGAAGCAATGCATTGAAGTGTCTTGGTGACAAATCAAGCCTTAAGCTACTGTGTTTCACAAAAAGTGAAGGGACTATTTTGGTTATTGAGTCATAGGAGAGATGAGGCTGGAAAGGGCCTCAAAATACCCTGTGGTCCAACCTGTCATGGCAAAGGGAGGAGAGAAAAGCCCCTCAAGCCCCTGTCCAGCTGCAGCTTGGAAACCTCCAGTGATGGTGTCTTGCTGTCCCTGGGGGCAAGGTGAGCTCTCTTGTGAGGTGTGAGCTGATGTGTGAGCATTGCCTGTGCTTCCTCTTGAGCAGGGCTGCAGCCTTTGGAGGACCTGCTTGTCCTCCTCTTCCCAAGGCTTTGTCCCCAGCTGTCTCTTGAACCTGAGGCAGGTCTGTAGCAGCAGGTAGAGGGGCTGGCTCTTCCTCCTTTCATTGTTTGCTTCTGAATATCTCTTCAGCCATATCCATATTTCCAGAGACACTTTACATTTTCCTTCAGCTGTTTTCTGATGCTGAGGTGATGCCTGGGGTTATTTTTTCTGTGTGTGCAGCATCCTGTGTTTATTTGTAGAATTTTAGGGTGTATCCTTAGAGTTTCAGCTCTCTGCAAGGCAGAGACCAGGCAACTCATGCATTTCCTTGGCTTGTAATGAGAGACAAATAGAGGCACAGAGTGCTTCAAGGATAAATAGATAAATAGTAATAAGTTGTCTTGACACTTCCATTTCTGCACTTAATGGAAGGCACTGAGAGCTGTATGGGCAAATGCTATTTGAAATATTTCTATCAATGTAGAAGTTGGGCAAAAAGCCATCAGATCAGAAAGGCAGCGTTCAATGCTCACTTTTTCCAGGAATGTGAGTGCCCAGGCTTCCTGGGAGGACAGTCAGTCTGAGAGAACATCATCATCTGACTCTGTGTACAAAGTAAAGATGGTTTTCTCAACTTGCTCTGGAAATTGCAGGGCACCAGCATAAATGGAGTGCACTGGGCTGAAATGAGTTCCCTGCTTTTCTGCTCTGCCATGCTGCCAGAGTAGAAGTGGGAGGGGAGAAAAACTGAAAACCTGGAACTGGGATGGCAAAGGCTCTCCATGCAGATTTGCTCACTGTGAAAGGAAGGACCAAAGGTTGGAGGCAGAATGCTGAACTTCAGGCATCACTCCAAATCATATTGTGGTTTGGGGATACTGCTGGAGCTCAGGCAGCCTCTCAAGGCCCAGCTGTCCAGAGAACCTTCTTACATCCATCCTTCCACCTCTGCATGGCTGAGGCAAGAAGTGGGAATTATCTGTGTGATTGTTTCCTTTCACTATTTGTGCTGCTTATCACCTTGAGCTGGCTTGCTGGTACAGTTTGCTCTCTGCTTTTGTTTGGGAGTAGCACAGGGATAGAAGGAATGCTGATGGGAAATATGCACAGAAATAATTAATAATTGTGCATCAAATATGATCCATAGTGTTTTAAGATTTATTCAGTGAGCTTAACATGAAATAATTTAAAAAGTAAGATCAGGATGCCCACATGAAAGTGCATTAAACAGATTTAAGTGTACTCTCCTACAGGGATAAAAACCCCTAATATGGAGTGAAAACTCTTTCAAAATCCATCAGTTCCAGAAAATACCAGCATTTGGAGATAGCATTTGGAGATTTTCCTTGAGTTGTTTTGGGTATTGGGAGGTTTTCTGCCTTGACTTTGCTGTAGTAAGTCAGGTGTGTGGTGGTGAACCTTATTTGAAGTCACTTGATAAGCGTGCAGTGATATCTTTATTGGGTGCTTGAGTGATTTCTGTCCCCTGCTCTCCCTCTCTGCCCCAGTTCCTTATGGCAGAAATCACCTCTGCAATTCACTTTAATGGGGCTTTCCCTGGCCAGAGCCAATTGCTTTGGGACAGGTGTAAGCTGGAATGATTTGTCATGCTGAGTGTTTGATGAACTCTGCTCAGACACTTCACTGATTGCAGTGGCTGCTCTCTAACAGTCCCACTTTTGGTGCCATCAAAGCAATGGGCTCAGTTTCATTACACACATGAGACCTAAATTTTCATATGGATTGGACACTTTTTTCTTTGTTTTTTTAACCACTTGAGTTTTGAGGAGTTTAGGGGACAATTCCTTTTAGGTCTTGAATTGCAGTTTAACTTGATCCACAAGGAATGCAAGAACCTTACTGAAAATAAATAGTGTTCCTAACCTGCTGTGTTCATCTTGGGATTTATCTGAGCTCTGTACTGGACTCTTGGGTGGCTCTTGCTCCAATGCATATTTAGAATTTCTTTTGCTGCCTCTGCAGAAGTAACCAATTTGTTGTGCCCTTTGTATGTTATAAATGACAAAACTGACTAAAAGTGAAAATATTAAAATCACAAATGAAATAATCTGCCTGCATCTTCAGCAGCATTTTTAGTTAGTTTTGAAAACAAGGGGAATAAATCAAATCTAACAAAATGTGCTGTGTCTGGATTTTGGAAGTGACAGCTTTTGACAGTTGGACTGCTCTTTGCCCAAGAGAAAACTCAGCTGTACATAAACATGGGAAATAAAATTATTTCTTGGAGGCCCTGGTTGTTGAACAGTCTATGTTGGCTTGAAACTTGGCAGCATCAGCCTGTTCACCTCATTTATGGAAACAAGATCTGTCATTGTACTATATGAAAAATGAGCTCTCTTTCTGGAATCATCTCCATTAATTACCAGGTTAAGGATCAGATTTCCCTGCTAAAATCAATTTGGACTTTGATAATTACTTTAAAAGGAGCAGTTCCATGGTCTTGTCTTGACTTTTCTTGTCAAAACACTGTTCCTTAATGCGTTACTTTTATTGCAGTAAACTGTAGGAAAATAATGCTAAAAAAAGGATGTAAAAATTGTGCAAGGCTTGGTGACAGGTTGAGATTTGAATTATTGGACATTTTTTTGGAAGGAGTGAAAATACCTGTGTCACTCTCTGCCACCAGTTCCACGATGTGCCTGGGAGCCTGGAAAACACATTGCTGTTTGTTTCCTTTGGGGTGAACTGGGCAGGGAGAGAATAGGAACAGCCAGACCTTCAAATTGTTCTTCCACCCTCTGGCCCAAGGGTGAGAGAGCAACCAGGAAGCTCCTGTGGGAATAAACTGTGGTTTTCAAATGCCCTGTGGATAGTGAGCACTTTGTATCCTGCCTCTCCTTGAAAGCCAAGAGAATCAGGCTCCTTGCCAGGTGTGAAAAGGTAATCAGGCTGAGCATTGGAAATCAGATGTTTTCCTGTGTGTTTGGATTCTGAATTTTATTTTTAAATCAAGCACTGTTGACTTTGAGTCTCTATCTAACACAAGGACACAAAGGAGAAGGAAATATTAAAAAATGCTGGGGATGTATTGAATAAGCTCTGAGCTGCAAAGCTTCTGCAGGTTACTTGTCAGGCACGTTCCAGCTGTAAAAGAAGTGTTACTGAAAATATCTTAAGATCACTGTGTAACTTAGTCAGCTTTGAATGTCAGATCATACAATGGAGCTCATGTGAATATTTAGAAGAAGAGAACTGGTAAAATGAGCCTGTTTCTGCTGAGATGCTGCTTGAAGAGATGCTTTGAGCTGGCATTGCTCAGGTGTGTGGCAGGGTGGATGGAGCTGCAGGAGGAGAAAGGGCTCTGGTCCCCTCTGGCATTGAATAATTTCCTCACCTTCACCTCCCTGCCTGTAAATGGGTGCAGGAGCACTGATAAAAAGCCTTCTCTAAACAATAAAAGAACATTTCTACCCTCCTGAGGGTTTTATTGTGTACTTGAGTATTTTTTCATGAGGAAAGAGGATTATTGATTAGCAATAACATGATCACTTAGCATTTTTAAGGTGGATAAATATTATGTTCTTTCATTAGTTGTGATTCTGTGGGCACCATAATAGTTCAGCTCTTGTTGTTGAAATACCTCTATGGGAAATTATTTTAAAAAGCTTCAGGTCAGAGTAACTTTATTTCAACACTGGAAAAACTGTGTTCTTCTGTTTTGCTTTATTGACATCCAAATGCTCAAAGCATCCTGTGCCAGTTCATCATTTCTTAAAATCAGTTTCCTCCAAAAACTGTGATCAGTTTTTGGATGAATGTAATAGCACATTTACTGAGTGGCATTATTAGGCCCCACATTTTCTGAAAACTAGAAACTCTTTGGAAGAAGCAATGAGTTTTTACTGCTTCTCTCCTGCAAATGGATGGCACAATTCATCCCAGATTGCTCCAAGTCATCCAATTTTCATTGTTACTAAAGACAAATAGTCACCAGCTCCCTTTGTGGTGCTCTGAGATGAGCAATCTGGGACTGATAGTCATGCTGAGCTCATGGGGGAAAAGAGAAATATCCACTGAAATCCTGTGTGCAGATGTTGAAATGAAAGGAGTGCTGAAAAATGCCAGTTCTTTCCTTTTAACCTACTCTTTGCATGTTCTATCAGTTCTGGGCTTGATTTGCTGATGAAAACAAGTTTCCTGCATTACACACTGTGGATAAGTAGTTAAAAATGAATAAAAATGGGGAAGAGGGATGATGCCTCTGAAAATCCAAGGAGGAATGAAAGCCAGCAATGCAAATCTGTCCTGTCAGAGGCCTTGCTGATGAAACAATAGTTCTTTGGAATAGATCACATTATCTTCAGAAGGGTGGTGTATTTTAACTGTGGATATATGAATTGATGTGCACAAAGCAGTTACTTAAATGGGTATATCAAAGTAATTTTTGCCAAACCTAAGTGAATAAATGTTTGTTTGGAACTGGGATCAAATCCCTTAATTCAATTCTGCCAAGACTGCCATGTGTTTTGGGAAAAGGACACAAATGGTGTAGGAAAAACAAACCCCCTGCATACATGGGAGTGCATTTTATTTAATTATTTGGGTACTGGGTACTCTTGAAGATTTATGTGGGAGAAATAGGAGAATGAATTTTCATGTTCTGCAAATCTCAAGAACCAGAGAGAAAGAGGAGCCAGGAGTGGAGCCTGAGGATAATGCAGGCAGGAGGGATCAGATCAGACTCAAATGTGTTTTTAAAATAGGAAATAGATTCTGGAGGCTTTTATTCCTGCCTTCTGTTTGTGCATCCACAAACACCAGTTTAAATTCTCAGCAATTGCTACATTAGTATGAGTTTCCAAGGATTTTAATATTTTGGAGATCACTGCAAACTGTGGGTCACAGTTGCAGCTCTGCTAAATTTACCATAGCCCTGCCAGTGTTTTAAATTGTGAATATTTAGGTGCAGTCTGTTAAGATTGAAGTTTTTAAAACTTTGAACTTGTAATTGATTAGACCTACAAAAGAAAAAGATTATGGAATTATTACAGACTGGGGCTCAAAAATGTTTTTTTTTTATCAAGCAGAGATGATAAGGATGAACTTCTTAAAGTTGAAAAAATCCTTTATAGAAAATGTCCAGGCCCAAACTATAATGATTGAAATGAGTGCTTTGAAGGTCAGTAAATTAGGCCTATCTCCACAAGGGAAGATGAGATTTGATAAAAGCATTTCATCCCTAGGTGGCATTATTTCAGCTATGAATTGTCATCAAAGGGCCTCAAAGTCATCTCTCCCTGCTCTTTTACATAATAAAAGGTGTGTAGTGGAACTTTCCCTTGTATTTTCATTTTAGGCTAGTGGTGATCATGTTTCAGGCATTCAGTGCTTGTTCAGAAACTCAAATTTCTGCCAGAAAAGTCTCCCTGAAATGTTTCAGTTAAAGATCTGGCTTTGCCTTGGAAAATTTCCATTCTGGTGGATTTTCTCCTGGCTCATGAGTCACAGCAGCTCTGTTATTTCTGGACAGTGACACTATTCAGGGTGACATGTTTTTGGGATAGTATGGACTTGTTTAACTGCTTAGGTCTCTGAAATTGGAGCTGGACTGTCATAGCTGAAAACAGGAGAAAGTTGATTCCATAAATATGAATAACAATTAGAATTCTTTGTGCACTAGAATGTTCAAAGTATTCTAATTCTTTGAATTAGAGAGCAATACCAGATTAGAGAAAAGAGATTAATTAAGGGGAAGAGATCAATTAGGGAACAATACAAGAATTCAGTGGATGTTTGTACCTCACCTGCTCACAGCTATACAAAGAAATGCAGTTCATCTTTGGCCCTAAATGCTCAGAGCAGGGCAGGTTGAAAGAACTGAGGGCAAGGCAGCTCTGAGTGCATGGAAGGGAAAGAGGCCACTGAAAAATGCCTTTATTGGGAGCTTCCCAAAAGGAAAACCTTTCCCTGCTGTGTGTGTGTGTGTGCATGGAGCAAACCCAAAGCACAAGGAGTGGCTCAAGCAGGCCAAGAACACAACAAAGGGAATTAGCCCTGGAAGCAGGCTGGCAGGATGATGGATAGCTGCTGGGTTAGTCACTACATGGAAAAATTCACTTGGCTTTCATGTAGTCTTGAGCCTCAAAGAAGAACCACAGTGTTCCCTTGGGAGATTATTTTAAGAGCCCCAAGAATGTGTGTGCTGTTCCTCAGGAGTGAGGAGCATCATGTGCTCATCCACCCGGGGTTCTTTAATTTAGGAGTGAAAATGCAGAGCATCCCCTGGATGCAGAGCTGCTGCTGCTCTGTGGGGAGAGAAAAAGAAGCAAGTGTTTCATTTCCACAGCCACAGTAAGATATTTTCCCTCAGGATCCATTTTGCAGAACACTGCAGCCTTTGGATCTCTCACTTATTTTATAGTCATGAGCTCTCTGCCACTAGAAAAGGGAATAGAGATCACATTTGGCATAATGCCACTTAGAGGAAATTGTTTTAGCTGCTGAATAGAAGTTTCATTCAAATTAATTGTAAAACTGGCTTCAAGGTTAACTTTCAAACAGATTTCTAGAGGCTTGCTTTTAAGAAGTGGGGATTTTGTGGGTTTTGTTGTTTTAGGAATAAATTACTCCTGTAATCAAATCAAAATGAGGTTTGAAGTGCAGCTGTATGTAATGTTGGCATTTGGGCATGAATATCCAGACATTTATATATGCAAACAATAGTAGTAAAAAGTGTTGCTGGTTCTGTCTATGTTAGGCCCTGTTTTTTTCATTTGTTATGTCACTCTGGAAATGTCCTTTTCTTGTGCAATACACTTTCAACAACAACAGCTAAATTAATTATGCCAACCATAGTTTGCTATTAGCATACCAAACCCATAGATTATTGTGGAGAGGATGCAAAAAATATAAGATTCCCTAAGAAAGTTTTTCACTAAGAAGGTTTTTCATCTTCTTGCAGCAGTCAAATGAGAAGTAGAAGCAAGCATCAAGTGTTCCTCTGAGCCATGCCTGTTGTAAGCCTTGTTTTACATTCAAATACACCTGATTCCCCCAAAAAGAGCTGCAAAACTTGGTCCCCACAGAGTGAAGAACTTCAGTTTGGGAGTTTGTTTTTAAGATAAAATCTGACAAATGTGCACACTGTTTTTCTGCAGATTCAATAAGTGAATCTAAACCTGTGCCTTCTCCAGCAAGGGAGGTTTCCAGAGTGTGTGGTGATTCTCTAAGTGATATTTCTAATTTTCTGCTGTTCCAGGCAGGCAGTGCCCTCCTCAGTGCAGTGTGGGATGGAGATAAATGGATGTGATGACTCCAGGACAGCTGTGCTCATTTCCAGGTGCTGAATCAACTCCCCACTCCACATTTCAGTAGGTGAGGGCTCTCTATGCAGGACAGATACCCAGTGGAGACAGACTGTTCTAATTTTTGAAGTCATGAAAGGCTTTTGACACTTGCTCTATTAATTTTCCACTAAGGACAGGGAGTCCTTAAAATAACTGTTTAGCTAACCTCTGCATGGAAGGGCTCTGCCTGTCACTGCTAAAATTGGAAGCACTCATTGTGCTAATGGATTTTGGCTCTTCTCTGCAGCTTCACCTTTATCTCTTAAGCATAGATGTTATTGTTTGAAACACTGGTTTTCTGAGTAAAAAGATAAAAATGTACATTTTAAATTAATCCTTCTTATCCTCTTTGCTGCCCTCTTCCCTTACAATTTCCTCTTGGGAGCTCAGGGCTGCTGAATGACAGTGCAGTTGCAGTACTGGAGTCCTGTCAGCTGAACCATCATCACCACAGAGCCTTGGCCTGGCTTTTCCAGCACTCCTGTCCCTGGGCTGGGGCATATTTTAGTTTGGCTTCTCTGAGTCTTCACTCTCAGGACACAATTATTAATATTAATTCATTAACCCGGGTCACAGACTCCCCTATTGTGAATTAGAGAGGTGCACGGGCTCAAAGTTTTGTGCTGCCAGTGTATTACCAATTATTTCCCTGTGTCAAGTATTTTATCCTATTTTGGTTTTTCCATTCCACAAGTTGAAAAGCTCAGTGTGAAGGCTCAGGGCTGTTTTAGTGGATGGAGTTAATCACTTGGTGGTTCAAGCCTTCATGCCTGATACATCCAGCTTCAAAGATGTATTTACTTCTCAGCCTCAAATCCTAAAATCCCAACTCAAGCATTAGCTGCAGATTTCAAAGTCATTTCCTGACTACCTTGGAGGGGACAAAAATCAGCTGCAGCTGTATACAAGGAGGGTGAGCTGAATCTTGGAATTGTTATGCATTTGCATGCAGTTAATTTTCATCTGATTTAAGATCTCCAAATTTTTGAGAAGCAAAAAGATCACCCTTTAGAAATGTTTTATAAAATTGCTTGTCTTACACATGTCTTTGTGAGGGGGAGAACAAGTGTTCTAGAACAATCTATTCTGTGAAAAACCTGCAGGAAGCCACCCTAGCATGATATTACTCATGGACTGCTCTCAAGACAAGTCAGATAAAAATACAGAGGATGAATCTGTAGTATTTGAATTAATGGTTATCTCAACTTTATTTTAACATCTTCCCTTTGGAATTGAAAAAATTCCCAACTGATGACAGCTCTGAACTCAAGTTATACCTACAGTTCCTGTTGCATAATCTCAGACTGTCTCAAGTACTCTTAATGTTTTTTTTCTCAAAGATCTCCACTTTGAAGGTGCTCACACTAATAATAGGTCTGAAACAAAAACACAAACATTTTTTTCCTCCCTTTTTAATGAGCCTGTAGTGCTCCCCTCCCCAAAATAACTTCGTGGAGCTGCTGAGGCTGCTCCTGGCTTTATTCACAGAGCTGATCAGCCTTTGGGAGTTTAGGGAGATGCTCTAGGTCCTGCCATCCAGGACCTGTGTAATTAGGCAGAAAATGAAAAGCAGGAAGATCCCTGGGATTCCATTGAGTTGGCTCCTTGCACCTCGTGTAGAGCAGTCATGAATCCAGTTAGTGCAGGGCTGCAGAACTTTGCTTTGCTGCTGTTTACTGTACACAAATCAGTGCTGTAGTTGTACTAACGAGCTGCTTAGTTCATTAGTGCAGCTAAATGCATTAATTAGCTGCCCAGTCGATGGCAGCAGCTCACATGGCCTGGGTTGGCTTCCAGGATGGCAATCCTGTTCCTTCAGGGATTGTCACAGGGTCAGAGTGGCAGTGACCCCTGGCTGTGAGCAGGGTCAGAGGATGAGGATGGGCTGGAGCTGGCACACCTGGCTGCTGGTACAGGTGTGGGATGGGCTGAATGCTCATTGCACTGGGGCTGAGCTGGAGCCTGCATTTTATCCACACTTCCCACCACATTAAGGCTATTCTGTGCCTGTGGACCACACAATTGTTTGGCCAGCCTGTTGTCAGGCAGTGCATCTCAAGGCACACAGCTTTGTAAGTACAAGTGCCATATGGTTTGTCAGTGAGGTCCCTGCTGCCTCACACACGCTGAGTCAGGAGGATATTGCATGCAACCCTCGGCAGGGGCAGGAGCAGCATCTGCTTTGGGACATGGGACCAAATCACTTTGTGATTATTGCAGGGCCCATTGGCCCTGTTTGTGCACTGGCACTGCATACAACACAGCTCCAGATCCAAGTGCTCAAAAATCTCTCCATGCTGGATTGGAAAATGTGACAATAAAGATCTGTGTGTAAGGAGGAGACTCTTGCATTGCTGCACAGAGATAGCTCAGAGTGCTGTAAAACATTCAAATATTCTCATTGGCTGCAAACCTGGCCTACCTCAATTGAAATCAAAACTATCACAGCAAGGCTGATCTTGTTAAAATCAGTGCTTTATTCTACTGTCCAGCCTCCTCTATGTTGCAGCCAGCAAGTCTGCAAAAAAATATTTAGAGAATCAGCCTTTCCTTAGTAAGCCTTAAGAAAGCAACACAGTTGTTTTAGATTTTATTTATTAAATATGGCTTAATTAAAAACTGGTTTAGCTGAGTTTGGAGCCTGAAACAATTCCCATTAATTCCTTTGAGAATATTTTATTCAATTTTATTAGCAATTAAATCTAGCCCTTAACCCTTTGGAGACTGCCAACAAATTGCATATTTGGGGAAAGCAGCTTAGAATTCATTGGTCAGCTGTCTGGAGACTGCAAATGTTCCAAGGATTAAATTGATTTTTTTTTTTTTTTGCCACTGGGCAAAGTTGCCTGCCAAGTTTTCACCAGATGCCTGTTAAGCTGGGATTTACAAACAGTTCTGAAGCAGGGATCAGGGCAGTCTGAGTGACTCAGCTGCTCCTCTTAGCTCTCATTTGAGCTGAGATGCAAGCTGTAAGCAAATGAAAGCATAATTTGATAGCATTCTCTGTAAATAGTGAGGCTCAAAGCCATTCTCCCAGCTGACAGGAGGCACATCTCAAAGGAGCTGTGTGGCTGCCATTACCTGACTGCTTTGGCAATGCTCAGAAGTCGAGGAGCAGAGTCAGGAGGGATTAATTTCCTTTGTGGTGCCAGCAGCAGGTGGCAGGGATGCTGCTCCTGTCTCTGAAGGTGTTCTGGGCTCTTGGGGTGACACCTGGGATGAGCTTTCCCCTCTGAGCACAGCAGGCAGGAGAGGTGTTGGCTTTGCCATCAGCTGCAGACTCAGGACACCCTGCAGGGAGCTCCAGTCCAGCTGAAGGTTAGCAAGAGGAAAAAGTCAGAGGAAGATAAGGCTAAATAATTCCTGCTCTAAAGGTTGGCCACTCTGAGGCTCATCTCAACTGCAGATCCAAATTGAGGGGAGCAGGGGAATTTAGGAGGTGCTGAGGTTCCTTTCCAGCCCATTTCTCCTGTCAGGACAGCAAAGGCCAGCTGTGTGGAAGGTTAGGATGGGAGGAGGATTTCTGTGTCCTGTTCTTCCTTTCCAGCACTCAGAATGCCTGAAATTCATGACATGTCCTTGCCACTGCAATCTAACAAGAGCCTTCTGTAGCTCTGTGCTGTTTTTCCCTAGTGGTGTGAAAGAGGGTCCTAGAGAACTCATGGAAGTAGTCCAGAGCTGGAGCAAAGTCAAGAAAATCCACCCCCAAAATTTCCTGCCAGTGACAGCTGCCCAAGAAGAGGAAATTTAAGTTGGTGGAGGAAATATTGCTCCCGTGTGGCTCCTCAAATGTTTATGGTCTCAATTTAGAAACTGAGTCCCTCCCAGCAGGCAGAGCCCTCATTGTCTGCAGCCATAAACACGAGTTACTGTGCATGATTGAGGCACCAGATTCTCTTGTGTTATCATGCAAGTGAAATACAAGCAGAGTTTCCAAGGCTATGCTTCCTTTCTTCCAGGGTTGTTATTTTTTTATTGGCCTTGATAGTCCAGGGAGTTTACTGCTAGAGACTTCTTCCCACAAACATTTGTGTTCCTGTTGCAAATCCATTCTGCTGTGTTTTGTCTTGTTTGCTGCTCTTCCACTGAGTTGTCTGAATTTTAAATATTAATAGCTGCTTCCTTCAGAGCTGTCTCTCCATGTGACCATCGTGGAGATGTTAATTCTTGAGAAATAACAAGATACAACAATAGCTGTATCAGAGAGGAAATCCTTTTGATAAGAGCTGGAGGTGTGACTGGTAACCAGCAAATTGAGACTGTGAGAGTGTGTCTGACTCAGCCTGGTCCTTGATTTAATCCTGGCCAATTTAATTCCCTTCATCCTTTCTTTTTGCTCCTTGCAAGTGTGGGGGTAATGCCCAATCCTGTGCTATCTTTTTAACTCCTATAAGGATCCCAAGTTGTGTTGTTATATAGAGTTGAAGTAGAACTTCTATAATCAGAACAGCATTATTACTGCTGTTATTAACTCTTTTTGCACTTTCTCTAAAATAATGAAAGCAAATTTAGTCTTGGTGCATGTGAGCCTTTCACAATTCATACCCATATATAATGAATAATTCATATATTAAAGAAACAGTTTTTATTACCATGCTAAGAGCAAGCAAAGATAGGGGAGAACAAAGATACATATCTTACAATCTATTAATTCTGGGCCATTTTAGAGAGAGCAAAATCCTGAGTGGATCACTTAGGCTAATGTCTGTTCTCCAGGCTGCTCAGGGCCATATCTAATGGATGCTGGACCTTTCTGTGCATGCCATGCATTATGCATAGCTCTTGGACAACTTGTAATCAAGTCTAGGAATTATGCCAATTCATTATTGCAGAAATTTATGGCATTTAGCACTTACATAGCATTTTTACATTGTTCAGGGGGAATTATAACTAACTAACTTGCCCTTGTATGTCTGTAGAGTACAATTGTCACAGGTGTGAAATATAGTTTAAAGAAGCCTTTTTTAAAAAAGTTAATACCAAAATCAGAATTAAACCTCAAATTGTTTACCTTTTGTAATATGATCCTAAAGTTATAAGAAGCCTTTTTATTTTTAAAGTTAATACTAAAATCAGAATTAAACCTCAAGTTGTTTACCTTTTGTAATTTGATCCATTTTATAGGTCCTCCTCTATCTCCAAAAAGGAGTTCCTAAAATAAGGCATGTAAATTAGTTAAATCCAAGTATATTCTGCCTTATTGGAGGGCTTGACTCCCTGGATGTTAATATGGTGCTAGAGGTGAGCAAATAAACTTTAACTGGATGCATCCTGTCATTGGTCCCACACTGAGAACATCCTGCTTGGCAAGGACCCACAGCTGCCAGGAGAGTGGGAGTTTGGTTTTTAATAAATTTACCCTTTTTTGGTTGACCTGTGGACTCCAAACATGTGAAACCATGAACTGCAGGTGACTGTGCAGCCTCCAGCTTTTCACTGTGGAACAGAGAGGAGAGATGAGAGAGGTATAGAAAGTTCTTTGGCTAAAAAAGTTGTTGTTGTGAGTCATTATTGCCTGGGCTTGCCAAAAATCTTCTGACAGCTTTCTGTTTGCTAATTACCTATGACTCTTGGAATGCAACTCTTTTAAAGCCAGTTTCTCTTCTCTTCTTTTTCCTGGGAAAATAACAATTATGGATTTACTGAACAAGCTTGTAGTGCTGTACCAGCAAAGGGAGAAGAAGCAGCTTTAGATGAGGATCCTTGGGGCTCTGCTTTGCTTGTGCTCAGCACCAGCAGCCCTGCCTCTGAAGGAGTGCACAGAATGGCTGGAAAACCTCTGGAGCTTCTTGCTCAGCTCATTTCTCCAAAATGCCCTGCTGTGGCTCAGGACTGGCACGGGTGTGAGAGTCTGGCTTCTTCCTCTTTGTGTGATTTCACTGTTTGATTGCACTGGCCAGTGGGATTTTATTCTTTGTCACTTTCTATTTCTATTTGTTTGTAAATGTTGTATCGTTTGTGACTGCTCTGATTCTTCTTTTCATCTGTAAAATTGTGTGAGGAAGGAGCTTTTTGAGAAGTCTCACAGTCTGTGTTTTGCTTTTAAGTCAATGCATCTCTGGAAATCTGGGGCAGCACCAACCAGCTGTACTGGGATCTGTTTCAGTGTTTTATTGAGACAGTCACTGCTTTGCTCTGGGAGGACATGGGGTGAATGGTTTTTCTTCATTAAATGCTATTTGTCCTAGTCAACATTGCTATTCCTGCTCCCATTCAAGTCTGATTCCTGTTTTGTTACAGATCAGATTTTAGAGTAAATGGCACGGGCAGAATAGGGCAGCTGTGATGGCAGCTCAAAGGTTCTGCTCAGGTTCTGAGGTGCCTTTGAGGTCACTCTAACCTGAGCTGCTGGTTTCAGGCTGGAACAATGGGAGAGTGACAGGATAAGGTTTCAGTGAAGGCATCATTCCTCTGGCTGCCTTTCAGCTCCCCACACTATTAGGCCTATTAAGAATCTGAAACACTCTGCAGAGGCATTAAAATCTGTTGATGAGAGAAGTTCCTATCAAAGTCCATTAGCATAAATGAGTGGTCAGAGTAGCTGGGCCTGACATATTTCATATTCTTGTGCTGCAAGGGTAAATCTGAATTTCTGAAGGGCTTTCAGGCTCAGTCCTATTCAAGATGATCTCACGTGGCACTTAGCATTGCCAGTGCTTTTCAGGCACTTGTGTGAGGAGCAGCACTGAGAACAAGGCAAGCATTCACTTGAGTAGATAAAAGGGAGCTGGGAGCAGGGAAAAAACCTGAAGCATGGCTGCAAGGGAAGACAGATTTCCTGGATGAGCAGCTTTGCATGCAAAAAGGGCCTCAAAATGGTCACTAGATACTCTACAGGAAGGAAAGAAAAACTCCCTTTCTGCTGTCAGAGCTAGTAATAGATCCTTGGGTTTTAAAACACCACATGGATGCAGGAAACTCCAGAACTTTGTGGTTTAATAAACCTGATATTAGGCATGGTGACCCTTAGCAGTCCAAAGCAGGCTGAGCTGTACAGGTCAGTGGGAAAAATCTGTAGCTTTCAAAAGAAAATGCAAATTAGAGTAAGCAATCATAATATCCTGCAGTATAACTCACCTCAACCAATTCAGGCTTGTTTATAAATAATCATACTATCCTGCAGTATAACTCACCTCAACAATCCAGGCTTGTTTATAAATGTCAGTGTCCACAGCAAGTTGCAGGAAGGTGTTCTGGCTCAGCCTGCCCATGGCAAAGAGCCTGGATGCTCCAGTGCCAAGGTAGGAGCAGCTCCATCAGCACCAGGGTGTGTGGCTGGGCTCCCCAAAAGGGCTCTGAGCACATTGGTCACAAATTGTTCTTCTGGAAACGAGGTACCTGCAGTCTGAATGACCAGGGGACTTCTGAAATAGAAGCTGTGTTTAAAAAAAGGCATAAAAAGCTTTCAGCAGTGCAGAAGAGACCAGAACTGGATGTGGCACTGCCAGCAGCTCTGCTGTGGCATCAAGGCTGTCCCACCTGTCCCTGGCTGTGTGGTGGGCACCAGGAGCAGCTCCCAGCAAGGCAGGGCACTCCCAGGGCAGGGCTGGCCAGCAGGGATGCCCCTGAGGGGTGTTGGCATGCTGGGATGTGTTCAAGCTCTCATTGTTCTGGTGCACCTCCAGTGAGAGCACAGCCAGTGGAATGTGGAAATCACTTTCTAGTTCTAGAACTCAGTGTTTTAAAGCAAATTTAGGTTCAGTTATGCTTGTTCTCATCTTTGAGGTGGGTAGGATGGTAAATCAGATGTTGAGGAGTTGATGTAGCTCAATTTCAGAGTAGCTCAGCATCTAAAGCAGAGCTCAATTTCTCCATGCAGTCAATGCAGTTAAATGCCTGCCTGTGTTTCCCCTTGGATATTCTGACACTGAGTGTTTGGGAAGACCTGGACCCCCCTAGGGGATCCTGAACTGAGCATCAGAGGTCTTGGGGAAGTCTTGGTCAAATGCCAAGCACAGGGCATGTGCTGATGTAGATCAGTGCAAACTTAATCCCAAGAAGGTTGTACACCACAATCTACACAGGCAGATTGTGACTTTGAGCAGTTTCACAGTGATTGCAGTAGGCTTTGTGCTTATTTAAACCATGCCAGGTGAGCAAATTCTAGAGGAAAATTGTCTCTTCAAATAGCAGATAAATGGATTAGGAAATCAAATTTTTACTTTTTGTGTTCTAAGTTCAGCAGTATCTAACATAAAATACATTCAGCATTTTAACTGGCCATTTAAACTGTTTATACTCTCAGCAAACATTAAATGTTTACTTGTAATTATGTATTAAAATTATTTGCTTGAGGAGGAGAGGTTAAATCAGTGCTATATTAGAATACATTGCTTATTCATGTAAGCATAAACATGTAAAGTAGGGAATAAAACTGTAACCTTGATAGCTGACAGTGGGACAGGAATATCTGTAATCAGGCTCACATTTCTTTGCCAGTTGGTCATATTGTTCTGATAAATGACATTAAACAGGAATTAAACAGGACATTATCTTCTCTGGGTTAGCCACTGACTGGTGTCTCAGTATTCCATATGAACATGGATCCTTGGGAGACACATCCTGCATTTTCAAAGGATGTCACAAAGATGACAAAGAGCACTATCAGTTAGCAAATGTTGCTCTAAACTAGGATGTTCATCAATATAGTTTCTTTCTCTCTATTAATTTAAGTTCATAGATTTAGGTTATCACAGAAATTGTCCCTTCAATGGTTATGTACCTTTCAGTGTGTGTTCCAAATGTAATAAATGAGTAAAATATGGGCTAGAACTTGCCTTTTCCTCATCCTCTGTCACTGTTTCCCCTTGCATCCAATGAAGGATAGACATCCTCCTTTAGTGTTGCTTTGTACCAGTTCCTATCACTTGGCTGCATCTTGGTTTACTCCTGAGTGGCAAATTGATGATGAAAGATCTAATACATTACAGAAGCAATATTTGTGGGAAATGCTCACCCTCTCACTTCTTGCTTTCCTCTCTATGAAATACTGAAGGCCGTCATTGCAGGCATTTCCTAGACATAATTCACAATTGACCTGTGCTCTCACCATCTCACAATCCTGGGGCAGTTACTGTCCTGGAGGGGGTCCCTTTGGTCCTGGAGGGGGTCCCTCGGGTCCTGGAGGGGGTCCCTCGGGTCCTGGAGGGGTCCCTTTGGTCCTGGAGGAGAGGGTCCCTTTTGGTCCTGGAGGGGTCCCTTTTCTCCTGGAGGGGTCCCTTTTGCACCACTTCTGTCTCTGCAAACACTGATTTTTGTACTTTACAAACACAAGTGTCAGGGGTTTGCCGTGTGAAGCCACCTGGGGCACAGGCTGATGAAACAGTTGGGAAATGTGCTCTGTTAATGGAAACAAGCTCTGCCTGTCCATCTTTGCTTTCTCACTTGGTGCTTCTGTGCAAGGCCTGTGTGCTGTAAATGCCTGGTGACTGACAATTCATCCACATCTACATCACCTTCTGACTTTATTGGCCTTAAGGAAGCTTTCAGGTGAAAGTGATTTATGAAAAGCACCAGGGCTGAACCTGGAGTAAAGCAAATGTGTTGTAAGTCCAACCTAAAAATAATATATGTTAGAATTACCCTACAAAGATTTTGATTTGATAATAATTTGACTGAAATGCAGGTGCCATTGCTAGGAGCCTTATTTTTGAAATACCCTGATAATAATTTCTTCCATATTTTAGGAGTATACAGAAATTAGTAAGGCTCTTTTTCCTTTAATCTGATCTATTGTGCTGGACCAGTTATATTTGTAATACAATACTTGATGAATATTCATATGTGACTCCTCATAAAATTCTCTTAAAATCGATACTAAAAGGCTGAAATTGTTTGAAAGGTGGCAATTACCCACTGCAAGGAAATTATTCTCCACTGAACACTTGCAACAAGAATCACTGCCAAAATGCTGCTGATGGAAAGAGTTATTAAATAGTGAGTGTAAATCACAAAGCTATTACAGTGGTTTCTATAAAATAGCTCACTAATGGATCACAAACCGTGGCAGTTACATTTATGACAAGCAGACTCCTGAACTTAGACAAATAATAGGGTGTTTTATTGCATCAGGGCTTGAAGATCACTTTATTCCCTTATTGCTGGGCTGTTGAACAGTTACTAGTGAGCCTGTGAATTGTCCTCAGAGTGTGTGGACAGTGTGTTTGGCTGTGCTGTGGAATGAGGCACCTCTTTGACACTGAGCTCTGGGGTTTGATGCAGCAGTGCCAGCTGGATGTGTCTTTAGGAGTGCCCCAGAGCTATTTGGGCACAGCCAGGATGGTTTAGAGGGCCTGTGGGGCAGAGCTTCCAAATGCAGCCTCTCCTCTACTGTGGGCATCCAGCACTGTGTGCTGTGGTGGGTTCAACTGGTACAGAACAACACAAAGTTTTCTCTTGCTCACTGATGTGGGATGGGCAGATCCTACAGTTTCCTTTAGGGCTTCTGGCAGCATTCCACATGCACTTTGGTTCCTTCTCCTTGTTCCATGTGGGATTTAGCTGTTTCAGAATGGTTGGCTTTTAAGTTGCACTCAAATTGCCCCTCCATTTGTATTTTACAGACCCACAAAGTTACTTACCAGAAATATGAAACAGATTTTTGACTCAAATGTGTGTTCCAGGTAAAGGAAGCAGAGCTAATCAAAAATGAGCAGTAATGCAGGGGGAAGTGAAGTTATCTTGCATTTGTGATCTCAGTGTGTCTGGGGAAATTCATTTGTATGCCATGGCACAGACAGAGCACCCCTGGTTTGCCCCTGTGTCAAACCTTGAGAGCCTTCACAGAGTAAATCCTGCAGCAGAACAAACCCAGAGTGCAGCATGGTCTCCATGCATGTGGCACAACCCCTTCTGCAAGTCTGCCTGCAGGAAAGGCACAGAAATGTCTGAGTTCATTGCCAACAACTAAACACTCAGGATCAGGGTGTTGGAAAGAAAATGAGTCTCAAGGTATAAGGACTGCAGCTCCATTACTGCCACAATATCTTCACCTGATCCAGTTCCCTTTGATAATGTCATTATTTTTCATGCACAGCTGACCTTGCATCATTTGGCATTAGGGGACACATAATAGCCCTTTAAATATTAATCAGTATTTTCATCTATTGGAACCTGTTGGTGATATTATATATTATGCATAAGCAACCTTTCCTGTTTCATTTTCCACCCATGAAGATGTGTTGTACATTTTCCCCTCTTGAATTTGAGATGACAGGTTTTTTTCTGAGTAGCTGTAGATATAAAATACCTAGCAGCAAGATGGCTTTTAACTCATTTTTATAGCACTGCAAGGCAGTATCTCCCTAATAGCCTTTTCTCAGCCACAGAAATGCTGCCATTAGAGCAGAGCTGTGGCTGTCTCTCTCTTACAAAGGATGTTGTCTTTCACTGGGGTTAAGACTCTACATTGCAGCTTTATACATTCAAGTAAAAATCAAGTCCTGTCTGTTTTCTAAACTGTGGGATGTTTTAAAGAAAAAAGTTATGCAGAAAAACCTCTTGAAGCTAAACTGTTAGAAGCAGTGCAGGCCAAATTTAAATAAATATTCCATGTGGTAGGTGCTACCCAAGCATGGATCCTCTACTTTTACCAGAATGCCAAATAATTCCAAACAGATCTCCTTGTTATCTGCACAGGCAGCCTCTCACTCAGAATAAACTTGGTTGGTGAGACAATAACACCTTTATTTGGGAATAGAGGCACAGCTTTGCCCATGCAGCAGATGGAAACATGACCTCCTGGTGGCTTGGGGAGGGGGCACAGGGAAGAGAAGACCATGGCCAAGGGTCCATTGCTGCTTCCTGACAAGCAGGAGGTGAAGGACTGATGGCTTTGGTTCCATTTGGGAAGGGCTGGCTGGTGCTTTCCTGCAGTGCCAGCCTCAAGGGCTGCTCTCAGCTGGGATTTACCCACTGGGGTGTGCTGCAGTTGGGCTGGCTGGTGCTTTCATGGCACAAAGGAGCTTGAAGAGGCTGGGAAAAGCAGCTGTAATTGGGCTGGAGGATTTAAGTGTTGCAGTGAGGAAAAGAAGTGTTCCTTCTGTTAGAAAGGGATGATGTTGGAAATAGCTTGATTTAGAAAAGGAAGGAAAAGTTCAGGGAGTTGTCTAGGTGGAATACTTGTATGCTGTGCTGCAAACAACATTTCTAGTTAAATATGACTACAAATCTATGTACATGCATAGATTACACACATGTAACACTTATTTCATTCACATAAAGGGAAAAAAGCCTACCAAGTCCTTTTCTCCCACCTCAGAAAATTCCATACCTGGTGTTCTTGTTAAATCCCTAACAATAGAGTATGCTGAAAAAATACTATCCCAAAAGGTTAATTCTTGCAAAGGATGTGTGCCTGAGAACAGCAGATTTAAAAAAACATGTTCAACCACCAGCAGTATCTAGTATTATTTGAAATGCTTTTTTTAAAATGGAGGAATAAACTGTATTTGTCAGATAATTGCACTTTTAGCTTTGGTGGAACTAGATGGCCTTCAAGGTCCCCTCCAAGCCATTTCATGAATCAGAAACACACCAAAGTAACTGAGAATACAAAATCCACTGCCTTGCCAGAAACAAGCCACAGATGACACTGGAAATCTGCTGCCCAGAGCAGTGTTTGCTAAAGCTCCCCAAATTCAGTGCCCACCCTCCCAAAGACACCAAACCTGAACAGGAGATGAGAGTCACAAGTTGCTCAGGCTGGTGCAGTGGGGAAGAACAGTGATCTGCCCACCCTGTGAGAGCTTTAAAGCTCTTCCAGCTGAATCTATGGAGATGCACTACATTCCAAAATATAATTGCAGTTCAGGAAGGAAATGGAGAAGGTTGGCACCCCAGGGGCAGGTTGGAAGCTGGCCATCTCCTGCTGGTGAGTGATGGGATGTCAGAGCCCTGCTGGATTATCCTCCTGGGGCTCTGAGCCATTTCTGTGGTCTTGGATCTTTGCAGCTTGGTTTGGGTTTGCTAGGTGATTCCAAATGTTTTCCATGCTCCCACCATAACTGGAATTATTCCCCTCTGTTAACAATCTGGTATTGAAGCACCTCTGGTACAAAGTGAAATGATCTTAGGCCAGGTTCTGGGGCATGGCTGAGGTGTGGATGGGATTTTCTAGTGGAGGAAGGTGATGAAAAATCAAACAGGGGGGTCTTGGGTGCAGAGACCTCACCCACAGAAGAGACAAGGCCTGAAGAGCTGATCCTGAGGATGTGGAATCTGGAGATTGAGTTCCTCACCTTCACAATTTGTTAGGTAAATGAATGCCCTGACTGTTTCCACAAGAAGATTAGAGGGAAACAGTTTTCCACCAAGAAAGCAAACTGTTCCCAAACCAATGCCTGTGTCTCCACTGCCAAAACTTGGTACGTTTTTATATTTTTCTACAACGAAGCTGGCGTTTTTTAGCAATATTCCATGGCACAATTAGATGTTCATTGTAGCTTGCAAGTCACTTATCAGGCAATAGCCATGTCCATTTTTAGGTGAGTGGGAAGGAGGTTTTCAGGGATGGGCAGTGGCAGGGAAGGCAAGGAGCTCTGACTGTGGAGTGGCTGTTTCCTGCCTGTGTGAGAATACAGTCAGATGGCTGCATTTTGCATCTCCTCAACAAATGGATTCCAGTCATGAATCTGCATGTGAAAGGGCTCATGTTCAGAGTATTTTGAGCTCCTATGTGCCATTTCTGTCTGTGAAAATTATCTTTCCTGAACTGATCCTGAAAGGAAATCAGCACCTACAGCTCAATGGAAATCAGTGAAGTGCCAGGGAGGATCAGAGCTGTGTGTGAGCAGGCACTTGGATGTTTTGAAGCAGGGCTGTGCTGCTCTGGTGTTGTAGTGATGAGCTCATGTTATTGGATTTGTGGTGACTTTGTTGGAAGTGCCAAGCTGAAGTCACATTGCTGTGTCCTTTCTATTTTAGGTGTATTTCTGAGCTAGTCTGCAAGGCAGCTGTGCTTGAATTTAAATCTTTCTTCAAGAATAGCTCCCATTGTGCCAGCTTTGAGATGGCATCAATGGCTACAACTTTATTGACAGACCTGGTACCAGTGTTTATTAAACACTACTCTTTGGTTGCTATTTATATAATGCTGCTCACAAGATCTTTTCCCCACACTGCTCTGCTGATTCTTGCTGTTGTATCCTATCTAAACCATCTATTATTTTTTTGTTCTGTTTTATCAGTGTTGTAAGGCATGAAGGAGAACAGAAACTCTACTTGATTAGGTTTCTTGGAAATCTGGACTTGGGTCTCAGCTTATCTAAGACTTGGTGTAAGATCATGGTCTCTTGGGGCAGTGCTAATCCTTGCTCTGAGCACACTTCCTCTGTGTCACTGAGACTGTAACAAACACTGCAAACTGCTGAAATTGTGTGTGTGCAGGAGGAGGCTGCACTCCTGCCTGAATCCCTGGTGGATTACCAGTGTAGAAATCCCTTAATGTATTCTTGGTACTGTAAAAGCAAATCACTTCTGTTATTCTGTATTTTCTGAAATAGAAATATACTTTCTTTAATTGGCATCTACATTCAGATGAATTTTCTAAGCAGACAACCTGCTGGTAGATGATGTGAGATTTCACTGTGGCAACAATGGTGGGGAAATGTTAATTCAAATGAGCACCAGTGCCAAGCATTCCTTGTGAGTGCTGCAAATCTCATGGTGTAGAGAATTCAAGAGGTGTTTTTTATTATTGCCTGTGATGTTCACTCAGCTTTGTTTTGCTCAAAGTTCTTTAGCTGCTGGCTGCTCTGAAACATAAGGTTTCCTTACAACAATTGCTTTTCCTTATTTGAAATTATATGTCGTGACCTTTTATGTGTTTACAAGACTACTGGGAAAATGAATGTTGAAACTTAAATTCATCACGAGCTGTTTCATCAAAACTGTTGCATAATCTCAGAAAAAAAGATAATTGCAAGATCACTTATTTGCTTTCAGAGTGCCTTTTTGAACTGGCACCAAAGCTCATGGAATGACTTCAACCAAAGGATGACTGGGGCCTTTCAGTTTAACCTATTGGTCCTTTTCTTCTCCCTTTTCCTGGAAGAACAAGAGGACTTTTGGGTATTGTGGAGTGAATATCTGATACAAGATGTGAGGAAGGGCACCAGTACTTTGCAGTGATCTTGCAGTGCTATGGAATAGAGACAGTGGCTGTTTCTCCCTCTCTGCTTCCTGACTGAGTTTTGCTGATAAATATCAAGATGTGGCCTTACAAAAGGCATTTTTTCCTCCCCTTTTGAACCTCCTCTCTTTCCCTGACAGTGTCTCAGTGTCTCCTGGTTGGTAAATGATGTTTCTGATTGCTCAGCAGGCATCCTGTTAGAGCAGATTGCCTAACAGTGAGTGCTTTCCTTGCCACCCAGGCACAGGACCATCAGCAGAGCCATCCCTGAGCCTGCATCCCAGGCTTTGTGGCTCTCACTAAAATCCTAGAAAACTGTTCATTCCTGGTCAAGGGGGCTCTATTTTTTATCAAGAAAATGCACTGCATGTTGGAAAATGCTTATTGTGGGTATTAATAAGAGCATCAGAGTTTGGCTAGGCCATAATAGCTTTCAGTTTATTATTCAGCTGTGTGATTATGGAGGACACTGGAGGCTGGGCTGGGACAGCTCACAGGTTGTAGGAGGCTGAGTCCTCCCTTCCATTCCATTTGCTGTCAGTGACCTGAGCTTTATTCAGCTTAGCAATATTCAGAACTCTTCAGCTTCTCTGCAAAGTAACAAGGAATTGAGAGTTTTTATTTGCCATTAAGAGCTTCAATCCACTGCAGGAGATGTGGTTTAAAGACCTGCATCACAAGAAAATTGCTCCAAGTTTTAGCAGCATAGCTGAAAGCAAGTGTTTGCAGCTACGTAAATGGTGTCCTATTGCTTTCTGACTAATGTTTTGTCAGTTGTGGAATTTCACCCTTCACAACTGCAGGTTCTGTAAAATAGCCAGGATGGGAATGAAAGTCTGATGATTCATGAGAGGCTATTATAAGAATATTTCTGAAATGAGCTTAGAGAAAAGTGTCAGTGGGAAAGGCATAAAGTTTCAAGTGGCCTCCTTCAAGAGAAAGTATGGCATCAAAATCTTTTTGTATTAATTTAGGACTATCATGAGATAAAAACAGCAATTGGGAAATTGAAAAGTTGAAAATATATCAAGTTTCTCATGCAAAAAATGCAACACAAATTTTCTCCTTAAATTTTTAGCATTGGAATGAGCTGCAAACACTTTTTCTCTAAATGCTTAATGGAAATGAAATATTCCTGCTGGTGTACAAACCCTTAATTTCTAGGGTACTTAAACCAAGCCCTGGAGATCTCCAGAATCCAGGGTATGTTTATGCTGGGCTCTTTGCCTTTAGGAATGAAGTGAACAAAAGCCATCTAGAAAGACCTGAAAGATGAATTCATTTGAGTTTAAGGAAAGAGGATTGTGCCAGATCTGTGAGCACTTTTTCAGACTCATAATCTCCCATCTTTCTAAAGACAAACCACCCTGCCACCAGCTTTAATATATCTATTTTTTAACTGTACCAAACTTGTAAGCTAGGCTGAAATGAATTACCTACCACGGGACATGACTCCACCATGGTAATGGGAAATAGAGCTGGGAGCTGTAAGTTAAATATTGCTCTGTCACAGCAATACATGCAAAAGCTTTGTGGGAATTGGAGCTGGGAATCCAGAGCAAGTGTGTGCTGACTCATTATGTTCATGCTGGGCATACACGTAATGTAGAAGCATCTTTGTGCCTCTGAAGGATACCATGAGATTTCTGTAATTTCCAGACCCTGCAAGAAAAGCACAAACCAGCATTCTCCTCCTTGCATGGAGCACAGAGGTGCCATTCATGCAGCAGCCACCTCATTCAGAGCTCCAATTCTGCTCTGCAAAAGGGCTGGGGATTTTCAAGGCAATTGCTGCCTTGGATATTTTTGTCTTTTAGTTCATCTCACAGCTCAGCTTGGATGTAAATTAAAGCAGGTGAGAGAGCCTGCTTGCTTTTGAGAGGGCTCTAAACTGCCCACACAGCTGGGACAAAAGTTAAGAGCTGGAAGAGAACAAAAAAGGCAAAGGTGCACATGTTACTGGGATTAAAAAATGCACTTTGGAGTCAGGGGCAGTTTACCCCACCTGTGATTTAACAAACCTGGTAGGCCATGAAATCTTTCATAATTAACTTCAACATTCTTAAATGTGTTGTATGTTTTATGGGCTGGTTTTAACAATCTCTAAAAACAAGTATTATGTTTTAAATTGAGCAGGGAAGCAAGAACAGATCACAGTACCTGAAAGGTGGATCAACACTTCCTAGGGAATGCATTAGCTGACTTTTTAACTTGCTATTTTAATTGCTGAGAATGGCAATAATTTTGGGTTCTTCTGGAAATAGTTTGGGTTTTTTTAGCAGAGGTTTAGTGGGCAGGGAGTGTCAGGGCTCATGGGGGGATGTGGAGAGGAGCCCTTGGGATGGAGCAGCATCAGGGACGGGCCAAACCAGGGCCCATCCCCAGGGAAATGGCAGGGTAAGAGGTCTCATGGGTGAGGAATTCTGCCAGCAGCACCTTCTGTCCAAACCATCCAGGGCTCACTCTTTTTCACACAGGGTGTTTTCTGGGGGATTGTGGCCTGGTTCTGAGTGGAGTTCCACAGATGCCAGCTGTGCCTCAGGTCAAAATCCATCCAAAATAAAATGTGGTTCCAGTGAGTGTAGCAGTGACCCAGCCACTTCATTTACACAAAGACACTGTTTGTGTCATAATTTCCATCACACTGCATTAATCTTTATTCTCCCAGTATTACACAAACATTTGTGATTCTGATTGGAGGGGAAAATGAAGATGATTTCAACAGGAAATGGACTCTTGTACAAGATTCCCCTCCCCTTCCAGTCTCTGTGTAGCAGCTGCTGTTGCCAGGCTGTCTGTGTTGCTATGGTGGTGGTTTGTGTGCCAGAATTTTTATATTCACTCTTCAGGAGTCACCTGATTGAGTGGCTGTGCCACCAAAGTTCCCTCCTGAAGGTGAGGGCTGTGTGTGGCTGCTGCTCTGTGCGTGGGGCACCTGGTGAAGATTAAACATCAACACCTTCCTCTGGCCCCCAGCTTGCAGCAGGATTGGCAGATTGGCTCTCTCAGTCCATCAGGGACTTGTGCCCTTGGCTGGTGGCATTTCTCAGCACACAGGGCAGCCTCAGCTCACCTTGTGGCACTCCTTGGTCAGGTGGGAGCTCTGCTGTCTGCATGATGTGAAGGAGCTTCTTAGCACAAGGACTGAGCTTTGGCCAGAGAGATTTCTCTATTTCTTTTCCAGAGTTGTTCCATAGAACTTAATGATCCTGCTCCCACTGTTAATTAGAGTATAATTTGACCCAATTTAAAATGCAGTAAGGATGATAAACTCTGCTTCACCAGAAGTATAGCTTTAATCCCAAATCTTGCCAAACACTCAGGTTTAACTCTTACTATGTTCAGAGCACCATTGCAGTGAAGCATTTGCAAGGCTGAGGTCCCTGTTCTCTTCAAAATCTAGAAATACCCTAATAAACTCAGGACAGTCAGTGAAATAGAGATTTAATATATATTGCTCTGAACCCTAATTTAAAACAGTAAATTTAGGTTTTAGTGCACTTCTCATATCACTCCACACAGAGTTTGTTCTGTGTAGCTTTTGCCATGTCTTCATTTGACCTGGCTTTGGTCAAAGCCCTCTGTTATTTAAATCAATTATTGCTCCTTTCCTGATTTGTTTACACACACATCCAGATGTGTACCTAAAACATTGTGTAGTCAGTTATTACCCTGAAAATGAAATATTGGTACCTAAGCCCCTTACATAAAAAATAATGCTTTATGGATATATTGCATTCAAACAACTTGTATTATCCATGCAAGGCAACCCCTTGGCTGTCTAGGCTGGGATTTTTGCACCTAGAGAAATGAAAATGTTTTAAAATAGTTCTTACAGCAACATGAGACCAATATCCCATCTGATTTGTAGGATTTGGAATAACCACTTGAATTAGCCTATTGCTGAGTGGGGTTTTTTCTAACACCACATCTTTCCTTCACTCTTGGAACTGGAAGGGGCTGAGTGAAGGAGAAATAGAAGAGAAGCATTCAGATGTTTAACTGAGCTGAGGCGTGGTCCAATCATTTGAGGCCAAGGTCTTTGTGCTCTTTCTGGGTGTAACAATCCTGCAGAGTGGGGCTGGTTTCCAGGTCACTGATCCCAGGCTTTGTGGAGAAGGAGCTAGATTGAGACAGGCTCTGGATTTGTGTTTGCAGCATGTACCAGGCACCAAGAACTGAGCTCCTTGCTGCAGCAGATGCCAGTGAAGCAGTAGCAGTAACACATGAGCCAGCTATCTGGGTTGAAACTAAAATTCCCACTGACTTCACAGGGCCCAGGATTTTTCAGCACAGGCTGAATCATAGGCACTTCCCAGAGCTGTTGTTTAAAAGGCTCAGGCATCATGCCATTTCCTTTGGTGCTGCTTCTTCCTTTTGATGGAAAATTCCTTAGATACCTGCTGTATGAAAGGTGTGCTTCTCTTCAGATAAATACTATCAGATTAAAATACTCCAGTCTGAAAAACCCCAGAATTGCTCCAGACAAAACTTGTGATCTGTAATGTCAGGCACCAGTATCAGAGCCCATCCTAATCCACAGGCCCACTTCTTCCATGTTCACATCAGTGGTTGCTCTGGCATCATCATGAATCCTCAGGTATCCTAAACTGTCATTTGTTTTTTCCCTAACAAACACTGTAAATGAGTCCAGGCCAAGTGAAAGTGGATTTGTGGGTTTGTTGAGAGCTGCCACAGAAGTGCCACCATCCCTGGCAGGTTTACATCTTCCCAAGGCCTGATTTCAGCAGATTGCTGGGAATGCAAGAGCTTAAGGGATCATGAGTAAGTACTGTAGCACCAGTACTCTCTGCTATTATTGTCTGGGGGTTTTAGCAGCTCTTTCATTCTTTTGTATGCCATATGGAATGAGATGAAAAGGCAGTTGTGAAAATGGCCCTGAAAATCTCTCCCTTTCCCCCCATCATGGAGCAAGCACAAATAACCAATTCCAAAGGCAGAATTGGTTATTTGTGCTTTAAGTCATGGCAAATGGCTGGGAATTACAGCACAGCAGGCAGAGAGCAGGCTCTCATCCTGACTGAAGTGACACCCACGTTTGCAGGGAAGGTTAATAAGAACAAAAAATAGATCCAATGGGTTAATTGGCCTTGAAATGTGTCCCCTGCATGCACGGGCTATGGTGAAGGAAGGAGCAGGTTCACCTCCCACTAAAGGCAATCAAGAACCTTTCATTGAAGGGGGAGAATCTGGAAAAGGCCCAGAGGAAAAGCTTTAGCAGCTCTCTACAGTAAGAGCAAATCAGCAGTCCAATATGCCAGTTTTGTGGCTTTTTAATTAAAAAACCAGAACCAACATCTCCACAGTCAGATTGAACAAAAAATACTTTGTACTCTTTTGAAATCTCATTCCTCCAAGCTAAGTTAAAAATACTTTCAAAGACATTTTTTCTGTGCAATTTGCTTTGTCTATAGCAGAAGTTTGGCCTGGTGCCCCTAAATCCCAAGGGTCGGTTGGAAACCCCCACAGAGAAATTAGCAATCTCATGTGCTGAGTTATCTGATGCTTTATCTCTGTGATTGCACAGGGGCTCTCACAGAGAGGAGGTCATTGGTGGAGCACTTTGTTCTTCAAACACATTTTCCTTAAAACCTCTGGATTCTGAACTTTGCAGGGTGAGAGGATGCTTTTCCATCTTTATGCCTTGAGTTGAGTATCCCTAAAACTGAATTAAGGTCGCATTCCTTTGTTCTGAGGAAGCCTCTTCATCTTACAGGATCAAAAAGCTGCGGTAAAGCAGTTTCTGTGTATTTAAAGCACGAAGCTTTGGGAATTGTTTGCGCCACTCTTTCAATTAAAAGTTGTTCCTCTTTTGGCATCGCTGTGCAGGCTCAGCACTGTCCCTTTGCTTTTGCCATGACTGTTCCCTCAAAGCTGAGAAGTTTCACTCAACAGGAGCGAGAACTTCTGTGTTGAAGGTGGCAGAACAGCTGCCTAGGGAGGCTGTGGGGTCTCCCTGTCTGGAGCCATCCCAAACCTACCTGGACACGTTCCTGTGCCCTTGCCTCGGCTGGGTGACCTCCACAGGTCCGTGGTGAGATTCAGCGCTCCTGGCCGCATCTCCCAGCGGGACAAGACGCAGGGATAGTCACCCTCGCTCCCTTGCTGTGCATTTTGGAGCGGAACCGGGGCCTCACCAGCGCTTTTCGCAGAGGGAGGCGGGTGCGTCTCCCATTCCCAGCGTGTCCCGGCCGGGGGAACAGCGCTGGCCGGGGCTGCGCTGGTCGGGAGGCACCGGGCGGTACCGGCAGCCGGGGCCGCTCTGTGCAGGAGGCACCGGGCGGTGTTGGCAGCCGGGGCTGCGCTGGTCGGGAGGCACCGGGCGGTACCGGCAGCCGGGGCTGCTCTGTGCAGGAGGCACCGGGCGGTACCGGCAGCCGGGGCTGCTCTGTGCAGGAGGCGCCGGGCGGTACCGGCAGCCGGGGCTGCGCTGGTCGGGAGGCACCGGGCGGTACCGGCAGCCGGGGCTGCGCTGTGCAGGAGGCACCGGGCGGTACCGGCAGCCGGGGCTGCGCTGTGCAGGAGGCACCGGGCGGTACCGGCAGCCGGGGCTGCGCTGTGCAGGAGGCACCGGGCGGTACCGGCAGCCGGGGCTGCTCTGTGCAGGAGGCACCGGGCGGTACCGGCAGCCGGGGCTGCGCTGTGCAGGAGGCGCCGGGCGGTACCGGCAGCCGGGAGGTGGCGCCGCGGCGCCGCCGGCGCTGCCCTGGGCGCGGGGGAACCTCGGGGGCCGAGCCTGGCGGGAGGAGGAGCGGCGGGGAGGGGAGGGAGCGGAGCGGGCAGCGCCGCGGCTCCTCCGTGCCCTGCGTGCGTGCGTGTGTGAGCGAGCAGCGGGCGGGCCGGCGGTATATAGAGGATGTGCCGCCGCATGGCTCGCCCCGGCCGCTGCCGCGCCAGCTCCTTGGGCCAGCGCCAGTGAAGCCGCTCGCCCTCGCCGCCTCCCTGCCCGCTGCCGCCGCCTCTGCCGGCCTCCCTGCCGGGTTTCCGGCGTCCCTCCCTCCCTCCCTGCCGCCGCCGCTCGCCGCGGCTCCTCCGCGCCGGGGCACAGCGAGCGCGTCCATGCGGGGCAGATGGCCGGGGCACAGCCAGGGGTGCACGCTCTGCAGCTCAAGCCCGTCTGCGTCTCCGAAACGCTCAAGAAAGGCGTCAAATTCGTCAAGTGGGACGATGTGAGTAGCGCTGCCCTTCTCCCGGCGGGGTTTGCGGGGCGATGGGGCGGGAGGGCTGCGGGCCCTGCCCCGCTCGGTGCGGGGTGGACACAGAGGTGTCCCCGCCGGGTGTCCCTGCCCCAGCCGGGTGTCCCCTGGCCCGCCGAGGGGCTGAACGGGCGGCTGAACGCCGGGCAAACTTTGTGCGAGGGCTGTCCTGTGGAATTGCGCTGGGCTGGCTCCTTTCGGGAGCGCCTTCCTCCGCCGCCTCTCGGTGTGTGTGTGTTGCCGCCTCTGTCCCCGTAACAGAGTTGTTTCAGCCTGTCTCTCTCGTTCCACCTCCCGTCTCCTCCTCCCAGCCTCTCCTTTTCCTTCTGGCTCCTGCTCGTCTCGCTGTCTCGCTCGTTCTGGTGGAGTTGTCAAGCCCCGATGTGTTTGGGTACCCTTGGTCACTTTGCTTCTTCCAGAAGACACTCGTTTTTGGCTTCTTAGGTCATGAGGCTGGCCTCACCATCACATCTGCTTTATCTGCTTTGCCTTCACTGCTTGCTGCTTCCCAACCCTTTACATTTCTATAGCCTCACCTAGGAAAGGAGCGTGGTTTCCACCTCACCTGCTGGGCAGCTGGGATCTCTTCCTTGGCACGCTGGCTATGCCCGGGACACCATCGGAGGGAAGGAGAGCTGAACGGCAGCGCTGTCATTTTCAAAGCCTGCCCAGAAGGAGAGCAGGACGAGTCCTGTGCTGGGTTTTGCTCCGGCAGCCCAGCCCTGTTTGTGTCCCAGCTGTGCACGGAGGAGCAGGTGCCCCAGAAAGTCTGAGAGTGCAATCGGGAGACTCGAGCTGAGGCAGAGGAATGGTTGGGAGAGAAGACAGGCAGCCTGAATGCCGAGAGAAGTGTTGAGGATGAGTTGTTTCAGAGCTCTTGTGCGTTTGCTGTGAGCTTGGCTCTGCTGAAGGTGCCCACAGCCACAACTGGAGGGACAGCAGCGAGGGAGAAGGAGCAGCTCATGTGTAACTTGGCTTGTTGTATTTTGCTCTTTTGTCGCTGCTTTCAGCCTGTCCAGCAGTCAAACGTGTGAACCTGAGCCTTGTAAACCTGCGATAAACAGTCTCAAGGAGAAAGAGAACATCAGAAACCAAACAACTTGTGGTGTGAAGTTTTGTTTACAGAAATAAGCGAACACATTTTTGAAAGGCTCAGGAAACTGACCTTGTCTGCAAACCAAACAGTGGCTTTGATACAGGTTCTGCACGTTCAGGAACTAGGCTTGAATGAGAAAACGTTTTCTTTGGGTTGACATTTTCCTTAGGGTAGGAAAAGGCGGCCTTGTCATTTGCAGTTATTGTTTTATTTTTGGTAAGTTACCAAGGAATTTCCGCGTGTGTATGCAGAGGTCGAGCTAAAGATTGAGTCTCCAGACTGAAAGCCCAAGCCATCAGCCAGCACTGTAAGTTATTAGAGTGCTATTTCCCAAATAGTAATTGTATAGGTAGAATTAAAAGATCAAGAGGTGTTCTCCATGTACAGTGGATGTTCACCTGCCTGCTACAGGCTTGTTGGTAAAAAGATTTAAAATTGTAAACCTGAAGGCTGCACTAATAAAACATGGCTAAATTCTGGAGAAAGATCTGTGTTTTGGGTTCAAGGTGCTACTCAGCAGTCCACAGGTGTTACCTGGAGTGTGTGACTGAGCTGGGTCCTGTTGTGTTTAGTGAGTGCTTTCACTGGCAGCCCTGTGAACGGTGATGCCTTTTTAGGCACAGTGTGAGAACAATTCTGGCATTAACTCATTGTTGACTCTGCATTGTGTGCATACCTGCTCATTTCCCACCCCTCAGCCCTCCTGTGTGTTCTCAGCAGTGGAAGCCCCACAAAATCCAAGGTTTCAAGGGAAGGGAGTCTCCTCTGGCTCACACACTGATGTTTGTTGTGCACCATTTCTGTTCACTGTGTGTGAGAGTGGGAGTTCAGTGCTTCCACATGGCCTGTGCACTGGGGCAGCCTCCATCCTCTCCTGTTCCCTTCCCTGCTGTTTTGGGTTGCAGTTCAAAGATGATCCTACTGACTTTGCTTTGTATTTCAGAAAGCAGAAGTGGTTGTTGTGATTTCTTACCACTTGTACCAAATTTCAGCTTAAAGTTTTCCTAGCTGAGCTTTAAACTGCTGAGAATTTTGAAATGGGGATGCTGGGAGCATTTCAACAGGACTGTGAGGGGTGTTGAAGGAATTCTGTGTTGTGTGGAGTAGCATCACTCCACATCACAGACAGGCAGGTAGAAGGCATGGAATTCCATCTCCTCTGCACACCATCTTCACTTTCTAAATTGAGACAGCATTAGGATCAGTTAAAAGGGTCTGGCTTTGCAAGACAAGTCACTCTTTGATGCCTTGGGATTGGATGCAACACTGCTCCCCCCATCCAACATGCTGTTCACAAACTCCATTGGGGATCAGGGTGTGAAGCACTAAAGTCAAACAGTTCCGTGTTGTCCTGTAACTTTGCTTCTCCTCACGCTGCTTGTGATGTATTCTGTAACAGTATTCTACATTAGAAAGCAAATGTCAGGATGGTGTGTTGCTCTTGGTGTGTAGTTTTGGATTCACAAGGCACTGGGCAGAAGTAGCTGCTCTTGGAATCTGTGAGAGGTAAAACTGCTTTGCTCTTTTTTTGTGGCTGTGTCCATGTGTGTGCCTGGCTCAGACAGCAGCTGGCTCAAGTTGTTTCCCCAAGTTGTTTCTTGCAGAGTTTGGCCCCTGTAGCTGCTTCTCCCCGAGTGCTGCCCTGGCTTTGAACAGCTGTGCCCTTGTATTCCTGGAGAGGGCTGGCACAGGGGCTGGATCCCCTGTGCTGCATCCCCTCTGCTGTGCTCACAGCAGCTCTTCCTGGTCACAGTTTGGAGTGGGTTAATAAATAAATGTAATTGAGTTCGCAGGTGAAACTGTTTTTGATAAGAGTTTAACTCTGATGTAGCAGAATGTGTTGCTAGGCTGAGAAGGGAAAAGGAAACTTGAGCATAAAGAGCAACTTCTCCCAGGAATTGTCTGTCCCGAGGGCAGAAATCTGCCCTGGCTGATTCTTTCCTTGTTTTTCTCTGGCCTGTGGTGGGAACAAGACAGACATAGCCGAGGCTTTAAGTAGCTCAGCAGCCAGAGCACAGCTGAGCTGATATTTTCTCAGAGCTGTAATTGGCACACTCCAAGTTAATATGATGGTGTAGGTTCAAAAATAGGTTTGTTTTCATTTCTTGCTTTAAAGGCTTTCTTATCTTCCCTAGTGATAATATGTACTTTGCATAAAGATTTTGACTGATCTCTCAGTGGCTCACACTATTTACTTTCACTTTTAAGTGAAGTGTATTGCTAAGGTGAATTCTACCTAAATGGAGGGCCAGCACTGCAATTTTCTGGCCTCATCCTTTTTTCCTAAGCACTGGATTAGTGCAGCAAACCTGACTGGAGGCATTGCTCAGTGGCTGCAGAGCTTCCCCAGGTGAGCAGCAAAATACAACCCAGGTCTTTAAAGGTTTTTTTAATGCCTTTCTCTTAGAACACTTTCTTAATAAAGCATTTTTGGGCTCAGAGTGAACGCTCTGGAGACTTGCAGGCTTCTTTCTCTGTTTAGAATGTTTTAAACAAGACTATCAAGAGTATCCCCTTTAACCTTACAAGTAAACATAACATCAGAGCATCTTTGTTATGGGTAAGCTGAGATGAAACAAATAAACAACTTGGAATTTTTCAGAAGTTGCTTAAAATAACTCTTTCCCCCCCTGCCTTTTTTGTTTGTTTTTAAGCTGTGCACAGGCCTGCCACTCCAGTACATTAGTGAGGACATGAAAAATGAGAAACCATTGTTCTGTGTGTGTAAAACTAAAACAATAAGCTGAAGAGTTTATTTTTTTTTGTGAGCACTTTCAGTCTGGAGTGAAAAGGTCAAGTCCAGCATTCCAGAATTTTTGTTGTTTCTTCTTTGTTGCTAATCTTTGTGTAGTAAACAAGTATCAGCTCTGGGCTGTTTAAAAATATTTTATCTGAATGAGTGTAAGTTGTGGCTTTGGTCTTGAGAGATTGTATTTACAATTTTTAAGAGTTAACGTTTAATAAATTGGAAAACCTGAACTTGGTTAGCTCTGTTGGAAAGCTCTTTATAACTTCACTATGGGGGGAAAATAAGATTTGGATCTGCTGCAGATGGGTTAAATGCCTGCCTGGGAAGATCTGATGTTCAATCATAGATGACATCTCTGTTAGTGGGGTTTTGGAGGCTTTGGAGTGTTGGTGGACACATGGAAAAGTGAAAACCAGAAAACAGCTCCTAAATAAGTGAGCCTTGTTTGGGAGAGGGAAGTTAACTGGGAATTTGGGCTGTGCACTGTGTGCTTTCCTCACTTCAGTGCTTGAATGCTCAAGATTGTTTTGTTTTTTTTAACCAAACCTGGAGTGAAATAGTTAACACACAATTAACTCTTGCAGTCTATTTCTAACTCTGCAGTCTCTGATCTATTAGAAAGTAAATGCTTCATAAGCACTTTTGAATTTATTTTCACAAGGCCCGTTAAATGACAAAATTTTCCAGTTATTCTGTTGTAGATCCAAAAAAAGACCAACATTAAAAATCTCCTAATTTTTAATCTGTGATTAGATACCTTGGACCTAATTTTCATCCTGCTGCCCTGTCAGGTGTTCAGAATGCCTCCCCAGGGATTTCAGCTGAACTTGAGCTCAGCATCTCTGAAAATTAGAAAATGAAATGTGGAAATGTAATTCCAGTGCTCTCCCAAAATCAGAAGGCAGCACTTATGCTGATGAGCAGACTGGTTTGAATTATTTTCTCAGCATCACCCAAGAACTCTGTGGCCATGGTGAAAATCTTCCTGGTTGGCATTTCACTGCCTTTGCTCTCAAGTTCTCCCTTTATTCTATTTTGTCTTTCTTGACTGTTTAGCTTGCAGCATTTAGGGAATCATGGAAAAAAATGCAGTGAGAGGCTCATTAGCCTGAGTGTGAGGATATCCTGAGAGATGGGGTGGGGTAGGACAGACTCCTGAGAAATCTCACTCGAGGCAGATCTTCAGAACTTGCAGTGTTTGAGCAGCAGAACGATGGTTTCTGTCCTGGGGTGCCATCACCAAAGTTTCTCCAGGGTTTAAAATTTCATTTTACACCTCTAAGATCAATTCCAGTTGAGTTTTGTTTTGTCCTTCCCTCCAAAGGGAAAAGTGACTCGTGTCTCTTTTTTCTTTGCAGCCTGTGGCAGGTTTGGTTTCTCTACCCCCAGGGAAAAAGGGCATTTTTACCCTTCCCCATTATTTCATTATTTCTTCTTTGCAGCCTGTGGTAGGTTTGGTTCTTCTGCCCTCAGTAAAAAAGGGCATTTTTACCCCACCTCATTATTTCTTCTTTGCAGCCTGTGGCAGGTTTGGTTCCTCTGCCCTCAAGGAAAAAAGGCATTTTTACCCTTCCCCATTATTTCATCATTTCTTCTTTGCAGCCTGTGGCAGGTTTGGTTTCTCTACCCCCAGGGAAAAAGGACATTTTTACCCTTCTCCATTATTTCATTAATTCTTCTTTGCAGCCTGTGGCAGGTTTGGTTCCTCTGTCCTCAAGGAAAAAGGGCATTTTTACCCTTCCCCATTATTTCAGGGGTTCACTGATGGGGTGGGAACTTTGCTCCTTTCACTGCAGTTCAACCTGAGGAATTTCTGAGTTCTGACTGTCTGGTGATCCTGTTTGGTGCCAGCCTGAGGTCACTCAGGGTATTTTGGATTTCTCAGGTCTGTGACCCTGTGCAAACTGGGGTTCTGTCCCTTCTCCTTTGCTCCTTCTCTGCTTCCCCCAGGCCTGGAGTGCCCCTGGCTTGTGGGGTGGCAGGAGAGCTCATTTTAGGGGCTGTCCCCAGGTCTGACAGCTTTGCTCAACCAGATTTTAGGCCCTTTGGCCAAAGTGAAAGAAATATTCAAGAATATTTTGCCTCTCACAAAGAGTCCACACTTCTTAGCTTTATGTTTCTGCAGTTGGGCAGAAATTTTCCAGAAGATTCAGGCAAGTAAAATAATGATGTGCAGAAGTTTTCAGGTTATATTTGGGGATGTTGAGTGTCTCTGAAAGTCTGAGGCAAACCCAGGAAAGAGCAGCCAGCCTTAATAAGGCAGTGTCATGAGCCCCATGTGTCACAAGAGCTGAGGACAGAGGCAGCTCAGCTTTCCCTTTGAGAATCTGTTGATGTGAATTTTGAACTGCAGCTGTTTCTAAGAGACATCATCATTATCTGGATGTGATTTATTAAAACACAAGCTCTTCTGGCTCGTGGTCATGGAGTAAAAGGTTCCACCTTGTGCACAGCCAGGCCATGGTGGTGCTTTCATAAATAGGGTCAGAAAGGAGCTAAATCCAAGCTTTCACCTCTTCACTAATTAACTCTGTGTGATGATCTTTGTTGGTCAGTGGCAATGGAATGAACAGAGGTGGTACTTTTTGCTCACTGGTGTTGCAGGTAGTCTGAAGACCCACTCTTAAATTCAGACCTTGGAGCATCCATTTAATTATGGGTTTGTCCATTGATCTCTGTGCTTGTGCTCTGCTGTGCCTGGCTGGTGAGGATCAGATCACAGAGTTCCTTGTGGCACTTTCTGGACACAAAGCTGAAACCTCTTTGTTTAAATGTATAAAACACTGAATATTGCTAATGCAGGCTCTGAGGTTGAGCAGCCAATTAGGAGGCAACTTAATGGAGTAAGTAGAGAGCAGCAACAAAACTCCTTTGAGGCTGTGGGACTGGAGCAAAGTAGAGAATTGGCCCTAAGTCAGCAGAGAGAAAGGTGGAGGACTTCTAAAGGTGAAATTAAAAGCCCTTCAAGAAAATGATTCTCTTTAGCTGAGCTGTGTGATCCCCAGCACTGGGACAGCCAGGGTAGGACACTTTTCCCAGGAATTGGCAGGGGCAGCCTCTGGGAAACCAGGGCACTGTTGGCATGAGCACCAGGGTGGCATTTAACCATGTGATAGCCCACAGGCACCAGTGATGGGACACTGTCCCTTTCTCTTGTCCTTCTGCTCACAGCTGGGTCTTGCCTTGCTCATCTCATCCTGAGCCTTTTTTGTGTGTTGGAATTGCCCCAGCAGTCTGGCCTGCTGCTCAGGGGCTGCTTTGTTCACATCCACAGGGATGGGTACAGGATACAGGCTGCTGTCCTACCACACGTTTCAATTTCCAAACCCTTCAGATTCTGAGATGGGCAACACACTTGTTTTTTTCCTATTTTATTCTCTTTTGTATCTGAGTGGGTTAGGGGAGATATGAATGTCTGCCCCTGATGCGTTTGTCCTTGAAATTTTGTTTTTGTAGTTTTCCTCCTCCTCTGTTGTGTTCTGTCCATAACCCTTTTGTTCAGAGTTGTGTGTGGCTGGTCAGTCTGTTCAGGAGAGTTATGAGGTCAGCTCCTTGGGTGAGGAAATTGAATTCATGGACTTCAGGATGCTCATAAAGGACTGCAGGTGTGTCCTATGGGTCATAAACCACAGCCATTCCCTTACCAGTGCAGTAATACTTGTAAATAAATGCACCAGACAGTTGTTGCTTGAATCAAGTATCTATTTCAAAGCCTTGAACTGCTGCTTTTTTTGAATGTACATTGCAGAAGGTTTTTTCAGGAGTCCTTTTGATTTTGCAGATTTGTATAACAGCAAGAGACCTGTCCCAGGTGCCAGAGGACTCTGCTTTGCTCTGCAGTGGGTGGAAGGACTTGCAGAGCTGCCCAAAAAGTTTATTTGTTATTTCCATGCCTCCACACCCAGACCTGAGCGTGGCATTTGATGTCAGGGCTTTACAAGGGTGCTAATTCACCTGCAGAACATACAGAGCATGATGCACATGGCTTTTATTGCTGCTGCTGCCTGCATGCAGGAGCTCCTGAGGCAGATCTTGCACAAACACATGTGAGGAGTTCTTCTCAGTTCATCAGCACATTAATTGTGCTGTGCTTGATGTCAGAGTTAATTAAAAAAACAAATAAAAAGCCCAGCACAACCAAACATCTTTTTGGAGCAGAGATTCCCAGAGCAGGACTCACCCTGTCAGGATAAAGTTTTCTTTAGGCCACTGAAAGATATTAAAGATTCTTTCCTCTCATCCTCTGCTCTGAGCCTGATTTTAGTAACATTTTACACATATGCAGGAGTATTGCTCTATAGCTGTGTGTCCTCAAACACACTTTGGTTGGAAATGATGCAGCAGCAGAATTAGTTAATCTGGACAGAATTGCTCTGTGTCTGTTTCCCATCACTTTCCTTCCCTTTCCCCCTAAAGTTCCTCACATCTCATCCAAAGGCAGAAGGACTCTTCATCTTTATCTTTCCTCATTTTACATTTTCATGCACATTTATGACACAATGAAATAAGTCAAAAAAGCAGAGTTATGTCTCCAGAAAAGGGATTTTTTTTCTCTCTTTTGAGTAGTGGAGGTTTAAGAACCTTTTTTTAGGTTCTTGTGGATACAGATTCCTTCAGGCTCTGATATATTTTAAACCCAAATTTGCATGTTGCTTCAAACAGAATCCAACTCTCAGGTGTACAGGATGTTAAAAACTAGGGAGAAATAGAGGGGGAATAAAATTCTGTAAATTCTGCATGTCTGTTCCCTTAGGGAAGGGCAATGTTTTAATGAAGGGTCAGTGACAGAGCTTTGGGCCCACCTGGGACATTCCTTATTTATTTGTGGTTTTTTATGTGTGTTTTATGTGTGGGGTATTTTGAGGTGTTTTTGTTTTGTTTTGTTTTTATTTGTTTCATTTGTGTGTCACTTCCATCCACTTTCTTTGTGTTTCTACTCCACCCTGAAATATCTTGGATTTCAACTCGAACCTGTTGCAGCCCATTATTTTCCTCAAAGCCACATGGACTAACCTCATACATTTCTGCTTTGGAAATAGGTGAATGCTGAAGCTGTAAAATACCTGTAGCACCTCAACAGAAATAGAAATACTGAGGAGGAGCTGTGTGTTTAGCCTGGCTTTCTGGGGAGCTGAGGCTTAGGCAATTTTAATGTATTTTTATCTTTTTTTCTGTGTTTTTCTGTCTTTTTTTCTGTATTATTCTGTACTAGTTTTTTTTCTATTATTCTGTAATTCTGCACTTTTTCTGTATTATTCTTTTTCCCTTCTGTGCCTCTTCCATTACTCCTAAACTGAGTTTGAAAAATGGGTGGAGGTCTTGAGACAGCAGTGTCTTTATGGATGCCATGGAAAACAGAGGAGAAGAGCAGAAATCCTGCTGGGAGCAGGCAGCAGATTTTTTGAATGTATATTGCAGAATCAGTTATTGCTGGGATGAGCTCCCAGCTGTGGAAATGTCCTGGGTTGGAGCTTGTGGCTCCTGGGTCAGGCTTTGCTGCCCCTCACAGACAGGAATTTTGGGTAACCTTGCTCATTGTGCTGAGAAATGGGCCTGGTTTTAATTGACCTGAGCTGTGGGTGTTACCAGACTAAACAGCTTTTCAACCAGTTTGAAAGTCAGGTGGAATACAGATATATTCCCATTGCTAAAATTTTCATGGTCTGATAAAAAACAAAAAAATTAATCTTAATGGAATGTTACTGACAAAAGTCTTAAGGCAAGGAATGCTATTCTGTGTTTTCTAGGCAAATTCAACCTTTGTAAAGGTTTTATAGATAAAATATAGATATTTATATATATAATCTATAAAATATATAGGTATCTATATAAAATATATAGATATCTATATATTTTATAGATAAAATATAGAGATAAAAAATTGTAAATATTTTATAGGTATTTAGTGTTGCTATCTGAAGGTGAAGCCAGATCAAGGTGGGTAGTGGACACCTAGCTGTGATGTTTTACTGGGTGGGCTCTGGTTTCACATCCAGGATGTTTTTCTGTTGAACTTCACCCACTTCCAGCTTTTTTGGGTTAACTGCAGGCTTGTCAACACGTGGAGTTATTGGGTGCTGCCTGCACAGGAATGGAAATACGTTATGTCAGAAAAATGGAGATGAGGCAGGTGATACTAAATTCCTTCAGTGCCATCTTGCCAGTGATACCTTCAGGGTAATTTCTGGATGTTGCAATTCATTAGCACGGATGGCAAAGCAGCTTGTGCATAATTACGTGTTCTGTGTGCTGACATGGATTTCTTGTTTGTCCTTTCCCTGCCAGGACTCCACTGTTGTGACTCCAATTATCCTCAGAACAGACCCACAGGGATTTTTCTTCTACTGGACAGATCAAAATAAGGTAAGAGAAAAAACTTGCAGCTCCAGAATGGTTCTTCTTTTTCTCTGTGGTGTGATGTGCAGTCCTGGCACAGCAGACAAGTGGTTTAGAATATATAGAAAATAAATGTTAGCACCTGAGCACTTGGGTGCAGCTTGTTTGGTACCCGAGTTTATATGCAAAATATATAGAATGTGAATGTTAGCACTTATTGGTACCCAGATTTATATATAAAATATACAGAAAATGAGTGTTAGCACCTGAGCACTTGGGTGCAGCTTGTTTAGTACCCAAGTTTATATATAAAATATATAGAATGTGAATGTTAGCACCTGAGCACTTGGGTGCAGCTTGTTTGGTACCCAGGTTTGTATTTATAATATATAGAAAATGAGTGCTAGCACTCATTGGTACCCAGATTTATATATAAAATATATAAACAATATGAATATGAATGTTAGCATCTGAGCACTTGGGTGCAGCTTGTTTGGTACCCAGGTTTATATATAAAATATCTAGAAAATGAGTGCTAGCACTCACTGGTACCCAAGTTTATATATAAAATATCTAGAAAATGAGTGCTAGCACCTGAGCACTTGGGTGCAGCTTGTTTGGTACCCAGGTTTCTGTATAAAATATATAGAAAATGTGTCCTAGCACTCACTGGTACCCAGATTTATATATAAAATATCTAGAATATGAATGTTAGCACCTGAGCACTTGGGTGCAGCTTGTTTGTTACTCCAGTTTTATATATAAAATATATAGAATATGGATGTTAGCACCTGAGCACTTGGGTGCAGCTTGTTTGGTACCCAGGTTTATATATAAAATATCTAGAACATGAGTGTTGCAGTTGGTGTTGTAGCACACTGTATTGAAGCTGGGAATTGAGTTTCTCCTCGTTCCAGAGGTGAATTTTCAAGCACTTACCAAGGGAGTGCTTGTGCTGGCTCCCTGCTGAAATTGGTGTTGAGCTTGGTGGTGCTTGAGCTTTGAGTGTCTGCCAAAAACCCCAAGGTGTGCTTGAGGAGTTGTGGCTGCAGAAACCTGGTGCACCAGGTGTGTTGTTGTTTTTTTGGGAGTTTGTGTTGGTTTTGTTTAGGGCAAAAATAGCTTGAGGGGAGAGAGCAGCCATGAAACGTGCAGGCACACTGGGGAGGCAGTTTGTTATGTTAAATTGTGTTTATTTATCTTCCTGTGTTTGCTTTTGAGGGGAGATGGAGCAGGGCATGCAGTGAGTCTATTTGGGAGCATATTTTCTAATTTTTAATGAAAATCCTGGCTTTGCCTGTGCTCCTGCAAGGCTGTGGTGAGTTCATGTGCTGACAGGGCAGAGTTGTGGTAAATTAAGTTGCTGCCAGTGAGTGCCCCCAGAAGCTGAGCTGATTTACACTGGGTGTAAGTCCTGTGCCAGGACTCAGTGCAGCCTTTTGGCCTGTTCCTTCCCTTGCATAAACTAATTGTACAGGCTGAAAAAGAACGATGAACTTTGTAAGAATAAGTGGAAACCCAGAGTTGCTTGGAGAGTTTATTTCACTTTTAATGTGTTTGGCGCTTAGAGCTCCTTCAGTTTCCTACTGTTGTCTGTAAAAACAATGTCTCGGAGCAGTTCTGTGAAGAATGGCTATTTATAGAATTGTTGTTCTCATATTGATGAAAAAATGTATTTATAATGCTCAGAGCATTTTTTTAAAGGTTGGGTATTTATGCAAGAGGTTTAAGTGTCAGTTTGATTTTTAAACTTGCAAATCAAGACTCTGTAAAGAACAAGAGGGATTTTTTCTGGTTAATAATTCATGACAACTAGGTGAAGCTTGTTTCTAAATACCATTCTAGCAGTGCCTATTTAAAGAAAGTAAATTTATGTCTGCTGGGGTGTTGATAGTGCCAGGACTGGAAAGGAAATGCCATTTTCTGCTTTTACAGAGTGTTTGGCCTCGTGTTGATTGTGAGATTGCAAATACATGAGAAAAGGACATTATATAGGAGATCCTCTTTAATTTCCTTCTCTTTGTGTGAAGCCATCCTGTGATGATAGTGGAACTATGTGAAGAAATATGAGGACAATGTGATCACTTTCTCTTTTTTCCCCGAGTTTTGTTGAAGCAGTTGCTTTTGTCAGCAGCAAGGCCTGCTGTTTTCTGTGTGTGCAGAGATAAGCCTTGCTGCACAGTGCTGGGTGGGAGACGGCACTGCCAGCATCCTTGGGCAGGCACGTTGTCCTGGGAGGGCAGAGCTGTGGGCATGAGGCTGAGCAGCAGCAGCCATCCCTGGGCCATGTGTGTGTCCTGTGAGCCTGTGGAACAGTAAATCACTGCTGGACAGGGCTGTGCTGCTTACAGCAGCAATCTGCCCCTCTGCTTGCTGTGCCTTATCAGTAAAATTACATTTATTGCTGGGAGGGAACAACGAAGCAAACAGCCACTCCCCTATGCTGGATTTTTATTTAGCTCAGAGAGCTGGTGGTGTAGTCCTGCAATGCTCCCAAACTCTTTGGCTGGCTGAGCTGCTTCTGGCATGGTTTTGTGGTTCCCTTCTACCTGTGCTGCAGGGCAAGGCAGGGATGTGCAGTGTGTGAGAGGCAGGGATGTGCAGTGTGTCACCTGTGCAGTGTGTGAGAGGCAGAGATGTGCAGTGTGTCACCTGTGCTTCAGGGCAAGGCAGGGATGTGCAGTGGGTGAGAGACAGGGATGTGCAGTGTGTGAGAGGCAGGGATGTGCAGTGTGTCACCTGTGCAGTGTGTGAGGCAGGGATGTGCAGTGTGTGAGAGGCAGGGATGTGCAGTGTGTGAGAGGCAGGGATGTGCAGTGGGTGAGAGGCAGGGATGTGCAGTGGGTGAGAGGCAGGGATGTGCAGTGTGTCTCCTGTGCTGCAGGGAAAGGCAGAGATGTGCAGTGTGTGCTGCCCAGCAGTGGCTCTGGACAGTGTGAGGCTGCTCCTGGTGCAGCCAGAGCCCAGGGCTGTGTGAGGATGGAGAGCAGAGCACCCTCAGTGTCCCACCAGGAGCTCTCCTGGTGTAACCAGAGCCCAGGGCTGTGTGAGGATGGAGAGCAGAGCATCCTCCCTGGATATCCCTGGTCCCACCAGGAGCTCTCCTGGTGCAGCCAGAGCCCAGGGCTGTGTGAGGATGGAGAACAGAGCATCCTCAGTGTCCCACCAGGAGCTGTCCTGGTGTAACAGGAGCCTGGAGCTGTGTGAGGATGGAGAGCAGAGCATCCTCTGTCCCACCAGGAGCTCTCCTGGTGTAACCAGAGCCCAGGGCTGTGTGAGGATGGAGAGCAGAGCATCCTCAGTGTCCCAGCAGGAGCTCTCCTGGTGCAGCCAGAGCCAGAGTGTGAGGATGGAGAGCAGAGCACCTTCCCTGGATGTCCCTTGTCCCACCAGGAGCTCTCCTGGTGCTCCCAGGCTCTGCAGCCCAGGCAGGGCTCATCCCAAAAGGCTGCTCAGGGTCAGGCTTTGTGTGCTTCCCTTGCTTTCCCTGTAGCTCTCTGATCCATAACTCAGCACCAGTTTGCAGTTTAGTCTCAGACCTGAGTGCTCCTCATAGACAACCCAGGATTTGCAGTTTCAGCCCCACAGTGATCCCTTCCACTCAGGGTATGCCATGTGTGAAAGGCCATTTCAGTTGGGTGACAATTTCTGTGTGTGAAGGTGTGCTCAGTAATTAATTTAAGCTCCAATCTTGCAGTTGCTGTCCTGCATCTTGACACATTCACTGTGCACTTGCAGGTTTGAGCTTACCTTGCTGTCACCTGTAAGGGTAATCCTGCACAATCACAGCACCCACAGCATTTCCCTATTTTCTGGTAACACTTGATACCTTTTGTTTTGAGCAGATGGCAGGACAGCTTTCTGATGTTAATTGTGTTTTCCAGCATGAAGTTCTTTTATTGCTGAAGATTCTGGAATGTTTTCTTCTTCATCTGTATGCAGACTGCTGGCTGATTCCATATTGTTACTTGAATGATTCTCAACATGGGATTTAAAAGAAAAATTAATTAATGTGACAAGCTTATGTCTGTTAGTTATCTTATTGTTTAGGTAACATTTCTTAACTACAGCAAATCCAGACAAATATTCATTGTGGTGGATTTTTTATGACCTGACTAAAACATAATTTAATTTCTTGATTTTTTTTCTTTTAACACAAAATGCCATTTCTTCCATTTGTTCTTATTCTGGTCATGAGTGTGGAAGAAAGATAAATCAAAATTTACCCAGGTGAAGAGAAATCTGCTGAAGTAAAAAGGAATGATAATCAAAAGCATTTTTGAGGAGATGAGCCGAGGCTGGAAGCATTTGATGTGTTTAGCCCAGCTAGCAAAGCAAAGCCAGACAAAGCCTGATTTCTCTCTGTGGATAAATGTATTAATGGATGCATAGGCAGTCTAGGAGAAGAAAAAGGTATTGTCAGGCAGTTTGAGTGTTATTGCTCCTGCATCCTTTGTCTGGAAGTTGTTGTGCCATCAGAAGGATGTGGGGAGAAGGCACTTAGCCATGGACTCAGTGCAATTCCACCACTGAGCAGGGAGAGGAGGAGAGCAGCTAATTGCTTCTGGGCTGGATCCATTTGGGGTTTAAGTGTCTGAGGATGTTTGTGTGCTGTCCTCACTCTCAGGAGCACACACTGGTTTATTGCCTTTTATTTTGAAGGGCAATAAACCAGTGTGTGGTTGATTGGGCAGCTGCAGTGGCATGGCAGCAGGCTGGGGACTGGGCATGCAGAGCCAGTGTCACCCCCTGGACAGGACATGCAGGGCCAGTGTCACCCCCTGGACAGGACATGCAGGGCCAGTGTCACCCCCTGGGCATGGTGGCAGGCTGGGGACAGGGCATGCAGGGCCAGTGTCACCCCCTGGACAGGGCATGCAGGGCCAGTGTCACCCCTGGGCATGGCAGCAGGCTGGGGACAGGGTGTGCAGAGCCAGTGTCACCCCCTGGGCAGACACTGAGCAGTGTGTGCTAAAACCCCACACAAGTGCCCAGTTCCTGGGAGCCTGCAGCAGCTTCTACTGCCTGCTGTAAACACAGGAAGGTCTTGTTTGTCCAAAGGAAGTGTTTGGTGAGGAGAGCCCCTGCCAGTGCTGACCCTGTGTGGGAGGGATGTGAGGCTGGAGCTGCCCTCCTCAGCCCTGGGCCATTGGAGCATGGACAGCCCAGCCAAGGGCTTCAGCTCCAGGGTGTGCAGGGTGTCTCCTAACTCAGATTTTAGGTGTATTTGGGGGAAAATGGGGTGGTGGAGCCACAGAAATACTCACAGGCAGCCATTCCTGCCAGGCTGACAGGCTGGGGGTATCTCAAGGCAGAGAGGCTCAATCCTGTTCAGTTTTTCACAGAATTCACACAGAATGACCAGGTTGGAAGAGACCTTCAAGATCAAGTCCAACCCAGCCCCAACACCTCAGCTAAACCCTGGCACCCAGTGCCACATCCAGGCTTTGTTAAACACACCCAGGGATGGTGACCCCACCACCTCCCTGGGCAGAGCATTCCAGAACTTTTATCACCTTGTAAAAAACTTCTTCCTAATATCCAACCTGTATTTCCCTTGGCACAACTTGAGGCTGTGTGCTCTGGTTGTGTCAGTGCTGCCTGGAGAAACGAGGCTGTAGTCAGGTGGGGTTGGACTCTTGCACCATTTCACTGACAGTTTTATATTTTCCAAGGGGAAAGGTGGGGAATTTAAGAGGAGCAGGGCTGTTCTCATGGGTGAGCATCCCTGGCAGAGCTGGTGCCAGCACCCTGGAGGTGGGCACAGGAGCCTGGGGCAGTCATCCTGTGCCTGGGACAATCATCCTGTGCCTGGAGCTGGGCACAGGAGCCTAGGGCAGTCATCCTGTGCCTGGAGCTGGGCACAGGAGCCTGGAGCTGGGCACAGGAGCCTGGAGCTGGGCACAGGAGCCTGGAGCTGGGCACAGGAGCCTGGGGCAGTCATCCTGTGCCTGGAGCTCTCTTGTGCTCTCAGTGCATGGAGGGGTTCCTGGGGATGGAAGATGAGAGGATTTTTCTAGCTTGGAAGGTTCTGTGTCCTGGTGTGATCCTGATTCCTTTGGCCTGAAGACCCAGGAATGTGGGAAGGGGAGGCTGTGGGATTGGGTCTGGCTTCAGCATGTTTGTTAATTCTCTGGCAATCCCGTTGCCCTCTTCCAAATGGGAGATGAGGTGGCATTTTCCCAGCTGCTGGGGATTTTGCCTCTTATGTAAGAGTTGTTCTGTGTCTTTTTTGAAGCAGAGCTGTAAATCACTTGGGTTGGTGTTTGTGTTGCCCTATGGGTCAAAAATTACATTACATCTATACATGCCTTACAGTACACCTGACAAGCATACAGTAAAGACTGAAGTTATTATATCAATATTTAAAATACACTTAGTAATTCAATGAGAATGGAATATTTACTAGTACCAGGTTTAAAAATACCTGCTCCAAATCTCAGCTGTTTGGCTTAATTTATTCAACAGCAAGGTGGCTCAGTTGTGCATCTCAGCACTGAAAACATCCAAGAAGGACATCATTAAACATGTATTCACACTTCTCTCTTGGCATGTAAGCAGAAAAAAACTAAATAACTTAAACCCTTAAAAACCCCAAAGAAAAAAATCCTAAATAACTTAAACCCATAAAAACCCCCCAAAATGCATCATTAAACTTGTATTCACACTTCTCTCTTGGCATGTAAGCAGGAAAAAAACTAAGTAACTTAAACCCTTAAAAAACCCAAAGAAAAAATCTAAATAACTTAAACCCATAAAAACCCCCCAAAATGGATCATTAAACGTGTATTCACACTTCTCTCTTGGCATGTAAAGAGAAAAAAACCTAAATAACTTAAACCTTTAAAAACCCCAAAAAATGCATCATTAAACATGTATTCACACTTCTCTCTTGGCATGTAAGCAGAAAAAAAACTAAATAACTTAAACCCTTAAAAACCCCAGGTCCATGTCCTGGCATTCTATCAGGCATGAGCCAGACTTGTGGAGAGCTGGTTTATTGTTTGGTTGGTTTTGTTTTTTTGTGTATGTGTTTTTGTTTTGGTGTTTTGTTTTGTTTGTTTATTTGCTTTTTGGTGGTTTTTTTTTGTTTTTTAAAATTCTATATGAGATGCTTTGTGCTCTCAGTGCTCTACTACTTCTGAGGCTTTTCCATGGACTTGTGTAAAAATAAAAAGCAAACTCTAATTAGCATCTGGACATTCTCTGGTGTCAGATGAGCACAAGGGGAAATAATGGCAAAACTGGGAAAGTTTTTTATCCTTAGGACACTTTTGACATCAGATGACAATCCTCCCCTACTGAAGGGAAAGTTAAATTGATTTATGAATGGTTTTGCTCTAAACTTGCCCCATTCCTGTAGGTCTGAACTGAGTGCCAAGCTGAAAGTGGTTTGTTCCTGAATTTTGAGAGCAAAAATTGATTTTTGCTTGTTGTATTTCAGTTGGGAATTTAAGGGTAAGGGGTTTCAGGCTCTGGAAGGTGGAGATGGTTCTATGGAGATACTGCTCATCCTTTCACTGGGATCTGGATGAGGAATCCTTGGGACAAGGAGTTGTGGGGATGTGAGGTTTTGCTTCTGTGTGACACTGGAAATTGGGAGTGAATCTGAAGCAGGCAGTGCAGTAATAATGGTGGCACAGCAAATAATCTGGGTTTTGCACTCTTTGTGATTGATGAATTTGAGGGTGCCATCAGAGGCACCATGGTGGCATTAGGAACTTGAGAACAGCTCGTTTTATTTTCCCCAACAACTTAAAAATCAGCATGTGAGTGGAATAAAGGAAGACTGGGAGAGTGGTGGGGAATTGCCACAGACAGTGAAAATGGGAGGAAATATTTCATGGAGGTCAGCTTCCCATCAGGCTGCTGATTTAAAGGAAATCTCTCTGCTTTCAAAACATGGAAATTGTTCAAGGCCCATTAGGGAAATGGTACTACATCAAACACAGATCTCTATAAGCATTTCCCACTGCTAAAGATCTCCCTGCTTGGGAGGGAGGCAGGAGCAGAAAGTGAGATGTTGGGTTTAATCCACAGCACAGGTCCATTTGCTGAAGTGAGGAAACCAAAGAACCTCAGAAATTGAGGATGGATGACTCTGGAGTCAGCCAAATTTATGTGCTGCTGCTTTCTCAGGCACTGAGAACAATCCTAACATTTTACTTCATGTGAGAATACTTCATGGGTTGTGACTTTCCTATAGAGATGAGATTGTAGGGTGTGTTTTGTTTAAAAGGACTGAGACTTGGTAACCTTTGGCTGTGGATGGATGTAAAAGTCAAACATTACAAAAAAAATTGGAAATTTGAATTTTTATGCGAGAGAGTTTTATGATCTGTCTGCTGGAGACTGTTTGGCTGTTAGAATTTTCAATCTGAATAGCTCAGTAAGGACAGCTTGTGTCCAAGCTGACCAACATCCCCTCAGTGCCTTCCTGGGCTGCTGTGTGCTGTCCAGCTGAGCAGGGCTGGCAGCAAACACAGCCCCAAGCCAGCCTGCCCTCTCTTCTTGTTGTATATATAAATCATTAAATATATAATATTTAATGATTTATATATTATATCTCTATTTATATTTCTGTAACATATAAATGTTTTCCCTGACACACCAAAATACCTGGTTATGGTGGTTGTGGCATTGGAAGATGGTGGAATTTGCCTTTCAGTTCCTTGCTCAGGCCTTTTCCCCTGAAGCTGAGGGGTTTTTTTTTTAGGTGCAGATCCTCAATTTATCTTTACTTACAAAGCAGCATTTCCTTAAAAGCAGTGTGATTTGTTGCAGTGCTCCAAGGGTCCATAATTCAGTGAGGTGTGTGGTGAGTGCTTGGCAGCCACGGAAGATGCTGCAGGAGCTGCTGTGGGTGCTGTGTGTGTGGGAATGGGGTTTGCAGGAGCTCAGCAGGCACTGCCCTTTCTCTGGGGGACAAATGCATCAGCTCCCTGCAGGGCTTGCCTGGAAAACCCTTGTGCCAGGGCATTACTGGCATCACTGAGTGCCATGCTGCATTATTGGTGTCAAGGAGTGCATTATTGGCATCAATGAGTGCATTATTTGCATCAATGAGTGCCATGCTGCATTATTGGCATCAATGAGTGCATTGTTGGCATAAAGGAGTGCCATGCTGCATTATTGGCATAAAGGAGTGCCATGCTGCATTATTGAATGCCATGCTGCATTATTGGCATCAAGGAGTGCCATGCTGCATTATTGGCATCAAGGAGTGCCATGCTGCATTATTGAATGCCATGCTGCATTATTGGCATCAAGGAGTGCCATGCTGCATTATTGGCATCAATGAGTGCATTATTGGCATCAATGAGTATCATGCTACATTATTGGCATCAAAGAGTGCCATGCTGCATTATTGGATGCCATGCTGCATTATTGGCATCAGTGAGTGCCATGCTGCATTATTGGCATCAGTGAGTGCCATGCTGCGTTATTGGCATCAAGGAGTGCCATGCTGCATTATTGGATGCTGTGCTGTAGTACTGGCATCAATGAGTGCATTATTGGCATCAATGAGTGCATTATTGGCATCAGTGAGTGCCATGCTGCATTATTGGATGCCATGCTGCATTATTGGCATCAGTGAGTGCCATGCAGCATTATTGGCCAACACCTGGAGCTGGCATTTGCCCCCCAGCACTCCCAGCCGGCCTCATTCAGCTTAGCCTGGCCTGTGCAGAGCCTGATGGTGGCAGATCCCTCACCCCTGATTGCACAGGGGGCTTGGAGGTGCAGTGTAGCATTCAGGGGGCCCCCAATGCAGGGAATGATTGGCATCTGTCTCCATTGATACAGAATGCTGAACAATTGCTTCATTAAACTATATTATATTACATTAATTCTGTATTACAGGACTATATAGTATACTAAATATATAGTATACTAAAGAGATACTCTACTATAGAACACTAAAAGATTCATACTGAAAAAACCCCTGTGACTGTCTCCAGACAGCCAGGACACAAAGGGCCAGTTAATACAACCAATCCAATTGCCAAATCCCTTCAGGTAAACAATCTTCCTAACACATTCCACGTGTGCAAAAACAACAGGAGCAGAGAATGGAGATAAGAGTTGCTTTCTCTTCTTCTCTCTGTGCTTCTCCAGGAAAAAACCTGGGGAGAGAGAGTTATCTCTCTGTTCAGAGAATGTGAATGGAGGGAGAAGGGAGAGGTGGAAGTGCAGCATCCAGCTGGTGGCACTGACTAGATTTGCTTCTGGGAGCCTTAGAACAAAAACACTTTGAGTTTTGCTGTTATATAAATAGGGATTGACCAGTGTGAGATCCCTCAGGGTCTGGAGAGGCTGAAGCCCCCCTTTCCCTGTGCCTGATTCAAAAGAGGCATTTGAAGCACATCCATATCTGAGGCTGGTGGAACTGAGCTGTTTCAGCCCTTTATTAATTGTGTTCATTTGAATTTAATCTGCATGGTGATGACACCAGCATGAGGATAATCTCTGAATCATGAGGGCATTATAAGTAATTCCTCAGACACTAAAAAATGCCAATTATATGGGCAGGACTGGAAGAGTAAGATCTATGGGACTAAATCATGCATAATCTTCATGGACTGTTCCAGAAACTGTAAAATCTACTCCATTAGTGTAATAAATATCCCAGTGGCATTAGATACATTGTGTAATTGGCTTGGCTTTATGTTGGAAATATAGACTGTTGGGTGGTCTGAATGTTTATATATTGATGTGATTAATTTTGGTGCAAATGATTTACAGAACTAGCCTGAGAATGAGCTGCTATGACCTAATGAAATTATATACCAAAAAAGGAAGAAAAGAGCATAGTTTGAAGTCAAAGACTCACACTGCAAAGGCAGCTTTTGTCCACCACTGAAGGTCAACATCCATACTGGATGTAGGAATCAAAGTTTGCATCATTTGAAGAAGGAATTGCTGAGTGAAAGCCCCACTGCTTTCATCTGTATTTGTTATTTCATCTGTATTTACCTGCAGAGGTGGAGAGCTCTCCTTTGGCTGCTGGGCAGTGAATGAGCTGTCCATAAATACCCTTCTCATTCAGGTGAATTTACCTGGCATGTGTTGCTGTGTGAGTGGCAAGGACAAGGGACCAGGCTTTTGTGGCTTTGTAACCTCTGGGAAATGCCAAAAGCCATAATAAAATTATATGCCAAAAAAGGAAGAAAACAGCATAGAATTTAGAATTTACCTGGCATGTGTTGCTGTGTGAGTAGCAAGGACAGGGCACCAGGCTTTTGTGGCTCTGTAACCTCTGGGAAATGCCAAACCCCAGATATTCTCCCTGGATTTCACAGCTGGGGTTTTAAAGTGTTGGTTAATACTCAGTTCTGAAGGTGTGGATAAAATGCAATGGGCTGACCTGGGGAATCACTGGGCTGACCTGGGGAATCCCTCCCTGCTCTGAGCTGAGGAAGCTGCCTTGCACTGGCTGGAATGCTTCTGGAAGTCTTGGATGTCATGTTTGACTGCAGCTCCAGCCTTGGGGAGCAGGGACAGACATCAGTGTCTGCTTTCTGTCATGTCAGGGGAGTGAGCAGTGCTGGTGTGCATCCAAACTCACTTGAGCTTTGTTAAACACAAATATGATGATGTTATTTTTATCTACATCTGTGCTTTACCCTGCACTGATTAGTTGGGGTGGCAGTGCAGTACTGTAACCTGAATTTCCCTGGAGACACAAGCCACACACTGATGGGGTTAATAAATTTATGTTCTGTTGACTGTAGGGATCAGTCCTATCTCTTGTGTCTAAATGTGCCTGATTTTTTTTTTCCCAGAGGTTGTCTAAAAGGAGTTTTAAATGTGCCACAAACACAGAGCTCTGTGTATGTGCTTTTTTTGTGTTTTTCTCTTTTTTCCCCTCCCCATCCTCAGCTCCCAGGAAGTTAATGTACTTTGAAATGTGTGATTTCCCAGGAGTGGCCTGAGATTGTCTTTGGCTGATGCTGTGATGGGAATGGCAGTGTTTGCTCCAGAGACTCCATTCCAGCCAGACAGCTACTGCTGAACAGACCAACAGCATGAGAAAAACCACAATATATTGCAAGATCCTGCAGTAGTTTGACCTGGAAATCTTTGTAACTGTGTGTTCTGTCAAACTGCATCCTCTGGGCTTGGAGAGCTGGTAATGGTGATTCAGGGGCGTTTCAGTGAGTCAGGGATGTGTTGGGGCTCTGGGGTGACCCTAGGGCAGTGCTGGTGCTGCTCTCACAGTGCTGCTGTGCCCTGTGTGCTTTTTTTTGTGGTTCTCTCCTTTTTCCTCTCCCCATCCTCAACTCCCAGGAAGTTAATGTACTTTAAATGTGTGAGAGGCCTGAGATTGTCTTTGGCTGATGTTGTGGTGGGAATGGCAGTGTTTGCTCCAGAGCCTCCATTCCAGCCAGACAGCTACTGCTGAACAGACCAACAGCATGAGAAAAAATGCAATATATTGCAAGATCCTGCAGTTGTGTGACCTGGAAATCTTTGTAACTGTGTGTTCTGTCAAACTGCATCCTCTGGGCTTGCAGAGCTGGTAATGGTGATTCAGGGGTGTTTCAGTGAGTCAGGGATGTGTTGGGGCTGTGGGGTGACCCCAGGGCAGTGCTGGGTGCTGCTCTCACAGTGCTGCTGTGCCCTGTGTGCTTTTTTTTTGTGGTTTTCTCCTTTTTCCTCTCCCCATCCTCAACTCCCAGGAAGTTAATGTACTTTAAATGTGTGAGTGGCCTGAGATTGTCTTTGGCTGATGTTGTGGTGGGAATGGCAGTGTTTGCTCCAGAGCCTCCATGCCAGCCAGACAACTACTGCTGAACAGACCAACAACATGAGAAAAAATACAATATATTGCAAGATCCTGCAGTTGTGTGACCTGGAAATCTTTGTAGCTGTGTGTTCTGTCAAACTGCATCCTCTGGGCTTTTTTCCATCTGACTTGGAGAGCTGGTAATGGTGAGTCAGGGGTGATTCAGGGGTGTGTTGTGGCTGTGGGGTGACCCCAGGCAGTGCTGGTGCTGCTCTCACAGTGCTGCTGTGCCCTGTGTGGGGTGTGTGTGTGTTCCTGGAGCTCTGCTGCTCACCTGGCAGTGAGACTCCTCCTTTCCAGTCACCTCAGGATGCTGCACTGCTGGCAAACAGCTTTTGAAATGGGAACCTCAGATCAGGAGGCAAATAATTAATGACTATTGCATCAGAGTGCAAAAACCCCTTAACTTTGCAAGCCACGGGGAGAGGGCTTGGAGCATTTTGTTTGAACTCCAGGATCTTTCTCACTCAGACCATTTTCTGAGCAGGCAAGCTGAACTGTGTGGGTTTTCAGCTTCAGAGGGAGATGGAGATGGATGGGTGTGCAGCCACACAGCTGGGCAAGGAAAGGGATTTTAGTAAGAAGCATAAATTTGTGTCTGAAAATTCCAAATCATGCAGTATTTAAGTGAGTTCATGTTGTGCATGCTGTCAGGATAGAAAGCAAGCCAGGTATGGAGCTTGGTCTTTGAAGCTGAATCAGTTTTCAGAAATGATCTTTTAGTGGTGTCTTAGAAAAAAATCCCTGGGCACAAATCTCTCTAGCAAGGTCCTTTCTTAAGAGAAGCTAATTCAAGTGACAATTCATGATATCCACATCACCAGCACACACTGGGGTAGACATTTGTGTCCTCAGGTCTTTGAAGCATTGTCCAGCTTTTGTGTGAGTGAGAAGAGTCACATGTGGGGGCTTTGGCTGCATTTGGGATGCTCGTTTAGTGTCCTGGTGTAGTTGGAGTGTTCCTGTTCCATGGTGGTTGTTGGTTTCCATGGAGGTTCCTGTTCCATGGTGGTTGTTGGTTTCCATGGAGGTTCCTGTTCCATAGCAGTTTTTCTGAGGTTTCCATGGATGCTCTTGTTCCATGGTGGTTTTCCTGAGGTTTTCATGGATGTTCCTGTTCCATGGTGGTTATGGGGTTCCATGGATGTTCCTGTTCCTTGGTGATTGTCGGTTTCCATGGATGCTCCTGTTCCATGGTGGTTATGGGGTTCCATGCATGTTCCTGTTCCATGGTGGTTGTTTTTCTGAGGTTTCCATGGATGTTCCTGTTCTGTGGTTGTTGTTGGTTTCCATGCATGTTCCTGTTCCATGGTGGTTGTTGGTTTCCATGCATGTTCCTGTTCCATGGTGTTTTCCTGGAGTTTCCCTGCATGTTCCTGTTCCATGGTTGTTTTTCTGAGGTGGTGCTGGCAGAGGGAGGGGAGCAGCTTGGGTGGTGCTGGCTGCAGAGAAGGTGACACGAGGGAGCAGGGACAGTGTTGTGGTTCTGTGAGTGTCTGGGTGTGCTGCTGCCACATCCACACAGGGTGTCTGACACCCTGAAATGCACTTATCTACTCAGGATCACACAGAATAGATGGGGTTGGAGGGGGTTTAGTCATGGATAAAGTTCTAGTTGGGTTTTTGAGGGTTTTCATACATCAGGCAGGTGTTGATTTCTGTGAAGGCTGTGCTGTGCCACACAGAGCTGGCTGAGCTGCAGTTAAACAAACTCTTCTGAGCACCCCTATTCCTGGTGGTAAGAGAAAATAAATCCTTAAGTGCACAGCTGTGTTAAAGCAGAATTCACTGCATTTCGTTGCTTGGGAAGAGTTTTTTTCCATTTTTAAAAGCCACATCTCCAGGCACTGTGTGCAGTGTGCTTACCCTGTGTGTGAGCAGGGCTGCTGCTTGTTGACTGAGCTGGAGCTGCTGCTTTGACTCCTGCCATGGGACAGCTTCTTCTTCTCTGGGATCTGCCATGGGACAGCTTCTTCTTCTCTGGGATCTGGCATTTGGCAGCAGTGTTTCACTCCTGGACCATTCACAAGTCAATTAAAATGATGGAGATATTGATGCACATTTCTTCATTGCTGCCTAATCCTGGAGTGACAGATAAGTGGTGGCCCAAATCATTGGAAGCTCTCGAAGCCTAAACTTCTTTCCTTCCCTGTAATCCTACAGCAGATGTAGGAAAGGGAAAATCTGCTAAGGCAATATGGAATATATTGAAATACTGGGGGATTATTCAACCCTGGCTCTAGTTTTTCAAGGCTTTCTTGAGTTTTCTGAAGTTCATTTGTCATTTGGGAGCAAGATGAGATGGGAGCCACCAGGCAGCCTCCAACAGTGTCCCCAGTGTCTGAGCCAGAAGCTAAATGTTGGTGTGAGCTGGTGGCATCTTCTGGGACACAGTGCCAAGGCATTTCTGCAGAGTGCAGCTCTGTCTCACCAGCTCCTGCCTGGCTAGAGAAATGAGATTTCCTGAGCTCTCAGCACCTGTAACTCCTCAGTGTCACTCAGGTATTGCTGCAGCCCTGCTCCAGCAGCAGGCAGTGCTCCAAGGGGGGCTCTAAATGCACTTTTAGGCAGTGGAGATGAAGGGTGTGCTTGTGTGGGAATCCACAAAATCAGAGGGTTTGGGAAAGCTGCAAAAGGCCCCAGAGGCAGCAGAACTGTGAGCAGAGCTAAGCAGCAGCCATGAGATTGGTCAGCAGAAAAATGATTTAAAAAGTAGAAAAGCAAGGACAAATAGAACAATGGTGTGTGTATTAACGCTGGGCTAGAATAACTCCCTAAGCTACAGAAAAGTTTATCTAGGGAGATATTGGGAAGTTTGAAGCTTAATAATAGAGCTCTGTGCATTGTGTTTGAAGGCTCACAAGCAGGTGTTGTATTTGAAATAAGCAAGCATTGTTTAACCAAAGGTACCTGTGCTTGTAGTGGTTGGATAGAACTACTGTCAATGTGCTTTTCCTTTGTGGGATTGGTCAAAAAACTTATAAAGTGAGTTGTAATGTGAAGTTCTTTGTGTGTTGTGTGGGATGTGAGCTGGTGGCATCTTTCCATTGTCATAGCCATGGAATGAGGCTGATGCTGGAAAATCAAACAGCTCAAGGCAGTTCCCAGCAATCCTGTCCCATTTGTGATTTGTGCACAGACCCTGGCTGGTGATGGCTTGCGCAGTGCTGTGTGAGACCCTGTGAGAGGCTGCTGTGCTCCCAGGGCTGTCTCCTGGCCCTCTCCCACCCCTCTGGATAATCATTAGCTGTGTCTGAGGCTTCTCCCCAGGGCTTTGGGCTCCCTGCCCCTGCAGGGAATAGCAATGAGGCATTGAGGAGAGGTTTGCTGCCAGCTCTACAGAACCCACACCTGCTGCCACAAGTGTAATCATTAGCTTGGCCTTTCAAAGTGCCTGGAAATAATTATCAGGGTATTAGGTGCTAAGGAAACCTGCAGGTTTCCTTTGGAGAGGTGGTGTGGGTGATTGAGGGGGAGCCTGGCTGTGCACTCAGGGACAGAGCTGAACCTTCTTCTGCACATGTGAGAGCCAAACAGGAGAGTTTATAATCCAAGGAGTGACTTCACCTGCTGCTCTCCTTGTTCTTGCTGCTGTACAACTCCCTCTGCAGCTCAGACAGTTTCCTTGTGTGGCTCCTTGGCCTCTCAGGGAAGGTGGAGCTGGGAGGGCACAGAGCACAGGAGCTGCTGTTCCTCACCCTGTTTGCAGGGAGCAGAGCCCAGTTTGGGTGGGTGCTGCTGCATCCACCTGCAGCTGAATCTGGCAGTGAAAATAGGCTGAAGGGATGCTGCTCCTGCAGAGATATTGATGTTTGGTCCCATGAATTAGTGCTGTGTTTTGAGAAGAGACAGCAACAACTGGAAACTTGGAAATAGAAGCCCAGCCATAGTGGAGGATGCAGTGATTGTGGCTCTTCTGATGTTGTCGTTGGCAAAATAAAAAATGTGGGAAATGGGAATGAAATTTTGTTGGGATGCTGTTGTTTGGCATCTGTGGTTACTTCAAAGTTTTAACCTGTTCTCCCTGTTTTTAAAAAAGCTTTGTTTATGTTTTGTTCATTTCTCCTGTGTTAGTATGAGGGGAAATGACCTCACAGTGTGGTTGCAGAAGCTGCTGTGTGAGCTGCTGTGATTCCCAAAGCTCAGGCAGAAAAACTCCAGAATTATTGACCATACTTGCTTGTTTTTTAGGAAGAATGACCTGTTAGCTTACATTGGTAGGGAGACTAAAACTGCAGCTGCCTTCTGCTAAAAGGGAGAGCTGTGTTTGGATGTGGAGAGCTGGGAGAGGAGTTTGCCAGTGAGCCACATCTGGCTGATTCCACCTTTCCATGTCAGTGTGGGGCTGGATCACATCTGGGCATTCCCTGCCATGCAGCTCACAGATCTCAGTGTTTATGGGAATTCTCTGCATCTGGGGACAGCAATTCCTCTTGAAAGCAAAGTTGCTTCTCTGCTTCAATCCCTGCGTTCAGTGGAGAAAAGTAAAAGTGTAAGAGTTACTTTCTCCTTTTTGATTGACTGGAGTAATTAAGGAAAATAAGTTTCTACCATAGAAGCTGACAGAAATGTAATCTGATGTCTTGTCAAGTTCACTGGCATCACTTTGCAAGGGGCTGATTGACAGCTCTGGGGGAAAAGAGCTGTAATTGTATTCATATAGAACCTACAGCATTTGTGTCTAACTCATCCAGCAAAAGTTACTGAAAATGTCCCCAGACCTTTCCACAGCCCTTAATGTTGAAAGGTTTTTTGGATTTTTAAGGCAAAATGTCAATGTAAAAGAATTTGATGACTTGGACGTGCAAAAGTGAGAAAATTTGTGGGTGCAGCTGAATGAATGAATGAATTAAAATTCTTAATTTAAATTCTACCTTAAATTCTTCAAGGTGCTCACAGAGTGCAGCTGTTGGGGCAGATCTCACAGTGTCCCTGTGAAATATTAAAGCTTTGGTAGCTGGATCTCTAAGAGGGAGAGCAGCAGAGCAGATCCTCTGCTCTTTGAGGTGAGGATTGGTGTTGGCAGGTGCTCCAAAAGGTAGAAAATGCTTCTGAGAGCTCCCCTGAAAATCCAGAGTGAGTCCATGGAGTGATTCCATTGCTGTGTGTTGGCTGCTGGCTCAGATTTGGGAAATGCTGGGGTGGGGCTGGACTCATTCCCTGCCCTATGACACCACAGACCTCAGGTGAAACAATTAAAAGTTGTTTAGTGGTACAACACTGAAGGGTTTGATACTGACACTTCAGAGAATTTAAATAGAAATCAGTGTTTTGTAAGGTCCACCTTGATATTTGTTTGTTCTCAACACAAATGCTTGGAAATGGTGTCACTTACTGGAAAATTCTGTCATTTTTAATGCAGTTCTTGAAAGCTAAGCTTTACTCAGCAGAAATCAGACTGAGTTTGTCCCTAGTCTGGGTTTTATCCTTTAGATGAAATATTAAGGCAAAGCTTCTCTTTGGAAAGAAATTGTTCCTTTGGAAAGGGGGAGTGATAACACTGGTGGGTGACCCAAGAGTCCCCCTTTGCAGCAATCAATGCTCCCTCCTGCTCTCTTCCAGTCCCAACCCTAAAATCTGATTTTTTTTAGCAGTCTCTGGTGTGTGTGTATAATATTTGAAGCCTCAGGTCAAAAGTAGAAATCTCCTTTAGTAGTTGTCAGCTAAATACATTTTTGTTGGCTGTTATGCTGCTTCTCACTACATTTAGAAACCAGGGGAAGTTGGGAATGAGGTTTGAGTTTTTAATTCCTACCTGAAAGAAATTCTGTGAGCAATGAGATGATGTAGTGCTGTGTGTTGCTGGGGAGAAACTTTAGAGCTTTGCACTTCCATATAATCATTATTCCACTGATATCCTTTGAAGAATGAAAGTGTTGTTACAATTCATGCAATACTTTTCCATTTGATATCTATTTCTGATAACAAAGTGTGCTCTTTTATTTTGCACAGAGAATAACAGTAAATCAATTTCTGTTGCCTTCTGTGTGTATCATCCCTTAAAGTTTCAGCCACTTGAGCTTGTTTTATTGCATGTATTTGCTTGTATTGAACGTGTTCCAGCTCTGCATTTCCCAGGGCACATAAAATTGGTGAAATTCCATGGGAAAGGATTGTTTTGGGCATGTAAACACAGTGTCAGGAGTTTTTAAAGCTCTGCAAGTGCAGGCACTTTAAATTGTGGGAGTCAGACACATCCATGTGTGCCTTTCTGAAGGCAGTGTGTGGTGGTGCTGGTTTTTTGTTTTTTCTTTTTTTGAGATCTATCCATGTAAAGGAAGTCAGGAGAAAACAAGTCTGCTGTTATTTCCTGGATTATATGGATTTACCTCCTAGAGAAGTTGTGCAATAAATAAAGAAAGGCTTGGCCTGGCCAACGTTGATGGAAAGTTCCAAAGGAAATGTCTGGGAATGGGGACTGCTTTTGATGGAGCTCTTGTTGCACTTGCTAGAAAGAGAAACAGACCTGTGAACAAAGAAGATGGGCTTAAGTCAGAGAGATATTTATTATGAAATAATTTACAAGTCTGTCTTGCAGGACAAACAATAACTGTCACAGAAAACAGCAGATTTCAGTGTATTCACCAGGGTCCCAAACATTCAGTTTCCAGCTTGCCCCCTGTCCTTCAGCCAGTAACCAAACCTTAATGAGATGTGCTAATTGGAAAATGTTTTGATTTTCTTTGCTCAGTTTGGCCAAGCCAGCCCAGTTTTTCCCTGTTTTCCCACATTTTTGACAGGGCTGTCCTGCCAAGCTCTGCCCCTCTCCAGGCATCAATGGGTGTTGGGATTTCCACCAAAATCCTCAGTCCCCAAAAATGCTCAGTCCCAAATGCTGAAGGCTCAGAAGGGCAGGATCCTCATGCCCCAAAGGCTGGGTCTGTGGCCAAAAAGCAGAACAAGTGAGGATGGTTTGGGTGGGCAGGTGCTGGGGGGTTTGCTTTGATTATGGGGAAAGGGATTTTGCCTCCCATAAAATTGCTTTTGCTGAGAGCCCTGTGAGGAATTACCATAAAAGTCAGTGTGCAGTGAAGTTCTCCTCCTTCCCACCATCCTGCTGCCACTTTCTTATTTATAGAGCCTTTCCCAAGAACCTTGCTGTATCCCAGCCTGGCAGAAGTGCTGCAGGAGCAGCACAAGCTGCCTTTTATCTCTGTACCTTGCTCAGTGAGGAAAGGAGCCTTTTTTTATGTGCCTTTGATAAGCTTTGGGAAAGTTTTGTCCTTGCTGGTGTCCTTTAAAATATTTTTTTTTCCGAGGGAGTGAACTTTGAAGTAATTAATTGGACCTTGGAAATCAAGTGATGATCTCCCAGATAGCCTGGCTGAGATGTGTGTCTGTGTTCAGAGCAGAGCCTCAGATGCTTAACATTTTCAAATGCCATTGTAAGTAAACAATCCTTGGGAGTGTTTGCTGGAGATGTCACTGCCAAATGAAGGTAGAAATTGTAGAATCATAGAGCAGGAGCTCCTGAGGTACCATGAATTTCTTCTGGAATATTTTCAGAGGGTTCAGCAGGCTACACAGGGGTTTTCTTTGTGGGTTTAATAGGTAGAACAGCATGGAAAATGTTTTTAAAAAAGGCAAAATGCATCAATAGAGATGAATGGAGCCTGGGATGATGACTGGGAGAGGGCAGCACTGCTGGTGTAACTTTCCCAAGTGACAAGGGTGGGCAGGTGTAGTGGCAGAGTCTGACATTTGCAGAAACTTCTGTCTTTTTGGCCAGCAGAAAGTGCTGTTTGTGTTTCAGATCTCTCTAAATAATTTCAGCAGGTATTTTTTGGAACTGCCACAAGAATTGATGGCTGAGCCTTTACCTGAACATTTCCAGGTAACTCTCCAAGTTAGAAATAATTACTTGACACACATTGTTTTTGCTATTCCATTGACACCTACCCATGAATATTTTTGTTCCTCTGATAGCCAGGCTTGCCAAGCTCTCTTGCTCCTTTGAGTTTCTGTCATTGGTGTCCATAATCCTCCCCAGTGCCAGAATCAAGTTTATAAAATGCATCCTCAAGTACTTGGAGCTCTTATTTACTGGGAGATAAGTGCTCCTTGAGTGTCTCCAAACTTGGCCTGGGTGTGGAGGACCAGATTTCATGTGGCCCTGATTAGTGCTGACACTGATAATGTTGTTGAGCTGTTGGGCATCAGCAGAGCTCAGATCCTTGCTTGTTCCCTCCCTGCTGTCCCTGCAGCCCAGTAAATGTCAGGAATTATCCCCACATTGCTTTAAATGCCAGTGCTAAGGCCAGCTGCCTTTAAATGCCAGTCCACTTGAGCTTACAGGTATTGTCCTGATGTTTGGGCTGGAAGGGATTTTAATGAAACAGTGACCTGTGGCTCCATGAAAGTTTAAATAAGTGATTTCCTTTGCTGGTAACAGAATCTCATTTACCCTCATGTGTGATTCCAAAGCAATATCAATGCTTGCAATGCAGGTTTTGTACCTTTGAGGTGTCTATTGTATAGATGGGAAAATAATGATTTAGAATGGTGAAAGAAAATTCTGAAATGCCTCGAGGATTTTACTTCAAGATTGCCATTCTAACTTTTTAAAATAGAACTATTGTTTTTGAGGGAAAAATAAGCTACAATAAAATCCTGAGCAGACTTTTGTGGGAAGCAAGCCACTGGCTGTGTTCAGTCATCTGTCTTTGGTGTACCCAACAGGGTATTGCTGGAATATTTCCAGGTTCTGGGAGTGCTGTGATGTTGCTCTACATGAAAAAGGCACAGATCACTTAATCTGCTTTTCCTCAGAGTGCATTGGGCTGGCCAGGCTTGCAGAATTGGTGTCCAGTCCCTGTGTTCAGAGGGATGAGGTGAAACTGCTCTCAGAATCTGTGAGGTTTTGGGAGGGTGGTTGTGTGTGGGTTTTATTGGGTTTATTTTGCCTGTCCTCACAGGCTCACCCAGAATGGGCTCTGTGTCATCAGCCCATTGCCCCAGAGGGGCCTTAAGTGACATTTTGGATGGGGACTGGTGGCAGCCTAGTGGCACTGGCTTAAAGCCTGACCTAATGTGGTTTTAGGCCCAGGGACTCAGTATTGGAGTCCAGGTGTGGCAGGCACTGGGTTAAAGCCTGACCTAAGGTGGTTTTAGGCCCAGGGGCTCAGTATTAGAGTCCAGGTTTAGCAGGGACAGTTAAAGCCTGGCCTAAGGTGGTTTTACGCCCAGGGGCTCAGTATTGGAGTCCAGGTATAGCAGGGACAGCTTAAAGCCTGACCTAATGTAGTTTTAGGCCCAGGGGCTCAGTATTTGAGTCCAGGTGTAGCAGGGACAGTTAAAGCCTGACCTAAGGTGGTTTTAGGCCCAGGGGCTCAGTATTGGAGTCCAGGTGTAGCAGGGACAGGTTAAAGCCTGGCCTAAGGTGGTTTTAGGCCCAGGGGCTCAGTATTGGAGTCCAGGTATAGCAGGGACAGGTTAAAGCCTCACCTAAGGTGGTTTTAAGCACAGGGGCTCAGTATTTGAGTCCAGATATAGCAGGGACAGGTTAAAGCCTGGCCTAAGGTGGTTTTAGGCCCAGGGGCTCAGTATTTGAGCCCTGGGACTGCTGACAAGGGAGGAGTTGCTGGTGCTGGCTGTCATGAGGTGCTGTACCTGTGCAGGGCTCAGGTCTGACCCTGCCCCAGGGTCACCTCCAGCCAGGCTTTGCTCTTCTGGAGCTCATTCCCACCCTGGGATGGAGCTCAGGAGAGGGAAAATGCCTGAGCTCCTTCCCTGCACATAAAACTCTCATGGTTGTGCATCCACATGGTGATGCAGCCACTGGGCTGTCCTTATCACACGGTGCTAATTGGCTAAATTGCTCCAGAATGCCTGCTCCAGAGGGAGGGAGGCTGCTGAGGGACACAGTCTGGGGATTGCTTGCACCTCCCTGGTGCTGTGTGTTGGTTTTCATCCTGTGTCTGCATCCTTCTGGGAAGTGCCAGCTTCTGAGCCACACACAGCCTTATCCTTGAGCTAAAATGTGATGTTATTTCCACAATACCTGCTGTACTCATCCCCAGGAAAGGCAGTTTGCACCCCAGACCTTCATGTTGGCTTTCACATCAGCTTCATGGCACATCGTGTGAGTGGCTTCATGCCCTGAAATTGGTTCTGCTCCTGATGCTGGCTGCTTAAAAGATCATTTCATGGCATTTTCTGCATCACTTATCCCTGTGGTCCATCCCCAGCAGATGGGCATCCCCTTGCTGAAATGCCATAAAGGTCTGAGGGGGAGCTTTTCAAAAGTCTGGAAGGATGATTTGTGCTGGTGGCCTGGACTGCCACTGTCCCATCCACCTTTGTCTGCTTCCCAATGTTGAACTGGCAGGCAGCATCAGCTGACAAGTGAGCATTGTACAAGTGGCAAAAGCTGAACTGTGTGCTCAAAAATCTCAATTTCATGTAAGATCAGCATGAAATTTGCTGTTGCTGCCTCTAAGGCTGAGTGCACCATGGATTTCAGGCAGTAAGTGATCATCAGAGATTAATTTGGAAATCTTTTTGAGATGTGACTGAATAAGTTACTGCCAAAGGCATCTCTGTTATTTCATGGCACTTCTGATCTCTGCTTAATTAGAGCTTCTGAGCTGTTGTGGGGTGTGAGCAGACAACTCTCACCATGCAGGTTTTTGTCCCTGACATCTGTGTTCCACTTAGTGCTGTTGTCCCTGTAAAAGAAGGAAAATTGGTGTGAGAACAGAGCTGGGTTTGAGTTTGTCCAGTTTCTGCTGCCTGATGAGTGCTTGCCCCTTAGGTTTGTAATAAGTCCCATTCCTTACAGCACAAGAAATAAATAGTGTATTGAGCATTAATCTGGAATTGCAGCTGAGACATTAATTGCCTTGAGGGCTGTTGGATGCCTCTTTTAAGTACATTAAATATTGTCCTGTTTTGGCACCTTTCCTTTGTGTGCACACAGCCACTGTAGCTGCAAGGATGGTGTAAAATCACATTTTTGAGATGTGCTTGATGCTCTTTCATTCCTGTAGCTCACACAGGCAGAGCTTTCTTTTAGACTTGCAGTGGAAAGTATCTGTCATGCTAAAGTTAATCTCTTAATAACAGGATTATTAAAATACCCTGTTTGATTGAAGACATTCTGATTTCAGATCAGTGTTGGTAAAAATAAGCCTTGGGCATGGAGTTGCCTCAGGATCAAGAAATAAGAGCCCAGAGTTAGTTGGTTTGTGAGAAGCTGACTTGGGGATGGTTTATTCCTGTGAAAATTGCTTTTTCTATCCCGTGGACACAATTAAAGCTGCATTATTGCAATGAGCAGCCTCGCTGGCACACGGGTGGAAGAGAGATTCTAAGGACAGGTTATAAAGACACAGGTGATGCTGCAGTGAACCCCCAAGAATGAATGATGCAGTGAGGGTGAAATCAGATTGTCTGGGTGCTGGGATGAGAAGAGTCAGGCTTGCTTTTATCCCTCAGGGCTGCATTCTGCAAGGGGAGGCTGTGCTGTCATTGGGAGATCATTGCAGCAGCACCAAAGAGAATGCAAGCTCTCTCCAGTTTATTTTGGCCCACTTAGTCCAGCATTTGATGTATCTGATACATTGTTTACACTGTGAAGTTTAAATATTTTATCTGTTACATTTAAATGAAAATAAACAGCCTAAAAGGAGGGAGAAGGCGTGCTAAGTAAATACTTGGGGGAAAATATTCCTCTGTTCTTACAGCTCTGCAATAATGAGGGAAAAAAATAATGCTTGTAATGCATTCTTGTGATGTTTCTTTTATTCTTGTTAGCTGCTCTGAAGAGCAAGGGAACACAGTGCCTAATTCTGGAATTGTACAGCCCATGGGTTAGGGGAAAGGAGGTCTCATGGAGAACCTGCATCTTTTTTTTCAGGATTCTAAATTACAAAGCAGAGCCATCCCACCCTGGTGTTAATGTGACATATCAGCAAAAAATTAAGTGTTCAAAACCACCCAGGATTGTCTTATTGAGAATTCTCATTTAAAGTGTTCATGCATTAACCCTTAGCTTTTATCATTTTCCACATGAATTGTGAACACACAAAACCAGGCACTCAAAAGGCAAAATGAAGTCTGGATGGTGAGGTTATGTGGATGCACAACTGCAGCTTAGCATTTTGAGATAAAATGCTCCTATTTTTGGAGTCACTTGGCTTTCCCAGAAGCAGAAGTTATTTAGTAAGCTATGAAGCCATCAGATTTACCAGACTGTCCAAATCCAACTCCATTTTGAAATGTGCTGTTTGTCCAGCTAGAAAGGCTTCAGGCTCTGCTGGGAATTCTGGCACTGGGCAGGCATGGGCTGAGCTCTGCCATGGCCAAAACCCTTTGGGCTTTTATTTGCCTGCTTATGGCCCATGGAAGCCTGCTGGGTTCCTTGCTGCCAGGTTCTGACTGCTGGGGTATTTCATACCAAGCTTCTGGAGAGCAGTTTGCCTTTTCCACAGCAGGTTTCACAAAAATGTCAGTAATATCTGTGGTTCTGAGCAGCACTGCTGTCTCTAGAATGGCCTGCACGCTTTTCTGAGGAAAATGTGGGATCATCTTCAGAAGCCATGTGCTCCTCAAGGTTGGAAATGAATGGCTGATTGCAGTGATGGGTTTTTGCCACCAAAACTTCTGAATACCTGCAGGGGTTTGTGTGTGTGAAAATCCTTGGAGCCAAACCCCTCTAAGTCACTCCAAATCCTCTCCTCTGGAATTTCATCTTTTCTTTTTGCTTTTCTTTTTTTTAAAATCTCAACATCAGCCATAGCAGAGAATGAAGTGTGTGTGTGTTTTCAAATTATTGGGTGGATCATTTCCTCAATGGCTGTTAATGAGCAGAGTGTACTCCATGTGTGAGTTTCAGGCTGTGTTGGGTGTGTAGGGATGGTTCTGCTCACATCAGTGACTCCTGGCACATCTGGGCCTTCAGTTCCAAGATTTCCATGCCCAGGTCTCATTTCCAAACCCTCCAGCAATATCACTCAAATTCAAGACTTTTGTTCACTTCAAGCTGTAGAAATCATTCTCCTGAAGTGCTCAGGGAAAAGGCAAGTTCACCCTGGCTCTGAGCTTGGGAGGAGTGAAGGCTGTGTGCCTGCCACCTGGGCAGATGAGCACCTGGAATAAACTAGAATTAACCTTTCCAGTACCAAGTTTCCAACTGCTGCTGAGGGATTGCTGCTGCCACAGACCCTCTGTGGTGTCTGCTCAGTCTTGGAGTTACCCAGAAGCCTGAAGCTGGTTTTTGTTGGGCCTGAGCTAATCAGCATCTCAGACACCAGGTATTCCCCCAGGCTGAGCACAGCATGGAGCAGGTTCTTCCCCTCCTGGAAATGCAGGGGAACTCTGTGCAGCCATCCCCTCAGCACTTCCAGGAGGGAGGATCAGAGACCCTTTTGCACTTGCAGGATCACTGGGAGGATCAGAGACCCTTTTGTGCTCCTTGCTCCTAAAGCTTAGCAGAGAAATTCTGTATGAATTCACCAAGACCCCGAATGAGCCACCCCAGAATTCTCTGGCTGATGGATTACACAGGGATGGGACTTGGAATTCATCTGACTTTTGCACAACTTCATGCAAATATAGAAGGTTTTGGATATAACATTTATTTCTTTTTATCCAACACTTGTAAAATACTTATCTATAGTTTCTTCATTCCTTTTGCCTGCTTGCTGACTGATTCCAGGGATGCTGCAACACTAGAGCAGGATTGTTTTTCCTGCTGGACTCTTCCCACCTGCACTTTATGGCTTAAAAAATAATAATTAAAATGCCTGAACATGTGTTTAATATTCTCTAGGAACAGCTGGTAGCTTAACACAAGAGTTTCCATCTTTTGGAGGGATGTAGGACCTGACTTTACATTGCAGGCAGTGCTTGAGCACAGGAAATCCAGGCTGGGAAATGATATGGGGTGAATAAAAGATAAATGCTGCTGCATCCACCTGATGCTGTTTGCCAGGCTGGGTTGGAGAGGGGGAGAAAGTCAAGACAAGATCAGAAATGGGCTGCAGTGAGTAAAGGACAGCAGAGTGAGTAAATGATGTCTGTGATATCAGTGCACATCTTGAACTTGTTTATTTATAGCTTGCATGTGTCATGTATTTGGAAATAGAAGAGCTATTTGGTCACAGCCCTGCAGTAGCACATGCTTGGCAAGGTGCAGTAAGTTAATACTTCTATTTTGAAAGATTTTGTTGGTATTTATTACTCCTGGAGGTTTATAACAGTTTATTAATTTGATTCTTTTAAGGTGAGTGTGTTTCCCCCAAGACTGACAGCCCCACACTGTTTCTAGATACCCAGACACCAAGCCATCATTCTTCATTTTCTGGCCTAACCTTGAGATGTGTTTCAGCTTTGCCAAAAGGATAAATTCTGGACTGGGTCCAAGGTCTGCAGATTTGACCATATCTGGATGTCCCCCTGGCTGTGTTTGCTGCCCTTTGGCTTTCACCTTTCCCAGCTCCCTGGCAGGGCTGGGTGGCAGCCCTGGTGCATTCCCAGCCAGGGCTCACATGGGAACTTTTCCTTCCCAGGCTTTGCCCCCTTTCCTTGGAGGGCAGAGAGGGTGGCTCAGTGGCTGAGCAGCTGCTCAGCAGTTCCTGGGGCTCCCCAAATTCCCAGTGCAGCCAGGACTGGAGCAGGCTGTTGCTGCTTTGATGGATGGCCCCATCAGCTGCCTGGGAGCACATCCCTGCCACAGCCTGCTCAACCATGCAGCAGGAAACGTGTCCCTGTCCCCTCTGTGCTGCCCTGCTGGCAGCAGGCAGAGCACATGCAGAGTGTGGGGAGCAGGAGCAGATTTGGGAGATTTAGGGGCAGATTGAGGCCCAGGCACACCCAGGCTGGGGCTGTGCTGGAGGTGGGAGCTGGCAGTGCCTTGAGGAACCAGCTGCTTCCTTGAGATTGCAGCAGGGATCTCAGCTCTGCTCTGTGCCCCTGCACATTTCCTGCCCTCAGGTTTGGGCCCCTGCACTGCCCCATCTGTTCATCACTCTCACCCCAGATCCTGGATTTTTGTTTGTTTGTTGAAAAGTTGCCCCAGTGCTGTCAGGGGAGAGCTCACACGTTTCATTGCCTTTCCTGGAGCTGCTCAGTTGTTTCCTGGTATGGATAATCAGACAACAGGGACTCTTCCAGGCTTGTAGGAGCCTCCCATTTCTCCAGTTTGTTTCCTGTGTGTTTGTGCTTGTGGTGTTGGCAATCTCTGTTCTTTCCCTGGGCTGTTAATGGTGCTATTGGCAGGACTGGGTGCCAGGGTGTAACTCCTTGCCATGCCTGTAAACCTGCATGACACTGGTATTTTGACTCCAGGGAGGCTGGGTTTCCCCATAAATAATGAAGGGGGAATCTCAGAGGTGCCCCTGGAGCATCCTGATACCCTGATACCCAGGTACCCTGAGCTGGTACCAGTGTGCAGGGAGAGGGGGAATAGGGGCAGCAGAGGATGTGCCTCAGCTGGGGCTGGCAGCAGGACAGGCCAGGTCTGATGGACAGTTGGGCAATATTGCTCATAATTGTGGTTGTGACTGTGTGAGGAACCTGGCACCAGCTCCTCTGCAGGAAAACCTCTTGTGGAGCACAGGGACCTTCCAGGGATGCGAGGGGGCTTTGCCTCCTCCCTGGCTGCTTCACAGCTCAGCCCCTTCCCTGCCAGCTGGGAGCTCCATCCCCTTCACCCACAGAGCCAGTCCACTCGTTCAGGGTGCCTGAGGCTGCAGTTGCTGTCTGTGCTGTGGTTTCACAGGGCTTGGCAGGGGTGCTGCAGAAATGAGTGGGGACAGGACCCTTGGGATCCCATCAGCCTTGCCCTGGTGGCTTTTGGGGCTGTTTGCTTCCACACTGATTGGGAGCTGTGCTGGGATTAGCAGGCAGAGCATGCTGTGGGTGTGAGCAGCTCCACCTTCATCTTGTGGCATCACTTTCACCTGTGTTAAATATCATCACCAGCTTCTCTAAAATACTTTGTGTTAGAGCACACCATGAAGCAACAGTGGTGTGAAGTGATTTCCAAGGTTATTACAAGTGTAAACCTGAGAAAACTATTTTAATGTCAAACACACATACAGAATTAATAAATTATTCATATATAAGCGTCTTGAAAATAATACAAATACAGACAAGTCTGCCTGCTGATAAGCCAGGACCAATGAATTCATGAAAGAACTGTCCAGCCTGTCAGTTCAAGTACATTCAGCAATTTCTTGTCCCAGAGGAGTTTTTTGTGAAAGCAATTCCCTGACAGAACTGACCAGCATTTGTCTTTCTGTGCACAGTAGGAGCAAGCAAAGGAGTAAAGTTATTTTCCTTGGTACCAGTTTGCAACATAACCAGGTGAAAAAGTTTTATTTCTAGGCTTTTAAGCAAAATATTTCTCCATTTTAAGTTTTAAATAAACACTTAAATCTTTAATAGTCTTATTGTTTGGGGTTATTTGATTAAAAGGGAAGTTTGGGTCCACATTTTACTCAAATACACGTGGCTTCAATCAGTGACTGTTTTCTGATATTCATGTCAGATTCAAAAGCAATAAAAGACAATAAAGCAGATTATTGTACAGGATCAGGTGGAGAAGATTTCCCCATTCACCATTCCAGACACACATTCTCACAATTCTCCTGGTAGATGTTTTACAGCTGTGTAAATACTCAGTTTATGTGCTGCTGCTTATCTTGCTTGCTCCATTTTTAAAACCATAACACTGATCCTAATTCTGTGTATAATGCCTTCCTCCCAACTCAAACAGCTCCTTCCCTTGGGCTCACGTTTCTAATTGCAGCTTTAGATCAGCTCTCCTCACTGTAACATTTCTTTCCTTTTGATCTTGATGCCTGCATCAGACACGTTGTAATTAAATCTGCATCTGCCACATCCCAAGCATTCAGCCTGGAGTTCTGCTCTAAAGCTGAATTTGCTCTCTGCTCTCAGCTCAGGAGCCAGGAAGGTTCTAAAGAAAAGCTTGGGAGCCACTGATGTTGTTTATGGTGCCATTTGAGATGTTACAATAATTTTGGGCTGGCTGAGGTTTCAGTTTTGCTGCTTTAGGAGCGATGAGCTTGTGTCAGACTCCAAGGGCAGTTAAATAATTTTAATTAATTTGTGAATCTTAGCCACAGCTTGGTTGTGGCTGTTATGGGAAGATGTGGAGGGGATGCAGAGCTGTGGGATGTGCCCAGCTCTGCTCTGTTGGTTGCTGGCTGTGGGAGCTCTGTGCAGGCCCTGGTGGCTCTGGCTGTGCTCTGCTGGAGCTGTGTCCTGGCTCCTTGTCCAGGAGGGCAGGGAGCAAAGGGATCATTCCTGTTTATTGCCTGATAAGGCACCTGGCTGGCTGTTGACAGCTGGGGATTCACAGGTGCATGTTGTGCAATAAGGAACCATAAAAATGCATTTATATGCCCTGCATGCCTGAAGTCCCTTCTGGGAGGAGATATTTCCTTTATAGCCCTGCTGAGAGACCTCCCCACCTTTAGTGCACAGGGCTGAGGTTTAAAGCTCTCTGGGGGAGATAAGCAATGCTTCTGGAGAGTTAGAGATTACTGAGACCTCATTCTGGGTTCTTCACCTCATCCTTCCCCTGCCAGCAGGAGCTGTAAAATGCAGTGTCCAGTCTTGAGGCAGTAGATGTCAAAGCATCCTTGGAGCCTCACCTGCCTTGTCTTGTGCTCTGAGGTGTTTGACCAAGATTTGGACATTCTAGTTTGGCTTTCCTGGGCTGGTTTGACTTTTCCTGCTGATTTGACTTTTCCTGCTGGTTGGACTTTCCTTGCTGGCTGAGGTGTCAGAGCTCATTTAGAGTGGGACTATGCTTTGGATGGTACAAATGGAGCATGGTCTGTGCTGGTGAGCTTGTTAAAGCAAAACCAAAAGGTCCTCCAGACCCCCCTTCCCACCCCCTCAAATGCCACCCACCAAATTCCAAAAAAAGGCTGAGTGTTCTTCTAGTCCTGTGGTGTAACTCACTGAAACACCACAGCAAAAATCCTCTTTCTTCTCAAACTGGATGACTTTTCCAGGGAGCTCACTGTAATTTAGTGTTTTCTTCACATTAACAAGTGGAGTACTGTAATGTGAGAAAGTGAAATTTCATTTAATCAGGTTAATAGTGTTAAAACTGTAGCCTTCCTAAAGGGTTAGTGAGTGGAAGAGCACATGGGAAAACTAATATAAGTTAATTTTTTAAAGCAGCTTGTTGCACTGCATAAAACCTCTCTGTGGATGCTTTTCTTCACCATTAAAGTGGCCTAATTCAATTGAGTTCACTTCCAAACTTAAGGAAAGAAATCATATTAAAGCCACTTGTCTGAGAGCTTCCCTCAGCTTCAGTGACAATTGCATTTCAGAGAAATGTGGCAGTCAGGCCCTCTGTATAACCATGCAGTGTGACAAAAATGCAAATGTGTCATTAATTCCTACCCTGTAGATATGCTTGCTGTATCCTAATATGGTTTAATACTGAGTTAATGAACCTCTAAAGAAATGTTTTTCAAGTAGGACGTTATAATTTGTTTCATCATTATGCATATTGACTGAAATAAAAATACAGGCAAAGCACTCCAAGTGCTCTTTACATTTGTTACAGGTGGGACAGGGTACCTGTTACTGGTTAGAACATAAAAATTGGGATTGGTTGCACTAAAGTAGCTGTCACCTCTTTCTGTGATTGATTTATAGGTTTTAAAAAAGATAATAAATGTGTTAGAGGAGATGAGAGGCTCCTTGTAGATATCACAGAATAAATGCACTGATAAATGTGTTTTATTGTGTGTTTATGTCATAATCACCTAATTATGAGATCCAAAGTGCTTTCTAAGTACTGGTACTGTTGTCCCAGAAATGTTTAGCAGAGGACAAGCACAGGTTTGTTTCAGCAGTCATATCCAGCTGTTCAATTTGTGTCTTTATTGTTTTTCAGCAGTCATATCCAGGTGTTCAGCTTGTTCCTTTTAGTGTTTTTCCTGAAGTCTGGAGCTTAGCAAAGGCTTGCATTGACCTTGCTGGTATTTTTGAAGCAGATCTCAACCCTGAAGAAAACCCTTTATGTTCTGGTAGGTCCCTTTCAGCAGACCCCAGAAAGCAGCAGAGGTGACAGGACAGGGGTGTCCCCTGTGAGGAGTGCAGGGTCAGGGGTTCCCCAGAGCAGGGAGCTCTGCAGCCCAGCCTGGTGAGCTCTGCTGCACTTCAGCCACATCTGGACTGGCCCAGCTGCTCACATCTCTGAATAATTGCCTGGTGCTCAGCTGGAGATGGCTCAGCTCACACAGGAAGGGTTGTTCTCCCTGGTTCAGAGGCTCTGCACTTGCTGAGACCCCAGCCAGGGAATGAGAGCCCTGGGTCTCAGGCTGAGCTGCTCCAGGGCATCCCCAGGCAGCTTTTCCTGGCTGCAGCCCAGGGATGGCTGGGATGGAGCAGGCACAGCAGGCAGGATGGTGTTGGTGGGGCTGGGGACAGCCCTGGGTGGGTCAGTGGGGCACACACAGGGCTCCTGTCAGAGGCACACAATGCCCTGCTTCAGCTGGAGCCCTCACACATTTTAGTTGGCTGAGTATTTTATTTAGAGCCCATGTGGGAGGGGAAAGTGCCAGAGTTTGCTGTCCCCTGCTGCAGAGGGAAGGGGCAGCAATTCCTCAGAGCTGCTCCTTGTCTGTGTGGGTGATGCAGATAAACCCCCTCTGGTTTTGAGGAAATTTAAATTATTTGATTCTGCTTTGTTTCTTGTGTCCCAGGCAGAATGACAAGGGGGTGGGAGGCTGTTGGTTCTGCTGGGAAAGCATAAGCAATTTTTCATAGGGTTTCAGTGCTGTCTGGCTGAAGTTTCTGCTGGAAATTCAATATTCTCTAAGCAGGTCTAGTGCTGCAAAGGAGTGAAAATGCTATTCAAGGTAGGAATGTTGGTATTGGGCAATACCAGCACCAATCCCTCACCTCACACCAACCTTTGGAGTTAGTTCTGAGTTTTCTGCTGTGCTTATCTACTGCATTTAGCTCACCAGAGCAATCCTGTGCTCTGCTTTCTAAAACTGGGCTTCAGTGACGCCCCTTGGAGTTCCTGTGTGTGCTGCACAATTAGCTCAGCCAAAATGCAAGGCCAGACTTGGGCTGGGAGTGTTTTCTTTTCAAGAAAGGCCTGCTAAGATCTATTTCCTTTTATCAAGTCACAAACCACTATCTGTCTATTCATTAGGAAATGAGCAGCAGGGGTGGAGGCTGGAGCCTTGGCTGTGTGACAGAACATCCCTGGAGCACCTGCCAAGGGACAGAGCTGCCCCAGGGCTCTGGGTGAGGCTCTGGAGAGCCCTGGCTTTTCCAGGGGCTGGAAGGAGACAAATCCCTGCCCAGGAATCCTGTGAGCTGCATTTCAGGAGCTCTTCAGTGCCTCCCCATGTCTGCCCCACAAAGTGGCATTTTCTCCTCTCTCTGTGGCAGTGCCATCTGCTCTAACCCAGTCTGCCTAATAGAAATAGGCAGGATTCTTTATTTTATGTGCTTAGAATTTGCACTTTCCAGTGGCTGAGTAATTTCTGTAGCTTAGGGCAGGGATTTGTCTCCTTCCAGCCCCTGGAAAAGCCTGTGTCAGGAATTTCAGGAGCTCTTCAGTGCCTCCCCATGTCTGCCCCATAAAGTGGCATTTTCTCCTCTGTCTGTGGCAGTGCCATCTGCTCTAACCCAGTCTGCCTAATAGAAATAGGCAGGATTCTTTATTTTATGTGCTTAGAATTTGCACTTCCTAGTGGCTGAGTAATTTCTGTGGCTTAGGGCAGGGATTTGTCTCCTTCCAGCCCCTGGAAAAGCCTGTGTCAGGAATTTCAGGAGCCCTTCAGTGCATCCCCATGTCTGCCCCACAAAGTGGCATTTTCTCCTCTCTCTGTGGCAGTGCCATCTGCTCTAACCCAGTTTGCCTAATAGAAATAGGCAGGATTCTTTATTTTATGTGCTTAGAATTTCCACTTTCTAGTGGCTGAGTAATTTCTGTGGCTTAGGCATAGCCATGTCCAGAGTTTTGTCTCTAAGGGTTTTTGCATGATAACTTCCCAGATTCTGGCAATTCCTGTGCCCAGTGTGGAGACCCCATGGGATACAGGGCAGGGTGCTGAGTTCTGCTTGGATGGGAGTCTCAAAGTGATGATTTCAATATTGCAGCATCTTAAAAAATATTCATTTGGACCATTTAGCTTCAAAGTTGAATAGAACACGTGTGAGTGCAAAGCACTTAAGCAGTAGCTTTGCTTTGAGAGGGTGATTAATGCAAGATTTGTAGAAGGAAAATGATTTCTTCCAGTGGCTTGACTGTGATAACTGAGAAGAATAGATGTCCTAATTTAATATTTATGTAGGTGTCTCAAGTAATAGGCATCCTACATCCTAATTATGTAAGAAAGAAAAGTGTTGGTGCTGACATGAGCTCATATATACTTGTAGGATAAGGAGCACAGATAGATGATCTGGTCCTGATTTGGCCATCTTTCATTAAAACATCTTGAAATGAATTAAAGCTGGTTTGTGATGCATTAAATTGCAGTTGTTCCATGTTTGGTTAAATAAGAACTGGGGGTTGTTCTCAGCATTTCTCAGATGGTGCAGTCTGGGAGCTTTCTTCACCTCTCCAAGATGTAATCAGAGAAAACACTTATTCATCAGGGATTTGTACCTGAACACAGCTTAATTTTGGAACTCTGATACCTTTGGAATTTTGCTTTGTATTGGATTTATTTCTTCTAATTTGCTTCATTATGCAATATTTTTTTGGTAGCCAGAAAAGAACTCCATCCTGTTTTTAGGGATGAACCAGAAAATATTTAGTTTTTTTCTATTGCTTGGTTTTGTCCATGAAGTTTGACATCTTTCCATTTGTGGGGAAACTTGAGAGAGAGAGGAATGTACCAACTTCAGTGTTCTCTAGCAAATTGGAAGGAGTGAAATCTCTAGAATTCAAATTCTAGGTGTAACTAGTCCTGAATTCTTAAGTCCTTTTGAAGCAAAAATCTTTTTAATTTCATCCATTGTAACCATTTGTTGTACCAAGAAATTTTCCAAGGCACACAGTGCTGTTTTCTATGGAGTGCAAGCTGTTTAAATATCCTTTTGTGCCTTTGAAACCTCCTCTAAAGTTTTTATGAAGCATAAAACAGAGGGAATGCAATTAATTAGTGCAGTCTCTTATCATTCAGTAGCAAAGAGGAACTGTTAAATGCTTTTAGAGCACTACACTAGAATAGAAAATTATTGTTATTCTTTAATACCAAGCTGACAAATCAGAGCATGCAAGGACTAATTATGAAGGATGGAAAACAAACACAATTTACAAAGGCTTTGTTTGTGGCACAAGTTTGCCTGTCAAAGCAGACAGGAGAAAGCACCAGAATTATGTAGAATCTTTTGTGCTCTAAGTCACCATTTTTTTTTGGTTGGAAATTGATGCTTCTTTGTGATTTAGATAATTCCTCTAAATCTCAGGTGCTCTAAAAAATTGTCTCCATTTTAAGGAGTGCTTTGCAAATGAAAGCCTGCCCAGTGGTGCAGAGCAGCTGAAGGGTTTGCTGCTTTTAATGGAAACAGGCAGGAATTTCAATCTGTGCCTGAATTAGGGCTGCTGCCTTGACTCCTGTGCTTTTAGAGACTGTCCTGATTCAGAAATACTTTGGATTGTTGGGGTGTAGACAGAAGTTATAAATTAACATGTTCCTGGGTAGGGGATGGAGATGTACCTGTGTATTTATCTGGTTACAGGCTGAGGAGGAGTGAAAGATAATTTAATTTTGGAGGTCCAGGTCATTTTTACCTGTCAATTATTACATGGCCAAGCCATGTGACAGGGAATAGCTCTGAAGCATCTGTTCTGCTCGTGGCCACATCACAGTGGTAGAAGAACAAGCTGATTTCTCTGTGCTCTTCAGCAGTAACAGCAGCAGTTGCTGCCTGAGCCACGTCCATCTGTTGGGTTTGGAGGAGCTTTCAGGGAGGTAAGAGATGATCAAATGCTGCTCTGTGGCTCAGATTGGGATGCTGAGGAGCTCCTGAATGTGCTATCAATGTCCTCCTTCCATGAATGGTAACAGCACACCTGGGCTGCAAGGTTAATGCTTTGGGCTGGGTGAGAACAGAATGAAAGAGAATAAAAATAAACTGGGTAACGTGGATGCAGTAGGGGAAGAGCCAGGCTCTGTTCAAGGCAGTACCAACATTTCTCTGTTGGTTTTAGAGGAACTTTCAGGGAGGTAAGAGATGATCAAATGCTGCTCTGTGGCTCAGATTGGGATGCTGCCCCAGCCTCTGTCAGTGCTGAGGAGTTCCTGAATGTGCTATAAATGTCCATGAATGGTAACAGCACACCTGGGCTGCAAGGTTAATGCTTTGGGCTGGGTGAGAACAGGATGAAAGAGAATAAAAATAAACTGGGTAATGTGAATTCTATAGGGGAAGGGCCAGGCTCTGTTCAAGGCTGTACCAACATTTCCATGAGCTTTGCTGCTTTTTGTTCACAGCACTTCATGTGCACCTTGATATGACAAAACTTGGGGCTGGGACTGCATCTTAAATAATTTGTGACTAAGTGGATCTTTTCAGTTTAAAACCAGGGTGGAAATACATAATCAAGGTAATATTACATATGAAGGGCAATATTTTTTCCCAGTGAAAGGCAGCCTTGAACAACTGTTCTGATGTGGGGCTGTGGTTCAGATGCCCAGCTGAGCTCTGTGTCACAGTGGCTGGAAAAGAAATAACATTACAAGTGTTGTGCTCCAGATCATTTATTTTAAACAATTTTCCCTTTTGAACCAGCTACAATCCCAGTTTGGACATCAAATGGAATATCCAGTTACCTGTCCTGGCTAATTCCTGTGCAATTCAGTGTTTCTGGATGTGATGTTCTGCACTTTTGGAGAGCTTTGCTGTGAGGTGGCTCCTGCCTTTAAGTGGAGCTGGTAGCAGATGTTTTCTCCAAGTGTTTGAGATGGTAATTCTCCTGAACAGAGATGCTTAGTTCATCAAATAGCTTATATAAAACACTTCTGTTTTCACAGGAAACATGCACAGTTACTCTGCAAAACACGGAGCTGTTCCTTCCCTGGGCTGCCAAAGAGAAAATGTTTCCTTTTTCTGCAAGAAAATATTATTTTTTTTAATGAAAGCCTGACAACGTGCTGTTTCTCACCAAAATCTCCTGTGAGAAAAATTCCTGCTCATCAACTCTTTGCCTCACCCAGGGCAAGGACTCCTTGTGCTGCAGCTTCTCCTTGTGGGGACACCCTGATCAGAAATGGGGATGCTGGCCATGGGGATGCTCCCCTCTGGAAAACCAGGGCCAGGAAAAGAAATGCCTGAAATTATCATCTCCACCACCTGTGTGGGCAGGCTGGGAAGGGACTGAGCTTTTTTGGGGCTTTTTGTTTGCAGGGACATGTGGCTGTGGAATAAATGGTTATGGCTAAAATCCACAGCAAAGGATGTGGTTGGTTTAGGAAATGTTGTTTTTATTTTTGTTTCTTTTTATCATTAAGTAAGTGGCAGTTGTGTCACTTCTTTTCAGCTGGTGCCCATCAATAAGTCCATTTATTAGTAGACTCTTTGAAGCTGCAGAACTTCAGATATTGCTTCTGTCTGTTCATTTTCTTCTTCTTTTCAGCATACAGCAGAGCTTGTAGGTGTTTAATGGCTTTTTATAGTTTTTCTTTTTTAAATGTACTTAACATTTTTTTTAAAGAAGTGCAAGGGAGTCTAAGCAGTGAAATTGCCTGAGTGTTTGGAGCTTTTATTAACATGCTCCATCCCACAGATGAGAACATGTCTTCAAGTCCTTAAGTTCAAGTTTAATCTGGGCATGAGACCAAGGACTTGAAATTTCTGTCCAAATCTTGTATGTGATCCTATGTTAAACACATCCAGATGGAAGGTGATATTCTAATGCTGACAATCTGCTCCCCCTCCCTCTGCTGCCTTTCTAAGAAGTTGCTGACAAGTCTTTCTGACAGTCTTTTTTAAGTAAATGAGATCAAGTGTATTGAAGGTCTTTTATAGCAGCAACCTCTGAGAAAGATGAGATTTGCAGCAGCACTGCAGAATGTGGGTTTGCTGATATTCTTCTCTAAGTCCTGGGTGGCACAGCTCACTCCAGAGCTCCCAGAAATTAAGGCTTGTTCTGGTCTTTCCATTCTGTGCATCCCATGGAAATGGATACCACTTGTACAATTTAGTACAAGTTAGTAATTTATAAGAATTTAATAGGCAAATAATTTCTTGATAAATCTGTGCAGCTTTTCATCTGCTTTGTTGAAGAACAGGGGTTTTTTCTATATTGCTGTGATTTTTGGGTCATCCTTTGCATGGTGTTTTATGCAGGTTAGTTAATTGCAGGATGTGGAAATTAAAAATTTCTCCTTTATGACCAGGATGTGAAAGATACAGTGCATCTTTGACCAAGGATATTTTTTTGGTTTTGCCTCATGATGTGCTGCATTTCAGCTCTTGATTCCTTGTGTCTGTGAGGTTCATGTGTGTTGGCTTTGCTGCTAGCCCAGTCTGACACTCAGGTGTGTCAGAGGAGCTGCATTTCAATCATTTGGCATCACTGCTGGATCAATGGGTTCTTTCTGCCTGTAGGGTCAGTGTCCTCCCATCCCACCTGGATTCATCCCCCTGGGCAGTTCCAGGGCCTCATCCATCCTCTGCCCTCCTGCTCTGCAATGGGCAAACAGGGCTGAGGCTGGATGAGCCTTGCCTAGTTTTGTACCATCCTTTAGGATTCCCTGTGAGGTTTTTCAGAGCTGGTCTCTCCTGCCCTCACTGAAGCCATTTGCAATGCTGAATTTGTTGGTTTGCCTGGTTTGGGAGTTCTGCATCCAAGCCCTGCTTTTCCTCAGCAAGGCCCATGTGCTCTGATCAGCTGGGGAGCCATTGTGTGCCTCCTGCTCTTTCTTCCTCCTGAAGGAAATCCATGGGAACATTCACCTGTAACAGCACCAGAGAGCAGATCCTGCAGAGGAACATTCATTAAAGTGTGTGTCCTGATGGGTGACATTGTGCTCTTGTGTAGGAATAGAATTCCCAAGGAGTTTTACCAGTTGTTTTGCAGAAATATTTAGGGGGTGTTTAAATTGTTCATTTTAAAATGGCACTAGCATAGCTTGGAGTCTGACTTGAACTTTACACGTGGTGGTGCATGAAGGTCTGCAGGTGATGCTCACTGCTCCAGGTGGAGTTCTGGCTGTGTCCAGGGTTTCCATCCCCCTGGAGAAACAAACCCTGGTGCTGGGACAGGAGCTCAGAGGTTCTTTGGGAGATGCACTGAGCACCTTCAGCACCCAGGCATTCAGCAGGTGCCAAGCCATTGCTGTAACAGAAATATTGTTATAAATATTATTCCCTTTATAATCCAAGTGCAGGTATCTTCACACACAGACACAATTTTAACTTGGCAGTGTGTTTTGTGTCAATAAATATCCCTCACCCTGCTGGGGTGCCATTCTCAATCTGCTCACAGGACCCTGCAGGTGCAGTGTCAGCAGCAGGGCCAGTGCATCTCATGAGCTGCAGATCTCCAGATTTTATCTCACAGCCTGAGCACCCTCTGTCCCCTCACTGGCTCCTGCAAACCACGATGGCAGCCAGCAAGGAGTTAAAGGAAAAAAGGGTTTATTCATCCTGCCCTGCCTGTCCTGTTCAGCTAACAGCAACTTCTCACTTTATAACTGGTTTGTATTGACTGAATTTCAGCCTGGCCCTGTGGCTGCCTTGTAGAGCTCCCAGGCATGCCAGAACTCCAGAGTTTTGCTTCCATGGTGGAACCCAGGCAGCAGGTGATGCCCAGGGGTTTCTGTGGTCCCTAGGGACCATCCCACAGCTTCCAGAGGCAGAGCTGAGGCTGTTCAGCTCCTTGGGCAGGAGGCTGCACTGCACAGGGCCCTGAAAGCTCTTCAAACTAATTCACATTACTGTGATCATCTCTCTAATTGTCTTTCCTTTAACTGCCATTAGCGGGTTCTGCATGGTTCCATTTGTCTCCCGGGCAAGGATGAAGATAAATTCAGTGGAGCTGCAGCAGTGCAGCAGGAGCCACAAGCTGTGTGTGCATGTGGGGAGAGATGATGATTTATTGGCCTGTGTGGTGGCAGGAGAGGCTGTGCTGGGGATTGCCAGGAATAGAAATGCCTGCACAGATCATCCCCAGCAGGATTTTTATCTGTCCCTTTTATTCCCTGTGTACATCTGCACTGTCTCCTGCTGTGGAAGATGTGCTGCTCTGCCTGCGTGCAAACGTGGGGCTGGAATTCCTGTAAGCTTTTATTAGTTGGAAGGAAGTTCTGTTTTGTGGCTGAGAGGCTGGGCTGGAAATTAGGAGGCTTGGACTTGTCTTCCAGGCTAGATACAGACTTCCTGGGTAAACAAAGAAGGTTCATTTAATCTTGCTTTACTTCAGGTCTTGATCTCCAGTGTAGGGATTAATAGTACTTCCTTTGTCTTTTCCTGAATGTCCCCTCTGTTGATGCCTCTCTGAGATCCTTTTGAGGATGGAATTAAAACTGTTTTGTGGGTTTTTTTCCATTTATTCCAGAGTCTTAGGAAAGAATTGTCCTCCAGTTTTTGTGGAGAGGTAGAACCTTAAAGCAGGAGCAAGACAATGTGCAGCTGCTGCTGTTCTCTGAGCTGTGGCATGTTTTACTGATCAAACACAGAAATTGGGGTAAGCAGAGGCAAGAGAATTCCAGGTAGGATACCATGGCCAGCTAAAAAGTGCCTTGGAACAGATGCTTTGATCTGCAGCACATTTGAAGAGCCCTTCAGGAGGTTTTGAGGATGGAATATGGATAATGCAAGGCTGGTGTTGGGCATTAAGGGGTTGTTGACAGCTCTGATAGAGGAGAGTGAGAGGCTTCACCTGCTGCTGGTGAGAGCTGCTCTGCAAACACTGCCAGCTCCCAGTGTGCAGAGCAGACAGATGGGGTGCTTGGTGTGGACAGCAGTGTGGTACCAAGCCTGCACTTGTGGCTTCTGCAAAATGCAGAATTCACAGCCTTGGGGAGCTTTCTCAGCAAGGCATGAGCATGGCTGGGGTGTGCAGGGTGGTGCAAAGGGTAAGGATGGTTTTTGTTGTGTTCATCTTCTCACTGCTGGTTGGCAGTGGTGCTCCAGCAGGGCTGTGTGTCAGTGTTCCCAACCTTCATCCCAGTGCCCTTCTCTCCACGTGGGGCCAGGTGTGTGGAGCTCATGTTATGCAGCCTTTGTCAGAGTCACAGCCTGTGAAGGGACAGCCCTGCCCCAAAAAAGCCCTGCCTGCCCCAAACTGCTGCCCGTGGAGAGGGAGGTGAGGAGTTCTCCTCACCCTGGCCCTGCCTGCAGCCCGGGGATGGGGCAGCCTGCTGAGGGGATGCTGAGGAGCCATTGAACCACTGAGGAACCATTGAACCCTTGAGGAACCATTTTAACCCTTGAGAAGCCATTTAGCCACTGAGGAATCTTTTAACCCTTGAGGAGCCATTGAACCCTTGAGGAACCATTGAACCCTTGAGGAGCCATTGAACCACTGAGGAACCATTGAACCCTTGAGGAACCATTTTAACCCTTGAGAAGCCATTTAGCCGCTGAGGAACCACTGTAACCCTTGAGATGCCATTTACCACTGAGGAACCATTTAACCCTTGAGAAGCCATTGTAACCCTTGAGAAGCCATTGAACCACTGTGGAACCATTGAACCCTTGAGAAGCCATTGAACCCTTGAGAAGCCATTGTAACCCTTGAGGAACCATTTTAACCCTTGAGAAGCCATTAAAGCACTGAGGAACCATTTAACCCTTGAGGAAACATTTTAACCCTTGAGAAGCCATTGAACCACTGAGGAACCATTTAACCCTTGAGGAGCCATTGTAACCCTTGAGAAGCCATTGAACCACTGAGGAGCCATTTAACCACTGAGGAACCACTGTAACCCTTGAGGAACCATTTTAACCCTTGAGGAACCATTTTAACCCTTGAGAAGCCATTGTAACCCTTGAGGAACCATTTTAACCCCTGAGAAGCCATTTAACCACTGTGGAACCATTTTAATCCTTGAGGAACCATTTTAACCCTTGAGGAGCCATTGAACCCTTGAGAAGCCATTGAACCACTGAGGAACCATTGAACCACTGAGGAACCATTGAACCACTGAGTAACCATTGTAACCACTGAGGAACCATTGGAACCATTTAACCCTTGAGGAACCATGTTAACCCTTGAGAAGCCATTTTAACCCTTGAGAAGGCATTGTAACCCTTGAGGAACCATTGTAACCCTTGAGGAACCCCCGAGCTCCAGCCCCTGGCAGGGAGGGAGCAGCAGGGGCAGGCTGGGGTAGCAGGGGCTGCCTGTGAGCACAAAGCTCAGTGACTCATCTCCACCTCTCCCTTCTGATTTCCTCACTGTGTTCCCTGCTGCAGTTGGGCTTAAATTATCTGATCATCATTATTTCAGGATCTTTCCTCCCTCTGCAAACTTGCTGTCAGCTCTGCAAACACACCAACCACCCTGAGTCTCTAGAATCTTCTCCTGTTCACTGGAGAGGAAAAAGGTGAATTCCAAGTGTTTGCTTTGAATTCCTCCCTTAACACCACTCAGAGCATTATTTGTCTTTACACCTTGCATTATCTTAAATCCTCCTTAGAGAAATCTGCCCAGTGTTTAATTTCCCTTCCAGTTCTGAGTGTGAGCTGGAGCAGGGTACACTCAGGTGTAAATCAGTGGTAAGGGTAGAAAAAACCAAGGAATAACCAGAATCAACCTCTTACTGTCTGTCTGACCCACAGACTGTCCCAGCCTGAATTCCCCATGGAATATTCCTGCTCCCTTTCCATCTGGGGTGAAACTGGCTCTGTCTGGGATGGCACTGGTGGGCAGTGGTGCCAGGGGGGTTCAGTGATGCCCAGGGCAGGGCTGTGTGGCCCTGAGCACCCTGGCACAGCTGCCTGGTGCAAGGACAAAGCCACAAACACCCGAGTTTGTCCCAGCCTGGGACAATCCATCCCCCTGGCTCTGCACTCCTGCCTCCTCCTCTGGGCTCTGCCACAGGGCTGCCAGAACACTTGAGAAACACTTGAGAAACACTTTGTGCTGTGCTCAGCAGCCTGGGGAGAGGCTGTGTGCCCCCAGCACTGCCTGTCCTGCTGTGTCCTCTGTCACCTGTCACAAGCAATCAGGGCTGGAGGTGCTGCAGGCTGCACAGGGACAGGGGCTGGGTCATTTCCCTCCTGCCAGGGCACTCTCACTGTCATCTCCTGGATAAGGTCTCTCTCCAGAAAGAGGTGTCTCAAAGCTTTAGGAATTGCAATAGAACCTTATCCCCCTGCTCTTTTTTTTTCTTTAAATGCCTCCTTTTAATTCCTGTTTCCCATGCTGCTGAATTTCTGCCAAAGCATTTCTTATTGATTTTGTGAGGTGTTATTTCATTGCATATTTAAAAAATGAGATTCTTTTTTGGAGTGATGGATCTTGTGACTTACTTCAGACTAGAGCAATCACTGGATTTGCTGAAAGTTTTTTTTTTTCTTTTTTTCCTTCTCTATCCAGTGTTTCTTGACACCATGGCTACAAATCTTCAGGTCATAAAAGCAGCATGGTGGTATGGTGCTCTCCAAAACTTGGATAATGTGTGATAATTGGTGATTAAACAGGAAATCACTGAGGCAGACAGGGAGGCTTGGAGGTGCCAAATCAACATTTTCCACCTCCAGAACTTTACTTTCCACAACAGCCAGGCTTTGGGCATGCAGCAGTGTGATGGTGGGCTTGGCTGTGGGCAGGATTTGGGTGCTGCAGGAGATGGCACCACCCCATACAGCCAATTTCCATGGCCAGCAGGCTGTGCTCCTGGCTGTAGGTACTTGCAAGTGAAAGCTGTAGTGTTTTGGAACCTTTTGGGATAGTTCAGGGACAGGGAATTGAGGTTGTGGGCATGGCAGTCATCACTTGCATAGAATGAAGCTGAGAAATGTCACATTTGCTGCTAATGTGCCTGGAAGTTAATTTATTCACTGCCCTCTGGAACACCTGAGGCCTTCTCCCCTCAATGCAGGGCTTGGGCATTTAGAAAAAACCTCAGTGAAATTACTAATCTAGAATTGAATGGCCAGGGAGGAAAAAATATTCACAAAGGAGGACAAGTGTTTATCAAAATTTCTGATTTGTAGGAAATGTCAGAAATCTGCTGCTTCTATTAGAGCCATGTGTATTCAGCTCTGTTGAGCTGCTTGTATTGCATTTAATGTGTTTTTACTATTTCTTGTCCATTATTAAAGGTTATCTATTCTGCTGTAGGAAGTGAGCAACGTTTCTATAAATAAGATATTAACATTTTTATTGGCAGAACAGCTTTAAACTTTTTTTCCCCCTAGAAACCCAAATCTTAAACGTGCAGCTCAGTTTTTAAAGCCTGGGGACAAAAATCTGCAGTAAAAATGTAAAATTTCTTTAATGGCCCTGATCACAATTGATGGATAGCTTTTCCAACCTCTGTGGCATTCCAGGTGACACAGATGTGTTCAGTATTCTTCCTTGCAAAAAATCTCAATTTTGTTTTGCAAATAGAAACGAGAAGTTTGTTATTCTTAGCCATGTACTTTTGGTAACATGAGAAATACCTTCAATTTTTTCTGCTAGACTGAGAGTTGTGCTACAGGACACACTTTGTGATCAGTAAAGAGGTTTTAAGGAAATGATGCTTTTGGAATTTAACTAAGAAAATTCTCATAATTAATTTTCATATTGTTCTTGGGGATGTCCAAGCTCATCCAATTTACATCCCATACCCATCTCCTGTCCCATAGGAAGTAAGGACAGTGCTGGCCTTCTCCAGACCAGGCACCCAGATTTTTTCAGGAGCCTCCCAGCTGGGCAGCCCTTGGCCAAATAAGCAGCAGTTGTGTGTGAGAGCTGTGAATTGCAGAATCTGGGAAGCCTGGGCTGAAAAAGGCTGAACTCACTTTCCTTTGGCGTCAGGGGAGATCTGAATCAGCCCTACAGAGAGAGCAAAACAGGAAATCACCCATTCAGAAAGCCAGATCTGTTGAGTAATGATGGAGATTCAGCCCCTGGTCGTTCCACTGTGCACTGTACCAACAGCAGTGGTTAAAAGCCTCCTGAAGCAGTTTTTAGATAAAGATCTTATCAGAGAATGTTGGGAGAAGGTGTGAAGAATGTAGCTCGAGTGGCTGCATCACTCTTTTGTTTTGAGTTACAGTAAAAAAACTAATTTTTTTTTTTTTTTTGGCGTTGGGCTGCTATGATTTGTGAGAAAAGAGAAAAGGGGGGCACACCTCATTCACAGACAGGGAAATTTTGGCATGTACAAATACTCATTAAGTTCCACATAATGAATGAAAATGCCTTCATTTTCTCTCAAATCACAGTTCTTCTAACCACTGCAGACATGCTCTGGAGTTTTCCCCTTCCCACACTCTCTTTTGTGGATCAATTTCAACATTTTTGCTCAGGTCACCTCTGGGGCAGGTGCTGTACCTGCAGGATTTCTGGGTGTCTGTGCCAGCCCAGTGTTTGCTGCCCTCTGGAGAGCCCAGTACCAGCACACAGTGATGGCTGGGTTCCCTTTGGCTCCTGTTTGGCCATCCAGAGTGTTTCAAGCATGCTTTGGAACTTGAAGACAGTAAATATCTGCACTGGGTTGGCTCAGGTCAGATGTCTCAGGAAAAAGCTCTTGAGCATGAGGCCCTAGAGAGGCTGTGGCTGCCTCATCCCTGGAAGTGCCCAGGCTGGATGGGGCTGGGAGCCAGCTGGGACAGGGGAAGGTCCCCTCCAAGGCAGGGATTTGGAACAGGATCATCTTTCAGGTCCCTTCCAACCTAAACCATTCTTTGGTTATATACACAGCATCCAATTTGAAGATAGCCTTTCACATTTTTGGAAAATGTGAGTCCTTTAGGAATTCTCAGCAGCTCCCAAAAGCACAGGTAAAATAGTGGTGAAAAAGCACTGAGAGGTGTATGTGGCTGGTGTTGTGGCTGGTTTCTGGTCTTTTTGGCACGTGTGCTGATTAGCACTGGAGTGGTCAGAGGGCTGAGAGCCACCACCAGCCAGATGAGGCCAGACAGGCTGGATTGCTGCAGCTGTGTGGGTGAGTGGGAGCACATTTCTGATGGCTCTGGCAGCAAACCTCAGGACAGGTGGAAAGGCTGCTGCAGGTCAGGCTGGCCCCAGGGCTAAAATTCATCCTCAGATCTCAGTGCCCTGCTGGCCTCTGGTGGAGCAGACATGCACGGGGAGCTGGGGTTGGATGTGTCTGAATGTTAGACATGGATATGCCTGCCACATCTGTAAATGCTTCACTGCACAACATCTGGCAGAGCCCTTGCTGCCTCCTCAGCATCTGCTGCCTCTCATCTTCACTCCCCCTGTGCTGTGTTTGCCTCTCTCCATTCTGACAGTGTTCAGCTCGGGGTGGTCAGCAGTGAGGTCAGATGGAGAGGAGCAATGTTCCCTGCAGTCCTTGGGCAGATGTCACAGGAACCTGCAGCAGACCAAAGCAGATGTTTGCATCTGTGTGGGGCTGGAGAGGGAGGCTGTTGTGCTGCAGAGTTGTTTGTAGATCTGCTTCAGAGGATATTCAGTTTCCAAGCTTGGGAACAAGTGGTTTGTCTGTTGTTGTTCAAGTTAGAAAGGGCAGTAGGACAATCCACTGGCTGCCTTGTTTTCTTTAGCTGGGAGACAAAAAGTGTTTAGCTTGTACTGCATAGGAAGGTGTAAAATTACAGGCTGTGGAAAAGAAGCTGAAATGATTGTTGGAGAGATGAAGCTGAATCCTTTATTTCTCCAGCCTGCAGGTCACAGCGCTGCCCTTCGTGCTCTCTGTGTGGGCAAATGATAATGTGGTAGCTAATGATGGAGTAACAAATTCCTGTCCAGGCTTTCAAATACCCTCCTGCAGCATTAACGTGGGCTGCCCTGTGAAATGCAATCTGTGTCAGTAATCCTGTGGCAGCTGTTAGCTCAGCCCTGGGTTCAGAGCTCATCTGGTGCCTGCCCATGGCCCTTCCTGCTGCTCTGGCATTTCCCTGTTTCCATGGCACTGCTCTGCATGTGCAGGCAGTGCTGGAGCCTGTGCCTGCTGCATTTGCTGTCTTAATTGTTCTCATCTGGGGAACAGGTATCAGCTCAGCTGGCTCAATGAAGTTTGTCAGAAATGAGGTATGAATCAGTGACTGCAGCTACCCAGAAGCCTGATGCCAGGGGCTGGAGACTTGCTGCAGTATCTCTAAAATAAGAAAGCAGTTCTGTCTTATTTTGAGCTTTGTTTGCTCTTTCCTACAGTTGGGGGATTAAGCTGTAAGTTTAGGGTAACATCTTCAAGAATCTTGATCTCTTTAGAGTAAATTACAGTTTTAAAAGTGCATTTTTTTCTTGCCAGTGATTCAGAGTGTTGTCTCTGGTGCTTTGATGAGAACAGCTGCCGTGCTGGTGGGCACATGCTGCTGATAGGAAAGGATTACAACTTCCTAGAGAAATATTTACCATGGACACTTTGTGCCACATGTAAGCAGATGCCAGATCTTTCATGTAAAGAAGGACAACTGCCTGCCTACTTATGAGTCATGTTAACCTTTCCCAAACACCAGGGAGACTGGGACACCACTGGAGGCCTGAGGGATGTCTGTGCTGCTCAGGGGCTGGATATGAGCCAGAATAGAAATGGATGTTGGGCATGTGCCCATGGTGGTGCCCAGCCAGCTCACCAGGGTCACACAGGGGCTGTGGCTGTCATGGGCTTGGGAGCAGCCTCTGCACCCTGCACAGGGACAGCTTGGTCACTCAGGCCTGCCTGGCTGCTCCAGGAAACTCTGGAGAGCACAGGATTGCTGAGGGCAGAACTGGGATTGTGGCCAGAGGAATCTTGCTTGTCCTCCTGCACTTCCCAGCCTCATTTCCCTGTTTTGTTTGGGTTCCCTGAATAAATGAAGCAGAGCTCAGCAGCCTCTGTCACTGCACATCCCCTGGGTGAAGGGGACTTTCTTGGGGCACACAGACTTTCCAAATCCTCCTGAGCAGTCTCAGTGCCCCTTGGGTGGCACAGACAGCCAGGGCTCTGCTTCCACAGGATTTGTGGGGATTGGTCAGGAAGTCTCCAGCATCCACATAAGGGTTTGTAGGCACGCCCCAAAAAAGGACTTTTTAGAGAAGCCTGTAAATAGTGTTCTCTTCTCCAGTCAAAAGCACTAATTCTACATTAAAAATGTACTAACACGAGGAAAAAAAGGCTTTTCAAGTGCCTTGTTCTCCTTGTGAGATCACCCTATAGATATGGTCCACTTAATTGCAGTGCTTAATTGAGACAGCCACTTTTAGTGGGACATCTCCCAGGGAGCCATTGTAGCCTAATGATTACCAATGCCAATGGTTGCTTCCTAATCAGGTCAGTGCCATAAATCCCTCTTAACAAGAATACATTCAGTGAGTATCAAGTGATTAAACAGTGTTTAAACAGGTGTTAAGTAAGTGTGGGAGGCCATGTTTAAACACAGGGAAAACCAAAATAAAGTGGAAAGCAATTGGTGCGAGTCTCAAAAATAAGAAGTGCTATTTTTGTCCTTTCCATTAAGTGCAGGGCTTTCTCTGATCAGTCTCAAATCTCACTTGGAATTTTTCATCGTTTATAGTGGGATGATGAGTCCTGTGAATGAAAGCTGGCCATAGGCTTAGGGAATCAGCACTAACTCTCATTAGGAGAGAGGAGGGCTTCCCAAAGATCCTTAGCTACTCTAGGAATTTCTGTGTATGCCAGGATGGATTTTTGGGGTGGATGGGGAATGGTTTTAAGTGCTTGATACAGCATAGCTGTAAAATGGAGTGACAGAGATGCTGCTGGCACAGCTGAATCCTCTGTTGCTATTGATTTAACAGCCTTAGGACCATGTGGACTGCCAGAACACTGCTGGTGGCCCTGTGCTCTGCTGCTGTCCTGAATACAGATGGAGCTGTCCCCCTTTTGTCCCCTCCCTGGCCAGAGGAGCACCTCCTTTTCCCATGGCACAGCTTAGCCTGTGATGGGAAGCTTTGCTGTGTCAGGATTCTGCTGTGCAGGCCGTGCTCTCCTCCATTTTTGATGTGATTATGTGCCCCACAGTCCCTATTGATTTATAACAAAATCCACTTGTGGCATATTTGATGAGCACGCAGTGCTGAATTAAATCTGGGAGAGGAGCTTCATCAGCTCTCTCTGTAAAGATCCAGGGGTGGGCATTTTTTGCAGAAAGCTGCTGTTCAGTGTCTGACAGCAATCTTGTGGCATCAGAGGGAATCCTGTGGGGTGTGGGTCCATCCCCCTGGTGCCATGTGAGATCCATGCAGGAGCCTTGTGCCTCCAGAGCAGCTGCTCACAGCTGCCTGCTCCTCATCTCTGTTTTCTAAGAAGCAGGTCTCTGTTCTGAGCTCTTCCACGGCCCTGATTGCTCTGACGTTTTGTTTGCAGACTTCGAGGTTTTCACAGCTGTTTTCCTAGCAACCGTGTGCTGGTGAGAGGAGTAATTTCGTGTTTGTTCACTTGCAGTGCAGGGGAGTCTTTGCAGCCATTGCTGCAGGTTGGAAGGCAGCTGTTTTGTTGTTATTTTTGTTTTGACACGAGGTTAGATCCCGGTAGTGCAAGGAGGTACCAACTCTGTTCTCTTCCCATGTATTAATCAGCAGCTGCAGCTCTGTCTGGTCCTTTGGTCAAAGTTTATTTCACCTTTGAGTCTGGTGTTGTTTTCTGCTTGACCTTCAGCAATGTAGAAAATCAGATGTTTGTCTGTTACCCCAGAACAAGTTTTATGCATTGAATCACTCCCCTGCACTAGAATAACCTTTCTTAAATTCACACAAGTGTCACTTGAAACCTGATGTAAGGTTTGGCAAACTTCTTTTAATTACATTTTAGCTCCTATTGATGTTTATAAAAATAAACAGCTGAAACAACACCCATCCCTCCTCATGCCATGCACTCATTTAATGGATCATTAGGAGCTGGAAATACAGATAACCCTGTATTCTGTTACACAGCAAGCTCCACGTCCAAAGATATTTTGGAACTCACAGGAAGCAGGGCTGGCATTACAGCAGCTAATTGATTTTTGCAGTGCTCCTCCAGCTTTGCAGTACACAGCCACCAGATGCAAAGGGACAGGTTGTGATAAATCTTTAATTGGAGCCATATTTGGTATTGCAGAACTAAAACTTCCATAGAAATGGTAGAGTTGTTACTCACACGTATTTACAGCATCAAGGGATGCTCCCTAGCTGGGTGAATTTCCATTCTGGCACAAAACTGGAATCTCTGTTGTTTAAAGTGTTCGAGTGTATCACTGAGATATGCAGCTTCTTTTGATATTTTTTTTTCAGATTTTGCATTTGTTTTTCATTTGTAGGTGAAGTTCCAAACAAGCATAGAATTTAGTCCTTTTTTTCCTGGAAGAGCAGACAGACAAGCTCATAAATGACAAAGCAAAGTCTGGAATGCAAGAAACTACTATTATTATAATTTTCATCCTGTTAAAGAGAGTCTGAAACATAGTGAAGGTGTTTCAGTGGTCTGGTGATGGTCCTACCAGGGGTTTAGCAGGGACAGAACATTAATGTTTGTCTCAATTTTAGCCTGGGGATGGAAATGTAAGCCCAGCCTTCCTCTTCAGCAGGAGCTGAGGTGTGAGTGCTCCAGGAGAGCTGGTCTGGCACTGCCCCCAGCCCAGCTGCAGAAGGACAGCAGGGAAGGCCATCAGGGCTCCTCTTTGGGGTCCCAGCCTCCTTGCCAGACTTTCCAAAGCACTCTTTTACCCTGCATGGTGGAGCCCACCAGGGTGGCCATCCTTTGCTTTCCCCTTGCTTTGTGCCATCCTTTGCTTTGTGCCATCCCTTGCTTTCCCCTTGCTTTGTGCCATCCCTTGCTTTCCCCTTGCTTTGTGCCATCCCTTGCTTTCCCCTTGCTTTGTGCCATCCTTTGCTTTCCCCTTGCTTTGTGCCATCCCTTGCTTTCCCTTTGCTTTGTGCCATCCTTTGCCTTCCTCTTGCTTTGTGCCATCCTTTGCTTTGTGCCATCCCTTGCTTTCCCCTTGCTTTGTGCCATCCTTTGCTTTCCCCTTGCTTTGTGCCATCCTTTGCTTTCCCCTTGCTCTGTGCCATCCTTTGCTTTGTGCCATCCTTTGCTTTCCCCTTGCTTTGTGCCATCCTTTGCTTTCCCTTTGCTTTGTGCCATCCTTTGCTTTCCCCTTGCTCTGTGCCAGAGCCCACCTCACCCCAGGTCCCCCCAGAGCACAGGAGGAGCCCTGGCACTAATGAAGGCAATCCTGTGTTTGTCTGTTCTCACCTCACTCCCAGTGCTGAGGTTCCTCCTCTCCTGCTGCTGTGCCCAGACCTTCACCAAGTCATTCCCAGTCTGCTCCAGGGCACAGCAGCACCAAAATCTCCTTTTCCCTGTTCCCTCCTGCAGTGCTGGGTTGGACCTGGCACATCCATTGATTGTGTGTGATGGGAGAGGTGAGGAGGTGGGGAAGGAACACAAACCTCCCTGAACTCCACAGAACAGCCTCTTGCAATATGCAGAAAGGTCAGGGAGGTAGCAGAAGGGTTTTGCCAGCTGAGCACCAGAGGCTGTGCCCTTTGAGAAGGGAACAGGCAGGGGTGGGTGCAGCTCACCTGGGCTCCCTTCCAGAGGCACAGCACACCTGGAGAAGGAGAGGGCAATGCCAGTGACTGGGGTGTCAGACTGGGAGCAGAGCAGCTGTGGAGGAGCTGACTGGGAATGTTAATGGGGAATTTTAAAGTGGGTGTTGGACGTAGCTGAAAGAGGAGCTTGAGTCAGCAAACTCAGGAGAGATGCAGAGCAATGACAGAAATGTAAATTAGCATCAGATTCTTCTTAATAGGTGTTAGAGTAGCTCACTGCCACATGCCCAATTCTTTGTGAAATTTGGCCACTTCCTTTCTTGCTCAAATGGAAGCTAACTGAGCCCCCTTTGAAATTTTGGTCCCAGTGATGAGTTGAATACTTTTAAAGAAGTGGATGGGATTAAAATGCTGTAATTTATTCTGAGTCTGAATTCTTTCCTTGGCAGCAGCCATCCTTTGGGGCATGGCTGACTGGCTTTATTCCCTCCCAGCCTGCTGCTCCCCTGCCTTTCTGTATTAATGCTGTCTTGGTCTGTAACTTATTTTAGGGGCTGCTTTGGGCTGTCATTTGGCTCCCATCTTAGAGGATCAATGCTGTTCAGTTCATCCAGATAGAAAGAACTAATTTTTTTCTTGGCCTTTCCTCTTTGTTTTGTTTTGTTTTTTTTTTTCCCTGTGTGAAGAACCCAGGAGATCTGATCACACTGGTCCCCCACAGCAATGCTCTGTTTCTAGAGCAGGTTGGTGGTGATTGAAGACAAAACCCAAATAAACCCCACAAAGCAAGAACAAATCCTCTGCCCCCAAAGCTTGCAGTTTTTCAGAGCTGTATGTCTTGGGACTGTGTAGATAAGAGAGGAAGGGCACTTTTTATTAAAGGAAGGAAATTTTAGTCATCAGTTTGGATGATGAAAATAATGCCAAAGAAAGCAGATGAAAGGGTATACAGAAGGAAGAAAGAATAGGTGCCATTGACATGGAGGAGTAACAAATCCTGGGAATAGGAGGTGCTTGGTGGAAACAAACACAGAACATGAGAAAAATGGAGAAAAGATAATTCTCCCTCGAGCCTGATGAACCTTCCAGTCTGTCAGCTGCCTTTCAGAAAATGCAGAAGGATGTTGGTACCCAAATTCAAGGCTGGATTTTCAGCATTACTTCCATGGGAGGTCCCCATGGGAGCTTCCCTGGCTGGCTCAGCAGCAGTGGCTGGACATGGAACAACTTCAGGCCAAGTTCTGTCATCTGGACCTCCAGCTCATGTCAGATGGGGCAAGAGGAGGTGGCATTTACAAGCTGTAGCTGTCAGTGGGGCACACCAGCACCAAAACAACATTTTCAGAATACCTTGGTCTGCTAATGGGGGACACACCTTATGAAAATAATCTTAAAATTAGACCTGAGCTGTTTCAAAGTAGCTGGTCAGGATCTTGTTGAATTTTTGTATCTGAAGACTGGTCAGAGCAGGTTACAGGTTCATGGGCATCTTCTCCCAGGGCAGATGGTCAGTGGTGTTTGTGGAGAGCAGTGTTCTTTAGGGGCTCAGTGTATTTATGTGCCAGGCTTTTGTCTGCAGCTCCTTGGACACACTTTGGCATTGTTCTGTGCCACTGACAGCGTGGACCTGTGTTTGCTTTGTTCTCAGCTGCTGCTTCCTGGTCAACAGAAATGGAAAGCTGCTTGTGTTAGCAGCTGACAGGGTAAACTCTGTGGTACAGGGCCAGCAAGCTGGGCATCCTGAAAGGTGTGCTCCAGCAAATGCTGCCTTCGGTTTGCTCACTTCAATCCCTTCCTCTTCTTTTTCCAGGGAGTTGTTGACTTGCACTTAGGAGTTTAATTGGCTCTGACAGAGGAGTTGCAGCTCCCTGTTCTTGCCACGATGGCTTTTTGCATGTGCTTTATAAAGCAGAAGCTGGGGATGCAGTGAGTTCCTCAGGAGGGGAGGCTGGAGGCAGAGCACAGCCAGAGCTGGCAATGCCCCGTTAATAGGGGATGTAGGGAGCTGTAGGAGGGCAGGGACAAAAGAGAAAACAGGGCTCTGGGTTAGAGGTGGGAATTGAAAGGAGCAGGAATTCTCCCTGCTGGATGGAGCTGGTGCCACAATCCACTTCCATAAGGTGCAGCTTCATCTCCATGTTTCAATCTGGAGTAGAGCAATCTGAACACAGTGTTCAGTAGAACAGAACCCTGTTTTTCTTGCCCTGGGAACAATTCCCTTCAGTGGGGTAAACAGCAAATACAAGTCACTTTTCTGTTTGGTGCCTGGTTAGTGCTGTGCCTTCCAGGGAGCCTTTCCATGCTTGTGCCAGCAGGTATTGCTTGTTCTTAGCCATGGAAACCCAGAACTGGGAGGCTGATGTCACCATCTCTGCTGTTCTTTCTGTATTCAGTTTCCTGCTTTTTCAGATCTGTTTCCAACCTGTCTGTCTCCAAATCCTTCTTCCTAAAATAATTCTTTGTGAACTGACAGGCACACAGGGACCTGGAAAAGCAAGCGAGCTGAGGCTGACTGAAGGTGCTGATGAAAGGCAATCAGCTGGAGAGAGCAAAGCATCAGATGTGATCTGTCTGGCATGTGCCTAATTATCCTGTGCCTTCAGGCATGCAGCCGGGCAAGAGACTCCAAGTTCACCGAGCGAGTTCACTCCATTTCCCTGTGCTGCTTTTCACACGTAGAGGAAAAAAATAGTGGAAAAAAAAAAAAAAGTTCCTTAGGATAAGCAACAGGACCATAAGAGGCGATGTAGAAAGGAAAAAGGCTTGACTGGTGTAGTGAAGCACATAATGAGGTAATTAGAGCTGTGGAAAGTTGACAAAGCACTAGACCAAGATGAATTGCATCCCCCAAGTGCTCGGGAGATGGGCAAGGAACAGAGCAGCCTCTCTGGATGAACCCTCAGCAGTGTTTTTGTCCTTTTGAAGTGTAGAATTTCCATAGGGCTGCAGGGGGGCTGGCATTATGCACACAGTTTACAAGGAAAACGAGAGGGAGTAAAAATAATATAGATGGCTTTGCTAACAACGAGGAAAACTAGGGAGGGAGGGCATTGCTGCAAGTTGGTGCTGAGATTTATTTGCTGGGAGTGGTAGAGCTGCTGTTGAAGTAGCTATAAAGTCAACATTTAAGGAAAAATATTTTCATTCCCAGTTTTTATCCAATTGGCAGCAATTAAATGAACATCCCTGTCATGTGTGTCCTTCTGAGCAGGGTCTGTCCTGCAGTGTTTGTGTTGGACCCAGCCAAAGACAATCACAAATAATGACAGCCCTGGCCATCCTTGCAGCTTGTCCTGACATGCTTGTGGTCTGATGCAGCCCTCCCTTCCTCCCTCACCTGGCCATTATTTAGTACAAAAACAAGAAAAGCTCTAAAGCAAAGTGGGAAAGATTTATCTGAGGGGATGCTGCCACTTGCTGCCATTAAGTGAGGGTAACAAGAGAACACAGAAATCTGTTCTTGTAGCCAGAATCCCACTTTGTGTACCTGTTAAAATGCATCATTTGCAGAACTTGTGTGGAGAAAAAGTTGCTTTTCCTTCTTGTAAATGAGTGCCTGAAACTAATCATGTGTTTCTGCTTGGAAAAAGAGGCATTTTCCTCAGCTTTTCTTTTTGAATACTGTATTTTACTTTCTCTACATTGATAAAGTGATTGGTGCTTGCAGTGACACTGGAAGGCTGCGCTGCCCTGGAGTTCTCTGCACACATCCCATGCACTCACATCAGTTCTTTCAGCACCTGCTCAGGTTTTTTGAATTTTCCATGATTAATTTAATTTGAAACTAATCTTGAAAAAAGCAGAGTAAGGGAAATATGCAGCTACTTCCCACTGACATAAGTAATGTTGATATAAAATGCCCTCACTGGTTGTGTATTCTTTTCCAGATCCTTGTGTGAGCACAGGGGTTTGCACTGTGACCTTGCAGAGGCTGCTTCAGGAATTCCTTCCATTCATGAGGAGGTGTGGAAGGGCTGCCATTGATTTCAGTGCAGTTGAATCAGGCTCATATCCTCCACCTAATGAGAAACATCATCCTCATCACTCTCATGAGCTCTGTTTGCAAAACAGACAGTGAGGTGTGACTCCAGATCTCTGCTGAGCCCTATGACAGTGATGGTGATGATGATGATTATCCTGTAGAACAGACAGAACTTTGTGTTTAGAAGAGAGTCACTGCCTGGATTTTGCCTGGATTTCTCTTTATTGTACCTGCTTTGTGCTCTGGCTTTTTTCTGTGGTGGAGAGGATTATTGGGGAGGCTGCTCTGGAGCACCCTGTGGAAATACAGATGTGGAGCTGCTGCTGGAGCCATGGCTTTGGGGGGCCAGCACATCTCCCTGCCTGTGCTGGGGCTGTGTCAAAGGCAAATGAATCACCTGTCAGAATTGATTTTTAAGGTTTTCTTATCAGGAGAGTGGCCAGTGTGTGCACTTTTGGGAAAGCTGCTGCAATACTTCATTGTGACGCTGGCTTGGCAGTAGGAAATCTCATTTCCTTGCACCTTTTTTTAACCTTGAAAACTAATTTACAAATTGTGGCTTGCAACAGGAGGGCAGAATGCCAAGGCATAATCGACTGACACAAAAGAAATTAAGTTTGGGCAGGCAGTAGAAGAACCTGATGCTGTTGAAGTCAGTGGTGTAATTCCTGTTGTTATTTTTACCTCTGGTTTCACTGATTCCTTCAGATGTTCATAGATCCTCTGAAGCTTAAACCTCACCCTATTTGGGGTTTTTTTAAAAGTCCCAATTTCTGCAGAAGAATTTTCTTATTCCTGTGGGTGAAAATTTTAAAATAGTGTAAAAACTGGATCAAGAACATGTAAAAAAAGCCTAAATGCATGATTTAAAGAATCTTATAACACATAAGCTTGTTTAAATTTTTTTGTTGTCATTTTGGATCACTGGACATAGCAATAAAATACAAGGTGTTATGTACATGATGTGTCTGTCATGTGTATGACAGACATATGAGGAGGAGAATACCCAAACCAGCTTTATTTTTTCCAGGTAATCAAAATGATATTCTGGAAAATTTAGGTGTGACTTGCCAACTTTAAATACTGAGCTACAATTCAAACAACATTTCATATCTTTTGAAGATGGCAGAATCTGTCAGCACTGTAGGCTGCAGGCACACACCCATGCAAAAGCCTCACTGGTTGGTTTTTGGTGGTTGTTGATGGATCTCCTAAGTATCACAGCAACTCTCAATTTATTTCTGCCCAGGGAGGAGATACATGGGCTGCATGTCCCTGTTTGTTATTTTGAAGTGGTTGCCAAATGTTCTCTTGAAAGGTGGTACACTTGAAGGAATTTTATGCTTGTTTGGTTTTTTTTCAAGTTTATTTCCTCTGGAGCTGTTGTTTGTTTGACTTTGGGTCTTCTGGTGTGTGTGAGTGAGGAGGAGTGGGTTTGGAGGAGTGGAGGGGGTTGTTTATTTTTCTTTTTTACCACAAAAAGAAATAATTTCCTCTTCTCCCTTGTGGCTAAACAAGCCATCAAAATCTAAGAGGAGTTGAAGCTGATGGTCCTTGACATACACCCTTGGTTTAAACAAACCAAAAGTATGTTTCCATATATATTTTTAAACACATGTGTGATTTAAAATCATCCCCCAAATAATTTTGGCTTGCCTGCTTGTGGGAGGACAAACACAGTTTCCTTTTTTCTTAGACTCCAAGTACAGACACGTTCTGTTGCTTGCTGTAGGTTACTAAAGACAAATTTTGTGAGTCAAGACATACTATTGCTGCAAGACATACTATTTCTACTATTTCTGCAAGATAGCAGCTGGAAGGAAATGAGCTTCTTTGGAGAGGCAGAAAGGAGAAGAGAGGGTTAATTTTCTTCTTACAGAAAGCCTTCAGGCAGCATTACAGCAAATGTCTCAATATCTTCATTTTTAAGGGCAAGGCAAAAGCAGACTTTGCTGTTTTCCAAGTGGAAGTTCTGAAATCAGCTGTGATTTCTTCTTGCTCCAAACTCCCCCCAAAGTAGAACCTGTGGGAGAAGGGAGGTTTGGCCTTCCAAAATGCCTTACCTGTGTCTCTTGTCCATGTGCTGGTCAGTCAAAGCTGTGCTGGTCAGTCAAAGCTGTGCTGGTCAGTCAAGCTGTGCTTCACTCACCTTGCTGTGTAACCATGGCACTGGAATAAAGCCCAGGCTCTCCTTTATGGCCACAGCCACACCCTGAGCCTGGGATCCCAGCGAGTTTGGGATTGCAGGAGGAAGGGGATGTGCAGGAAGGGTCATTGGTGAAATCCTGCCTTGCACAGGTGGCTCCAGCCCGGGCTCCACACAGCCAGAGCTGCTGGCAGAGATTCACTGGGGTGTGGGGAGTGATGGTGTGAGGGCTGCCTGCAAATTTACTGGGCTGCTGCAGCTCTGTGTCCATCTGCACCTCCTTGGATGGCCAAGCTCCAGTGCTGTGGAAGGTGTGAGTGAAGCACAACCTTCCTGTCACCAGCCAGGGTCTGTGCACAAATCACAAACTGGACAGGGCTGCTGTGGAACTGCCTTGAGCTGTTTGATTTTCCAGCATCAGCCTCATTCCATGGCTGTGACAATGGGAAGGTGCCACCAGCTCACATCCCAGGCAGCACACAAAGAACTTCATGTTACAACTCACTTTATAAGTTTTTTGCCCAATCACACAAAGCAAAAGCACACTGACAGTGGTTCTATCCAGCCACTACAAGCACAGGTATCTTTGGTTAAACAATACTTGCTTATTTCAAATACAACACCTGCTTGTGAGCCTTCAAACACAATGCACAGAGCTCCATTATTAAGCTTCAACCTTCCCAATATCTCCCTAGATAAACTTTTCTGTAGCTTAGGGAGTCATTCTAGGCAAGTGTTAATACACACACCATTGTTCTATTTGTCCTTGCTTTTCTACTTTTTAAATCATTTTTCTGCTGACCAATCTCATGGCTGCTGCTTAGCTCTGCTCACAGTTCTGCTGTCTCTGGGGTCTTTTGCAGCTTTCCCAAACCCCTCTCATTTTGTGGATTCCCACAGCTCCCCTCAAACCCTGCAGCAGCCAGGGCTGTGTGGGGACAGGGGATGTGAGAGATGAGCAGGAACAGCTCAGGGAAGGAGAGTTCCATGCCAGCAAGGCAGGCTGGTGCCACGGGCAGCACTGGGGGGTGTGTGTGTTTGTCTTCTGCCTGTCCCTTTGTGCTGGCAAGGTGGCTTTTACAAGAGGTCACCAGGCCACTTTTGTAAATGCACACAAAACTGAATAGAGAAATGATGGGGTAGGACATGGCAAGCCTGAGGAGGGATAAGAGGAAAGGGTGGAGGAGACAAAATCCAATATGAGCACTCTGCCTGTGGCAGTATGGGCAGCATCTCAGGGAAGATGTCAGGAGGCAGAGCTGGCAGGGCTGCTGATGCTGGATGAGGAATTTACTCTTTTTGACCCTTAGAATTTTCTCACTGTTCAGCCCTTCTGCAACAAGCTTAGAAATATTTTACTGTTTCTTGGTGTCTTAATTATTTTTTTAAACAAGGACTTCTTATCTGTAAACAGGAGAAATTACAAAAAAGGAAATGATGAGATCTGTTGGCTCAGCATGCCAACATGAGCCTGCTCGAATGCTTGTCACCCTGAACTGTGTGACATTTAAATTTCTCCCATTGGAGTGGGACTGAGCTCATCAGGCTGTGTTGCCTGTGGAGGCAGGGATGGGGCTGGTGGGTGCTCTCACTGAGCTCCAAGCAGAGCTGGCAGCCTGTGGGTGTGCAGGCACTGCTTTGCCAGCCTGGAGGAGTGTCCTGCAGCCTGGGGTAGGGGAACATCAGCCTGGCATGGCTGCAGGAGTTGCTCAGATGTGGCACTGGGGAGACACAGGAGAGCAGAGGAGCAGAACAACTCCTTCCATCACTTGTTTGCCTCAGGAGAAGCAGAAGTGGCACAGGGCTTTGAGGGATCATTGCACAAGTCCATTCTTGTTCTTGCTGAAATACAGTTTTTGTTTCTCCTTCCTAGAATCCCTTCATGGGCAGTGCATGAGGCACTGAACTCTGCTGCCACTTGATTCTGCTCAGGTTATTTGTACTGGTGTGTCAGTCTGCACCATTTCTGCTCAAGGACTGCAAATCAGGCATTGGGCAATGCCTGATCCCTCATCTTTCACAGGGATGTGCCAAGGGAAGTGTTGAGAGGGTTTAGAAGTTATATTTTGCTTTTTGGTAGAGTTGTGCTTCAGAACAGAACGTGTGCTGTTGTACTATATTTAGCACAAAGCCAAATTATATTTCTGCAGCTTTTTTTGGCTGCCATTGTTCATTTAGGCTAATTTGGCTGGTTTAGAAACATGCTGGAATTGCAGCTTTGCCAAAGCTCCCCTGTCCTCCAAGAGTCCTGACAGGGGAGGTAATTCAGACAAGCTGATGTCTCAGGGGAATCCTCCATTAGCTAATCCTGCATTAGCACTGCTGGTGCTTATCCCACTCATTCCTGGGGGAATTGAGCAGCTCCCACACTGCCTGCATTTGCACATTCCAGCCTGCAGCTTCCTCTTATCACGCAGGAGAAGATGCTCACATAAAGGAACCTGAAAGCAAGGGAGGGGCATCAAGATGTGGTTACTTGCAAAGAGCCCTGAAAGCAAGTACAGACAGAGTGTATTTTGTGTCATGTACTTGATATTGATGCTCCTGTGGCTCCCCCCTGCCTCTCCCTTCTGCCTTTCCATAGAAAATATCTTGGCTGTCCCAGGAGCAGATATGAGAAGCTTGGATGTAGCTGGATATTAAACTGGTACCTGCCTGATCTCCCTTCAGCTATTCAGAGGGAAAGTTCAGGGCCTCTGGCCATTAGGTGATTTTGTCACATGATAAATTTAATCAGTTTACTGAAAGTTTATCTCCCTCTCAAAATATCACATCAAAAATTTGTCAGCCAAAAGAAACTCCACGATCTGCTCAGCTGAACTGAATCAAGCTGGGTTTAACTTTTGAACTGTAACTTCTGTGGGCAGCAGGTCTGTGCTTACACCAGGTCCTGTCCCCCAGCCCTGTCACCCTGGTGTGGAAGGTGGGATTTCTGTGTAAAGCATGGGTCTAGAGGACTGCACTTGTGTTGTGGGTGTTAGCCCTGAGCAGGAGCTGAGTTGTGGGGTGGTACCAGTGGGATTTTGCAGTGCTGGACCAGGAAAACAAAGGGTGTTGAATTACTGAAGGAAACATGAACAAAGCAGGGTTTTTGTGGAGGGTTTTTAGTGCTAGCTTACCATATACTTTGTGTTTAGAGAGATGCATTGCAGAGTGCTGTTAGGAATGTAATTTCATACTGGTATTATTTTCCTCCTGCATCTTCCATCTGCATCACTTACCAAATGCATTTTGAATAATTATATGGCAAAGTCCTATCTGGTCTTGACAATTAGGCAGAGATGCTACAGTGGAAACACACACACAAAAGCATAATTGTAAATAATGGATATTGACTGGATCTGCCAAAAGTTGCAATAAAAAAGCCTTGCCTTAGGTCAATTGTTCCTGGCATATGGATGGAAAAAGGAATCCAGCAGTGTGTGTTATAACATGAGCTGCTGTGCATCATTTGCCAGCCAGCCTTTTTTCTTCTCCTTGTTTTTTGACTTCTTATGTAGTTCATATCTATCACAAAGATAGATAAAAAGCTGTTGACAACATTCAGCACTTCTGCACTGCCTGCTTGGGTTTTTTTTTAACAACAAAGAGTGAGATAATAGAGATAGCCAGGTTGATGCTTGCAGGTCATCCTTGTCCTGCAAATGAGCAAATCAGAGCTTTGCTGTGACTGCTGTTGATCAGGGCCCTGTGTCACCCAGAAGGTCACACCTGAATAGGAAGGAGCGTCTGTCGCTATCAGACACAAAGGAACACGAGCACACACCTCTTTCAAGGTGAAGGAAAAAAGGGAAGTTTTATTTTCTGACTCCTATATTTATAGTTTTACAAAGGTGACAGAGGATTGGAGGGTGCCAGTGACACCTCTCCAATGACACTGGCTACAACAACAGTCCATCAATTCTCTCCTCCTCCATCAAAGGAATGTGGACAACAAGTTATTTACAAGAAAGTGCATGATAAAGTTCCTTAGAAGAATGTCAACATCAGAAGGCCTTGAGAATCTTAAAAAACCAGGGCGACAAGCGTCCACCGTGGATCTGTGGAGTTCCTCAGGGCAGGGACACAGCTCTGTGTGTCCCACAGCCAGTCCTTTCCCATGACAGCTGCATCCCAAAGAGCTGACTGCTCCCAGCAGCCTGCAGGGGCTGAACTACACTGTGCAATCAGAAATTTCCTCATGAGGAGCCATCCTGTAATGGCAGCTGGGAATTGGCCTTTGGCTTCTGCTCAGGCTCCTGACGTAGCCAAAGAGAACAAAACTCAGAGGAGCCTTGCTGGCTGTGCAGCCTGGGCTGTGGATCCAGGCTGTCATGAGCTACAGGAGGCTTTGCAATTGTTTGTGCCAACCCTTGGAGAATAAGTGTGAAATTAAGATCGTGCTCTGATTTATATATATAATTTCTGTGGTGTGCTCCTGTGATGCTGCAGAGCCAATTATAGATAACTATAAATATGCCATTGGGAGTCTTTTAAACACTTATTTTAGTGCTTTTGAGGAAGCCAATACTAAGTTTAATAGACTGTGGTGAATTATTGACTGAACAAATTATAACCATGGACCAGAGTGTGGTATTGACATTAGAGATTGTAGGGCCATCTTTAGGAGTCATTACAGGATTTAATTCAGGGCATGCTGAACTTTGAGTTTTACACTTGGTGGGATATTGACTCCACAATGTGAGAGACATATGTTAACCTGCATGCCACTGTTAACATGTCTAACATCAGCACCATAGAGATGACATCATAAATTGAAATCAATTTTATTTTTCACCCCTATCTGTTTGTGCTCAGGGAGCTGCACATGCAGATGTAGGAAGGTCTGTAGTGCCATAGAAATAGATCCATTTTCCTAGCAGGCATCAGAAACAAGTTTTGCTTTGGTTTTATTTTTTTTTTCCTTCTCAAATAACCTAAAGCATTGTGGAAACCGATTTTGGGAGTGAAAGAGAAGAGGAGCAGGGACTTGGTTTGTAGGGGCACTCAGGAGCAATCCCTGCTCCAATCCCAAAGGAAATCTGCTCTGCAGTGCCTGCCAGAGGCACAGACACAGCCCTGAGGAGCTGCTCTGTATTCCAGGGAAACTCCAGGAGGGCTCCTGTAGCCAAAGTAAATGTTAACTCTCTGCCTATTTCCAAGTTTACTTTATAAATCCATTTTGGAAATGGTTTTTCCTGTTTCTTCATAGTGTCTGGTGTTTAGTTTGCCTTGGATTCTGGTGGAGCATGAAATCCCTTCAGAAACCAAATCCATCAGACACCAGTGGACATTGAGATCCATTCCCTACACTGCTGATGTTTCTTTGGGATTTTTGCTGGGGAAAAGGCAGTGTGCAGATTGCTGTCCCTGTGTGGCAAATGCAGAAGAAACAAATGTCTCCAATATTTCTGTAGTGAACAGAGTCAATATGCCCAGCCTGCAACTTTAATTATGAATTTTGGATGGGGCAGAGACTGTGTGCCATCAATGGAATAGTAATAGTACAATATTTAGCCTTCTGCCTGATAATGGACCATCCAAACTCTCCTGAGATTCAGAGGTGAGCAATTATTTATGAGATGATCCAATGTGGATTCTCTATCCAGGGCAATAAAAGTCAAGATTGGTTGATTTATTTGCTGGAGGTTGGATGTGCTGCTCAAATATTGATGGGATCTTCCTGAAGCACAAATGACTCTGTTCAACTCGTAACAAAAGTTACACAAAATAGTGGAAGAAGTATTAAAATGCCATTTCTGCTGGTGCTTTCCCAGTGCCTGAATGGTCTGTGCTCCTCCTTCAGGGCTGTAGTGACAGGGACACTCAGGGTTGTGGCAGCTGAGCTCTCCCATCTTGGGCACGTTCTTGTTGAGGAAATTAATCTCGTGTTTAATCTGGTTTGAGACTGTATTTTAATTTGTTTTGCTGCTGCAATAATTGGCTAAGGTTTGTTTATCCATAAGAGTAATTTCAAGTTTAATATAAAGCTCCATCTCCTTCATCTTTTTAATTGGTCATGTTATTCTGTTCTATTTTAATTGAAGTGGTAAACAATCCTTTTGAAAGATTGAGGCTACTGAAAGAAACTGAGCCTCTACCAGCCTAAATAAAAACTTATTTCAAAGTACAGTTACACACTGTTAGTATTTAAGAGACTTTTCTGTACAGGAAAAGGTAAATTTAGGATCTGGACTGTCAGTAAAGCCAGATTTTCAGAGAAATGAAAGATATTTCTGCAGGTTTTTTTTTTCTGAATGGAAAATTGTATTTGCTGTGGGAAAGGAAGTGAGAATGCCATTATGCTGTCATATACCCACATTTCCAAGAGTGTTGATACACAGATAAGTGTTTTGAATCAGGTTTGGAAGATCTGGAGATAATCCAGATTTAAAAAAGAAATACAAAATTTTGCATCATGTATCTGAGGGGGGATTTTACTTGTTACAAAAGAGGCAAGTTTTGTATCAGGAATACATGTAAAGGTGTGGAGGAAAGTGTTACAAGTGCCTGTGTTTATTTGGTTGTTTTTGAGAGAATTGCAGTTTCTGCCAGTTTTGTGTTTGCCCATTATCAGGTAGAACATGTTCATTGTGGCCACTCTTGACCCTTCTGTGAGATGCTCTGTGAATTGTTGTATAAAACATCCTGCAAAAAATAAGGGAAGGTGGTGAACTGTGAGTTTGCTTATCCTGGGGAAGGATAATGAGAATCTGAGAGTCTGGTTTAAGTGGAGAAAGTGTTTTTTATTGTGTACACAGACCAGGAGATACGTGCCTGAAAACTTGTGTCCCTCTGCACATCCCAATCTGTGTTTAATCCTGGATTCTCATACAGGACTCAACAACACCAGTGGGAAAAAAATCACCAGGTAGGACCCTAAATATCAAAATTGTCATTATAAGGCTGCAAGGCTGCCCACAAAACACTCAGAATGACGTTGTGGCAAGCTCCTGTTTATTTGCTCTCTCCTCCACCACCATGTGTGTCTGCAGGGCTCAGCTGCCCCCCAGTTCTAATTCTGAGTGCCTTGTGTCATCACCCTCCTGTCCTGACTCACAGCCAGCCCAGCTGTGTCCTGGCAGGGATTTGTGAGGGTCACAAGCTGCACATAAATTCCTATCAGTAAAATCCTAACCTGAGGTGTCCAGGGACTAAAATCACAGTTGGTGATGCCACTGACCCTAGCCTCTACCCAAGCACTGTTCTCCTAAATAGATTTGTTGTCTCATTGTTGCTTTTCAAGCCATCATTTTTCTGAGAGGGAAAAAAAGTAAAAAAAAGTTGTTTTTCTAATTTTCCTCTGTTTACTTTCCATAACTCCAATAGTCCCTTTGAAGATGTTGACAAAAATAGCTGTTTCTCAATTTACGTAATTACAGAAAAATCATTCCTTTTCTAAGCATGTGAGTCTTTTTTTTTTTCCCCAACTATCCTGCTTTTTACTCAATAATAGCTCTTTTTGGTGTTATTCTGGATGCAGCCTAGCCTGCTTTGAAAGATATGCTAAATAATACCCTTGACTCCTAATGATAATTTCATTACATGTGAAATTTTATTTAGAAAGAAACAAGACATTACTTAAGCTGCCAGCCTAACCACTTAGAAATTGTGAAATGCTAGATTAAACACTTAATTTCCCATATGCATTTTGAGAATAACAGCATGCATATATATTCTGGGTTTTTAAGTTCATTGTGTGTGAAAGGAGATATTTCAGTAGCTTGGCCAAACTTGGCTGTATTTTCACAGATGTTGTAGTCACAACCTGACTGTTGAAATCCAAAGGTATTTTTCCAAGCTGGAAGGAATTAGATGTTCCCACATGCAAGAGGTAGCTGGGATTTTGGAGCATGCATGAACCACTTCCCAAAGCATTTCTGACTCCCATTCATCTCTTTCCCTAGGATGTGCCTTATTTCAGAAATTGCAGCTTCATTTGAGGAAATTGGTGAAATCACCTTGGCTGCTGCGTTAAGAATAATAACAACCAACCCACCCCAGCCCAGGCAATCATCCAGCAGGATTATTTCATGCTGAGAGGTTCAAGCCTGGAAAAGAAAGGCAGAGCTGACATCCAGGTCGTGTCAGGGAGGGCTCTGGAAAAGTGAGATGGTTTTTCTGGCAATGTGAGATACCAATGGATTCAAAGCAGTGTGTTTGGGTGTCATTCAGGCTTGCAGGAGGGCTCTGGAAAAGTGAGATGGTTTTTCTGGCAATGTGAGATACAAATGGATTCAAAGCAGTGTGTTTGGGTGTTACTCAGGCTTGCAGGAGGGCTCTGGAAAAGTGAGATGGTTTTTCTGGCAATGTGAGATACCAATGGATTCAAAGCAGTGTGTTTGGGGGTTACTCAGGCTTGCAGGTGGGGTGTGCCATGAAAAATCCCCTTGGGGTTTTTAAAAATGGTGATTGATAGAGGCTTGGGGGACCTGCAGAGTATTTGGGGCCTCTCCTCCTTTTGCATTTCCCTGCCAGGACTGAGTCCTTCAATGCTTTCTTCAAGTGGTGTTTCAGTCACCTTCAAGAACATGAACTTGAGTTTGCAAAGTCAAGAAGTCTTGGTATGCTGCTGCTGGGGGAAAGGTACTTGGAGTAATTATGCTCCAGAGAACAGAGCTGAGAACATTTCTGGGGGAGAAAACAGCAACTGCAGTCAAACGAGCTGCTAAATAAAGAAACATCATTAGACAGCAGGGCTAACCTTGGCTTGGCTGCCTTGCTTTAGTTCCACATAGCAGGAGAAAATATAAACAGGAAAGAGCCAAGAGTGCCCTGATAGGAGAGGAAAATGTCTGCTTGTATCTGTACTGCCAACAAGACAAAAAAGCAAAAAATCCCCATCCTGTAACAGCCCCAAAGTGCTGGATTCAGGTAAGGAATAAAATGCAAAATTCAGAATATGCTGAGAGTAATGCAACCATTGGCACTCTTCAGGTGTAGGCTGAAGTCATCCCTGGTAAGAAGAGTGTGTTCTTCAGTTTGATGAAGGATGAGAGGAGCTGATCACCCATCTGGGCAGGTTTTTGCTGAATTCCAGCTTGGTTCTGCTCTGTGCACGTGCCTCTGATGCTCAGAGCAGCTGGCTCCTGCTGCAGGGCAGAGAGGAGCTGGTAATTGAGGCTGGAGTGTGGTGTAGGGCAAAATATTTTGGGAAACGTGGCTTGGCAAGAATTCAAGGTCTTCCAACAAGTTGCCATTGACTTCATCTCTGTTGTGCTTGCAGAGTGACCTGTATTTCCTCACTCAGTGTAAATTCCAATTTCAGGCACAGCTGCCAAGACAAAAAGTATCTGAGGCATGCACATGCACATACTTCAATAAAATAATTTCCCAGCTCTAGCTAGAGATGTATAAAATAATGGTGAAGGATATTATACATTCAGATGAATGTAAATTAAATCTGTAGAGATTCACCCACTGATTCTGGTCTTGGGGATTCTTTTTTTTTTTCCCCTTTTTTGCTTTGATTTTTAAGATGCACTTATCCATAAACCCTGAGAGCATGCAAAAATAATAATGATTACAGCTTGTAAAGAATAAATTAGCAAGAAATCCTTACTCCCCTCTAATTAATTCCCTAATAAACACTGAACAAGTAACTGTTTTAAACTCACTTATATTTACAAGGTAGGCAGCAAATGGAGGTAATAAGGGAAATTAAAGTGTGGCAGCAGCAGGTGAAATGAAAAGGGCTGTGGGAGGATGGAGTGAGAGTTTTTTCTCTATTTATTATTGTTTTAATACAGACAAGCCATGGGAAATTGCTGCCCAGCCCCTGCAGTAGGGGCTGTGCATTTAGAAGAAGCAAAATAGGATTTCCCTCAGAACAAAGCAATGCTACCTGAACAGGGTGTTGGTGTGCCCTCACCTGCAGGTTTCTCACCTCCCTGGTGTGCAGGGACACCTTCAGCTGGTGCTGTTTGTGTGCTTCATCCTCCCTGAGAGCAGCAAACAGCCCAGGAGCTGCCTGGGAAAAGCTTTTCCCTCTGCACGTGCAGCACCTGCTGCCTTTTTCTGAGGTTCATCTAAGGAGCCTGCAAGTAGAAACCTCCTCTGGAATTGTTGGAGTATCAACACTTGCCAGATAGGTCACTTCCAAATTAACATTTAATGAATTACTCTCTGAACTATGCAGATAAAGCTGCCTGGTGGTTGGAGTGGTGAGAATGCAAAGATTTAGCTGTAAATAAATACAGTTCCTTTAGATCACTACTGTAGAAAAACATGTTCTGTGCTCTGTGTTTATGGATATTGTGTATGCATGTATTAGTATTCAGAAACACATCTCAAACCCCTTTTTAAAAGTAATTTTTGCTTTCAAATTCTGAAGAAAAAAATAGGCCTAATTTTGCCCACACTTATTAGAAACCATATAACTCAGTTCTTATTTCTTTCTAGATTGAATAGCTCCTCTTCCTCTCAGCTGATTACACAATGCAAGCATTTATGGACAATAATCATCCCTCTCTTAGCTGCTTGGTGGAAGCCAAGCTCAAAATCTCTTCTAACAAGAGCCTGTGCTGTGTTCTGTGATCACTTCTGGAACCTTCTCTGTAGCTCCTTCAGGTTAAATGCACCTCACAGTACTGGTGACCAGAGTTTGGGATGATGGCTGGTGACCAGAGTTTTGGGATGATGGCTGGTGACCAGAGTTTGGGATGATGGCTGGTGACCAGAGTTTGGGATGGTGACTGGTGACCAGAGTTTGGGATGATGGCTGGTGACCAGAGTTTGGGATGATGGCTGTGGCCAGAGTTTGGGATGATGGCTGTGGCCAGAGTTTGGGATGATGGCTCCTGGCCAGAGTTTGGGATGATGGCTCCTGGCCAGAGTTTGGGATGATGGCTGTGACCAGAGTTTGGGATGTGACCAGAGTTTGGGATGATGGCTGGTGACCAGAGTTTGGGATGATGGCTGGTGACCAGAGTTTGGGATGATGGCTGTGACCAGAGTTTGGGATGTGACCAGAGTTTGGGATGGTGACTGGTGACCAGAGTTTGGGATGGTGACTTGTGACCAGAGTTTGGGATGATGGCTGTGACCAGAGTTTGGGATGTGACCAGAGTTTGGGATGAGGACTGGTGACCAGAGTTTGGGATGGTGGCTGGTGACCAGAGTTTGGGATGATGGCTGTGACCAGAGTTTTGGGATGATGGCTGGTGACCAGAGTTTGGGATGGTGACTGGTGACCAGAGTTTGGGATGGTGACTGGTGACCAGAGTTTGGGATGATGTCTGGTGACCAGAGTTTGGGATGGTGGCTGGTGACCAGAGTTTGGGATGATGAGTGGTGACCAGAGTTTGGGATGGTGACTGGTGGCCAGAGTTTGGGATGATGGCTGGTGACCAGAGTTTGGGATGGTGGCTGGTGACCAGAGTTTGGGATGATGGCTGTGACCAGAGTTTGGGATGGTGACTGGTGACCAGAGTTTGGGATGGTGGCTGGTGACCAGAGTTTGGGATGATGGCTGTGACCAGAGTTTGGGATGTGACCAGAGTTTGGGATGAGGACTGGTGACCAGAGTTTGGGATGGTGACTTGCCAGTTCCAGCTCATGTCAGTAATCAAAATTCAGGCATAGAAAAGCTTCCTGTGTGAAGAAAAAAATAAAAATTAGAAGTTGAGGTATGATCTGGCCAGCAAGCTCATGCTGTCCTGTATTTTTTTGTTGTTTTACCTTCATGTGGTAATACTCCTTTCATCATCTCCTGCAAAGCTTTGCCTGTCAGACTGACATGCATGCAGCTGCTGGGGTTATTTTTTCTCCCTTTTCTGAAATTGTAGGTGCTGTAGGTTCTTGCCAGTCTCCAGGTTTTGCAGGGTTTCAGCTGCTGTTGTTAGTGCTCCAGCAGCGTGGTATAGCTGGAATCTGCAGCTGGAATTGTGCCTGGCCTGTGGATTTCCAGTTGAGTAACACATGCCAGGGCTGGGGCTGGAGGGGCTGGCAGGGATGTGCATTCTGCAGTTTTTAGTGGATTCTCTTTATCCATGCATGGAAGTGGCAGCCCTGTAAGTAGGGCATGATTGCTGTGTTTGTCCTTAACATAAAAACTCCCTGTGCTATGTGGGGAGCAGAGCAGCTCCAAGCTCCTGATCTCCCCATTCTGTTACATTTAGTTCTGGAAAAAGCATTTATGGTTTTAATACAGACAAGCCAAATGCTCTGTGCTGTTGACATGAATGTGAAGTCTGCAAACCCCTCCACAAAACCCAACTAGTCAGGAGAAGAACTACTCCAGAGCAGTGCAGTTCTGCCACAAACACCTCACCTGCTGCAGCAGCTTCTAAAATCAAACAGCCAGAGCCAGTAATTTGTTGATATCTGTTTAGATGCCTCCAACTTATGCTGCATGTATAAAAAAAGGGCTTTTCTAAAGTTCAGAATCCTTGAATCTCATTCAGTCTTGGAAAAACCTTTTTTTGATGGGCAGATTTTCACACTGTCAGGGGTGGTACAGCAAGAGTTGTGCAGTGGTTTTCCATGTGGGGTGAAAATCTCTGCTCCTGCTGTTCACTGTTGGGGCACTCTGTTGAAAATAACACATTTTACTTGCTTCGAAGGAAAAACCATAATCTCTGTGTGGTCTGTGATCCCCTGTCAGTGGGAAATAATGGCATGAGAACATCACCCCCAAAATATGATAGATCCCTTCTTGGGCAGGCATTTAATCATCATAATCATACATGTTTTGAGTTGTGATTTGAAAGGAAAAGTTTCTCAATAGAAATATTGCTTTTTTTTTGATGTTTTAAAATATACTGCTTAAACTTCAATTCCCTGTACTCTTCCCTGTGACTCTAAAGCTACAAATTGCCAGGTTATTCTCAGCTGTGTGAATAAAAATCACTCAAGTACCATTATGAGGGCTGCCTACAAGGTGCTTTTGTACTTTCTTCTGGAGCAGGTCCTCCCCCAGCTCTTTTCATTTTTGCATATGGCTGCATTTCATGAATTCTTCTTTTTCTCCAGTTGTTCCCTGCCTGTGTGAGTGGGATGGGCAGCAATGCCAGAGCAATTTTAGCAGATCCAAACCAGATCCAACCAGCTACATTCAAGGTGCTCCTGTCCATACCATTCCCACTGCATGCTGCACCAAACCCAAGTTGTTGGGAGGAGAAACCTCTGGGGTTGGAGTGTTCTTGTGGTGGAGCTTTCCTGGAAAGGGAGGGCACAGGCAGCAGTGGGATTAGGAGATGATGTTCATGAAGGATGTGGATTAGGATGGGGGTACTTCTCCAGCTTTGCCATTGCTTTGCTCTGTCCTGCTGGGGGATCCCTTCACAGACCCATTGCTCCTTTCATTCACTGACTGTCTTGGGTGTTTGGGATGTAAGAGTAAGGATTGGGGGTGGTTTTTTGGAGTGTGTACTGACACTGACAGGGGAAGTTCAGTGAAGCTAAACTGATACCTGTCAGCACTGGTGACTTTGGGCTGAGCTGTAGCATCAGCTAGCTGATCTGATGAATCTCAAGTCTTACCTGGTATGGCAATTTCCTCTTTTTCCACTGCTTCTAACACTTGGAATGGTGGCTGATCAGAGCATGCTGAGTCTTCCCTGTGTCCTTGGCCTGTTGGTGATGGTCAGCTCACTGGGATGAAGGCAGGCAGCAAATCTTTGCTGTGTTCTTCTGCTTCCTGTTTCTTTGCACCCAGATTTGTGTTGTTTAATCTCTGTGTCTGTTTCCAGGCTGCTCAGCCCCAGCATCTGTAAATCCAAGTAAATGAAATTTTCCTTTGATGAAGCAGCCATGAGCTCTGTGCATAGCTGCAGAAGAATTGTTTCGCTTTCATTATTAAAAGGGCACTTAGCATGAAAATTCCCTCTCATTTTTGTCCTAATAGCTCAATGTTTTATGCTTTATATAAACCACAGATCATTTTCCCTGTACTAGAAGATATTGCTGTTCTTACAGCTCCAGGGATACATTGAGACACTCTGTGTTATTAAGATAGCCAAAACTTTCCAGTTTGGGGCTTGTTTTTCCAGAGGAATGCTTCCTATGGGATCTTGCAGGAGGGATGGCACTCAACTCTGCTTGGAGGTTCTTCCTCAAGTGCCAGGAAACCTTTCCAGGTGTTTAGAGCTCATTCCCAGAGCAGTTGAGTCAAATAATAAGTGCTGGTTCTTGCCTTGCTGAGGCCCCCAAGACTTTTGGAATTAAGAATTGGTGACCACCCAGTAAAGATTAGCACAAGTTCAAATTTACAGATAATACATTTTGGGTAGTAAGAAATTCTGTTCTTATTCTGTTCAAGTGATTTTTTGGAAAAATTTCCATTCTCTGTGATACCAAGCCTTGTGGTTCTGCCATTGTTCAGAAAGACCAGTCCAGACCTGGGGAGCTGTGTGGTCCAAGCAGGGTTTAAACCTATCCCTTGTTGTTTTCCAAGCTGCTGTTCTGTGTAAGAGGAGCACATCTCTGTCCTCTCTCCCAGTTCTGTCCCTCCCTGCCTCGGGGATGTCCCTTGTCACCCTCAGGGGATGTCCCCTGTCACCCTCAGGGGATGTCCCTTGTCAGCCTCAGGGGATGTCCCCTGTCCCTGCAGCTGACAGAACAAATGGCAGCAGTGCTCCTCACCTCCCTGGGGAGTCCCCTCTGCTGGAGCCTCCTCTCAGGGCTTTGGGAATTCCCTGCAGTGAGAGGTGAACTGGAGTGGGCCTGATGTGGATGAGCTGTGGGATTTTCTGCCAGGGCTGTTGGCCTCAAAGGAGAAGCCCACAAAGCCTGGATTGTGGAGGCAGCAGTGTTTGCTGTGATTGCCCTCGTGAGCAGCTGTGCCTCTCACCCAAATTTTCATTCTGTGTGCCAGGGTGGTGGATTTGTTTTGGGCTTTGGATTCTGTAATAGATGTTTAGAACGCAGAGAGTTCGGAAGCCACTTGAACCAAGTTGAAATTTCGTGTGTTTAATTGATCCTTGAGATGTCAGTGGCTACTCCAGGAGTTAAGAGCCTTTGTTCCACCATTTGAGTGCCTTGCTGCTGCTTTATTCATCACCTGCAAGGAGCTGGAAGGAGGCCTGGTTGCTTTGGGCAGGTTGGCAAGTTTAGCATAAATAACATAATTTTTATTTTTTTTCTTTGAGAAGTGTGTTGGGAAGGTAACAAAGTACTTTGGACTTGTGAAGGACAACTGTGCAGCCCAAGACTTTGGTGCTGCTGAGTTCTGCTGTTGATGGGAGGTGTAGGTGCTGCTCTGCTGCTGCCTTACTGACACTGCCCATTGTTCTGGTGCCCAATAATTGAGTTGTGTGCTGCCAGGAGGAAGCATGGGGAGACAGCTTCTTCAGGGATCATCTCTCTCTGGTGGGATGCAGCTTTTGAATTACAGAATGGCACTTTTGGGGAGGCATTACAGTCATTGACAGCCTTGCTGTTCCTGCTTGTAGCTGCCGGTGCTGGTTTCTGTTCAATCACTTTGACCAGTCCTCCCCAGTTTTCCTTTGGGATGAGGAGACAAATTGCTGTGTTTCATTCAATTTATTCTCATTGATAATAAGGAAAAATAGGTATGTTCTGAGCAGGGGAGTGATACATGACATCCCCCAGCTCTGCAAGCACCCTTTTGGAACTGGCATCAAATGTTCAATCCCACTGGGGAGAAATTCATCCTGGAGTTAATCAGAGTGTGGCTGATGGATCACTGTCCAAACCCCTGAAACCTGAGTGAGGTGTTTCCATAAGTGGCTGTAAATGGATCAATTTCCATACCTATTTACCTCAGTGGATGTAAATGGATGAATTTCTACACCTGCTTACCTAAGGTAGTTCTTTAGCATAGCTTGTAATTCCTTTGTCACTTGTAAATTCTTCACACAGGGTGGTTGGACACTGCACTGGGCTGCCCAGGGAGGTGATGGAGTCACCATCCCTGCAGGTGCTTGGGGAAAGCCTGGACAGAGCACTTGGTGCCATGGTGGTGTTTGGACCCTGTGATCTCAGAGGTCTTCTCTAACCTAAATGATTCTCTGATTCTGTAATTGCTCCTCATCAGATTCAAGTATTGTTCTCTTTCTGACATATTGTTTGGACAGTAGTCATGTGGTTTTATTTTAAAAATCATTTTTAAAATGCTGAATAAAATAATTACAGCACAGAATTGCATACATTTTTTCTTCCAGAGCTATTCAGTGCTTTCATGTTCAGAGAATGATTAAACAGACACTTTCAATATTAAAGCACTATTTCATTTTGATTAGCTATTCCCAATAGAAAGTGTTGTTTGACTCTCTGTTTGAAGTTTGTTTCAGCAAATTGGCTTTGCCCCTTTGAAAACTGTGACCAGATGTTGCCATCCAGTAGCAATCAAAGGTGCTTGTTTAGAAAACCAGCTTAGTTTTCCAAAGTTTATTTTGCTAGCAGTGTATGGACCAAACTTTGAGGGCAGTCTTGTGCCTTCTAGTAGACTGGTAATAGAAGAATTAGATAAGCTTTCAGACACACAATTTCATCTTCAGATTTGAAACTGTGACAGGTTTTCTAGGTAAATAGAAAATGAGTTTACAGAGTTTTATTGGTTGGACCTTCTCCCTGAGTGGCACAGGGGTTCTGTAGCTGGTGCTGCCCTCACCCTCCCTAATGCTGGCTCTCCAGGAGAGCTTCCAGTGGTACCCAGCAGAATCCTGCTCTGTGGCTGGGCTTGTGTCACCAGCACGTTCCCAAGGCATCATTTTGGGCAGTTTAAAATAGAAGTGAGCCAGATCCTCAGCTGGTAGAAATTGGTGTTATTCTATTAAATTCAGATGGGCCTAATTACAAGTGCTCCAGCAGACACTGAGGGTTGCACAATGCATGGCTTTTGTGAGTGTGTGCTCAGCCATAAAAGTGAGATTGCACAATGCAGCCCTCTCTGAATGCTCCTCTGGCTGGGCTGCTAATTGAAAACAAACACGGTAGGATTAGTAACTGCTCCAGGTTTTTAATATTATCAATGATTGGAGGCATTTACCACTTGCTTTAAGAGATGTTACTCTATTGCAGGGTTAAGTCCCAGCAGCAATGCCTGGAGGTCTCAACTTTTCTCTGTTTTTAGAGCATTTGCATTTTTCTTTTCCCCCCATGTGCTATGGCTTCCATGCACATTTTCTCTGTTTTTAGAGGATTTTTCTCTGTTTTTAGAGGATTTGCATTTTTCTTTCCCCCCCATGTGCTGTGGCTTCCATGTCCCCTGCCACACAGAGTGCATTTCCAGGCCTGGCTGGAGGAAGTCATTGACAGAACTCCTGTTTATTTAGGTGGAGGAGGGCTTGGGCTGTTGTGCTGCACAGGAAATGGGGCATTTCTTTGGCCACCTCGAGTGTATTTTCCTTTTACAAAACCCCCCTGCGTTTTGCAGTAGGGAAATAGGAAATTGTATTTCCTCTGGCTTGCAAGGAAGCTGATCTCTGCCCTCTTAATTAGCTGTTTAAAAGATGAAAGCAAGTGCCTGGGGTGAGGGAATTCCAGGAGGTTTCTTTGAACCCAAGGACTAAGAAATGGCCCATTTTGAATTTTGATTTACCCAAACCTCACTGAAGAGGCACTGCCGTGGGTGCAGGTCCTGCTCTCACCTATTTCTATGAAATGATGCTGTCACATAGGGATGGAAAGAATTCTGGGGATAGGATTACAAACCCTGTGTTTGTAATCCTGAGGTTGCAGTTGGGAAGGCCCTGAGGTGCATGTTCAGGGGTCAGCCCTGGCAGCTGGGCTGAGCCAAGCAGCCCCACAAAATCCACATTTCCCTCACTCTCAGGCTGCCTTGTCAGCCCTTGGATGCTCAGGTGGTCACATTCTCTGCTCATGGCCCCACAAAATCCACATTTCCCTTTCTCTTAGACTGCCCTTGTCAGCCCTTGGATCCTCGGGTGGTCACATTCTCTGCACATGGCCCCACAAAATCCACATTTCTCTTGCTCTTAGACTGCCTTGTCAGTCCTTGGATGCTCAGGTGGTCACATTCTCTGCACATGGCTTGGTGGCATGCAAGCAGCTTGAAAGCAGTGGCCAAAACTCCAAACCAGCCCTGTGCCTCCTCATCCTCCTCCAGCTGTGCAGGTCCCTGGGAGTGCTGGTCATTGCCTTTTCCTTTGTTTGTGTCTGTTTTTCATGTGTGCTGTTCCACTTAAAAGGGTCTTTGTGTGTTTGTGTTAGGGAGGTCTAGTTGCACTTTTGTAAGTGAATAAATTACTAATTCAGTTAGTTGTTCTTCTCTTTTTTAAAAACCAAAGTACCAGACAAATAAAAAAAAAACCTTTTGAAATTCACACTGTGTGGCTCAGCATCTCTGTGATCTGTAAGATCCATTTTTCTTCAGCATATTTAATTTCCCTCATGTGTTTGCTGCTTAAGCCTTTATTTTTAGTGCTCCTTAGTCCTTTCAGTTGGGGAAATTTGATTTTTATGATCTGCATGTGCCTGGAGCTTCTGTGGAACATTTCCCCATGGGCTTGAGACCACTTTGGTGTGTGGGTATTATTGGGTGTTGTAAATATAATTCCTGTTTCCCACCAGAGTTCTTGCTCTGAGTGTGATAAACTCATGTAGCTGTGCCATAATTTTCATTCCTGCCAGCATCTTCATGGCCATATGGATTACCTCAAAGTTAAAAGGACTCAAAGCCCTCCAGTGCACTTAATTGTGAATTGTTTTCATTTTAAGTTTCCCCTGCACTGTCAGAAGAGTGCTTGTGTCCATTTGCATTTGAGTCTTGGTGGAGTTTGGGTTATTTCCACCTTTTATCTCCCTGCTTCTTTCTAATCCCTGCAAGTTTTGATCCTCTTGTCCTCTTTCAGGCAAGTGAGAGCAAAAGAAACCATCTCAAAAATGCAGGTTTCCTCTAACCAGGCTCCATGAAGAGGGGGAAAAGTGTTCATGGGGCTGAGCAAATCCCAGAAGAGAAGGGATTTGGGATTGCTGGGGGGCACAGAGGGAAATGTGGTGAATGTACAGTCACATACAAGGTTGTTGGTGCACTTTGTCTTAGTAGAAAACAAAGCTCTGCAAGAGCTGAGCAGGAGTGGGCTCCTTAAAATGAAAAACAAATCAGGATCCCAAGTAACCCTTGGCAAAATAACATGTCCATCAATTTTTTTTAAATTTTCTCCTTGGAATTGAAAAAATAAATGGAGTAATGGCTTTGTCCAGCACAAAGATTTCAAGTTGCCTGCCCAGCAGTGCAGTTCCTGCTCTGGAAGGCTGAAATGCTTGGCAGTGGTGAGGCTGTCCCTGCAGTGTGGTCACTGTATTTCAGACTGGGAATCACTGCTCCAGCATCATCCTCCTTCCTAATGCTGCAGTCAGGAAATGTCAGGATCATTGGTTTGTCACAGTGATCCCGAGAAAAGTTCCAGAGTCTGTTTTCCCAGCCTGGCACTTAAAGAAGGAGTCAGAGCTCTTCATTTCTCAGTCTCAAGGTTGTTTATTTTATCTTATCTATAAAAAATTTTCTCCTGCCCTGCCGAGGTCTGCTCAGCAGGACAGTCCAGGCACTCTGCCTGCCCCCGGGGTGGTGTTATGTCTTTATACTAAAAACTACCTGTACAATATTTACAATTACTTCCCAATACCCATCACCTGTGTTAGACACTGAGCTTCTGCTCTAAACCAATCTGTAAGTGCCAACATCACCACAGAAGATGGAGGCCAAGAAGAAGAAGGAGAAAGGCTGGACACACCCAGTTCCCTCCATCTTGTCTCCATAACCCCCATACCAAAAAACCCTAAAATTTACTTTTCCACCCTGTGATAATTTCACTAATATTCTACTTAAACTGTTGTGGCCTGCTGATCTTCATAGAAGGTTGGTAATTTTCTCCATGGGCCATAATCAAACCCACAGAGGCATTTTGGGCTCTGTGCCAGGGTCTCTGAGACCCCTGGCAGGGTCTTGGCTGCTCAGGACAGCCAGAGGGATGTCCTGGGTCCTGACAAGGGAAAGGGGATTCTCCATGTTGCTTGTGTGCAGGGCAGGGCAAGAATTGGTCATGATGTGCCAGCTTTGTTGTATAGCCCATAACCCAAGAGCAGCACACAAGCTGTGAAATGCCTGTCAATAAAAGTGTGCATGTGTCTTACTGAGCAGCACTCACTAAAATTGTTGAACCTCGTTATCATTACAGAGAAAACACTTCTTGGGGTTTATGAGCACTTTTCAAAGTGTTCTGGCAATAATAAAGCAGGTTTTCTATTGCAGAGGCAGGGTTTTCTGTTTGTGACACTGCCTTTTGTCACACTGTGACAAGCATCAAAATGCTAAAATTGTATGAAAAGGATTATTAAACCAAAAGCACAGCAGCTGCTGTTCAGCAATCCAGGAAATCAGTTTAACTCTCATGGCTTCTGTATCACCTGGATTTCCTAGGAGAGCTGCACAGGGCTGCTGTTGGAGTGGCCTGGGTGCACCTGAGCTCTCCTGGAAGCTGATCTCCATTTGCACAGACAGATGTGGGACACTGATAACACAACAAGGCTTCTTGAATCATGTAATAATCACTTGTTTTGCAATTTTTCCTTCTAGGAGACTGAGCTGCTGGATATCAGCCTTGTCAAAGATGCCAGATGTGGAAAACATGCCAGAGCTCCCAAGGTAGGGATTCTTGCTGTGTGCTTTCTTGTTGCATTGATGACCTGGATAAAAAAGAATGGGAGTTATATGCAAGAATTGAAAAGAAGAAAAAACGTTCCTGCAGCTAAAGAGAACCATTTTGTCTTTTCTTTGCTTTACACTGTTTCTGTTGAGAAGTGTTGGGATTGTTGTTGTCTTGGGATTGTGTGTGTAAAATCCATCTGGAAGCTCTGCTGGCAGCACAGGAGCAGAAATCCTGGTTTGTCAAGGTACACTTCCACAAGTTCTTGGCTTCCCTGGTGGCAGGGAGCTGATATTTGTTTGAGTCCATGCTGTATTTTGTGCTGGTGATTTTGCTCTTTGAGTGCCTCCTGAGGCCAGGAGGAGGATTTGGGTTTGTTTTTTAAATTGCTGTCAGAGAGGTTGAGATATCAGCTCCCTTTGGGTTTGCCCTGATGGATTGTGCACTCATTCCCTGTCTCTACAGACAGCAGGCTGTAGGTACAAGTTCTCTCTGGTGTTTTTGTTGGGGCAGACACAGCACATGGGAGGAAATGCCCAAGCACTCTGCTCTGGAAGCAAGAGAATGCCTCAGGGAATCCCAGGAGTGATAGGAAAAAAATGAAATCTCCCAGGGCCTGGCAAGTTTGGCCTTGCTGCTGCTTAGCCCTGATTGACCAGACCAGAAGAATGTTTGTCCCACTCTCATCTTGGGGGAGGAATATTCCTGGCTCTGCATGACCTGTATTCCTTGCAGCCCTGGGCCCAGGCACAGCCCCCTGAGGGCCATTAGGGATGGAAAAGGTTGTTTTTCTGTGCCAGAAAGCAGTTGTAGTTATCTCTGAACAGACTATTCATATCTGGCTTTCAAAGCTCTCCATGTAGTGCTGGCAGCATTTTAAAGGCTGAGTTATAATTGAAATGCAACAGAAGTACTTTATGACATCCACATTAATACCAAATGAGTTCACCATGATTAATGGTTCTATGATGAATAGCAATAAAGTATTAACAATGTCTAGAACATTATTTTAAAATGCTACCTGCTTTACGGAGGACATTCCTGTTCTTCTAACAAAAATGTTTTTAGCTAAAATTTATGCACAGCTATTGCCTTGGTGACTTTTATTTATTGGGTTACATAAAGGCTGGTTTTGTTCTAGCAGGTTTCAGCCCTGACAGCAGTGGCATTAAATGAAGGGTGGGAGAAGATCCTGGCTCTCAGGGCAGTGAAATGCCCCACCTATGTGAGAGAGCTGCCTTTGGTCACTGATTTGTGTGTGGGCAGCAGCCAAGCAGCTCCTGGGCTGGCTGTGGATGGCATCTTGCAGATGGGGAGAGCTAAAGGCTGCTGGGGGCAGTGGTGCCAGCTGTGCTCTGGGCACAGGAGCAGGGCCCAGGGTGGCACTAAAGAGCAGCCCAAGCTCAGCTTTGCAAGGCTTGCCTCCAAGGCAGGGCCAGCAGCAGGGATTGCTCACAGGGTTCAGTGAAACTCCTGGATTTTGGCTGAAGGGAGAGCTCTGGGAATGGGGGATGCTCACCAAAGTGTTTCAGGGGCTCTTTTGCAAGCTCTGCTTCCTGCATTTACTGTAAACCAGGAGACTGAGGTGACTTTCTCTACATCACCCCTTCTGCCCATGGTTTTGTACCATTTTTATATCAGGGGACTTCTGCCAGTTCATGCAATTTTTTAAATCTCTTTTCAGAATTCTAAGAGTAGATTTCACCCATGGGCTGTCATTACAAACTTAATGGGAATCTTTAAAACTCATTTGGTGTATTTCTGATCTACTGCTGCTTTTTGATAGAAATAAGTGTCTTTTTTAACTCACCAAAGCTTTTCAGGGGCTCTTTTGCACAGCTCTGCTTCCAGCTGGGAGCACCCTCTGCTTTTACTGTAAACCAAGAGACTGAAGTGATTTTCTCTGCCTCACCCCTTCTGCCCATGGTTTTGTCCAATTTTTATATTAGGGGACTTCTGCCAGTTGATGCAAATTTTTTGATCTCTTTTCAGAATTTTGAGTAGATTTCACCCATGGGCTGTCATTACAAACTTAACAGGAATATTTAAACCTCAATTGGTGTATTTCTGATCTTCTGCTGCTTTTTGATAAAAATAAGTATCTTTTTTAAATAAGCCTTGACCTCCTCATTAAATAAAGAGTAATTCTTTTTTATTTTTATAGTAAGCTAAGTTTCAGTGCCATTAGCTTCACCCACAGTTATCAGAATGTGTGAGGTGTGCTGCCACACAGGCCACCAGCAAGAAATGATTTTAATGTTTCCAAAACTCAGTCTGTTCTCATGCTGCATTCAGCACTGCCATGAGGATTCCTCATTTCTGAAAAAGGACAAAGGGTTTTACTGTTTCTCCCTTTTTGGTTGATTTTCATAGCATTTTCCCCTAAGTCCAGTGCCATATATTTTGTGGTTGTTCCTGCATGGTTTTTGCACCTTCCTGGGTTTCTCATCCAGCTGCTCTGGTTTCTTTCTCCATCCTCTCAATGTTTGGCCTCAAAGGTTCCCTTGCAAACACAGGAGATTAAAAACAGTGCTGAAATGACCCTGAGGAGCTCCAGCATTGCTTTCTTTTTTGCACATTGTCAGGGATGGCTCCTTCTGTCTTCAGCTGCTATTTTCAGAAATGCTAACAGAGTTTTCCATCTCAGTGCAATGTACATGCAAAGGATGGTTCCTTGGTAGAAAAGCAAAATCTCAAGCAGCACAGAGCACTGCAGCAGAGCTCTACAAGAGGGAAAATTAAAGTCATGTTCTGATGGGAACAAGAAAAGACACAGTAATTGTGTATGTTAGGAAGAAGTGCCTCCATTCAAAGTTAAATGACATTTAGAAAGAAGTGAGGAAATTATAAAATTATTATCAGGACTTTGCTTTTTGAGTTTGTATTATGATCAGGTAGGAATTTTGGGAGCAGGAGAAAACCAGTAGTTGTGATGAAGCAATGTTTTATTTCCTTTATTTGCACATTACCTGGCAATACTCTCTCAAGCTGTGGTTTGATGTGCAATCTGAGGCATCTTTCCCCTTGTAAAGTTCAGGGACGAGGGCTGCAAAATCAAATAACACAAAATGTGCTTTTCTACTAGGAGGCATAGGAATAGCTATGAATATTCACACACCTTCTGCAAAGCTTGGAAGTGCTCTCAAAAGAGTGTCCGTGCTCTTTAAAGGGAGCTGCAGCTAAAAATGTCAGGCTCCAGTAAATGCTGAGAAATGAATGGTCAGGTGGTGAAAATTTGGCAGCTGCAAACACGCTCACAGGACTAGGGAAGTCACACTTTTTTCCATCTTGTATTTACTTTAGCCAATAACAGTTTCTATGGAAACTGAAATCTTAAGCAACTATATGTGTTTTTACTAGGGAGAAGAAATATCAGGGTTAGTTGACAGGGAGAAGGAAATAACTCCATGGTAAATGCTCATATTGAAAACTTCTGATGCATTTGATCAGTATGTTTTCCTTTAGCATCCTGTTTTCCCTCATAAATCATTCAGCAGGAAATGAATTCCTTTAAATAACATATACTGTGAAACCTGTAGGAGATGAAATGATGAATGATAGGATCACTCTCATGCCAAGATGTGTTTAGAGAGTAATCCCCAATTTTAAAAAATCTCCTGGCTCCCCCGCCCCAAGTTTTCTCACTTTAACAAGCAAGCTCTACAGGGAAAAATAATTCAGATGCCTGAATGTCAGAGTTTGCCAAGGCTCCAACTGCTATTTTAATATCAGCACCAGCCTCTCTGTATTTGGTGGCTTTTCTTGAAATGCTCCAGTGAGATGATTTTGGACCTATCTCAGCTGTATTCCAAAAGCTGCTGTGGAAGGTTTGCTGCCTTCTAACACATCCACGGAGGAAAAGCAGCATTTCCTGAACTAGGGGGCTCAGAACTGAAAGGAAAACTAGCAATGGAAGTCTAAATCATTGTTTATCTGAAAATCAGGTGATTTTGGAGGGGAAATGAGGATGTGCAGGTCCATTTGAGCTGTCAGAGCTCCCTGGGCTGCAGTGTTTGCTGCTGGGCACTCCATGGCACTGACAATGGTGCAGGGACATTTATGCTGTGTTTGTGACACCCTGATCACCCTGCCTGTGTGAAATGACAGATGATTTGGGTTTTTTCCTTTTTCTCTGTGCGCTCAGTCCTGGAGCAGCCAGCTGTGAGCATGGCTGGCCCAGGCCAGCAGCACACCCTGCCCTCTGTCCCCCTGCTCAGAGTTGTCTCCATTCTGCCTCAAATGCTGCTGTTATTTTTGCCTGCTGATAGAAATGCACGCTGCTTTCCCTTCAACAACCTTGATGCTAAATTAGAAAATGTAAATCGTGCCGAAGCACTGTTCTATTTCTGCCAAAAAGAAACAAAAATGGAATGTGCAGGCAGCTCACCTTCTTCCCACTCACCTTGGGGATAGCAGCGACAGCCACAAACATCCGCCCCAAACGTGTTTGTTCTTTTACATAACTCCTTGCTTTTTTTTCATAATAATGATTGAGTTGCATAAACATTTTGTCTAGGTTGAGTTTTACTTTATTAAGGGCGGTTAAGATGAATTTCTTTGTGTGATATTTGGCCAGTGCTCAGGTGGCAATGGAAGTGGTTTGAATGCTGTGGGCCCTGAGAGTGAGGGGGCTTTTCCTTGGACCCCCCAGTGGCCCAGATTGGTGACTTTATTCACAACCTCTAGTGCTGGGGAGCTGGGACCTTTTCAGCAGCACGAATTCACTGTGTAACTTAGCTCTGTCTGGCCAGCTCATTGAAATCACTGTTTACTAACACCCAGGCCAGGGCAGAAATCACAGGGTTTTTTCCAAGGCTTTCACTATGAAACATTTCCAGAAAGATTTAATTTTATTTTTGTCCCTGCTTGCTGCCTGTTTCAGTTAGCTTTCTGAGCTGCTTGGTTTTATATTTTCTTTGTTGTATTTAAAAAGCCTTCATCTTTTTTTTTTTTTGTTTGCCAAAGTTTGCAGCACAAAGCCTGTTATAAGAAATTCCATATTTTAAGAAGCGCAGAGGCATCTTACAGCTGTAATTTTAAAGCTTGACATTTAAATTTGAAAAGGTAGGCCCTGCTCAATTAAATACATGGTATTTGAGTTCCTGAAAACACTAGGAATTATTGGTAAAGCTGTGCTTTAAATGCTGCTGCTGCTTTTGGATAAACCTGTGTGCACACACAATTAATTTTTATCCTTGGCCCATTTTGGTATGAGCAGTGGTCCAGGACAGGGATGTCTCATTCTGCTTTCCCAGCTGATGAGCTGAGGGTGCAGCTGGCACAGCATGTCCTGTCACAAACAAACACCCACACCCTGTCACTGGGGATAAACCTCACCTGAACCTGACAAATGGCATTTTTACATTTAAAAATTGGTTGGATGACCAAGTCATTTTGGAGGCACTTTTAACGATGCTAAGATGTTGAAACTATCAATTTCCAGTATTATCTGTTTGTTACCTTGCAGATCCATGTGTTACTTTTTAACTTGCACTGAGATCACAAAGTCTTGGTAAAGCACAGCCCTAGTGCAATACTAATGCAAAAACTAATAAATGAAATGTTGCTATCTGTGAAAATAAGGAATGCTTCATTTAGCCTGTCATGAGCACTCAGCCTGGAAAGAATTTCAAATTTTTTCACTGGAAAATGTAAAGGTACTCAATAACTGAACCATGCTAGTCTTTGCTTCAGAGCCATAATCTCCACCTAGAAATATTTCATAAATATTAAAATTCATATTTTAGCAGCAGTGTGGAGAGATCTGGTGGCAGTGCAATACCCTCGAGCCTCAAATGTAGGATCAACAGGCTCGAGTGAAAATGTCACAGCAGATGCCTCTTTCTGCAACTGTTTGGAACAAATGATTAAAATTTTCCTGCTTTATTGGAAACCAGCTTGGTGATTTGTCATTACATCCCTTAGCTTGTAAACAGCCCTTTGGAGAAAGCTGTCAGGTTTTAATTAGTTGCAAAGGTTTGATATGCTTGTTATCATCTGCATATAAATGGGGTTTTTGGGATCTCCTGATGGAGCTGTGAGGATTTTTTTGGTCTGTGTGTGTCCCAAGGTGTGGCTGTGCCACTGGGGTGCCCCAGCTGCACCTTGTAGGGTGTCCTGCAGAGAGACCTCAACCAATATTCCTGGCAAACATTTTAATAGAAATATGAGAGCAGGACCAAAAATTCAGCTCCAGGTAAGGCAGTGAATGGGAGTAAATGTGAAGTGCAAAGCAGCAGCAAACTGTGGATTTCCAGGGTAGTGATATCAATATATTCACATTTAATCCATTTTTCCAAAGCATCAGGCAGAAAGGAGACTTGTTCCTTTTGCTTTGTCTGCTGTGGATGTGCAAGAACGAGGGCAAGTGCATCCAAATATCTGCCTGGGGTTTTTAATACAGTAGCTTAATTCTGAAACAGAACCAAACAAAGCTCCCTTCCTATTGAATTATAAATGGGATTATACTGCCAAGTAAGGCTTGCAAATAGTTCATTTTTAAATAAGTCCTGGGAAGTGTTTGTGTGGTGATAACAAAAAACAGTACAGCTGTATTGAGTGTGAGTTGCTTGTCTGTGGCTTTCTCAACTCTGTCACCTCACAAACTAATCCTGGTTAAATAAACAGAATTATCAGCTGTTGCCACTGGGCAGTTCAGACACTCTGCCACTCCTGGGCTATCCACAGGGGTGTTCCTGCAAAATGCATGGCACAGGGAAGCAAAATGGTTCTCTGTAGGTCAGGGCTACAAGAATATTTTCTAAGGGCCAAAAGATGGCTTGATGCATTTTCTTTGGTGGGCAGGTTGACCTGCAGAGAAATCCTGTTTGTGAATGTACATCTGTGTGATTCTTGGTGAGCAGAAACCCTTTTAGGGGCTGGGTAAGAAAGCAGGTGAATGAAACATTGCCCAAACCTTATCACTCTTGAGAATGAGCTTGCCTTCATGCCCTCAGGTGTAGGTTGAATGATGAACCAGCCTGAAATGTGGAGAATCTTAGAGAAATACTGCCAGAAATGTCTCACTGCTCTGGGAACGTGGTGTGATGCAGAAAGGGACAATCCCACACTGATCTCACACCAAGGTTCAGGTAGCTCTCCATGTAGTTGGTATCTCTGCATCTGGATCTTCTTCCCTGTGTTTCACAGCATTGGGAGGGTCCAATACCCTTCATAAGGTGGCTTTAGGTGGAAAAAGTCAGGTCTTTGGTGGGAAGAGAAATCCTGTTTGTGAATGTACATCTGTGTGATTCTTGGTGAGCAGAAACCATTTTAGGGGCTGGGTAAGAAAGCAGGTGAATGAAACATTGCCCAAACCTTGTCACTCTTGAGAATGAGCTTGCCTTCATATTCCTCAGGTGTAGGTTGAATGAGGAACCAGCCTGAAATGTGGAGAATCTTAGAGAAATACTGCCAGAACTGTCTCAGTGCTCTGGGACTGTACCATGGTGCAGAAAGGGACAATCCCACAGTGATCTTACACAAAGGTTCAGGTAGCTCTGCATTTAGTTGGTACCACAGTCCTGAATTGCCAAGCAGCACAGAAAGAAACCTGAGTGTGTTTCTGTAAGTGCAGCAATCTGTTAAAATGCAGGTTGGCCCTTTGAAAGCCTTATTTAGGTTTAGGTTTTCTGAGTTACACTGTTTATCTGGAGGAGTTTGGATAAAGCACAATTGCCTTACTTTGGAGAGGAAATCCCCTTGGCTGGAGGGTTCTTAGGGAGTTCCTGGCTGTGATATTTTGCAGTATCCAGTTTCTTTGTTGTCTTTTGGAATCAGAGTGAACTCAGAGGTGATTTAGAATCAGGCCTGGATGGAAGCTGATGCTGTCCCACCCTGTCTCCATGTCTGGAGCTCATTCCCATCAAGGGAGACTGGTTTCCACTTATCAGACTTCCAGTGGTGGTTAATTACCATAACACCTGTTAAAAGAACACATCTTCTCCATATTATTTCCAGGAGGAATCCTAGAACAAGTGTCACTATAACTTGCAAATACTAATACAATGTGATCCTGTTTGAATGCATGAAAGTTATGTCCAGTCCTGGTGCTAGGTCAGTGTTAAAACACAGTTTACTGCAACTGGTAAATAATTGGATTTCTAAAAAATATAGTTCAGGGGAAATGAGATCTTTCTGTAGTGTTGAAACACAGAAAAATTATATATATCAGTAATTTTTATAAGAAATGACTGTGATGGAAGGTTCTGGTAGTTCAGAGGAGCTGTGATGATGGTGAGTCTGACTTGCTATGCATCCCATGCTGATTTTCCCTTTTCTGAAACACATCCAGTATTGATAATGCCATAAGTGAAATTACACAAAGATTTTTTTGTTCTTGCGTCTGCTCGGAGTTAACCTCCTTCCTGTGAGATTAATGAAATACATTTAAAATAATTTATGTGAGGAATTGTGTGCTGTACTTGGGAATGTTTAGCGTGAATGGCTTCAAAATGGTGTTTGCTAATGAAGTGGCAGAGGCAGAAAATCTGTGCTAGGTAAGGTCATGTATGAAGGGGAAACATTAATCTTGGAAATAATGGTTGTAATTTGCATGCTGTTAAAATGCTTAAGAAAGGACAAAACTGAATTCAGATGAACTGAAGTGTCTGTGTGAATGGTTACCCTCATGTTGAGAGCAGTGGAAGAGGCTGCTGTGTGTGGGGAAGGTTTCCTGCAGCTCATTTTTGGTAAAAAAGTCCAAACCTCCACATGGTTATTTGGCATTTTGGTGGGGCAGGCTGGTTTAGCCATCCCAGTTAGCCCAGTTTAGCTGAGTTGTGCCTTGATAAGGACAAAGATCCCTTTCTGCCCTTGCTCCCAAAGCTGGCTCAGGGGATCTGCCCACGCTGCTGCTTCCATGGCCAGCACCTGGAGCTGCAGCCCAGCAATTTCCCCTTCCTCATGTGGGTTTGCACACCCTCAGAGCACTCTGTGCAGGAGAGAACACCTTCTCCTGTGGGTTTGCACACCCTCAGAGCACTGTGTGCAGGAGAGAACACCTTCTCCTGTGGGTTTGCACACTGATTGTGCAGGAGAACATCACCCTCTCCTGTGGGTTTGCACACCCTCAGAGCACTCTGTGCAGGAGAGCATCACCTTCTCCTGTGGGTTTGCACATTGATTGTGCAGGAGAGAACATCACCTTTTCCTGTGGGTTTGCACACTGACTGTGCAGGAGAGAACATCACCTTCCCCTGTGGGTTTGCACACCCTCAGAGCACTCTGTGCAGGAGAGAACACCTTCTCCTGTGGGTTTGCACACCCTCAGAGCACTCTGTGCAGGAGAGAACACCTTCTCCTGTGGGTTTGCACACCCTCAGAGCACTCTGTGCAGGAGAACATCACCCTCTCCTGTGGGTTTGCACACCCTCAGAGCACTCTGTGCAGGAGAGAACACCTTCTCCTGTGGGTTTGCACACCCTCAGAGCACTCTGTGCAGGGGAGAACATCACCTTCTCCAGAAATCCTGATGTGTTTGGTTAGGGCAGTGGTTGAGTGCTCCTTCCCAGCCATGGACTGTTCCTGCCAGGGTAAATGTGCAAGGTGTTGGATGAGGGCAGGACAGGAGCTTGTTGGGGTTTTGTTTTAGTGATGAACATTTCTGTGCATGAACATTTCAGAACTGCTGCAGGGCTTTGGCTTTGCTTGGTTTTGGCTGGAAGAAGAGAAGTTCTTGTGGAGCTGCTCTCATATTGTCCTTCAGAGTTTCTATGCAGTGGCCCAAGGCTCTGGGGTGCTTTGGGAGCTGAGCCTGCTGATGCTGTGGAGTTGGAATCTGAATGAAGTATTCAAGGCCAGTTTGGATGGGCCTCTGAGCAACCTGTCCCAGTGGAAGGATGTCCCTGCCATGCCAGGGGGTTGGAACAATGTGATCTTGAAGGTTTCTCCCAACCCAAGCCATTCTGCAGTTCCCTGATGGCCTTGGTGGAACATTCTCACAAGTGATGTGCTCATCACTGCCCCGAGTTTGTCCCTGTACTGCAGAGTGGCAGAAAGGAGCCATTGCTGCTGGAAGTGCTTGTAGGCATCACTGAATGTGATCTAGCTCCTTTTTAAGACACAAGTTTGTGGCAGTATTTCAGTTGTGGGAAGTGATTTTGTTTTCAAGGCTGTTTTTTTTTCAACCTGCTGGAGTCAGGAGAGTTTCAGATGGTGGGAGGAGAAGTGGAATTATTTAACTGTTGCTTACATAATAGAAAAGGAGAACTTGCAAGCTGTGCTTAGGTCTCCTCACATTTTGATGATGCTTGGCTTTTCCTTTTGGTTCATATTTAAAGTGTTCTCTGAAAACATAATCACTTGATATTGCTAATTTCAATGTTTGCATGTGACACTTGCAAATGATGTAATTAAAAGGAACCCTTTACTGGTGTTTTTAGGAACCAGATACCAGCTTGATTAAGTGTTTGAAAGGGAGGTACTGTGTTTTCTACTTCAACTGAAAACTTCTTTGGACGAATTATGGGTGCCAAGGTAGAACTTACCAGGCTGTAAACAGAAGTTACACAGTCTCTGTTAGCTTTCTGCCATCTGGCAAAACCCAGCGATTCTCAGACAGTCTTGTGCTCCTCTCAGCAGTGCTGTGCTTGGCAGTGCAGGGGAGCTGCCCACAGCTGGCAGTGCTGCAGGAGCCACTCACGGGGTCTTGTCCTGTGTCTGTGTGTGCCCCAAAACAAACCCTGCTCCTTGCAGGCTATGGGGATGAGGGGTTTGCCCTGGCACAGCTATATACAGCACGAACAGGATGGGACACTCTGGTCAGTGTCTGAGAGGTTTATTCACACATCAGTCTCAGCACATTGTTACAACAATGGAGACAACAGATGCAACCAACTCACTGAATCCAGCAGAATGCCAAAGAGACATAGTGTTACAGCATATCATAAAGCCATTTCCATCTGCGTTTCAGCCTATCACAAATAAATCACAACTATACTGACAATATTTCTATCCAATCATTTAAAGCACACGTACCGTTGGTTAAAGCAATCGCGGCCTACACTCAAACACAACAGCTCGTTCATAACAAACAAGGCACAGAGCTCTGTTCATTTTTAACCTTCTAAAGATATACATTAAGTAAACTTGTTACCACCTAAGGCAGCACCTAACATAGGCCTATTGTTCTATTTCTCACCTCTACATTACTAATTTTTCTGCTGCTTAAGCATCTCACTGTCTTTGCTGTAACTGAGGCCTGCTTTTTTCCCAACTTTCTTAAGACCCTCTAATTTTAAGGATTCCCGCAGGGTTCCCTGCCCTGCTCCCACACCAGCTGCCTGCTGGTGCCTCCCATGGCTTCAGGAAATTTGGTGTTTGTGAGCTGTTTGAATATTTGGAATGATCTGCAGATGGTCAGTTCAATAGCTTGAGCAAACTGAGGAGGCTGTGCAGCTCCAGAGCAGGGAGGGAGCACTGAAGTGAGCACCCCTGGTGCTGCTGTGCAGTTTGCTCAGTGCAGTTTGAGTTTCCTGCAGCAATCAGCATCCCCTGTGAACTCCCTTCCTGCTGGAAGAGGGAATTGCCTGAGCTGGGATGGCTCATGCCATGGAGGGGAAGTGATTCCTGCCCTGCCTGCCTGTGCAGCCTGATTCATCAAGGCTCTTGGCACTTGTAGGAAGGAGCCCTGCAATGCCCAAGAACTTGTTTAGCACATCAGGAAAGGTGTGATCCCAGGATAAGAGCTGGGAGACCAAGTGTTGTTTCAAGAGAAGTCTATATTAAGTAGCCAGAACTAAGATGAGTGATGAGAATGTAGAACTGTTGTCAGCAGCTTTCCCCTGAGTGGGAATTGTGCCTGTTAGTCATGCAGTTTATCCTGGTGATAAATCCAAAACTATTTGCAAGATTATTTAGGATAGGAGGGGAAAAAAAAGCATTTTCCTTTACTCTTTGAGCTATGTCAAATGTGATACAAAGCCATTTGATCTAAGGTTATTTCAATTGTGGTTGAATATTAGAGACATAGTTAGAATTCTAATGTGCTTATAAACCAGAGAAAAAGATGAGGAGAGATGTTTTTATTTGCATGAAAACAGTGAACCCCTGATGCAGATGGATATTTTTCTTTGGGTGTGCATTGTCTCTTGCCCCTGGGAGTACAGAACTGAATTGCATGAATACACAGTTCAATCTGGCCAGATGAATGTGGTACAGTTGCTCTACCTGCTGCAAATAAGAGAACTGGAGATGAAAAAAAGAGGTAAATTCTTGCTTTTCTCTGCTTTTCTGCATGGGATTGTGTTGAGAATTGCAAGGACACTCTGCAGGTGTTAATGCAGGGTCTCAGCAGCACGGACACACAATAAAAAAGCTGAAGGCACACAGCAAATGCCCTCCTTGGAGCCCAGTTGTGCAGGGAGAGAGCAGAGGAGTGGATTTCACCCTCCCCTGAGCCATGGAGACAGCTGTTTACACAGCCAGAGCAGTGTTTGTCACAGGCTCTAAACCCAGAGCTTATTTACATCCATTGCTGCAAATCAGAGCCCGTGGGCCAAGCCAAAATCTATTTTTAGGGCCCTTATCAGCAGGTCACGTGTTTTCCAGTTCCCTTGGTGCTGGGGTGAGCCCACCCCCAGTGAAACACAGAAATTCTGCTCTGGCTGGGCCTGTGAGCAGAGGCAGCAAACACTGGGCATCCTTGGTGTGCTGCCTCCAGCCCTCCCATCAGTAGGTGATTGCAGTTTGGGGGTGCTTTGATTTTGTTTGGGTTTAGGGGTTTAGAAGGCTTAGAAATGTCTCCAGGAAATGAAAAGGCAATCAACAGGCAAACCACCAAAGGAAAAGGGTAAAAAAATAAAAAAGCTGTATTTCAGTTATTTATTTTTGAGATGTGCAGCAGGGTTCTTTAAAATTCCCATCACCCAGAGGGAGCTGATTGGCTTCCTTTTAATTTGGCTTCAAATAATAAAATCTTAGCTTGAAAAGCCAACTTGAGTGGGCTCTGCTCATGCAGAATCTCTGTTTCCCAAGTTGTTCCCAATACTGATTAGTGGATATAACAAAGGAAAACCTCATCACATTGCAAAAATCTGGGCTGGCTGGTCACGTCCTGTGTGTGAGAGAGAAAATAATGTGCAGGCTCAGAACAAAAGCACTAATGTTTGAAATTCCCCATGGCTGGGGAAGAAATATGATGGCTTATTGTGTTTGAGGAGCTTTCTTGAAATGCAGGGACGAGTGATGTGGGCAGCAGCTGGCTCTGGTTTAAATTCTTCTGCAAAGCCTGGCCTGGGAGGGCACAGTTTAGTCTGGGCACACAGAGCAGAGCCAGCCTGCTTCATTCTGCTGGGCTGGGTTGGTTTCCAGCAGAATTTGATGTGTGTGCTCTGATTTCTTTGTATTTCTGCATTGGGAGCTGCATTCCAAGTTGCATTTTAACAAATGTAGAATAATTGTTATTTTTTAAGTGTGAGGCTGGAACGAGACAAAAGCAATTCTGGTGAGCTTCTTTAGCAAACAGCTAAAGGGAGACTTGGAGGAAAAATACATGTAAATTCATCTTCAGTCTAAAATTCCATATTTTAGAAGCAGTAGTTAGTTATCAATTTAAATACTTTGCAAATATTTCTGTTGGTTTTCTCATTTTAAATACTTGATAGCAGTGGAAATAACCTACATTTTTCTAGATCAGAGACAGATTCCTAGTGAAACAAATTGTTGTTTCTTAAATTAAAAAAAAAACACAGAGTGGGCAGGGTTGGAAGGGAGCACAGTGGGTCATCTGAGCCAAGCACAATCTTTTCTATTTCTGACTTGAGATCTGTTTCTGTTTGTTGTTTATTGATGTTACAGAGAGGAGTGCTGTTACAAAGCATGGCCTGTGCTGGCTGGAATACTCTTCTTTAGAAATGTGGGAAATGGTTTTGTCTGTTTCCTAGCGTGCCTGTCCTCTGTTCAAAGTGGCTTTTTGTGCTGAAGGAAGGGCTGGGTGGTGCTCACATGCCTGCTCTGGTGGGATGAAGCCTCAGCAGTGACTGCAATCACATTGTCTGGGAGAGGCCAGCACTGACCAGCCAGGGGACATTGAATATGAGTGACATAATATATGAGTGACATAATATATGAGTGACATAATATATGAGTGACATAATATATGAGTGACATATTATATGAGTGACATATTATATGAGTGACATATTATGAGTGACATATTATGAGTGACATTGAATATGAGTGACATGTTTAATGTGGGAGGTGGGACATGTGGAACTGGAGTCCCCAAGGAGAGGGCAGAGCTCTGGGATCACACTGAGGTGCTCTGAGCTGGTGCCAGCCCCACAGCCCTGCCTTGGCCATGGATCTCAGCCATGCCAGGACACTCTCCAGGCAGAGGCACCAGGGAGCCCTCAGGGCCTGGGAAGCAGCAGAGATGTCTTCTCCAAGCAGCATCTGGCAAGATGTGGGGGCAAAGAGCTCCTTGAGCAATCTCAGCAGCTGTTTGGTTTTTATTGGGAAACAGCTAAGCCAGGAAGAAGCCCAATGAGCAGCAATTAGTAATGCTGGTGCAGTTTTAGTGCATTGATGTGTTTATTTTCCTACTCTTTCTACATCTGTATTTACTTAACTCCTAGCTGGAGTCCCAACAGTTGCTCCTTTGAAGGGGTTTGAAGTGCTGTGTGAAGCACCTTCAGCCATGGAGTTCAGCTGGTGCTGGATGATTTCAGAATCACAGAATCATTAAGGTTGGAGGAGAGCTCTGAGGTCATGGAGTCCAAGCTGTGGCTGAGCCTTCACCACGTTGAGCAGAGCTCTGTGTGCCCTGTCTGGCCAGTCCTTGAGCAGGGATGGTGCCTCCATCACCTCTCCTGGCAGCCCCAACCAATGCTGAACAACCTCTGCCATGAGCAAACTCCTTATGTCCAGCCTGAGCCTGCTGTAGCTACACCCAGCCAAGCATTTTTGTTTACTGACATCTCATTTTTAGTGCATTTCTCCCTTTTCTTTCATTTTCCCTTCTCTTGGTAGTCTTGTTTCTTGAAAACTGTGTGTGAAGTCACCCTGGACCAGGAGCTCAGTTCAGTGATATGCAGCCTGCAGCACTGCATGTCTTTGGTCTGGATCCTGCATTAACCTGTAATCAGTTTAAATATGCTTCATAATCTAGTTACACTTTCATTCCTTTATCTAGGACATGTTTCTTTGAAGAAGAAATTGCATTTGACAGCACACTTCATGTCTGAGAGCTGCAATCCAATTTGTGTGATCCTAGAAAGCTGCTCCCATGTTTGTGTGAATGAAACCCTCCTGTCATCCACTACCCCTGCATCCCCATCCCTCAGCACATCACAGCCACAGCACCAGGCAGGGGGGAGATGGATGGAAACAAATCCCTGCCCTCCTGCCTCTTCTTCCCTTCTGAGCATTGCAATCCAACCCCATTAATATTTGCAAGGTTTTTCTCAGTGTGTTTAAAGCCCAGACTGTGTCTGCCTGTGCAGCTGCAGGGTTCCATCCTGACATGATTCCAGGGATGGAAGAGCTGCCTGCCAGTGAGGGATGAGGATGTGTTATCTGCTCTGCTATCAGTGCAGCCTTTTTGCTGAGCTCTGGAGTGAGCTGCAGGCTGGCAGCCCCAGCATGGGGAGCCTTTGCAGATGTGGATATTTTGTTTAGAAGTTGAGGAGCAGAATAGTTATTATTTTGGGATCTGTGCCTAATGCAATTTCCCAGTAGTAACTAAATCAGACAGTGCCCTCAATATCTGTTTGCTTTTTATGCAGTGAAGTGGGAATAGTGTGGATGTTTTAAAATGGGAGTCAAGCCCTGAGCAGGAGCAGCATTTACAAAGGCATTTGTATTTGTGTTACTCAAGGATTTCTTCTCCATTATACTTTGCTAATGACCGTTCAAGTCCTTTCCAAGTTTACATTTCTTCAATTTTATGGATCTTATTTATAAAAAATAAGCTCTAATTCATTCTTTCCTCCAACAACCTTTCAACTATGGAAGAGAGTACTTGAAATTCTAAGCAAATCTTTCATATTGGAATAGTAAATTGTTCTAAATTGATGATCTGCTGTGGAGCTTAACCTTGGTGATCAGTGAGGAGTTTATGTAATGTCTCATCTGTTTCTCCTAAATCTGGGAGGAAAATCCTGACAGCCTTGTCACATTTGCTTTCCCTAACCTGGAATATCTCAATCTAATTGTGCACCTCTGAATCATCCCTTATTTTTTCTCTTGGAGAAACAGAGATTGTTCTGAACTGTCAACACCCAGGAAAGTGGAACTGAAAGACCAAAGTTTTTAAAGCTTTTCAGGAGGCATGAGAAAGGTTATCTGAATAAACTTTTGTGCTACATGCACATTAATAATTGCATAATAATTGCATTGATAATCGAAGGAGGACACATCTGCTGCCCCTGAATTGTTGCTCTTGGTTTGTATGATTCCTTGACTTTCTGCTCTGGGTTGTTTGGCATCAAATACAGATGTCCTGGAAGGAGGAGCTGCAGGAAGGCAGATTCTAAAGGCATTCATTGCCTGACAGTGCAGCACTGGAGCTGGAGCCTCTCTAGTTCCAGCCCCAGGCTCAGAGCATCTGCAGAGCAAATGCTGCAGTGGGTCATGTTATGGCACTGGGAAAAGGAATTTATGTCAAGTTCGTGTCACTATCAAGAATGTAAAATGTCCTGGTAGCACAATTTCCTAATTGAGCTTTGCCTGTGACTTCCTGACTGAGAAATGATATTAACACCAGGGTGCTGGATTTTCTGCATTGAGAAAAAAGAAGGCTGAAAAGAGCCAGAGCTGAAATGTACATTTTGGGAAGGATGCTGAGTGAGTGGACTGGAGCTCTGTTGCCAACAGAACAGAAAGCTCTCGAAATCATCAGCCTGAGCAGGTGCTGGAATATTCATTTTCCTCTCCACCTTCAGCTTCTTTGGTCCTGTCCTGAACTTCCTTTCCTTGGCAGAGGTCTCTGCACGAGTGTGGAGCAATTTCTTCTGCAGCAGCTGGACTGGAGCCTGTGTGGAGCAGCACCCTCCCTTGCCAGGCAGGACCATGTTCTTCCTGACACACAACCACAGTGTGTTCAACCAGCACCTCAGCTGAGCTGGGATGTTCAAAACAAGGTGATGCCTGTACCTGGGAGCAAACCACACCAAAGGATATTTCCAAACCTCTGGAGCAAAGCAGTGGCTAAATAAACACTGCCCTGGGCACAGAGTTAAGGGCAGAGGAGAGAGCCCTTTCTGCAAATGCTTCTCTGTGTTCCAGGGTGCAGAGAGCCCCTTGGAATCCCTCCTTGGGTGATCTCTTGATTCTTGATATTGGTATTGGTTCTTCCATCACCAGGCAAAGGGTGCTGGTGATTGATTAATCAGGGACTCTGTGCTCCAAGGATGTGCAACCAGGTGCTGATTGTGCAGGAAGAGCAGCAGGAGGGGGCTGTGGGGACAGCATGCCATACAGAAGGTTACACTGCCTGCCAAGAATGCAGATTCCTGGAGCTGAGATCTGACACCTGAGCAAGCTGTGGAGGAGCAGGTGGGGTCTGAGGAGCCACATGTGGAAATTGGATTTACAGAGGGAGAGCCTGAACAGGAGTTGTTTAGAAGTGCAGGTGGGGTCTGAGGAACCACGTGTGGAAATTGGATTTACAGAGGGAGAGCCTGGAACAGGAGGTTGCTCAGAAGTGCAGGTGGGGTCTGAGGAACCACGCATGGAAATTGGATTTACAGAGAGAGCCTGGAACAGGAGTTTGTTCAGAAGTGTAGGTGGGGTCTGAGGAACCACGTGTGGAAATTGGATTTACAGAGAGAGCCTGGAACAGGAGTTGTTCAGAAGTGTAGGTGGGGTCTGAGGAACCACGTGTGGAAATTGGATTTACAGAGAGAGCCTGGAACAGGAGTTTGCTCAGAAGTGCAGATGGGGTGTGAGGAACCACGTGTGGAAATTGGATTTACAGAGAGAGCCTGGAACAGGAGTTGCTCAGAAGTGCCAGCAGCTCTCTGCTTTTGCTGAGCCATTCCAGAGCAGGGGAGATGCAGCTGCTTGGGCCCCCCTCCCATCCAAGCTGTTGAATTTCTCTCAGTGCTGTGACTTTGTGTGCTTTAAAAGCCAAAGACACCCAAAACATCAGCACTTTGAGCACAGCTCTGATTGCATCCCTGCATTCTGTTGTGCCACTGTGTGTTCTCCTTGGAGTGCAGTTCTGGAGCTTTGGGGTTTAATTGCTTTTAATTGTATCTAGAAATCAAGTTCTTAAAGTACTAATAAGTTGAAAAAGAGCTTCTTTTTATTTAAATTTAATTTCAAAGCACTTGCTTTTCCTTACTGAATTTTCATGTTAATGCCTGGTGGTTTAATGAAAAGATCTTTCCTAAGATTTACAAGCAAGCCAAAGTTTATAATGGAAGTTCAGATAAGCAGCTGAACCACAAACTTTGGATAAAATAAATGCTTACAAGTCAGCTTCATTTTGTTCCTGAGCCCCTGTGCCAGCTACAAGAATTCTCATCAAAACTATTTTAACAGAGCTCAGAGCATGACTAATACTTGGTGGGAAAGATTTGTGCAAACAAAAATGGCCCAAGGAGGTCAGATCTGCAACAAAATATTTAACAGAATAAAATCCCCAACTTCTCAGGCACCAAATAACCTTTTCCCCCAAGGAAAGAGTATTATGGCTTCAGTGTAGGAAGTGCAGCACAGCCTTTTTGAAGCACATCACCCACCAAAATGTTCTACATACTGGAGACATCTACAGGGAATGTATTTTTTAAATTGAATTATCATGCTCATGCAAACTGCTTCTTCCAGATAAACAAAACCAGACAGGCTGTAAGCAGATTATTAAAATGTTGGACAATTAAAGCAAACTCTCGGAAACACAAACAGTTTTGTGTGTTCTCAGTTTAACCTAAAGGCTGCTACCACAAGTGTATGGAAACCAGGCCTTGGAAACATCTGAGCTGCACAAGTTCTGGTGCCCAGCAGCAATTATTCAAGATTTAACCTCACATTAGAATACAATTTCCATCTGAACTGAGAGCTGGGAGGTGGATTTGCTCTGTACCTGGGCAGGAGCCCTCAGCATCATGGAAAATCAGAGCTCACAAGCAGCAGAGGTTCCATGAGCTCAGTCCTTTCATCACGGAGGTGCTGGCTCAGTTTGTGCTGTGGGGAAGCCAGAGGAGAGGAATTGATGGTTCCAGGAGTTATCAGGGCCAGGCTCTGTGTGCAGCCCTGGGATTCCTTGTGGAGATGGCAGATAATGCCACAGAAACCAAGAGTGTGCCCAGAGCACCTTTCCAGCCTGTCCTCATGAGCCCAGGGAGGGAGGAAAGCTCTGCTGTGGGAATTGGTTACACAGAGGTGTGTCTGCAGCTTTGTCCAGCTGTTTTATAAAATTCTGTGCAGCAAGGCCATTTCTTGGGGTTTATCTGTCTGTACAAAGGACAGGATTATGATACAAAGCAGGGCTGATGCAGTTGGTTTTGTTGCTTGATTTTGGTTTTAATAGAGCCAATTTAGGCTTTGCTCTTGCTGTTATTGTGGCTGTGTGTGCTTATGCTGTGATTGCCCCTGGAAGGTTGGTTCAATCTCAGTTTGCCACATTTCCAGGCCTTAGCTGGAGCTGTGAGGCTGCTCCTGGTGGTGCCATTATCCCCACTGCAGGAATTGCAGGGTGCAGCACTCCACAAGGGGCTGAGCCTCAGAGCAGGGAAGGGATTGTGCTCAATACCTCATGTACCACTCCAAAAAGGAGTCAGTGCTTCCCTGGGGGCACCACAAAGCAGCTGTGCAGTTGTGTGTGTGTGCCCTGAGCTCTGGGCTTGTGAAAATCCCTCTCTTGGGCCTCACTAGCTCAGCCCTATAACTCACCTGGAGGCACAGAAAAGCAGATTCAGCTCTTGGGAGCACAAAAAAGCAGATTCAGCTCTACAACCTCCAGATGTACTTCTAGAGGTTTTGCTACAAAAATCTGGGTAGTGAAAGTCCTGTTACAAACACAATTGTAGAAGCTGATCAGTTCTTTTACTGGCAGGGCTGTGTTCTTTGGTGAAATGGTTTTATTGGCAAAATAACTTCATGTGAGCACAAAACTGCCTGCACTGAGATGTCTGGTGGCACCTTCCAGCCAACACCCAGGAAAATGGAACTGGGAGACCAAAGGTTGCTAAAATTTTTCAGGAGGCATGAAAAATGTTATCTGAATAAAGTTTCATGCTACATGCATGTCTGATCATTGAAGACTGGCAGACCTTGAGTTTGGGATAGGAAGGTGCCACCTGTGACTGCTGAGTGACAGGAGCTGAGAATTTGTGCTCCAAATATACAAAACAGGAGGTTGTGATTGATTGCTGCTGACACAACTGTAGAAGCTGATCAGTTCTTTTACTGGCAGGGCTGTGTTCTTTGGTGAAATGGTTTTATTGGCAAAATAACCTCATGTGAGCACAAAACTGCCTGCACTGAGGTGTCTGGTGGCACCTTCCAGCCAGCACCCAGGAAAATGGAACTGGTAGACCAAAGGTTGCTAAAGCTTTTCAGGAGGCATGAGAAATGTTATCTGAATAAAGTTTCATGCTACATGAATTGATCATTGAAGACTGGCAGACCTTGAGTTTGGGATAGGAAAGGGCCACCTGTGACTGCTGAGTGACAGGAGCTGAGAATTTGTGCTCCAAATATACAAACCAGGAGGTTGTGATTGATTGCTGCTGTCACTTAAACGAGGAGGAAGATCCAGCAATCCACACTAATGGACCTGAGATACTGAAATTCAATTTAGGAGTGAAAAATGCCCTGGCTCATCCACTCAGTTGTAATTGTGTGCTTGCAATTCCTTCATCTGGACTGGACCTAAAATATGTACTTTGGTGATCAGATTAAATGAAATTTTAATGATCAGCTGGGGTTGTACAAAATGCTAATTAAACCCAGGGAAGTCTATTAATATAATTAGCCTTGGGACAAAACAATTTAAGAACTGGAAACATTATTTGGAGAGTCCTGTCATTTCCTAAGTACAACATTTGAGTCTGGAGACAAGAGACAAAAAGTGGAATTCTTTTTGAGTGTATTTTTTATATGTTTTGTATCTTCTGGGTGTCTTTAGCTCACTCCTGACTTCTGGCACCAACATGAGGTTGCCCTGTACATTTTGAGCATTTTAAGCAGCCCAAAATGGAACCCCCATGATTTGGTTTGAAGAAATGCTCTTCACCAGCAAAAGTGCCTGGAAGTTGAGTGAGCATTGGAAAACAAAAAAAATTACTCAAATAGCATTTGGATTTATGTTACTCTTCTCCTGTCAGATCATAAGCTTGAAAATGTGCTTTGTAAAGCATGGAGAGAATTTTTTGTGCTTTTTCTGGACCCCTGTTTTTAATGCTGGTTGGATTGCCTTTACTGTGAGGACTCTTCAAAAATAAATTTGTATTTTAAGCAGCCCAAAAAGGAACCCCCATGATTTGGTTTGAAGAAATGCTCTCTTCACCAGCAAAAGTGCCTGGAAGTTGAGTGAGCATTGGAAAACAAAAAAAATTACTCAAATACCATTTGGATTTATGATACTCTTCTCCTGTCAGATCATAAGCTTGAAAATGTGCTTTGTAAAGCATGGAGAGAACTTTTTGTGTTTTTTCTGGGTCCCTGTCTTTAATGCTGGTTGGATTGCCTTTCCTGTGAGGACTCTTCAAAAATAAATTTGTATTTCAAGCAGCCCAAAAAGGAACCCCCATGATTTGGTTTGAAGAAATGCTCTTCACCAGCAAAAGTGCCTGGAAGTTGAGTGAGCATTGGAAAACAAACAAACAAAATACTCAAATAGCATTTGGATTTATGATACTCTTCTCCTGTCAGATCATAAGCTTGAAAATGGGATTTTTAAAGCATGGAGAGAACTTTTTGTGCTTTTTCTGGGCCTCTGTTTTTAATGCTGGTTGGATTGCCTTTCCTGTGAGGATTCATCAAAAATAAATTTGTATTTACTTAATCCTATTTTTAATTCTATGTTTTAGGAAACATTTAACTTTCTAATGAAATAAAGAGAAGAAGGTGTTGGATTCCTCAGGCCTGGTGGAGCATGAATAATTTTTCTTTTTGGCTTCCAGGAGTCTAACACAGGCTCTTTGGCATTAAAAAGAAAATCAATGATAATAAAAAAATCATTAAAAGGATGGTAAGACCTAATAATCTTCAGGTGTCCCAGAGAGCACTCACAAACAGGTTAACAGCTGGAGTTTAAACCTGTAAATAATTCTTTTTTTCTTCCATCCCTGACACATTTAAGATCACTGTGCTGTGACGTGGCAGGCATTTCCTTCTGCCAGATCAATCCCACCCTGAAAATGTTCATGCAGCATCTTTAAACCCCTCTGGCATCTCCTTCTGGTCCTTCATGCAAAGGGCAGATGCATGAGGCATCTTATCTGAGCTCCTGCAGATCATTATTAAATGTTTTATTTTAGCACTGGGGACGTCGTGTCCTTAATGTGTGTGTGAATTGTACTGAGGCACTTCTGGTCTCTGTTCTTGAGCTGGGATGATTCAAATGTGGAAAATTCCATTTTAGGGACTTCAGATCAAGTTTGAAAAGCATCAGAGTTACTTGTCTGGAGTGTGTGTTTCAAAATTGAGCAGAATGTAAAGATTAGGATTAATGTCATTAATTCAGAACAGAATGTCAGTGAGAATTGGTGGGGTTTTCAAGAATTTTTCATATTTAATATTTCCATTAGACCTCAAGGTTAATTTAAGAATCCTGTCTTCATTAAACAGCTCAAAAATGGCTTTTAATAAGGGTATATGAGGGCTATGTCAGTTCTATATAAAAAATAAGAGTTTTTTACCCTGCTGAACTATTTCCTGTCCCTCTGCTGGTTTTGGTGTGATGTACAGGTTTGCATTCTGCACTCTGCCGTGCTCATCAAGGAGTGAGAGAGAGAATTCTGGTTTCTGTAACAGACTGACTTGCAGCCCTGTGATCCCTGCAAGCCCTTCCTTTGTCTTTAGCTGCTGTAGGATGCAGCAGCAGAGGAATCTGTGTTCCTTTGGGAAGTGCTGCTGGGCAGGCAGCCCCCTTCCATGGGCTCTGCAAACACAGGCAGGACTTTAACAGAGACCCCTGGGCTCTGGCTGGCTCACCATCAATCTTTAAAAAGTAACTAAAGCTGAACCTCAAACACAAGCAGCCACAGAATCACAAATTCACCAGGTTTTCACAGCAGGGTGAATAAATGTGCAAAATCAGCCTCTGGGGAAGGAGTTTTATGCTCTTACTGCTCCCCCCCACCAGGAGATGCTTAACACTGCTGAGCTGTTATTAAAGGAGTGTATGAAGAAATTAAAGAAGTTTAAAAGCAAACAGGAAGGTAATGAAAAGGGAACTTCTGAACCAGATGTGTCTGTTTATATTGCAACTGCTGGATGAAGATTTGTGGCTTAATATAAGTTCTGTTCTTAATATAGTAATTGATTATTAAATTTGCCCTTTGTGGAGACCATTCCTAAGGGAAAAGGAAAAAAAAAAATCAGTCCCATGCTCATCCTCTTTGAATATCAACAAAAGCATGTTGGAGGTGTCAGGGTACCTGTGCCTGATATTAGTGACCCACTATATATATATAAATATATACATATAGAAAGTATTTTAAAATGTGGTTTTGGGGTGTATAAACAGGAAATCACTGGCACAAAAAGACTGAAGCACTTGTTCTGCAAGAGCTCTGCTGGTTATTGTGATGCTTTGGATTTATTTTATTAAGTGTGCAGCTTGGGAAGGGTTTGTTATCATTTCTCCTGGTGTCCCAGGAGCTGGAAGCTGCAGCTGTCACCAAGGCTGGAGTAATGGCACAAGATGGATGAAGGTGGTACCAGGCAGGAGATTTTTCATGCTTTATCTTCAGAGCCATGATTGGTGTTTGCCAAGAGCTGCACAGAACTTTTGTAGGTTTGTTGTGCATAAATTAAACATACATGGAGAAAACCCACAAATTTACCATTTAGGAATAAGTTTAGGTGGTGGTCAGCATGGAAAATTAGTTGTACTAGGATGAGTTAAGTGTGTCTCTGAAATTTAAACTGTAGGTTTTTCTTTGTATTAGGAGTAATGACTAAATGTTGAAATTTGTTGTTTAATAAGGATGTCAGAGAGCAGTCATTCTGAGAAAAATCTGGAGGCTACAAGGCCAATAATACCAATACATGTGTTGGTATTATACTTACATCTGTGTAGGTATATCTTTATATATGTAGTGTTAATGGATGCATGCACACTTTACATGGCAAATTAAAAGGAATTTGATGAAGTGCAATACAAATTGTTTCAATTGCAATCACTGCTTTATGCAGAAAGCAGGAAATATTTGTTTTTCACTCCTCTGAGTAATGGCCTAGAGCTGTGACAGAGCAGAGTTTGTGAAAGAAGAAGGAAAACAATCTCCTCTGCAGGCAGAACCCAAACATTTCTTACCTTATCTTCCCTGGCTGTTCTGGGGAGAACAAGTGGCAGCAGCCATCAAAGCAGCAATGATTGGTGTTTGCCAAGAGTTACACAGAACTTTTGTGGGTTTGTTGTGCAGAAATTAAACATACATACTTAAAAATGGAGAAAACCCACAAATTTACCATGTAGGCATAAGTTTAGGTGGTGGTCATCATGGAAAATTAGTTGTACTAGGATGAGTTTAAGTGTGTCTCTGAAATTTAAACTGTAGGTTTGTGTTAGGAGTAATGACTAAATGTTGAAATTTGTTGTTTAATAAGGACGTCAGAGAGCAGTCATTCTGAGAAAAATCTGGAGGCTACAAGGCCAATAATACCAATACATGTGTTGGTATTATACTTACATCTGTGTAGGTATATATTTATGTATATAGTGGTGTTAATGGACCCATTCAGTTTACAGGGCAAATTAAAATGAATTTGATGAAGTGCAATACAAATTGTTTCAATTGCAATCACTGCTTTATGCAGAAAGCAGGAACTATTTGTTTTTCACTCCTCTGAGTAATGGCCTAGAGCTGTGACAGAGCAGTTTGTGAAAGAAGAAGGAAAACAATCTCCTCTGCAGGCAGAAGAACCCAAACACTTCTTACCTTATCTTCCCTGGCTGTTCTGGGGAGAACAAGTGGCAGCAGCCATCAAAGCAGCAATGATTGGTGTTTGCCAAGAGCTGCACAGAACTTTTGTAGGTTTGTTCTGCATAAATTAAACATACATACTTAAAAATGGAGAAAAACCACAAATTTACTATGTAGGCATAAGTTTAGGTGGTGGTCATCATGGAAAATTAGTTGTGCTAGGATGAGTTTAAGTGTGTCTCTGAAATTTAAACTGTAGATTTTTCTTTGTGTTAGGAGTAATGACTAAATGTTGAAATTTGTTGTTTAATAAGGATGTCAGAGAGCAGTCATTCTGAGAAAAATCTGGAGGCTACAAGGCCAATAATACCAATACATGTGTTGGTATTATACTTACATCTGTGTAGGTATATCTTTATGTATATAGTGCTGTTAATGGACCCATTCAGTTTACATGGCAAATTAAAATGAATTTGATGAAGTGCAATACAAATTGTTTCAATTGCAATCACTGCTTTATGCAGAAAGCAGGAACTATTTGTTTTTCACTCCTCTGAGTAATGGCCTAGAGCTGTGACAGAGCAGAGTTTGTGAAAGAAGAAGGAAAACAATCTCCTCTGCAGGCAGAACCCAAACACTTCTTACCTTATCTTCCCTGGCTGTTCTGGGGAGAGCAAGTGGCAGCAGCCATCAGAGCAGCAGCCCTGCCTGCAGACAGGATATGGGTGATAATTAAATCCCTTTCTCTGCTGCCTGAGCCTGCTTTCACCCCCCAGCACTGATAACATGTCCTGCCTGTGCAGAAGCTCAGCCTGGGAGCCCGAACTTTGATGGTGTGAAAGCTTTTGTCCTGGTTTTGTTGTCTCCCAGCTGAGGATGCATCAGTGATGCTTTTCTCTCTCACAAGGAGCCTTCAGGACAGCCAGCAGCAGTCACTCCTTGGCTGCAGGCAGGGGCCCAGTGACCTGCAAGTCCTTGGCCCAAGGTAGCTCTGCCCCAGGTAGCTCCTTTGGGAAGTGGAGGTACCTGTGTGATCCCCTGGACTCTGTAAAATGTGAGAAGGTAACCTGTGGAAATGCAGTAAACCTCACCATTTTGGTATCTGTCAGGGTTTTATTTCATTTAGTGGCACTGCTCTAATCATCAATTCATTGCCTGAAGTTTGGATGGTCCTTCATTGACTCAGGGCAGCCTGGTGCTGGTTTTTTTATGTTACAAATGCAATTGAAGTTTTGTCATGCAGGATTTGGTTCTCTTGGTTCTTCATTGACTCAGGGCAACCTGGTGCTGTTTTTTATGTTATAAATGTAACTGAAGTTTTATCAAGCAGGATTTGGTTCTCTTGGTACTTCACTGGCTCAGGACATCCTGGTGCTGGTTTTTTTATGGTAACTGAAGTTTTATCATGCAGGATTTGGTTCTCTTGGTACTTCATTGACTCAGGGCAGCCTGGTGCTGATTTTTTAATGTTATAAATGTAATTAAAGTTTTGTCATTCAGGACTTGGTTCTCTTGGTACTTCATTGACTCAGGACAGCCTGGTGCTGGTTTTTTTATGTTGTAAATGTAATTGAAGTTTTGTCATGCAGGATTTGGTTGTCATGCAGGATCTTGGTAGTTCATTGACTCAGGACAGCCTGGTGCTGGTTTTTTAGTGTTAACTGAAGTTTTATCAAGCAAGACTTGGTTCTCTTGGTACTTCATTGACTCAGGACAGCCTGGTGCTGATTTTTTAATGTTATAAATGTAATTGAAGTTTTGTCATGCAGGATTTGGTTCTCTTGGTCCTGCATTGACTCCGGACAGCCTGGTGTTGGTTTTTTTATGTTATAAATGTAACTGAAGTTTTGTCATGCAGGATTTGGTTCTGTCTGTAAGGAATCATCAGGCTGTGTGCTGAGCTTTCTCCTGATGTCAGTCCCAGGAGACTTTCCCTGGACTGGCTGTCCCAAGTCCCTGCCACGTGTTGAGAATCCTCTCAGGCCCAGCTCCAGGAAAGCACTCAGGCATGCACAGAACTTGTGATTGTAGCTGCAATTGGGCATTGACATCAGTGGGAATACTGACGTAATAAAAATTATGCACATGATGGAGAGCTTGGCTGGGCAAAGGCCTGAGCTAATTCCCTTTTGTAAGCAGATTTGGACACAAATTGACACTACATTTCTGCTTTCTTTAATTTATTATAGGAATTTTGGGTGAAGGTAATTTAATCTCCCATCAAAGACTTCAGCAAACACGAGCATCAGAACAAAGCATTTTAAAGTAATTATAATAGAGCTTGTCAAAACCACTTAGCATCACATAGCAAAGATCTTACTGGGCCTAAGCTCTCTTAGTGTAAGCACCTTGAAGGGATGCTTGAAAGTAGATGATTAAATATAAAACAGCAACAAAAAGCATGCTTTTGCATTTCTGTTTATTAAATTTAGGGGATAATACATCTGCAGGAAGAAGCAGAGCTGTATTCAGGTCATCCATCTACACCACAGGTCTCTGTGTACCTCTGTGATCAAATCACCTTTGCTGGTTGGGATCTGGTGTGAAAAGCCACAATTTTGGAGCCAGCTGAGGGTGTGCTGTGCATTCTTTAGCTCTGAACACTGTGCTGTGTGGGGTTTTGTTACCTGAGGGAATCACTGGTGGTGGATTTAAACGTTGTGCCCATTTCTGAGCTGACTCAGTTTTGCTCCATCCGTGTCCCAGCACTGTCAAGGGACTGCCCATGGAGAGTGAAGGGAGAGAAGCTGTGGGCCTGCAGATGTGATCAGTGCTTTGTAAAATGGCCCCATTCCTGTGTCTGATTGCTCTGTGCAGGGTTATGGTTGTGTCTGAGATGCTTTCATTTATTAAATGGGTGTGAGCTACTGTTTGTAAAAAATGTCTGCGTGCCAGGCTCCATTTTCAAGGCATACAGGCAATAATGCTGTACTGAACAAAATTGCTTGTCTTGGGTAAATGCTTATTACTAGAAAATGCTAAGTGAACTGGTTGGCTTTCTTTCAGAACTTAAAAGCAGTGGTGCTTTCTATTGGAGCTGAACACTAAATGACTTTTCCTCTGTTTCACTGATGGCGAGAGAAACAAGAGCTGTGTTCTGTCTTTGCATCATTTCTGTGCAGCTTGTGCTATTATTTCAAATAGGATGTTTTCTGGAAATGGTGAAGGTGAGGCTCTATTTTTTCCAATGAATGTGTATTTAAGTTGCCTTTATTCATGGTATCATTTTTTTATTTGACATTCTTTCCAGTAGTGAGTTGTCTTCATGCAATACAGGAGGTTTTCTGGAGGTGGCTGGAGCTGGTGTCATGAGCATCAAGTCTGTGCCTCATTTTTAGCTCTTTTTTTGTTTTGGTAGTGTCACTGAATCACAGAATTGTTTGGGTTTGAAGGGACCTTAAACACCTCCTGGTTCCAGCCCTGCCATGGGCAGGGACATCTCTCACTATCCCAGATTGCTCCAAACCCATCCAAGCTGGCTCTGGACACTTCCAGCAATGGGGCAGCCACAGCTTCTCTGGGAAACCTGTGCCAGGGCTGCACCACTCTCACAGGAAACAATTTCACCACTGGTTTTGTGAGGAGAGAACATTTTAGAGTAAAATTTTGAAAAAAATCTATTTCCCAGTAGTTTTGTAAACAGAAGCGTAGTGTGAAAGGAGAAGCTATTGACAATTTCTGCCCTCTGAAATACTTTATTGAGCTTTACACCCCAGGAGATCCATCCAGTCCCTTGTCAGGTCTGCTCTGCTGCCCCAGAGTTTCTGCAGAGTGCTCTGTGCTCAGCAGTTCTGGCTCCCACATCAGCAGCACAGGGTGTTCCCCTCTGTGAGCACCTCGGTGCTGGGAGCTGTGGAAACCCAGCCCAGAATTCCCCACAGATTCACATTTGAGCTGGATTGGGTGTTTGAACATCAGTCTCAAGCTGAGTTAACTCAACAGAAACATTGTCTATCAATATTAAACCGAGGAAGTTTGCTGTTTCTGCTTGAGGAATGGGTTGAATCCCTGGATAAGCTGCTCTGAGGGTTAATTGCTGCAGAAATAAAAGGATGTGACCTTTTCCAGCTCTCAGTTCAGCTTTGCTTTACAGGCAGCAGCTCTTGTGCAGGCTTCTGTTTGGACAGCTCTTGCATTTTCTCCCAATTAATTCCCATCTGGGTTGCTGGAAGTAATAAATCAAACTTTTGGAAAACCAAACAATGTCAGTCTTTTGGGGAGGATGAATAAAGTGAGGTGGTTGTTGGCTTCACAATACAATTGCCATCCATCTCCTGCTCTGGCACATGGAAAAATGAGCAGAGATCCACGTTTTTCTGTAAGGCACACTCACCCTGAGCTCATGAACTTTGTTGTCCCAAAAGTTTGGGAGAAGAAAGCTGTCAGTTCTCTTTGGAATGGCAGTACCCCTCAGTGGGAGTAGAACCAGCTCCAGAGCCTGGGCCAGCACAACTGGTTTTCATCTCATGGAGCAAAACCTGTGTGCACATTCCCTTCAGAGCTTTTGGGTTTTTGGAAAATGTTCTGGGCTTTGTGCTGTGCACTCACTGTTGCTTTTTTGAAAAGTTGCAAATAGCAAATATGTTCTGAAAAATTGCAAATAGCCACACTCAGTCTGTGAAATATTTGTGCTTCTCTCTGCTTGCAACAATTTTGTCATTATGTCACCTCCTAAAGATTTAGTTGTTACTGACAGTCAGCAGGACACAGCCTTAGTGTTACTTGGGTGATTTTGAAGATGAGGTATTTCTTTTTTTAAAAACAAAACACTTTTCTAACTAAACTCAGCACCAAGCACAGATTTTATTTGCCACTTCAGTACAGAAACAGTTGCTGTGCTTGCAGGAGGACAAAATACATCTCAGAGATGACCCTTGCTGATTGTGAATGAGAAGGACATTTTATTAAATTGGGGAATGTTTTTTTTGCTGATGGAAATATTCTACACTGCTGTCAGTGGGAGGGAAGACAGTATGAGAGAAGGAAAATCCAGTAATGACTTGAATCCCCTTGGGGTCAGCTGGAATATTTTACAGTACAGAGGTTCTGACCCTATCATGGAAGCCTCAGGTTATACTGACTTTTGCTCATATTTCTCAGCAGCAGTACACAGAGGTCAAAATATCAGATTCTGACCTAATTATTGAAGAACAATATTACATTTTCCCTGAGGTACCTCAGGGTCAGCTGTATAGCTTTTAATGGGCAAATATTTCAAAGAGATGTTAAGTTATAAGCTTACCAATCTATTATTATAAAAAAATAAAAATGTTTTCACACTGTGCCTACATTAGGGCTTCCAAGTGCCTAAAATGTCTCTTAAATTGGTATAGTGGCAGAAGCCTGTAGTTCAGGGGAATGTGCTGCTGGATAAATTTCATGGAGAATTTGAGTTTGTTTTTTGTGTCATCTCCTTGCTTGGGTTCCATGCAATCAGCTCTTTGCCTGTCCAGAAGTGTGGCTGTGGTGTACTTGTTTTAAAACTTTAAAGCTTATGAACTTATGGACTATTTTATGCTGGGTTCAGTTTAAATAATCAAAATTGTGCCATTTAATACAAGGTAATAGCAATAAATTGTCATAGCTCTTTTGGAGTAAAAACTCCCAATAATTTGCCATTTAATACAAGGTAATAGTAATAAATTGTCTCAGCTCTTTTGGAGTAAAAACTCCCAATAATTTCTAAAACAGCATTGAAGAGAAAATGGGATGTGCTTTTTAGGCAGGTAAAACAAAAAGCTGTTTAAAGTTTTCTCTTCTGTGTGCTCCTGGTGGTGGGATGGAGGTGGGCACATCTCAGTGACAAACTCATCAGTGTCATGGGTCCACCCAGGCATGCCACAGGCATGGACACAGAGTCCTGTCTGGATGGAGCAACAGCATCATCAGATGCTGTACAAACAGCCCTAATGAACGTGAGTCACTTAATTCTTGGAATTGGTTTCTGTGCTGCAAATGGACATAATTACGTGGCTAAACCGAGAGGAGCCACAAACAAAGCAGAGCTGTCAACCAAGTGCTGCAGCAAGCAACAGGCTGAGGGGCTGCCCACTGCTGGGCTGTGGAAAAAGGGCTGCCAGGAGAGCCAAGGCAAGCAGGGAGGAGGAAGAGCACCCTGGGCTCTGTGGGCAGCAAGGAGGAGCTGGGGAGCAGCACTGCCATCCCTGCAGGAATGGGTTTTCTGTGCCTCACCTGAGCACAGAGCTGTGGGCAGCAAGGAGGAGCTGGGGAGCAGCACTGCCATCCCTGCAGGAATGGGTTTTCTGTGCCTTACCTGAGCACAGAGCTGTGGGCAGGAGCTGGGGAGCAGCACTGCCCTCCCTGCAGGAATGGGTTTTCTGTGCCTCACCTGAGCACAGAGCTGTGGGCAGCAAGGAGGAGCTGGGGAGCAGCACTGCCATCCCTGCAGGAATGGGTTTTCTGTGCCTTACCTGAGCACAGAGCTGTGGGCAGGAGCTGGGGAGCAGCACTGCCATCCCTGCAGGAATGGGATTTCCCTTGCCTTCACTCCACAGGTTCTGCCAGGAGACTGTCCCAGTGATGGGATCACTGTGTTCATTGTCATTATGAACACAGCCATGTGTGGGCCTTCCACCCCTCAGGGCTTAGCAGGCATGCTGTGCTAGGTGGGAAGTTCTGGAGTGGCTGAGGCATTTAGAAACCCAAGAGCTGTTTGTCACTTCTGTGCCTCACCTGAGCACAGAACTGTGGGCAGCAAGGAGGAGCTGGGGAGCAGCACTGCCATCCCTGCAGGAATGGGTTTTCCCTTGCCTTCACTCCACAGGCTCTGCCAGGAGACTGTCCCAGTGATGGGATCACTGTGTTCATTGTCATTATGAAAACAGCCATGTTTTTAGTGTGGGCTCATTGTTTTTTAGTGTGGGCCTTCCACCCCTCAGGGCTTAGCAGGCATGCTGTGCTAGGTGGGAAGTTCTGGAGTGGCTGAGGCACTTAGAATCCCAAGAGCTGTTTGTCACTTCTGTGTCTCACCTGAACACAGGGGCTGCTTTTGATTGCATCCTTGGGCGCAGGTTATGCACTGAACACAGGAACTGGATGGATGTGTCCCTCCTTTCCTGTACAGCTCTGGTTTTGCAAGGTGGCTTCAGCCTTTTTTGAGCTTTTAGGGTGGCTTCCAGGTGCTCAGTGTGGGCTGTGGGAGACCTGTAAACCCATCCCCATGCTTGTCTGATAAATGCAGGGAGGCAGGGGATAGGAAGGTGTGATAGAAAGAAAAAAAACAGGGACAGCTGGAATACTCCTGTTTTATACTCCAGGATCACAAGGAAAAGGAGATTTGTCACTTGCCCTGCTGAAATGCCTGTGCAGCCCATCTCCAGCTTCCTCTGCCCAGCTCCTGCAGCAGCTGAGAGGAGGCAGGGCCAGAGTGTGGCATCTTTCCATGCATTTATCTTTGCAGGGCCCTTCTCCTTTGCTCGGATCAACACGCTGGCAGCATCCAGCTCTCATCCTCCCCCGAGCTGGCACTGGGGCACCTCTGCTCCCTCCTTGCTGCCAGCTCCTGTGCCAGGCCAGCATTCAGAGCACACAGTGGGATATTGTGCCATGGGGAGGGCGTGCTGCTGTTGGGATGGGGTGGGGAAGGGGTCATTAATTTTTTTTGTACAGTGGGAGGCAGCAATGTGGAACAAACTGCTTTAGAAAGCGCCCAACGTGCCTTTCATTATTGCCAAAATAAGAAATGCATTATCCGGCAAAAAGACTCCATGCTGCTTCTGTTGTGGAAGGCTTTCTTTCTTCCACCCTTTTGGGATATATTTACCAAGCAAAAAAAGCTCAGGAAACCCTTTAAGGAATGTTAGTGTTCAGCCTTTTGTGAGGGGAGGGCTTGCTGCTAATGGTCGGTAATTATACCTTTTTTCCCTCCAAGGAAATTCAGAAATCTGACTTGGTTTTCTCAGGGAAGGCAGCAGTCCCTTTGTGTGTGGTTAAATGGCTGGTTTGCTTCAGAACAAGCCTGCAGAAGCATTGTTTGGAAGCAGAAAGAAGTGAAAGGTGGCAGCCTAATTACTGAGCTGAGGTGCCTCTGGAGACAAGTGAGGTGTCTGAGGGAATCAGCCCATTCAGCTCCAGGAACACTTGGGAACATCCAGTAAAAACAGAGATATTCTAGAGCCTGAAACATCCAGTAAAAACAGAGATATTCTAGAGCCTGAGCACCCAGAAGAGGCAAATCAATATTGTGTGTTAGGGACACTTGTAATTAGCAGTGAGTAGATGTCAGACCCTGCTGTGTGGTGTTCCCAGTCAGCCAGGCTTTGGCTGGGGTGCCAGAAATGTCCACATGGGGGTTTCCACCTCCCAGATTTCTTTTTAGAAGTGCTCAGAAGTGATGGCACAATTGACCCTCATGCTCCCCTCCTAGCCCTTCATCATCCCCACGGGTAATTGCTCCAGGTTTCCTCTGGTGAGCTCAAAGAGGAAGGCATAAAACAGTTCCAGCAGTACAGATCATTATTGGGGTTTTGTCCTAGCAATTGGCCTCAAGTTTTGCAGTAACTGTTGTCCTACAGCAGACTCGGTGTTGCTCTGTTTTCAGACATGTAAATCGACCATCTAGGTTTTTCCTCCTTAATTTTGGGATTTTTGAGCTTTTACATAGTTTTGATTAATCTTTCAGTGATGTGACTACTTGATCACTGGCCATGGAGATCTGGGAGAAATTCTTCAATATAAGCAACCATTCAGGTAGTTGTTTGTGCTGTCATTTTAGGAACTAAAAAAACCCCATTTGCTAATGGACTGCTGTCCATGAGTGCAGCAGATCCTCTCCTCACCTCAGGCATGCATCAGTCAGGTTTTCAGCACCAGCAGATCTGCTCCTGACATCCTCACTGCTGCTAATGTTCAGGAATCTGCAGGGCTATTTGAGCTTTTCCCCTCCTGATTGAAGTTATGGCATCCTGTGCTGAACTTGTGTGATAAGTGATCTGAATCTCACTGACAGACCGGTGTCTTTTTGCTGGCAGTGTTAGAACCACTCAACTTGCAGTCTCTGGGCTTTCCATTGAAAGCTGCTCCAGGATTTGTTGTGCTTGACCTGTGCTTCATGGGGACGTCGAGCTGGGAGGGATTTACCAGGTCTTTAGGTCCTGCATCCCCTGGTTTCACAAGCTTTGCCCTAAAATCCTATTCAGAGACTTCTTAAATTCCTTCGATTCCTAAATTACTCTATGATGGGATTGTAGGTTGGGCTGTCCACTTCTCCATCCCAACCCTGACTGGCACTGAAGTTTGTGGATGTGGTGTTTTGTCCAGCTGGCATCTGAGCCCTTCACACCATGGGCAGAAATAGGGGGAGAGATGGAGCTGCTTCCTGCAGAAGTGAAGTGCCAGGGGAAGTGACTCTTGATTTTTGACGTCTGTTTTTCCTTGAAATGTTTGTCTTTGGCTCCAAAAGCACGGAGTCTTGTGAAGGCACATGGTAAGGAAATATTGAGCTGGAAAACTGAGCTGGAAATGCAGGTTGTGCTGTTGGATGGGTGAGCCCTCCTGACTCCCAGAGTTCAGTCTGGACCTCTCCTAATCAGACATTCCCACTGGCCTGGGAGGATTTGTGTCAGTCTGCTCAAAGCTGTGTTGGTTCCTGTGGAGCCCTACACTGGCCAGCCTTGGAGCACTGGGAAAACCACTTCTTGTCCTCTGTCTCACTTATTTCTCTGCTGGTGTGGAAAAGGAGAGGCAGATAATGAATTATTTTCATTTTGTGGGATCGTTATAATTTGGCACCGTTGGAGTAATGAAGATGGCATTGTCTTTTCCTGGATTTCTGCTGCCATGGGATAACCCTTGAGACTTTTTCTCTGTCCAACCTCTTGCCTTCAGAAGTTCTCTGAGGAAGCCCAACTTCCCCCTGAGTAGTTCTGTGAGCTCACCAGCCTTGCTCATGTCCCTGGAAATTGTGCCATTTTCCCGTGGGTTTAAAACCGCTTTTCTCCCCTCTGTTTGCCAGCGTGAAATAATAGGATTGTTCCAGTGGGAAAGGAAATGTGTTTTGACACCGTTGTGTCAGAGTGCCACTTTGAGGGTGATTTGTTGAACTTGTGCTAAGTTCCTGTTGGCGTTTCTTTGCGGTTATTATCATTTTGTAAACATGACAGAGCGGGCTGCAGAGTGCCAACTGCTTTATGCTTTCTGGTAAATCAAACATACAGCGCAGCCATTCACATGACCTAATCCCCTGTGCCCGAGTTGTTTTGCAATTCTGGGAGCAGGATCTCCAAAAAGAGTGAATTTGGAATAGAAAGGCACAAGGCTCTGCTCAGCCCAGTGGAAGGGCAGGTCCTGACACCCAGAGCAGCTCAGGAATGATTCCCTCCCTTCCATGCAGATCTGTGACTCTGAGTTGTGAGAAAAAAAATAATAGTGAGGAGTTAGGGAATCCTTGGGTTTGTGTTATCCTACTCACTATGAGCTGCTGCGTTCAGGTGTTACCTCAAAGTGAGAAAATCCCTAATTTTTATGCTTCTTTAAGTAATGCACATAAGATTTTTTCCCCAGAAGCACATCTGGTGTCTATAGCAGTGGCAGGGATCCCTGAGCATTCCTTTTCCCAGCCTCAGCAGCAGCAGCAGTGTTGGGCTGGGTGCTGTCCTGCCCTGGGAGGACCTGGAGCAGCACTGCTGGGCAGGACAATGGTCACTCCTGGAGTGCCAGGGCTGCACCTGAGACACCTGGGAAGGTCACTGAGCGTCCCTGTGCCACTGCAATTATGGTTCAGTCAGAAGGGCAGGACCAGCAATCGAACCGTGCCCGAGTGCTGGAGCATCAAAGCATTTACCAGGTGCATTTCCCACTGGAAAACCAGCCTGGCCTAAGCAATGCCAACAGGCATTGCTTATTTTAGTTCTGGGTTTTTAACAGCTGTCCCTCCCTCTGTTCCTGTGGTGGTCACAGCCTTTCCAGGCAGATGGAGCAGAGGCAGGGACAGGTGACATTCCCCTCTTGTCCCCTGTAACTTGTCACACAATGCTGGTGGCTTTGTTCTTGCACCCTGCATCCAGTGCTTCTGGGAAGCTTGGGGCTGAGATATATTACAAGCTGGATAAATTCATTCTGCCTCCCCCCTGCTTTATGTCATATAATGGTGACAGGAAAAATGGCAGTAGGAAAAGGCTGCTATTGTTAAAATAATTAATCTGGCTGATAGCCTCTTCCTAAAGGGCCCTTGGGAAAGAGGACTGCCAAAAGTAGGCTGCAGGCTGGGCAAATTTGCATAGTGTGAAAGGTGGGACATTTAATAATAAATCTGTATTTGTTATCTTGGCCTGCTACAATGAAATGGAAGTACTGCCAGCACTCTGGTGTCCAGAGTAAATACCCTACAGTATTTACTGGGCAAGGCTGAAACAGGCTTTGTGGGGAGGTCACAATAAAAATGAAAAGCAGAGTATTGTGAAGTGAGTTTTGAAATGCTGAAAATGATGAGTTTCTCTGGTTTGGATTTCTGGAGCTCTTGAGGAGATTAGCATTAATTTGGTTACATGAAGGATAAAGCCTGTTGTTAAAGTGGTGGCAGTTGATCCAGCACAGCATAAATGTAATAATCTGCTTCTGCTGGTTTTCATCTTTTTCATAATGTTTCCTTGACAGAATTATCTGCTCTGAATTGAAGTCCAAATCCACCTATTTTAGTCTGTCAGTGTTTTTTGAGAGTAAGTGGCCATTTAGAGAGGTACCCAGACTTCACTCAAAGGTGCTTAGCAGTGGCATATCCATGATGTCCCCGGGATGTGACTAAGTGCTCCTCAGCACTCACCATCACGTCATTCATCAGCCATGAATGCAAGCTCCAGCTCTGGATGAATGCTAATTAATGATTATGCCGTGTAATTAGAAGTTATTCTTCACCAGTCGCTGGGCTATTCAGTGTAAGTGGTGACACACTCGGAGCAATGAGGATGTGTCGTTTGAAGCTGAGCTGGGTTATCATGGTTCACTTTGGCAGAAACACATCAGCTCCAGTCTCTTGTTTCCCTGTAGTGGAGCACCAGGAAAGTGCCAGTGGCACCTCTGCTGTCAGTGCAGGGGAAGGGGAGCTGCTAGCACACTAAATGATGCTGCTGAGGTGGGACACTTGGGGAAACACTTTTTATCCTCCTCTTGTCTTCTGAAAGCACTGAAGCATTACATGGAGCACTGGGGAAGGTGTTTTGTTGAAATCTGGAGCTTTGCAGCTGCTCTGTTGCAGTCTCTAAACTCCACATCGAGTGCAGGGGTTGAGTTGGGTTTCACCAGCAAAGGGAGTGGGAGAATTGTGGTGCTCACAGGGAGAAACAGATAGTTTCCCAGGCATTGTTGTGGGAAAAGCTGTGAGAAGCTCAGAGAGAATTACAAACAATCCTTAATCTCTGCAGCTGCGAAGTGTCAACGTGTGCTGTGTGTGTTTACAGTAAGGTTATTTACCAAATGGGTGTCTTGTCAATTAGCCAGTCATGTGAAATATATTAATTAAATGACCAATCAGGTCCACCTGTAGTGAACTAAGATATAAGATAAGACATCTGAATAAAGGAGAGGCTTTTTGCCTCTTTTTATGTGTTCTGAGTGATGGAGTCCATATGTCGCCCTGTACCTTTGGGGACAGAGAACAAGCAGAAACCCAAACCATGGCTGGGATGGCCACCCCAGCAAGCAAGCCCAGCTCTTTGGGAGGATGCCCAGCTGTTGGGAGGGATGGGCTGATGCCCAGCCCTCAGCCAGGGTGCCCAGGCTGCAGGGACACGCTCCAGGTGTCAGGGAGGAGTTTCAGGATATGCTCACTAGACTCGTTCAGCCAAGATGCACGTGAAAATTCTGTCTCAGAATGATGTCAGTGCTTTATCCTGCTCTTCAGAATATCCACTCTCTTGGTGTCAGCAGCTGTAGGGAGGAACAGCAGTGCAGACTCAGCCCAGATGCTGAGGCACAGTTTATATCCAGGATCTGCAGCACAGGGCTGGGAGGGAGGGCTCCAAAAACACAGCTTTTGGTGCACTAATGCCAAGCCTGCAGAGCTACCAGGATTGCTGTCTGCTTTCCTGCTCCTTTCATTACTTACTGTGCCTTTGCTCATCCTTTTCCTCCCTGCCATCCCTGCAATTGCCCAACACGTTGTAATTACCTTGTCATTCTTTAGAGTCAATGCCTTTGCAGATATATGTCCATGGTTCCCTGGCTGCCTTCTCTGGCAGATGCTTAGGGGCAAAATCTTCAGCTGGTAAAAATAGAGCTCCCTGCTACTGTGATCATTTACACCAGCTGACAATTGGCCACTTGGATATCTTAAAATATCCATCTCTGAGAAGCAATTTGTTACTTAATGAAGAAAATGCTCCTCGTCATCTATTTCTCATTTCCAAGCACCATGAACATGGCTGGGTGTTTTTTCAGGCTAGGCTTTGTTTTTAATAGAAGCAGTGTTGTGTAATCTGGACTACAGCACATGCTCATGAAAGTGTCTTTGAAATAGGCATTTTATTTCTTCTTAAAATATTTGAAGGAAAAACATTCTGTGTTTTGCTATGAGATGTGTAAATGCTTCATACCTGCCAAATCTTCCTGTTTGGGAAGTAGCCCTTCCACATTTTGGCAGGATAAGTGTGGTTCTCCCCTGCCCTTTTCCAAAACCTCCTCTGAAGCCAGCTGCTTTTTCTGACTCTAAGCATATTCTCCATTTTGAAAAGTTGGTGGGTGGGATAATTTTATATTGTAATATCTTTTCATAGAAATGAACGGGTAAAAATACAACCTGCAAGTGTGTTTTATAAGCCTCTAGTCTATTTTATACACCTCTAGTTTATTTTATAAGCCTCTAGTCTATTTTATAAGCCTCTAGTGTCAAGGAGTGGACTATAGCTGTAAGATCATCTTCCTGTTAATGTGTGTGCTGTGGTTTCTCCTTGCTCATGCATGTGCCAATGAACCCCACACCAAACTGCAGTGCTTGTTTTTTTAGAGTAAAAAGAACTCTTGTTCCTCTCTTCTTTAAAGGACAAATTTGGCATTTAGGTAGAGCTGCTGTTTCCTTTCTTCAACTTTGTTTGGAGGAGTGGGACAAGTTCATTTTTATTTTTTAAAGTAATACAGACCCTGAGGCTGACCTTGCTTTAGGACCTTAAAATGCCCAAAGTTTTATACTGCACAGACTGCAGTGGATTCCCAGGGATGCCCTGGCTCTGTGTTAGTTTGTTATCTAGATCAATATGAAGAGATTGTGTATTTCTATTAATATCCACTGCAGTGGATTCCCAGGGATGCCCTGGCTCTGTGTTAATTTGTTATCTAGATCAATATGAAGAGATTGTGTGTTTCTATTAGTATCTACTGCAGTGGATTCCCAGGGATGCTCTGACTCTCTGTGTTAATTTGTTATCTGTATCAATATGAAGAGATTGTGTGTTTCTATTAATATCCACTGCAGTGGATTCCTAGGGATGCTCTCTCTGTGTTAATTTGTTATCTGTATCAATATGAAGAGATTGTGTGTTTCTGTTCATATCTGAATTACATGGTCATATATTTAAAGCTATAAATAGAGAGACCCATTTCAAGTAGGAAAGTGTAGGGTGAGATAGTGGAGAGATGGATTTGGGGAGGTTTGGGACTGTTCAGGATGCTGTTTTTGCATTAGGTGAACTCTGGCCTCCTGCATAATGCATTAGAGCTGCCAGGCCTGCTGCTTCCTTCCAAGGCATCTAAATTGTGATTCAATTGCCCCAGGAAGATAAAAGACTTTCTGATGTGGGAGAAGCTGCATTGGTTTCACTAGAGTTTGATTTGGGGCTTTGCTGTGAAGTTTTTTGTTCGGTTTTAGGGGGTTGGATGTTTGGTTGGAGGGTTTCCCCTCCATCAAAAGGAAAAGGAATAAAAAAAAGCCTTAAACAAATGAAGCACCTTAATGCTGGATTTTCCACGAGGGCAGTTTGAAGGATTTCACAACTTTAGCTCTGCTGTAGAGGCAGCACTGGGAATTGTGCTGCTGACAGAAGGAAGGGGAGGAAGTCCTGAGTGCTGCTGTGTGTGATCAGTGACAAGGATTGTTGTGTTATTTTGTCACTGCTTGCTCCAGCTCGTCCAGACCTTCTTGGTACCTGCAGTTCCTCCTGAGAGACCCCCAGGTGTCCCAGCACTGACAGTGAGCTGGCACTGCAAACCTTCTCTTGGACCTGCTGGTACCAATTCAGCCACCCTGCACATTTCACAGACACGTGGGATCTGTCTTGAAAGCTTCCAAGGGTGATTTCTTCACTTTATACAAGTGGTTCAGACAGCAGCTGAGACAAATCATTCACCAGTGAGCTACAGAGCCTGTGATTTACTAGAAATTATTAGAAATTGGAAACAGAAGAACCTATTCCAAAAAAGTGCAGCATGGGCAGCCTTCTTTTCTGACCTATAGCTAAAGGATTCCTTGAGCTCCACACAGATGAAACATGGAGAAAAAGGCAAAATTACAAAACCAGAATGGCTCTTAAGAGCTCACTTTTTTTGTATGAGGAAAGGGCAGGGAATAAACCATTATATGAACAGTCTTCACTCTGAAATGAGGAGAGACCCATAGAGACATTGTTTGTCCTCTCCTTTTCCTCCCTGAGAAGGGAGGCCAGAATTTCCATTTGCCTGGCTTTTCTGCAACAGGTTATTTAATTTATTTCCAGCATTCATGCATGTGGAAATCTACTTCTAGACTTTCCTTTATTGAAGGATAGATGGCTCCTGGTCAGGTGATGTGACTGCAGCAAAGGAAACAGAGAGCAGTCCATGAGGTCTGGCTCCTGCCCCAGTGCAGCACTGGTGAGCATCAGCAGCCTCATGTGAGCTTTGTGCTGGGGCAGGTGGGCTGGAAATCAGGTTCTTATGGGCTGGATGTGACAGCCCCATCCTGGTGCTGCTTTGCTGGGCATCATCAGCACACTGGGCATCATCAGACCCTGGGCATCATCAGACACTGGGCATCATCAGCACACTGGGCATCATCAGCACTCTGGGCATCATCAGCATGCCAGCAGAGAGCTGGGAGGCAGCTGGGGAGCATTAATGGGCAGCACTCAGCCAAGCTGCAGCAGCTCCTGAATGGAAAATGACAATTCCTGAGCCATTTTGTGGGAATTGTCCAGCAAATTGAGGACATGATGTCATCTTCCCAGGACAGGGCTTGCAAAGGGCACTGCAGCTCCTGCATTCAGCATCTCTTCCTCTCCTCTCCTCTGCTGAATGCTTCTGCTGCAGCAGCCTCTTAAGTAAATTCTTTGGCAATATCATTCTGAGAACAGAGTAAATTCCAGGAATTTAAATGGAAATGGGTCTGGTTCCATTTCATTTTTGTCTCCCATGGAGAACATATGGTTTTCTCTAATTGATGCTGAACAAATCAGCATTTAGGCATTACTGTACCGATAAATCTACTGCTATGTGTGTTCTTTTCTTTCAGGTGTGCATTCAGAAATTGGTTAACTGGGCTTGTTAATTCATAAATTCTGTGTGTGCAGGGCCTCACAAAGCCAGAGGAATGGGTAGTTCTGCAGTCTGTTGAGAGGAGCTTGTGCATTTCAATGAATTGCCCAGTGCATGTGACCCAGGCAGTTTTCCTCAGTGCTGGGTTATTTGAGTGCCAGTACAAATGATCCCATTCTCAGCCTAAAAGGTGCTGAGGACAAGTTCCTAAGAAATGATTGAAAATGGATTCTCTAAATATTAACAGCAGTTGTAATATTAGAAGAATAAAATTTCTTTAATGAGGTTCTTGTTTATTGGTGGTATCTCCATTTCTTAACCCTTTGATTATCAGATTAACACTTATCCCCAGGTCAGCACTAATGATGTATACTGGCTAATACCTACCTAACAGTGTCATCAATGTGTAGAACTCAGTTTTTACATCAAATTCAGATGGGAACACCCCATTTCAATGCTGTGCCTGCTCTTGGGGCTCTGGTGCCAAATCAGTTTAAAGTGGTGTTATCGAATGTAGAACTCAAAGTTGCTCCTGAGGCTGAAATTCCAGGTTTGCATCTTGTGAAGGGTTGCACAGACAGAACTGTCCTGCAGGTGAGGTTGTGTAGCTGGACATCTGCACCTTCTCTTGGTAAATAAAGTTGTCAGTAGTTAATAAATAAATAAGGGACAGGCCCATTGAATCCTGGTGGTGCTGCTGCAGTGAGTGTGGAAGCCCTGTGAGTGCAGTGGCTGATTCCAGGGCCCAGTCTCTAAATTCTAGTGATGCTCCTCCTGCCATCCCAGTGAGGGGTCGGGCAAGGCTGTGGGGTGAGGATTTGCCCCTCAGCTGGCAGCTGTGCTAATGCAGAATGCAGCTGCAAACCTCTCTCTGGTCTGGGTTAGACAGATTCAGCCCAGCTCACTGCAGCAGGACTGGAAACCAAAACTGCTTGCTGCACTAAATAGGATTGGTTTAGGTGTTCTCTCTGGTTTTTGTGGGAATAATTGTCACCTGCTTGTGTTCTCTGTGATGTTCTTGACCACTTTCCTGACATGCATTTCACTTCCAAGCTGCACAGTTCTAGACTTGGAGTGATTTACATACCATCTCTTCTACTTATCATGTCTCAGACTTTTCCTTCTCGTTGTAGTGGGGAGTTTTGAAATTTTAGTCTTTAACAATTTAACATCTTAATTGTAATATGCATCATCTTTGTTTCTTGATCATTTTGTTGACAGTGATTTCAGTTTTCCCTTTTCAGAAAGAAAACCATTCATTTGCCTTGTGAATATCAAAAATGAGGCTTACTGATAACACAAAAGGGGAACTTACTGGAAGAAACACTGCAACTTTGTTTTAAAAGTCTTTCACTTGTATTTTAGCATTGATATTACACAGTGTCAAAAATTACACGGCAGCCTCCTTTCTTTTCTTGCCCACACAGAGTGTTTAATAAAAGAACAGAAAATGTCACTGGATCTGTGAGTGTCTGTATGTGTTTGTCAGAACACCACAGCAGAGTGGCATTGTGTTGAGGACCCAGGCAGGGTGGTAATTATTCTCCCAGCAGTTTAAGGCTCTACCTGCTCCCTGTATTTTAAGTGCCTGCTGGAGAATGAGGCACTGCAAAATTGATTAAGTATTAATTGTGACAGTGAAATTCTTTGTCATGTGCTGTTGAGCTGCATTGATCTGTAAGCTGCACTTGAACACCCTGAAGCAACTGCTTGAACACAGTGAAAGTGTCCAAGGTGGCTTTTTAGGGGAAATCCATCTACAGCTGGGTGCAAAAAGACATTTTTGCCTTGGAGGGTGCCTTGGGAACTCGCTCCGTGTTAGTTCTGCACACAGAAGTGACACTGAGGTTAAATGAATGCTTCCAGCCTAAAGGCTTATCTTGTAGGTTAGGGGAGTTTTGGCAGGTGAAGCTTTGATAGCCTGCACAGGAGGATTTTATTTTGATTACAGATATGGGTCAGTGAGAGGTTTCTGCAATAAGGAGTTGGTAAGCTGCCACGGGCCACGTCCTGTGCACTCTGAGAATCCTTCTGAAGCCATTCTCTCTTAGTGAGACCCAGCTCAATCAATGCAGGATATGAACAGGCTGTGTGCTCTATTCACACACCTCCACGGTTTCTTACCCTGGTGTTTAACACACCACCAGTCCTGTCACACACCAGAGGAGATGTTGCTGCCTCTGGCAAAGCACCACAACCTTCTTGGTCTTCTGCAGCCAGAAATGCTCCAGCCTGCAAGGGCTGCTCTGTGCTGTCTGTCTGTCTGCCAGGGACACACTTGTCCTTTTCTGAAAGGACTTCTTTGAGTTCTGTTTCTGCAGTGACACACACACGGGGCTTTGCTTTCTGCTCTGCCACACCTGGGGCACTTCAGGATGTCCTGGGATGAGTGACCAACAGCACTTCCATTGTGGCTGCAGGTGGTGAAAATCCCCATCCCTCCATATCTCCATCCCTCCATATCTCCATCCATCCATCATGCCTCCATCCATCATCCATCCATCCATCATCCATCCACCATCCATCCATCATCCATCCCATCCATCCATCATCCATCCATCCATCCATCCATCCATCCTCCATCCATCCATCCCAGCCATCATCCATCCATCCATCCTCCATCCATCCCTCCATCATCCTCTCCATCCATCCATCCATCCATCCATCCCCATCCATCCATCCATCCATCCATCCATCCATCCATCCATCCATCCATCCATCCTCCATCCATCCATCATCCTCCTCCATCCATCATCCATCCCATCCCCTCCATCCATCCATCCATCATCCTCCATCATCCATCCATCCATCCATCATCATCCATCCATCCATCCATCCATCATCCATCCATCCATCCATCCATCATCCATCCATCATCCATCCATTCCATCCATCCATCCATCCATCATCCATCCATCAGCCATCCATCCATCATCCATCCATTCATCCATCCATCCATCCATCCATCATCCAGTCCATCATCCATCCATCCATCCATCCATCCATCCATCCATCATCCATCCATCATCCATCCATCCATCATCCATCCCTCCATCATCATCATCCCATCATCCATCTCCATCCATCCATCCATCCTCCATCATCCATCATCCATCATCCATCCATCAGCCATCATCCAATCCATCCATCCATCCATCCATCCATCATCCATCATCCATCCATCCATCCATCCATCCATCCATCATCCATCCATCATCCATCCATCCACCCATCCTCCATCCATCATCCATCCATCCATCCATCATCCATCCTTTCATCCATCCATCATCCATCCATCCATCCTCCATCCATCCATCCATCATCCATCCATCCACCCATCCATCCATCCTCATCATCCATCCTTTCATCCATACCATCCATCCATCCATCCATCCTCCATCATCCAGCCATCCATCCATCCATCATCCATCCATCCATCCACCCATCCATCAACATCCATCCATCGTCCATCCATTGTCCATCCATCCATCCATCATCCATCCATCATCCATCCATCCATCCATCCATCATCCATCCATCATCCATCCATCCATCCATCCATCCATCCATCCATCATCCATCCATCATCCTCCATCATCCATCCATCCATCCATCCATCCATCCATCCTCCATCCATCCATCCATCCATCCATCATCCATCCATCCATCATCCATCCATCCAGCCATCATCCATCCTCCATCCATCCATCATCCATCCATCATCCATCCATCCATCCATCCATCAATCCAGCCATCCATCCATCCATCCATCATCCATCCATCATCCATCCCTCCATCATCCATCATCCAGTCCATCCATCCATCATCCATCCATCCATCCATCAATCCATCCATCCATCATCCATCCATCCATCATCCATCCATCCATCTCCATCCATCCATCCATCCATCCATCCATCCATCCATCCATCCATCCATCCATCCATCCATCCATCATCCATCCATCCCATCATCCATCCATCCATCCATCCATCCATGCCATCCATCATCCATCCATCCATCCTCCATCCATCCATCCATCCATCCATCCATCCATCCATCCATCATCTCCATCCATCCATCCATCATCCAACATCCATCCATCCATCCATCCATCCATCCATCATCCATCCATCCATCCATCATCCATCCATCCATCCATCCATCCATCCTCATCCATCCATCATCCATCCCTCCCTCCATCCCTCTCTCCCTCAGGCTCTCCAAGGGCATTTTGGATTCATTTTTGCCTCGTACTTGCCCAAAGTGCATGTTTAAACCACAGCAATCATGGGTAATCAGTTTACTATAGATTTTTAATGGATGTTTAATACAGTTTTCCCTCCAAGTGGAATAAAAATTACTCTTAATTTGATCTTGCCATCAAAAAGCTTTTCATGTTTTGATTTTATTTGGTATATTTCTCATCACTTCCCATTTCAAAGCACATAATTTTGCATTAATATACTGCTGGGGAACTTGTTCTGTCCTAAAAACATTGGTTGTTTTAATACTGAAGTGTTTTTCACTTGGTGCATTTCCACCACTGAGGATTAAGACATTTCTCCCCAGTTTTGGCACGTTTCATGCTTTCAAAATCCTTACCTCAGCTGTTTTTCCTGTTTTGTTTTCCTCCCCTGAGGCGTTTCACGTGACGGAAGGGAATCTGCATTTTGTGCATTTTTGAAATGCTCTGTGAAGATTTGGTTTGGAAGCTCTGAGATGGGATAGCTCACAGATGGGGTGTGTGTGTGCCTGTATAAATGTTCCATGCATTTCAGTCCTCTGATCTCACATTTAATAATTACACAGGCTAAGACACAACGTGGCTGTCAGAAGGCAGTGCAGAAATTCAGTGTTTACTGCACAGTATCTATTTAAAGTGATTTAATTTGTCTGATCCTTAACCTTGCTGTGCCCATCTAAGGTAGAACCCTTTCCTTGCTCTCCTTGCTCTCCTTCTCTCCTTGCTTTCCTTGCTCTCCTTGCTCTCCTTGCTCTCCTTCCTCTTCCTTTCCCTTCCTTCCTTTCCCTTCCTTCCTTTCCCTTCCTTCCTTCCCTTCCTTCCTTCCTTCCTTCCTTCCTTCCTTCCTTCCTTCCTTCCTTCCTTCCTTCCTTCCTTCCTTCCTTCCTTCCTTCCTTCCTTCCCTTCCTTCCTCCTTCCTTCCTTCCTTCCTTCTTCCTCCTTCCTTCCTCCTTCCTTCCTTCCTCCTTCCTTCCTTCCTTCCTGTCCTTCCTTCCTTCCTTCCTTCCTTCCTCCTTCCTTCCTTCCTTCCTTCCTCCTCCTTCCTTTTCCTTCCTTCCTTCCTGCCTTCCTTCCTCCTTCCTTCTCCTCCCTCCCTCCCTCCCTCCCTCCCTCCCTCCCTCCCCCCTCCCTCCCTCCCTCCTCCCTTTCCTTCCCTTCCTTTCCTTCCTTCCCCTTCTTTCCCTTCCTTTCTTTCTCCCGCATTTGCAGTTGCTCTGGCACCATGCTGGTGATGGTTTTTTCTCTGCCTCCCTTCATGCCAGGACCCTCTGAGGTTTTCTATTTGTCTGTTTTGTGCAGCTCCTCAGCCTGAAGTGATGTAAGGGTGATATTCCTTTAGGAGCTCAAATTCCACTGCCCAGGTGGGATTTGCACAGGTCACGTGATGCTGAAGCCATCATTAAAGCTTTGCTGGAATAAAAATGCTCTTCTGATTAAAGAAAAATATAAAATAAACTGTCTTCCTTTTCCTTACCACCTTTATTTACTAAACTGGATGTGTTCACTCTGCTTTTTTTTTCTTTACCAAAACCCTCATAAAATCAACTACATAAAACTACACACCTAGTTTTGGCTAAACAGGATAGAACTTTTAATTATTTAGCATCCTCAGGAGCTAAGACCATGAGAATGTGATCAGATAAAATGCACTTTGAACCAGATTGGATACTGAGGGTGCTCCATACTGGTTTGTCTTAATTGACCAAATGATTTATCAGGTTTAGTTCCCAGAATGTAGAATGCAGATGTACTTTGTATTTTGTTTGACTTTTCAAGCCTGTTTAGCTTGGGGTTTTTGTTTTTTTTTTTTTTTTTTTGTTCTTTGTATTTTGTTTGACTTTTCAAGCCTGTTTCTTTGGGGTTTTTGTTTGGTTTTTTTTTGTTACTTTGTTCAACCTGTTGGTTTGGGGTTTTTTGTTTTGTTTTGTTACTTTGTATTTTGTTTGACTTGTCAAGCCTGTTTAGTTTGGGTTTTTGTTTTGGTTTTTGGTTTGTACTTTGTATTTTGTTTGACTTTTGAAGCCTGTTTGGTTTGGGGTTTTTGTTTTTTTTTTGTTACTTTGTATTTTGTTTGACTTTTGAAGCCTGTTTGGTTTGGGGTTTTTTTTGAATTTTTTTTGTTACTTTGTATTTTGTTTGACTTTTCAAGCCTGTTTAGTTTGGGGTTTTTGTTTTTTGTTTTTTTTTTTGTTACTTTGTATTTGTTTGACTTTTCAAGCCTGTTTAGTTTGGGGTTTTGGTTTTTTTGTTTTTTTTTGTTACTTTGTATTTTGTTTGACTTTTCAATCCCGTTTGATTTGAATTGTTTGGTTTGGTTTTGTTTTGGCACTTTGGTTTTTTTTTCCCTTCTTGCTCTTGAGGTGGCTGTAGGAAAAAGACCCTCAAAACTTATTTCTGGAGTTTTTCCTGACTGCAAGGCAGAAGAAGGATTTCTGCTCCCCTTTAAAACAGGTGCAGAGTTTTTGGTGTCTCACCCACAGGCTGGGCTGAAGTCAGGGATGTGGGTTTTTCAGTTCAGCCCACTTGCCCATCCTCAGGATGATGATCCTTTTGCACTGCTCTCTGCAGAAGCTTCTTGCACAGATATGGCCCCTGGCAGCCACTAAAATGTGGTTAAAACCAGGAGCAGACTCTGAGCAACAGGAGCAGTGTCTGTGTGCAGCCTGCAAGCTGCAATTTTTATTCCTGATAAATAGGAAATGCTTCCAATCAATTCCTGGCTGTTTGTTTGGTCTATGTGGATCAGCTTAGAACCTGCAAATTAAAGACAGTTTAAAAAAATGAGCTGGTTTAGAGGTAAACATGCTCTGGTAAGCCTGAATTAGCCTTGCTTTAGACTGATATTTGTGGATTAGGCTTTCGTGGCTCAATGCTCCAAGCCCTGAGCAAATCTGGCTTTATCCACTTAGGGCAGGCAGTGCTGTGGTGTGTGCTGGCTCAGGGGCAGGGCTGTGTGCTGGGATGCTGGGGATTTCCTCAGAGCTGTGGGGGCTCAGCACAGCACTCTGGGTGTCCAGTCACCTTGGGGGGCTCTGAGCTCCTGGAGTGTTGCCAGACTTTGACCCTTCTAGGGATGTATAAGGACATGAGAATCACTAGGGTTTGAGTGGTGTAGGCATGACACCAGGTGAAATGTATATTTTAGGATTGTAAATGTATATTTAAATGTATATTTAATGTTATAATGTATTGTATTTAAATGTATATTAAATGTATTTTAAATGTATTATATTTAAACGTATATTTAAATGTATATTTACAGGGTGAAATGTATATTTTAGGTTTTGGTAGGGGGGTTGTGGAGACAAGATAGAGGAATCAGGGTGTGTCTTGTGCTTCTTCTTTCTTCTTGTTGTCCATCTTCTGTGGTGATGTTGGCACTTGGGGATTGGTTTGTGCTGAAGGTGCACTTGTTATAAGGGTGAAAGGTGTTGGAGATAAAAGTAATATGATGTAGGTATTTTTTATTATAAAAGGACACGACTGCCCCGTGGGTGGTCAGAGTGCCCTTGGCTGCCTTGCTGGTCAGATCCCAGCTGGCAGAGAGAAAATTTTATAAGATAAAATAATAAACAATCAGAAGACTGAAATATTGAAGAGTCCAGACTCAGCCTTTGAACCGTGGCTGCCCTGAACTATCCCGTGTGTCTGGGCGAGACAAGAGCCAAAACCAGACCCAGAGCCTGCAGTGGCACTGCCACATCTGCATTTTGTGATGCAGAGCCACTCCTTCCTCCCCAAACAACCTGTGAGCCCAGAGTGTGGATTTTAGAGGGGGTTTGCACAGATCCTCAGAGCCTCCAGTGGCACTGCCAGATCTGCATTTTGTGATGCCTGCTCTCAGCTGAGCCTCTCCTTCATTGCCAAATAACCTGAGAATCCAGAGTGTGGATTTTAGAGGGGGTTTGCACAGATCCTCAGAGCCTCCTGTGGCACTGTCATGAGCATTTTATGATGCCTGCTCTCAGCTGAGCCACTCCTTTATTCCCAAACTGTGAACCCAGAGATTTTAGAGGGGGTTTGCACAGATCCTCAAAGCCTCCAGTGGCACTGCCACATCTGCATTTTGTAATGCATACTCTCAGTTGAGCCACTCACGTCATTCCCAAACAACCTGTGAGCCAGAGATTTTAGAGGGGTTTTCACAGATCCTCCAGTGGCACTGCCAGATCTACATTTTATGATGCCTGCCCTCAGCTGAGCCTCTCCTTCATTCCCAAACAACCTGTGAACCCAGATTTTAGAAAGGCTTTGCACAGATCCTCAGAGCCTGCAGTGGCACTCCCAGATCTGCATTTTGTGATGCCTGCTCTTAGCTGAGCCTCTCCTTCATTGCCAAATAACCTGTGAACCCAGGTGTGGATTTTGGAGGGGGTTTGCATCAGGCACTCCCTGAGAGCCTGCAGCAAGGGCTGCTTCCTACCTGGGACAGCTCCAAAGCTTCTCATGGGCTGCAGCACAAACCTTGCTGTGGTTCCTGCTCCCTGCTTCTCTCCCTGCTCTCCTTTATGAGGAGAAAGTGGCTCCTTTCTCACCCCCCCGTTGATTCAGTTCCCTTTTTGTTCATCTCTTCCCTTAATATCAGCACCCTCAGTGCTCATCCCTGAGTGCCCCAGCTGGGACTCAGCAGAGGAGGGTGATTTATCCTCACTCCTGGGTGTGCCTGCAGCTTTGCAAACAGCACAGCATTTCCTGATGCCTCTAACACACCATAAAACACTGAGCCCTGCCTGGGAGGTTTCCTGGAGGTGGAAGGAGCAGGAGAGGGGCTGCAAGGTTCAGGAGGAAGCTGAGTGTAGGTAGGGAAGCAAATTCAGGTGCTAATCCTTGATCTCTGGCACCTCTGGAGATGCTATACCCTCACCTCAGCAGGACACTCCATAAAAATCCACTGGAGGATAAAATACATCATTTTAAGAGAGGGTGGGCTGCTCAGACTCTTTATGCCTCAGTTTGTGGTTGGCAAACCCACTGTATTTAGAAGAGAAGGGAAAAGGTGACTTTGAACCAAACTCTTGCCCTTTTTCCTGGCTCTGAGCCCTTCCTGAGAGCCCACCAATCCTCCCCATCCTGAGCACAGCCCCCTCCAGGCAGGCCCTGGGCCCACTCAGCCTCCCCCAGCAAATTTGGGATCACACCAAAAATTCCTCCCCTGCACAACCCGCGGCTTTATTTCAGCACCAGAGTCCCAGAGTGGCAACCCAGGGGGAGACAAATTCAAATTGCAGCTTCCCACATGCACACAGAGACTGAGCACTGAGTCACCAAAGCTGCTTAGGAATGGCATTGGGATATTTTCCTGAAAACAACAGCCCTACCTGGCAAGCTGCAGAGTGTTCAGGCTTAAAACTTCAGTTCCCTGCTTAAAGAGTCTGTTTGCAGCTGCTTTTTTTAAAACTTTTTAAGAGAAATTATATCTTCAGCAAAGTGGTTTTTAGCCAAGGGTAACTGGGATGGAGGTTCATTTATGGATCAGCCTATATTGAAGCTTCAGGTGCTTGAGAAGAAGAAGCTGCAGAGCAAAAAGATCTTTAATGAGAGCACCTTCAGTTCCTGTGCTCTTGCATCTTTAATGAGAGCACCTTCAGCTCATGTGCTCTTGGCAGGACAAACAACACTAAAGAGAGATTTGTTTGCATCTGAGATGGGGAAATCACAGCACACATTGTGCCCCATCCTGGCATCACTGCATGCATCTCCATTCAAAGGGAACACTTAAATGCTTCCTCTCATTGTCTCAGAAGTTCTTTCTCAGGCTTTGATTCATGTAATGTATTTGTTTTGTGTAGAAATGGAGCAGCATCAGGCGTTGGCTGTTTTCAGCAGTTTGATTGTGTTGTGCTGTGAGATCTGGCTGGTAATGACTGATAATGGCAGTTCTGTGCTCAGAAGTATCACTGGGGTGTTTTGGGAATCAGACAAATTCCCTCTGCTGCTCTGAGCTAGGACTGTCTATAATGAAATCAGGAAAATGGTCTAATATGTTGCAGAATACACTCAAAATGAATATCATTACTACTCCTGCAGGAATCAAAGATTCAAAGTTCACAAGGACTGATGCTTTAGCTCATAGAAGTTCATTAATGCCTATTTTGAAGGTAGGGATCTCTGAATATTACAATTAATCAAACAGGAATCCAGGATTCCAATCTTAAGCCCTGATGCAGAAAATTGTGGTTTGCAGCTTCAGCCATGTCCATTTTCAGTTCAAATCTGTGCCACCATACAGAGAAGATTAAGAAAGAGAAGGGTGGGGGAAAAGGAAACATCAAGGAATATTTTGCCTAAATCATTGGATTATCAGGATGTCAGGATTTGTGTATGTGTAGGGTTAGCTGTTAGGGTTTTAGCTGTAGTTTCTTGCTGAAAAGCCTCTGCATGTTCTCAGAGTCACAGAAGGAAACATCAAGGATATTTGACTGAATAATTGATTATCAGGATTTGTGTATGTGTAGGGCTTAGCTGTTAGGGTTTTTAGCTGTAGTTTCATTGCTGGAAAAGCCTCTGCATGTTCTCAGAGTCACAGAATCCTTCAGACTTGAAAAGACTTCTGAGATGATGGAGTCCAACTGGCCATTAAACCATGTCCCCAAGTGCCACATGAATTAAACACCTCCAGGGAGGGTGGCTCTGCCCCTTCCCTGTGCCTTTCCCCTGTGAATTTCTCACTGCAGTTCATTTGGACTTGCACGACTGACCTTTATATCTGAGGACAAAGGCATCCAGAATTTCCATCCCACTTAGAACTGGATGCACTGAATTGGACCCAGACCTAATTGCAGCACAAATTGCAAAGCACAGCTCTGCCTGTGAGATGCTTTCATATTGTGGCCTCGTTATAATCAGGTGTTCATGGCACAGTGCATTGAAGTGAGCTTGGTAATTATATTTCTGCTGCTCCACAGAATCTTGCTGATTTTTAGGTGATGCAAGGTGAGCTCATAATGAATAAATTTAAACTGGGTAGTAATAATTACACTGTGATATTTGTACTTTGTGTTGGGAAAACTGAAGGTTTGTGGTATTTGTTCTGATCATTTACCCCCTTGTTTTCATCTTCCACTGCAATTACACAACTCCCTGATGAGGATCCCTGCCTTTCCCAGGTGCCATGTTTGCACAGGGATGGAGGAACAAGGTGTTATTAAATCCAGAGTTCATATAGCTGAATTGATCTATAAAAAGGAATTGGATGCACATATCCTTGGGTGGCCTGATCACAGGAATCATTCTTGGTTTGATGGAAACAGCTGCTCAGAGTGGGTTTGATTTTCTGCTCCTCTTCCAGACCTTGCTAGCTGACCCACAAAGGACAGCTCTGTGGAGTGCCAGGTTTGGGGTATGGAGATGAATTGTCTAAAGATTAAAGCTTAATTTATAATTTTTAAAAAAAATTTAAAGATGAATTTTTAAGATTAAATATCTTAAGAATTTCAGAAGAAGCTGAGGATTTAGCATGCTGGATCCCACTGGAATTGTGGTGGAAATTGATTTCTCAAGTAGTTAATTTTTAATTCATCTACAATTTTTAATTCTCTATCATCTACATATTTTGTTACTAAACACAAAAGTTAGAGGTTACATAAGTGGCAAAACAAGTTGGAAAAGTAGAAGTGTCAGTTTTTTTGTTGCTTGTTTAGCCATGTTGCTGGCATGTTCCTAAGAAGTAAAATGATGATTATTTTAGCACTTCATAACTTAACTGAATCTCACTGAAATTCCATCAGAAAAGCGTGAAACATTTTGGAGCCTTGAGGAACATTTCCCTGCTTTCTGTGGGAAGCTTTCTGCAAGTGATGGGGAGAGCATCAGTACCTGGAGGAGATTTCTGGAATTAGCAAAATAAGCTCCTCCTCTGACTGGAGGATTTTGGGCTGGTCCCTCAAGCTTGGTCCTATCTGTAATTCTGCAACAGCTGGCTATTTCCCTAAATCCTTGGTCCTATCTGTAATTCTGCAACAGCTGGCTATTTCCCTAAATCCAGGGAAAATTTCATATTTTACATGATGAACATTTGAGGTTACTCTCAGCATTTGGACTGAAAAACTGAAATCAGTTGAACTGTGAAGAAGCAGAAGGTCCTTTGTGGGATGAAGTCAATGATTCCCCTGTGATTTCAGGGCTTGTGCTGTCATTTTCATCTGAGGGACTCCAGCCTGCAGTTTTTAGGTAGAAAACTTGGGATTTCCCTCACATTTGGCTGCTCAAAGGGTGTAATCCATGTCAGGTGTGCATCAGTGAGAATGGAAAATGGGAGTGGGTGATGCTGGAGCAGGGAGTGGTGGGAGCTGGGTTCTGGTCCTGGTGCTCCTGTCCTTGAGGAGCTGGATGCTTGTGAATGTCAAATCTCTAATTGTCCTCCAAATTATAAAAGAATTCATTTTCTTTTTGAAGTGCCTTATCTGTGTAGCTCTTCTTTGGTTGCTTTGTGTGACAGAGATCTTTTTCTCTTGCCTGTTTCAGGGAGAAACATCAGTCTGCTCCTCTTTGGGGATTTAGTGTGTTAACTATGATTTTATGTTCCTGTTGGAAACTACCCTTCTGTGCAAAATAAACGAGTGAACAAGCCAGAAACTGCCTAGAGGCTGAGCCTTTTTATTTTTTATAAGTGTGCCTTCAAACCAATGCTGTCTGCTGCTGGAGAGACTTCTCTGGCATCCCTGGGGAGCTGCTGGGATGTGCCAGCCTGTACAGGGAGGGAAAGCAGCAGGTTTGAGCAAAGTTCTGTGGCCATGGCACCTTTATTGTCATTATCTGCAGGAGGGGGCACCTGGAGCAAACTGTCCTGAGCTCTGCTGAAATCACCAAGGTGTTATTTGGAAGCAAACAAAATCCCTGGAGGTTTTTAAGCTGGCAAGCAGGATGCTCTCCTGTCCCAGGGAGTTTTCTGGCAGATGAGTTGGATTTATTAAATGAAATTTGCACGTGTCTAGGTGGCTTGTTTTAGAAATATTTTATCCCATTCAACCTGCAATAGGGAGTGCTCTATTTTATCCCATTTTATTCAATATTTTATTCCAGCTGCAATAGGGAGTACTCTATTTTATCCCATTTTATTCAATATTTTATTCCAGCTGCAATAGGGAGTGCTCTATTTAGCACATATTTAGGTGGCTTGTTTTAGAAATATTTTATCCCATTCAAGCTGCAATAGGGAGTGCTCTATTTTATCCCATTTTATTCAATATTTTATTCCAGCTGCAATAGGGAGTGCTCTATTTAGTAGAGAAAGCAAGAAGTCACACAATTGCATGGGTTTCTTCAGATTTATCACTATATTTATTTCAATATTATATTTGCAGTTCTGGCTCCCCTTGAATTATCAAAATAGTTGCAAAAAGATGCAGTTCACGTTTTGCCAGAATACAGGGTTACAGCAGAGAGGGAAATTCAAGTTCTTCTCTGTTTAATGACCTTAATGAAGTTTTATTGAGGGGAAAGAATGAGAAATAGTTTAAAAAATTCAGCAAACGATCTGGCACTCTCTTTTAAGATAAAAAAATTGCATGCATTATAAAAAGATTAAAACTGGGAAGAAGATAATAATTTTTTAAGCAAGGCTATGAACCTTCCCGTGGTGGTTTGGAAACAATGAGAATTTTTTATGAAAACTTCAAATAGCTAATTTGGAGTCTTTTATTTGCTCATTTCAATTTTTAAAATTTATTTTATTTTTATTTTTTATTTTTATTTATATTCTTTATTTGCTCTTCATGCTGCCTTACCTTTCTGCCTTATTAAAACTGCCTGGTCCTTCAAATATTCTAGAATTAATCCTTTCTGAAACTCTGCAAAATGACTCCTTTAAGATATGGTCACAACTGCAACCCTTAAAGAATTAAATTAGTCTTGGGCAGGCAGATTTCCCACATTGTTTACAGGGAATGCAGATTTTGCTATCAGATGTGATGGTTTGGATTGAGTTTGGCAGTAATTCCTTGCACCCACGTTGCTAAATTGAAGATGTTAATTAAGGAAAATGAGGTTATTTCTTGTAGGACACATTTTAGGGTTGTGTAAGTAATGACAAGAATGAAGCATCTTGCTGGTGGATTTTTTGCCATATTCAAGGTTTATGACCTGAATTTTAGACTCTTTCACCTTTTTATTTCTATTAATAGAGCTCAGTACGTCTGTACTCTGGACTTCTTCCACTCAAAGCAATTTACTTTTATTCTTAAAATTAATGCAAAGGCTGTCAAGGAGCTGGGCAAGATGAATAATTTATGTTTTTTGAAATCTAGAGCCACTGATAGCAGAAGATACAAGAAATCTTTACTTTACTCTGTGTGTGTGTGTGCTTCTTTACTAAAAATCCCTTTCCAGGCACTTTTTGTGACTGAAAATATTTCACCCATCCAAGCAGGAGAGTTTAGTTTGTTATTTCTTCTCTCAGGGGTCTTGTGCTTGTAATTGCTGAGAGTTGTCAGTGTGGTCAAGTGAGTTATGTGAGAATAAATTCTGCTTTTCTGGTCCCTTTGTGCTGAAGTGTTGGAGCATCTGAGGCTTGAGGAAAGCAGAATAACCCAGTGCTCCTGAGGAAACAGAATTAGCAGGTGCCCAGCAGCCCCAGAATCACTGGTTTGGAATTTGGCATGAACTGGGCAATACCTTCAATGTGGAGCTCTCCCAAAGTCCTGGCAGTCTGGAAATAATCCTGAGGATAATGTTATAAATGCATGTGTGCAACAGTCATGGGGTATTTGTGCAGAAAAATCTGAGTTCTAGACTAAACATCTCAGTTCAGCTTTTTGCCACAGTATTAGAAAATATTTCCAGTTATTAGGGGGCTTCTGAAGAACAATTAGAGAGCCAGTTGAGCTCTCCCAAAGTCCTGGCAGTCTGGAAATTATCCTGAGGATAATGTTATAAATGCACGTGTGGCAACAGTCATGGGGTATTTGTGCAGAAAAATCTGAGTTCTAGACTAAACATCTCAGTTCAGCCTTTTGCCACAGTTTAGGAAAATATTTCCAGTTATTAGGGAGCATCTGAAGAACAATTAAAGAGCCAGTTGAGCTCTCCCAAAGTCCTGGCAGTCTGGAAATAATCCTGAGGATAATGTTATAAATGCACGTGTGCAACAGTCATGGAGCATTTGTGCAGAAAAATCTGAGTTCTAGACTAAACATCTCAGTTCAGCCTTTTGCCACAGTATTAGGAAATATTTCCAGTTATTAGGGAGCTGCTGAAGAACAATTAGAGAGCCAGTTGAGCTCTCCCAAAATATTTGGGAGTCTGGAAATTATCCTGAGGATAATGTTATAAATGCACGTGTGCAACAGTCATGGGGCATTTGTGCAGGAAAATCTGAGTTTCAGACTACACATCTCAGTTCAGCTTTTTGCCACAGTATTAGGAAATATTAGGAAAATATTTCCAGTTATTAGGGAGCTGCTGAAGAACAATTAGAGAGCCAGTTGCCTGAAATGGTTCAAAGGTTCAGTTTTGCATGTAATCATGAAATGAATTAAGTTCTGGTGGCTGAATAATTTGAGAGCTTTAAATAATCCAGCTTCTGACAGAAATATAGGTAATTGAGAGGGAATCTGCACTTTCAGTGCAGAAAGAAATTAAGCTCATTTCTTATGAATTTGGGAGATCATCTGAAAGAGAGAGCAACTCCTGGGAACCAGGGAGGAGCATTGATGCATTATTAAAATGAGCAGATGTGCATTGTTCTATATTTTAGAGCCAAATAACCAAAGAAGTTGAGCTGAATTTGGATCTTTTTAACATTTTACTCTTCTGGGGAGAAGGCTGGTGCTCAGAGCCATTCTCTCAGCATGTTTCTTATCCATTACAAGGATCCTGACAGTGAGGGTTGTGGGGAAAGGAAGAAAAGGGAAAGGTGGCTGTACTTGGAGAAGGGGTTCAGGTGTCCCTGTGCTCACACAGAGTGTCCCAGGAACTCCAGGCTGCTTGCAAAGCAACTTTTCCAGTTGTTTTTTCCAAATTCCTGCTGGGGTTCAACAGGATTTAGCCCCCTGATGCACACAGAGGTTTAGCCATGGTCTTGTCTTACCCTTGCTAAAAGCCATTTGGGATTGCTTTGAAGAAGTGCAAGTTTTTATCTGTCTGACTCTGCAAAGGAGGCTTGACTTGAAAATCCTTTGGCTGAAATGTGGAATCTTCTCTTTTTCCTTCACCCCCCCATTTTCATGATTTCCCACATTTGACAATGCTGTGTGTGCCATCACTTGGAATATTTCAGTGATAATGAGGCAATTTCTGCCTTGCTGGAAAGCTGTAATCATCTAGACACATTCTGAAAGGAATACACAGATAGCACAAAGTGAAATGTGCTCTATTAGAAATTTATTTCCTTTCCAACTGCATCAGTTATTCTAATAAACAATATTATTTTCCCTGCAGACCCTGCATCCCTCATATCTATCATGGCTATAATTATATTAAATTTTCACATAATCATGGAACCAATGGGTGCTTTGGGTTGGGAGGCACCTCAAAGCTCATTTTGTTTCAACCTCCTGCCATGGACAGGGACAATTCCCATTATCCCAGGTTGCTCCAAGTATCATCCTGGCTGATTTTGGACATTCCCAGCAATGGGGCAGCCACAGCTCCTCTGGGCTACCTGTGCCATGGCCTCACTGCCCTCAGAGTAATTTTTTAAAATCTAATATTCAATCTAAAGCTCTGACAGTCAAAGCAATTTCCCTTGTCCTGTCCCTTGTCCCCAGTCCCTCTCCTGCTCTCCTGGAGCCCCTTTAGGCCCTGGAGGGGCTCTGAGCTCTCCCTGCAGCCCCCAATTCTCAGTGTAGGAAAGGTGCTGCAGCCTTCAATCAGCTTTGTGGCCTCCTCTGGTTTCACATCCTCCATTCAACCTGTTTGAAGTTTTTCCTGTGTTTCCATCATGGTGCTGTTCTCCTCCTGTCCAACAGCACCATCACATCCTCTGGGTGCTGCTGATGATGCCCTGGGGGGGGCTGGAGAGAATTACAGAATAAACCAGGGATTTATCCAAAGGATCTCCTCCATGGATCCAGCTTGGGCAGCACAAGAGCCCAGCACCAAAGATGAACCAAAATGGTCCCAAAATGAACCCAAATGGTCCCAAAATGAACCAAAATGGTCCCAAAATGCACGACCGGTCATGGGGTCTCTCCCTGGGATCAGTTCTGCTCCATTTCCATTCTGGAGCCAATTGTCCCATTCCAGCTTTAGGTTATGAGGTCCCATCCTTGTTTTCTCTCTGCAGCCCACGGTGTTTGTGCTCTTGGGCTGAGATTTGGATCATTTGTCCTTGGTGCCCAGCTGGAGCAGGAATTGTTTTGTCTCCCTGCTCTGTGCACAGAGCTCACCATCCCATAATATGGAGCCCTGACCCACACACTAAAGCAGCACAGAACCTGAAACATAGAAAAGCCAAACCTGAGGCACCCCAGCACCATCTCTGTTGTTTCCTGAGCACTGTGATCTCCCTCAGCCCTGTTGGTTGTTGGGCAGGGCACGGAGCACAATCAAGGAGGAGTTTTCAGGTGATAAATTAAAGATGCTGCTCACTCTTAGTTCAACCTCTCCGTGGTGGGCAGAGGGACAAGAGCACCAGAACCACTGGAAAGCAACAGGCAGCCTTTCAGACTGACAGTGATTTCCATAAATCTCTTTATGGATGCCTGGCTTTTCCAGAGGAGCAGCACCTCCTTTGCCAAGCACTCCCCCTGAGCTGGGATTTGGCTGTGCTGCTCTCAAGCCCCCATTTTCAGGCATTTTGGAAACTGCTCTTAGTGCTGGCTGAGTCACACAAACTCCAGGAAGCAAGAAAACAAATCTTGCAGAGACTGCCTCTTTTATTTTGTCATTCACAGCTCTGGAGAAGGGAAATACCGTCTAGTGCTCTCTTTGTTTCAAACAGAACATTCTTTTTTGGTCTAAATAAAGTAGTTGGATCGTTGTTCCCATCACTGAGTCACAGAAAACAAAGAGGAAATGTTACCTAAAATGATATCAATACTGATGGGGTTTTACTATTTTCATAGTCCAGCTCTAGATTTTAAAATGTTATTTTCTTAAACTCGATCAAAGTCTTTTAAATTTCTTGAAATTCTGTAAGCACTGGAAGTTTTTATTATTTCTCATTTATTTCTGGGATTTGCTTGGTAGCAAACCCATAGTGCAGGTGGTGAAGGGACTAGAAATTGTTTCCATTTGAGCATGGCCAGCTCTTCTCAAAACAAATCCTGCCTTGTCCATGGCTGTGTTCTTAGGAGCTTTATCAACATGGGCCTGCCAGTTGAGGTCCATTGTAGTCAACTGGTATGAGGCAAATGGAACAATTTCACTGAGTTTAATCATAAAACCCCTTGTTTTCTCTTTAATTTCCTTATTCCATGCAGTCAGAGTTTGAAGCATGAAGCAAAGCTCTCCTGTGAAGTTATTTAATGTTTATTGTACCTGATTAACCATTGATATCTTGGGTTTGCAAGCACTTTTTGGAGAGCAGCACTCAGGAATAAAGGAAAATGACATCATTAGGAGGCACATGAAGAAAACGAATAAAGTTTATTCTTTTGATCAGTCTCAGAATTGATTTGGTAGATTTCTCTTTTCATAGTGCTTTTTAGGAGAATGCTTTCATTCCCACTTCTGATATCTTATTTACAGGCTAAAAAGACTAATCTAGAAATGCAAAGAATGATCTTCACATTAAATTATACTCTTCAGAAAACAACAGAAAAACCCCAAAATAGTTACTTTGCTGGGTGATTTGTAAATGAGGTTGTAATATATACACTACAAGGAATATTAATGAAATGTCATTTTAAAGGTCCATAGCTCTTTTTTTTTTTCCCAAACCTAACAAGTAATTTTATTTTCTCTGGCTTGGAGCAGGGCTGTGGCAGTCACTTTTTGCTGAAGCCAAATTCGGGGCAGGGGCTGCAGGGGAGAAACAGCATCTCAAACCAAGATTATTAATTGGGGGAGGAAGGAGAGCAGAGCTCACCTTGCAGAGTTTGTTGGCAGAAGAATTCCCATATTGAGATGGCACCATCAGCCTGCTCCCCACTGGGACTGTCCCCTTGGCCTGCTGGAATCCTTGCTCTTCCCACTGCTGAGTCTCTGCTGCCCCAGAGTCAGGAGCTCTTTGCAATTCAGGGACATTCAGAGCACACCACCCATGGAAATGGTACCTGGGGACAACCTCTGTTCCTCCTGATCATGGTGTTTTTATGGCATCACACATTTTGTGTCTGGTTCCAGTGGGATCACCAAAGCTGCTGCTGGTAGGGCTTTATTTACAAGTGTATTTTAAAATGTCTGAATTACCTTCAGTGGGAAAAACTGTGGGCATCATTCTGTACCAGACATTTCTGGCATGAGCCCTAAAGGTGTTTTTATCCCCACGTTGAAAAGGTATGTTCTGAAAGGCACCTAGGGCCCTCAGTTCCAATGCATTTAATTGCAGTTGACATTATTATTGCATGACTAAGTATCAGCATCTTGAATATTGTCCAGTGACCTTGAGGTTTGCACCGTACATTACAGCTTTGGGCATGTATGGTGCTGTTAAATCCATAGGGAAGCAATGCCTTATTTTCTGTTCCCACAGCCAGCAGGTTTTAGTGTCCTTTGGGACAGGGAGAGAGGCTGCTCACAGCCAGGATTTCAGTGTCCTTTGGGACAGGGAGAGAGGCTGCTCATGAGCAGGATTTCAGTGTCTTTTGGGCAGGATTTTGGTGTCCTTTGGGACATGGAGAGAAACTGCACACAGCCAGGATTTCAGTGTCCTTTGGGATAGGGAGAGAGGCTGCACATGAGTAGGATTTTAGTGTCCTTTGGGCAGGATTTTGGTGTCCTTTGGGACAGGGAGAGAAACTGCACATAGCCAGGATTTTAGTGTCCTTTGGGACATGGTGAGAGGCTGCACATGGGCAGGATTTTGGTGTCCTTTGGGCAGGATTTTGGTGTCCTTTGGGCAGGATTTTGGTGTCCTTTGGGACATGGAGAGAGGCTGCACATGAGCAGGATTTTAGTGTCCTTTGGGACATGGAGAGAGGCTGCACATGAGCAGGATTTTAGTGTCCTTTGGGCAGGATTTTGGTGTCCTTTGGGACATGGAGGGAAGCTGCACATGGGCAGGATTTTAGTGTCCTTTGGGATAGGGAGAGAGGCTGTACATGGGCAGGATTTTAGTGTCCTTTGGGACATGGAGGGGAGCTGCACATGGGCAGGATTTTAGTGTCCTTTGGGACAGGGAGAGAGGCTGCACACAGGCAGGATTTTAGTGTCCTTTGGGCAGGATTTTAGTGTCCTTTGGGACATGGAGTGTGATCCCTCCCTGGAGAATTCAGCCAAAATCACTCACTAACTTCCTTTGTCCTTGCTCCCCATAAACCTCCTGGCACTGAGCAGGAGCCACCCCTTGTGTCAGCACCTCTGCACCTCTTCCAGCACCTCATTCCATGCAGGAAGAGCCAGGAGAAGTGGAGCTTGTCCCTTCAGGTGTGTGGGACTGGGAGGGACAGGTGGTGAGGGGAATGTGTTCTGCTTTTAGTGACTGGGAATCAGTTCAGGGACACAAATGGCACAAAGAGAGTTGTGGGGAAACCCTCCTGGGTGTCATCATCTCAGCTTCAGGAGATGCCTTCAGCATCCTGCAGCTCTGCAGAGTGTTCACTGGGGCTGTGCACAGCAGAGCTCTCCTCCTGGTTGCCACCAGCTGTCAGGGGATGCTGGTGAGGAGGAGAGAAATTCAATTCCCTGCCCAGCCAGACCTCACCACTCTCTGTTTCTGGCACCCATTCCCTTTCCAGCCTTCCCGAGGTGACAGCCAAGACAGGGATGCATTTCACAGAAATCTTCTGTACAATGAAGTTGTGCAAGGCTTGCTTCGTGTTTTTTCTTTGGGGAAATCCAGATTTCTTTTCTCCTTAAAGCTTTCTGTACAAATAGTGTTTATTTGTTCTTTCAGCAGCCTTACATCCTGCAGCTTCAATATTACCACTTTGTGGCACTTGCTTGGTGGCTTGTTCCCTTCCAGCTGCTGGCAACCATCAGGCTTTCAATATGTAATAACTGAGCAAGGTGCTTTTCTCAAAGAAAATAAGCAGATGTCAAGGTTACACTTGCTCTTGGGACAACAAGTCCCTGGTAATAAGCACTGTGTTTCAAAAGGCACTCAGTAGTTCTGCAGGAAATTTTAGCATCCAGGCTTCTGTTGTGAGTCACAAAAGCTTTTGTTTTACCCGAGACAGGCGAGCTCAGAGCTGTGTTATTTCCTGGGCACGGCACGAGTGGGCTGGGGATTATTCAGGGGTTTCAGGCTCGGGGCAGCTGTGGGGGCTGAGGACTCCATGAGGTTGTCATTTCCAACTCCCACCATCTCCACAGTCTTTATTTGCTGCGGCACTTTGCACCAAATCCTTGGCTGATGCAAACGAGGGAGGTGGAATCGTTTTGTGCTGGTTTTTCTATTTTTGCTGGTTTTATTCCCTTCAGAAATGTCCAGGCTGGGGTTTGGGGCTGATACCTGGTGGGAAAGCTTTCACCTCCTCTGGACTCCACAATCAGGCCAGAGACCCTCAGGATTTACCCAGGAAGAGCCTCCTGGCTGTCTCCCCATTTCTTCCCACATGTTCACGCCCGAGCTGCCTCCTGCCTGTGTCTCCCTCCCACTCAGAGCCTGTAAATCCTGTCATGAGTGTGTGTGTGTGTGTGTGAGTGTGTGTGTGTGTGCAATGCCCCATCCCTGCCCTGTGTGTGTGTGTGCAATGCCCCATCCCTGTGTGTGTGTGTGTGTGCAATGCCCCATCCCTGTGTGTGTGTGTGCAATGCCCATCCCTGTGTGTGTGTGTGTGTGTGTGTGTGTGTGTGTGTGCAATGCCCCATCCCTCTGTGTGTGTGTGTGTGCAATGCCCATCCCTGTGTGTGTGTGTGTGCAATGCCCCATCCCTGTGTGTGTGTGTGTGTGTGTGTGTGTGTGTGTGTGCAATGCCCATCCCTGTGTGTGTGTGTGTGCAATGCCCCATCCCTGTGTGTGTGTGTGTGTGCAATGCCCCATCCCTGCCCTGTGTGTGTGTGTGCAATGCCCATCCCTGTGTGTGTGTGTGTGTGCAATGCCCCATCCCTCTGTGTGTGTGTGTGTGCAATGCCCATCCCTGTGTGTGTGTGTGTGTGTGTGTGTGTGTGTGTGTGTGTGTGCAATGCCCCATCCCTGTGTGTGTGTGTGTGCAATGCCCCATCCCTCTGTGTGTGTGTGTGTGTGTGTGTGCAATGCCCCATCCCTGTGTGTGTGTGTGTGCAATGCCCATCCCTGTGTGTGTGTGTGTGTGCAATGCCCCATCCCTGTGTGTGTGTGTCTGTGTGTGCAATGCCCATCCCTGTGTGTGTGTGTGTGAGGGGCCTTTTTTATCTCCATCCATTCCCTGGCTTCCTGGGAAACACTGACAGAACACTTTTATGTGCTCTGAAAACAAACGTTGAGCAAATCACAGGTTGGTTGAGGATTTTTAAAATTAAATGCTGAAAATTCAGGAAAACTGTCTATGAAAGTGTAAGGGAAAAATTATAAGACTTTTTCATTAGACAACTTTTAGATAAAACATTTCAGCAAGCAAGTTTTTTGGGTTTTTTTCCAGATTCAGATATGGAAGCATGACAGGACAGGCTGTTAGAAACCTCAAAAAAAAAAAAAAAGGAAAGCTAATTTTAGGAAAGTAGACAATTAGGTATGAACAGGTAAAGTACACAGTGTTTTGGCAGTCAAGTGGAGTGGATTTCTTTTTTTTCAGTATAATTACTCCGTGGGTGAGTGTCATCTTTAACTTCACCCCTGCATTCTCACCTGTCCTGTAACAGGGTAAATCCATGGAAAAGCTGGATGTACTACAATCCATAAATCCTGCATGTAATCAGTGTGGTGGGAAGGTGCTGCATTCCTGTCAGATATTAACATTTGTCTCTGCCTCCTTCTCCTTCCTCAGAATATCCTTTACTCAGACTTTTAATCGAGATTTTCACTCCCATATTCCTAAAAGAAACTTTCCATGAGGATGCCCCATTTCCCTGGGAGCTTTCCCCATCACTGCAGACTGATCCCAGTTCCTGAGGATGGGTTTGAGCCTGGAGGATGGAGGAGCAGGCAGGAGGCACAGTCTGCTCAGAGCACATCACTCACTGCAGGGCTGCCATCAGCTCTGCTGCTTTAGGGAAATGTTTCAAGGCAGTAACTCTCAAAAACTGGCCATCCATTTCTTGGCAGCAGAACTTTAAAAAACTGGGTTAGAATTGCCTTTTAAAAGGTAATCAACTACCAGAATTGTTGTTCTGTGTGGAGTTAGTCAGATCTGATTCTTTTTCCTTCTTGGCCAGAGGAAAAATATAAGAATACATATTAAATTTTCATATAGAGAGGTGAAGTGCTTTTTCTTTGCAGCCTCAGTTTATTAGAGAGATTTTTTCACCCCTGTCTGGTCTGAGCATGGAGTTTTGGTCTGCTAAAATGAATCAAGCTGCTTAAAAATAATTTGTTATGAGATGATACCTTGGTAAAAAAATCCTTCTGGAGCCACAGTTTCAGTGATGTTAGAGGTTACCAGCATGCTCTCAGATAATATCATGAAATGATTCATTCTGAGTTTCTTCTGCTATTAAGCAAAAAAAAAATTATAAAATTATAACCTTCTGGTAAAACCCTGTTTTCCATCCAGATGGATTTATGTGCTTGGGGTTTCTTCTGAAGTCCAGTGGACAAAATAGATTCCTTTGGAGTTACCTGCTCTGAGAATAGGGACTCTGGGTCAAGGTGTTGAGACTTGATAAAGCACAGATTTCTTGACTTAATAAAGCACAAATTTCTTTGCCTGTGAGTGCTGATGGTGAGAAAAAGCTGGGTCCAGCACTCCCTTCCCCCATTTTTGTTTCTCTGGTTCAAACTTCAGAATAAAACCAATGAGGGGGAGTGCAGGTGAGTCAGTGTCCTGGAGCAGAGCTCTGTAGCCTGAATTAACATCTGGTGGTTCCTTTGTGCAGGTGCCATTTATCTGAGAGCTGTCACCATTAACAGGGGCAGCTAATTACTGTGGCACTGCTGGGACTGGGAAGGGCAGCTCTGCAGAAAACCCCCAGGATGCACACCAGGAGTAATTGCCCATTTTCCAGCTGGATTCACAGAATGCTGGAGCTGCACTGGCTCTTCCAGAGAGCTGAGGAGGTGCCACCATCTGCTCTGTTTGCCCTGCTCACCCTGCTTCCCTTCCCTGCTGTGTGCTGCAGGTCCCACACATCCCTCTGTGACACTGGGCACAGGGGGTTTAGAGGATGGAAGAGACAGGATCTTGATTCCATGATCAGAAGGCTTGATTTATTATATTATGATATATATATAACATTATAACTGTACTAGATAGGAATAGAAAGGAAAGGAGCTTCTTCAGAAGCTGGCTAAGCTAAGAATGGAATGGAATGGAATGGAATGGAATGGAATGGAATAGAATAGAATAGAATAGAATAGAATAGAATAGAATAGAATAGAATAGAATAGAATAGAATAGAATAGATGAATAACAAAGGTCTGTCTCTGGCAGAGAGCAATAGCAGCCCCACCATGAGTGGTCAGTAAATCCAAATATCTACAGGAGACCAAACAGGTGTGTGATGGTGGGCACAGGGGTTTGTAGAGGATGGAAGAGTCAGGATCTTGATTCCATGATCAGAAGGCTTGATTTATTATATTATGATATATATATAACATTATAATTATACTACATAGGGATAGAAAGGAAAGGAGCTTCTTCAGAAGCTGGCTAAGCTAAGAATAGAATAGAATAGAATAGAATAGAATAGAATAGAATAGAATAGAATAGAATAGAATAGAATAGAAAGAATGATAACAAAGATCTGTCTGTGGCAGAGAGCGATAGCAGCTCCACCATGACTGGTCAGTAGATCCAAACACCTACAGAAGACCAATCCCAGGTGGACCTGTTGCATTCCACAGCAGCAGATAATAATTGTTTACGTGTCATGCTGGAACTTCTCAGCTCCAGCAGGAAAGATCCCAAGAAAGGATTTTTCACAAAAGGTGTCAGTGACATCCCCTCAGGTAGTTGTGCACTTTGCTGGTTTGACACTGCAGGAACAGCCTTCCCATTAGTTATAATTTCAGCTGTCTTGCCAAAACTTCTCACAGAATTCACACAGAATGACCAGGTGGGAAGAGATGTTCAAGACCATCGAGTCCAGCCCAGCTGCAACAGCTCAGCTAAACCCTGGCACCCAGTGCCACATCCAGGCTTTGTTAAACACACCCAGGGATGGGGACTGCACCACCTCCCTGGGCAGCCATTCCAGAACTTTATCACCCTTTCTATAAAAATTTTTTTCCTAATTTCCAACCTATATTTCCCTTGGCACAGTGAAATTTATTTTTCATTATACTTGCATAGTTTGGGATATTGGGTAGAGATGTTTTCCCTTGTACTTTAGATTTCCCTGCTTCCAAGCAACCAATAAATGTGTTAAATCATTCCTGCCCTGTCTGGAAATGAAACTTAATGTTCATCTACATCAAAACCACGAGGCACCATCACCTCTCCTTGTGCAGTTTGTGTCCCACAGTTTGGGATAAAGTTTTATTTTTAAAGGATTGGTGCTTTTCAGCTGTGATTGCCAAGGGAGCCAGTGCTGCTGACCTCCCCCTGGCAGGTGTAGGGTGTAAAGGGTGTAAATGTTGTTCCCATTGTGTTCCCTAATTGCTGTATTTGGTGGAAAAGGGATTTGATTTAGGTTTGCAAAGCTGTCAGTTGTGGCTTCAACACAGAGAAATCTGGGAATGCTGAAGCTGTGAACATTTATCCAGGGAATGCAGTGTTGCAGTCTGGGCTGTCCTGGGACAAAAATGTCCCTTGAATTATCACTGCTCACAGCAGAGGGGCATGTGATGCATTGCCACTGTCAGGAAGCCAGATACACACAAGAATTGGATTTTAAAACTTACTGGGGTGTGTCTGCAAATTAGAAATAATGTTATTGATTCATTTATGCACTGAGACTAGAGACTTAAACTTATCAGCTTTATCAGGTGAAGCAGAAAACTAATCCTACTTCCCATTCCAGACAGGGACACTGAGAGCATGAAACTGTATTTTCTGAATTTCCAAGCTTCTAAAGGCATTGACTTTTTTGGGCTTTCAGCTCTCTGATTTCTTAATGGGACCACAGGGTTGCAAAGAACAGATTCATAGTCCTTTAGGTGATGTGCAGAGAGACTGCAGCTGAAAAGTTCCTTTGGGAAGAATCACAAGAGCTCTGTTGAAGCCAGGCTTTCACTCTTGGGGTTTTAAAACGAGCCAAGAAGCTGAGGAGGGACTCTGTGTGTGGGGAACAGTCAGCAGGAACACAAATTGCCAATAAATGCTTTGTGCCATTTGGAGAAGTCCCTTGGCAAGCTGGGATCTGCCCACCTCCCGCTGCTGTGCAGTGGAAAATCACCTCCTGCTTCTCTGGGGATGATCTGCACCCCAGGGCTGCACACTCAGCACCAACTGGGTCTTTCTTACACTTTGAGTCACCCATGACAGAGTTCCTGCATCACTTTGGGGCTGTGGGGCTTTTTAACTCCACGTGAGGTAAATTCTTGGATGGAAGTGAGCACAGTGCAGGGATTGAGTTAAGTCAGTCCAGCCAATGCTTACAGGCACTTCTGTGCTTGATATTTAATGGGATTGATTTCCTAAAGGACTTGAGCTGGAAGGGCAGAAGTCAAGTTTCTCTGACGGGTCTGTGTTTGATGGAGAGGTTGGGGTCAGGCATCTTCACCTGAACTCTGATGTGCAGTGTGACATTTCAGCAGGTGGGATTGGAGACAAAAAATGCCATCAGTCTGCTCTCCTCAGAAATATCAAAAACCCAGTTAATGAGAAAAGATCAGCCACTTACAGGGGGTGCTTCTCTCCCTGGCCTCACTCATTTGCTTGGCAGGCAGATTTATGCCAAGGCAGCAAAAAGCTCTGCAAAAACTGTAAAAAGGACTGGGCTTCTTGCTGTGTGCTCAGGAGAGGTCTGAGAAGCCCTGCAAGGAGACAGGCCAGGTTTGCAGTGCTGTAAGAAATGCTGTGCCCCTGGGTCAGGCTGGTGGGCACAAAGGGGATGGTGGTTCCTGCAGTGGCACAGCTCTCACACCAACCTTGTGATTCTCCCCAGCTCCCAGGTCTCCTTTCTTCCAAAAGAAGAAGTGACAGGCCCATAATGTAACTTTAAGTAACTTCAAAAGAGGATTTTCAAGGCTTTTTAATAACACAGTAGAACTTATTTAATGCTCCAGTTATAGAGGAGTTACTATAATAAGAACCCTTCAAATGTGATTGTGCTCTGTGAAGTATCATCCCTCTTAAATCAGTGGTGTTATTATGGAAAAGGCTTGTTCATGCACCCAGTGCATGATTGAAAATTGCTTTTATAATTCAGGTTACAAGTAAGAGAAAATTATCACCAATTTCCTGATCAGGAACACCAGAAAGCAGTGCAGCTTAGCTTACCTGACTAGCTCTGCAGAGGTCCATGGAATGGCTTTAGTATGTAAACAAAATAGGGTTTGATGTGAAATCTTCAGTAATGTCTCAGAAATGAGGAGCTTGGACAGTGCTGTGCTTTATAGAGTGTCAGTGCTCTTGGTAGATTGAGTAATGTACAAAACCTGTTCAAATTTGGTTTTACCTCCCAGAGTTGAGAAACCAGAGCTGCTGTGGTGCAGGGAATGTGGGCAGCTTTCCAGTGCCTCACACCAAGGGGATGTTCCTGCATCCCAGAGCATTGTAAAGCTGCTGCTTTTGGTTTGGATCAGGCTCCTCTTGGGTCTGTCTGTGCTGCCTGCCCTGCACACCAGCACACACAGCTGGCTCTGGTCCCTTCCTCCCCTGGACCTTGCCAGTCCAGCATCACAGGGCAGCCCGTGAGATCCTTCCCCAGCTCTGCTTTTCCAGGAGGAAGAGAAGAAGACAAAAATAGAATGCCTTGGAGAAAATCCCTGGCAGGCACTGCGAGGCTGCAGCCCTCCCCACAGCCTTGCCACAGGAGCTGTGTTGTTCACTGCTCTCCTCCTGCTCTGTCTCACACATTAAATCTCCTTCCCCCAGAGGTCCCAGAGCTGCCCTTGGGTCAGGGCATCCCTGCCAGGCTGGCTGTGCACCCAGCACTGCTGGACACCTGCAGGGGCTCTGGGGATGGAGCCAAGGCTGCTGCACCTCCCAGGGCAGCCACAGAGGAGCTGCTGCCAAGCTGAGCCCTGTGTGGGACACTGGCACAGCCTCCTCCAGTGGCTTTGGAGCTGCTGCCAAGCTGAGCCCTGTGTGGGACACTGGCACAGCCTCCTCCAGTGGCTTTGGAGCTGCTGCCAAGCTGAGCCTGTTTGGGACACTGGCACAGCCTCCTCCAGTGGCTTTGGAGCTGCTGCCAAGCTGAGCCTGTTTGGGACACTGGCACAGCCTCCTCCAGTGGCTTTGGAGCTGCTGCCAAGCTGAGCCCTGTGTGGGACACTGGCACAGCCTCCTCCAGTGGCTTTGGAGCTGCTGCCAAGCTGAGCCCTGTGTGGGACACTGGCACAGCTTTGATCAGGGGCCATCCCTGTTACATTTCCAATCATTTGATGAGACAGGCCAGAATGGTTTGGTTTCAGAATTTTATTTTGGCTGTCCTTCAGCTGCTTGTGACTTGTGGGGCTGTAATTTCTGAGGTTCAGCTTTCTCAGTGCCACATTGCTGTGATCAGCACTAAGTGCTGTCAGCTGTTCTTTGGGTTTATCTGGAGAGTGATAAGGAAAAAGACATCTTCTGTCTTGCAGCTTCACTGGGATAAGTGCTAATCTGCACTGGAAGCTCATGAATAAATAAATGGATGGGGTTTGATGGTGCTGTGGAGAGCACAGATTATTGGAGCAGTGATCCCAGCTCGGAGGGCATTGTCATCTGTCAGTGCTGTGCTGTAGATGGGTGTTCTCCACTGGGAATTTGTCAGCCAAGCTTATGCAGACCATTAAAAAGTCAGGCTTTGTCAACAGCTGCCAGACAGGAAAAGAATAAAATAGCGATTTTATATAGCAGAGAAGCTGTGAAATTTTGTAATTTCCATTATTCACAGAATTTACCAAAAACTGACCTCTCATTACTTTTGGATTTTTTTCCCTGTTATGTGCAGAAATGCATCATGAAACAATCTGTATGTAAGTGTAGGGCCTGCTTCTCTGACTGGGAGCAGCACTGAGACATGCTGGAGACACATTTTCCCCTCAGAAAAAGGGCTTAGAAACTCCAGTTTCTAAATGTTTTCTTTTCATTTGCATTTGTGCAAATTCTGGCTAGTGGGGGAATTACTTTAAAAAAAAAGTTAGAAATAAAGAAATGGTCATGTTTGCATAAGGATTATTGAAGATGGTTTAGTTTAATAACAAGGCAAGTGTTCCCAATGTGCATTTCTGAACATTTGTATTCTGGGGGTTGCAAACTTTATGTGGTGGGAAAATGTGCTTGGTGAAAAAGCTGTAATTGATAAACTGGGTTGTCAAGTTGACAGAAAATACATAAAAATCACAGCATTACAGAGCTGGAAGAGACAGGATAAACTTTTTATTAGAACAAAGTCTCATTTTGATTGTATGCTTGGCTCCATCATTAGGATCTGTCTGTTTCCAAGATGTGTTTAAATTGTTTACTCCATTGCTAAAATGTCTTGTCACTTGATAGCTCCCAAGGTCAGCGTGACCTTTCCTATCAGGCCTAATCCTTTATTCATAGCCAGGCAGGCAGAGATTGAATTATAAATGCATTAAGCTCATTGGGTGAACATGGAAGTGAACAAAGGACTATATTGAGGAGAAAAACTCCAATTATCACTGTACAGAAGAGCTCTTTGTTTATGACACACTGGGTTTTGCTGTCCTTGTTTGTGTCTGTATTAAAGTTTGTGGTCACTTGTGTTCCAGGTGTTGCAATAAATGGCTCTTTGGGCTCATTACCAAGGCCTTGATTAATTTTGTAGGACCTGGATGAGAAAATTTGTTCTTCTTCAGCTTCTCCAGCCCCCAGAGGTGCTGGGTTTGGTGTGGCCTCAGCTTCCTTTGCTGCCTCAGCATTCTGAGGGATTCCATTCCCTGCAGGATGCTGAGAAGGAAAAGAAACCAGGGGAAAAAGGAGATTTCACTGGGAGGTGACGAGGTAGATGGGAGACATTGCTCATCCTATGATGATCAACAAAATCTCAGATTTATTGATGAACAGGCACACTTTGATAATCACAGTAATAAGGCTCATACACATTGCAAAACTAGAGCTCACTATTGGTCAGCTATAAAGTCAGCCACACCTTTCTCAAGATGTTTGTGGCTTCTTTTTTACCTCCTGTTATCACATAATTTATAAAACAACTTCTTGCTCAAAGAAACCATGGCCTTGAATGAGGCAGCTCTTGCTTTCTCAGATGGATTTTCTCACATCAGTTTTTTCCCATCCACTATGTCTCAGTAAAAAACTGTCCACAGGGAGGAACCCAGGAGCAGGACAGGCTGTGTGGGCTGCTGCACTCTGCTGCTCTGGCAGGGCATCCAGAACGAGCAGGCAACAGGAAAAGAGAGAAGTGCAGTGGGAGAGCTCAGTCAGAACAGAACAAGTGCTTTTGGAAAAGTCTGAGGTGTTTTAGAGCAGCCCACAGTGAAACACATCCATTTTTATTGTTATTATTATTATTAATTTGGACACAGAATAGCTGGGAGTGGGAGAGCAGCTCCATGTCACACTGTCCCTTGGTGCAGCAGTTTTATGATTTTGTACCCCCTCTGTCCTCCTCTGTGAGTGCCAGGCTAAGAAAGCAGAGCTGAGCTGCTCAGGGACAGAGAAGGGGAATGAGAATGTTCCCTTTCCCTGCCCAAGCTGCTGCCTTCAAACGTTGTATTTTGAAAGCTGGCAAAATATCATTTAATAATTTTTGCTTTCCTGCACATTTCCCAAAACACTTGTTATTCTCTTGCAGCTGAAATAAGGCTGATCATGTGGAAAAGGGTAAAATGGAAGTGTTTTATTATAGCTTCTTCTTTTACTAGCTCACAGAGTGAAAAACCCACAGTGAGAGCAGCTGAAAGGCCAACTTAAATTTATGTTTGTTCTTGGCCTGGCACTATTTACAGGAGAAGTTGTGATGTTCCCTTCTGAACATTCTGGTAACTATTACCATGAAGGATCACGGACCTCAATTAATAGTTGCAAATTCCTGCTCGTAAGTAAAAATAGCCAGAAGTTATTACTGTTCTCCAAAACAAGGTTATTGACGTCAATAAAATGTGTAATAACATTATCCAGGAGAAATTTGCCATCCCACAGGCAGAATGTCAGTGGTGTGAGAAGGAACCATGAGTGAACACTTATGTCTGTGTGCTCAGAGTTGAGCAGCCTGCACGTGCACACACTTAATTAATTTTTGTCATGATCATTATGGCTTGAAGCCTTTTTGGTGTCAATGGCCAGGTTGTCATTGAATTTACAGTTTTGGTGTCAATGGCCAGGTTGTCAGTGAATTTACAGACTGACTGTAAATTCACTGATTTCTCTGCAGCTTTACAGAAATCCTGGGCTGCTTTTGCACCCCTTGTGCTCCAGCCCAGCTTGGCAGGACCTGCTGAGGGATTCTCCAGTTCTCTGCCACTGATGGCATCAGATCATCCCTCACTGCCACAAGCAGTTATACCAGGGAAAACATTGCCCAGGTCCTGGAGGAACTGGTGAAATGTGCTTTTAAAAGAGCCAAGTGGAAAAGGGCTCCCAAGGTGACATTTAGGCACTGCTGAAGTTGAAAGCACTGCACACACTCAATTAATTTTTGTCATGATCATTATGGCTTGAAGCCTTTTTGGTGTCAGTGGCCAGGTTGTCATTGAATTTACAATTTTGGTGTCAATGGCCAGGTTGTCAGTGAATTTACAGACTGACTGTAAATTCACTGATTTCTCTGCAGCTTTACAGAAATCCTGGGCTGCTTTTGCACCCCTTGTGCTCCAGCCCAGCTTGGCAGGACCTGCTGAGGGATTCTCCAGTTCTCTGCCCTAATGGCATCAGATCATCCCTCACTGCCACAAGCAGTTATACCAGGGAAAATATTGCCCAGGTCCTGGAGGAACTGGTGAAATGTGCTTTTAAAACAGCCAAGAGGAAAAGGGCTGCAAGGTGGCATTTAGGCACTGCTGAAGTTGAAAGCACTGCACACACTCAATTAATTTTTGTCATGATCATTATGGCTTGAAGCCTTTTTGGTGTCGATGGCCAGGTTGTCATGGTGGGGGGCTGTAAATTCACTGATTTCTCTGCAGCTTTACAGAAATCCTGGGCTGCTTTTGCACCCCTTGTGCTCCTCAAGCCCAGCTTGGCAGGACCTGCTGAGGGGTTCTCCAGTTCTCTGCCCTGATGGCATCAGATCATCCCTCACTGCCACAAGCAGTTATACCAGGGAAAATATTGCCCAGGTCCTGGAGGAACTGGTGAAATGTGCTTTTAAAACAGCCAAGAGGAAAAGGGCTGCAAAGGTGGCATTTAGGCACTGCTGAAGTTGAAAGCACTGCACACACTCAATTAATTTTTGTCATTATGGCTTGAAGCCTTTTTGGTGTCAATGGCCAGGTTGTCATTGAATTTACAATTTTGGTGTCAATGGCCAGGTTGTCATTGAATTTACAATTTTGGTGTCCATGACCAGGTTGTCAGTGAATTTACAGACTGACTGTAAATTCACTGATTTCTCTGCAGCTTTACAGAAATCCTGGGCTGCTTTTGCCCCCCTTGTGCTCCTCAAGCCCAGCTTGGCAGGACCTGCTGAGGGATTCTCCAGTTCTCTGCCCTAATGGCACCAGATCATCCCTCTGTGCCACAAGCAGTTATACCAGGGAAAACATTGCCCAGGTCCTGGAGGAGCTGGTGAAATGTGCTTTTAAAATAGCAAAGTGGAAAAGGGCTCCCAAGGTGGCATTTAGGCACTGCTGAAGTTGAAAGATGTTGGTTTGGACCCGTGTCCTGCTTGATGGGGTTGGTGCCTTTTCTTTTTTTCCCCCATTTTTATTTTCCATTTGCAGTATGACCAGCACTGCTGTATTTATACACAACTTGAAGCATTTATTTTCATTTTATATTTGTTAAATTGTGACAGTTTATGCACCCTGAGAGCTTAATTCCATCTTGTGCATCACAAGGATTTCTTACATCACTTATTGGATCTGTTGGGATTTCATGGCACAGACTTCTACACTTGGCAAGTTCTCCTTTTCTCTTTTTCATAAAATTTTCTCTGTTTTTTCTTTTTGGGGAGCGACTGTGAGTGAATTGATGTTTAGTGCTAAGGAGTGCATAACAGCCTTTTCTTTTGTTCTTTTCCTTATTTTATTCCCATCATTGCCTGCATTTTAATGGCCATACATCTCCCAAAGTAGATTTAAGCTTTAATTCCAGCTGTTTCCCATGTATGGAGCTGCACATTATGCTGTCAGCCTGAAAATGGTGCTGTACCTATTCAAGGTGCAGGGCTATAAAATGCCCATCACTGCAGTAAATTGCAGGGTCAGTCATGCAGCTTTTTTCAGGATATCAAGTTGAAAATAAGGAAAATTACAATTGAGCCTCTGAGGTGCAGTCACTGATGTGAAGGTTTCCCAGGGACATCTCAGTTTTTTGGCTGAACCTCAAGGGATTTTTGTCCACACATCACCTGTCCTGAGTGCCCTCTTCATCCCTTGATGGCTGGAAATCCCTCAGCCACCTCAGCATCCCAAATTCCAACATCACATCCATTCAATATTTTCCTGCTTTTCTGGGTAAAACCCACAAAGAAAGGAGAACCTGGCTGTGGAGAAGGTCCAGCCCCTGCCAAAGCAGAGAATTTGGTCATTCCCTTTGGTGTCATGGGAGCATCTTCAGCCTTGTGGCATTGGGTAGCCCAGTAGCAGGAGATGTTTCAAAGAGGAATTCTTGTTTCACTCCCAGCCCCATTTCTCTCCTATTTCAAACCTCATCACGTGCAGCATTTTGTTGCTAGGTGCCTGCTTGGCCAAGTGCTGGTTTCCAAGCATGCTTTTATATTTAACTAACCCCTGCACAGCTTGGGAGGCATTTTGCCCCCATGAGTTCTAATTTTCCCTTCACTGTTCTCTGTATTTTTGGGTGAGGAAAATTCCTCCTTTCTCTTCATAAATTTAATCGAGATAATGTCTCCCAGCTAAATGTAGGAGATTGCTGTCTCCTCCTTGGAACTATAGAAAGTGTGTGCAGAAGTAGTGCAGCTGGATTGGGGCTGCTATCAGAAAATGTTGTAAAAAAAGAAATCAAATTAAGCATTATTTCATTGTAGCTCTGTAATATTTAGTTTTGCATCACTTAAAGAACTTTAAACAAAAGTAAAGAATTTATTGCTATTTCCTCGTGATTGATGCAAACAAATTCCACAGAGATTCAAGGGAAAACAGAGGTAACAGAGCACAAAATCCTGGTTTCCAAAAGCAGAGGCTGTGCACCTTTCCATTGATTTAAAACAAGCAGGAGTTGGATTCAAAGTTCTTTTGGGTTGTTTAACCAACCTCCCTAGGAGGGGTCTCCCTTCAGGGATATTTTAATCTGGGGCTGCCTCTGGCATTGTTGGAGCAGGTGAGGAGGTCCTGTGGGAGGGAAATGCCCATGGTTTGTTCCCAGGGATGGGATGGTTTGGGGAGGAATGTCATATTTCCACTTGCTTGGCTTCCTTGCTGCTTTTTTTGGGGTTTTTTTCCCTAATCAGAGGGGAGGGATGTTGCCTGAATTACACATGAAGACACTTTGAAACAGCAGCAATTGAGAACCATGAACCCACCATCCACACCTGCCAGTTTTTCTTACAGGGGTTGAAGAAAAAGCAAAATGCAGCACAAAATGTTGGCATAACACTCTGAAGTTTCTAAAGTTGTTCTGTCAGCTCGTGTGACATCAACCAAAATTCTGTGGGTGCTCCTGGGCTTCAGGGGCTGCCCTTGGAGTGCATCTGCAGCTCTCAATCCATCAGAGTGCATTGCCAGGATAAAAAGGGTGATCAGAGCAGTCTCTTCATGCCTGGTATTATACTGACAACAAGGCCATTTTATTGCTTTTCTGTAAAGGAAAGAATTACCAAAGAATTATTTGGAATTACCATGAGAAGTTGGTTTCATTTCCCCCAGCAGCAGCAATAAAATCAGGATGAAAAGTCAATTGCTTTCACTAAAGCAGCAGCAGTCTGAGTAAATTGTTTTGCTGAAATTCTGCTAAAATAATTTCAAATAAAGCCAGATATTTACTCTCTGGAGTTCATTGCAGCGAGATTCTCATCTAGGGATGAAAAGTGGTGCTGGTTCTGCACTGGGGGTGAATCTGCCTGACGTGCAGGGTGCTGTGCTCTGGAAATCTCACAGATTTCCCCAGTTATAAACACTGCAGCAGCTAATTCTTGCTCATTTCTGTCATTTGTAGCTGAGACTGGAACAGAAATTCCCCTTCCCTCTCTCTGGTCCAGACCAGACCAAGCTGTAGTAGCTGCAGAACTAAATGTGAGCTGTGTTTAAATGGAATTTACCTTTCCCTCCATCTCCCCAGCCTTTGGTACAGCTGGGCTTGATTCTCTGCTCGTATCACTGCTCTGTGTTCAGGGAGCTGTATTTATTTAAACTAGCTCAAAATGTCCTGAGAGCAGCTTCTTGCATCTGTCATTGAAAGTTCATGCTCAGGCTCCATCTCCTGTGATAATGATTTTTAAACTTTGACTCTTCCTGGTGATGAAGTTACAAGATATGCTGGTGATTACCAAAGGATGTAGCTCACTGACATTTACATACTGCTCTGGAAGAGAAATCTGCTGCATTCCAGCCAGCTCTAGGAAAGGCCACCAGAGTTTAGGTATTGAGGAGAACAAATGGGTATTTAGAGAGAATTGTGCCTCAGGGAAATGGTGCTGCTTCATCCTTACCTGGTCCTGACTGTAGCCTTCCAAATACCTGGAGCAGGCAGGAGGAAAAGTCTTTCATTTTCTGGAAAGGAGCAAAGCTGGAGTTTTCTTCCTTTTCCCTCACTGCTTTGTGTTCCCTCAGGGCTTTTCTGCTTTCCCTTTGGGAGCTCCAGAGCAGTTTTTTGGGTCAAGCAGTGCAGCACTACTGTACAGGCAAACCTTGCAAGAAAGACTGTGTAACACCTGAGCACGTGTTAGCTTGGCAAAAGTGCATCTCAACCTTCATTTCTCAGGCACCTACAGCATTGCTACATCAATAATGCAGGATTCTCTCCAACTTGCATCAGTGTTCCTTATTTAAACTGCAGAGACTTTGGGGGTGAGAGTAACAATGATAGGAAAGATTCATCCCCATTGGTGACTGCAGTACTTTGGTACAGCATTAGGATTTAATTTCTCCTATTTCCCAAGACTCAGCTCTTCCCGAAGGTTATACCTGTACTCAATATTTGGAATGTGTTAGGGAGAATGGAATGTTACATTTTAGGCTGTTTGGACACAGAGAAGAGAAAGCATCGTTTGTTGCCATAAAATAGTGCTCAGTTTTAAATCACTGTAAGAGCTGTTTTCACATGTGAAGTAAAGCCAAGATGATTTTCAGACTCTTATTTCTATTCTCATCCTGCCTGCTGCAGGGAGCAGATACAAAACCTGCTCATGTCCACTCTGCTTTAAAAGCACCACGTTTGGAGCACCCCAGTTAAACTGACACTGTGTGTTGTATTCAGCATGGGGTTCACCCTCCAATCATGAATATAAACCTTCCTGTTGTATGAGATGCTCATGAGGTTTTTGTGTCTGTCTGCAAAAACCAGAACACACAGCTCCATGTTTCAGGGGAGGGAGGTGTCCTTCCAGTGGGAATGGAAGAGTAACTGTGGTGCCCCTGTGTAGGCAAACAAACACATCTTGAGGCTTATTAGAGATAATGTCCAGGCCTGATTCATGTGCATGGTTCTATCTCTTTGTCCTATTTCAGTTCTGTTGGCCACAGGTTGTTTCCATGATCTTTTTAGTGATAACCCCAAAGTGCAGACCTCAGAGGATCACAGTTTAGTGTGTTGCTGCACATTCTCTTGTTCCCACATCCCTTTTGGTGATCACCCCAAAGTGCAGAGCTCAGAGGATCACAGTTTAGTGTGTTGCTGCACATTCTCTTGTTCCCACATCCCTTTTGGTGATAACCCCAAAGTGCAGGTCTCAGAGGATCACTGTTTAGTGTGTTGCTGCACATTCTCTTGTTCCTATATCCCTTTTGGTGATCACCCCAAAGTTCAGAGCTCAGAGGATCACAGTTTAGTGTGTTGCTGCACATTGTCTCAGGGAGGAGTCCCAGCAGAGCTCAGGTACTTTGCCTGCAGTGCTGTGTACAACGTGGGGGCTGACAGAGGCTCTGGAGGGTTTTAGTGAGCCTGGATCTGGCTCAGCCCATCAGCAAACAGAAACCCCAGCCACAGCAGCACTGGCACAGCACTGAGCTTTCAGCTCCCTCCTGAAGGCAGATTCTGCTGAATCTGTTCCACAGCTTCTTGCACAGTTTGCAGTCCAGTAAGGCTCAGATATTCCCCTAAAAATACTCCATACACAGAAGTGTGGCTCAGTTGGGTGGGGGAGACTCAGCCTGCATATCCAGCAAGATTGCTTGGTATTAAATGTATTTCATTCTCTTAAATTAGATGGACATAACACTTACTACAAGAACCTTCATCAAAATTAATAAATCATGCATTGTGTTTTTAAGCCAAATGCTGCTGTGTTCACAGCATGCTTCCTTCTTCCTCCCCCTGAGATGTTAAGCCATTAAAAATGTTTCCTTGTATTCCTTTAGACTTTTCAGTGCTTTTCTCTGTATGCCATCATGTCACTGCAGGCAGGTAACCAGCTGTAAGATTACACCTGGAAAGTGCATTAGTATTTGTTATTTGTCTGGCAGAAGGATTTCTGTCAAAGGGCCCCAGTGCTGTTACATGTCTGGAGAGCTCTAGATGCACCCATGATCCAGAGCTGCTTCAAGAGCACATGGAGAGGTAGAGAGCCTGGATGGCCCTGAGAAAATGCTGAGATGCAAACCAAACCAGAGTCATACACCAGCTTTGATTGATGATTATGTCTGCCTGATGTAGCACGGTCCTGATCTGCAGGAGGAGAGTTTGAGAGGGCTGGGAAAGCAGGGTGCAAGGAGAGATGGCATGAGGGGATGGACAGTGACTGCAGCAAGGAGAGATGGCATGAGGGGATGGACAGTGACTGCAGCAAGGAGAAATGGATGGCATGAGGGGATGGACAGTGACTACAGCAAGGAGAGATGGCATGAGAGGATGGACAGTGATCTGCAGCAAGGAGAGATGGCATGAGAGGATGGACAGTGATCTGCAGCAAGGAGAGATGGCATGAGGGGATGGACAGTGACTGCAGCAAGGAGAGATGGCATGAGGAGATGGATAGTGATCTGCAGCAAGGACAAATGGCATGAGGAGATGGACAGTGAATGCAGCAAGGAGAAATTAATGACATGAGGGGATGGACAGTGACTACAGCAAGGAGTAATGGATGGCATGAGGGGATGGACAGTGACTGCAGCAAGGAGAAATGAATGACATGAGGGGATGGACAGTGACTGCAGCAAGGAGAAATGACAACAGGGGATGGACAGTGATCTGCAGCAAGGAGAGATGGCATGAGGAGATGGACAGTGACTGCAGCAAGGAGAAATAAATGGCAACAGGGGATGGACAGTGATCTGCAGCAAGGAGAGATGGCATGAGGGGATGGACAGTGACTGCAGCAAGGAGAGATGGCATGAGGGGATGGACAGTGACTGCAGCAAGGAGAGATGGCATGAGGGGATGGACAGTGACTGCAGCAAGGAGAAATGGCATGAGGGGATGGACAGTGACTGCAGCAAGGAGAAATGAATGACATGAGGGGATGGACAGTGCCTCTGCAGCTGTTTACCTGCAGCCCCCTCAGTGGGGTGGTGGTGATGTGCTGCAGCCCAGAACCCACAGAGAGAACACTGAGCACCTGAAATGAGGCATCAAAAACCACCAAATAAAGCAAGAGGCAATAGATGAGCACCACACTCTGCTTGGTTTTCTTCCAAGCGTGTGCCCCAGCAAAACAAGATGTCATTTTTCTCTTGTTCTCCTGGTCCCTTTCCTGTGCACCGTGTGACTTCAGCAGAAAACTGCTGCCACAGTGACACACTGACCCAGTTTAGCCTCAGGTCCTTTTTCTGTGGGGTGGGGGAAAGAACAGAGTGCTTGTGACAGTGGGGACTAGGTCTGAGTCTGTGCATGCAATCCTTGCTGAGAGAGGTGTCCTTAAAAATGTTAAATATCTGGAACAGGGGTTTGTTAGAGGATTTTGTGATAGAGGGGACCAGGTCTGAGTCTTTGTGCATGCAATCCTTGCTGAGAGAGGTGTCCTTAAAATGTTAAATATGTAGAACAAGATTTTGTTAATCATGGATCTGAATTTTGTGGCATTCCTCTAAGGTTTTGCAGCCTTTTATTGTCTCCTGAAAGTCTTGTGCACAGTTATTTGGTTGTTGTACACCCCACGCTGGGTTGTTTTTGCCCAGCATAAAGAAATTTCTGTGTTTCCAGCAGTTGACACCTGGGTGAAGACTTGTCTAGACACTCCTTAGAATCTTGTCTGTAGGAAATGGGTTTTCAGCTTGAAGTCAAATCTCACTGGAGAGCAGGCTGCTTGTAGACTGAGTATATACTGGCCACTCAAAACAAACTGTCCTGCAGTGTAGAAGAGATTAAATGTGAAAATCAGAAACTTTCCCTTCTTCACCAGCCTTTGATCCTGCATCAATCAATGTATTACTTAGCTATGTAGATTGCTCCTTTATTGCAGATATTTATTCTGGTTTCCTTTTGTTCATGATTTACTCTAGCAATCAGTACATTAAGTATTTTATTCACTCCTTTACGTGGGTAAGTTAAACACAGGAAACTGTCTGAGAGGAAATCTGTCAATACTCAGAAATGAATTCCTCAGAAGAGTAAAGGCAGGACTAAGGCTGCCTGTGATACCCAGGCACATAGGAGAGCTGGGGGGAGATGGACTGTGGATGTTCTGCCCCTTGCCCTGCAGTGTGAATCCTTTTAAACTGCTCAACAGGACAGGGATCCTGAAGAAACAGCTCTGCTGAAATTACCTGCCCCTTGTTAGTGAGTGCAGACTCCATACTGTAAAGCTCTGGCTTTGCTGGAAATGATGTTCATGGAAAGAGCTGCAAGTGAAGGCTGAGAGTGACATCCTAGGCCTTAGCTGACAAATGGAGTGGCTCTGGAATGGTGCCACCAGTGCTGTGTGCTCAAAGGGTCCCCACACAGGGGAACTGGAGCTCACATTTGCTTGGGAAGGAGGAATTGTGCTCAGGAGAGCTCAGGCTGTGCAGCACAGTGCTTTCCTCCCCTGGGCTCCCATCCTGCCTCTCCCTCTGACAGACAAACCCTGTGCTGCCATTCAGGCTCACAGAATCTCCCACTCCTTTCAAAATTAGGGATTGTTACCTGGGGGAGAGAGCCCAGCCTGTTCAGCAGCACAGCAAACCTGTGCAGCCCTGCTCTCGTGCCTGGCTGCAGCTCATCCTTGGTCCATCCTGCTGCTCCAGAGGGAATCAGTGCTCCTTTGTCAGACATTCCTGGCAGGAGATCCATCCCCTGAAGCTTGTAGCATCTTTAGAGAGGCATTGAATGAATGGCTGGGCTCACAGCCCCTTCCCCAGTTAGTGTATGGCTTTCAGCAAGAGAAAAAATCAGCCATAAAGGAAAGATCTTTCATGTCCATCCAATTCCCTGATGCAGATACCATCACCAAGGTGTCAAAGCACTTGTCCAACAAGAGAAGGCCTAACCAGCGTCTAAAAGGAGAATTCTAAGCCATGTTTATTGTATGTGAGCATGTACATACATATGCACACATATGTGTGAGTTTTAACTGGTTTTTAACCCACCATGGCACTTTGTTGACTCTAGAGAAATCATACAGGCTTTGTATTTGGCCATTCCTCCTCCTTCTCCTCATGGTCTTTCTGGGTGTCCTTGTTCTTCCATTCCATGATTCCTCTCTCCCCAGGTGTGTTTCTGTGGGAGCAGTGGAAGGACATGTAGCACAAGCTGCCAGCCTGTTTGTGCTGTTTCCTCCAGCTTGTGCCGTGGGCTGTTTTCATGTTTGGCTCAGTCATGCCAATAAACATTTGCAGATCACAATGGTGTTTATTCAGAGAGGATGCCAAAGGTCTCAGACTCAGAACATGAATAAATTCAAGGTCAGTGTTCTCGTGCTGAGCCACTGCTTTCAAATTCCTATGAATTATTCTGGATTTTTTCCTACTTCGGTTGGCTTCAAATATCTCTTTGAACATACCTATTCATCAGCATCAAATCAAAAGCTTGGCAGCTATTTCTTGATTAAATAATTATTCCCAAACTAATAAACATCACAGCAGGGTTTAATTAATATATGTCAGTCATATGGCTTTTTTTTTTCTCTCTCATTTTTTTTTAACTTCCTAAAAATACCACGTTCTGAAATTAGGATCTGCAGAATAAAGGTGTGGGCTTTTTTCTGCAGAGAGCCATGGGAAAGGCAATTAAGGAGTCTGTTGATTGCATCTAGTTCTCTTTCTGTTTAGGCATGGATATCTCATGTTTGAGAGTCTCCTGCCAGAAAAGCTGCAAAAATCTCACTGCAAACCCTCCTTGCCCCTGTAGGACTGTTGCTATTGTAATGAAAACAACCCTGGTGCAACTTTATCTTTTATGAAAAATTTTCCACTAACAACTCAGGTTTATTAACCACCTGGCATACCAGAACCTGTGAGATATTGAGGCAATGCTGGGGATAAAACTTGATAATTTAGAAGTGTTAAACCCCAAAGTGCTGCCCAGGACTGTGTGTTTTGTAGTTATGCATTTGAAGCATCTGAGCAGCTCTGAATGTCAAGTGTGATGAAGAGAAGTTGATATCTCTGACCCTAGATGAGATAGTAATTAAGAAACTTAATTGCTTGGGTTTGTATTTGGTTCTTCTTTTGGTGTTGTTGGTAATGAATCTCTCTATATGCATAAGCTTCAAATTAACTTTAGCTACTGAGTAAAAAATGTGTTTTAATGTAAACAACCAGACAAAACTCCTTAAATTAGTCCAAGAAAATAAACCAGCCTTTTAAATTAATGGGTTCAGTGTAGTTTTCCTACTTAACAACCTCTGGTAGTTTCAGCATGTTCTTGGTGTTCACACTTCCCAGACACTTACAGGGCAACATACAGAAATCAGGCTTTAAAATGAGCAAGCACTCCCAGGCCCTCAAGTGGAGCTGACCTCGATGAGATGAATATTTCTAATGTGCTGAAGGGATGGATAATTATCACCACATTCTGCAAGAAGCACGCTCTGCCTTGGAGTTGGCAGAATCTTTTCCTGGGGGCTTTGTAGGATTAGGCTTTGTGCACGAGCAGAATTTCTGCCTTTCAGGGCTGCATTTCCAGCTGGAGCAATGCTGGGCTTGCACACTGAGGTGCAGAATAGCTTCAACCAGCCAGGAGATGCAATGAGAGGTGATATCATCCATCACCTCATCAGAACTGCCCCCATGCCCCTCATGGACCAGCCTCACCTTTTATTTGGACCCTGTCACATTTTCTGCCTTCAGCAGGGCCCTGGTGAAACACTGCCTGAGCTGATTCGTTTATTTTCAATTTATTTTAATTTCAATTTTTCTGCAGAGAGCCGTGGGAAAGACAATTAAGGAGTCTGTTGATTGCATCTAGTTCTCTTTCTGCTTAGGCATGGATAGCTCATGTTTGAGAGTCTCCTGCTAGGAAAGCTGCAAAGGCTTCTGTGCCTGTAAATATTTCTAGGTACATGCATAGCTTTGCACTGAAGTAACACCTTTGAAGGGAGCTGGAGAAATGATTAGCTCATTTTGTCCAGAAAAAGCACTCATAAAGCTTTTGGGGTTTAATTTTATTGTATGGCTTCTTTGGTTGCTGAGTCCTGCTTGCACTGCTGCCTTTGTTCCACTGGTTTTGCAGGTCTGGTCTTTGAAGGAGGAGAAAATTGTTTGGCATTCTGTAAACTTCACTTTATATAAATGATCTGCTTTGATATTTGCTGGTTTTGTAGTAATTGGGTACTTAATTAGTAGTAAATGTTCAGAAAACATTTAATTCCTTTTCATGAGGAAAGTAATCCCAGGATTTGAAGCAGACTGAGTTCCCCATCTCCTGTTGAGTATGAGTATTTCCAAGTGTGCTGGATGGCTGACTGATGTGTTTATAAATGAACACATACACTTTATGACAATTAGACAAAATTTGAACAGAAATTCATCAAGCAAGGAGGGGCAGTGACAAAATCCCCGTGTTTGTGGCATGAATTTTGTGGTGCTGAAATGGCAGGAGAACATCTGGGCTGCAGGGGGGTGTGCCTTGCTTTGGGACAGACCTTGGTGCCTTCCCCATGGAGAAGGGAATTCTGAGCAGCCCAGCTGTGGGAAGGCTTTCTCTGCCTCCTGTGCTTTATAGAGGGTTTGTAGGGTCACTGCATCAAGGGTTTATAGGGTCACTGCATCAAGGGTTTATAGGGTCACTGCCCTAAGGGTTTATAGGGTCACTGCCCCAGGGGTTTGTAGGGTCACTGCATCAAGGGTTTGTAGGGTCAGTGGTCAGGACAGAGGGGGTTTTACTTTGGGGTGTGTCTGAGGGGGTTTTACCTGGGGAGGCCTTTGAGGTGTATCTGAGGGGGTTTTACCTGGAGACACCTTTGTGGTGTGTGAGAGGGTTTTACCTGCAGGGCCTGGGTGGACAGCTGGGGATGCTCAGTGCCTCTGCAGCTGTGACTCACAGCTGGGAAGCCTTTAGGGAGCCTGGAATGAGCAGTGCAGACACAGGGGAAGGGTGCTGAGCCCACAGGAGTGGGACATTGAGCTCCTGTGCCCCCAGCCCCAGGGAGGGTGGGCATGGCCAGGCAGGGCTGCACATGGACCTGGAATGAGCTGCTTCTCAGGAGGCAGCACCAGAGGAAGCTGAGGTCTGATTTACCCCAATCCTTCCTCCCAGGAGAGGATAAACTCCACCCTGCTGAATGCAGCATTGTTCTCCTCATGGCTGAGCTCTCTGGGAGCCCCCAGGACAGCCAGGCTAAGCTGAGGGCTGGGGACAGCTGCAAGCCCATTGTCCTGCCTGAATTCCCTAAAAAATGTCTCTCCAGGTTTGCCATGCACAATCCTCACTCAGCACATTTACTGGCAGAGGGTGGGCTGGATTTCCCAAGCTCTGGAAGCTCTTTGCAGCTTGATCCTTGGGTGGTTTTTATGAGCAGGTAGAAGTGTTGGGACTGCAGAGAGGAGAGGATGTGACCCCACACCTTGTCTCCCAGTACAGTCTGACAGCTCACCTTGTCTCCCAGCACAGTCTGACCCCACACCTTGTCTCCCAGTACAGTCTGACAGCTCACCTTGTCTCCCAGCACTGTCTGACCCCACACCTTGTCTCCCAGTACAGTCTGACAGCTCACCTTGTCTCCCAGTACAGTCTGACAGCACACCTTGTCTCCCAGTACAGTCTGACAGCTCACACCTTGTCTCCCAGCACTGTCTGACCCCACACCTTGTCTGCCAGTACAGTCTGACAGCTCACCTTGTCTCCCAGTACAGTCTGACAGCTCACCTTGTCTCCCAGTACAGTCTGACCCCACACCTTGTCTGCCAGTACAGTCTGACAGCTCACCTTGTCTCCCAGTACAGTCTGACAGCTCACACCTTGTCTCCCAGTACAGTCTGACCCACACCTTGTCTGCCAGTACAGTCTGACAGCACACCTTGTCTCCCAGTACAGTCTGACAGCTCACCTTGTCTCCCAGTACAGTCTGACAGCTCACCCCTTGTCTCCCAGTACAGTCTGACCCCACACCTTGTCTCCCAGTACAGTCTGACAGCTCACCTTGTCTCCCAGTACAGTCTGACAGCACACCTTGTCTCCCAGTACAGTCTGACAGCACACCTTGTCTCCCAGTACAGTCTGACAGCTCACCTTGTCTCCCAGTACAGTCTGACAGCTCACCTTGTCTCCCAGTACAGTCTGACAGCTCACCTTGTCTCCCAGTACAGTCTGACCCCACACCTTGTCTCCCAGTACAGTCTGACAGCTCACCTTGTCTCCCAGTACAGTCTGACAGCTCACACCTTGTCTCCCAGTACAGTCTGACAGCTCACCTTGTCTCCCAGTACAGTCTGACAGCACACCTTGTCTCCCAGTACAGTCTGACAGCTCACCTTGTCTCCCAGCACAGTCTGACCCCACACCTTGTCTCCCAGTACAGTCTGACCCACACCTTGTCTCCCAGTACAGTCTGACAGCTCACCTTGTCTCCCAGTACAGTCTGACCCCACACCTTGTCTCCCAGTACAGTCTGACCCCACACCTTGTCTCCCAGCACTGTAGTTCTTCCCTTGCTGGTCAGATGGGTTTGCCTGGGTCCAAGTTTGGGCTCTGTTCTGCACTCTCCAGGTGGTGTGGGAGGCTGTGTTCAGCACCAGCCACTGCTGTCAGAGTGGGGGAAAGTCCAGGCTGCTTCCCAGGAGAACGTGTGGCCCTGGATTTCTGTATTGCTGGAACACTTCACTCCATAAACACGGGCAGGATTCTCCAGGGTGCAGTGTGTTAAAGAGTGTGAAACCCATTGACTCCCTCTCTTCAGAAGGTGTAAAAATAGGGCCAGCTCTGCAAGCAGAGCACTTTTCCCAGAGTAGAAATAGATGAAATACGAGGGGCCTTCAGTGCAGAGTGGTTTGGACAGCCTTTAATGAGCAGCAGTCATTCTTGTGCTAATCTGTCCCTCTCTAGGAATATTTCCAGCTCCTCTTGAATTGCACAAATTCATTTTATTTTGTTCCCTCAGCTGGCAGGTGAGAGCTCTCAGGGCTGGGAGGCAGCAGAAATGAATTTTCCACTGGGAAGGGAGACAGATGTGTGATCACTGCATCAAGTTAGGGAGGGCTGGGGAGGAAGGTGTCATTTATCAAACACCATTAACTTTGCAAGGACTTTGTGCTTCACAGATGAATCTGGACATTTTCATTACTTAGCAGACAATGGATTGCATAATACAAAACATTTGGGAATGCTTTAAAACATGATCTGACAAAAGTTTTTCCCCAAAAAAAAGAAAAAGAAAAATCAAACCAAAACAGATCCAAAGAACATTTGTGTGAGCCATTCTTCATTAAAACAAATAACATTTGTCTCTGTTCAGAGCCAGAGGAGAGAGCACTTTATTTCCTCTTTGCTGATGGGGATTGTCTGCTTTTCCCTTTTCAACTCTGCTGGAAAATTGTGTATTTTCTTTCAAGACTGGCAGTGTTGCTACAGGTTTTCAAAAGAATTGGTCGGTGAGCTTTCCCTTCTCAAAGCCACACTGTGAGTAAAATATGAAAGGGCTGCTTTTTTATATAATTTTAGGTACCATTTTATTCAGCATGTAAATTTCAGCATTAAACATTTTTCTGGTTGTATTTTATTATCACAAAACTCACAGATTGTTATCTGGGAACAGAAGAAGAGACATAAACTTCAAGTTTAAAAAACTCCTATGGAGGTATTGGGCAAATCATGGTAATGGCACAGTTTGCATTCTGTGCAGTTTGTACATTGAACTATCAATGTGCACCTGTAATTTTTATTCTAAAAAAATGATTGTGAAGGCAATGATTGCTGCACCCCATTTCCACAGGTGGAGTGACTGGATGTGGTTAAATGTCCCTGCTGGGAACACGAGCATCAAGAACTCACTTTATATTCAGCTGTGAAGCGTGGCTTTGCTTAATTTTCATGTTTGATGGCACAGACTGAAATAGATGCGTTATGCAATGCTAAAATAGGAGAGAAAGTTGAAGCAAAGTTGAGAATCCAGCCACCCCCACAACGTAGGTGTCTACGAGTCTGGGGTTGCATCTGAATCAGATGATCAGAGCCTGAAGTTTTCCAGAATGTCAGAAGTGCCAGTGCCAAAATTAAATGCAGACACATAAAGGGACTGAGCTGAACCAATGGGGGAGATGTGACCCTGGAGCTCTGTGCCAGCTCTTGCCCAATTTAGAGCTTGGAGAGAAGGCCTGGGAAGGTGTTTCAGTGGTGAAGGGAGGACGTGCTTGCAGGAGTCCCAGTGGGCAGATACAGACTTTTGTGAAGTCACCAAAAGCCCTTTTAGAAAATGTTTATTATTTCTTTTATAATTCAGGAAGAAACTTGTGTATATGAAGCCTGTGCCTGATGTGTCAGGTGAATTTTAGTGCACGAGCCCTCCTCAGTTTACCAGAACAGCAGCAAAATGTGGTAAATAAAATATCTGATAAAAAGGTGGTTACAAAGCAAGGATTCCTTCTTGTGGCTGAGTCTTGCTTGAGGTGTGGTTGTGTTTTCTCCACGTTCCTCTTTTTCTGTCTCTTAATTGATATCCCACGTTCAGTAACTGAATGAAGTGCAAATGTTACATAGGGTGAAGATGTTTCACTGGGAAGATTAATTAAGCATTGAGGCAACCAATTAATAGCACTGACTGCAAGTCCACAGAGCTGTTTTTGTGTAGGGTTGAACTGCAGCACCCTATCCAAAGTGAGACACAGGGATGCAAAGCTCCATCCCAGTACAGAGACATCTCCAGAGCAGAGCTGACCCTGCTGCTGCTTGCAGAAGATGCACAAGAGGAAATTCAGTGAGGCAGATCTGCCTTGGAAAAAGAGAAACCACATTGCTTTGGTGTTGTGTTTCATCTGCTTTTGGCTTCAGCCACAATGTTCTTCATACAAGTGAGATTCTGTCAGATGTTCCGTGGCTCTGACTGATGGAGTGGTGCAGTTCCCTGCCTTGGAGCCCTTCCCAAGGCTCTCCTGGCAGCAGCAGCTGCCTCCTCCTGCTCCCCGAGTGCCTGATCTGAGCCTTGGGTTAAGCTGGACTTTGAGCCCTTGATCTCCGGGCTCTGCAGGCACAGAGCTTGCACAGCTGGCAGTCAATGCTCTGGGCTCAGTTCAGCACCTGACACAAATTAGGCTCAGCTTTTACTGCTGCTCCTGCTGGAGAAGGTCTTGCCTGTGTCCTCAGCTCATTTAAAATGTGCTAATTGCTCCGTGCTGTTCAAGTGGATGCAAGGGATGAGTGTTGCACTGTTGTCGGTGGTCACAGGGGTTTGTAGAGGATGGAAGGGACAGGATCTTGATTCCATTATCAGAAGGCTTGATTTACTATATTATGATATATACAGCATTATAACTATACTACATAGAGATAGAAAGGAAAGGAGCTTCTTCAGAAGCTGGCTGTGCTAAGAGAGAGATAGAAAAGAAAGAATAACAAAGGTCTGTGTCTCAGCAGAGAGGATAACAGCTCCACTGTGAGTGGTCAGTAAATCCAAACATCTACAGGGGATCAATCACAGGTGGACCTGTTGCATTCCACAGCAGCAGATAATAAGTGTTTACATTTGTTACTGAGCTTCTCAGCTCTAACAGCAAAAACCCTACAGAAAGGATTTTTCACAAAGAATGTCTGTGACATTGCACCTGCAGTGGGGCTGAATTTTCTCCCACTGAAATTTTCATGCATGGCTGCAGAGAAGTTCCTCCTGAGTTTTTGATTTCCAGTCATTGTTGGGGTTTGACTTGTCCACAAACTTCAGGATTGCTTGATATTTGTGCTTTTCACATACCTAAATACTGAAAAATGCTTTACACATTGCTGTGCATCACAATTACACCTCATTAATATAATCTCATGTACTAGAACAAATGGAGGTAAAACAAATAATTTAAAATAATTTGAGTATGCAGAGAGTTCATTAGGAGTAAAATCTCATTTTCAGTGTTACAAAACAATTCAGTGTCATTAGTATATTGTTGTTTACACGTATGGTGAACTTCCATCAAATATTTATATTGGCTTAATTTGGAGCTGACATTCAGAAGACTGTGCTGATTTACAGCAATGAACCCAGGTAAATAATTCCAATCTGGTTGCATTAAAATTCATTTCTGTAATTAAGTTACTGCTTTCACTGAGGATTTTGCTCCAGTTTGCAATGTGGATCCCAGCCTTCCTTTGCTCTCTCTCCCCTTTCCTAAGAAAAGCGTGGAAGGTGCTGTTGCCATGTCTGTATCCAGCCCCAACTGTTCATAGTTATGCTGTAATTTGAATTTCTCTGAGCAGCTCTGGGCGTGCCTTCAAGCCCTGCAGATATGTTTTACAAGACAGCAAATGATTTTCATCAGATGCACCCCAGTGGATGCACAGCACCCTCCAGAGCCTGCCTGCCAGCTTGCAGTAGAAACCCACTCTGTTATGCTTTTAAATCTCCACCTGTGTCATTCTGTTCCAAGCAAGACTTAATTTGTGAAAGACACTGGACAGGTTGGTTTGCTCCTTGAGCAGCTCCTGGTTGGGCTCCAACAGCTCAGTGGGGCTCAGGTCTCCATCTCCATCTCCCTGTTTTCAGCATCCCTCCTGCTGCTGCCTCAGCACAGCCCTGCTCGAGGGACCCCAGCATTCAGGGCTTTGTTGATGTGCCTGCTGCTTGGGAAACATCCCAAAAATGCTATTAAATTCCAGTACCCTGTGCTTTATCAGCCCCTCAGGGACCTCTGTTCCTCATCCTCCCTGCTCCCACTTCTCTTCCAATCTTAATTAATCCCTGTCAGCCAAGGACACAAATTACTTGTCAGATCAGTGGCTGGATTCCCCCTGCTCTGCCTTGGGCTCTCAGGAGGAAAGGCTCTCACAGCTCTGGCTGGATTGTCAGAGTGGATTGTTGTGGTTGTGCCACCAAGAATAAGGAGAATCTGACCTGGCAGCTGCAGGTCAGTACATGCTTCAAACTGAGCTGGGGGAATGAAATCAGCTGCTAAAAGACACACTGGGGTTTGGGAGGAAAACAGGAGTGTGCAGGAATCTCAGATTCCAAGCTCTGTACTTTCATGGACATTTATAACCAGTTGCAGATATTAAGGCTTTCTCAGGCTTGGGGAAGAAGGTGCTCAAGATATTCCATTTATTCAGTTGGAGTTTATTGAATTTCCTCTGAATTCCTTTGGTGCTGTAATGTCACTCCTGTGCTGATCACGTGCAGGGAATAAATGCTGTAACTTGCTTTGCCTCTCTTACCCCAAGATCTTGGTCTGAAAGGATCAACAGGATTTTGGAAAACTCTGAAGGCTTTGTTGCTGTTGTTGACTTGAATTGCTGAAGCACGGATTTGTTGTCCCTGGGGCAGAATTGCTGTGCAATATCTCTCTGTATTTATTGCTACAATGAAAGACTCTTAAGTTACAGGTTATTAATTCTGTCTCAGGCACTTGCTGCAGGATGGAACTGGAATTTAGCAGAGTCTTGTCTTTGAAGTGTCATAAATGTATTTCTGCTACATTTTATTAACCTTTCTCTGTAATTAAAAAGGAAATGGCAGTGAGATGTGGCAGTGAGATCTGAGGCTGGTTCAGGTAATTCTCCTTTCTGACACAGCTTTGTCGTGGCTCTGGTTGGGTTGAATTTCATGGCAGATATTTGTAGGGTTTTATTTACAAAGGCTCAAGGATGAGCTTGTCAGAGCTGTTTGCTTTGTCCTACTTGCACTTCTCTGCTTGCTCTCTTCATGCCACACATGTTTTGGATTTCTCAAAGTCTTTTCCCTGAAAATAAATAAATTCCACTTACTTTTTCATGCTGTCAGCTTCTCAGGATTTCTTATGGATCTCAAACTTCCTGATAGCTGCTAAGCCAGTGTGGTTTTTTATAATACTTTGGACTGACATTACCACTCTTTGCAGGTTGTAGGAGCTGCTACAGCCCCTTTGTGCCTGAAATTGCTTCCACTGACACCAAATATTGGTATTGATGGTCCTTGCTGGCTCAGTTTAAATCAGACAATATCTCTTTAAGGTCTGTTTGATTCCTCTTCCAGTGTAAAGTCATTTCTGTTCTCAGTCATAAATTCCAGTTGAAATATTTTTCCCCCAAATAAAAGCATAAAACACATTTTGGAAGGAATTCAAGGCTTTAAAGATCTGCCAATTTTCAAGGCCAGTTCTTTTTGTAATATTACAAGTTCCACCTCTCAGTGAGGATCTTCCAAAGCACTAATGCTTTCTCTGGGCACTGTTTTCCCTGTCAAGCAGCCTTTCAGTAGTTCTGCATGCAGAGCACTTCCACCACTGAGCCCTTATTTCTTTGCTGTCTGTGAGTTGCATAATATTGCAAAAATGCTATTAAATTCCAGTACTAATATACTGCTGGAGAGAAGGTTCTTCTGTTTGCAGAAAGCAGTAATAATGTATTTTATATAGATATATATTTACCTTTTATTTTTAATTTTTTAAATTTATATTTATTTTTTTATTTTAATTTTGGTCTAACATTTTTATTGCTGTTTATATTGCTTTAAAGTACCTGATTGATGACCTGTGGGCAGTTTTATTGCTTTCTGTGAGCTCCCTGTCTCAGGCAGAATGCTTTTATTATTGAATGGGCACCGTTGGTTTTGGGGAAACACCTCCCTTTGGAGATTGTCCTACTGAAAGAGAACAATCCCTTAAAAAGCCACAAGGCTCTGAACTCTTGGCCTTTAGGAACTGATGGTTTGAGCCCCTTGGCAGTGAAATTCCAGCTCCCATCCCAAAGTGTGGGAGGCTTCAGTGAGCTCAGCAGTGGCTGTGAGACACCCAGAAGGTTGGTAGCTTTTTGTGCCTTGATCACCTCAGCTGTAGGTGTGGAGTCTAAAGGCACAAAGAATTTTTTTGGTAGTTCCAGATGTTTTCAGTGCTCCTGTGTAGGTCACACCAGGCTGGAGCATCTCCACAATGAGCTGAGCCAAGCTGCTGGGAGGAGGTGAGCTGTGATCTGAGACCAGGGATTGGGCAGGTGCTGCATGGCTCAGCTCTGATTGTTTTCCCCTTGATTAATTGTCATTTTGCTTACCTGAAGCCTGGCCACCCAGGCAGGGTGTGTCTCTTGGTACAGCTCCCTCTGGAAGTGCCTTCTTGTTCCATTGGCCAAGAGAGGATTTAGGCCACGAGTTTGGGCAAAACACCAAACTTCTGCTTTTGGGAAAGTGTGAGAAGAAGCCCCACACTGGATTTCTGTGCAATGTCCCAGTTATTATTCCCTTGCTCTTTGCTTCTTCACAACCAAATATAAAGTCAGGCAACTCCATTACTCTCTTTTTGTAGACTGAGTTCACCTTTCCTGCTCCAATCTCCCCACGAGGCCCAGGTCTTCACAGAAAAGGGAAATATCATCATTAAGTTTCATGGGGAGTTTCTTTGAGTCCATTCAAGCCCCTGCAGTTTCCAGGCAGGGCTGGATGGAAGGGGAGTCTCCCCATGAGTGACACAGCACTGGGTGCAGTGACAATAAATGTTTGTGCTGCCTGCTAGGAGCAGGGTTTGTGTTTTATCCAGGTGTCACCTTCTCTCTGGAGCTGCTTAACTTTGAGTTTTGGAGGGATTTGGCTGTAGAAATGTGAGAGCAGAATGGTGTGGGCCCAATGGGGGATGTCTTTTACATCTGGCCTTTACCTCTGTGGGTTTGTACTGAAACATCCCAATTATCAAGGGGCTTTTGTACCTGCTGGGAGGCAGCAGAAGTTTGTGCTATTTACAATATACCTTGTCAGACCATGTTTAGCATTGAAATGAATTAATTCAGTGCAGGCAGCTCCTGTAATTGCAGGGGAGCAGCCCCAGTGCTGCTGCTTGTCATCCCTGAGGATCAGGACGCTGAGAAATTATCTCCCCACACCTTTCCTCTGTAGCTTTAATGAGCTGGGGTTTTACAGAGAGCTCACAATTAGCAAAGCCAGCAGAATGAACAAGCAGCTTGGAAATGTGGTGAGGCAATGAGGGTGAAGCCCTTCTTGTGTGGGAACACGAGGCTGCTGCTGCATCCAGGGACAAAGCCTGTGACAGGATTGACAGGAGAAATGCTCATCTGCTGATGATCAACAAGTCTCAGATTTATTAATTAACAGGCACACTTTTATAATCACATTAATAAGGCTCATACATATTGCAAAAGTAGAGCTCATTATTGGTCAGCTCTAAAAAGTCAGTCCCACCTTTCTCAGGATGTTTGTGGCTCTTTTTTACCTCCTTTTATCACATATTTTCTTGAACAGCTCCTTGCTCAAGGAAACTGTGTCCTGGAATTAGGCAGCTGTTGCTTTCTCAGATGGATTTTTTCATGTCTCTTTTCCCATCAACTATGTCTCAATACAAAACTGTCCACAAGCCTGGGCTCTGCAAGTCCTCAGGAGGAGATTCCCAAAACAGTTCAAATGCCAGAGTGTCTGACTGCATCCTGCAGCACGTGCCATTTCCTGAGCACCCCACTGCCAAAACTGAGTTAGAAAGTTGGAGTGAGGTGGGTTTGTGAGCCTGGAAAAAGGAGAAATGGAAACATTCCAGTCAGAGTTGGAGCTGCTGTCAGGATGGGCACATAGATCTGCCACACACAGTTTAAAGGCATTTGTTAAAAATGGATTATTAAGGGGATATTTGGGGGGGCAGAAATGTTCTTTTGCACCCCTTGAGGACATGAAATGATCATTCAGGGACAGAGGCAGTGTGTAGGTGACGAGGTAGATGGGAGACCTGCTCATCCAATGATGATCAACAAGTCTCAGATTAATTGATTAACAGGCACACTTTTATAATCACAGTAATGAGGCTCATACATATTGCAAAACTAGAGCTCACTATTGGTCAGCTATAAAAAGTCAGTCCCACCTTTCTCAGGATGTTTGTGGCTTCTTTTTTACCTCCTGTTATCACAGATTTTCTTGAACAGCTTCTTGCTCAAAGAAACCATGTCCTTGAATTAGGCAGCTGTTGCTTTCTCAGATGGATTTTCTCACCTCTCTTTTCCCATCAACTGTGTCTCAATACAAAACTGTCCACAAGCCTGGGCTCTGAATTCCTCAGGAGGAGATTCCCACAGCAGGGCAAATGCCAGAGTGTCTGACTGCATCCTGCAGCACATGCCATTTCCTGAGCACCTCACTGCCAAAACTGAGCTAGAAAGTTGGAGTGAGGTGGGATTGTGAGCCTGGAAAAAGGAGAAATGGAAACATTCCAGTCAGAGTTGGAGCTGCTGTCAGGATGGGCACATAGATCTGCCACACGCAGTTTAAAGTAATTTGTTAAAAATGGATTATTAAGGGGATATTTGGGGGAGCAGAAATGTTCTTTTGCAGCCCTTGAGGACATGAAATGATCTTTCAGGGGCAGAGGCAGTGTGTAGGGAGCTGCAGGTAATCTCCAGGATTCCTGAATGGATTGGACATGGATTAAAGCTGAATCCTTTACAGCCTCTGCCTGATGTATCCAGCGTGGTTTAATAGGGAAGGACTGAAATTATTAACAAGAAAGGCAAATAACTGCAGGCTAGCAGTGAATCTGATTTTGTTTTTAGCACTGAAGCCTCTTCTGGTCTAGATCAGTGTCAGGCTGCATCAGGAGCTCCTGTGAGCCAAGCAGGATGAGATTCTTTGATCAAGGGTGTCCTTGTCATTTAAAATGTGATTAATGCAGCCATGGATTAGGATGTGATTGTGCACTAAGGGTATTGCATGGCTTTTAAAAATAAACAAAGCCACTAAAGACATTCGGAATTAATTAAAACTTCCAAAGTGGATATTGCAAATTTAAATTCCAGATATATCATTGGGGGAAAAATATATATAAATCTGGGTTTCCCCTTCTCCAGGAACAGGTGACAGGGCTGCAGTAATGGCAGCAGTTGTACAGAAACAGCACTTCTGCAAGTCCAGACTCCATCAGGCTGTAGTTTTCCAAGGAAACTGAGTTTTCTTCTGGGTTTTATTATTTGTTTGTTTGGGGTTTGTTGTTGTTTGCTTGGGTTTGGGTTTGTTTCTTTATAGTGGCAGCAAGGCAGATTCGCTGATAGTGAGGAGTTTGTTAGTGGAAAGCTGAGGGAACATCTTAGTTTGGGGCATTTGTGGGGGGATTTTTCAGGGGTTGTTGATCAGAGCCTGAATTTATGGGATGCTCTCCAGATTTTGAGTAGGAAACACTTGGGAAGAACAATCCCATTGGGATTTCTGCATTGCTTGGTGAAATAGTGATGAGAATCATCATTGCTAACGTGTTCAGAGGGGAAAATCCCCCAGCCAACAAGAGAACAAAATAACACAGTGTGGTTTCCACGGGCTTTCAGGGCATGGCATATTTCTATTCCTAACAAAAGGCAGATTTGAGATACTTTGCTTTAATCCTCCTATTTTCCCCCATTTCTCCTTTGCCTCAGGAATGTGTTTAGCAATAGCAGAACAGACATTTTAGTATTTAAAAAGCAGCAATCATCCCCAAGGCATCCTGCCAAGGGAAAGGGAGGCAGCGTGCAGGCTCTGCACAAAACCTTTCCACCATTCAGCAGCTGAAATTTCTTCTTGCAGTTTGATCTCAAGAAATGTCAGCATGTTAACAGGAGAACAATCTTGTGCCCAGGGTAAATATTCCTGAATTGCTCACTGCAACATTTTTTGCTGGCAAAAAAAAAGTGAGGGCAGCTTTTGGTTACCTGTAAAAGAAAATAGCCAGTGCTGTGCCAGGTGCTGATGAGAATTAATCAGATTTTTTGTGGATACATTCACTGCTAAAAATAAGAGATGGGAGCACAATGGAGGCATAATTGCTGTGCTGGGGAGGAAAGCCTGAGAAGTGCACCTTGCATCATTTGGGGCTAGGCCAGGTATTTTTAGGGACATATGGTTCACTGAATGAAATGTTTGCTGTGCTGCTGTTGTGGGCTGTCTGATGAGAATTGCACTGATTCATTTTCATGCTGTGTCTCACACCAGAGAGACCTTTGATTTCTTTTGAGAGGCTACATTTCTGTTATTTAACATACATTTCCTGTCACCTACACAGAAAAAGCAGCATTTCTGTAAGATGTCAAAAAGCAACCACAAATAGAGTTTTGGAATGGATCCCTCGTGATCTTTATGCAAGACTTGAACAGCAAATCATTGCAGCAAAATTGCTTTTAAAACAAAAAATCAGTTGTGTTCTCCTCCAAGTATTTATTGCCTGACTTTTTCACGTTTCATATTCCTGTCTGCCTTTCCTGTTCAGTGTTTTCAGCAAACTGTAAAGGTGTGAGCATCTTCCAGAGCTGCAAACGGTGTCTGCAGGTTCCTGTTCCCAGGCCATTCAACATTTGAGCACTTCAGCTCTCTTATCCATGAAATTAAGTTTATTTCCTACCATTTTAGCTGCAGATTGAGCCCAGGGTAATCATGCAGTAGCAGTGATCATGCAGCTCCTGGGTTTTAAGCAGCTGTTTTTAGTGAAAGGAGGTGACTCACAGCTTTTTTGGCTACCTGGGATTGACAGTGGTGTGAGCTTGGAGCTCCAGGAGTGTTAAACAAAGCCTGAGGTGCAGTGGGGTGGATAAATAACAGCAAATGGCATTGTAACAGCTCGGTGCACTTTGCTGGAGTACTTGAAAATTCAAATTCTCCTCGTAGAACTTCAGTAAATAGAGTGATTGAGTCTGGTAGTCACTGGGAGCACTTAGCTGCTGAACCCTCCTTCAGCTCACACAATGGTCGTGCACAAAACTTGTGGTTTTATGTGTTTCTGTTTTGCAGAGCTGAACAAACACTGTATTATTTTATCAAAAACAATTACAAGCCTGTTAACAGCAAATAAAACCCGAGCTATTACACCCCAACAGTCAGGACAAAGGAAAATGAGCATATGTAGGCTGATTAAATGGTGTATATTTAATTTTCCTTTCAACCAGAGAAAATGAGGGATGTCAGCTGCTGAAATTCACAGAAGATGGAATATAGTGAGAGCCACATGGGCTGAGACAATGATCCAGGAAAATCAAAGACTATGGGGCTCTTAAAAGAAATGGGAAGAAAAAAGAACTGAAATGCAGCAGAGGAGGAATTTTTTGGCAGAAAGAAGTAAAGAATAGAATAAATCACCCTGAAAGCTTTAAATTGCTAATATTTACATCCATGCTACCATAGGTGATGGTGTTATCTAAGATCTGACATTTTCTCTCATAAAGTTAATTTCAGAATTGTAATCTTTTCATAAATGGAAAGTTTTTATGTTAAAAAGTAGTGATACAGAAAGACTCATGGCAAGAAAATATCCAGAGGGATTGAGAAAGGCTTTCAGGTGAGCAACTGGCAGCCACTGTCAAAAATGACTCGTAAAAACTGTCCTCATTGGAAAAACTAACTCAGGTGTGTGACTTCTTCCCCATCCCCTTTTCTGCTGCTTTCTTCCCAGACAGCTGGGCAGTTAATAGAAAACATTTATTTTTCCCCTTAGAAATACTTTTTTTTTGTGTCTGAAAATATGGAGAGGCTTCTTGCTGCTTGAAAATCCGAATATTTACAAAAAGGCTTGGAAAGGGAAAAGTGACATTGTCTGCATCATCTTAGAAATATCAAAGCCACTTACTCATTTTTTTCTGTTGCCTGAAGAATAATCAGGTTTTTCAGTATTTTATGCTTCAGCAATAGAATGCTTCAAAGATTTTAAGGGCTTTTTCCAGCTCCTCTTGAATCAGAGCTCTTGCAAAAATCCATACCCTTCTCTAAATTCTCTTTCTTCTTAAGCCCACGTTAAAATGTCACACCTTGGCAAAAGAAATATGTCAGAAACAGAGCAGATACATTAAAGCAAGAGGGGAAAAAAAATGGTGGTTTTTTTTTATATGAAAATCTGTAGTGTAAAGAGGAATTGTAGATGTAATTGAAGGCTTTGAAAAAGCCAAAAACAAACCCAGAGGGAAATTTCTGGGCATGGATTTCACCAGGGCTGCTCAGGTCAGTGTCAGGGAGTTAGACCAGAAATTTGGGAATAAATTGCAGCCCATCATCCCCATTCCTGAGCTCATCCCCCTGTCCTGCAGAGCTCCCACTGTGGGAGTCAGACCAGAAATTTGGGAATAAATTGCAGCCCATCATTCCCATCCCTGAGCTCATCCCCCTCTCCTGCAGAGCTCCAACATGGGAGTCAGACCAGAAATTTGGGGATAAATTGCAGCCCATCAGCCTCATCCCTGAGCTCATCCCCCTGTCCTGCAGAGCATCACTGGTGAGCATCCCAGGAATCCATGGCACCACCAGAAGGAAGGGGCATCCATCCTTTGGCTCCTTGGTGCCTTGCTTTGGCATTGCCCAGTTAATTCCTGCAAATTTCTAATTCATCCCAGGGCATCCCAGCAGAGCAGCCACAGCTCTTTAACTCCCCTGCATCCTGGGAGCTTCTGCTTCTCTTGCCTGTGTTGGGGATGGGGTTTGGCAGGTTGCACCCAGTGAGATTATTGATATTATGCTCCCCCTGGCACAGCTTCTGCAGGTGCCAGCAGAGCTCATCCCAAAGTTTGCTCTGCTCCCAAACCCTGAGCACAGCCCTTCCTCTGGCAGAGCCAGCAGCTCCCAAGAATTCTTGCACACTGCTTCCATTGATGGCATTAATTCAGCATTTGGAAGCTTTTTAAGCAACCTGCATAAAAACCTACTCTGAAAAGCCTGTCCTACTTTGCTTTTTTTTTTCTCCTTTTTTGGGATAGTGGCCGTTTTTGTTTTGTTTTGTTTGTTTTGTTTTTAAGGCAAAAGAGAATTTGCCTGACAGCTGATCTAATAAAACATGCTCTGCTCAGGTATTTGCTCTGCTGCTGCTGCCACTTGATCTGAAGGGAAACAGCTCAGTGAGCTGCTCTGAGCTTCCAGAAAAATAGGAACTCGTTTTTCAGTGTTTGCTTTTGTTTGTGCATCCTTGTCTGGGCAGGATCTGGCAGGAGGCCTGAGAGAGGCAGCAGCAAGCCCACGTTGTGGTGGCCCTGGAAGTGTGTTTGCCTTTCCTTGTGTTTTAAGGTGTGGGGTTGGCACTTTGCAGCTTTTTTGGGCCCCAGCCCCCTTGACAGCAGGTGTGGATATCAGCAGATGTGTTCTGCACAAACTCAACTCCAAATGGCAGCAGGAAAGTTCAGCTACCAAGGCAAGGACTCAGCCAAGACATGGAAATTTGATTTTATTTAGGGCTGGCAGGGAAAGGCAGTATCAGATCAGGGTATAACCCCTCTAAAGGTTATAACACATTAAGGGGTGTGTGATAAAGGTTCTGGCAAACTGATTGGAGAGCAGTAAGTTTATTTGTTTCAATTGCCTTAACTTTCTATCAACTTTCTATATTTTGTAAAATTTTCTCCATTGTAATTTAAATTTCTCCATTCCTTTGTATAAATACTGAAAATCCCAGCAGTGCTAAGTTGGAGGTCTTTGGGTTGTTTTTATAGTTTGATTGGGGCTGTTTGTGAGTTGTTTGTCTGTGGGTTTTTTTAAAATTTTGTTTAGTTGTGGTCTTTAATTTTTTAAAATCCTTTTGAATCATGAGCACAGTCTGATTGTGGCTCCTGTGTATCCCCTCAGAGTTGCACTTAGAGGTGTCAGAGATCAGATTTCTGGGTAGCTGATATCCACTGCAGCCTGGAAGTTTCTGACTGCACAGTGGATTTCCTGCCATTCAGGAGATTTACACCTATTCAGCAGCCTGGTTTAAAAAACTGATTGGAAACTTGATAAGGCAGAAATAAATTTCTGCTGGGAATCCTGCCCAGAAGGCTGCTCAGGCACATTTCCACTCCCTGTGTGTTCTGTTGGCACGGGTTGTTTTTCCTGGGGAGGTGGAAGGCTGTGCTTTTATTCCATTTCCCAGTGCTGCATTTATCCCTCTTTCCAAACATCCTGATGGTCCCTTCCTCCAGGAGCTGGGGTGAACACCAAAATCCAGGAGACATTTAAAGAATCTGCTGAGAATTTACTGCCTGTTGTTAGTTGTGCTTGCACAGAAAGGGGCAAATGCCACAAGCACCACCACCATATATAAAATTAAAACCAAGATAAATTATCTCACAGAAATATTAAAGAAATCTATTTGTAATAGTGTATATATATAAAATATAGATTATTCTGAAAGGATAATCTACATTTTATATATATATATATATATGCACTATATAGATGTGATTATTCTTATATATATGTATGTGTATATATATATGTATGTATATATATATGTATGTGTGTATATATATACATACATATATATATACATATATATACACACATACATATATATACATACATATATATATACATACATATATATACACATACATATATATACATACATATATATATACATACATATATGTATATATACATACATAAATATATATATACACACATACATATATATATACACACATACGTATATATATATATATATATATATATATATATGTATGTATATATATATATATAAAAGAATAATCTTTTTCAAATAAGCCCACTGAGCAAATAAAACAAATCCTAGCCTATTTCACTCTCCTAAATGGTATGGAAAATATGGGAAAGGAGAAGAAAAGGTGCTTGGAGGATTTTGACCCCGTGTTGCTCATGCTCAGGTAGGTGCCAGCTGTGCCACGTGGCCCTGGCTGGTTGCTATTTTGGGCAATCATTAATTAAAGCATTGAGGCTGACTGCAGGGACTATTGATCTCCCTATTTATAGCACTGACCCATTGCTCACCAGGTTTTTCTCTTGTTTGGTTTGGGGTGAGCTCCCCTGGCTTGGGGTCACTGGCAGGCCAGGCAGGGAAGGTCCCATCCCACAGCCTGGGGAGATGCTCCAAAGCACTGCTGGGATTCAGCTGCTGAAATAAGAAATGTGGATAAACCAGGGAATTTCAGAGAGCTTTGTGTGCCTTCAAACCCTCCCGAGGGTGCTGAATGCTGTGGCTGTGGCTGTCACTGTGGTGTGGGGGTATTCACAGGGTCCCAGGACCAGGGAAGGGATGGGAATCCTGACCCAATGTTTCAGAAGGCTGATTAATTATTTTAGTATATATATTATATTATATATATACTAAATATATATCATTTATATATATTAGTATATTATATATATAGTATGTGTATATATATATATACTATATTATATATATATAGTATAAATATAATATAATATAATATAATATAATATAATATAATATAATATAATATAATATAATATAATATAATATAATATAATATATATAATGTATTATATTATAATATGTTATATTATATTATATTATATTATATTATATTATATTATATTATATTATATTATATTATATTATATTATATTATATATATATAATGTATTATATTATATTATATTATTATATTATATCATATCATATCATATTATATTATATTATATTATATTATATTATATTATATTATATTATATTATATTATATTATATTATATTATATTATATTATATATTATATATAATGTATTATATTATATTACATTATATTACATTAAATTATATTATAATATATTATAGTATAATATAGTGTAGTATAGTATAATATAGTATAGTATATTATAGTATAGTGTAGCACAGTATATTGTAGTATAGTATATTGTATATTGTAGTATAGTATATTATAGTATATTATATATTACAACATTATATTATATATTATAGTATTATGTATTATTATATATTATTATATTCTATATTATTATTTACTATGATACATTAAAACTTACTAAAAGAACAGAAGAAAGGATTTCACCAGAAGGCTTGCATAGAAATAGAATAGAAATGAATAGAAATTTCTAGTCAAGGAATGAATAGAAATTCATTCCTTGAGTAGAAAGGAATGGTAACAAAATCTGGTGACTCTCAGACAGTCTGAGCCAGCAGATGTGATTGGCCATTAATTAGAAACAACCAACATGGACAATCAAAGATGGACATTTTGCATCCCACAGCAACAGATAATTTTTGGTTTTCTTTTCCTCTGAGGCTTCTCAGCTTCTCAGGAGAAAAATCCTGGCAAAGGGATTTATCAGACAATATCATGGCAACATTTATTCTTCATGAAAATCATTCAAAGGGGGAAAAAAGACTTCTGCTGTGTTAACACTCTCAGTGAGGAAAAAGTGGTTGATCAGAATGTCAGAAAAATGAAAGTCAGTAGATTTTAGAGAAGGAAAAGAGAGAAAAGCTCAATTTGCAGAGGGGGGAAATGAAGACACTGAAATTCAGGATTTTTCACCTCTCTCATCACAAGATAGGTCCAGGTTTTGTCTCCTTATTTCCTGTTAAAGGATGAGGGGAAAAAAAGAACTCAGAACAGCAAGGTATTAATGCATCTTTATTTAAAACCCAGTATCAAATTGTTGGTTTGGGGAAGTGACATTTAGAATATTCCATCTTTGCAGAATCTCCCTTTCCAAATTGCATCCACTATAACTATTTATTTTCCCAAGGATGTATTGGAAGGGATCCAAGTGGAGGAAGTGTACCCTCAGTGCCATAATCTTAATGTTCACAAAATATTTTTAATTCCCTTTTCAACAAGCATTGGGCTTTGTAACCTTTCAGAAATATTTTGGTCAAACCCTGGAGTTCATGGTTTTGCTCCACTGGGGATCCTTGGGAAGTTCAGCACAGGGGGAGCACAAAGTGTGGCCTGGAGTTTGTGCAGGAATTTTCCAACCTCCTCTGCTCTTTTCTGGACTCCTTTCTCCTGCCAAGCCTATTTACTTGACATCCCCCAGCTCAAATTTTCATTTTTTTAATAGAAAATGAACTGCTTGGGTAGTTTATACACATCAAAGTGGGGTTTATTTTCCATTCCTTTAAGGCTGTTTTATCCTTCAAGTTGGAAAGCTTCTTATCTAGATGAAACAGCCTTAAATGGCTGGATTTAGTTCATTAAATTCTTGGGGAACTGAGGGTCTGTCTGGCACTTAGCAAGTGAAATTAGGAAGAGAAGTGCTGATCCACCCTCTGAATGCAAGAAATTGAATTCTTTGCAAGCTGCCATGATTTGTGTGAGGAGCTTTAAAAACAATTAATCATGGTTAAAGTTCCTCTGCCAACTTTTTACCCTTTCTCAGCTCCTGTAAGTGCAGATGAATGTCTTGGAACTGAGGAGAGGTGTTGGGTTTGTGCAATATTAGGGCAGAATTCCCATTATCTCTTGGTTTTTCTGCATCACCTGGTGTGGGTACTTAGTCAAAAATGATTCTGGGGTGAAAAATATTCTTTGTTTCCTTGTGCTTTCCCAAAGTTGAATGATTTCTGCTGTGGAAAAGAGGCAGCCATGGGTGTCAGGGATGCAGAGGTGTTCAGTGAGAGCTTTCTGATTTTAAAGAGCAGCAGCTGCTGCCCCTGTGGCTTTCCCTGTGAGCCATGAGGAAAACTGATGGAATTGGAGGAGCTGGAAGGACCAGGTTTGGTGCAGTTGATTTAATGGAGATGTACAGGCAGCAATTTGTATTTCTGAGTGAATTTTGGTTCTAGAACTCATGTGAATGATTCAGATGCCCAAAACTGCTCACTCAGAAGTTTGCATCTGGATTTTTTGGGACCATTTCCATCACTTTCTGCCTGCACTGATTTTCCCTCTTATGTGTCTTGGTCTTCCCACGTTGTTTGGCTGCTCCCAAATCTGTGATTTGTGACACTCAGGATTTTCTTCAGCACTGCTCTCCAAGTGATGTGTTGTGTTCTTCAGGCTTGATTTAAAATGGATCCAGCCACCCTTTTTATATCCCCTTCCCCAATTAGCTCTCAAACCATGGAATACAAAACCAATGCCTTAAATAATGTCCATGGCATCCCCTGAAGAATTTCTGTGTGCAGCTGCTGGCCAGAGACATCAGTGCTTGATCTCCTTTTCCTAGCAGAGACTGAACATGGTTCCTGTGCTTCCACAGGTGTGAAATTAATCTGGCATTAAACCACCCAAATCCAGTGTCTGCATTTATTCACTGCTGCCTCTCCCTCCTCAGCCAGCAAATTTGTGGTTCTCACTCATGCTCCTTGTAGATTTTACTTCATTGTTTTTCCTTGAGTAGTCATGTTGTCTTGTAAACCAGGACCCTATTTCAACTTCCTTTCCTTTCCTTTCCTTTCCTTTCCTTTCCTTTCCTTTCCTTTCCTTTCCTTTCCTTTCCTTTCCTTTCCTTTCCTTTCCTTTCCTTTCCTTTCCTTTCCTTTCCTTTCCTTTCCTTTCCTTTCCTTTCCTTTCCTTTCCTTTCCTTTCCTTTCCTTTGATAGTTATTTTAAACATTAAAATGTACTTAGAGAAAATCCTCCTCTCTGGACTAGATACAAACGGACCAAGTTGTAAAAAGGACTCTTAATTTGATTTTTATTATGCATTGCTTTTTCTCTGTTAACTTTGCCATCTGAGGCACTGGCATCTGCCATATGATTTTACCATGTGGTTTTTAGCTGCTTTTATGGATTTTCAGAGTGGAGTCCCTTGGCTTTGTGCTGCCCTGGCTCCAGTTCCCTCCTGGCTGGGTTGTCACCAGGAGCCAGGACAGCTCCATCAGGGTCTGCAGGGAATTAATTCATCTGTGTGGGCAAATTTGGCATCAGTTTGTAGGTGTCAAATGTCTGCATGTATTTCAGCTTCTGCTCTGAGGTGCAGGGAAGGCTTTGTGACACAGGACAGTGCAGGACAACTCATCATTAGCCATCAATAATTAATCAGATGTGCCATTAACAGCCTGTGCTGGGTGTTTGCTACAGCCCAGGAAGGAAACAATTTCCACTTGTGTTGCATCATCATTGAAATGGTTTATTTTTCTTTCCTATGCTGCAAATGAGTTTCCTAGAATTAAATACTTTAAGGTAATGGGAGCAGTGAGTGTTTACAATAATTCAAATCAGGTAAATTGAAACCTTTAGCATTAAGCATCCCACGTGAGTTTGTGAGTGAAAAAAAATGACACCAAAATGTGTCTCTCAGACAGATAGGAGTGAACAAAATATTGCTGGCGTGGCACACAGGCTCTTTTCTTGTTTTATTTTAATTTTTTTATTTTTTTCCTGTGCTGCTGAGGTGTCTGGACTGTTGCAGTAACGAGCAGCTCGTTATTCAGATGTTTTCAGTGCTGCTCTCTGGTTTCATCTGTTCTGTCTGTGTGGGGTGGGGAGTGGTGCAGGCAGCATTTCAGACCGTCTGGATGGACACATTTCCACCAGCTGAAAACCAAAATAATGCATTGAAGTGCAAGAGGCTGTCCTGCAGCCCTGGTGGAGACTCCAGAGCAGCGTGGGGGATTCCCACAGTGCCTCTCATCCTGCTCAGATTGTGACAAATTCAGATAAATGAGGAGCTGATTGTGCCTCGACCTCTGAAGTCAATCTATTAAAATAACCCCACACAGCAATTCCAATTTGGGAGAACAATGCATGTGAGATTTATAGATAAGTGAAAATGAAGCTGCTGTTCCAGCTATTCCTGCCCTTAGGGGCTGTGCAAGTTGCTGTAGGAATCATTTCATTTAAAGGCTTTTTATGGGTTTTGCAATAGTCTCATACAGACCAAAGAAAACGAGTTCATAAAAGTGACATGGAAATGAGATGAGTTTCTTTTCTCCTCTTTTCGTCTGTTCATCTCTCCTTTAATATTAAATTGAAGAAAAATTCCAGGAATTTAAAGGAAGGAAAAGCAGGGAAAGGAAGTGTGTGTGTGTTTAAAGGTCATCTTTAAAATAATGAGCCATCTGCAGCTGATAAAAATTGGTACAAAATGTTCCAAAAATGAGTTGGAGAACACCTAGAGAAAGGTTGTGAGTGGTTGTTGCTGCTCAATATTTCACCTTTTTTGAGTTGGCATCAATATAAATTAAGATTTACACTGTGATAAGTAAAGCTTTTTCGTGTTAATCACTGAAAAGCACCACATTTGGTCTGATTTTACTTAGCTGGTTTATACTGCCACTTGTTTTTTGTTAGAACACACAGTCTTGCAAACAATCTCAAACTCAAACACCACGAGCCTAGGAAAAAACGTCTTGAGAAATAGGAGCGTTAGGATGGAAAATGAAAATAAAATCCAGGCTGAATATTTGCTTCATGTTCTGTCATGAGAGGCCCAGGGAAGCTGGATTGGGATCACTGGAGCTGTGAGAAAGGTCAGGAGAAAAGGGATGAGCTGGCCCTGGTTTTCTCCCTGGGCTTTTCCTCAGCACATGCAATTAATTCACTTTGTAATTCAGATTAAATCCTGGTTTCAGTGTGTTTGCCATAGATATCCTGTGGGCATCTCTCTCCCTTTCCCCAGAAATCAATCTGATTTTGTACTCTCAGTAGCATCTTCCCCAAAACTGGCTCTGAACTACCCTCAGTGAATTTTACCCTCAGTGAATTTTACCATCAGTGAATTTTACCATCAGTGAATTTTACCCTCAGGGAATTTTACCATCAGTGAATTTTACCATCAGTGAATTTTACCCTCAGGGAATTTTACCCTCAGTGAATTTCACCATCAGTGAATTTTACCCTCAGTGAATTTCACCATCAGTGAATTTCACCCTCAGTGAATTTTACCCTCAGTGAATTTTACCATCAGTGAATTTTTACCATCAGTGAATTTTACCCTCAGTGAATTTTACCCTCAGTGAATTTTACCCTCAGTGAATTTTAGCATCAGTGAATTTTACCCTCAGTGAATTTTACCATCAGTGAATTTTACCCTCAGGGAATTTTACCATCAGTGAATATTACCATCAGTGAATTTTACCCTCAGGGAATTTTACCATCAGTGAATTTTACCATCAGTGAATTTTACCATCAGGTAATTTTACCATCAGTGAATTTTACCATCAGTGAATATTACCATCAGGGAATTTTACCCTCAGTGAATTTTACCATCAGGGAATTTTACCCTCAGTGAATTTTACCCTCAGTGAATTTTACCATCAGTGAATTTTACCCTCAGTGAATTTTACCATCAGTGAATTTTACCATCAGGGAATTTGTAGTGCTGTCCCCAGTAAGGTTTTGCAGCACATCTGGTACAGAAATTATGGTGTCACTGAAAACTGGAGGTGAGAAGAGACCTGAGAGCTTCCAAAGGATGATTCTGTCCTCCTGGTGGGGTGGCTGACACAGGACTGGCAGGTTTTCTGGGGAGATGTCCCCAGGTGTTAGAAAAATACTGATTTATCATGCTGGATGTTTTTAAATAACCCATTTCTGCCACATAGGTGTTGTAGAAAGCCAGCATGAATTCATCCTGCATTTTCAGAGCTCACAGTTTGAATTCTATTTGAAATGTCTGTTGGCACAGTCCTCTCCTTTCCAGAGTTCCTTTCTACAGGCAGAGATTGGCTTCCCTCTTATTCCTTTGCCAAAAGAAAAATATGGATTAAGCTGGCACGTGCTCTCTCTTCCTCCAAAGCTGTACATCACAGAAAAAGAAGAATATTTTTCACTTTTTTCATAGCCTGGTCCTGGTCAAGTTGATGTATTGCTGTTGTTGCTTCAAGCATGGAATTGGATCAAGCAATTTTAGGAGAAGCAGCCCCTGTTGTGGAGCAGGTGTTCCACAGGGAGGGTTAATCAGCCCTGAGTGTTTGAGGTGGGATTTATGGCACCCTGTCCATCCTGATAATACCTGTGGGAAGAGCAGCCCTGGGATTTCAGTTACATCACAAATATTTGGGATTGCTGCATGTAGCAGATCTGCAGGAGTCAGTGCATGCCTTGGGACTGACTGAAGCATTCCTGACTCCTTTTACCTCATGCTGTGTCACATGTCAGAAATATTCCACTGTGCTCACTGAGCAGATGGTCCAGCTGAGACCAGTTGAGATGACTGAGATTATTTTTTAGAGAAACTTCCTCTTGTTTTGTGCACACTGACTGGGTTTGCACAGAAATGATGTCTGCATGACTTGGGTGTTGAAACAAGATCCTGGCTCTGTTTGTGTGCATAGGTAGCTATGGAGATAGCACACCAAATTTGGAATCCCTTCTGAAACCTTAGGAAGGAGGAGAAATTTATTTGCAAATATTTTGGTTCTGCCTTGATCTGATACTCTTTTGTGAAATGTGTGAAGACATTATTTGTGCTGAAACCATCCTGCAGTGTTTGCTAGGCTAAATAGATTTCTGGTTTAATGACAACGATTTTGGGAAGGATAACTTGATTTACACAAATCCATTTAGCTATCAAACTTCCTGTGGGATGTGTGTCATCACAGAGAGTTTGGAGAGCACTGTTTTGAATATTTTTAATATCTTAATTGGAGTCTATTCATAATTTCACATGGCTGTCAATGAGACAGACAGACAAAACTTTTTGTTTCCTATTTTACTGCCCCTAAACCAGCAACTCACCTGGGGCTTAAAGTGTTAAGAGCTGGTATTTTGAAATCTGGGTCAAATATATGAAATATATGAGATATCCATGCTATGTATGTGTGTATATATATATATATATATATATATATATATATATATTTATATTTATATTTATATTTTTAATTTATTTATTTATTTATATAATTTTTATTATTATTTATTTATATTTTTATTATATTTATATCATTTATTATATATATATAATTTATTATTTTTATATATTTTCTATATATATAAACACTCTGTGATAAGGAATTCTTGAAGACAAGACATTGTTCTATTTGTGGAAAATCTGTGGGAGTTCTGCCTTCAATGGAGTCACAATAGAAAGCCCTAATTTAGGAAGGTTCTTTGTTTAATTTAAGCCTCAAACTCCAGTGTTTCCTGGAAAACTCTTTGCACATGTAGCCAGCTTCTTTCCTCCCCTATATTCCCTCTTCTGGGATACATACTGAGCTAGAAAAATAAAAATGCACTTTTGAGTGCTTGGAAATCCAAATTTGATGAGCAGAAAACGAAGATGAAAATTGGTGCCATTTTTGTTTCAAGTCTGTCCTGTAGTTATCAGGACATAAATGCAATTATTTGGGATCCTGATAGTTACAGGTAGTAATGCAGACCATGATAGTTGCAGTGTAGGGAATTCTGCAGTACCCTGTGGCAGTGTGAGATAGTTTTGAGAGTTTTTTGCATTGTAAGTTAATGCTTTTAAAAATTCCCAATATTTAGTTGCACACCTATTCCACCAAGCCAAGAAGTTGTGTTTGTCTGGATAATCACCCAGCTTGGCCATCACATTATCTGTAACCATCAAACCCAGGAAAAGCTTTAGCATTGGGCAGATTTCTTTCCTTTTTAAAGGGATCAGAAGCTGCTGATGCCTTGGGAAGGCTGAGCTGGAACAGAGATGGATGGAGTTACAGAATAAAGCAGGGATTTATTCAAAGCATCTCCTCCATGGATCCACCTTGGGCAGCACAAGAGCCCAGCCAGGGCTGCACCCAAGATGAACCAAAATGGTCCCACAATGAACCCAAGATGAACCAAAATGGCCCCAAAATGAACCCAAGATGAACCAAAATGGCCCCAAAATGACCCCAGGATGAACCAGAATGGCCCCAAAATGAACCCAAGATGAACCAAAATGGCCCCAAAATGACCCCAGGATGAACCAGAATGGCCCCAAAATGAACCCAAGATGAACCAAAATGGCCCCAAAATGAACCCAAGATGAACCCAAATGGCCCCAAAATGAACCCAAGATGAACCCAAATGGTCCCAAAATGCACGAGTGGTCATGGGGTCTCTCCCTTTGATCAGTTCTGCTCCATTTCCATACTGGAGCTAATTGTCCCAGCCCAGCTTTAGCCCATCCAGTCCCATCCTTGTTTTCTCTCTGCAGCCCACGGTGTTTGTGCTCCTGGGCTGAGATTTGGATCATTTGTCCTTGGTGCCCAGCTGGAGCAGGAATTGTTTTGTCTCCCTGCTCTGTGCACAGAGCTCAGCATCCCCTAACATGAAGCTCAGAACTACTCACCAAAACAGTCCAAAATGTGAAAAATATAAAAATTAAACCTGAGGCACCACTGCAGCCTTGGGAAGCATCAGTGAGCAGAGGGGGCTGACCTGCTGCTCCCTGGAGGGTTGGAATCAGCATTTGGGTGCCACAGAACCTCGTGGCAGCCTTTTCTAACCATGCATGGAAGAACCAGAGCCTTTCCACAGGCAGATGGTGTGCTGCAGGTTTGCAGAAACAAAAAAAATACAGTTTAAGGAGCTGGTGATACTAATGAAAGATGTTATGGCACTTGCTGTGCTGTGCAGAGCACACACTAATTGGGATTTCAGGGTTAGGACCTACATTTTAATAACACCAATCACAGTGGCAAGCAGGGCTTGTAATGTGGCTGAGGTGCCTCTCTGAGTTTGTGTTATTCTTATGATTTCCAGTGAAAAGGAAATACAGCAGGAGAAAGTTAGGGAAGTCTGATTGAAATCTATTTTTATCCATCTGTCTGCAGGCCCCTGGTTTCTAACAAGAAGTCATTATTTTGCATTTGTTCACAAAATGGTAGGACTTCCATAAGATTTTTTTTAATGTTTCTAGTTAATTTTTTTCTCTATTCTCTCTGTATTTCCCATTGATTTAAGGTATATTTTCTTTGATAAGTTTCCCAAGCCAGCAGAACCAAATAGGGAAGATGTTTTCCAATGAGCAGGTAATCCTCTGACCAACCTTAGCCTCAATTTGACATGACTAATGTGATTTTTGATAGATTCTAAAGCTCTTTGTGCTGCCAACACCATCCTTATATCCTTATCACCTCCTCCACATTTGCCTGCTCACAAATTCCATCTCCCACTGGGAATTGAAGCAGCACTGTCCCATCCAAACACTGATTTTCCTGACCTATTTCTGGGGCAGCCTTCAGGTACTTAAAGTCTTTGACTTGAAGCTCCTACCAGACTCTAGTTGAAGGGGGAAACCAAGCTGATCAAGAAGATGCACTCTTCCAGCATCCTAGCAGGGCTAAAATTATGGTGGTTGCACTTTTAGGCAGGCAAACAGTCATTTAGCATGGTGCTTAGCCTGGATAGTTGGTGCTTGCAATGATTAATGGATAGGTTAATTTTCTCTATTTCATTTTAAATAAATAGCCCTTTTGGTTAGTTCTCTGTATATTAAAACAAAAGGAAACATCAAAGACTTAAAATATTGATCTGCAAAGGGAACTTGGATGAGTTATGTGGGTATTGCCAATGGCTGCTGTTCATTGGCCATCCCATGGGTGTGTTCCCAAATTTCAGCAGCTCAGCTGTTCCAAAAATTACTGTAATCAATATTCAATAGGTGTAATTTGTCTGAATGTCCATCAGAGAGCTCAGCATATTGCTAATTAGGCCCCAGTTTAGCAAAGAGTTTGTCCCAAACCCAATCTGTCCACTGGTGAGCCATGCATGGAACACAGCCCCAACCAGCAGCAGGCTTGGCAGTGCCATTCCCCAAAATGGAATCACCAAAATCAACCCCATTCACATGAAAGAAGCTGAATTTGGTCCTGCTGCTTGGTTTGGTTTATTTTCCCCATGTGCTTTCCTGCCACCTCTACAGGAAAACCTGCTGACATTTTCCAAAGGGCTTTGATTCACAGGGCACTGAGAGCCCTCAGCATGTTGGTAAAGGATGTTTTGCTCATCTCCTCAGCAGGGCTTGCAGCAAAGGGATCTGAGGAATGAGAAGTGAAAGAGGGAGCTGGCAGTGGGGTTTGGTGTGTGAGAACTTCAGATCCAAGCCCTGATTATGGCCTAGATCATCAGCTGAGGGTGAGGTTGTCATTGACCAGTGCATCTGTCACCCCTGAAGGGCAAATACACCCATGGCAGGGGTCAGCATGGCTGTGATAATCATGTTAGCATCTAAATTATTCTCTTGCACTGAAATTAAAAATAGAAAATTTAAAAAACCCTAAGAAACAGTTATTAAAATATTTGGTGTTGCACTGAGACAGCCCAGGACTTGTGGTGTATTCCTTTATTAACAGCTGCTGGATGGTGCTGGACAGGGCAGTGCTGTCATGGACTGTGGGCCTTAAACAGAGCAGAGAAATTCACATTTTAGCCATTCAAACACAGCAGCCCAAAGACAATGGTCTGTCTAACTGCTTGCTTGGAAAACCTGGCAAAAACCCCCTTGGATTTGGAAAACCAAATCCACACTCACATTGCTTGATTTGCAACTAATTTCCACTTCTGAAAACAGAGCCAGTGCCAGAGAACTTTGCTTTGGATTAATTTCCTTGGACAAAACATCTCATTGCAAATATCTTTCTTTCTTTATTCCGTGGCTGATGCATGTCTTGGTCCAAGTGGAGTGAGATTCACCCCTGGGACATCCTTGGCCAGGTGTGAATGCAGAAGGAGGTTCTGCCCTCTCCTTTTGGTGCTCCCAGTGCAGCCCCTGCTCCAGGGTGGAGCTGTGGGCAGGAGGCTCAGCAGGGAGAGAGGCAGGGCTGGGGAAGGAGGAAGGCAGAGACAATCCCCTTGTGTCTGAGCCCAGGAGAATGATGCTGCTCCAGACAGGCCCTTGAGCACAGCCATTCATCTGTCTGATTTGGGGCTGGAATGGAAAGGAGATGGATTCTCATCTCCCAGAGACATAAAGCAAAGCTTTGAAACATCCAGCCTGTAAATAAAAGAGAAAGGAGCCCATCAGGTAATGCTCCATGACTGACTGAGCCACTGCAGGGCATTTCTCTAGCTCTTCTCCCAGATCCAAATGATACCAATTCTTTGTCTTTCTGCTTTGAATCCTCTGAAATCTCTGAAACACAACTGCTATTTCTGTATCCCCCTCCTGTGTTTCTCTCCTGTGATTAACTTGTTTACCCACCAAACCATCTTTGTCTGGGAGCACAATGATATTCACCATTTCCAGAGCCCTGAAACAGGAGCATTGTGTCTGCTCTCCTGGAACACTTGGCATCATACCCAGCATTTAAAGAGGCTCAGCACTTATGATAGACAGCCTTGTACTTTCTTTTCAGTTCCTACCTCATGCTCCAAAAATGTTTTCCTAAATCTGGTGAAGTGTTTGGTGAACACACACACAGCTCCATTGCCTCCAAGAAGGTATGATACATGATGTCCAATTGTTGGTACAGGATTTCCTGCAAGATCCATGAAAAATGGCTTTTTTTATCACCTTAACCTTGTTATTTTAAATTTAATTGGTATCAGTTGCTGGAAATGTAGATACTTATTCCCAAAGTTATGAAATATTAAGAATACCACAAACTGAACATAGGCAGGCAGTGCAGGGAGAAGGTTCATGGGAGAGTGAAATTCAAAGTGCAGAGCATTTATTGTGTCAGTTTTGAAATAACTTGATCTCTGCACAGCATCTGCCATCCCACAGGAATTCTCTTGCTCTCCATTTTTTAGTTTTTGTAGGAGACTGAGCAGTGTTGCCTTCTAGGAAGGCTGAGCTTTCACATTTTCCAGGCCCTTTCCAAAGGGCGAATCCAGTCATGCAGGGCAGCTTTTCATCTGTCTTCATAAACCTCACCACGAGGCCAGGGACCCATTTTCTTCATCTCAAACACCCTGAGTGCATTTCTTGGAAATGGAGCAGCCTCACAGAAATGAGCAGAGTCACCAAATAACCTGAGGTTTTTACTCACATTTAGGTTGCCAGTGCAGCTGAGGTTCAGGCTATTAATAGCTGATAAAAATCCTTGAATTTAGCTTTCCTTGACAGAAATGTTGGGTGGTGGCTCCGCTGTGAGGCTGGAACAAGGTGGCATTTGGGGACATGGGTTAGGGGTGGCCTTGGCAGTGCAGGGGGAACAGCTGGACTCCATGCTCTTAAAGGTCTTTTCCAACCTAGATGAGTCTGTGATTCTGTATTGGATACAAACAGAGGGGGAAAAAAGGCTAAAAGCTAAATCTAAATGGAATATAACCAATAATGTCAATAATGCATGACCTGTTGAACAAGAAGAAGAAAGAGGAGGGCAACACCAAAATTCCATTGCTCATTTCATAGAGTTTAAGGAAGTTAACTCCAAAAGTCTTCTTAATTCCTTAGGAAAAACTGAAGTTCTCATTTTCAGTTTTATCTCAAGCCCATTAAAATCACTGCTGAGGACAGTAGCCTTAGGACAGATTGTGTTGTTTTGACAGTTTGTGTTTGCTTGACTCCTGCAGCAAAATGACTGCAAACAGGACTGTGCAGCCATCAGCTGGACAGCTCAGAGTGTGCACAGCACCAACACAGAGCTCTGAGCTTTGGAGCATTCACAGCAATGATTTCCTTTTTATTCTGGACTAATAACTTTAACTATTTAATGAGCCATTAACCAGATCAGAACCAACAGGCCAACGTGTTTAAAACATTCAGAATGACACAGATTTTCTAGGTGGGAGTGTTTGCAGGTTCTGCATTTCTTTCAGTGAGTGCATTTGCAACAATTTTTAACCCTTTGGTGGCTGTTCCCCTGCAACTGTGCAGCCATCAGCTGGACAGTTCAGAGTGTGCACAGCACCAACACAGAGCTCTGAGCTTTGGAGGATTTATTTACAGCAATGATTTCCTTTTTATTCTGGGCTAATAACTTTAACTATTTAATGAGCCATTGACCAGATCAGAACCAACAGGCCAACACGTTTAAAACACTCAGAATGACACAAGTTTTCCAAGTGGGGGTGTTTGCTGGTTTTGTACCTCTTTCAGTGAGTATATTTGCAGCAGTTTTTAACCCTGGACAGCTCAGAGTGTGCACAGCACCAGTACAGAGCTCTGAGCTTTGGAGGATTCACAGCAATTATTTCCTTTTTATTCTGGGCTAGTAACTAACTATTTAACGAGCCATTAACCAGATCAGAACCAACAGGCCAACAAGTTTTCCAGGTGGGAGTGTTTGCAGGTTCTGCATTTGTTTCAGTGAGTGTATTTGCAGCAGTTTTTAACCCTTTGGTGGCTGTTCCCCTGCAGGACCCGAAGCTGCGGGAGCTGCTGGATGCTGGGAATGCAGGAGGGAGGCTGGAGAACAGGATGATCACCGTGGTCTATGGGCCTGACCTGGTCAACATCTCCTACCTGAACCTGGTGGCCTTCCAGGATGACATTGCAAAGGTAACACACCTGCCAGGTGAAGGGCTGGATAGCCAGTTCAGGCTGTGGGGGTGGGAAAAACGCCAATCGCTCGCTTTTGAAATTGTTAAAAGTTTAATAGTTATGAAATGGTTATGAAAATAGTAATACAATTAGAGTCATAATAATTTGGACAGTTTAAATCAGGACAATATGAGACAATAAAAGCAAAGAGTCACAGATGTCCGGGTACCTTTTTCTGGGCAGCACGAGCCCAAAAATGGACCCACATTAACAAAGGATTAACCCTTAAAACCAACAGCCCATTGCATGTTCATACACTTCATACATGATGCATAAATTCCATTCAAACACAGGATTCTGTGAAAAAGGACACAGTTAACAGAGGATTAACCCTTAAAAACAACAGCCTGTTGCATATTCACACACCTCATACATGATGCATAAATTCCATTCAAACACGGGATTCTGTCTGGTCAGTGCCTAATTCTTCCTTCTGATCCTAACAGCACCTTCAAGGCAGGAAGAAGTTAATTTCTTCTGATAAAAGGGCAATAAATTCCCTTTCTCTGAAAGATTCAGGTGTCCTGTGGCTGCTATCTCACTGCAAGACCTTTCTGTTTAACAAAGCATCCTACATAGCACAGTTTCTATTTTAACAATTTTTATAACCTAAAACTATATTTAACACAGTACTTAAGAGAATGAATACAGCATTACTTCCTAACACAACACATAGAATATTCATTTTAATATTTGTGAAAAGCCAGCCATAAAATACATGCATTTTTCACAGGGGTAATGTGTTGAGGTAGGGATACCTGAGCTGAAAGTGGGAGGTGCTGTGAGATGAAGCACAGTTCTGTTCTGGACCACTCAGTTCCCAAGAAGAAATGTGCAATCTTTTTTTATTTTATGTTTTTTTTTTTTTTCCCAAGGAGTTTATTCAGCAAGATGTATGCCCCTGCTAAGTGTGTTCATGTTCAGAAGGTTGCTTGTAAAGCCCAAATAATCACAGTAAAAATAGTGTTACACACAAATTTTAGCTCAGCAATGAGATGTTACACTGTGGCTCCCCAAACACACATCAATATTTCAGTAGCAGCATCACATTTTGCCTGCTGAGAGCCCTTGATAAGGCTTGTAGTCAATAGAATTTTCTTAGAAAAGTATTTTTTTTTCCGTGCAGGTCCATCAGTTTCCTCTGCCCAACCCACAACATAAAATTACCCTTAGTACATTTGTGTTTGGGTTTTTTCCTCTTTCTTCCAAATTCTCTGCAATTCAATTCTGTTTAATGACCTGGGAACTTTTGCTTTATCTATTCCCAGCAGACATCCCAAAGCTTCTCCTTTTTCCACTTCTCCTCATGTGGGCACACTCTGCTCCCAGCCTGCAGCCATCCATGCACAGAGCACTTTCCACAGGGCATTTTTACATCCTGGCCTGCACCAGATTGTGTGAAAAGAGCTTCTCTGCAGCCTGCTGGGATTTACCAGCAGCAAGGGATTATTTTAACACCTCACAGCCAGCAAGGGTTGTTAGGCCAGGTGCAAAAAGGTCATAGGATAAAAACCTTCAGTGAGGAGGGGACATTTCTGCTTGCCAAATTCACATTTCTGCTGATCTTCTTCAGCCAATTGGCAAAAATTTCCAGTTCTTCTTTGATACAGAGGAGTTTGTGGTGGTCCATGGAGAGCTGAGAGGGAAGTGCTGTTCTTAGGCTGGAAATGCAGAGTGAGAAATCTTAACAGTGCAGAAATGAAAGCAATTGAAATAACTCTTCAGGAGAATAAAGGAGCTATGCTTATGCAGGGAAATGAAAAGCCATGCTAAAGCTTTCCCAGCAGAAATTGCTGTCCCTTATCAAGGAGCAGGGAAAATCACCCAAATCAGAAGCTTGTTCTTCTTTTTCACTCTCCTGTCTAGCCAGCAGTCAGTGAGCCATAATCTATTTGCTAAAACAGCACAGAAATGGGTGTTTTAGGGCTATTTTCTGTTTGATAATGGAACCTTCAAGTGGATAAAATCATATTTTGCAAAAGCTTGGCTGCTCTAAATCTTGAGTAACTCCTACCATCCGAGTAACTAAGAATCTGAGTCTTCCTTTTTATTTGTAAATCCAGTAGAGCAAATAAATTAATATATGATCAGTTGGGCACTGTGGCCTGGGGATGCAATTTTTAAAGCATTGCAGATGAGCTGTGTGTGCTTTGAGGCCGTGTTAAATATCCTGATTGTCTGAATCAGTGATTGTCTTGATCACTGCTGAACACATCTAAAAATTCCTCCCTTTTGAACCTGTTTACCAACTTTATATGAACCAGAGCAGGGAATTTGGTCTCTGTTGTCTGTGAGCCCCATGCAGTGAGTCACAGAAAGTGTAATAAATAAATAAGTAATAAATAAATAAATAAAAAGTGTAATAAATAAGCACATCAGGCACAAGGCATCTCTCAGGGAGCTCTGGGGAGCAATGTCAGTACAAGGCATTTCCAGCAGCACACTTGCAAATTTTGACCCTTCTGATGTTCCAGGGAAAGCAAGTGCCAGTAGAAATCCTTCCCACCTTTCCTTTTTGGTGCATGAATATTTTTGGGTTAACCTTTCATTTGTGACACTTTGTTTTTCAAGTTGTGTGGCAAGTGTTGACCAGAGCTCCCTTAAGGAGAAAGGCACAGTAAATGGTAATTTACTGTGAAAACCTTCTGTATGACCTTCTGTATAATAACTGTGATGGTCTTAATGAAGCAATTAAAATCATTCCATTGGAGGATTTTTCCTTTTGCCTTTTCTGCTACAAGATGTTGTCACATCCACTGGCCAAGTTATGGGAAAAGCAGGAGAATGCAAGTCTTGGGTTATTCAGCCTGCCTCAGGTGCAGGAAATAGAGATGTCAGTGTGCTGGTCTGGGTTCATTGCTCCAGGAGAAAGTAACTGGTGTTCAAAGCACATCAGTGAGGGGCTGAGGAGCACCTGCTTTGGTCCAAGAATGCAGCTTGGAATTCCTGAGGCCCTGGTCTGAAGGGCAGGCAGGAAGCTGTGTCCTGGTGGGGAGAGAAGCAGCACTGAGAGAGCCCTCACTTATCTCCATCTGAGAGAGCCTGCCCTGGGTGGGATTTATTGTGAGCATCCACAGATTGCTGCAGAGCTCATTCTCAAACCCTGTTCTGAGCAAATGCTGCTTTTCTCTGTCTCCACTCCCAGCATGAAGAAGTGCAGCCCATCAAGCTCTGGCTGCTCCCATGGCAGTTCCCTCTCCCCAAATCCAGGGGGTTCAGAAGGGAGCATCTCCTTGTTCCCACCCTGTAGGGGCCATGGGATTATAGTATGTATTATATAGCTGGCCTCTAAGTAAAAGATCTCTGTATTGTGTAAGTGACCCTGCCCTGATGCTCGTTACTGTAAATGGGCTGCAGCTGTGATGCCCTTAATTGGGTGGCAGCTGTAGCCCATGAGAAGGTTTGGGATAAAAGGGGTGGGGCAGCCAGGGAGAGCCAGAGAAGAAAAGAGCCCTGGCTGAGAAGCAACAACAACACAGGGATGGGACCCTAGAAATAGAAGAACAACAATGAGATAACCACATCTGGTGACCCCGACGTGATGGTGAATACGCAGCCTGAGAGCTGGGACGTGTTCAAGACAGCCGAGAGCTGTGGCAGCCTGAGAGCTGGGACAGAGAAGTAGAAGAAAGAAGCAGGAGCTTGAATCAAGGAGCTGTGACAGCAGAGAGCTGTGAGAAGCATGGCCTTTGAGGAAAGGAGCCTGGGAAGATCTAGGGAAATGTCTGTATTCAAGACAGCCGAGAGCTGTGGCAGCCTGAGAGCTGGGACAGAAAGATCCGGGGATATGTATGTAACTGTGTAACTGTGTAACTGTAAAACCTGGTAAAAGAAAAGGGGGAGAGCCAGAAGAGAAGAGCCCTGGCTAAGAAACAACAACAACACAGGTATGGGACCCTAGAAATAAGAGAACAACAATGAGATAACTACATCTGGTGATGTATTCAAGACAGCCAAGAGCTGTGGCAGCCTGAGAGCTGGGACAGAAAGATCCGGGGATATGTGTGTAACTGTGCACTTGTGTAATTGTAAAACCTGGTAAAAGAGAAGGGGGAGAGCCAGAAGAGAAGAGCCCTGGCTAAGAAACAACAACAACACAGGTACGGGACCCTAGAAATAGGAGAACAACAATGTTATAACTACACCACCCCTGTGTGCCTCTCATGGCAGCTCTGTTCTTTCTGCACTGCCCATCCTGGCCAGGCAGGGCCCTGTGCAGAGCCCCAGGAAATCTGTTTGTGCTCATTTTGATGAGCTTTGGGTAAAATGCATCACTGAGAGCTGATGAGTTCCTCCAGAAGTAAAAGGATGTCATCGAGGATGATTTACAAGTCACACTATACTGTTCTTTCCAGCATACATCTTTATTTTTCTATCTTCCCTAGTGTGTGTGAGAGCTTGATCAGTAGAATAAAATAAATTCACATCCAGGGGTTCAGGGATGATGTGATCCTTGGCACATCCTCTGGTCTTGGCTTGCTGGCTGTGCCTCTGGGGGGGCTGGGCCCTAAAAGGGGAGAGACAGTGAGCAAGTGTTGCTGCTGACCTGGTTAGGTGTAGCCATGATATTTTCTGAAAAATCCTTTCCTTGGGATTTTTCCCTCCTGAGAAGCTGAGAGGCCTCAGGAACAGAATGTAAACATTGATTATCTGCTGCTGTGGGATGCAACAGGTGGGTCTGTGATTGGTCTCATGTGGTTGTTGCTAATTAATGGCAAATCAGAGTCAGCTGGATCGTACAGAGAGCCAGAGACACAAACCTTTGTTATTGATTCCTTCTTATTCTATTCTTAGCCAGCCTTCTGATGAAATCCTTTCTTCTTTTTAGTATATTTTAATATAATATATATAATAAAATAATAAATCAGCCTTCTGAAGCACGGAGTCACATCCTCATCTCTGCCCTCATCCTGTAACCTTCTGAACACCATCACAGGAGTGGCTCAGCCTGCAGGGAGCCCTCAGAGGGGCTGGCAAGAGTGATGGGGCTGCTTTGGAGACCAGGAAAAGCCAGCAAAGGAGCAGAATGGAACAAATGGCATGGCTGCTGGTATAAATAATGTGTGTGACAGGCACATCATGAGTGAGCTCCCCTCACATTCCTGTCAACCAGCACTCAGACAAAGCAAAGGAAGAGCTGGGGGTGTGGGATACTTTTGAAGTGCCCCACTTCTGTTTTACACAAAATATTTCAGCAGAAGCAGCAAGATGAGCACAGTCCATCAGGGTCTGTTCAAAGGCAGTGTATTTTTGATTTCCAGCGAGTATTTTGTGTTGTGTGATTCTCTGTGGCCATCAGTGTCACAGGGAGAAGTCTGAGCAGCTATTATTAGTGCCTCAACAAAGCAGTGTTTACAAGATGAGCCTATTTTGAGCCTGGAAAAATGAACTGCCAAGAAGAAAAACAGATGCTGCACTTCATATGCTCTCTGTTCCAGGGCTCACAGCAAAGCAGCTGTGCTGCTCCTGAGCCTGACTCCTCCTCCTCTGCCTTCTCACACCCCTGGCTTGTTCAAACTCCACCTAAGAAGGAAAAAACAATTAAAGAAGAAGAATGGCATACGAAGGTGGAGGGAGGACTGTCTGAGCAGCACTGATTTTGCCTGTGTGTGAGGGAAGAAGGTTTTTCCTGCAGAAGCAGCAGCCACAGGAGAGGTGTGAGCTGTGATGCTGAGGGTGAATGGGATGGGCTCAGGATCTGAGTGCTGGAGGACATCAGAGGCCACTAAAACACTCTAAAACACTGCCCATGCAGGCAGCCCTATCCTGGGCAGCTTCAGGAACAAGGTCTGATAACATCAGGGAAAATACCTCAGCATAGAAAAATGATGGAAACCCCCCCAGCTTCTCAAATCACTCACCTGGTCATGTGGAAAAATGAGGATTTTTTGGTAAAACAGGCTCCAAGCTCCAAAGTGACACAGAAATATTTGTTTCAGTGGAAGTCAATGACACTTCCCATCCTTATCCATTTTTGTCAGAATGGAATTCCCCTTTATTTTTTTTTTTTAATATATTTTTTCTCTTGAAAATGACAGACCAAGGAGAAGGGAATATTTCCCAAAGAGTGTGGCAGTGGGAATTTTGGATTTGGACTGTTATGAAAGGAAACATAACTTTAGTTTGGAACAAAACTCTGAAAGCTTTGTCAACTAAAACAAAAACCAATCTTGTTGTTTGCAAAGGCACTGCTTGTTTTCTTCCCTTTCTTTCAGTGGGGTGAAACAAAGCCAATCCAAAACCACAGTTGTGATAAAAAGGTTTGCAATTAAAGACTGTGAATAAGCATCAGGTTAGGAAGGAAAAATGCACTGAAGCTATCAGGGGAACCTGCAAGGGAGGAGAGCAGCACAAAGTCTGAGTTTAAAATTCAGTTTACAATCATGGTTCAGTCCTGCTGGGAACCCAGGAAAGGTCAGGGATGCAAGGGAAGGACTGGAGCAATGTGGAGCAGCCTGGTCTAGGGGAAGGTGTTCATCTAGATCCCCTCCAACCCAAACCATGCCATGATTCTGTGGCATTTCTTCCCTGCACCAAGAAGAGGGGAAAATATTTAGTGAGGGATGGGAACACAGTGTGAGGAAGTGCAGTCAGAGAGAAAGAGTTCTTTGGAGCTGCATCTTCCTTGCACATCAGAGTAATTGAAATGCACTCCTTTATATTTCTGTATATATACAGGTGTATATATATAGTATATATATATATACAGTATAGTATATGTATACTATATATATACTCCTTTATATATATTGTATATATATACAGTATAATATATATATACTATATATATACTCCTTTATATGTATTTTGTATATATATACAGTATAGTATATATATACTATATATATACTTCTTTAAATATATATTGTATAAATATACAGTATAGTATATATATACTATATATATACTCCTTTATATCTATATAGTAAATATATACAGTATAGTATATATATACTATATATATACTCCTTTATATATATTTTGTATATATATATAGTATAGTATATATATACTATATATACACTCCTTTATATATATATTGTATATATATACAGTATAGTATATATATACTATATATATACTCCTTTATATCTATATTGTGTATATATACTATATATATACTCCTTTATATATGTTTTGTATATATATACTATATATATACTCCTTTATATATATTTTGTATATATATACAGTATAGTATATATATACTCTATATATACACTCCTTTATGTATATTTTGTATATATATAGTATATATATACAATATACTCTATATATATATATATATACTCTCTCTCTATATATATATATAGTATATAATATATGGTATTTCAATATAGTATATTTCTGCTGGTTCTGGAGTTTTTAAGCTTGTTTCTCATCTTGGATAGAGCCAGGACTTCAATTTATAACAGTCTTCATTTTTTTTGTAGCATGAGAAAAACAGGTCTCACAGATGAGGAGGGAAGATGTAATTGGAAAAACCAAGTTCAGGCTTTAATTAGGCCCTTTTCTTCAAAGCATAATTTTCAAAATTGTGTTGCATTATGGCAGTAAGCATCTAAACTGAGCCTCATTTATTGACTTTTTCTTTCCCAGGAGTGGTCAGATGAAGTGTTCAGTTTGGCAACCAATTTGCTGGCCCAGAACATGTCGAGGGACGCGTTCCTGGAGAAGGCGTAAGTGGCCCTGCCTGAGACCCTGGGGAGCTGCTCCTCCCTCTGCAGCATCTTCCTGCAGCTCCTTTCTCACCTTGGCATCCATTGCTTCTGCTCTGCTGCCTCCTCACTTCTGCCAACACAGCTCCTGTGCCTCAAACAGCCAGAAGTCATGAAGCAAAAGTCATTTTTGGGGTTATCCAGAAGTCATTAAACAAAAGTCCTTTTTGGGGTTATCCAGAAGTCATCTAAGCAAAAATCCCTTTTAGGCTTCTCCTGGCAGACTATGAAATCAGTGCAGAAAAAGGCAGAGTTTCATGCTCCCTGCCCCTTGTAGAGTTGGAGCTTCAGCTCTAGGCTGAAGGTCTCCATTTAAAAAGACAGAATATTCTGGACTGACTTGCTTCTGGTTCGTTTTCCTTTTTGTCTTTTATTGACAACGAAACAAAAAAGAGAAATGCCAGAAGTCCCTTCTCCTCAGTCCCATCCCTCTGGTTTCCATGTGATCCAGAGAGAATTCATTCCTCTGCACTGCCTGGCAGAGTGGGCAGATTCTGAGCTGCTTTCCATGAAGCAGAAAAGCTGTTTGTGAGGAGGTTTGGGTGAAATGCACCCCTGAAAGGGAAGAGAGCTAAACCTGAAGAGAGCTAACCCTGATGTTAGCAATTCTCAGCTGATGAGAGGCAGTTTTGTGGAAACCAGAGCTTGGAGAGCAGCGTGGCAAAGCCTGCCAGAAAGTGCTGGTGTTGAACTGGGATACTCAGTGGCCTTTTTGGGCTTCTAAAAGAGGGGCTGCACCTCCCCAGCCTGTGAGTTAACTGCTTAAAGTCAGCTTAGTGTCACCCCAAACACCCTTCCCTGCTCACAGGCAGGGCTCAGTCCAGCTAAATACCAAACTTACCTTCCTAAAACCTTCTTCCCTCCAAAATTAAGCTCTCCTTTTCCTGCACTTTCTGAGGCTATTTCCATTAGCTGCTCTTAGAGTCAGAATGTTGCAGAGTGCTGGATTTAATCCCACAGAGGCACAGGTGCCTGCTGAGGGAGGGAGGGATGTGCATCTGTGGGTGTGTGTTTCCTGCCCATGCAGGAATCCTTGAGGCAGCTCTGGAGGGTGGCTGTTGCTGGAAACACAGCCTTGTGTCTGATAAGGGAGTGTTGGGGCAGCAGGGATGTTTTAGGCAAACCAAATCCCAGATGGATGGGAACATTTCACATTTCCTGTTGGCCCTGCCTGCTGGGAGTGTGCCCACCTGAGCTGTGACTTCCTTCAGCTCCACGGGCTGGAGATGGGCTTGGAGGGGGATTTGTTCTTCAATTCCCTGCCCCTGAAATCCCCAGGGACCCAGTGGGCTCTGCTGGCAGCTCTGTAGTGGGGAGGGTTGGGCTGTACCTAATGGGCCCTTTCCTCCCCAAAGCAGGGATGAAATGTGTCATCACACACTCCAGCACAGCTCCCTGTCTGGAGCTGTTCCTTGGCACTCCTTCAAGCCATATTAATTAAAGATGAAGTCACTGGACACACTGTGTGGATTCAGTGGCAGGCAAGCATGGCATTCCTGTGTCTTTTCCCACTAATTAATGAATCACTTGGAAACCGTGAGGTCTCCCAGCTCCTCTGCACGGATGCCAAATCAGTCACTTAAGAAATGTTTGACTTTGAAGATTAAATTATTTCCCCATTATAACTGGTGTACTCAGCAAAGGGTTGGTTGCAGTCCTATTAGAACCCTTTTGTTGAAAGAGAAAACCAGATTGCATTAGGGCAGAATAAAGGGGTTTTCTGTTTGACATTCAGTTCCTTGGAGCATTGGAAGTGCAATAATAAACAGAGTTTGCCCATCTTCTGTTATTTATAACTTCCTTGGTTATAGAGGAAAACACTCAATGTCACCAAAATGTAGTCAAAATTTTGAAAAAATAGAAGGCAAAATAAAAGAAACTTTGGGTTTTTTTAAATAGCTGCTGTGGGGTTTTTTTGTTTTAATCTCCCTCAGTGCTGGGAGTTGTGTTTGGTGACACAGTAGCAAAAAGGCTTCAGTTTCCAGAAGATGAAACTGTGGGCAGTCAAGGATTTGTGGAAATGTTCCTCTCCCAGCTATCCTAGTTTCAGCATCACTGTGTTTTTGAAGTGGTTGCTAATGGCATTTTCTGTTGGGAAGAAAAGGAAAGTTTATTAGAACCATGCAGTTTCTTCTTCTCTTGGCAGACCAGTGGGTGAAGTGAAAAAGCTGAGTTTTTAAACAAAAAGCTGAGTTTTTTAACAAAAAAAAAAAAAAAAAAAAAAAACAAAAAACTCCTGAAATATTTAAGTGTTGCCACATTTTCCACCAGATGATGTTACTGCAAAACTCATTTGCAGTTCTCTCAGGACAGACAGAAGGTTTGTAGTCAATAATGATATCCCAACATGTTTTCCTACTGGGAGAAAGAGCTGAGTGGCACTTGCTGCATGATCAGAGCACTGGCCCAGAGCTAGGAGGGTGATGGAGAGCTCCTTGAAAATGCTGTGAAAATAAAGCAGGGTGCTTTTCTCTCCACAGCTACACAAAACTCAAGCTGCAGGTGACTCCAGAGGGACGCATTCCTCTGAAGAAGTAAGTGCAAAACCCTTCCTTGCCACGTGCTCTCTGCTGACTTTGGGCTGTGCAGATGTGTTTGGGATGGGCTTGGGACCCCTGTGCCTAGAAGAATAATTTTACCCTCTCTTTGTAACAGTGATGATGGGGTGTCTCTGCTCAAATGCCCTTTGGGCACAGACATCCAGCCTCTCTGCCCTGCTTCTTTCCACTTGTGAAAATTAAAAATAATAAAAAAAAGGAAGCAGCATAATTTCTTTATCTCTGGCTATGGGTGAATAAACAGATTCAAATTGCATATCACTGGGGGAATGAGGAGACCAGTGATGGCTGAAATAAATATCTGCTGTGATAGGGGCTGGTGTGGGGTAAAACTGAGCCCTGTCAAACTCCCCTCTGTACTGAGCAGCCAGCAAATGGAAACAAACAGCTCAAGATGCAATAGGCTGCTGGGAGATGTTCAACCCTTGAGCCACAAGGGCCATCAAGGCATGAGGTTAATGCCCTGGCAAACTAAATACAGCACAAACAGGACGGGACACTCTGGTCAGTGTCTGAGAGGTTTATTCAGCATCAGTCTCAGCACATTGTTACAGCAATGGAGACAAGAGATGCAACCAGCTCACTGAATCAAGCAGAATGCCAAAGAGATGTAGTGTTACAGCATGTCATAAAGCCATTTCCATATCATAAAGCCATTTCCATATCATAAAGCCATTTCCATCTGCATCTCAGCCAATCACAAATAAATCACAACTATACTGACAATACTTCTGTCCAATCATTTAAAGCACACGTAGCGTTGGTTAAAACAATCGCGGCCTACACTCAAACACAACAGCTCGTTCATAAGAAACAAGGCACAGAGCTCTGTTCATTTTTAACCTTCTGAAGATATACAGTAAGTAAATTTGTTACCACCTAAGGCAGCACCTCTGTTTGTGCCCCTGTGCAGCATCTACCGCCTGTTCTCCTCGGACAGAAAGCGCGTGGAGACGGCGCTGGAGGCCTGCAACCTGCCCTCCTCCAGGGTAAGCTGGGACAGAGCCTGGGCAGCACGACTGTCTGGAAAAAGATGTGGAGAGTATGGAAACTGTAAGAGAGATTGAAATGAAAGCAGGCTTTGAGATATCTTAGTTACTGAACAACTGGAAAACAATGGTGTGGCCAGCTGAAGGTGATCCCCTTGTGATGGAACAATTCCCTTTGCTTGCAGACTGGTCCAAGGGGCAGAGCAGACCCTGCAGCTTGGCAGAAGGGGCCCAAAGAGGAGTTTTTAAAGTTTAAAATGTAACACAGTGTTGCAATGTAATGATTCTTATAGGCTGTATGGAAATGCTATAGGATTTGTATGTTGTACTGGATTGGTTAGTGAGAATCAGAATATTCAACACAGAAGAAGATTTATTGTGTTGTAAAGGGAACCTCACTATCTTACCCCTTTTGCTGTCTTACCCTTTTACTCTCTTACCTCTTTTACTCTCTTACCCCTTTTACTCTCTTACCCCTTTTGCTGTCTTACCCCTTTTACTCTCTTACCCTTTTATTCTCTTACCCTTTTACTCTCTTACCCTTTTACTCTCTTACTCTCTCATCCTCTCTCTCCCTCTCCTCTCTCATTCCTGCTCCAGCTGTGCCTGGCAGCTCCCAGCAGGGTCCTGCACCCAGGCCCTTTGCAATAAACCCCAAATTCCTGACCTGGCTGCAGAGATCTCTCATCTCTGTCCATTCTTACCATCCTACCCCATGATGCTGGGCTTGGCTTGGCTGGGCTGGGCTTGGCTGGGCTGGGTTTGGCTGCTGTGTGCTCTGCTCTGAGCTGGGCCATGGCTCAGCCTGCTGTCCTCCCTTTCCTCTGCTTGGCTCCTCAGCAGCAGCTCTGCCTTTCCCTCCTGAGGTTCCTGAGAGCCTTTGGGTTGGAGTTGTTTAGGATCAGGGGCACTGGAAGAAGCCAGAAAGGATTCAAAGGAAGGGCAGAGTTTGTGTGACCTGTCCTGCAGGAATCCTGTGAGGGCATTTAAGCATGGGTGATCTTTGCACAATTTCAGTGTTAGTCTGAGGTGTGACCTGTCCCTGGAGATAAGTGACAGGATAAACCCCCCTGCCTTGTCCAAAAGGTGCATGAAGGAAGTGTGGAAATGTGCTGTGGAAGCTGCTAACACTGCAGGGATTCAGCCACTGCATCCTGCTCATCCAGGAGCTCTCCTCAACCCAGAGCATTTCCAGGATGGCACCTGGCCCTCAAGAAGGCATTTTTCCATGGAATGACCTCGAGTCATCCCAGTTAACACTGGAGTCACAGACTGGGTGAGGCTGGGAGGGACCACAGTGGGACACCTGCTCCCACCTCCCTGCTCAGGCTGGGTTTGAACCCCAGGAAAGCTTCTTGCAGGATAATTCCTGCATTCAGGGATCCCAGAGGTGGGGCAGAACCCTTGTGCAGCACAGAGAGCCTGCATCTCCTGATGCCCTGACTCACACACAGCTCTGTGCTGTGAGCTTTCCTTGACATTTGCTCCCCCAGTGGTTGAACAGAGCCCATTCCTGCAACTCCAGAATTCCAAAATCTTCCCAGCCAAACCTCAAACACCCCTCACAGTGAGACCTTCCTTCACGGGTTTAAATAAAATTCCAAGGAATGCCAGCAAAGTAGGTATAAAATGCTATAATAATCTTATCTGAAATAATACTGTGAGGTTAGAAATGTGGAGAGAAAGGTTTTAAAGTTGAGGTTCCATTTAATTGATAGCAAACAAGACAAAGTGTGCAAAAAAAAAATCTCTGAGGCGCTGCTCTCTGAATCAGCTGATTTATTTCTTCATTTACTACGTGTCTCTGAAAAGAAAATTTAAATATCATTTGAGTCTTTGGAAGGAACTGCAGCCTTTTTGTGCTGTTTATCTAAGTAGAGCCAGTTTTGCATACACACTGCTGGATGCTTGTTGCTGGGATACCATCTTGAAAATTATTCAGAGTATGAAGTAGATCCTTTCTTTGCTTGGGACAAAAGGGAAATGTGCTGCATACACCAAAGAAATCTGTGGTGATCATCTTTAGGAAGGGCAAAACTGAATCTCATGGAGGTAAGGGAATAGAAGAAAAGCAGAACTTCAAGCACAGCTCCTTTCCTTTGTGTTCCTGTTGATTTGAGCAAGTGAAATTCTTTGCTTCCACCAGAGAGGACCCTCAGAACTGCTGAAAATAAATCCTTTATTTTGTCTTTAAGGGCCTTAACAAGGGATGGGTTCTCTGCAGTGCTGAGCTTTTCCAGCTTTTCTGCCCTGTTGTACTGCAGGACACACATGGGGTTCCCATAAAGCCTTGGAGGAGCAATGGACTCCAGCAGCCTGCAAGATGTGAATATCAGGGAGTCTTGCTCAGCCAGATAACACCAAATTATTCAGAGAATTCATGAAAATCTCCCATGGATGTTAGCAGTTCAGGCTGTGGATTTTCATTCCTGCCTCATGGATTTTCTCCCTGAGTCTGCACATTTCTCATTGCCCTGGGAGCACGTGGAGCTCGTTGGGCAGGAGCTGCACACCTTGTGTGCTGCAGCTCTTGGAACTGGGGAGTGAATCCTCAAAGCTGGGATGGTCCCTCTCACAGGGACCTGGGCATGGGGCCAGGGGACAGTGTGTGGATTTCCTGTGACAGGACAGTGTGCAGTGTCCCTGTGTGGATTTCCTGTGACAGGACAGGTGGACAATGTCCCTGTGTGGATTTTCTGTGACAGGGCAATGTCCAGTGTCCCTGTGAGGATTTTCTGTGACAGGACAGATGGACAATGTTCCTGTGTGGATTTTCTGTGACAGGACAGGTGGACAAGGGGACAATGTCCCTGTGAGGATTTTCTGTGACAGGACAATGTCCAGTGTCCCTGTGTGGATTTTCTGTGACAGGATGTGTGGACAATATTCCTGTGTGGATTTTCTGTGACAGGACAGTGTGCAGTGTCCCTGTGAGGATTTTCTGTGACAGGACATGTGGAGAGTGTCCCTGTGTGGATTTTCTGTGACAGGACAGGTGGACAGGGGACAGTGTCCCTGTGAGGATTTTCTGTGACAGGACAGTGTGCAGTGTCCCTGTGTGGATTTTCTGTGACAGGATGTGTGGACAATGTTCCTGTGAGGATTTTCTGTGACAGGACAGTGTCCAGTGTCCCTGTGTGGATTTTCTGTGACAGGACATGTGAGCAGTGTCCCTGTGAGGATTTTCTGTGACAGGACAGGTGGACAATGTCCCTGTGTGGATTTTCTGTGACAGGATGTGTGGACAATGTTCCTGTGAGGATTTTCTGTGACAGGACAGTGTCCAGTGTCCCTGTGAGGATTTTCTGTGACAGGATGTGTGGACAATGTCCCTGTGTGGATTTTCTGTGACAGGACAGGTGGACAATGTCCCTGTGTGGATTTTCTGTGACAGGATGTGTGGACAATGTTCCTGTGAGGATTTTCTGTGACAGGACAGTATCCAGTGTCCCTGTGTGGATTTTCTGTGACAGGACAGGTGGACAATGTTCCTGTGTGGATTTTGTGTGACAGGACAGTATCCAGTGTCCCTGTGTGGATTTTCTGCATTTAGTGCAAGAGGAGCAAGAGTTCCCCTTGCCCAGGTAATTGTTTTCCTCCTGAGGAGCAGCACCAGAGAGGACCCTCAAAATTGCTGAAATAAATCCTTTATTTTGTCTTTAAGGACCTTAACAAGGGATGGGTTCTCTGCAGTGCTGAGCAGCAGGGCATGAGCACAGTGGGATGAGCCATGAGCTCAAGTCAAGCACTTTTCAAAGCATGGTTTTAGTAATTTCTCTCTTTCTGAGTCACAGCTGGCCTGTGTAGAGTCTTGTAGGATCAAACTCTGGTTTTTGGAACAGTCCTCATCCAGGAGATCTGAAAGCAGAAGGTTTTTTAAATAAATGTTTCAACAAAGTTTTAAAATACCCCAATGAATTTCTGACTTTGCCATCTGATTCCCCTATGTTGTTTCTTTTTTAAATCTTGGCTATCTTTTGGAAATGGGGTTGCTTTTTGTTATTGTTGGATATTTTTTGTTTGTTTTGGTTAAAGGTGCCTTAAATAGAATTTGGAGAGCTTTATTTTAGCTGGCCTTTTGGCTGTGAAAAGTGGTTTTTGCCTTCTAGTTAATGTCAGGGTTCACAATGAAGCACCAGTGAGCTTGAGTGTTAAAAGAAAATAACCAACTCTTGAGTCCAGTCTGTGCAAATAATCTGAATTAGCTCTCATGCTGCCAAATACTTAACAGGCTGGATACAGATGTTCTAAAAGCAGGCAGGTTAGCAGGCAGGGCTTGAAATTAGCAGAGTCTAATCAAGGAATGCAATGGGATGGCAGTGTTAGGGCAGGCTGGAAGGAGGGATGCTGTCACTGGTGCAGGAGGTTTGTGCTTTGTTCTTTGGTGTCAGGAGGAGATGAGCCCATAAGGTGTGTGGGTGGTTCCTCTGGGGATGGCTCAGACCAGGCTGAGTCAGGGGCAGTGTGTTTTAATCCCCTGGCATTTTATAGCCAAATTTAGCTATTAAAGAGCTATATTTGCTATATGGGAGGTGTGCCTGAGGTGCCTTCAGTCTCCCATCCAGATATCTGTGGTTTGTAGCCCACTGATGGTGGTACTGGTAGGAAATGCCTGTTAAAAAGTTCTGTGCACTTGTGCCTGAGGCTCGTGTTGTGTCACTGTAGGACACAAAGGAACACGAGCACACAGCTCTCAAGGTGAAGGAAAAAAGGGACATTTATTTCTCTGACTCCCATATTTATAGTTTTACAAAGGTGACAGTGGATTGGAGGGTGACAGTGCCACCTCTCCAGTGACACTGGTTACACCAGCAGTCCATCAACTCTCTCCTCCTCCATCAATGAGTTATTTACAGAAAGTGTGTGAGAGAATTCCCTACAAGAATGTCAACATCAGAAGGCTTAGAAAATCTTAAAAAACCAGGGTGACAGTGTTGGTTATTGCCTTTGCAGTGGGGGTTTGCAGACTGATGTCTCTTAGTTGGGTCTGAGAGGCAAATCAGAGCCTGGATCCCAGGTTGTTGGAAGAGATCCACTTTTGTTCAGCTGAGCAAATGTCGCTGACACCTTTTGTGAAAAATCCTTTCTTAGGGTTTTTCCTGCTGGAGCTGAGAAGTTCCAGCAAGAAATGTAAACAATTATCATCTGCTGCTGTGGAATGCAACAGGTCCACCTGGGATTGGTCTTCTGTAGGTGTTTGGATTTGCTGACCACTCATGGTGGAGCTGCTATTGCTCTCTGCCAGACACAGAGAGCAATATTGTTATTCTTTCTTTCTATTTTGTTCTTAGCTTAGCCAGCTTCTGAAGAAGCTCCTTCCTTTCTATGTCTTTTTAGTATAGTCATAATGTTATATATATATCATAAGATAATAAATCAAGCCTTCTGATCATGAAATCAAGACTCCTCATCTCTTCCATCCTCTAAAACCCTGTGCCCACTGTCACAAGCACCTTCAAATCCCTTGTGAATAAAAAACAGTGGCTTGATGGAGCTGTATCTCTGTGGTGGTCAGAGAATCATTGCAGAGCCCCTGGCTGAGGAGCAGCACCTGCTGGCCTGGGGCTGTGAGCACAGGGAGCAGGGAGGGCAGGCTGCCAGCTCTACCAGGAGAATGCCCAGGTTTTGAGAATCCCCAAGCTTTGAGAATGCCCAGGTTTTGAGAATGCCCAAGCTTTGAGAATGCCCAAGCTTTGAGACTCCCCAAGCTTTGAGAATCCCCAGGTTTTGAGAATGCCCAAGTTCTGAGAATGCCCAAGCTTTGAGAATCCCCAGGTTTTGAGAATCCCCAGGTTTTGAGAATCCCCAAGCTTTGAGAATCCCCAAGCTTTGAGAATCCCCAGGCTCTGAGAATGCCCAAGCTTTGAGAATGCCCAAGCTTTGAGAATGCCCAAGCTTTGAGAATCCCCAGGTTTTGAGAATGCCCAAGTTCTGAGAATGCCCAAGCTTTGAGAATCCCCAGGCTTTGAGAATGCTCAAGCTTTGAGAATCCCCAAGCTTTGAGAATGCCCAAGCTTTGAGAATCCCCAACTTTTGAGAATGCCCAAGCTTTGAGAATCCCCAAGCTTTGAGAATCCCCAAGCTTTGAGAATCCCCAGGTTTGGAGAATCCCCAAGCTTTGAGAATCCCCAAGCTTTGAGAATGCCCAAGCTTTGAGAATGCCCAAGCTTTGAGAATGCCCAAGCTTTGAGAATCCCCAACTTTTGAGAATGCCCAAGCTTTGAGAATGCCCAAGCTTTGAGAATCCCCAAGCTTTGAGAATCCCCAAGTTATGAGAATCCCCAAGCTTTGAGAATCCCCAGGTTTGGAGAATCCCCAAGTTTGGAGAATCCCCAGGATTTGAGAATCCCCAGGCTTGGAGAATCCCCAAGCTTTGAGAATGCCCAAGCTTTGAGAATGCCCAAGCTTTGAGAATGCCCAAGCTTTGAGAATCCCCAGGTTTGGAGAATCCCCAAGCTTTGAGAATGCCCAAGCTTTGAGAATGCCCAAGCTTTGAGAATGCCCAAGCTTTGAGAATGCCCAAGCTTTGAGAATCCCCAACTTTTGAGAATGCCCAAGCTTTGAGAATCCCCAAGTTATGAGAATCCCCAAGCTTTGAGAATCCCCAGGTTTGGAGAATCCCCAAGTTTGGAGAATCCCCAGGATTTGAGAATCCCCAGGCTTGGAGAATCCCCAAGCTTTGAGAATCCCCAAGCTTTGAGAATCCCAAAGTTTTGAGAATCCGCAAGCTTTGAGAATCCCCAAGTCTTGAGAATCCCCGAGTTTTGAGAATCCCCAAACTTTGAGAATGCCCAAGTTCTGAGAATGCCCAAGTTCTGAGAATGCCCAAGCTTTGAGAATGCCCAAGCTTTGAGAATGCCCAGGTTTTGAGAATGCCCAAGTTCTGAGAATGCCCAAGCTTTGAGAATGCCCAAGCTTTGAGAATCCCCAAGTTTTGAAAATCCCCGAGTTTTGAGAATCCCCAAACTTTGAGAATGCCCAAGTTCTGAGAATGCCCAAGCTTTGAGAATGCCCAAGCTTTGGGAATGCCCAAGCTTTGAGAATCCCCAAGTCTTGAGAATCCCCAGGTTTTGAGAATCCCCAGGTTTTGAGAATCCCCAAGTTTTGAGAATGCCCAAGCTTTGAGAATCCCCAGGCTTTGAGAATCCCCAAGAAAGTAAAGAAAGAAGAGTAATAAGGAATAACAGCAAGCAATAGGCATGAGAATATGTATAATCACCCCCAAAAACTTAATTAGGACTGGGCAAAAAAAAAAATGCAGTAACTTTTAGGGTTTGTGCATGATGAATTCACACCGTGAAATTAAATTAACAGCTGCCTACAACTGAGTTCATCCATTCAGTTCTGAGCAGCCCAGACTGGCCAGTGTGGGACAGACTGACTCCTGTGCACAGAAACAGGATAAATCCCTCTCAAGCCTCTGTGGATTTCAGATAAAGGAAGACAAAGTGATGCCTGTGGCATCGTTTATTTATTGTAACCTGAGGCAGGAAGAGCACAGCAGAGTTTCTGCCTGAGCCATGCTCCAGGTTCCCCTGGCAACTCTGCTGAGCAGGCTCAGTAATCCAGGCACTGCCTGCCCCTGCCAGCTTTGCCAAGCAGGCAGCTTTGTGCCCAGGTTACCATTCTCCTCTGGGTCATCCCTTTTTGGAGCATGGAGAGCCACCCTGTGGGCCATGGTGCCCCCAGAGACCACATGTCACAGCTTTGGATGGAGGACTCTTATACCCAGTACAGCAATTGCCTCCAGTAATTTGAGTTTTTCAGAGAAAAACGTAGTGAGGGTGATGGAATTGTCATCTAGAAGCTGGACTAAATTTAAATCACTCTAAAATTAAATCACTCTGAATTGTAGAAGATGTAAGAGCATTTTTATCAATTCCTCTAAAAGAAATCTGATTGCCAAGTGTGTTACACTGAGTGTTCAGGACACTGAACACTCCTCTTCTTCTGCCTTCTGCCTCTTCCCAGGTGCTCAGAGGATGAGATACCTGTGCCCTCTCTCAGGTGGGCAGAGATGCTTTCCTCCTTCTTCCAGGTGCTCAGAGCATGAGATACCTGTGAGTCCTCTCAGAGGACTTCATCTCAGAGGATGAGATACCTGTGAGTCCTCTCAGGTGGGCAGAGGTGCCTTCTGCCTCTTCCCAGGTGCTCAGAGCATGAAATACCTGTGCCTCCTCTCAGAGGTGCCTTGCTCCTCTCCCAGGTGCTCAGAGGATGAGATAGCTGTGACTGCTCTCAGAGGTGCCTTGCTCCTCTCCCAGGTGCTCAGAGGATGAGATAGCTGTGCCTCATGGAAGCTGACAGATCTATCTGTAGGTATTTTATGAACCTGTGCTCTTTCAGCTGCTCTGGGATTCAGGGGAGCTTACAGCACAATCTGGGCTCCTCTGGGTTGCAGGAAGGAAATCAAAAGCAGCGAGCAGTGAGTGCTCAGTTTGCACAGAACACAGAGCAGTGCTGGATGCCTCTCTCACTGTTTGTTTCCCATTTCACAGAATGATTCAATCCCTCAAGACGACTTCACTCCAGAAGTGTACAGAGTGTTCCTGAACAACCTCTGCCCTCGGCCTGAGATCGACCACATCTTCTCTGAGTTGTAAGGAAGGACTCTCACTCCTTTATTTATTTTATTTATTTATTTTCCCCATTCACTGATTTTCTGGGCTGGCCATGGCAAAGTAGGTTATTTACACTACAGCAGCATGCAGTGCTGGCCAGTAACAGATTTAAATGTCAAGCAGGGCTGTTATTTAAGCTTGGATCAAGGGCTCCTTCTCTCCACTTCTGATGGTTTGAGTTTTAAAGGAATTTGTTCCTGGAGGAGCAGAACTGCCAGGTGTTGTTTTTCAGCATTGATCAGGACAGTTTAGGTTTCCAAGAAAGTAAAGAAAGAAGAGTAATATAATAAGCAATAACAGCACAAAATATGCATGAAAATATGTATAATCACCCCCAAAAGCTTAATTAGGACTAGCAAAAAAATGGAGCAGCTTTTAAGATTTGAGTATGATGAATTCACACCGTGAAATTAAATTAGCAGCCAGCTACAACTGATTTCATCCATTCAGTTTTGAGCTCTGTAATTCCTGGTGCTTCTGCCCCTTGCAGCAATCTGTGTGCTGCACTTTGAGCAGAGCCTGGCCCATGGAGGCAGGACAGCCAGCCTGGGTTTCTGTCTGGGCACAGGCTGTTTTTGGTTTTGTTTGCATTGCAGAGCACCTCGAAGCTTTTAGAAGGTTTATTAAAAAAGGACCCACACAAATTACCAGAATCATGAAACCAGGGCTGCTGTTATTCAAGCAAACCCAAATAGCTGGGCCAAGAGTGCCAGCAGAGGGGTTGTGGCAAGCTGGGGATTGAATCCCTCGGCTGTTTTCTCTTTTGCTTTTTTAAATAACTTCATTCCAAGGATTCAGAGCAATGAAAGGCTTTTAGCATAGCTCCAAGTCCTCCCATTGATGCCTGTAATGCTGAGCATTGTCAAAGATCTTCCTCCTGGATGTCTGATGGAAAACTCTTGGCAAAAGAAATTGGTCCAGGGACACAGTGATGTTTTTGTTTTGTGATAGTTTTGTATGAATCTTATTTCAATTTCCTTGGGAAGTTTCAGATGCAGAACCAGACTTCAAGGCAATGTATGAAAATGACTTTGCTGTTGCTTTAATTTCTCCCCAGTGGTGCCAAGAGCAAGCCCTACCTTACTGTTGACCAGATGATGGATTTCATCAACCTGAAGCAGCGAGATCCACGCCTGAACGAGATCCTGTACCCTCCTCTCAAACAAGAACAGGTTCAGGTGCTGATTGAGAAATACGAGCCCAACAGCAACCTGGCAAAGAAAGGTCAGTGCATTTCACACTCCTGCTGCATGTCCAACATTCAGAAACACTCACTCAGCTCTCCTGCATGCTGCAGCAAAGTCTGGTTCCAAATCCAGCTGCTGTCCCAGACATCCTGTGGTGCATTTTAAATGTGCTGGGCTGGTGTCAGTGAGCAAGGATGGGGCTGCTCTCCCTGCTGGCTTTGCAGGGTGTGGGATTGACACAAGAGTTGCTCTGGGATGTGACCCTCAGCAGAAGCCTGACTGTCACACTGGCTGGTTAGCAGCATCTGAAATGGGAAGTTGAAAGGAAAAAATCAGGGACAATGGAACTCAGAGCGTGGTAATTCTGTCATTTAATAATGCTATTAAGTCTAGCCCTCTGCTTCTTGGATAAAGTGGTGTACAATGCAAGATATGAGATCAACTCAGTGTATTCATGCTATAATCACAGAAAATTCCCTTTTGAACATCTCAAGTGTTGTCAGGACTGAGCTGGGCACTTGGCCAGAACCAGCAAAAGAGCTGCTGCACAAATCTCTGCAGATTTTTGCTACCACCACAAACCTTATAATAGCATTCAGTTTGTGTCTGCATCCTGCTTTATTCCAGTCCACATATCCTGATGATTAACCCAGCTTTTGATGTGTACACCTTAGAAATTCTAGAGGCATGGGAGTATCCTGAAAAACAGATGTAATATGAAAATGAGATGGTTTGGTCCAGATATTGTGGATCAAAAAAGACCCAAGAGTCTGGAGGTTGACTGAAGGCATTCCCACCTGGAAGCCTTCTCACCTTGGCATCTTCCTGGAGGAAACTGATGTCACCATCAGTGTTGTCTCTCAAACAATTCTAATTTTTATCTCTTAAGGCTTCTTATTTTTCTAGCCCAATCCAACAGAGTGTTTGCAGTTTTTTCTGGAGGGTTCAATCCTGCTTCTTGGCCATATTTATGCAAACTGTCTCTCTCTTGACGTCAGCAGGAGCAGTACCTTGAGGAAATGGAACCACTTGTGACCTCCTTTGTCATCTGTGCAAATATTGGAGCTGAGCTCTGTGCTTACCTTACTTCCCACCAGCTGCAGGAGAGTCTGTTACCTGAAAGATCATCCTTGTTCCCCAAATATTAGCACTCCACATCCACCAAAGAAAGGATTTATTAGAAGGAGCTGTGAGGATTTATTAGAAGTATGTGTGAAGATTTATTAGAAGGAGCTGTGAGGATTTATTAGAAGTATGTGTGAAGATTTATTAGAAGGAGGTGTGAGGGTTTATTAGAAGGAGGTGTGAGCATTTATTAGAAGGAGGTGTGCTGGTGTGCCAGAGTCAAAATGGAAGCACCCTCTGACTGGAAATAAGGAGAAAACATGAAACAGAGCCCAGGGAGAAGGGGCTGGGGTGGTGTTTGCTCCCACCCTCCAGTGGGAATTGTTCACCCTCTTTACCTTGGTGCACAAAGGTTTTTATGGGAATTGTTCACCCTGTTTATGTTGGTGCACACAGATTTTTGTGGGATTTGTTCACCCTGTTTATGTTGGTGCACACAGATTTTTGTGGGATTTGTTCACCCTCTTTACCTTGGTGCACACAGGTTTTTGTGGGATTTGTTCACCCTCTTTACCTTGGTGCACACAGGTTTTTGTGGGATTTGTTCACCCTCTTTACCTTGGTGCACACAGATTTTTATGGTGGTGTTTGCTCCCACCCTCCAGTGGGATTTGTTTCCCCTTTTACCTTGGTGCACACAGATTTTTGTGGGAATTGTTCACCCTCTTTACCTTGGTGCACACAAATTTTTGTGGGATTTGTTCACCCTGTTTATGTTGGTGCACACAGGTTTTTGTGGTTTTTGTTCACCCTCTTTACCTTGGTGCACACAGGTTTTTATGGTGGTGTTGACCCCCATCCTCCAGTGGGATTTGTTCACCTCTTTACCTTGGTGCACACAGGTTTCTGTGGGAATTGTTCACCCTCTTTTCCTTGGTGCACACAGGTTTCTGTGGGAATTGTTCACCCTCTTTTCCTTGGTGCACACAGGTTTTTGTGGGATTTGTTCACCCTCTTTCCTTGGTGCACACAGGTTTTTATGGTGGTGTTTGCTCCCACCTTCCAGTGGGATTTGTTCACCTCTTTACCTTGGTGCACACAGATTTTTGTGGAATTTGTTCACCCTGTTTATGTTGGTGCACACAGGTTTTTGTGGGATTTGTTCATCCCCTTTACGTTGGTGCACACAGGTTTCTGTGGGAATTGTTCACCCTCTTTACCTTGGTGCACACAAATTTTTGTGGGATTTGTTCACCCTGTTTATGTTGGTGCACACAGGTTTTTGTGGGATTTGTTCACCTCTTTTCCTTGGTGCACACAGGTTTTTGTAGGATTTGTTTCCCCTTTTACCTTGGTGCACACAGGTTTTTGTGGGATTTGTTCACCCTGCTTCCCTTGGTGCACACAGGTTTTTGTGGTGGTGTTTACCCCTATCCTCCAGTGGGATTTGTTCATCCTCTTTTCCTTGGTGCACACAAATTTTTGTGGTTTTTGTTCACCCTGCTTCCCTTGGTGCACACATTTGCTGTTCCACAGGTCCCTCTCATCCTGGGTGTGATTTATGTTGCTCATACAGAATCAATTCTCTCTGTAAATGCTGCCTTGAACAAGGGGAGGATCACAACGAGTTAATTCCTTTAGTGGGATTGTTTTGGGGTTTTTTTTCCCTTTTCAGGCTCATTCACTGAGGTCCAGCTGGCACAAGCTGAGCTGCACCTCTGTGCTGCAGAACTGGCAGCAGCTCCAGTGCAAATCCCAAACTTGCTGCCTTGAAATGACAGGAATTGGCTGATCAGGGATGACATGGGGACACAATATTTCCTGTGCATCTGCTCTGAGCTGGGAATGCAGTTAAATTATATTGAATGAAGTGTAGGTGTGCATTCATTTCTGCACTCATGGAATAATTGTCAAAAAATGCTTTGTGTCTATAAAAGTCACCACAATGTAAGCACATATTTAGAGCAGTGATTTAACCTTTTAATGTGCTGTTCTGGAAAAGGGATGATCCCCCAGGATTCTTGCTGCCAGGGTTGTTGAAGTGCAGTTTCCAGACAGTTTTTGGCCAGAAACATGAACACAGGTACCCAGACAGCCTCCAAAAGTGTGATGCACGTGCTTGGAGGCAAATAAAATGCCATGCATTAAAAAGTTCTTTTATTTAAAATCAGGGATTTTTTTTTCCATAAAAATGTAAATCCAGATTTATGAGGTGGAAGCCATGTGCACACCTGACTCCTTGCTCCCTGTTTGGATTGTGCCAGCCCTTCACTCCTCTCATGATTGTTCTTCCTAATTTCCTGTCCCAGCTCACTGGCTGTGCACATCCACTGTACCACAATATTCTCTCCTAGCTAATTAAATGCATTTCTGGTGAGTTGTTGTGCACTGTTCAAATGCTTTTGGGATCTCATAATCCCCCTGGTCCCCATTGCAGCCTTTTGTTGGTGCTCACCTGCCCTGTTTTGCACACAGTAAGCCAGAGCTGTCCAAAATGTTTTACATTTTTGCAGCTCCTCAGGTTCCTGTTAAAATCTTTTGCTGGTGAAGTTCCTGAACATTCCAGTTGTACAAGGGAAGGGCTCTCTGCCCTGTTTCTGTCTCAAATATTGACAGAACAATAGATCCCAGTCATGATTTATTACTCTTTGAAATGTTTAAGCCACACCAAAGTTGTAGGCTAGCCCAGGCTGTCAGCAGCAAATGCTAAACCAGATAGTTTACCAGCAAAACTTTTTTTTTAAAATTGTTAAAAACAAAATTTTAAAAAATATATATATGGGCAACGAATGTTAGAATGGATAATGTGGCAGCATAAATAAGTTAATGGAAACTATTTGTCAAAATGAGTTGGCAAAATTTATTTCTGTAATACACTGGAGGTTGCTTTTTCTGGTTAAGCTGTAAAATTAATTTACAGAGGTCTGAGTAAAACTCCTGCCTGTGCTCCTGCTTGTCACTGATGTGTTTGAGGTGCATTTATTGCTGGGGTGCAGTGGAGCTTTTGCAGAATGAGCAGAGAGGTGGGGTTGACATCTGCATGGGCTCAGTGGCTGCAGAGGTGTTTTACAGGTGAGCTGCTGTGATTGATGCTGTGTGCCCTGCTGGGATGGAGATGAACTCCCTGCAGAACTGTTCCCTTGGCAGGTGGGAGCAGGAGGAGCCCCTGGTGGTGCTGAGCAGTCTCTCCCTGTGGAGAAGAATTTCCCCTATTTATGTGTGCTTCCCATTCCACAGAAACACGTGGCTGTTCCTCACCTAACTCATTTCTGAGAGTTTGAGATCAGAGGGAGCTTTGAGATCTCAAACCCCAATGCCTGAGCTGAAATCTCTCATTCTGAAAGCAGGGAGATGCTCTGGAAAGCACAGAGCCACAGTCAGTGCCCCACTCCAGGTGTGCAGGAGGAGCTGCACCAAGCAGGGAGAGCACAAACCCAAGGGCTGCCAGGGAAAGGAGTGTGAAAAAACCAAAACCATTAATTATGTTATTATGCCATTATGAAGGTTTAAAAATAGAGTGTGAAAGTGCTTTAAGTAATGCATAAAGGTGTTGGTTTTTTTTCCCTTGTAAGGATGCATTAATTTATGTGTGCTTCCCATTCCATTCCACAGAAACACGTGGCTGTTCCTTACCTAACAATGCAACTCATTTCTGAGAGTTTGAGTGCAGAGGGAGCTGAAATCTCTCATTCTGAAAGCAGGGGGATGCTGGGGAGAGCACAGAGCCACAGCCCCTGGGTCACTGCACACTCCAGGTGTGCAGGAAGAGCTGCACCAGGCTGGGAGAGCACAAACCCAAGGGCTGCCAGGGAAAGGAGTGTGAAAAAACCAAAGCCATTAATTATGTGTTTGCACATCATCCTTGGAGGGAGCAAGGTGAGGTTAGGCTATTATCAGCCTTTATTTTTGGAGTGGTTTTATGGTGGAAGATTTAAAAATAGAGTGTGAAAGTGCTTTAAGTAATGGCATAAAGGTGTTGGGTTTTTTTCCCTTGTAAGGATGCATTTATTTATGTGTGCTTCCCATTCCACAGAAACACATGGCTGTTCCTTACCTAACAATGCAACTCATTTCTCAGAGTTTGAGTGCAGAGGGAGCTTTGAGAGCTCAAACCCCAATGTGTGAGCTGAAATCTCTCATTCTGAAAGCAGGGGGATGATGTGGAAAGCACAGAGCCACAGCCAGTGCCCCACTCCAGGTGTGCAGGAGGAGCTGCCCCAAGCAGGGAGAGCACAAACCCAAGGGCTGCCAGGGAAAGGAGTGTGGAAAAACCAAAGCCATTAATTATGTTATTATGCCATTATGAAGGTTTAAAAATAGAGTGTGAAAGTGCTTTAAGTAATGCATAAAGGTGTTGGGTTTTTTTCCCTTGTAAGGATGCATTTATTTATGTGTGCTTCCCATTCCACAGAAACACGTGGCTGTTCCTTACCTAACTCATTTCTGAGAGTTTGAGTTCAGAGGGAGCTTTGAGAGCTCAAACCCCAATGTCTGAGCTGAAATCTCTCATTCTGAAAGCAGGGGGATGCTGTGGAAAGCACAGAGCCACAGCCCCTGGGTCACTGCACACTCCAGGTGTGCAGGAGGAGCTGCACCAGGCTGGGAGAGCACAAACCCAAGAGCTGCCAGGGAAAGGAGTGTGAAAAACCCAAAGCCATTAATTATGTGTTTGCACATCATCCTTGGAGGGAGCAAGGTGAGGGTTAGGCTATTATCAGCCTTTATTTTTGGAGTGGTTTTGTGGTGGAAGGTTTAAAAATAGAGTGTGAAAGTGCTTTAAGTAATGGCATAAAGGTGTTGGGTTTTTTTTCCCTTGTAAGGATGCATTTATTTATGTGTGTTTCCCATTCCACACACATGGCTGTTCCTTACCTAACAATGCAACTCATTTCTGAGAGTTCCTGAGTTCAGAGGGAGCTGAAATCTCTCATTCTGAAAGCAGGGGGATGCTGTGGAAAGCACAGAGCCACAGCCCCTGGGTCACTGCCCCACTCCAGGTGTGCAGGAGGAGCTGCACCAAGCAGGGAGAGCACAAACCCAAGGGCTGCCAGGGAAAGGAGTGTGAAAAAACCAAAGCCATTAATTATGTGTTTGCACATCATCCTTGGAGGGAGCAAGGTGAGGGTTAGGCCATTATCAGCCTTTATTTTAGAGTGGTTTTGTGGTGGAAGATTTAAAAATAGAGTGTGAAAGTGCTTTAAGTAATGGCATAAAGGTGTTGTTTTTCTTTTCCCTTGTAAGGATGCATTTATTTAAATATTATCTCTGCTTCTCTAATTTTAAAGGGCAAACCCTTTAGATCTGCTCTTAGATTTCACAGTGTTTCTTTCTCCAGATTTTCTCTCTATTTGCTGTGTGTCAGCTTTGGTTTGACATGCATTTGTAAGGATTGTAGAGGAGCTGGTTGCATCACTCCCTCCATGAATTCCACTATGAATTCTGTTTTGCAGTGCACATTTATTGGTAGTTGTTGTGCTGAGTTTTTCTTAGGTAATGAAATAAATTAGGCAATTATCATTCAATTAAGTTATATTTAATTTTATACAGTATGTATTTTTCCCATGGCACCCTTAACAACAGGCACTACTCACTCCAGCATTAATGTGTTTTTCCTCCTTTAAACTTTTATGCAATTTAAACATTTTCACCTCACTGCATTAAATTCACCTTTTAGTAACTGCTTAAAAATAATTACACCCTGGATTCCTTTGGTGGCAGAAGGGGGTCATTTCCTAGGTAACAGATTTTAATGGCAAAAACAAGCACTGTGCAGCCAGGGCTCTACTTTTAGGACTTACTTCATAATATTTAAAGCATAAATTCTGACATATAAATCACTCAGGCAAATGGTTGGTATGAAACACTTGTAGGAAGTGTTACAGAACAGTTGGAATTCTTTGACCTCCCAACTGGAACACTGGGAAGTGAGAATACTTCCCCAAAAGCTCATGAACTTTGGGATTGTCAGTGTTTTCCAGCATTCCAGCTGTACAAGGGAAGGGCTCTCTGCCCTGTTTCTGTCTCAAATATTGACAGAACAATAGATCCCAGTCATGATTTATTACTCTTTGAAATGTTGAAGCCACACCAAAGTTGTAGGCTAGCCCAGGCTGTCAGCAGCAAGTGTTAAGCTAGGTAGTTTACCAGAAAAAAATCTTTTTTTTTTTAAATTGTTAACAAAAATTAAAAAAAAAATATATATGTAACGAATGTTAGTATGGATAATGTGGTAGCATAAATAAGTTAATAGAAACTATTTGTCAAAATGAGTTGGCAAACTTTATTTCTGTAATACACTGGAGGTTGCTTTTTCTGGTTAAGCTGTAAAATTAATTTCAGATCTTGCAGTTGTTTGGAACATGGCATCTCAAGTGAAAAACTAAATGTAAAAATCTTTTAGAATGGAAAGTCCTCAATTATAAGGATTTTTTGCATCTCTGCTGGAGAGTATTTTTCTGTATTGTGTTTGACCTGGCCTCAGACTGCCAGAGCCCATAAATAGAAAACTCAGGCCAGCAGTCAAAATGTTTCTTTTGTGCTTGTTGCTGCCTCTTTTATGGAGCACAGGGAAGTTTTCCATTTTAGCAGCAGAATTTATGATTTGAAGATGAATATTAGATAAGGTTTATTTCTGAAAATATAAAGGAGCCTGGACTAAACAAATGTAGATAAAGTTTGGACAAACATGGCATGGTTTGGCTCTCATTGTGACCTGTACAAATGCAGTGCTTGCAGCTGGAAAGGGCCCCTGAGGACACAGGGAATGGAGGCTGGGGTGACATCCAGGGCTGGGATTTGGTGGATATTGAAGGATATTGGTGGATATTGAAGGATATTGGTGGATATGGAATGATATTGGTGGATATTAAAGGACATTGGTGGATATTGAAAGCTATTGGTGGATATTGAAGGACATTGGTGGATATTAAAGGACATTGGTGGATACTGAAGGATATTGGTGGATACTGAAGGATATTGGTGGATACTGAAGGACATTGGTGGATATTGAAGGACATTGGTGGATATTGAAGGACATTGGTGGATATTGAAGGATATTGGTGGATACTGAAGGATATTGGTGGATATTGAAGGATATTGGTGGATACTGAAGGATATTGGTGGATAATGAAGGATATTGGTGGATATTGAAGGGCATTTGTGGATATTGAAGGGCATTTGTGGATATTGAAGGATGTGGGTGGATACTGAAGGATATTGGTGGATATTGAAGGATATTGGTGGATATTGAAGGATATTGGTGGATATTGAAGGATATTGGTGGATATTGAATGATATCCACCAATATCCTTCAATATCCACCCATATCCTTCAACATCCACCAATATCCTTCAATATCCACCAATATCCTCCAGCTGGAAGGATATCAATACATACCCTGCCCATAAATTCATTCCCCACCCATAAATACAGAACTCTGGGGAGGCAGCACGAGGTGGGGAGCTAAGGGACAATGTTGGCACAGGAACACACAGTGTTTTTGTAAGTGGCCTTGAATAAATTTAGGCTGGAAATGAGGAAAACTTTCCTAACAATGTGGTCCTGGCACAGAGTACCAGAGGTAGTAAAGAGGGCAAAATAAAACAATTGTTGTTAGGAGAGAGCTGAAGTTGTTCATGGAAGGGATTGTCCCCTGCAGTGGCTGCAGCTGCAGAACCAAGTTTAAAGGACAGATAAGGAAGGCCCTTTAAAGGGACTAAAATCCCTTCTTTTCAGTTTGTTTGCACTGTCTTTGCAGTGCCACTCCTTTATTCTTTGCCACTTCTCTTTAATATTAATCTATTTTCAGTTGCAGGAGTTTGTGGAAGTAAAAATGTCACCTGTGATTTTTCTGTTTCAGATTTTTTCCAGCACTTAGAGCACACTGACACTCTCCTCTTATCTCTTCCCATGATAGTACAGGGCAGTCCTTTTGGCAGGTGCATCAATAGCTGATGTAGAGAAGTATCACTTAGCAGAAAAAATACATATTTTTAGCTGTCTTTTGGTGCAACTTAGCAATTGGAAGTAAGCCAACACTGAACATTATTCCATCTCCCAGGATCACTCTGAGCATTGTACAGAGGATGTTTTTGAGAGGTTTGGCAAGACAGTGACATATTCCAGTGCTGTCCCTCTTTCAGTCTGTCAGAAATAACTGTAGTATGCTGGGATGAATGGTGTTTTTATCTGTCTGATTTGAATCCTTTCCACTCAGCTGCTTTAGGAACCTGCCATGTTGCAAAGTGCTCATCCCACTGCCAGCTGGGGACTGGTGGAAAGGTGGTTTTGTGGATTTAATTGGATCCAAACGAGCTGTCTTGTGATATGCTGTAAGGGACATCCTGTCAGGAACAATTCCTGCTGCATCTCTGCTGAGGAGCCAAGAGCAGAGGATGGGTTGTGGCTGTGAAACCCTGCTTCAGTCTCAGGAATTAGCAGAGATCAGTTGCTTGGGGTTTTCTCCCACTCCTTAACAATTACTGGTTATTGAAGTTTGCCTTCTAACAAGTTCAGCCTCTGCCTGCTGAAGTTTTAGAAGCTGCTCCAAGATTTGTTTTCCTTCTCAGGAAAGCTCTGCTTGCCAGAATCTCTGAACTGTGACCATGCATTGTAACAGCAGAGGCTTTTAAAGCTGCTGCAGGCATTCAAGGGATCAATAGCCATCAAAACAAATGTGTTTCCAAGGTATCAATTTTAAGGAAAAGAAAATGTTGAGTGCTTGCAATCTTCCCTGCTTTAATGTGTGTTTTACTGTTTTCTAGCACTACTGCAGAAAAATATCTCCTTTTCACAGGCTGGGTCAGAGCCCTTCCTTCCTGAGAGCCTGAAAAGGCTGGAAAAGCCTGGGATTTCTAATAAAATGAGTAAATAAATACCACACTCAACACTGCAGTTGGTTTTAAGATCTTGTTAAACCTGGATGGTTCCTGCCCACAGGCACCAGTGAGATTTGGAAACCTGATTTTTCCTCAGGTGCCACTGCATCTTCCTTTCCCTTGGAAATGGCAGTGTCCTTGGAATGCTCCCCAAGTTTTAATTCTGGTTTTTAATTCTGGTTTAAGTAGATTTGCTGTTTGGCATGGCTTTTGTGGAAGCTTGTAGGAAACATTTCTTCCCTGCAGTGAATTCAATGTCTTGGGCTGCAGTGCCTCATCTTGATGGTTCAGAAAAGTGATTTTCCATCTGCAAACGTTTTCTTGCCACCCTCTAGGAAAGGTAAATAATTGTATCTATAGGATAATTGATCCTGATCCTGTATCAGGGTAAATCATACCTGTTGATCCTGATCCTGTATCAGGGTAAATCATATCTATAGGATAATTGATCCTGATCCTGTATCAGGGTAAATCATATCTATAGGATAATTGATCCTGATTTTGTAGGAGGATAAATCATATCTATGGGATAATTGATCCTGATTCTGTATCAGGGTAAATCATACCTGTTGATCCTGATCCTGTATCCAGATAAATCATATCTATAGGATAATTGATCCTGATCCTGTATCAGGGTAAACCATATCTATAGGATAATTGATCCTGATCCTGTATCAGGATAAACCATATCTATAGGATAATTGATCCTGATCCTGTATCAGCATAAATCATATCTATAGGATAGTTGATCCTGATTTTGTATCAGGATAAAGCATGTCTATAGGATAATTGATCCTGATTTTGTATCAGGATAAATCATATCTATGGGATAATTGATCCTGATTTTGTATCAGCATAAATCATATCTATAGGATAATTGATCTTGAGCCTGTATCAGGATAAATCATATCTGTAGGATAATTGATCCTGATTTTGTATCAGGGTAAATCATATCTGTAGGATAATTGATCCTGATCCTGTACCATTCTCTCTGCACTGTACCCATTCAAGGCTGGAGTGAGGAATCTTGCTCTGTTCCTTCCTTTCTGAGGGAGTTTTCCATTTCTCTTTCAAGACCATGTTCCCCAAGACTTGTTTTGGTTTGTGGCCAGGTAACTCTAATTACAGAAGGTATTTCAGGGACCAGAACTGAGGGCAGGATTGGATCCATTGTGTTTTCCTCCAAGTTTAGGGAAAGGAAATGAGATTTGAGCACAACAGGATATTGACCTGCTTTGATTTTAAAGGATTTATGCAATGACACAACCAATAAATCCACTGCAAGACTGTTTCCTAGCACACTTAATTGAAGCACTGCCAAGCATTTTTAGATATTCCCCTCAATTTTTCTAGTGCCCACTCTGGTCTCATTACCTGTTTAATTCCTTTTTCTTAATCACCTTTTTTGATGTGGCTTCCTTTACAGATGGGTTGCTGTTCTTTGCATCTCATCTGCTTCTCAGGGTGATGGATTGCTGTTCACCTCTGTATTTTGGATTTTCCTTTGCTCCAGTGATTAGCTATGGAGCTTGAATTGTTATTTGTGTGTTCTCATTTCATTTGTGTCCCATTTACCTGGTTCATGCCAGCTTTGCCCTCTTGTTTTGCTAACAGCCACCACAGAACTGTCTGGTTTTTAAACTCTGTGTTGTTGATTCTACTTTTTCACATTATTAAGGACTTTATGAAACCAGACCTGATCAGTGTTCAGCCTCTGGACTTTTTGTGGAGCTCAGCTTTCAAATTCAAAGAAACCCTGATCTTTTAAGCTGACCTCAGTTTATTTCTATCCGAGCTTTTTTGCAGATTAGCTTTTCCAATTAGGAAAAATCTGACTTTAAAACTTCATTAAATGCTTCACTAATAACCAGATGCAGTAACTCAGATATATTGCTGTTCCTCTACTTATTCATTTGATAAGGCTGGCTAGTGTGAATGTTTGCCCTTACTGCTCATTGAGAGAACTGCTGAAATGCAGGAGCTACTGATGATTTCTGCCCCTGCTAAGTGGTGGCTGCTGCTCTGATATTTTGATGTGTCTGCAGATCCTGACTGAGGCCTGAGGGTCTTTGCCTTGCTCACTGTTCTTTTCCAAAACAAAGCAGCTCTAAGATAACTGGGGTGAGGTCTTTACCCAGGTGTGGGGTTGGACTGGGCTGAGCCTGTTCTGGGTTCTCTCCTTGGGGTGACTTTGTCACCAAGAGTGGCAGAGAGTGGACAGAGCAGTGGGACAACCCTGTCCTGCCCTGGTTTGCAAAACTGAATAAGCAGAAACTGGGGGGGATAGAATGTAAGAAAATCAAGGTAGTGCAGGAGGTGATCTCACAGCTGAGGAGCTGCAGCTGTACCAATCCCCAAAGATCAGGAACAGCTGTGCCCAATATGCAGAAGAGTGCTACAAAAGAGTGGCTGAGGGCAGGGCTGCAGGTTCTGGCTGTGCTGTGAGGAAGAAGGAGTCAGTGCTGTGAGGAGCTGCCCATGAGAACTCACCAGAAGGTATGGGAGCTTTGCAATGAGATGATAACACCCCCCTAGCAATGCAGCAGTAGAAATGTGCCTGGAAAGCCAAGGATGCAAACCCTGCAAGTGCCACCAGTGTGAATTCCATGGAATCCATCCATGAAATTCATGAAATTCATCCTGGGAACTTCTCTGCAGTAGCTCATGTGTGCCCAGTGCCAGGAGACACACCAGGGTCTGTGCATCCTGCTCCACACTGTGCATGAAATTTGAATCCTTAATGAGCTGTGAATTGCAGGGCTTGTTTGTGAGAGAGAGCTCCCAGTGGGACACGATTCACAGGTCTCTCACTGGATTATCAAGTGTCTGCTTTGCTTGTTGGAGTCTTATCTTCAATTTGAGAGGGCTGCTCAGTTGTGTGGGATTACAGCAAATGTGATTGTTGTTACAGATTGCATTGGAATAAACCTGATTTCACTGTCAGACAAATTACCATTGCAATGCTGTGCTGCTGACTGGGAGATACAAGGTGCCAATTAATTGTCTCGCTTCCTTTTTGTTTGTTTTCTTTTTTGCTTTAATAACATCTCTTGGCACAATGGTGCTTTCCAGTTAGATTAGAACTGAGTGGATAACAGTGTGGCTGTAAACAAATGGAAAACACTGTGAAGTTTGCAAATATACTGATAGAAATGTTTAAAATCCATGTGGCCTAACCTGCTTACTGTGTACAAGCAAATGCACATTTTAATTGTCATACAGATCATCCACAGATTTGAAGGGACAGGTGAAAGCTGTTGTTAAAGTTGCAAGGATGAAATGCAAAGAGAAGTGTTCACATGTGTTGTCTTTTTCTGCTCTGCCTCTCTTGGTTTCCATCCCAAGACTTTTCCTGGAGGCCTGGAAGGCTCCTGGGAGCAGGCTGGGCTAGGAAAATTTTCCTAGACCTAGGAAAATTAAGTATCTGCACCTCCAGCATACCCACCAAAACAAGGGGATGAAGTTTAGTCCCAGCAGCTGTTTGGGAAGTTCTCAGGGTTAGCTGCACTTGTGTTAAATCTCCCCCAGGCTGCTGCACTGCTGCTGTTTTGGTCCTGGACCTCTGCAGAGGGCACAGAACTGCAGGAGCAGCTTCTTTAGGAAATTCAAACCTGCTCTGAAGCCTGATGCCTTTTGGCAGGTGTTGGGTGAGCAGGGTTTGTTGGCATCCTGCTGCTGAGTGGGGCACAGGAGCATTTCCACAGCCTGGCACCTTGCTGGCTGCTAGAGGGGCTGGCAAAGCAGGATCTTGGCCAGCTACCTGTGTCTTATTAGGCACTGAGAGGAGGAATTCTGTGTCAAAAGCAGCTTTTTGCAGCCCTGGAGGCTGCATGGGATCAGATTTCCATGGGCTGTCACCTGTGTGTGCCCCAGCACTGTCACAGCCCCACAGGAGAAACGTGCCTGGCTCTCTGGGTCTGGCACACAGGACTCAGGTAGCACCCTGAGTGTGTTATCACACCATTACTGACTGATAACACAGTAAATCTGCAAACAGAGCAGCCTCTGAGAAGTGCATTCACTGTCTGTCCTGCTGCAGTGGCTGGAATCCTGCTTCATGGCAAATGTGTGATCACCAGCTCCCAGGGATGGGGATAGTCCAGATCTCACGAGCTACAGAAGAAAACATTTGGGTTGATGAATGTTGACAAGATCTAAGAACCATGGAAAAGAGGATTCACTTAATTACCCCTGGAAATTGGGTGAATTTTTGATAACTCATTTGCCAGAAGTGTGTCACCTGCCTGAAGAGTGACAGGAAAAAGGATCTGGGATAACAGAAGTGGCAGATGTTGACTAGGAAAGAGCCTTGATACTTGTGGACAAAGCACAGTTACAATTTTAGGTGATTTTCTCTTTCAACCAGGAACATTCATGCATTTGATCCCTTGTAATAGATCTTGACAGGTGTGGGATTGTGCAGCTGGAGTTAATAAGGAATTCTTGTGAAATGTGTAGAACTCAACACTTCATTTGTGCTTTTCTTTTTCCCTCCCTTGTAACAATTTTGGATCAGTCGGGTGGAGCCAGGGATGCAGAAGGAGATCAGACTGCACACACACTTCCCATGTTCCATAGAATGAAGCTGATCACAGGAAATTCAATAGAACCTCTCAACATACTCCTCTTCTAGTGGGAAATTACTTTTCCTTCCTATAAAATTGGAATGAAAAAATGCCAGATTCTGTTGAATTCACTTGGTTCCCAACGTGGTGGTTCTGTTTTGATCTCTGCATCAATTCCACCACGCTGAGGGTTGCATGGAGCAGCAGTTTGAGGTGGAACCATTAGCTAAGAAACTCATATATTTCTGTATGAGTGTTCAAACACAGAGACATGCTTCCACACTGGGCAGTGCCTTTCCAAATTCTCAAAGTTTTTAATTCAGGTGCATTTCCAGAGCTAGAGCCAATCCTAGATAACCTTTGTGCAAGTGTGCAGCCACACATTTCTGATTTTGAGGTGTTAGGAATGTCTGTGGCTAAGAATGCATTAGACACTTTTGTATTTTTCCTCCACACTTGTTCTTGTATTTTTCAGGCCCATTCCAATGCACAATAAAAACATGAAAATGGATCTGTTATTTACCAAACTTTAGCTGACCCCACTTATGTGTGCTTTGGGAACAAAGTCAATAATATGCAAAGTGTGAGGGGGGGAAAAAGTGCAGAGTGTGAGAGAGAAAAAGGGCAAAATGCAGAAAGAGTGCAAAGTGTGAGGAAAAATGCAGAGTGAGGCAGGGAAGGTGCAGAGTGTGAGGGAAAGAGGACAAAGGGAGAGGGGATGATGAGGAAGCTCTTGCCCTCTTCAGCAGGAGGTGCCCCTGTGGCACTGAGTTGTGTTGAACATTTCAATTGCCAGGTGCCTCAGGAGAAAGGAGGCATTTTTATGTTTGTGCTGGTTTGAAGTGCTTTAACAAAGCACTACTGAGTGACCCCATAGGGAGGGGAATTGTAATTAATCAGACAAATTAGAGAAGAGGTGTTTGAAGGGGAAGAAAAATAAATTTCTTGTGCTGGCAAGCTCCAAACCCTGCAGAGAGGAGGATCTCACTGAGGGCTGTAGCTGCTGGTGTGGCTTCTGCTGTGGTTCCATCCCAACAAGAGATGGAACCAAGCAAACATGGCAGGCTCCAAACCCTGCAGAGAGGAGGATCTCACTGAGGGCTGTAGCTGCTGGTGTGGCTTCTACTGTGGTTCCATCCCAAGAAGAGACATCAGATCAAATTTAACATGGCAGCAGTGAGAGAAGAAAAGCCAATTAACTCTACAGCTTGAACCGTATAAAGCACAGTGGATAATTTTTGAAGTTTTATGAATTAATTTCATGAAAAATTTTAGGGCTGAGATAATTTTAATGGAAAAAGCCAGAAAAAGAAAAAGTGTGAATCTGTCGTATCGCTGTGTCATTGCGTTATGCGTCTCATGGCTTTTTAACTTTTTGTACCTAAAGCATTGAATGTTTGTGTTGTAAATGCAGAGCTGGAAGGTGGCACTGTGAGCTGCCTGTCCCAGAGGTGCAGCTGGCACTGACTGGCTCTCCCTGTTGCTCTCCAGGCCAGATCTCCGTGGATGGCTTCATGCGCTACCTGAGCGGGGAGGAGAACGGCGTCGTGCCCCCCCGAGAAACTGGACTTGAATGAGGACATGTCCCAGCCACTGTCACACTACTTCATCAACTCCTCACACAACACCTACCTCACAGGTACCATCTCAGCTCTCACCTTGCCAAAGTTCTGTGTGTTTTCATAAAATACACTGAAATCAACAGCGTTAAACGCATGGTGGAGTTCTTCTTCAGGGAAGCAAGGGTGGCACTTGATTTTTGTTGCAGCTGCAGCACAAGTGCACCAAATATAAACTAACATTATTAAATATAAATTATTAACACTAATAAATGTTCAAATAAAACCTGCTCAGAAACCCAGTGAGGTCCCTGGAAGGTTTCCCTCAAATGGGGTTGCAGATTAAGGCCCATCTTTAGGGAGGAGAATGAACGTTGTACTTTTTATGGCAACAAAGACAGCAGGACAAGTGTGCAAAGCAGAATATGGGAAACATCTCTGTAGCTCATAAATTTGCCCATAAACATGAAATCTGGCAGCTTGCTGTGCTCCATGAAATTTGCTTTGATTCAGAGATCAGGGAGGTCCAGCATGGCTCATAACTTTCTGACAGCCCATGAGTGCAAGGAGGGAGATGTGTTCCCTGGCAATATCTGACATCTGAGCTGAAACCTCGAGGTGCTGTCATGTTTTAAAAAAGGCTGAGCACCCAGAAGCTCCTGTTAATTAGAGTTGCAGTCTGAACTGTGTTGTTTGCACAGCAAAGTCAACAGTACTTTAAGACTCAGGAAAAGCAAAGGCAGTTTGGGAATTTGACTTTTGGCATTTGTTTTCTAGTCCAAGGTTCTGTTAGCTCGTGAGAAAATAATTGTAAATTTACTATTTTAGTTTGGTTTACGTGGGGACAAATGTTTGGGGCAAGCAGATGTGCACAGGGAGTTCTCTCCTGTTTGATTTGATGTTTGCTTTGTCCTGCCATGTTTGCTGATGACTTAGCATTATGTTTAATTTAAAAAATGATGCTGCACTGAGTGCTAGAAATGTGGTTTATGTGTAATGTAGGCTTCCTAATGCTATTAACAGAGTGGCCTTAGCTGACCAGCTCCTTCAGAGTGCCAGTGTGCCAAAATGTAAACAGCCCCAGGCACTGGTGATGCCCACTTTAAACAGACCTCAGGGGAGTTATTTTCATCTGCTCTGTGTTTGTTCCAGCTCTTTCTCTCCAGCACCTTTGCCAGCTTTCACAGAGTGAATGAACTGTCATTGTTTCCATTAGACACCATTTTTCAGGGCTTTATATCTCAGCTGTAAAATGTGTTTTGTGCTAGAACTTGTCACACAAGTATTTGTTTTGACAGGGATTTTCTTCCTCTGAATTAAAAGAAACAAAAATCAGCGTGGCCACTTTTAAGTTATGATTCCAATATACAGAAATTTATGCCCTTTGGTGGAGTGGAGACGTGGCCAAAGCAAAAGCAGTTTTGAACTGGGATGCTTTGCAGGCCTCTTACCTCCAATGAGGACTTGGTTCTGTCACTGAGGATTAGCTGGGGCTCAAGGCAAATGCTGCAGCTTCACACAGAAATTCTGCAGGAAAACAGTCAAGCTGCAGTGCCAAAGGTTGGACTAATCATGAACTCCCATCCTTAATTCTTTGGAGTTTGGCTCCTGTACCTCTCAACCTTTGGAACACATCTCTGTCCTGACCAGCCCTGATAAAAATCTGTGGGATGGACCTGGCTGTAAAAGAAGCCCAGGCCCACAGGAGGTTTGGAGACCATGCAATTGAAGTTTGATCTGAGCAGATAAAAGACTGCTCTCCCTTCTACCAGCAGGAATTTATAGCCAGGTCCATCCCACAGATTTTTATCAGGGCTGGTCAGGACAGAGATGTGTTCCAAAGGTTGAGAGGTACAGGAGCCAAACCCCAAAGAATTAAGGATGGGAGTTCATGATTAGTCCAACCTATTCTATTTTTTTTTAGCTGCACTACAAGTGACCTCACATGTTTGATTATTTACCTTGACACTTGCTACACTTGCTTTGACTAGGATGTGAAAGTCTGCAAATCATCTCAGATTGCACCTACAGCTTTCTTTGCCTGCATTTCCAAGAAACTTCAGAGCCTTTATTTGGAAACATGATCTTCAGCCTTAATTTGACAAAATATTCCTAGCTTAGAAAACTGGGGGAGTAAACTGGATAAACCCAGGGGATAGTGCAAGAGCAGTTTGAAACTCTTTCAAATTCCTTTTTAGAGTGCATGTTTCCACATTTCAGGCACCAAGCACAGGCCCTTCCCTTTCAGTGGGTTCATTGTGTGCAGTGAATGTGTGGCAGCTGGCCCACAATGGGATTCATGATTTGATTTTTATCTGTGCCTTACAAAAACTGACAGCCTGGGATTTTGCTCTGAACCTGCATGGGACACAGCAATCACACTCCCATTTGCTTTCTTCCAACAAGGAAATACAATTAATGAAATTAATGACAGCTGGCTATTCCCTTTCCCAAAAAGGGTTGGAAGGATCTGCCCATGGCTCAGGAAGGGAAGCCTTGGGAGCACCTTTGCCCTGGCTGAGGCCATGGAGCAGCAACTGGTCATGGAATCATTATCAGGACAATAAGAAAACCATCCAGCCTGGCATTAATTTATGATTCCTGAGCTTAATGCCCTACCAATTACCTCTCCCTTTGTTGGTTTTTTAACCCAGAAAAGGCATGCACAAAGAAACAACGTTCTAACATTAAAATCACCACGTGCACACTCTGAATTTATTTTTAATTATGCTGATCACTTTCCTAGCCTTTAGTAGAAACCCTTGGCAGTACATCAAGTCCTGATTATTTATTTAGAAGTGTTGCTGCTTTCTTTTTTCTTGGGGAAATGTAATTTTTAAGAACAAAGGTAGAAGGAAGTGATTTGCAGTGAACCTAGGCTAACTTAAAGAAATGTAATCTTTGAGAAACTTCTTTGACTGTCTCATCTTTTTTTCTCACTGGTAGCATATTTAATTCTTTATTCCTTTGAACCCTTTAAGTGCAACCCTGCTGTTTCCTGCAGTCTCCCCTCAGGTTTCTGCACAGTGGGCAGTGATTTTTTGGGCAGCATTTCTTTCAGCAGCACCCAAAGTCAGAGACAAATGATGACATGTCCCACTCAGCCATGCATGTTCTGAGGGCTGGGCAGCTTGCTGCTGTTTATAGGAAATGCAAAATGCTGAAATGACAGGCCTTGAACACAGTTTGACTCCATTTATTGCAATTAACTTTGACTTGGAGGAACAGTGGTGGGTGAGCCCAGTGAGGAGACAGGAGCAGCTCAGAGTTGCAGAGGTGTGGAAGGGCTCTGTGAGGGAACCTGGGGCACATCCTCAGCTCACATCACTCTGCACCAGCTCATTTTGCACACTGTCCTGTCAGGCATTGTTGAGCCAATCACATTTCTCTGAAAAGTGAATTTTTTGTCAAAATCCATTTCTCCTTAGCCCACATGGGGTGATGGGATGCAAATGTTATGCATGGTGTTACTGGAGACACTGCTTGTGTTGGAGAAGGGAATTCATAATGCTTTCAATTTCCAGTATTGAAAAATTGATCCGTGCCCAGGCTATTAAAAATATACTGGAAGTGTTCCCTTTAGTGTCTGTGTTCCCACATCTTAGAATGCAGAAGGGGTATTTTAAACTAAATGCAAACAGGGACTCACACAATAGACATTTCCAAATAATGTATGCAAAACCCCCACATTTGGGAGAACATTTCTCACATTGTGTATTTCAGAAAAACAAGCTGTTGGGACTATTAAACATGTGCTAGCATTTTACACTCTGCCTGGGGGTCCTTCTGAAGGTTGCATGGTTTGGAGGTTGAATATCCTCTTATCCTTTGCAGGAATCCTTCCAAAATGTCTGAGCCTTATTAATGAGGTGGTGTGGGAAGTGTCATGTGGCAAGTGATGCATGTTGTGATTTACTGAAGCACTTTGGAAGGTGAAGGATCTCTGAGCCCAAAACACTCAGCACTGATAACCACCAGGGTCTCTTGGGAAACTCTGTTAATCCAAACTCTGTGTGCTCTGAGGGAAAAGGAAGACAACATTAGAGCAGTTTTCTAAGTGAAAATGGGGATTTTTAGGCAGTAGAGTTCAGTGGTTCCCTGTGAGAGCCAAGATTTCATCAGCAGATGCTCAGGGATAAGGACATGGAAATGTGAGTTTATTCCCTGACCCATGCTTATGCTTGTTTGCATCCTGCAAAGGAAAAGAGCCACTATTAACCCAGGCATTGGAATTGCACCAAAAAGGTTTTTGTGTGAGGAAAGATAATCTCCCATAATCAAAGGTAAAACAGGAAAAAGCTAAATTCCAACAGAAGAAGAAAAAAAGAGACACGTTGTCACTTTGCTGACTCCTTTTGGATTTTCAGAGTTTTCCAGCCCTGGCCAGTTCCTTCTGTTATTAACAGATATTTGTCACTGGTTCCAGCAGAAACTGAGAATTCTGATGGATTTCAACAGGGGTAAAGTTAATACCTGGTGGAGTATTTATGCTTGCTCCACCTCATGTATCAGACAAACTGTAAGCAGGGATTTGCAAGTAAGGGGTTCTGCTACACAGGTTTTAGTACAAGGTGGTAAAAACAGAGCAAAAGCAGACAATGCTGTTTTGTGAGCAAATCCCAAAATGTGTATTTGCCAGCATAAAACCTAAACACAGAATCACAGAGACAATAAAATGAGGATTCATCTGCATTATAGTATATGTCAGTCTAGATGAAGTATTTATATGTCCCCAGCATCAAAGAATCCTCACTGTAAATGAACTCACTGCCTCCTTAAAAAGAAAATTAATTTCCTTCAAGAAATCCAGGAAGATCTTCTCAGCAAGACTGCTGGAAAGGAGGAAACTGCATCCATTTTCTTCACATCTAAAAGAGGCACAAAGCCATTCTTCCATTACTGTTACCCCTCTGCTGCAGGAGATTTATATCTCAATGACTGGAATCAAACCTGTTGCAGCAGGTGAAGACAACCTGGCTGGATATCCTTCCCTGAATCCAGCTGGACTTCTTCATTGGCTTGGGTTGGAATTTTTTTGGGTTTCTTTTTTATACTTTGCAAGTTTGGAAAAAATTGGTTTTTCCTTCTTAATTTCTAGATTTATACTATCTCATTATTGGAAAAGGACAGTTTAATTGAATTTCTCTCAGCATAGTACAGTATCACATCAGGAAATTTAACTGACCAGCTCATTGCAGTGGTTAGCATATTAAATATTGATTTGAGACCTAATGGTGGTGCCATTAGTGACTGCAGGGGGTTTGTTTCATCTTGTACTAAACTGAATTGCTTGGTGTGAGAAAATGTGGTCTTGGTCTCCTGAGTCTGAATTTCACACTGCTGGTCAAGGGATAGCAAAATATCATGGAGCTAGGTAGTAGTGGAAGTAGTTGTTGTTGTTATTATTATTATTGTTGTGGTTGTTTGATTTCATGTATTTGATGCTGCCCATCAGAAGCTTTGGAGCTGGCTTCAGCTGGGTTATTTCTGAGTGGCAGAATCCAGACCATGGCATTGACTGTGCCCTAGGGATGGATCCAGACTGTGACTGTGCCCAAGGGATGGATCCAGACTGTGACTGTGCCAAGGGGATGGATCCAGACCCTGACTGTGCCCAAGGGATGGATCCAGAGCATAACCCTGACTGTGCCAAAGGGATGGATCCAGACTGTGACTGTGCCAAGGGATGGATCCAGACTGTGACTGTGCCAAGGGGATGGATCCAGACCCTGACTGTGCCCAAGGGATGGATCCAGAGCATAACCCTGACTGTGCCAAAGGGATGGATCCAGACTGTGACTGTGCCAAGGGATGGATCCAGACTGTGACTGTGCCAAAGGGATGGATCCAGACTGTGACTGTGCCCAAGGGATGGATCCAGACTGTGACTGTGCTCAAGGGATGCATCCCAGACCATGACCATGACCCTGACTGTGCCAAAGGGATGGATCCAGAGGGATGGACCCAGACCATGGCCCTGACTGTGCCCAAGGGATCTCATTGCGTTCTCTCGCTGTTCGCGTTCTCTGGAGCGATGACCGCGTTGTCCCTCCCAGCTGACAGCCCAAGCTGCTGTGGCTCTGTTATTGTCAGATCAGTTTTATCCATTCCTGGGGCCCATCCTGACCTCCCTGTCCCTGTCTCTGTGCAGCTGGGCAGCTGGCTGGCAACTCGTCAGTGGAGATGTACCGGCAGGTGCTGCTGTCGGGCTGCCGCTGCGTGGAGCTGGACTGCTGGAAGGGCCGCACGGCCGAGGAGGAGCCCGTCATCACCCACGGCTTCACCATGACCACTGAGATCTCCTTCAAGGTACGCCTTCAGCTGGCCAGGGCTCTGCTCCTGCACTGCCAGCCCTGCCAGAAATGGGAGGGCAGAAAGCTGCTGCAGGAGGGAAGGGCAGAGCAGCACAGGATGGCTGGGACAGAAGAGTTGCGGCGTGTCGTGGGGAGAGGCTCTGGTGGTCGTGGCACTGTGAGGAAGAGGGATTATTTCTCTGTGCCATCTGGGGACTGGGCTCCATGCCCTGGTCCATGCTCCTGTGCACGTCCCTGTGGCACATCTCACAGGGACAGAGGCCACAGCCAGGGCTGAGGGACCAGGCACAGCCACCACAGCTGGCTCTGCACAGACACAAATGGGGCATGGAGGCACTGGGAGGAACAGCTGCCAGGGGACAGGGCTTGGTCAGCAGGGGACAGGGTTTGGTCAGCAGTACCAGCACGTCAGTTCACTCCTTTTCTCCTCTCTGCCTGGTCACTGGCACTGGGAGGCAAAAGTCCTGAATTGAGACAGGAAGTAGCAGCCAGATCTCAACAATTTGCAAAACTTTAAATTCCTGTGGGCAGGGAATATGCTGCTCAGGGCCAGGTGGGCAGGCTCCATGCACAGGACCCAGACACTTGGCATTGTGTTTAAAAACAATTAATAAGTGAGTGTGCAATGTTATCCCTGATACTTGGGACCAGCCCCAAAGCACTGGAGGGTGAAAAAGAAAAATCAGCATCTTTGGAGGCTGTGAAGGGATGTTTGTGCCATTCAAACCCCAAACATGTCATCTTTATTGCTGAATTTCATCTTCCATTTCCTTTCCTATAGTATAAGGTAGAGACCATACCCTTAGCAATAACCTTAAATTGTTATCTTCTTCTTGTTCTTCTTAAAGAGTTTTTGATCTGAGGTGTTAGAGGAGCATTATGGAGGTGTTTGCCTGTAGTATTAGGGTTGGCAGTCAGCACAGGAAATAATTTTTGAAGTGTGAAGAAAGAATTCTTCTTCATCTGAGGCACTAACTCACCATGGAAATACATTTCTAGCACACATTTATTGTGGGCAAGAATATGTGAGAAAATGTTTATTACTGACTTTGCTTATGTTCTGGGGATTACATGTGGCTACAGCTTTGAGACATTTCTCCCATACTTGAAACTTGTTGTTGGGTGGGATTTTTTGTCTTTTAGTGCCATTCTTTAGGGAAAAAAGCAAACAGGTCTGCCACAGTCTTGTACCAGAACAATCCTTTTTTTTTCCAGTTTGCTTTCTCTAATTCTTCCCTGATTGAGTTAATCACAGAAACATGCAAAACAACCTTCTTGCACGTTTGTTATTAACTCTCCAGTTATGTTTATGGGAAGCCAATTATGTTTATAGGCATGGGGTTTGATTGCTGGAAGTCTTTTAATTGAGGGAGATGGCTCTCCACTGCTTTGGTCATGAGCAGGAATTTAAAACAAAGTTAATCTGATTTTTAAAAGGATCATTAGCAGGAACGAGGATTATCCCTGGGTATTTAGATGTTCAACCCTTGGCACTGTGCTGGCAGGAGAGATATTGGCAAGTATTTTAAACCTCCTCAGGAGCATTTCATAGGTCATTCCAGGGCAGGCATTTTTAAATACACCCAGAAAAATGTGGAAAAACATCTCAGTTTCTTTTCAACACTCCAACACTCAGTGCTTTGAGTGTGTGCTGCTGGGCTGGGGAGGAGCAAAATGGCTGGGAAATAATGTGTGAGGAGTGTGAGGATCACTTCATGCCTTGAATGCTCAATCATGTATCACCTCCTGCTTCTGCTGTGACCAGGGCATGGGTTCTGCTCACCTGTGGCTCTCACAGCCCCAGGATTTTGCTCAGTCTGTGGCTCTCACATCTCAGGATTTTGCTCACCTGTGGCTCTCACATCTCAGGATTTTGCTCATCTGTGGCTCTCACATCTCAGGATTTTGCTCATCTGTGGCTCTCACATCTCAGGATTTTGCTCATCTGTGGCTCTCACAGCCTCAGATTTTGCTCATCTATGGCTCTCATATCTCAGGATTTTGCTCATCTGTGGCTCTCACATCTCAGGACTCTGCTGGCTTCTGTGTGTGTGTGCCCATGTTTAACCCTGCAGGGCTGACCCAGATCAGGCATTCTGCAGCTGGAGCCAAGAATGGAGCCTGCCAGCTCCTGTCCCTCTGACCATTGTGTTTCTAGGCATGGGATTTGATTGCTGGAAGTCTTTCAATTGAAGGAGGTGGCTTTCAACTGCTTTGGTCATGAGCAGGAATTTAAAACAAAGTTAATCTGATTTTTAACCCATGCAGAATTTCCCTTTGCTGAACGGTGTCTGAGCTCTTCATCTCACATCTCATCAGCTCAATCCTCATTTCCCTCTCCAGGTTATTTTATTTTCCCCACTCATGCAGGGCTCCATCCCCTCTTGCAGCAGTTGACAACAAGTGGGCCAGGAGAATGTACCAGGAGCTCAGCTCTTCTTTTAGGAAATGGATTTCTTGCTGTTGTGCTTCTCAGTTGAGCCTCTGAAAGTGCAGAAAATGAACAAGAGGAATCCCCAGAGAAAGCTTGTTTAATATAAATACATCTTTTAGGTTTTAGTCATCCTTATGATTTGGTGTGGCAGAGCCTTATGGGCTCTCAGGAACTCCAGTTTTCCAGCATATGAAAAGTCTTCAATGTTTTCTGTGTTCTTCTGCAAGAAAGATTTGTTCCAAGAGGGAAACATTTCATAATTTGTAATTATAAGTGCCTTTATTGTGCACCTCACTAAAATAATTGTTATCAAATGACTTTTCTACTGGATTTAGGGTTTCCATTTTCTGTAGGGTTGACAGGGAACTTTATGGATGTTTCCTTTTCTGAGTTCTCTGATAATTACCACAGAACTGTTTTAATCGAGTAAAGATTTCTTTTTTCCTTTCTTTTGCCTTAAAGGGATTTCTGTCATCAAAATAAAAAAAGAAAGGGGAAACTAAAATGTGAGTGAGAGTAACTAAGGATTTTATGGATACATGCTTGTGCTGATGATGTTTGGAAGATCTGCCTTTGTCAGAACATTTTTTATTATAGCTGTTATAGCAATTTTTATTATATTTTATTATAATATTTATTATTTTTTTATTTTATGAAAGCTGTAGCTGCAGGCATGGAGCAGCTCCCCACCAAAGCCAAGCTTTACATTTAAACTATTGATTTTGGCAGACATAAGTCATTTCTGGAGAAATGTGGTGTTTGAGACTCATCTGATGTTTTGGAGATTCGATTGTAGTTCAGGTTAAAAATTGGGCTGTGGCAAGAGCACATCCAGAACTTTCTGGGAGGTTTAGGATGGTCTGGTCTCAGGAATGATCTCAGAGCTTGTTGGGTCCTTCAAAGGCTGAAATTCTGCTTTACCTTTGTAACTGTGTTTGTTTTGGTTCTTTAGGAAGTCATAGAAGCCATTGCTGAGTGTGCATTTAAGACATCACCCTTCCCAATCCTCCTTTCCTTTGAAAACCATGTGGATTCGTAAGTAATTCCCACCTTTGCTCTGTCTCATGTTTCATTTCCTGTGAGATCAAGGCTGGAATTGTGTGTGCACCCATGACCCAGACAACAGCTCTTACCAAAACTGAGATTGTCCTGGTCTTGGAAAGCTCCCTGAATCAGAAGCTGTTCTTTGGGAGGGGCAGGTGGATTGTGAGAGGGATTTGGTCACTTTTCACTCAGTGTGTGAAATGCAGCAGGATTGTGAGAGGGATTTGGTGACTTTTCACTCAGTGTGTGCTGTGAAATGCAGCAGGATTGTGAGAGGGATTTGGTGACTTTTCACTCAGTGTGTGCTGTGAAATGCAGCAGGATTGTGAGAGGGATTTGGTGACTTTTCACTCAGTGTGTGCTGTGGAATGCAGCAGGATTGTGAGAGGGATTTGGTGACTTTTCACTCAGTGTGTGCTGTGGAATGCAGCAGGAATTTGGTGACTTTTCACTCAGTGTGTGCTGTGGAATGCAGCAGGATTGTGAGAGGGATTTGGTCACTTTTCACTCAGTGTGTGCTGTGGAATGCAGCAGGATTGTGAGAGGGATTTGGTGACTTTTCACTCAGTGTGTGCTGTGGAATGCAGCAGGATTGTGAGAGGGATTTGGTGACTTTTCACTCAGTGTGTGGAATGCAGCAGGATTGTGAGAGGGATTTGGTAACTTTTCACTCAGTGTGTGCTGTGGAATGCAGCAGGATTGTGAGAGGGATTTGGTGACTTTTCACTCAGTGTGTGGAATGCAGCAGGATTGTGAGAGGGATTTGGTAACTTTTCACTCAGTGTGTGCTGTGGAATGCAGCAGGAATTTGGTGACTTTTCACTCAGTGTGTGCTGTGGAATGCAGCAGGATTGTGAGAGGGATTTGGTAACTTTTCACTCAGTGTGTGCTGTGGAATGCAGCAGGAATTTGGTGACTTTTCACTCAGTGTGTGCTGTGGAATGCAGCAGGATTGTGAGAGGGATTTGGTAACTTTTCACTCAGTGTGTGCTGTGGAATGCAGCAGGAATTTGGTGACTTTTCACTCAGTGTGTGCTGTGGAATGCAGCAGGATTGTGAGAGGGATTTGGTCACTTTTCACTCAGTGTGTGCTGTGGAATGCAGCAGGAATTTGGTGACTTTTCACTCAGTGTGTGCTGTGGAATGCAGCAGGATTGTGAGAGGGATTTGGTCACTTTTCACTCAGTGTGTGCTGTGGAATGCAGCAATGCTCCAGAGCACTCCAGGCAGTGTTTCCCTGCCTGTGACCCTGTTCTGTGCTGCAAACACATCCAGCATTTGGTCTCTCTCAGGTTAGAGGCAGTGGGCAGAACCATGGAGTCCAGGACTGCAAAATAGCTGGTGGGGATGCCAGGAACTGTTAATTTCTGCCAAAAAAATAACACTTTGCATAAGTTTATTTCATTTTTTTTTTTAGCTACAAGAAAAGGACAATTTTATATAAATGAGAACACTTCTAGCTTTGTCCCAGTGATCTATTTCATTTTTATAGTTCTGATTTTTTGTTTTTAACATTAACCTTGGTTTTGAGTGCAGGGACCACATGGTTCAAGGTGGGGTGACATTGACACATAACATCATTTTTGAAAGTGTTATATTTTATACTCATTCTTCTGGATTTATTATAATATACATTCACTCTGTTCACATGAGGCAGAGGAAGAGCAACAGCTAAATTATTTTAACCACAAGGGTTGCATTTTTCTTCCTTTAAAGTCATCACGACTTACATCTTCAGCTGTTCCAGGGTGATCTATTTTAGGAAGGTGAAGAAGTAAAAAGATTTATGGAATAAACTGCTGTCAGATGTAAGTTATATACAACAGTGGCTTTAAAATCCTGAGATGAGGCAGAGTGAGGGGCAGCGTGGCACTGCAGGGATGTGCCTGGAAGGGGACAGGTTCCTGCTGCATTCCTTTATTTACAGCTTCCCCCATGGGAGGAATTGAACATTTCTCTCCAGAAACCCCCAGCCATGGAATAAGGAATTATCCTGATTCTGAGATCCTTTTCCATGCTTTGCTGAGACACAGGTTTTTAGCAAAGCAAATTTGCAAAACCGTGGCCAAATGTTTGCTCTTTCTGAGGCTTTCCTGCTAGTGGTTATTTTCTGCTCTGGTAAATGATGAGATTCAGAGTGTGTGCTTTCTGATTTTGCTTTGCCTGAAAATAATTCCTAGTTATTTTACCAGCTTCTCCAATTACCCCTTAATTCCTGCACTAGTTGCTGGAGAAATCTGCAATTAGTCATGTCACTCACAGGAAGGTTCACCTGATTTCATGGAATGCTCCTTTTGTCTTTTCATTTCCTTGGAATGTTGTTTTTCCCCCAGATCTTAAGGCTGGACTTTGCCCTAAATGTTAACAAAAAGTACCAATTTTTTTTAGAATTGCTGTCAAGCAATTTCATCAATTCCTACTTCTAGGGGACCAAATATTTTTTCTGCTTTTTGAGTTGTGAGAGTCATTTGTAAAATTCTGCTCCCCTAGGAATTGTTTAAGCATTGGCTTAAACAAAAATGTGGTTTTAGTGTTCATGGCTTGTAAACAGACTGCAATTATCAGAGGTAAATAAGTTTCACATCATCACATAGCTATGACACTGTTAATCACCACTGGACTTAAAGCACAATTTTTCTTTCTTCTGGTTTATGTTCATGGGAATATTTTTGACTCTTTTTGGTAACCTGGGGGAAAAATCCCTTTTTAGCACATGGTGTAAATGATCTCATTTGCTTTCCTTTGATGTGTCTCCTAGAAGGGCTCCTCTCCAATATCTCCACAGCACAGGAAGGATTTTATTTCCTGTACTATAACTCCACTATTAGTGTATTTCTTTTCTTGCCTGTTGGTATGCAATGAAAAGTTAAGAAAAAGAGGCAAACATGTCACTTTTAGATGACACAAAATATTATGTATGTCATCATTTATAGTGAAGTCAAAACATCCCACTGAGAAAAAAGACCACTAAACCAAGGGGGAAAAGCAGAGGAGTGCCCTGAAAATGCTGAAAAGACCTCAAGGAGACCTGGAAATGCTGAAAAGACCTCAAGGAGACCTGAAAGTGCTGAAAAGACCTCAAGGAGACCTTGGTGTTGGAAATGGGGCTTGCAAGGCGATAAGCAATCTGCAAATCTGAAAGCAGACACTCTATAATTAGAAAAGCACTGATGACAGAGCCAAAAGGTTAAGTGATCCTTGAGCAGTATCCATATAAGATTGCTTCCAAGATTAAATTTAATTGCACTTATTCATCCTGCTGGTTTCTGGCTGGAATTGTTGCTTCAAATATGAACAGGAATTTTATCACTTTTTTGTCCCACACTTTGAATTATTTTCGACTCTTCTGGGAAGGATCTGTGCCTTTGTCTTGTGCAGAGGAAGGATCTCTGCAGAAGTGATAAAAATGTAATGTTGGGAGCAGCAGCTGTGCCAAGGAGCCTCTGTGGTTGACCTTCATGATAGGCATGACACAAAGACAGTAAAACACAGTGCAGGCAGTACAATAATGGTAATAAAAACATTTCTTAATATTCTTTATATTTCTGTACCTCCAGGTATCATGCTCCTACTTTATGTCCTCTCACCCTGGCACATTTTGGGGGCACTTTTGACAAATCTGTGTGTGTGTGCACAGTGAAAATCACAGAGCAGATCAAGTCAGCTCTTTCCAGACAATCAGTTTTCACTGCAATGCATGAATGCTGAGAGAGTTTCCCATAACAGGAGATGTGGACCAAGAAATACCTGGGCTTTGACTTCATTACAAAACTGGGGGAACATAATGATTTAGAAAATTTGGTGGTTTTGTTGGTCTGGTTCATAATTTTCAAAGAATGGGAAATAGAAAGAAATAGGTATTCCAACTTCTTAAAACAGAGCTATGTAATCTGCTGTTCCTCATGCTCTGGTTCATAATTTTCAAAGAATGTGAAATAGAAAGAAACCAATATTCCAACTTCTTAAAACAGAGCTGTGTAATCTGCTGTTCCTAATGCTCTGGTTCATAATTGTCAAAGAATGGGAAATAGAAAGAAATAGGTATTCCAACTTCTTAAAACAGAGCTGTGTAATCTGCTATTCCTAATGCTCTGTGTCTTGCAGCAGTACAAACACAGGTCTGTGTGTTAGGGAGGAACACAAAGATCTCCCCCACAGTTCAATGCTGATACTCCTAAATTTTTTCTATCCCCTCTTAGGAGCTTTTAAAAATATTTGTACACATAGTCCAGTTCACAAAGACCAGTAATTTTGAAATGTCAAGATTTTCCTCGTTTGGCCTTGATTGCTACCTCAAGGGTTTTTTGTGGTATTAAAATCTGTTGGTTTTTCACATAATTTCCCCATTTTCTGCCTCTGGGATGCAGTGACATTGGGATTTATATGCTGAACCAACATCATGTTGCATTACATTTTTCTCACTTGCAAAAATGAAAGTTCTCACTGTGCTCTCTTTGAGGTAAACATGTCATTAAACACAGAAGATCAGAAGAATTTGTTCTAGCTGTGGTGGTGACTGGGAATTTATTACATTTAACTCTCTCTTTTTATTTTTTATTTTTGTCAATTCCTGTGGAGAGCTCTTTTTGGAGTTGTGCCCATGTAAGGATGATGATGATGATGATATCACATCTAATTACTCCAGTTCAGTAAATGGCTTCTTTTGATTCAAGGAGCTGTCCTTTGAACTTGCTGGCTCTGAGAGGATGGATTTATTCAAACACAGGCTGGTGGAACAGGCTGAAATGAAGCTCACTGATGACCCCTGGATTTAGGGCACAAGCACTGACCCCTGGGTTTAGGGCACAAGCACTGACTCCTGGGTTAGGGCACAAGCACTGACCCCTGGATTTAGGGCACAAGCACTGACCCTGGATTTGGGGCACAAGCACTGACCCCTGGCTTTGGGGCACAAGCACTGACCCCTGGGTTTGGGGCACAAGCACTGACCCCTGGATTTGGGGCACAAGCACTGACCCTGGGTTTGGGGCACAAGCACTGACCCCTGGGTTTAGGGCACAAGCACTGACCCCTGGGTTTAGGGCACAAGCACTGACCCCTGGGTTTAGGGCACAAGCACTGACCCCTGGGTTTAGGGCACAAGCACTGACCCCTGGGTTTGGGGCACAAGCACTGACCCTGGATTTGGGGCACAAGCACTGAGCCCTGGCTTTAGGGCACAAGCACTGACCCCTGGGTTTGGGGCACAAGCACTGACCCTGGATTAGGGCACAAGCACTGACCCTGGATTTAGGGCACAAGCACTGACCCCTGGGTTTGGGGCACAAGCACTGACCCTGGATTTAGGGCACAAGCACTGACCCCTGGATTTGGGGCACAAGCACTGACCCCTGGATTAGGGCACAAGCACTGACCCCTGGATTTGGGGCACAAGCACTGACCCCTGGATTAGGGCACAAGCACTGAGCCCTGGATTTGGGGCACAAGCACACTCTGCTGGCCTGGGGCCTTGATTTGGCTGGAAATCCCCACTCAATGTCCCAGCCTGATCTGCTCTTGCAGCACCCTCTCCCATGTGGGTTCTTTGTTCTGCTGCCTTGCTTGTCTGCAGCTTGGTTTCCCATCCCAGCTCAAAGTGCCTTTTAGCTTCCTTTAGTGCAGAGTTTGCTGCATGTAAAACACAGCATTTGTGAGGTCTGTTGGGATTTAAACTGTGTGCAGCTCTTGCTTTGGGGATAATTTAAAGCCTCCTGGCAGTGTTTTTTGTCAGTGACTGAGCTAATGAGTGCTTCACCCCCTCTCTGCTCCCAGGGGCAGGCAGGGTGCTGATCCCAGGGAAATCACATTTTCTGGTTGAGATGTCATTTGGCCACCCAGCCTTTTTCTCAGCTCTGCTTTGGCCATGCTGACCCTGGGAGTTGGTACCCACTGACCAGCAGGGCACAGGCAGAGCTGAATTCCTGCTTTGCAAGAGAAAAATGAGCATTTTTTTCTCTTTTTTTCCTCTCTACCCATCTCAATTTTGTCATGAAGAGCAGCTCCATGGTAACATGCCAGCTTACAGCATCCCTGTCTCTTCCATGACATGCAGATCCTAATTAGCAGGAGCTGAGGGAGTTATATTAAGCCATGTAAACCTGTCCTTTAATCGAGGCTTCCCAGCAGAGTGTCAAAAAAGGAAACTTTGGAAGATGCCTCAGCTCAGATGCCACGCATTTTAAACAGGCACATGTAGCAAAAATCCTCAGCTTTCTAAAATTAGAGAGTGACTGTGGTACTGAGCTGCATTTTGAGATGGTTGGAGTAATGTTTCTGAGCTGTAAAACCTACCTGCAGTCCTAGAGCTTCCATCAGTGGTGTGTAGGAATTACTTCATCTTTTGGGAGAATTGGTTCCAGGCAGTTTGCTGAGGTTCAGGTCACTTACAGAGGATGTTGTGAGAACTGCTGCAGTGCAAGCAAAATGCCAGGCATGTGTATAAAGGAACACAAGGGGGGAAAATCCTTCAATTTTGAATAGAAGTATTGCCTGAAAGAGGGAAATTCGTGTTATGGTTGTTTCACTGTTATTCCATTGACTTATGCCTTTACTTTGTGTATGATCCCTTTGATAAACTCCCTCAGAGGAATTGAAATAATTGCATGATATATGAAAAATTCACAGCTATTGGGTCAGGAAATTATATCTAGTTTGGTGCTATTGTGTGCTGCATTGCTGCTGTCACTCTGAGGGTCAGTGGGACTCATTGCTTTCTTTTCCTCCCTCCAGCCCTAAACAGCAGGCCAAGATGGCAGAGTACTGCAGGCTGATCTTTGGAGATGCCCTGCTGATGGATCCCCTGGAGAAGTACCCGGTAAGAGCCTTGGTGCCACCCCACCACACAGGGTGGGGATGTTTCCTGGGGTCTCAGTCCTGCCTCACTCCTCATGGAAGCCTTTCCATCTAATTGTGAGCTCTTGGTGACCTAAGCATCATTTGTGATGCAGAGATTGCCCTGATAGAGTGAATTGGGATCTTTTCAATGCAATTGATCCTCACAGCTGCCATTTCAAAACCCTGACTCTCATTTCTGAGCTAATACTTATTTTGGTTATTACTGCAGACACTTCATAAAGCATTTTTCTTCCTAAGTGCCCTCAGTGGCCCTGTTTCACTGAATGTTGACATTGCCTCTTGTGCAAAATCCATTTCATTTTACCAGGGCTTAGTGAGCTTACAGGAGTGTCCTGTACCACGAGCTCCCTGAGAAACTGCCACAAGCCTGGTTCTTCTGCTGCTCTAACCAATCTCTCCTCTTTCTCCTGCAAGCTGGAGGCTGGGGTTCCTCTGCCCAGCCCCATGGATCTAATGTACAAAATCCTGGTGAAGAATAAGAAGAAGTCTCACAAGTCAGCAGATGGGAGTGCCAAGAAGAAGCTGTCAGAGCAAGCTTCCAACACTTGCAGTGACACATCCAGCATGTTTGAGCCTTCCTCCCCTGGAGCAGGTAGGACCTGGCTCTACTGATGCTCTTCTCCCTCAGGCACAAATGCAGTCCCATGCATTTGCAGTGCTGCAGCAAGGAAAGGTGCAGCAGGGTGGGTTGCTCAGCAGGAAACAGCACTGAGGTGTCCCTGGTCCTGGAATCTGTGATTTTGAGTTCTCATGGATTATCCCAGGCTCTCTAATGTGTGCTGAGGTGTCCCTCATCCTGGAATCTGTGATTTTGAGTTCTCATGGATTGACCCAGGCTCTGTGATGTGTGCTGAGGTGTCCCTCATCCTGGAATCTGTGATTTTGAGTTCTCATGGATTATCCCAGGCTTTCTAATGTGTGCTGAGGTGTCCCTCATCCTGGAATCTGTTCTTTGCATTCTCTGATGTGTGCTGAGGTGTCCCTGATCCTGGAATCTGTGATTTTGAGTTCTCAAGGATTGACCCAGGTTCTGTGATGTGTGATCAATCCATGAGATTGATCCATTTCTCTTGGATTGATCCTGGAATCTGTTCTGTGAGAGTTCTCATGGATTGACCCAGGCTCTCTGATGTGTGCTGAGGTGTCCCTAGTCCTGGAATCTGCTCTTTTGAGTTCTCATGGATTGACCCAGGCTGTGTGATGTGTGATCAATCCATGAGATTGATCCAGTTCTCATGGATTAATCCTGGAATCTGTTCTTTGCATTCTCATGGATTGGCCCAGGCTCTGATGTGTGCTGAGGTGTCCCTGATCCTGGAATCTGTGATTTTGAGTTCTCATGGATTGGCCCAGGCTCTCTGATTTGTGATCAGTCCATGAGATTGATCCATTTCTCATGGATTGATCCTGGAATGTGTTCTTTGCATTCTCTGATGTGTGCTGAGGTGTCCCTGCTCCTGCAATCTGTGATTTTGAGTTCTCAAGGATTGGCCCAGGCTCTCTGATGTATGATCAGTCCATGAGATTGATCCAGTTCTCATGGATTGGCCCAGGCTCTCTGATGTGTGCTGAGCTGTCATTGATCCTGGAATCTGTTCTTTGCATTCTCTGATGTGTGCTGAGGTGTCCCTGCTCCTGGAATCTGTTCTTTGCATTCTCTGATGTGTGCTAACATTTCTCTGCTTATTAAGGACAGGCAGCTGCCAGCTCCTCCGCCCTTGGCTGCCTTTCCTGTGTGCCCAAGCCCAATAGCAAATAGAAATGTTTTGCTTTCCTTGCTGCCTCTGGGCTGTTCCTGCCATTATTTGGTGCCTTTCAGACAGAACCTGTTCCCCAGAACCTGCCCAGGGTCTGAGTGCCTCAGGGTTCAGGATAAGTGATGAGATCCCTTTCCTCAGGCAGGGCAGGCTCAGCCTGCTGATGTCCTGCATGTCCTGGACCTGTTTAAAGTGCTCTAGGATGTTCTTCTCTGGTTCCAGAGATGGAAACAGGCAGAAATAATGAAATCTCCATATCCTGATTCCCAGCCCAGTGTCTGTTCCCTGCACTGGAATTTCTTCTCCTATCAAGACTGAAATTTTGTGTTCTTACAAGCACAGATATTTATGCCCCAGCAGTAGAAAACTTACATAGTAAATTGAGAGCTCTGCTGAAATATCAGCTCATTGCCATTTGCCATTTAAAAACTTCTCCCCATTGTTTGTAGTTTTTTCTGAGCTCTTGATTAACTGAGCTGAAAATTTTCCTGCTGGCAGCTTGCCCCAAGCTGAATTAAGGAGAAAGAAATCCTGCTTCATTTGTGGAGAACACTGTTGATCCTATTAGCAGCAAAAAAGAGTTTTCAACTGTTGTTTTTAAGAAACTCTAAAAAGGGCATGCTTTGGAGTGTGCCTTGGATTTTAAAGCAAGATCATTGCTTGTGTCCTTGTGTCAGCTCTGCCTCTCCTGCAGCACTTGTGCCTCTTGCTGAGGGTGCAATTAGTCAATATTTTTCCTCTCTCTGTCATTCAGCACTTGATCCTAGCCAGAGCATCCTCAGTGAGCTTCTGTGGGGGCATCCAGGCTGCCAAACAGCAGTGAGTGTCTCTGAATGGTGCCTGTGGGAAGTGCAATATCATCACAGCAATTCCACTGAGGACAGACAAACCTCAGAACCTGAGAACACCCAGGGATGAGTGATGGGGAACACCCAGGATGTCTGTCATTCTTCCAGAGTGCTTTGAATTTTTAAGTGTTCAGAGCTCCAGAGACTGGATTTAGCTCACACAGCTGTGAGGATTTCTGTAAGTCAGGTGCCAGTTTTTCTGTGTGTGGACAGTTTAAAAAGAATTATTCCCCATTTTATGAGAACATGGAGGTAGTGAAGAGTTTCCACAGAGCCAGGAGTGACCATGGCACCCTTGTCACATCCCCATGTTGGCAGTGTGGCACCTGCAGCTCTGCAAGCCTTGTGCTCCTCTGCACCAATTCTTTCTGGAGTAATGCAATTAATCAGAAGCCTGATTTTTAACATGTCCCAATGTTAAGTGTTTCAGTGCTCCAACATTAATATAATCTTGGCATTTAGCAGCTTGGACACATTATTCAAAGTCCTTTATTGGGCTGTATAGCTCCTGGCAGAATTGCTGCTGGTCTCCAGGAGAAAGCTGGGCTGGTTTGGCCTTCTGGAGATTCTAAATGGGTTTTTTCACAGCAGTGCAAAACAAAGTGGAAATTCACACTGGAGTTGATATCGAGATTCCCTGTGTCTTACACTGCTTTAGGTCAGATTTAAACTCAAGTAAACCCACGTTTTTGATGTGTTATAAGACCATATAAAAGTGTAGTGCTGGTGAAATAGCAGCAGTAATTAAAGAAAGAATTCTGAGCTTTGTAGGATGCCTTGCAGGATGCCCATAAAACTGATGGAGGAAGTGACTTCAATACGTGTCAGGGGAGAAAAACTTTTGTAAAAGTAGAGCAAAGCTGAATAATCAGAAGAAGAATTTCTGAGATAACCCTTGTGAGATAGATTGCAATTTTGGTGAACAAGCCTCTGAGACCTGGCTGCTCCTGCACAGTGAGCAGAGGTAAGCAAACAACATTTCCAAATTCTGTCACAGAGCAGAAGGAGCAGGGGCAGCTCTGCAGGGTGTGCATTTCACCAAAAGCAGGCCCACACTGAAAAGAGCTAAATTTTAAATATTAAATTTAAATATTCTAAGTATTTAAATATTCTAAGGAAGCAGATTGCTTGTTTCTCACTGATGGGGTGATGGTTTTGTCAGAGCAGTGGGTGCTGCAAGGAAGGACTCATGAAAGACAGGGCAGAATTGGCCTCATGGTTCCATGATGCTGAATGAAAAACTGCATACAAGGTTTTGGGCTCAGTGGGTGGAACTGCTGCTGATGCCAGCCCATTGTTACAAAGCAGGATGGTTTATCAAACTGAACAAAGTTAATTTTTCCCTTTTTAAAAATCAGCCAGTGCTGAGGTACAGTGGAAGAACCCAGAAGGTGATTGCCCCCTGGGATGAGTTAACAAGCATAATTCATGAGTTTGTAATTCAGAGTTAACATTCATAATTCATCCTGGCCATTGTCTGAAGGGCTCTGAGAAGGCAGATTACCAGGTTCCCCTGAATTTCAAGCACTGTCTGCCCTTTGGTTTCATCAGGCTGCCAGTCTCTGTCAGGATGATGAGGATGGATAATGTTTAGCCCAGTGCTTCCTCAAGCCAAGGGTTTGGTTTGTCATTCCCAGCTCTCTGCTCATCCTCCAGCCAGGATTGCTGTGCTGAGCCCCTCTGCCCCTCAGCTGGGGTCTGGCTCCTTTGCCCACTGTTGTTTCTCCAAGGAGCCCTTTTCTGTGTCCTCCCCACTGCCCCACTCAGCAGGGCCAGCTCCTTGAAGCATCCTCCAGGCTCTCCTCAGGGTTTGCTGTGCCCTCCTGCCTGTGAGGGTTGCTGTGTTTTCAGCTGGATCCTCTCATTTCTTGATATTCTTCTGGCTGCCTCTGCCATGGGCAGGTTTTGTTTGGCTTCCTTGGAGAAGGACTCAATTTTCACTGTGTTTGTGTGCCAGGGAGCACTGGACAGGTCCTGTGCTCAGCTGGGTTTGCAGTGCCACCTAAATGCAGCCAGCAATGATGATATTGCAGCTGATTGTCCCTTGGGCAGCCTCAGGGTGGCTTTGTGTCCCTGCCATGCACCAGGGGGACAGGGCTGGCTGTGGGCACAGGGCTGTGCTGCTGGGGCAGGGCAGTGCAGGTGTTCACACCTCCTGACACTCTCATTGTAATGCTGGAGAAAGGGCAGTGCAGGTGTTCACACCTCCTGACACTCTCATTCTGATCCACCTTGGGGACAGTGCAGGTGTCCCACACCTCCTCACACTCTCATTCTGATCCATTCTGGGGACAGTGCAGGTGTCCCACTCCTCCTGACACTCTCATTTTGATGCTGGGACAAGGCAGTGCAGGTGTTCCACACCTGGTGACACTCTCAGTTTGATCCATGCTGGGACAAGGCAGTGCTGGTGTCCCACACCTCCTGACACTCTCATTCTGGTCCATTCTGGACAAAGCAGTGCAGGTGTCCCACACCTCCTGACACTCTCACTGTGATCCATGCTGGGGTTAACAGTGCAGGTGTCCCACACCTCCTGACACTCTCATTGTGATCCATGCTGGGACAAGGCAGTGCAGGTGTTCCACACCTCCTGACACTCTCATTTTAATGCTGGGGTAAACAGTGCAGGTGTCCCACACCTCCTGACACTCTCAGTTTGATCCATTCTGGACAAAGCAGTGCAGGTGTCCCACACCTCCTGACACTCTCATTCTGATCCATGCTGGGGTAAACAGTGCAGGTGTCCCACACCTCCTGACACTCTCATTCTGATCCATGCTGGCACTCCTGTGTGTTACTTGCTCTGGTTTTGCTGTCTGATGCAGAACTTGAAAATGAGATTGGATCTCCTTGGGAGTGTTTGTGTTCAATGTTTTAAACAAACCAGCCATGCAGTGTGTCCTTTCCTCCCTGGGCACTTGCAGCAGGAACAGGCTATCATGTACCTCTGCTCTCAGAGCTGCAAGCTGGCCAGAACCTGCCCTCCTGCCCCTTCTGGGGTTCTTTTACCAGCCAGGTTAAATCAATGCAGAGCTCCCCATGCAAAGATTGTCAGTGCAAATCCTGGGAGAGCTTGCCTGGAGGCTCCCTGAGCCATCCCCTGAGCCTGTTGAGCAATCGTGTTATTTTCCTCAATGAAACGTTCAGGAAGAAGAGTGTTGATGAATAAAAGCCTGACATTTCAACATCTGCCCCTGCAAGGAAGTGCAGGCTGGGTGGAAATCCCAGGGTTGTGCAATGCACACTGGTGTGTGCTCCCTGTGCTCAGGAGGGGCCCTGGGAGCAAAGAGGAGCCTCTCCATTGACCCAGGGCTTGGGATCAGCCCCAGACTGATGGGAGGAGCTGAGACTGAGTTCCCACTCTGGAGAATTTGGGAATGCTGCACAGTAGTTCGATTTCTGTGCTGGAAGGTTTGTGAAGTCCTCAGGGAGAGCTGTTTCTGCAGGATAAGTAAATGTTCCTTTCCAGAGCCTTAAGATGCACAGGTACACTTTATGACAGCCAGGAGTTTCTAAAAGCAAAGATCAACTTGATATTCCTTAATGATTTCATTTCTGATGCAGCCAATCAAAACACTTTGAAGGCAAGGGGGGGCCTTTGTTAATTAGCATTAAATAATTCTCACCTTGCCCGTGGAAGTTTGGGCAGTGCCCTGGCATTGGGATGAGGCAGTGGAGGTGCTTTGGTGCCATTTGAGCTCTCAGGGACAGGATGGGCCTTGGGCACTGCTGCCATTGCTGGGTGTGCAGTGCCCTCAGCTGGCACAGCTGTGCTGGGTCTACAGTGCCCTCAGCTGGCACAGCTTTGCTGGGTGTGCAGTGCCCTCAGCTGGCACAGCTTTGCTGGTTCTGCAGTGCCCTGAGCTGGCACAGCTTTGCTGGGTGTGCAGTGCCCTGAGCTGGCACAGCTTTGCTGGGTGTGCAGTGCCCTCAGCTGGCACAGCTTTGCTGGGTGTGCAGTGCCCTGAGCTGGCACAGCTTTGCTGGGTGTGCAGTGCCCTCAGCTGGCACAGCTTTGCTGGGTCTGCAGTGCCCTGAGCTGGCACAGCTTTGCTGGGTGTGCAGTGCCCTCAGCTGGCACAGCTTTGCTGGGTGTGCAGTGCCCTCAGCTGGCACAGCTTTGCTGCCTTTGCAGTGCCCTCAGCTGGCACAGCTTTGCTGGGTGTGCAGTGCCCTGAGCTGGCACAGCTGTGCTGGGTGTGCAGTGCCCTGAGCTGGCACAGCTTTGCTGCCTTTGCAGTGCCCTCAGCTGGCACAGCTCAGCTCAGCTCTGCTCCAGAGCCCTGCCAGGCACCCCAGGGCCCTGCAGGAGCTGCTGTGCCACACCGTGCCAGCCTCAGGGCAGGGCTCTGCATGCCCAGCATGGTGGGTGCTGCTGCTGAGCAGCCTTGGTAGCCCAGCACAGCAGAACCCTTGGATGTTCATGGTGCTTTCTCCACCCCGTGCAGGAAACCACCCTCTGCAGCTCCCCAGAGGGGCTGGGGCACTGCTGGGGTCCTGGACTGACACCTCCAGACCCCAGGGCTGTGTCCCAAACTCGGGAATATCTCAGAGCAGAGTGAAACCCTCCTGAAACCCTCCCCACACACTGAGCACACTGCAGGGATGAGCATCAGGAGCTGCAGGGGAACAGTTCCTGCTGCTTGGGCAGTGAGAGCTGAGCTCCAGGCTCAGGATGGAGGATCCTGGGGAGCAGGGCTGGGTTTGGTGCTGCTGGGACAAGAAGCAATGCCCAGCACAGGCTGCTCCAGGCAGGGCTGCTGGCACATCTGCCTGGGTTTAATGCCCAGCACAGGCTGCTCCAAGCAGGGCTGGCACATCCTGCCTGGGTTTAATGCCCAGCACAGGCAGCTCCAGACAGGGCTGCTGGCACATCCTGCCTGGGTTTGATGCCCAGCACAGGCTGCTCCAGACAGGGCTGCTGGCACATCCTGCCTGGGTTTGATGCCCAGCACAGGCAGCTCCAGGCAGGGCTGCTGGCACATCTGCCTGGGTTTGTCTCTGCTCCCTGTCCCTGCTGCCTCAGCCAGGCTTCATCTTCTGCTTGGGCCTTTGCAGGAGAAGCAGACATGGAGAGTGATGATGATGATGACTACGATGACGACTGCAAGAAGTCCTCGATGGATGAAGTAAGGGCGGGGATGGGGTTGGGGATGGGGCTGGTGTGTGTTTGCAGGACTGGAGCTGCCATCCAGTGGAGGAAGGCAGGCAGAGCACCAGCACCAGCTTGGTTGTTGCTCGGTTTGGAAGCATGTCTTTGCTTTTTCTGTACTTTTGTTTTCTCAAGATGAAGAGCAAATAGCAGCACAGCAGATCTGTTTGGGGCAGCTGCCTTTGGGCATTGTTGGATGAAAAACCTGCCACCAAAACCTGAGAGGTTCATTATTTATCCAGGAGCACTGATGCATGTGCCCAGCACTGTGCAGGGGTGGAGGCACGTGAAAAGAATGAATAAAACATCAGTTTAATGTAAATATTTCCATCCTCCAGCCCACCTTGCTCTTTCCTACGTGGCATCCCCTACATGAAGCATTGGCCTCTCTAGCCAGGGGCAGTGAAAGGCACACAGCTGATAGAAAACTGGGCTTTGGCATTTGTGGCTCTGGTGGACAGACCCAGCTGCAGCATTTTCCCTTCTCTTCCCCAGGGTACTGCTGGAAGTGAGGCCATGGCCACTGAAGAGATGTCTAACCTGGTGAACTACATTCAGCCTGTGAAGTTTGAGTCATTTGAAGTATCAAAAAGTAAGTAAGAAACATCTTAAAATTACCTGGCAAGTGTTCTGCAGAAATGCTGCTTGGCTTCCTCTCAATTAGATACAGGAACACAGACAGAAAATGTTCCCTTGGTATCCAGCCAAATAAATCCATTTGTGTTTTGAAACCTCTTTTAGACTAAATATCCAACTTCATCAACAGTAAACATGCTGACATTTCTAAAACAGTTTTGAAGGTTATACTCTTACGTTGTCTTTGTTGTCCATGACTGAAGCAGTTTGAGAAAGGTGGGCATAAATATTCCTAAATATTGCTCCTGTTGCCCTCTCACAGAGGGGTTTTTTTGTTTGTTTGTTTGTTTTCTATTCACATTCCTTTCTGAGTTTTTCTTTTTTAAAATCTGCTGCTGTCCATATTTTTCTCCCAAGTTCTGATGTGATCTTTGATCAATAACAGAGTTTCAGTGAACTCCTGTTGTTAAGGAATTCAATGTTTTGTGTTTGTGTCCAAAAAACCATTGTGTGATAAATATGCCCTAGGTGCTAAATGTTGGTGGCTGGCTAAAGAACAGCTTGGGTGTTCTGGGCTGAGTCTGGGCCTGGACTCACTGCTGGCTCTTCATTAAATCAGCTGAATAAAGAGGAGATTAAATGAGGATTGCTTTTCAGTTTGCTATCTATCCAGCTGTTTCCCAAAAATTTCACTTTTCTTCACTTGGCTTCACGTTCTTACATTGTCTTTGTTGTCCATGACTGAAGCAGTTTGAGAGAGCTGGTCATAAATATTCCTAAATATTCCTCCTTTTGCCTCTAACACTTCTATAGAAGATTCAGAGTCTGCCCTTCCCCACGTGCAAATTCCCTTTCTCTCGCAGAGATCCATGCTTGCCTTTTATCCAGTTTTATACTTTCAGTGTCACAGCAATTGCTGATTTATTACGTTTTATTCAGTTTGTTTGGATTTGTGATCCAGACCTCTGTGGTGACAACAGCACCTCACTGCTTCTGTATTGTAGAAATTCTAGAAATAAGAGTTTATTGCTACCAGAAATTCTAGATATAAGAGTTTATTGCTACCAGAAATTCTAGATATAAGAGTTTATTGCTACCAGAAATTCTAGATATAAGAGTTTATTGGTACCAGAAATTGTAGAAATAAGAGTTTATTGCTACCAGAAATTCTAGATATAAGAGTTTATTGCTACCAGAAATTCTAGATATAAGAGTTTATTGGTACCAGAAATTCTAGAAATAAGAGTTCATTGCTACCAGAAATTGTAGAAATAAGAGTTTATTGCTACCAGAAATTCTAGATATAAGAGTTTATTGGTACCAGAAATTCTAGATATAAGAGTTTATTGGTACCAGAAATTGTAGAAATAAGAGTTTATTGCTACCAGAAATTGTAGAAATAAGAGTTTATTGCTACCAGAAATTCTAGATATAAGAGTTTATTGCTACCAGAAATTGTAGAAATAAGAGTTTATTGCTACCAGAAATTCTAGATATAAGAATTTACTGCTACCAGAAATTCTAGCACCTAAATTCTAAATAGGATGAAGCCAGTACATGTGTGTTGCTGGTGCTGTGCCATCAGTAGGGGGTGGCTGGAATTACAAAAATCTCAATGCCTCTGTAGAAGCTGAGATGGAGGTGGGCCAGCTGCAGAAGGAGAGGATATTGTGTGCTGCAAATGGTGGGACAGCAGCCTGCAGGGAATAATGGGAATTTTTCCCCATTAGGAGATCACAGCTGTCAATAACAGCAGTGGCATGATGGTTGCAGATTAGAAATTGGGCCCACCACAGAGGGGGAGTCCCAGCTCTCACAGAGGCAGGAATTATTTTGCAAACCCATGTTCCCCTCTGACTCTGCAGCAAAGGCTGAGGATGGTTTGTAGCTGCCAGCTGGCAGCACATTTTCCTCTCACAGTGGCCCAGACAATTTCCTGGGATGCTCTGCTTCCTCTGAGGCTCCCTAGGAGGACTCAGCCCACCTGTTTGTGGTTTCTTTTCTGTGCTGCTCCTCTGAGCTTTTGCTCAGCTGTGTCCCTGCCCTGCAGTTTGGCTCTGGGGAGCTGGCCAGCCCTGCTCCTGCCTGTCCCTGGGTTGCTGCAGCACTCTTGGAGCAATTTTGAACTTTCTCTCTGCCCTTCTGGCTGTTTGCAGGAAGGTGCTGGTGTCCCTCAATTACTGCAGCACTCTTAGAGTAATTTTGAACTTTCTCTCTGCCCTTCTGGCTGTTTGCAGGAAGGTGCTGGTGTCCCTCAATTACTGCAGCACTCTTAGAGTAATTTTGAACTTTCTCTCTGCCTTTCTGGCTGTTTGCAGGAAGGTGTTGATGTCCCTGAATTACTGCAGCACTCTTACAGCCCTTCCTAAACTTTCTCTATCCCTTTCTGGCTGTTTGCAGGAAGGTGCTGATGTCCCTGGGTTGCTGCAGCACTCTTACAGACATTTTAAACTTTCTCTCTGCCCTTCTGGCTGCTTTTAGGAAGGTGCTGATGTCCCTGGATTGCTGCAGCACTCTTACAGACATTTTAAACTTTCTCTCTGCCCTTCTGGTTGTTTCCAGGAAGGTGCTGATGTCCCTGGGTTGCTGCAGCTGTGACAGGGCTGCATCCCCACCATTGACACTTGTGAGCACACAGCTGAGTGCCAGGTGGGACAGGTGATCCCAGTGAAGTGTGAGGTGATGGAAATATCCACGTTCCAAACCCACAAAACCCCAGCAGTTTCCATGTTTTAAACACAGAATGCTGGAATGGTTCAGGTTGGGAAGAACCTTGGAGATCATCTAAACCTTCTCTCTGCCCTTCTGGCTGTTTGCAGGAAGGTGCTGAGGCTGGAGAGGTCCTGCTCCACCACAGGCACTGTCCCCTCATTTTAAACAGATCACAGCTGAGTTAATGGGTTTAATTCCAGTGCCCTTCCATGCAAGCCCTGGGCTGGCTGGGATGGAGTGGGGAGTGTTGGCTCACAGAAAGCCTTTCCTCTGCACACCAGGGAAGGTTCTGAAGCTAGCAGGGTCTTGGCTTGGGCTCATGCTGGGGCCTGGCTGCATTGAGAGGCTGTGCCCACAGCAGGCTAAGGTGAGGGACAAGCCATGCACAAATTAATGTTTGTTCTGCCAGCTCAGGTGTGGAGGAGGAGCTGCTCACCACCAGCCAATCAGAAAGTTGAACCAAATGAAAGAGATGATAAAAACCTGGAATCAGTTGGGGATTAGGTCTGAATGCCTGCTGGGGCACAGGAGTGCACCTTCAGGAGTGGTTGGTGGTGGTGTTTGGTGGCTTGGACAGCTCTGAGCTTGCCCCTGGTGCACCAGGAGCCACTGCAGGCACTGCTGGCCCCAGCCTCACATCAGCCTGCAGGGACAGGGCAGAGGCCCAGCAGTGCCCACTGCAAATGTGCAGCCCCTGTGCCACAGGTGGGACCTCTGGGCTCAGCCCTCTCCAGTGCACCCAGAGATGGAGCCCTGAGTGTGAGCAGGGCAGGGGCACTGAGTGTGTGCAGGGCAGGGGCAGAGTGTGTGCAGGGCACTGCAGATGGAGCCCTGAGTGTGAGCAGGGCAGGGGCACTGAGTGTGAGCAGGGACACTGCAGATGCAGCCCTGAGTGTGAGCAGGGCAGGGACACTGCAGATTGAGCAATGAGTGTGTGCAGGGCACTGCAGATGGAGCAATGAGTGTGAACAGGGACACTGCAGGTTGTGCCCTGAGTGTGTGCAGGGCACTGCAGATTGTGCCGAGTGTGTGCAGGGCACTGCAGATTGTGCCCTGAGTGTGAGCAGGACATTGCAGATTGTGCCCTGAGTGTGTGCAGGGCAGGGGCACTGCTGGCAGCACAGCCATGTGTCAATTCCTTGGGATCAGGGTGAAAAGAGCTGCTGAGCTGTAGGTGGGTGAAGGGACTGGCACTAAACCCCACCAGTTTGTGCTCTAACCCATCCTATCACTGGTTTTATCTCCCCTCTCAACCTGCAGAACGCAACAAAAGCTTTGAAATGTCTTCCTTCGTGGAAACCAAAGGGCTGGAGCAGCTGACCAAGTCTCCTGTGGAATTTGTGGAGTATCCTTGACTTTCACAAAGTGGCTTCCCAAGTCCTTCTGTGTCTGAGATCTGCTACAGAGCTTTATTGGAATTCAGAGACAGGAGCTGGGGAAATTGGGAACTCAAATGAAATTTGTAGATTAGATTTTATTCTTTCTAAAGATTTCTAAATGAATTAATTGGCCTGGGTTCTGATGAGCTAATTTAAAAACTGGCATGAGTCCTTGTGCTGTGGGCTAGGACTAGAGGGAATAGGCATAAATGACATATTGAAGACCTAATTCTGATTGTTAAATTTATCATCCTATATGGAGTGGTGAGAGTTGTGGTGAGCAAATTGTCAAAATGACTTCTTTGCAAAGTCACATGAGAGCACTCGCTTTGCCATCATACCTCGGCTGATTTATTGGCACAAAATTTCTCAATTATTTTCATTTTTATCATTATCATCTCAATTATTTTCATTTTTTTGCTTTTCTAAAGCAAAGCTAAGGAATATTCTGGTCAGACCTTTTGATGTTTCTCAGTACCTCTCCTCATGGCTGCAGTTAAGAATGAATGAAGTAAAAGAGATAAACAGATAAAGCAGTGCCTCAAAGGAGGTGAATGGAGAGCTCCTTCCAAGGATTGCCTGCAGCACTGTCTCATCTCAGGGGTTTGGACACTCAGCCAGGAGATGTGTACACTTGTCAGAGGCCAACTCTAATCTCATTGCAGAAAACCACTTTTTAACTGACACCTCTCCCTGCTGCAGAGGAAGGTTCACTGTTTGCAAGCAGCTGGCCTCTGGAAATGTAACCCCAGGGAAATCCCAAAGCAGGAATGTACAGATAAATGGAATTCTATGAGTGTGATCTTCCTAATGCACCTGCCTGTGCTCTTTCCTTGCTTGTTCTGAGTGCTCCATGCAGGAACAGCAGCATATGCTGTTTTTTACTGCCCCATATTTATCCTGTCTCCTACAAACCCATGCTCACCTGGAGGAATGCTGCTTGCAGAAATCCCACAAGGAGCCCTTGGCCATTCTGTAAAGAATCCCCTGTGTTTGATTGAACCCTGCAGCCACCTTCTCACCTGCCAGGTGATTCTTGTCAGGTGTTGTGCACCTTAACCCCCTTACCTGCTCAGGTACAACAAGATGCAGCTGAGCAGGATTTACCCCAAGGGGACACGAGTGGACTCTTCCAACTACATGCCCCAAGTCTTCTGGAATGCTGGCTGCCAGATGGTGGCCCTCAACTTCCAAACTGTGGGTGAGTCCAATCCTGCTGCTCTCTGCCCCTGGGGAGCTGTACGTGTCCACTTCTCCCATAGACTTGCTGATTTATAGGTAGGAAAGATTGTATTTGTCAAAAATTATCTAGGGATTAAAGTAAACTATAAAAATGTTAATTAAAGTATTTAAACTAGGCTTTTCTATTAGAAATTTTTCTATTATTTCTATTTCTGTTTCTATTAGAGTCAGGATGGAATTACAGTAATTTTTTTAAGTTTTACTGCTTTTCAAATTTATTATTATTTTATTTATGTATTATTTCTTTTTATTTATTTATTATTTATTATCCATAAAATAACTCTTTCCAATGTTTTTCACGTCCAGATTTGTCTATGCAAATAAACATGGGAATGTACGAGTACAATGGCAAAAGTGGCTACAGGTTAAAGCCAGAATTCATGAGGAGGCCAGACAAGCACTTTGATCCATTTACTGAGGGGATAGTGGATGGAATAGTGGCCAACACTCTCTCTGTCAAGGTAGGGATGTAGCTGTGGAAGTGCTCTCATGGCAATGCCAGAGCATGGATATATTTCTATTTCTGTGGTGCAGGGGCCTCAAAACTGACTCTACTATGCCAATAAAATGAAATAAATTCAATTTTATTGATCAACATTTCATTTTTAAACTCTGCCTGGCATTTTGCATTGTAGGAGAAATCAATATATTTTATTGTGTGTATTCTTTGCCATAGAAGTAATTCCAGAATCACAGAACTGGGGAGTGTATGGATTTAGGAGCAGTTTGTCTGTGTTTTTTAGAAACAAAGGGCTGGGTTTCAAACATGCTGTTGTGAAGTGGGAGGTTGGACTGGAATAGCTAGAACACACTGCATGTTCAGCATAAATAAATTTTTCTGCTTTTCTGAAAGTTCTCCAGCAGAACCATGGACCCATAAATGTCAGCTGCAATAATTCATTGCCAACTTGGTTCTCCTTGTTCCTTTTTGAGAGCCTCTGATGGAGTTCAGGGGCTGCCAGGAGTCTGCAGATGGAGAATTACCTGCATAAATGTTCAAGGGGATAAATTGCATTGGCTGTGCCAGGGGACAAAAATTCACTTGGTGAATTCACTTTTACATCTCCAGCTATAAAACCATCAACTTCCCGAGCCTTTATTAGAACACAAACTTTTAAGATTGTTTTCTCCCTCACAGCTAAAAGCATATATATGTAATTTCCCTGCTATTAAGCCTCTGTTTTTTCAAGCATTGTTTGAACCTGTTGTTGAGACTAGATAGAATTTGAGAGTTTTGAGGAGCTGGGCACAGAGATGGAGGAGCAGATCCAAATGAGTGTTCCTGCTGAGTGGAGCAGCCTGATCTCAACCCCATTATTGCTCACAGGGGAATTCAGGACCACAGGAAACCAGGGAACCAGGCCTCACAAGCTGTTTTTCTGTGTCTGTAGTTAAATATTGGGGGTTTTTTCTGTTTTGGTTCTATTTTAAATGCCACTACTGATCATTAGTGCCAGCTATCCAGCCCCTCATTTCCTCACCCACCCCAGCCATGTGTGACCATGCTCCTTTGGCTTTAGATCATTTCAGGCCAGTTCCTTTCTGATAAGAAAGTGGGGACCTATGTGGAGGTGGACATGTTTGGCCTGCCTGTGGACACCAGGAGGAAAGCCCTGAAGACCAAGACCTCTCAAGGCAATGCAGTGAACCCAGTGTGGGAGGAGGAAGCCATAGTGTTCAAGAAGGTTGGTGAAACCCTTGAATTGTGGGCAGCAGACACTGGGCACGTGCAGTGTGGGTGTTTAATGCACTTTGCAATATTCCTGCAGCCAATGTTTGAGCAGAGCCCTCTGGGCTTTGCTCACTGAGCACCTTGGTTGAGCCTATCCCAGTCCAGGTGCTTGTAAACCAGTTTATTTTGGATTTCTGTCTGCAAGTGTAGCTCACAAGGGTGTTCAGACACTTGGGACTTGCAGCAGGGCTCTTTTCCCTGAATAATTTGGCCTTCTGAATGGCTTTCCTTTGGCAGCCTGCCACAGCTTAAGTTTGGAAACATCACTGGCATTTTTCTTCTGTAATGAACTTCTAATTAGTGTACTTATTTCTGTATTTAGTTAAGGATCGTGCCTGGCTGCCCTGTGCTCAGAGACTACTATTTTTAGAAGCTGAAAATAAATCAGAGAAACTTTTTTCATTGGGTTTCTTTGTTTGTTTGTTTGTTTTTTTCCATCCAATAACCAGATAAATTTTAGCATGTGTTCTGTGCAGCCTGTGGAAGGAGCTGCCTCATTCAGAGGTGCAATTTAACAATGCAGTCATATTTCCTTGCAGGTGGTTTTGCCTTCCCTGGCCTGTTTAAGGCTGGCAGTGTATGAGGAAGGAGGGAAATTCATTGGCCATCGGATCCTGCCAGTCTCAGCCATCCGACCAGGTAAAAGCTTTTCCCCATCCAGACAGACACTGGGTGCTGGACAGAGACAGCCAGGCACAATCCCAGCTGCTCCAGACCAGCAGCCACTCAGCAGCTCATTGCAAATGAGCACTTGAAGAACAAAAATGCCATATTTCAGCAGAAATTGAAATTTCTACCATCCAGGGAAAGCAATGGAATTAAAGCACTGGAGGCATAGTTGGCACTTCTTTCTCTCCAGTACCCCAATTTCATGCTCACAGGTTTATGCTGAAAAGGGCAATTGCAACAGGTTTATGCTGAAAAGTGCAACTGCACACTTTGATGAGGAGAGAGAGCAGCCAGAGCCAATTCTGATGTCACCTCTGTGAGAATGGGACATGGCTGGGAATGAAAGCCAAACCTGCTCCTCCCAATGTAATTTCTGCACACATGAGAGACTGGCCTGTGTGCCAGCTGTTATATCTCTGCAATAGCTTTAAATAATCCAAAATTACTTTCATCCTCATTGGTGGAAATTAAAAGAAAAAGATCATTATTGGCCTCTTCTATAGCATGTTATTTCTATTATAATTAGTGGCCACTTCAATGAAAATTACCTTGTGTGACAACTCTGGCCACATTTTCCAGGCCAGGGACTGGTTAGAGATGCTGTTTCAGAAAGAGGCAGTGCCATTGGCAGTTTGAGCCAGGGTTTGGCTCACATTCAGTGCCAGATTTTCCAGCCAGAGGAGGAAACTGAATTAGGGCAAACATATGGGCCATGAGCGTGCTCCCAGCTTTACTCCCTGCTAAAGGAAGAGCATCTCTGTCTGCCCTGTGCCTTATCAACACAAAACTCACGTGTCCCCACGTCTGACAGCTGGCCAAATTACTCCTGAGGAATCATCTCCACACCTTTTTCATGAGCAAACTTAGTTTGTCAGTCCAGCTGACACCTTTGTTCTGCCAGCTGCATTTTCTGCTGGCTGGGTGGATGGAGCTGCAGAGTGCCAGAGGAGGGTGGGTGGTTGTCTGGGGAGGAGAAGAGGGATGGGAAGAAGGGTTTCCTATTTTGAATAGTGAAATCTTTGCAGAGCTGTCCCCTCAAGCCCTTTCTCTGTGCTTTTGGCTCCAGCAATCCTCAGTTTGCAGCACGTGGTGGAGAGCAGCCTGTTGGGCTGAGTCTGTGTCCTGCTGAAAACTGGGAGGAGGCTGAGAGAACTGAGAACCCTTTGTAGTATTTCATTTCTCTCTCTTCTGAGATGCTGCTGAAAGTTGTATCCTGTGTCACATAAATGCACAGCCTGGTCACTGTGCCCAAAGCAAGGATTTACCCTTTGCTTGGACAGAGTGGCTTACATCAGCCAGGTGAGGATTGCCCAGGTAAGGGCATCCTGCTCCTCACACCTCTCACAGGTGGCTGCCAAGCTGGACTGGCACTCAGTGACCAGTTACAGGTGGGACAGGCAGCTTTCAAAACAGCCTGGAATTGCTCTTTTTGATGGCCACACAACAGGATTTATACACACAAATACACACTGTGGCCATCATGCCACATTGTAAATGTTTTAAATTAGATGCTGTGTGTGGATGGGCTGTTACATCTCAGTTTACTTTGGCTGTTCAGTTGCTGAGTACCACCAGGGTCACTTTTGAGAATTAAATAAGATGTACTAAACTAAAGAAATCCAGACATAGGTACTAAACCAGAATGCATGAGTAATTTAAATAAATTACCATTTTTAGCATCAATCACATAGGTAAGAGTAAACAGAAGGTGTAATTTTGAGCTGCAGTGCCTCATGCCTTTCCTGCAGTCTGGACAGTTGTCCCTGAAACCCTTCAGGTGAACCTTCCCCTGCCACAGTCCCTGGAGCTGCCTGCTCACCTGGCACCACTCTCCAAATACCAACTACAGCAGAGATGGTTGGAAATGCCTGTGGAGGGGTTTATGCTGTGAACTGGCTGTTCCTTACCTTGCAGGCTATCACTACATCTGCTTGAGGAATGAGAGGAACCAGCCTCTGACACTGCCAGCCCTCTTTGTGTACATCGAGGTCAAAGACTACGTCCCTGACACTTATGCAGGTAACTCTGAGTTATACAGGGAGCTCTCTGCTGGGGAATAGAAGGGAATATAATTTTATATATATTTAATAGAATTCTATATCTATTTAATATAATTTATATATATTTAATATCATTATATATATAATATAATTTTGTATATTTAATATAATTATATATATTTAATGTAATTTTATATATTTAATAGTATTTTATATGTATTTAATATAATTTTATATATATTTAATATTATATATTTAATATAATTATATATATTTAATATTATTATAATATATTTAATATAATTGTATCTATATTTAATATAATTTTATATATATGTAATATAATTTTATATATATTTAATATAATTATATATTTTTAATATAATTTTATGTATTTAATATAATTTTATATATGTAATATAATTTTATATATTTAATATAATTATATATATTTTTAATATAATTTTTATATATTTAATATAATTTTTTATATATTTAATATAATTTAATATATTTAATACAGTTATATATTTTTTATTATAATTTTTTATATATTTAATATAATTTTGTGTTAATTGAAGCACAAAGTGCCTGGGGTGTGGAGGACTTGCCAGGCTGGGATGACAGCCCTGTGAGCAGAGATGTGCAGCTGCTGGGGCAGTGTCTCCTCACTCCCAGGAGATGGCCTGCTTTGATTTGCAGCACCTTGCCTGAGGCTGAGGGCTGGGGCCAGCTCTGATTTTCAGCAGCTCCAAAGGAGGAATCAGCCCAGGCACCCCTGGAGCACAGTGAAACTCTGTGTGCAGGACACACCAGGATGAAACTGTGCCAGGCTCCAGGGACAGAACTGGGCTTGGCACTGGCTCTGAGCAGGGCTGGTTTAAATGCCAGGCAGTGAAAGAGCATCTTCAGGGAAAAACACAGTTCTGCCTTTCCCTAAGCCCTGAGTGCCAGGGAAAAACACAGCTCTGCCTTTCCCTAAACCCTGAGTGCCAGGGAAAAACACAGTTCTGCCTTTCCCTAAACCCTGAGTGCCAGGGAAAAACACAGTTCTGCCTTTCCCTAAACCCTGAGTGCCAGGGAAAAACACAGTTCTGCCTTTCCCTAAACCCTGAGTGCCAGGGAAAAACACAGTTCTGCCTTTCCCTAAACCCTGAGTGCCAGGGAAAAACACAGTTCTGCCTTTCCCTAAACCCTGAGTGCCAGGGAAAAACACAGCTCTGCCTTTCCCTAAACCCTGAGTGCCAGGGAAAAACACAGTTCTGCCTTTCCCTAAGCCCTGAGTGCCAGGGAAAAACACAGTTCTGCCTTTCCCTAAGCCCTGAGTGCCAGGGAAAAACACAGTTCTGCCTTTCCCTAAACCCTGAGTGCCAGAGCCACAGCTCCAGGGCTGTGACACTGAATGTTTGCCTTGCTCCTAGATGTGATTGAGGCCTTATCCAACCCCATCAGATATGTGAACCTGATGGAGCAGAGAGCTAAGCAGCTGGCTGCACTGACTCTGGAAGATGAGGAGGAGGTCAAGAAAGAGGTAAGGGAGGTTTCTGAGTCTCTGGAGATCATGTTGTGGTATTTTAAAGCACCTTCTTTGCTTGGGAGGGCAAACAGTGAACATCCCTGATCACAGAATGTCGCAGACATCTTTTGTGAAAAATCCTTTCTGTAGGATTTTTGCTGCTGGAGCTGAGAAGCTCAGTAACAAATGTAAACAATTATTATCTGCTGCTGTGGAATGCAACAGGTCCACCTGGGATTGGTCCCCTGTAGATGTTTAAATCTACTGACCACTCATGGTGGAGCTGCTCTCAGTCTCTGCCAGACACAGACCTTTGTTATTCTTTCTTTCCTCTCTACTCTTAGCATAGCCAGCTTCAGAAGAAGCTCCTTTCCTTTCTATCTCTATGTAGTATAGTTACAATGCTATATATGTATCATGATATAATAAATCAAGCCTTCTGATAATGGAATCAAGCACTGCTCTGGGGTGTGCTGTCACCAAAAGCACCTTGGTGTGCCCTGAGCCCCTTGCTGCTCTGAGCTGAGACACAGGAAGAGCTCTTTGTGTTACCTGTGTGCTGTGCAGCTTTGCTCTGGAGCACCTGAAATCCCTGTGAGACAATCCCATTGTTTCCCAGGGTGCTGCTGGTTCCCCTGGCACAAAATGACATTTCTGTGTCAGGAGTTTTTCCTGAAAACACTACAAATTGCAGGGAATTTCAGCCTGTCTCTGGAGAGGTCATTCTGCTGAGAAACATTTGTGTATCTCAGATTGTGATGTCTCTGTGAGCAAACATGTCCTGAAGAGACTCAGGGCAATCCTACAATAATTGAACTGGGAAGGGAGCTCTGGAGCTCAGCCCTTCATGGGTGTTGGAAATGAGGAGGGAGGAGACCATGCAGTAAATAAACAGGCTGAAAGCTGTGGGAGCCCCAGTTTTAGTTGTTAATATCTGGATATTTATGGTTACCTGCAGAGTAATCTGTGAACCTTTTTTCTATATAATTTAAAGTGTTATGCACATATTATTTTTTTCTGTGTAATTGAAGGTGATATGCACACATAACCTTTTATCTGTGTAATTGAAAGTGTTATGCACATATTACTTTTTTCTGTATAATTGAAGGTGATATGCACATATAACCTTTTTTCTGTGTAGTTGAAGGTGATGTGCACATATAACCTTTTTTCTGTGTAATTAAGGTGATATGCACATATAACCTTTTTTTCTGTATAATTGAAAGTGTTATCCACATATTACTTTTTTTCTGTGTACTTGAAGGTGCTATGTACATATAACCTTTTTTCTGTGTGATTGAAGGTGATGTGCACATATTACTTTTTTCTGTGTAATTGAAGGTGATATGCACATATAACCTTTTTTCTATATAATTGAAAGTGTTATGCACATAGAACCTTTTTCTGTGTAATTGAAGGTGTTATGCACATATAACCTTTTTTCTGTGTAATTCAAGGTGATATGACCATATTACTTTTTTCTGTGTAATGGAAGGAGTTGTGCACCCAAATGCACAGAGGTTGTTGTGAGTATAACTCCAAGTTCAGCTGTGGTTCCTGATGGACCCTGCATGGTCAAACATTCTGTTCCAGACCCTGTCACAGGGGCCTCCAGCAGTGTTTGGGAGCATCAGCTTTGCCTGCCAGAGGTGGCTGTGCCAGATGTTGTGCACACCCAGTGTCAAAAGGCTCTGAGCAGCCTCCAGCCAAGACAGGGAGATGCTTTTCAATCCTAAACTGCCCTCTGCTCTGGTGCCTGCCTTGTGCAGCCCTCAGGTGTGCAAAGCCTCTCTGAACTAGATTTTGTAGCCAAGAATACATCCCCAAGGCAGACCAGGTGAGGGAAAGTGATTCCAATTCAGTAGCCAGCACTGCACTCTGTGAGCAGTGTCACAAGCTCTCTGAATGAGGACACTGGAATGCTCAATAGGATCTTAGACATTTATCTAGGACACACCACACATGAGATTCTATATTAATAGCAAAGCCTTTTTTTTAACAGAATCCTTTCAATGCCTTAGAGGTCATTTTTACTTTTGAAAACTACAGATTTTCCTGGTATATACAGGCTTATTTGTTAGTTGGAAAAATTCTTGTCATAGGGTATCTTCTGCAGCAAATGAAAGAGGGAGGGATGAGTGTCAAGGAGCTTGGAAGAAGGGATAAAGGAGATTGTTTTGGAGAAGCACAGAAATATTTTGTGAAGGAAAACTGCAGTGATTGTGGTCTGTTTGCTGTAAATGTGTAATGGTTGAGTTAGCTGCAGCACCAAGGGACAGGGACAAAGCTGCCCCTGCAAGTGTCAGTCTGAGTTCACCACAGTTACCTTCTATTTTAAAGGCACTTTTGGGGAAAGGTATTTTGGTCTGTACTTGGAAATCTTGAATTCCCTGGCCATGTTTTGTGATGATAGCATTGTCCTCATCTTGAATTCCCTGACTGTGTTTTGTGATGATAGCATTTTCCTCATCTTGAATTCCCTGGCCATGTTTTGTGATGATAGCATTGTCCTCATCTTGAATTCCCTGACCATGTTTTGTGATGATAGCATTGTCCTCATCTTGAATTCCCTGACCATGTTTTGTGATGATAGCATTTTCCTCATCTTGAGTTCCCTGACCATGTTTTGTGATGATAGCATTTTCCTCATCTGTCAGTCTGTTTTCTTCACTTCTGTTGGCTCACAGCTATCACAGCAATCCATAATTGCAAGAACATTCACTGGCAGCACAGCTGAACAAGCCCAAGTGTGTTTGCCAGAAATTGCACTGGATTCCCATTCCCAAAGCCCAGTTTCAGGCTTCCACACTGGAACTGGTGGTGTGCAGAGCTGAGCTGGCTCCAGCACAGATTCTGCTCCCCACTCCTCCTTCCTTCCCCTCACACATTTCTGACCTGAGCAGATGTCAGAGGAAAACTCAGAGTTTTTGCTTTGCTCTCCTTGCTGTGGAGTTTAAACCCAAGGTCTGCAGGAGCAGCAGTGAACTAAACTATCCAGCAGATAATTGTTTTAAAGCAAGAAATCAGCTTTTCTTCAGGCTTCACTCCCTTGTCTGTTAATGGTCAGTGCAATCACAGCAAAGAATGCTGAAGAACTGACTGAGGTTCTCTTTTCTGGATTTATTTACAAAGTTCCCATGCTGAGTGTGACAGGAGTTCCTGCCTTTCCTTTCCTTGGCCAGCTCTTGCCTTCCAGCCTGGCCTGAGCAGAGCTGGGTTTGGGCAGAGGAAAGCCTGCAGTGTGAGTTTTGTACCTTTAAATCATCACATTGTCAATCTCTCAGAGCATGCAGGTACTGAAGGCTGCCCTCCCCTCCCCTGCCAAGTGTCCTTTACAGACAGGAGGAACAATCCAGAGGAATTTGCAGGGAATTCCTTGGTAAAAGCTAATCCCAGCCTGAAACAGCTCCTTTTCTCTGTAGAAATAAAAATATACCAGATAGAATCCTCTATGGGTATGGATCTCTCTGCTTGGTAAATGCACTGTATTGCAATAGACATGGCAGTGTGAAATAGAAACCAGCTTATGTGAATATTAAAACTGTAAATTAGAAAACTGGATTACATCATGTTTTAAAAACAGCCTAAAAGGAAAAATCCCCTTTTTTTTAAAGGAAAAATCATGTTTATTTTAGCATTCTTTTAGCATAGTGTGGTGAATTATGGGAAGAGAATGTGCTTTTTAATGAGATTGGATTGCTTGGTGTAGTGAAAATTATTCCTTATTCACTTTGTCATCCTGCCTCCCATTTCTGCTGCAGTTTCTGCTGACAGATGTTTTATGTCCCAGAGTGACAGGTTATATTAACAGTTCCTCAGCAAGGTGTGATACACCATTTCACAGCACCTACAAACCAGTCTCAAAGGGAGGTAATGCCCACTTCCCATGCACTGGGGCACAGAGCTGCCAGCAGTTGGGAATTCTGGCTTTATTTGCATGAAATGCTGATGGTCTGTGTAGCAAACATTGTTTTTATTAAACTAATGAGCTGCAGCCTGAGGAGAGCTGTGAGTTCACCACATCTGTGTGTGTTTATCACAGCTACAGCTTCTTCCTGTCACATTGTTCCTCTGTTGGAAATGTTGGCTAAGTGAGGTTTTCCTGCATTTTACTGCAGTCATTCCTGCTCAGTGTAAATGAAGTTGTTGGCACTGCTTTTCAGTTTCATCATGCTCCTGCCCACAGTATCTCTGTGCTGTCATTCTGGTAGCAATGGGCTGGTGAGACAGGGATTTGGGAATGCACAGTGTAGTGCAGGGCCAGGCTGAAGGAGCCCAGCAGGAGCAGCACAAAACCCTTGGATCAAAATCCATTCTGCCCCCATTGGTGCAGCCAGGCTGATGTTCTGCAAGCCTGGAGTGTCATGGGGCAAAAATAAAAAACCAACTGTGCTCTCCTGCCTCCTCATGTAATGTGATTGCCATCAGAGGAGGGGATGGAAGCAGCTGGAGGAACAAATCCAGAACTTCCCTGAGACTCCATGGCAACCAGGCCTGGCAGGGACAGCAGGAAACGGAAACATTTCAAAATAAAAATGGCTTGGAATGACTTTCTGTTTGCTGGGTGCTGCTTCAGTGCTGATGGGCACAGGGACATTCCAGATGTTCAGGGTGTTGTAGTGCAGTGCACACTGCAAGCCTGAGCCTTGAGGAGGCTGGAGAGAAGGAAAAGAGTGTGGAAAATGGTTCAGTGTTGGGGTCCCACAGCTGTGGAAAATGGTTCAGTGTTGGGGTCCCACAGCTGTGGAAAATGGTTCAGTGTTGGGGTCCCACAGCTGTGGAAAATGGTTCAGTGTTGGGGTCCCACAGCTGTGGAAAATGGTTCAGTGTTGGGGTCCCACAGCTGTGCCCCTGCAGCAGGATGGAGGTGCTGCTTACAGGCTCCCTTGGAGTGCAGTTACAGGGATGTCAGATCCTGGGGTCACAAGGATGTTCCTGCTCTGTGACAATGGTGAGGAATGCTGTGCTGGGTGTGGCTATGAAATTTAGCAGTAATTTTGTGTACATGTTTTGCTCCCAGCAGGGATTTCAGGAGCATTCTCCTGGCAGCACCTATGTTATTTCTAGAAAGATTTTATGGCTCTCCACTGCAGTTCAGCCCTCACATCTGGTGCAGCTAATATATGTTACACTAAAAAATGTCCCTGATGAGTTATATCTGCTTAAAATACTTTTTCAGAATAATGCATGCTCCATTTCTTGTTGAAATTTACCCTGCACAAATGAGCCACCTGGGCTACCACAGCTCTTAAGGATGGATGTCTTCCGTTGTTTTATTTTAGAATGATTTTTAGATATGATATTTGCAGAATTCTCATTTAAAAACCAGGCTAAACTAAAGCAAATAAATGAAGTCTGTTTGTTGGGAAGAATAATGTGAATTGTGATGTGATTTCAGATTGAGCATGGGGATGCACCATCTGAAGCCAACAATGAGCCCAGGCCAACACCAGCAGAAAATGGGCTCAATTCCACTGCCTCCCTCACACCCAAACCAGCCACTCAGGTTGTGCACAGCCAGCCAGCACCAGGTAAAAAATACCAAACAAAACAGAGGAGAAGAGGAAAAAAAAGCCCCATCTTCTCTAAATTAGTCTGGGTAATAATTTTTCAAGCGCTTTGTGTCTAAAGAACAAAGGTGGGAAGTTGTGGTGTTTGTTTTGTTTGTGTAAAATAAGTAGAAACTTTCCCACCACTTTTCTATATATATAGAAATATATATAAAGAAATATATATATATATAAAATATGCTTCAAATATACAAAGATCTTCTACTTAACAGTTGCATTGGTGGTGAAACTGAAATTCTTTATGAGCAAGAAAATGTGCTGTGGTTTTTTTGTTGTTGCTGCAAGTGCAGGAATCTCTTGGAATTGTGTTTACTGTGCCTAATTCATGCACGTGGTGACATTGTATTCCACACACAAAACCCAGTCTTAGACTGGTGTGCTTTGTATTGACACATGTCCTGCAGCAAATGCTTGTTGAACACAGTGATTGTGGTTTTATGGCTGTGGTCTCTGGCAGCTCACAGGGAGGTGATTGCTGCTGTGTGCAGGAATTCTGCACTGCACACACTGTGTAACATGGTTGTACTGTCAGCCTGGTGCCACTCACATGGCTCCTGTCAGTGCTGTCAGGGAGCTCATCCTGCCTGTCAGTAACACAGCACAGCTCACGTGGGGTTTTGGAGGGTCACCCTTCTGTCCTGGGCCAGATGGTTCATGTGTTCATGCTCCTCTCCTGCTCAAAAGATGTATTTTCTCTAATAATTAAAGTCTGCCCACACCAGGGTGTGCCCTGTGTCACCTGCCATGTTTAACACTCAGCCAAGCAGCACAGTCATGGCTGTTGTTTTAAAAGAATTTAAAAGAATTTAAATTAAATATCTCTTTTACCTCTAGGTTCTGTGAAAGCACCTGCAAAGACAGAAGATCTTATCCAGAGTGTCCTCACAGGTAATAATAAATACACAGGTCACACTGCAAGAATGATAAGCTTTCTTGTCAAGAAAAACATCTTTTTTTGTGAAACAGGCACCTGGCTTAGGCATCTCTCCCAGTGATGGGACTGCAGTAACTCCTAGAAAATGCACATGCCAGGTGTTCTTCCTGAAGTAAGCAATGTTTGGGCACATCTCATGGATGGGGTGCCAACAGGGAAATTTTAGAAATTGTTGTGGTTTCATGACCACCAAGTTACCATGTAAGCAGGAAAAAAGAGGAGCATTGTTGTGAGAGCAGAGGCTAAATCTGTTCTGAATGTACTGAGTAGTACTGGAACCATTTTATCCCAGTGCTCTCAAGTCAGTTAGCTCATTTCAGGTCAAAGCACTCAGTTCATGCCACATTTCCTTCACCCCCAGCAAGGTTTTGTTCACTCCTGCTCATGGCAACCCCTGGCTCCTGTGCCTGAAATCCTTTTGTGCTTGTCATTGCAGAGGTGGAAGCACAGACCATCGAGGAGCTCAAGCAGCAGAAATCCTTTGTGAAGCTGCAGAAGAAGCACTACAAGGAGATGAAGGACCTGGTGAAGAGGCACCACAAGAAAACCACTGACCTGATCAAGGAGCACACGGCCAGGTACAACGAGATCCAGAACGACTACCTGCGGCGGAGAGCCGTGCTGGAGAAAACTGCCAAGAGGGACAGCAAGAAAAGGTGGGTGAAGCACCCCTTTTCCCTGAGGATCTCACCCCTCCCCAGCTCTGGGTGCTGGGGACCTCACCCCTCCCCAGCTCTGGGTGCTGGGGACCTCACCCCTCCCCAGCTCTGGGTGCTGGGGACCTCACCCCTCCCCAGCTCTGGGTGCTGGGGATCTCACCCCTCCCCAGCTCTGGGTGCTGGGGACCTTCCCTCAAACACCTTTGCTGCTTTTGGGGTAGAGAAATCACACAGAGGGGGCAGAGCACAGTGAAAATGCACAGCAGCAGTTGCTGGTTAATGGGGAGGTGAGAGCCATGGTGCAGCTCTGGAAAAGCTCAGGGCACAGGAGAGGGCACCAGGTGTGGGATTAGGGGGAAGAAGCACCTGGAGATGGTGAACACCTGACTGCTGTTCAGTCATGATTGATCTGGAATGTCAAAGGAACACAAAGGAACACGAGCACACTCTGCTCTCAAGGTGAAGGAAAAAAGGGAAGTTTATTTTTCTGACTCCCATATTTATAGTTTTACAAAGGTGACAGTGGATTGGAGGGTGGCAGTGCCACCTCTCCAATGACACTGGTTACACCAGCAGTCCATCAGCTCTCTCCTCCTCCATCAAGGAATGCAAACAATGAGTTATTTACAAGAAGGTGTGTGATAAAGTTCCTTACAAGAATGCCAACATCAGAAGGCTTAGAAAATCTTAAAAAACCAGGGTGACACTGGAACACCTGGGAGTGCCCTAAGCACTGCCTGGCTCTGCCTCTGCAGGAGCAGCCCTTCTGTGCTTTCTCTTTCCAAGCCTTGCACCACCCTCTCTCTTTCTCTGTCCTGATACAATTTGTGTATTATTGATTTATTAACTACTATTATCAATTTAAATGCAAAAAACTGCAATGAATTCTTACTAACCTTTCCACAGTGATTGCCTTGCTCTTATGGAAGGAGCTGCATGTTAATGAAGATCAGTTCATAACTCCTGGCAAAGCATGTGCACACACAGAGCCAATCAGTGCCAGAGACTTGCAAATGAACTTTTTATTTCTCCCATTGGTGCATCCTTTCAGTCTTAACATCATTTATTTTTTAAAGTAACCAGATAAGCACTAAAGTCCCCTTAACTTTGACATGAAATTGATGTAGCTGCAGTTCTTAAATAAGATGATATTGAACGAGCTTTTAAAAAAATTACTTTTTGGTAGGAAATATCAAAGAAAAAAGCTGCAAGCCTGCTCTGGCTGCCACCCTTGTTGCTGGTACCTGTAAATGTGAGTGACTGGGATCAGGCCATGCCCTGTCCCTGGGCAGGAGCTTATTAATTTCTGCTTTCCTGATGACGGAATGCCATTGGCCTTAAAAGAGCTCGACACTCACAATATATCTGTGTTCTGCTGCCTTCACTGCTGCCAGTTTTGAGGCTCCCAGGTTCAGTATTTGAGTGTCACAAACTCCCTTTAATGGCTGGCTGTCAGCTGCAAGCCCAGGGATGTTTTATCTGCAGTGTTTCCACCACCAGGGTGGGTGACAGGCAAAACAAGAGCACGTTTCTGCCTTCCCCCCTATTCACACTGAAGCAGAAAATCAAATGACTCATTTGTTTTTGAGCAAAGAAGGGTTTGAGGTTTTTTGCTGTGTTGTGGTCTGATGCAAACCCCTGCTGATGTGTCCTACGTGGGGCTGCCTCAGTGCTGTCAGATATGTGGAGTTTTATGTGCACATCCAAGCCTGGATGTTACATTTTTAAAAAGGCACAAATATGTTTTCAGGGATTTTCAAGCTTGCAACTACATGTTATCTCAAGCAGACTTCTAATAGGCCACAAGAGAGAGGGGATTTTTTATCATTTTGAATTATTGCTGATATTATTTGCCTGTAACTGCAAAGTATAAGTCACTGCTTCACAGGAGTCCCTGTGTCAGATGGCCATAAAAATGTGTTGTCTCTGATCAGGAGCAATCTCTGCTTTCTGCCCTTGTCTAAAGCTGAGCCAAGATTCAGTAAAGCCTCAATTGTCTGCAGGAAGTTGGAAATATTTATTTATACACGTGCACTAGTGTTTTGCTGGTGTTGCTCTGAAGTTTCTTTAATGATCACATCCCATAAAAAGCAGCCAATATTTCAGGCAGTGTTTAGAAATAGGCCTGATTCCTTTTTCCCAGAAATACAAGAGAAATGCCAGCTTTAAAATATGTGTTGTGCAATGGCATCCTGTGCTGACTGTAATATTCATTCCTGCTGTCTCCTGCCTCTGTAATGTTTAAATTCCCCTCACCCAGCACACTTAACCTCTCAGCAGAACATTCAAACACAATCAAAACACAAGAAATAAAAGGAGGCTACCTTGGCATTGGTGTCCTCGGAGGGATGAGAGCAGCATCACTTTATTTCAGGAGAGGCAGCTCTGAGTGACAGCAGCTGCACACTTGAACCTGGGAGAGAGGAGAGGCAGAGCCAGCTCTGCACTGGAGTCTCTGCACATTTCTGAGGAGCAAACTCATTTTTCTCCCTGTCAGCCCTCCCTGTTCAAGGTTTTGTTGTTTTGTCCATCTCCTGCTGCTCTGACGTTTCCCAGGCAACTGCTGGAGCTCCTGAGCATGGCAGCACAGCCAGCAGCAGGCAGGGACACAGCAGCACCTCATTTCTGCCTTCTGTCCTCCTTGGGTTTGCTCCAGTGCTGGCCTGGGAGTGATACTGGATGTGCTGCTCATTTTTCTCTTGGGCAGTTTGGTGTCATCATAGCTCCTTTCACAGTTCCATCCATCCTTCCTTCTGTCTTAAGAAAGAGTAAAACAGACCCAAATTAGTGATGCTGTTCAGCTTTGTCACTGTGTTTTTGCCCTGCTGCTGGGGGCTCCCTGTGTGAGTTTGCTCCCCCCTGGGTGTGAGCTTCCCTTCTGCAGGCAGCAGCCCAGGGAGCCCTTTGCTGTGTGTGCTCTGCAATGCATGGCATTTCCTGAAGGGGGGACAAAACACCAAATAAAGGGATGTTCCTGCCATGGGAAGCACTTGCTAAATGCAGATGTAACATTCAACTCTTGAATTTATTGCTGAGTGTGTGCAGGGATGACTTTGTTTCCAAAATATTCAGCATTCACCCCTTCTGCTGAAGGCTCTGCAGCTTTGAAGTTCAAGTTCTGTCTGGAAGGGGATAAACAAGTTCCATGGGAAGTCCTGGCAGTTGTCTCTGTAGCTCACTATGCTCAGCCTGGTTGCTCACCCTGGTGGGTCAGTGGGATGAGGTTTAAAAGAATGCAGCCATCCCATTAATAAATCACTAATAATTTCTTTTTAACTTCCTAGGGCTAAAATCTCCCATCTTCTTGCTCTGTGGAACTTGCTAACAGTGTGTTTGTAAAGATCTGCCTTGAGGAGGCAGACTGAGCCCAGGGGAGGCAGGCTTGGTGCCTGCTGACCTGTGTGTGTCCCTGCAGGTCTGAGACCAGCAGCCCTGACCACAGCTCGTCCACCATCGAGCAGGAGCTGGCTGCCCTGGACGCTGAGATGACCCAGAAGCTGGTGGAGCTGAAGGAGAAGCAGCAGCAGCAGCTGCTGAACCTCAGGCAGGAGCAGTACTACAGTGAGAAGTACCAGAAGAGAGAGCACATCAAGCTGGTAGGTTTGTGCTCAGGGGGAGCCCTGGGGGCACCAGGACAAATTCTCATCACCTGGGGCTTCCTCCTACCTGGGGTCCCTTCCAGAGCCCCATTCCCTGTGCTGTGCTGCAGCTCCAAGGGGCTGCTGTGTCCCTCTGGCACTTGCAGCAGCTTGGAGGGCTTTGGGTGCAAGGCACAAAGGCAGCAGCAATGTTGCTACCTCTGGTTCATAACTCTCCTTTCACTGCAGCTTTTGGGTGATGTTCCTGCTTTTGGGTGATGTTCCTGCTTTTGGGTGATGTTCCTGCTTTGGGGTGATGTTCCTGCTTTTGGGTGATGTTCCTGCTTTTGGGTGATGTTCCTGCTTTTGGGTGATGTTCTTGCTTTTGGGTGATGTTGCTGCTTTTGGGTGATGTTGCTGCTTTTGGGTGATGTTGCTGCTTTTGGGTGATGTTGCTGCTTTTGGGTGATGTTGCTGCTTTTGGGTGATGTTGCTGCTTTTGGGTGATGTTCCTGCTTTTGGGTGATGTTCCTGCTTTTGGGTGATGTTCCTGCTTTTGGGTGATGTTCCTGCTTTTGGATGATGTTCCTGCTTTTGGATGATGTTCCTGCTTTGTTCTGCCACTTTTCCAAACCTGCAATGCACAAAGAGGCAGGGTTAGCCGGAAAATAAATTGAAACACCATCAAAATAGATTCAAACGTTCCCCAGGACAGAGGGTTGTGCCAAAGAGTTCCTCTGGCAGATGAGCACTCTGAGGGGATGCAGGACATCTTCTGGAAATGGTGGAGAAATGTTTGGCATTCATTGGTCCAGGTCAGCTTTGTTTTTCCAGCTGGACTTTGGCTGACAGCTGCAGCAGGATCACAGACCCTCTGAGCTGAAACAGAGGAGTTGGGCAGATGGAAGCTGATGCTCGTGGATATTTGTAGGCAGAAATGAACATTTTAAAGGCTGTTATGGGAGTGCAAGCTGTTTCTGAGCTCCAGACAACCCCCTCTTGCAGTTCTTTCTATTACCTGATGTTTTGCCTCTCTTCTGTTGGGTGATTTGTCTGATTTGTCTCCTCTGCAAGCAGCCACAAAGAGCAGGTAAGAGGAGGATTTGTGCTCAGCAGTGCCCTGCCAGACTGATTGCCATGGTCATAAGAGGAGGATTTGTGCTCAGCAGTGCCCTGCCAGACTGATTGCCATGGTCACAGCACAGAGCTGGGCTGTCTGTGTCCATCCTGTGAGTGCCAGTGCTCCAGGGTGGGTGTGTGGGCACAGGGTGTGTGTACCCAGCCCAGGGGACAGTGCCCATCCCACTGACAGCTGCTTCTCAGACATTTGGATTTTTATAAAAAAGAACCATTCTAGACCCACATTCTAGTTGGGTTTATCTCCTGAGGTAACTCATTTCTCATTCCAAAATGGGGAATGGCATTTCTCAAAGCCAAGGTACATTTCTGGCATTATCCTGTTGGGTGGTGGCACAGTAAATTCATTTTTTAGCACAGAGCTTTTGGGCAGTTTCTGAGCTGTGCAGGAGTTAATATTCCAATTCAAACTTGCCTTTCAGCTGAGAGGTTCTTTGTGATGGTTTTATTTTAGAGGGGAGCCTATTGTTGGTTCCTTTCTGCTTTTATCTAAGGAATGAAAAGTTGGATCAGACCAGCTGTGCCTTGTTATCCACTCCTGGTTCATCACCCTGGGAGGGTCATTTTACAAAACCAAACTTAACCTGGAAGGGTGATCAAACCCTTTGGGCACCAAGGAGAGCAAACCCACAGATTTCACACAGTGACTCAGAGCTTTTTCCTTCTGTCACCAAAATTTAGGTTGTGCCTCTCTGTGCTTGCCTTCCATACCTGTCATGTCAGATTTTCAGCATCCCCCTGACCACCCCAAAATCCAAAGCATTCCTTGTAATAATCCAAACCATTCCTTGTAATAATCCAAGCTATTCCTTGTAATAATCCTCATTACAGGAGGAACATTTCAGCCCTCACAGAAAAACCTGGATGCTCTGTGATACAGGAACTCACTTGGCAATTAGCACTGTGTAAATTCAGTTTGTGACCCCTTATGATTTTTCACAGGCATTTTTATTCCTAGCAAAGGTAAAACACTTGAAGTGTATTTTGATTTTACATTTAATGTTGTGGAAGTGTGTCACCTCGATGTACAGAGAATTAGCAGTTTCTGGGGGAGTTGGACATGCACCATTCTGGTGAACTCCAAAGTTAATAAAGTGTTTACACTGATAATGATGTTTGATCCTTTAATGCTGTAACACTTTCCTGGCTGCTGCAGGCTTTTCAGGAAATTTAGCTGCCTCTGTGACGTTTAATTGAAAATACATATTTTGATTTTTGGGATTTTTTTCTAGCTAATTCAGAAGCTGACAGATGTAGCAGAGGAGTGTCAGAACAACCAGCTAAAGAAACTGAAGGAAACCTGTGAAAAGTAAGTGCTGTTCCTTGAGCACTGATTGCTGCTCCTTGTGGGATTTGTTTAGATAATTTTTGTACTCCCCTTTATTTTTTATGCTTTAGAGAAAAGAAAGAACTGAAGAAAAAAATGGACAAGAAGAGGCAGGAGAAGATCACAGAAGCAAAGTCCAAGGATAAAAATCAAATGGAAGAGTAAGTAAATCCCTGGATCCATATCCTGTGCAGGGTTTTTCACAGCTGGTAAATCAAAGGAAGGTCTTGGCCCTAAATCCAAGGCAGCCTTCAGTCAGACCTCCCCAGAGTCCTTTCCCTGATAATAATTCCATTTCCTGGGGCTGGTCCAATCTCCTGTTCACGAGCTTTGCTTTAGAGCAGTTAAAATGACAAGAGGAGCAAATAGAGCAAAACAAAAAAGGAAACCCTCTAATGTTTGAGTTTTACCATGTAACAGAGGCACAACTGTGTTTGGTTTTCTGCAGGTGAAAGGGTTTGCACAGGGTCTGGAGCCTCTCAAGAGAGAATCTGTATTTGGTAGCCCTGAAAGGAAATCACAGACACACACAGTGAAAGGTTCAGGTAGTTTCAGAATCAGCACATTAAAAATTTCAATAAACATCATATTAAAAAAAAATAAAAAAATATGAGAATAATTTATTATGAAAATGAGGAGAAATACTTAACATAGTTAGAGCTGTTCAGAGGGCATGGAATTCATTTTAGAAGAAAGCAGCTGGCCATTACAGCAGTAAAAATCAATTGCAGGAGGAAATGATCTGCTGAGGGGTAAACGAGGCACTGGTGACCAAGGCTCAGGGACACACAAGTAGCAATTCTTTTCCTTTTCCCTTTCATTTTTTTTCCTCATTTTTCCCGAGGCCTTTCCTCTGTCAGGCTTTTCAAAGAGCCCTTGGGAGAGGTGAGATGGGAGCCCCATTGAAAGCCAGCTTTGCCCTGTGTGTGACCCAGCCTGTGCTCACGTGGCAGCAGGGCAGGGAGCTGTGAGCCCTTCCTTCTGCTGCATCCCTTCTGAGCCACTCTGGCTCCCCTGCTGCTCATCTAAAGCTTCTGCACGAGTTTGGGCAGGAATATTGCACAGCTTCACTGCTTTAATTGGCTTGACTTCATGTTTTGTAGGATTTAGGCAAAGCACCCAGGGTGTGCCCAAGTCCTCCTGATTTTAATGCAGTGCACTGGTCCTGGCTGAGGCAGTCAGGATTTGGGGTGACTGTTCTGAACCAGCTCAACTGCAGCAGCCACAGATTGTTATTGTGTGTGCATTTACCCCTCTGGGGGCTCTTGTGCTCAGCCTTGGAGGGTTACCAGATTCCTCTCTGAGTGTGCCATAAAGCTCAGCCTGCCTAAGCCCAGCTGTGCCCTGCTGCCCAGAGAGCTTGGTGCCAGTGTCAGCAGCACAGCCTGGGCTGCTGCTGTGCCCCAGGGTGGCACTGTGCCCCTGCTCACTGCCCTGCCCTCCCAGGGACACTGGGGCAGCACCAGGAAACACAGCACCATCCCCTGGGGAGGGACAGGGGTGGCATGGGGCACTCTGAGCCCCTGGTGCCATGGAGGGCAGCCTGGCACAAGGGCATGGTCTGAGAGTGCAGGGAAGGGAACCAGGCAAAGAGCTCAGGGAGGCTGGGCTGCTGGAATAATGCAGTGATGTTGGAATAATGGAATGATGATGCAGTGATGTTGGAATAATGCAGTGATGCTGGAATGATGCAGTGATGGAATAATGCAATAATGCTGGAATAATGATGCAGTGATGTTGGAATCATGCAGTGATGCTGGAGTGATGCTGGAATGATGGAGTGATGCTGGAATGATGGAGTGATGCTGGAATGATGCAATAATGCTGGAATGATGCAATAATGCTGGAATAATGCAGTGATGCTGGAATAATGCAGTGATGCTGGAATAATGCAATAATGCTGGAATAAAGCAAGAATAATGCAGTAATTCTGGAATAATGCAGTAATGCTGGAAAAATGCAGTAATCCTGGAATAATGCAGTAATCCTGGAATAATGCAATAATACTGGAATAATGCAGTGATGCTGGAATAATGCAATAATCCTGGAATAAAGCAGTAATGCTGGAATAATGCAATGATGCTGGAATAATGCAATGATGCTGGAATAATGCAATAATCCTGAAATAATGCAATGATGCTGGAATAATGCAATAATCCTGGAATAATGCAGTAATCCTGGAATAATGCAATAATACTGGAATAATGCAATAATCCTGGAATAATGCTAGTGCTAGAATAATGCAATAATCCTGAAATAATGCAATAATGCTGGAATAATGCAGTAATGCTGCAATAATGCAATAATGCTGGAATAATGCAATAATCCTGGAATAATGCTGGACTGTTTCCCCAGGGAGAAGACGGAGATGATCCGCTCCTACATCCAGGAGGTGGTGCAGTACATCAAGAGGGTAGGTCAGGCTCTGCTGCTTCTGGGGCAGGACAGGGCACCTTGCACCTTCCAGCCTGGGGGCTACTGCAGGTTCTGGGCTTCTGCAGGAGGGTTCTGCACCTGCTGAATTCCAGCACATGCAGTGTAGGCTCTGCTTCCCATTCCAGTTAAAGGAAAGCTGGGATTGCAGCTAAAGGAAAGCTGGGATTCCTATTAAAGGAAAGCTGGGATTGCAGCTAAAGGAAAGCTGGGATTGCAGCTAAAGGAAAGCTGGGATTGCAGCTAAAGGAAAGCTGGGATTGCAGCTAAAGCAAAGCTGGGATTGCAGCTAAAGGAAAGCTGGGATTCCAATTAAAGTGAAGCTGGGATTCCTATTAAAGGAAAGCTGGGATTCCAATTAAAGGAAAGCTGGGATTGCAGCTAAAGGAAAGCTGGGATTTCAGACAGCCCCTCATTAATTGTTAGTCAGCTTTTGGGGGATGATGCTGAGGAGAGAAGAATTCAATGAAATTTCATCTCTGAATATCCTGTGTGTATTCATGGAAAATGCACCCCTTTTTTTTTTTTTAATGGGCTTTCTGGCTCACAAATGCAAAGATTGCATAAGGAAAGTCAATGAATGTTTAATTGCAGAGTGTATCTTAACTTTAATTGCATTTGTACAGTTACTGAAATGCAAAAAGCACTCTGTGAGTTCTGTAAGCACCAATTAAAGGATTCTATTACAGTTGTTAGCTTTTCTGCAGCTACAGGTGGCTCACACCAGGCTGGAATCATGCCCTGCAGTGCTTTGGGGTGTAAAATCACTGTGGAACGTGTGCAGCCATTGAATTCTTCTCCTAATTTCAATGCAAAGATGGGCTCTAAAGTTGGCCCATTTTTACTTAGAAGATTTAGGAAGCAGCCTAAAGAATTAAGTAAATTAAGTAGGTTTTGTTTCTGAGGGTGTTACTAAGTGAAGCCCAAAATTTGTAATTGAATACCATTAGCAGTCTGCAGAAAGTCCTTCAGACATTTGTGACCCTGAGTGCTGCATGTGGGATGTGATGTTCCATGTGCACCCTGAGTGTGGCACAGCTGTGCCCAGGGATGCTCAGGATATGCTCTGTCATTTCTGTGATTTCAGCTTGGAACTGGGCACAGCTCTGATGGCAGTGTCTCAGTTCTGATGGGTGGGATTTGCTTGTTGGGGAGGAGGTGGGAGAGTGAGGATGAGCAATCCACAAACAGAGACCCTCTGCTGTTTTCTGACAGCTAGAAGATGCTCAGAGCAAAAGGCAGGAGAAACTTGTGGAGAAACACAAGGAGATCCGCCAGCAAATACTGGATGAAAAGCCCAAGGTAAAGAGTTTTTGAACATGTTACTCTCTAAAATTGTCCTTCAGGAGAGAAGGAGCTCTGGCAGCAGGTAGGATGATGTTTGAACGTGAGGGAAGATCAGAGCACCCTCAGTGGCAGCAGGGTGGGGGCAGGCAGGGCAGCCTGCTGGGCACCTCCTGCCCTGCAGATCTCCTGCTTTGGGGGCTCTTTCCAGCACCCAAAGAGCTGTCAGGGCCAAGGTGCTGTGCCCAGCAGAGCCTGCCCTTCCCTCCCCTGTGCCTGAGCTGCACAGAGACAAAACACAGTTCCCATTGGAAGGAACAAGAGATATCTCCTTAGCATGCTGCCCCAGGTGCTGCTGGCAGCCCCAGGATGGATTGCTGTGGGACACAGGGAGCTTTGGTACAGGAGCAGTGCTTTGCTTTTTACAGGAACAGTGTGGGAATCTTAAAAATCAGAGGGTTTTAAGAAAGGTAAGAAAAAGCAGGCTTAAGAAAGCAAAGATAGCTTTTTCCTACCTTTCTTAAAACCTCTGATTTTTAAGATTCCCACAAACAGTGCTTTACTTTTTACAGGAGCAGTGCTTTACTTTTTACAGGAACAGTGCTTTACTTTTTACAGGAGCAGTGCTCTACATTCCACACTGCTTGCTGGATTGCCTCTCTTTGGTTTTATGCACATGTAACATTTTGAAATGCAAGTTTTGGTCCTTAGGCCTGGGGCTCCCTCCTGCTCCAGGTGGAGCTGGGGCAGCTTTGCCCCCAATTTCAGTGGAAAAGGTTCAGATTTCCTGTAGGAGCACACAGCCATGGTCACAGCTGCACACGGAGGGAGATTTGTGTTCAGCAGGTTCATGGCCAGGTGTGACTGCCACAGCCCTGTGTGTCGTGTGTGCTGTCATTGTCCTGCTCCTGCTCTCACCTGTCTTGGCTCAGTTCCCTTTCCTTGTCTGTGCCCACAGCCCCAGTGTTTGTGTGCCTGAGCTACAGCTGCAGTTCTGGCACTGTTCATCAGTGCTGCCCTGGCATCTCTGGGAAGCAGCAGAGAATAAGGCTAAGGGCTGGATAGCCAGAAGTTTACAATAGTTTGGGAAAATAAAAATATTTGCATTTCTGGTTTTCTGCTTATGTTTGTAAAATGGTGTTTACAAACAAGCTGGAACTTTTTGGTGTTGTGGGTGTAAAAAGTACACATGTTTTTGTATTTGGTGCTGTGGGATCATGAGTTTATCAGGCTTGTGAACTGGAATTTAAAATGCTGAAGAATAATCAGGTAGTGCTTCCACCACTGGATCCTTGGGCACTCAGTTATTCTGTTTGGCTGTGTCCTTCCTTCTTTTCTGCTTTATTTTTTATTTTTAATTTATCCATGTACTGAGGAGTAGCATAAAGCACTGGAAGTTTGTCACTGAGGACTTGAGCTGAATTTGGGAAGGGTCTGGGGCAGCCACGTTTGACTCTGATCAGTTCCCTCTGCCCAGGGCAGGTCCTGGCACAGGGCAGCTCCAGATCCCTGTGGACACAGTGACAGCTCCAGGTCCCTGTGGGCACAGGGCAGCTTCACATCCCTGTGGGCACAGGGCAGCTTCAGATCAGCCCCAGATCCCTGTGGGCACAGGGCAGCTCCAGATCAGCTCCAGGTCCCTGTGGGCACAGTGACAGCTCCAGATCCCTGTGGGCACAGGGCAGCTCCAGATCCCTGTGGGCACAGGGACAGCTCCAGATCCCTGTGGGCACAGGGCAGCTCCAGATCCCTGTGGGCACAGGGACAGCTCCAGATCAGCTCCAGGTCCCTGTGGGCACAGATCAGCCCCAGATCCCTGTGGGCACAGGGCAGCTCCAGGTCCCTGTGGGCACAGTGACAGCTCCAGATCCCTGTGGGCACAGGGCAGCTCCAGATCCCTGTGGGCACAGGGACAGCTCCAGATCAGCTCCAGGTCCCTGTGGGCACAGATCAGCCCCAGATCCCTGTGGGCACAGGGCAGCTCCAGGTCCCTGTGGGCACAGGGCAGCTCCAGGTCCCTGTGGGCACAGGGCAGCTCCAGGTCCCTGTGGGCACAGATCAGCTCCAGATCCCTGTGGGCACAGATCAGCTCCAGATCCCTGTGGGCACAGGGCAGCCCTAGATCAGCTCCAGATCCCTGTGGCACAGTGGCAGCTCCAGATCAGCTGCAGGTCCCCGTGGGCACAATGACAGCTCCAGGTCCCTGTGCCCCTGCCCTCCCTGCTCTCAGGGCTGTGCTCACAGGGCCTGGCTCCAGGGCTTTCCCTTTCCCCACACTGAACCAGGCACCAGGCTCAATTTATGGTGCTGCTGCCTCCTGCTTGCATGAGAGGCTTTAGGAAAACATAATTACTCATTTTATTAAGTCTCTTTTTATGTTTTGCTCCGTGTCCGTATTTCACTCCCATATTTGCCTCCTCAGTGCTGGGGTGGATGATAGAAAATAGATCAAATGATTTCCCAGCTGAGCAGAGCTGATGTGTTTTCTGCAGGCTGCAGCCTTTCTGGGGCTGCTTTTTCAACAGCCCAGCCTCTCCTGCCTCAAACACCCACTGAAATTTATGCTGCCTGTGTTAAAAGGCTTTTCTGGCAGCATCAACTCAGCCTCAAACAAAGAGTTTAATATATTAAGAGGGAAAGAATTTTCAGTATTCTCACCAATAATTCCACTGGAGACAGATCTGCTGTCATCCATCAGGCTGCTGGGTTATTTGTTGGTGCTCCCAGTTTGTTGCTGTGCTCTGACTCTGCTCAGAGCCCTTTCCCTGCCAGGGAGGATGCTGGGGCACCCAGTGCTGCCAGCACCCTGCCACAGCCTCGCCCATCTTGCTGGCTTTTCTCAAACCATGAGTTAGCAGCATCAAATTAAACACAAATCAAGTGCATTTCCTTCCCCCTGCACCCCTGCCTTCAATTCCATTGTAATTACTAAAATCAATACACATGAGACACGACAAGGAGTTAATTATTTTTCTGGGAATCGACTCAGTTACAGTAAATAGACCCAAGCCTCCTCTAATTGGACTCAGTGGGACTTTTGTTACCTGTGCTGGTGGGTCAGAGCCACCTTTGGGTCCTGGTGTGACACTGAGCTCTGCAGGGCTGTTCTGGCTGTGTCCCTGAGCCCCAGTAATGCCCAGGAAGGTGTAACTGGTGTGGTTCCACCCTTGGATGCTGCTGTGACAGTGACACTGAGCTCTGCAGGGCTGCCCTCAGTGTGTCCCTGCAGTCCCAGTGGTGCCCAGGAAGGTGTAACTGGTGTGGTTCCAGCCTTGGGTCCTGGTGTGACAGTGACACTGAGCTCTGCAGGGCTGTTCTGGCTGTGTCCCTGCAGCCCCAGTAATGCCCAGGAAGGTGTAACTGGTGTGGTTCCACCCTTGGATGCAGTGTGACAGTGACACTGAGCTCTGCAGGGCTATCCTCAATGTGTCCCTGCAGTCCCAGTAATGCCCAGGAAGGTGTAACTGGTGTGGCTCCACCCTTGGATGCAGTGTGACAGTGACACTGAGCTCTGCAGGGCTGCCCTCAATGTGTCCCTGCAGCCCCAGCTGTCAGGAAGGTGTAACTGGTGTGGTTCCAGCCTTGGGTCCTGGTGTGACAGTGACACTGAGCTCTGCAGGGCTGCCCTGGCTGTGTCCCTGAGCCCCAGTGGTGCCCAGGAAGGTGTAACTGGTGTGGTTCACCCTTGGATGCAGTGTGACAGTGACACTGAGCTCTGCAGGGCTGCCCTCAATGTGTCCCTGCATCCCCAGTAATGCCCAGGAAGGTGTAACTGGTGTGGTTCCAGCCTTGGGTCCTGGTGTGACAGTGACACTGAGCTCTGCAGGGCTGCCCTCAGTGTGTCCCTGAGCCCCAGTAATGCCCAGGAAGGTGTAACTGGTGTGGCTCCATCCTTGGATCCCAGTGTGACAGTGACACTGAGCTCTGCAGGGCTGCCCTGGCTGTGTCCCTGAGCCCCAGTGGTGCCCAGGAAGGTGTAACTGGTGTGGTGCCAGCCTTGGATGCAGTGTGACAGTGACACTGAGCTCTGCAGGGCTGCCCTCAATGTGTCCCTGCAGCCCCAGTAATGCCCAGGAAGGTGTAACTGGTGTGGCTCCAGCCTTGGATGCAGTGTGACAGTGACACTGAGCTCTGCAGGGCTGCCCTGGCTGTGACCCTGAGCCCCAGTAATGCCCAGGAAGGTGTAACTGGTGTGGTTCCTGCAGAGCACCAGGAGCTGGGCACACTTTGTTCTAAGCCTTGGAGCTCTGTGCTCTTTGCAGTCAATGAAAAGAATATTCAGCCTTAAATTCTTTAAAATTATAAATCTGTTCTTGTAAATGGAAAATAGAAGCACCTGATGCATGCTAACTCACTTTTCTACATTTATTAGCTCCCAATTTGGCACCTGTTATTAATTGGGAGTTGAGGCGTGTCCAAACACCCCCAGTGGCCACACCAGGTGCCAATATCAAAACCTGAGCACCCATTGGCCTGACCACAGCAAATCTCAGGAATCCCAAAAAACATATTTCTTGTGAAACCACCACACACTTCCACATCCAATCAGAAATTAATATCAACAGTGTACCTGAAAAATTCCTGGAGGCACAGAATGGTACACATTGACCTTGCAGAGCCACATTAACAGGGTGCTGATCCTTTACAGCCTCTGCTGCCTCCTGGGCTGCAGCTTTGCTGCTCTGGGTGAAGCTCTGTGACCTCCTGGTGCAGGGGATGCTCTTGAGTGGAGCTGTTCCCTGCAGGAAAACCAAACAGCAAAAGTGTCCTGAAATACCTTCCAGAAGGTCAATACCTTCTGAAATACCTTCTAGAAAGAAAATACCTTCTGAAATACCTTCTAGAAGGTCAATACCTTGTGAAATAACTTCCAAAAGGTCAGGACCTTCTGAAATACTTTCTAGAAAGAAAATACCTTCTGAAATACTTTCTAGAAAGAAAATACCTTCTGAAATACCTTCTAGAAGGTCAATACCTTCTGAAATACCTTCCAGAAGGTAAATACCTTCTGAAATACCTTCTAGAAAGAAAATACCTTCTGAAATAACTTCTAGAAGGTCAATACCTTGTGAAATAACTTCCAAAAGATCAAAACCTTCTGAAATACTTTCTAGAAAGAAAATACCTTCTGAAATACCTTCTAGAAAGAAAATACCTTCTGAAATAACTTCTAGAAGGTCAATACCTTGTGAAATACCTTCTAGGAGGTCACTACCTTCTGAAATAACTTCCAAAAGGTCAATACCTTCTGAAATACTTTCTAGAAAGAAAATACCTTCTGAAATACCCTCCAGAAGGTCAATACCTTGTGCAATCCCCCCCAGAAGTCATTCCAGGTGCCTCAGAGCCCCTGTGCCCTGTGGAAGGAGCAGCCTGAGGAGCTGTGGCAGCATTCCAGTGTCACCTCAGCTCCCTGGGAGCTCAGGACAGCACTGCTGTGTCCTCCACAATCCCCTTTGAGCCCTGGCACCTCTGCAGGATGCCAGGCTGGCTTTTGGGCAGGCTGCACTGGATTCCAACACTTCCAGATGCATTCCAGTTCAACCACAGGCAGCTCTCCAAGAATTCTGGGGCAGCAGTTTGGAGGAAAAGGTTATTTCAGTTTACTGGGATTCATGGGGCTTGCTTGGCTTGGGAAAAAGATCAGTAATCAAACTGATGGCAAAAAAACCCATTAAATTGTTCTGACAGCCAGTGTCATATTTGAAGAGTTCTTCTGTTTTTTCCCTGTTTGGGTAAAAATTTCTTTTCATTGGTTCATTCGATTTGAACATTTCAAAAGTTTAAAAAGAAATCTGTCTTCAATCTGTGGCTGCTAAGCTCAAATGACTTATGGCATTATCTGCCAAAAAAGCAGGGGATTAAGAGGATTGAAATAATTTACTGTTTGTTTCACTGCTCAGCTCTGGGCTTTGGTGCTTGTGTACTCATCAGAGGGGAATAATAAAATGTTTATTTACCTCATTAAGTAGGCAACAGCACAGAGAAATGAAGGGAATTTTCAAAGCCTCAGTGACCAAGGAATATTTAAAAGGAATATTTAAAAGAAAAAAAAAAAAAACCACAGAGTGAGATTTACAAATGTGACTTGATCTGGCATCTTCCCACTTCTGGATGGGAGGTAGTGTTTAAAATTTGGGATCAGCACTCCTGGACCATTCCCTGCAGGATCTGGCTCTTTGCTCACACCCAGCCCCAGCTGTCAGCCCAAACTTTGAACAAAGCTGGGATTCCAATCAGCTGGGATTTCAGTCTGCTGGGATTTCAATCAGCTGGGATTTCAATCAGCTGGGATTTCAGTCTGCTGGGATTTCAGTCTGCTGGGATTTCAGTCTGCTGGGATTTCAGTCTGCTGGGATTTCAGTCTGCTGGGATTTCAATCAGCTGGGATTTCAGTCTGCTGGGATTTCAATCTGCTGGGATTTCAATCTGCTGGGATTTCAACCTGCTGGGATTTCAATCAGCTGGGATTTCAGTCTGCTGGGATTTCAATCTGCTGGGATTTCAATCAGCTGGGATTTCAATCAGCTGGGATTTCAATCAGCTGGGATTTCAATCAGCTGGGATTTCAATCAGCTGGGATTTCAGTCTGCTGGGATTTCAGTCTGCTGGGATTTCAATCTGCTGGGATTTCAACCTGCTGGGATTTCAATCTGCTCTTGGTGCAGTTGCTGAGCTGCCCCAGTTCAGGATATTATTTTGGGGAGTTCAGGTTCTCCCTTTTCTGCTGTTTCTCCCCGTGGATAAATGCTGCAGAGTTCAGCCTGTCAACTTAGTAAATAACCTCACTTCACTCGTTAAAAATAAACAGGCTGCCCTTTATCCTGTGCCAGTTTTGTACCAATAAAATTTCCCTGAGTTCCCTGAAGCAGCTGACACATCCCAGGCCTGAGAGCAAAAGAATTCAGTCCAGTACCAGGATGCTCAAAGCATCATTGTCACTTTGGGCACTTTGATTTACATCTTCCTTCACAAATCCACATTTTAAAGTGCAGTTTATGTTTTCCAGCAGAATAAATACTGCAGTGTGAGAAATGGGTATCACAGATGATAGATGCAGCAATTTGGGGTGATATTTATTGTGTTAATTGAATGCCTTCATTGTCACTCTTACACATCCATGTCCTTGGAAACATTCCTTTTAAATCAACAGCATCACCTTTCCAGTGTGAATATGCAAAATGCTTTTTGAATTTTTTAATTGAATTCTGATATCACTTTCTTTCAAATAAAAATGTCACCAAATCTTTGTAGGAAGAATTTCAATGTAAAGAAATGCTTTGAAGAAATGGGAAAATATGATCAATTTAAATTAGAGTTTATTGATAGAGGGAAGGAGATATTTTTCACACATGGGTCATTCTACTGGAAGTCAGAGAAAATCTTGGATTTGCTCTGGAGCTGCAATAAAAGGGGAAATAAATTACTTGAAAGGGCAAACTTTTCAGTTCTGCAGTAGTGTAAATCAGAAGGAACATGATCAGGTTCCCAGTGTCACTGGTGATTTAAAGATATTAGTGAGGCTTTAATGGAGGGCATGTGGCAGCCAGCCCTGATTTGTTACTGGGGTCTTCCTGATAACATGCTCACAAATTACAACTGAAAGGAGGGTGGTGGTGGTGGGGTGTTTTAAGAATATTTTGGATTTTAGAATCCAACTATTCTCTGTGGACAGAAGAGTTCACAAAAAATTATTTTTTTAAAAAAGGCAGAAATGTGAGAATTCTTCCTGCATAAAAAGAAACTTCACTGCTTTGTGGTTTTTTTTCCTAATTTGCAAAGTGAATCTGTTCTATACCTGTCTCAGGTAAGGGCATTTCCCATGTCCCAGCCCACCCTGATGAGTTGGTTATTTGGCTTTCCTGCTGCAGGAAAGGTGAAATCCTCCCTAACCCTGCTGCTGACTGGCAGCACAGCTGAGCCCAGCACTGTGTGAGCAGTGAGGGTCATTATTTACCTGTGTGCAGGTACAGAGCTGTGTCCCAGCCCTGTGTGAGCAGTGAGGGTCATTATTTACCTGTGTGCAGGTACAGAGCTGTGTCCCATCTGTGTGAGCAGTGAGGGTCATTATTTACCTGTGTGCAGGTACAGAGCTGTGTCCCACATGTGTGAGCAGTGAGGGTCATTATTTACCTGTGTGCAGGTACAGAGGTGTACATATGGAGCACAACCAAATACTCCTGTACAACCAAATACCCCTGTACAGCTGGAGAAACAACCAAATACTCCTGTACAACCAAATACTTCTGCACATCTGGAGCACAACCAAATATCCCTGTACAGCTGGAGGCACAGCCAAATATCCCTGCACAGCTGGAGCACAACCAAATACTCCTGCACAGCTGGAGAAACAACCAAATACCCCTGCACAGCTGGAGAAACAACCAAATACTCCTGCACAGCTGAAGCACAACCAAATACCCCTGTACAGCTGGAGAAACAACCAAATACCCCTATACAGCTGGAGAAACAACCAAATACTCCTGCCCAGCTGGAGAAACAACCAAATACTCCACTCCTGCACAACCAAATACCCCTGCACATCTGGAGCACAACCAAATACCCCTGCACAGCTGGAGAAACAACCAAATACCCCTGTACAGCTGGAGAAACAACCAAATACTCCACTCCTGCACAACCAAATACCCCTGCACAGCTGGAGAAACAACCAAATTCTCCTGCACAACCAAATCCTCCTGCACAACCAAATCCTCCTGCCCAACTGTGCCATCACCACAGCAACAGCAGCAGTGCATTGCTTAATTATCAGCCCCTCAGTGCAGCATGACAAATGGCACCAGATCCAGTTTGACACAGCTAATGGAAAAGTGCTGAAAGAAATATTAATGCCTGGTATGTGAACTCATTAGAGAGATGCTTTAAAATGCATGAAATGGGGGGGGGGAGTGTGTTCTTTAATGAGCAGAGAAATAAAATCAGTGGTCCTGCCCAGGCTGTGGTGCAGGAGGGGCTCTGTGTGTGCAGTCAGTAGGCAGGAGAGGGGCAGGGTTTGTGCAGAATCCCCTGAAAAGCAGGAAACACTGGGAAACATTGCTGAAACACTGCTGGAACACTGCTGAAACACTGCTGGAACAGTGCTGAAACACTGCTCAAACACTGCTCAAACACTGCTGAACACTGCTGAACACTGCTCAAACACTGCTGCCAGCTGCTTTAGCTGGGCACTCATGGCAGGGTTCATGGGCTCCTCTCACACTGACACCCTCCAGGGTGAGAAATATACTACTGGAAAAGGGTGACAGAAATAACAAAATTGTGTTACAGCTTCAAAACTATACCTGATATAAAGAGTGTACTGAAAATCATGTGTGGCCTTTCTCAGGGAAGAACTTTTCTTTCTAGAAAACAACCAAAATCAGAAGAAGATGCTGTTGTTTTGAGATGCAGTCTCTTCCCCAGGAGGCTGAGAGTACTGAGCTTGGTGGGGGATGAAAGCCCTGCACATGCAGAAGGGAGAGAAGGTGGCAGGGAAACATCCCAGCCCCATTCCCACATGGACTCACAGGAATTCCACACAATCCCCACCAAGTCCAGTGGCAGAGCAGTTGAGGAGGAGCACACAAAACAGTGGGTCAATGCTCCTTACAGGAACTGAGGCTGAGCCCAAGTCCACACATGTGGCTGTGTCACAATGCCTTTGGACTTGACCCACTGTTTTGTGTGCTCCTCCTCAGCTGCTCTGCCACTGGACTTCACAAAACACAGAAACTGTTTTCTGGATTTGACATCCAAACTCACTTGGCCTCAGGGGAATTCCACACAATCCCCACCAAGTCCAGTGGCAGAGCAGTTGAGGAGGAGCACACAAAACAGTGGGTCAATGCTCCTTACAGGTGCTGAGGCTGAGCACAAGTCCACCAGCAGAGCAGCTGAGGAGGAGCACACAAAACAGTGGGTCAAGGCTCCTTACAGGAACTGAGGCTGAGCCCAAGTCCACACATATGGCTGTGTCACAATGCCTTTGGACTTGACCCACTGTTTTGTGTGCTCCTCCTCAGCTGCTCTGCCACTGGACTTCACAAAACACAGAAACTGTTTTGTGCCCAAGTCCAGTGCCCAACACTGCCCAAGTCCAGTGGCAGAGCAGCTGAGGAGAATCACAGAAAACAGTGGGTCAATGCTCCTTACAGGAACTGAGGCTGAGCCCAAGTGCAGTGGGAGAGCAGCTGAGGAGGAGCACACAAAACAGTGGGTCAATGCTCCTTACAGGAACTGAGGCTGAGCCCAAGTCCACACATATGGCTGTGTCACAATGCCTTTGGCTTGACCCACTGTTTTGTCTGCTCCTCCTCAACTGCTCTGCCACTGGACTTCAGAAAACACAGAAACTGTTTTCTGGATTTGACATCCAAAGTCACTTGGCCTCAGAGGAATTCCACACAATCCCCACCAAGTGCAGTGGCAGAGCAGCTGAGGAGGAGCACACAAAACAGTGGGTCAATGCTCCTTACAGGAACTGAGCATGAGCCCAAGTCCAGTGGCAGAGCAGCTGAGGAGGAGCACATAAAATATTCGGTCAATGCTCCTTACAGGAACTGAGGCTGAGCCCAAGTCCACACATATGGCTGTGTCACAATGCCTTTGGACTTGACACACTGTTTTGTGTGCTCCTCCTCAGCTGCTCTGCCACTGGACTTCAGAAAACACAGAAACTGTTTTCTGGATTTGACATCCAAAGTCACTTGGCCTCAGAGGAATTCCACACAATCCCCACCAAGTGCAGTGGGAGAGCAGCTGAGGAGGAGCACACAAAACAGTGGGTCAGTGCTCCTTACAGGAACTGAGCATGAGCCCAAGTCCACACATGTGGCTGTGTCACAATGCCTTTGGCTTGACCCACTGTTTTGTGTGCTCCTCCTCAACTGCTCTGCCAGTGGATTTCAGAAAACACAGAAACTGTTTTCTGGAATTAACATCCAAATTAACTTGGCCTCAGAGGAATTCCATGCAATCCCCACCAATTGCAGTGGCAGAGCAGCTGAGGAGGAGCACACAAAACAGTGGGTCAATGCTCCTTACAGGAACTGAGGCTGAGCCCAAGTCCAGTGGCAGAGCAGCTGAGGAGGAGCACACAAAACAGTGGGTCAAGTCCAAAGGCATTGTTACACAGCCACATCACTTGAAACAGGGAAACTGTTTTCTGGATTTGACATTGCTCTCAGTGCTGCCTGGGGTAGCTTCCAGGCTCTGGCAGCCTCTGGAGGCAGCAGCAGAATAGCTGGGGAAGAAGTTCCCTGGAAAAATTTCTTTTTATTAAACACCTCCTGTGAGTCACTTGCACCAAATCAGCATTTTGCAGCAGAGGAGTTGCTCAGGGCTGCTGCAGTTGCATAACCCAGGAGCTGTGGGGGATGACAGTCCCTAGGTTGGGCTGGAGTGACTCAGTAAATTCCCTTTATTCAGCCCTGGTTTGGAGACAGGTTTTGCCTGGAGTGTGACTGAGCAGCCCAAGTGCAGCTCTGTACCTGAGCATGGTCTCTTCTGTGGAGTGCCAGGGATCTGTAAGCTCTGCGTGGCACCATTGGATGCGCCCAGGAAAAGGAGGATTAATCCAGATGTGCTTTGATACAGAGCCTGGCTCTAGGATGGTGGAGGCAACATTTAAACCTTTTTAACATTATCTTTTAATATTGTAGCCCAGTATTGTAACATTGAGTTTTCCAGTTATGAGGGTGGTGACAATTCACGATTTTTGTTCTTTTTCCATTGCTCATATATGAAAGAGAAAGCAGTTTTGATGTTCTTGTGATAGAAAAATCCTTCTTTTTAAACCTGCTGAGTATGGGGCAGGAAATCTGAGCTCTGGTTCATTCCATCAGCTTCCCAGCTCTCCAACTGGCCCGTGGTTTATAGAAATGAAGTCAAGCACTGAAGGAAGTTATCAGGCATAATGTTACCCTGCTGATAATGGAAGGAGGTCTCTCAGCCTTTTTCATTTCTCCTTTTCTCTATATCCCCATTTCCCCTGCTCTCCTACTTGTCCTTCTCCACCTTCCACCAAGCTCTTTTTCTCAGTCTGTGATTTCTTTCTCCTGCTCTTTCTGCAGCCCTTATTTTCCAGCTCTTTCACTCCCTGCTCTTTGCCATCACTGGCTGCTGTCACATTTCAAGGAGTGCCCCCAGCTGCCTGTGGCCATGGGGGCTCTTCCAGAAGGAGCAGCCTGAAGGGGAGAGGTGTTGAAGAGCTGCCACGGGTGCTCTGCAGGTTTGTGAGCTCTGCTGCCTTCCCTCAGTGGGAGGGAGGATGCACAGGGTGCACAGATGGGTGCAGACACTGCAGGGGGAGAGGCAGGAGCTGCCTGCTGCACATCAGCCCATTGCACAGCCTGGGCCCTCCCCTCTGCTCTGGTTCTGAGAGGCCAAACACACACAGGGTTTAAAGATTTAATTCCATTGAATACAAACCTTTTAAGCTTTTATTTTCAGCATGCCTAAATCTAAATATATTTATCACCATATGCTTCCCTTTCAGACCTGATCAGCCATTTCCACAGTCCTGTTCATTGTCAAAGACATCTCCAGTAATATTCTACATTTCCTTTGATTTCTTTCACATGTCTTACAGCAAGGTGACTGCTGACAAGCAATTACATGCCACTTTTAGTGTAACAAACACTCTTGGTTTATACATCAAGGAAGCCCAGATGTATAAATCACTTGGCAACAGAAGCAGCCCTCAATTAGGGTGAGATAAAATGAGGAAAGCTGATTTCTGTGATGCCATAACATCACCCACTTTCTTCTTCTCTTGCAAAATGTGCTCTGCAAATTCACATAACAGAACAGCCAAAATGAGTGTAGGAGTGTGCAGAAAAGCCCAAAGCACACCACTCCAGCAGTGTTGTACAGGGCATTGATAGCCAGGGACACTGAGAATTGCATCAGACAAAGGTGCTGAACAGGCCACAGGTGTGTGATCCAACACACAGGGCACATAAAACTCTTCTGACCTCTGAACTCTCACAAATGGAGCAGAACTCAGGAGCCAAGCTGGTACCTGTGACCTCACTAAGCTGGCCAGCATGAATTTTAATCACAGTATGAGGAAATGGGGTAGATAGAATCCATTTGTTTACATTGATGAAGAAATGTGGTTTTCTATATGTCACAGTAAATATTTGGCTGTGTGTGCATAGGCACACATGCTCACTAGCTATATTAAGAACATGCATATGCTATAATTTTAGAGATTTAGTTTGATGCATGTACATTTTGGATGCATCTGTTAAATTACAGTTATTCACAGCCTTGCAGGATGGAAAATTCACTATCACAAAATTCTGTTAGTGGTTTTCAAACTGGCACAATCACCACGTTAATTACAGAGTGATTAAAACCTTTGTTTTTTACTTTCTTTCTTTTTTCCCCCCTGGCCTTTAAAATTGCCTGCTTAATATTCTGCTTCTCTTCTGGAAAGACAATAAATGGGGGGAGTTTTGCATGTCCATTGAGAGCCTTCCTTGGCTGTGAGCACAGAAAATGGCACAAAGGAAAGGGACCTCAGGCAGCTGATGGGGATGAAGGTTTGGTCAGGAGAAGGCAGCACAGGGCACTGAAGGAGGGGATGAAGGTTTGGTCAGGTTTTGGTCATCAGCCTCCTCTGATGACTTGAAAACAAATGTTGCCTTCCTCCCCATCACTTTCCTCTTCATTTTTCTGACTGGAAATTACATTTCTATTTTGCCTTTGTGTTTATTCCTCCAGCACTCCTCCTACCTGGGATAATTTAGATGCCTTTGACTCCCCACCTGGTGTGGGGGATAGGGAAAGCTCCATCACTGAGAGCTCTTGTAGCTAAATTGAGATTAACAGTGATAGATCTGTAGGTCCCACACTATTTGTCATGTTGGTGCAGTAATGAAACCCATGTTCTGTCCCTGCACTGAGTTTTTGCTGTATCTGGTACATCCTGGTAGGCAATTCCTGCAGACAAGATGAACTGACTCCTTATTGCCCTAGCTGAGTATCCACTCTGTGTCCACCACCCCTTGCTCAGCTGTGGAGGTGTGTGAGTGCATTTAGGGAGTGATCAGCACCCTCCAGGGATTGCAATCCTGGATTTTCCTTTCTTGTGCTCAAGGGCATCATCCCAGCATTTGTATCTTCTTTACCCACGGAGTACCAGAGCTTTGTAATGATCCTCCTGCCTGGAATGCTGCTGTGTCAGTGCAAAATTCTGTTAGTGGTTTACTTTACACACGGAGTACCAGAGCTTTGTAATGATCCCCCTGCCTGGAATGCTGCTGTGTCAGTGCAAAATTCTGTTAGTGGTTTACTTTACACACCGAGTACCAGAGCTTTGTAATGATCCCCCTGCCTGGAATGCTGCTGTGTCAGTGCAAAATTCTGTTAGTGGTTTACTTTACACACGGAGTACCAGAGCTTTGTAATGATCCTCCTGCCTGGAATGCTGCTGTGTCAGTGCTCCCCAGTTACCCTCCCCTCACCCATTTATCAGATTCACTCCCTGCTTGTTGAATCATATAAAACAAATAACGGGACTTTGTAGCTCAGAAAAATCATTGCCCTTGGAGCTGGTAACACATTGTGAGGAAATGCATTTGGTGTTGGTTTGCTGAGTTCATTGTCTGCCCTGCTTGCAGATGGTGTCACTCACTGTGCAGAGGGCACTGAGCAATGTCCTTGCTGTCCTCACTTCTGATTGTTTTCCAGGAGCTCTGCTCTGTCACTGACACCTTTTGTGAAAAATCCTTTCTTAGGATTTTTCCTGCTGGAGCTGAGAAGTTTCAGCAACAAATGTGAACAATTATTATCTGCTGCTGTGGAATGCAACAGGTCCACCTGTGATTGGCCCCTCTTGAATGTTTATAATTAATGGCCAATCAAGATGGGATTGGCCATTGTTATAATTCTTTTCTATTCTATGCTTAGCTTAGCCAGCTTCTGGAGAAGCCCTTTCTTTTCTATGTCTTTTTAGAATAGTTATAATGTTATAAATACATATAATAAAATAATAAATCAAGCCTTCTGATCATGGAATCCAGATCCTCGTCTCTTCCTTCCTCTGAAAACCCCTGTGGCACCATCACACTGCTCTCCAGTAACTGTTGTGGTGGCTTTTCAGGTCAAGGCTCCTGTTTGTCCCTCTGAGGCTGGGCAGTTACTGTCTGGTGCACAGGCTGTGAAAAGATGCAATATTAATAACACAGCAGGGAAACTCAGCAGTGGATTATTCGTGCCATGGGGAGAGTCCCAGCTTGGCCTCTGTTTTCTGTGAAAAGCCTTCAGAACAGTAACTGGTCCCACTCCCTGTTTTGCCTTTCTAGATTTCCATTTTCCTGAGCAAGTACTTGGAGAAGGTGATCTCTGCCATCCCATCCTCTGTGCAGCACACTCTTGCTGCAGTATGGAAGCACAGAATGCTCTTATTTAACAAGAGCTCTCCAGTCTCCCTCTCAGCAGACACAGGATTTCTCAGCTGGCCCCTCAGTCCTGTTTGCAGCTCTTGCTGCTCCTCCTGTCACTCACACCCAAGTCCTTCATCCTCAGGTGAGGATTCCTGAGTGCCTGTGCAGCCCAGGCTCCTTAGTTACCCCAAGGGAGTCCCCCAGCATCTGCCAGCTTCCCCTCCAGCTCAGGAGGAAGGGCAGCCACATCCAGCAGCACTTGCACAGGATCTGTCCCTTCCTCTTTTCACAGAATGGCTTTTAGAAATGTTTTCAGTGCTCAGCAGCTTCTGGTTCAGATATGGGGTCCTTCATATGCAAGTCCATACAGAATTTTAGGGTTTGGTCTCCTGAGCCTGTTAACTGCTAAAGAAACAACATTACTAACCAATATTTTAAGTGTCTCTTTTAGCTGCCTCTTAGCCAGCTTTAACACCCAGCTGAATCATGTCTCCCCTCTTTCTTTTTTACCCTGGGTGTTGCACTTCCATCTTTGATCAGAATACAATGCTGGAATTCACACCAAAACCCTGCCCTTGACCTCCCTGTGACCCCTGAATTCCACTGAAATGGCTCACTTGTTCTTGCTGGGTTTCAGTTTCTGTTATCCACCATAAATTTAGGATTCATTTATTCATTTCCCTGGGAGTGGCACTGGGGATATTTCTGAGGAGTTTGTTCAGTTCAGGCATTGATCCCTGGCACTGTCCATGTTGGGGTGAACAGGGATCTGCCCATTCTGGGGCTCACCACTGGGCAGAGGGTGGTGGTTCCCTCTCTCCTGCACCCATTTCTGTCCCCGTGCCTTGTCCTGCAGGTTCTGTGTCCCTGGACCCTCACCCAGCTGTGCCTGCTCCCCAGAGCCCCATCAGCCCCAGCCCTGCCTGGACCCCAGCCCAGCAGAGGAGCAGTTTCCCCTCTGAGCTGCCAGCAGCCAGGCTTTCCCCGTTCCCATGTTTTCCTTGTCCTTCCCCAGTTTGTACCTTCTCTCTGCCGAGCTCTCTTGGCAGCTCAGGGTGGAGTGCTGCTGGAACACTCTCTGTTGTTACAGGCTCGTGGAGTGCTTTGCTTTTGCCTCTGTCACAATTTCACAGCAGAAACGTTTCAGTCACTTTTGGGGTGTTGTTGACCCCTGCAGCTGCTGCTTCCTGCCATGCAGGGACACTGGAACAGAGCACAGAGACTTCTCAAATAGCAGCCAGGGAGCTGCCACAGCACCAGCAGTGGGAATGGGGAAAAGCTGCTGGAACAAGGAGGGCAGAGACACAGGAAGGGAAATGTTTAAAAAATACATCAGCTCTTCTAGAAGATACCCTTCAGCTCCCAGGGAGAAGGAAACACAGGAAGGAGAGAGAGGAAGGAGAGAGAGGAAGGAGAGAGAGGGGATATGGACACTTGTAGGTGGTGTGGAGGAGAGGAATGCTTGGAGAGAGGCAGCAGGAGATGGAAATTGGGAGGCAAATTTTGGTGATCCATAGCTGCCAACACAAAGCAGTGCCAAGATGCTCTGGAACAGGCTGTTCCAAGGCAGCTTCAACTGCCCCAGACTGGTCAATCTAAAGTTTAAATAAGATTTGTGAGTTGCACTCACAGAAGGAATAACTCCTTAACTGTTGCATTCATTATAGATAGACGTATATATTTATATGCATATTTAGTAAGAAAAAAGCAAGGAAAAATTATTAAAGTTAAGACTAAATGTTCTACATTTGCATTTCATTAGTTCAGGGATTTTAGCTTTTGGAAAAACTAAAATTCTAAAAGAGAAATTCTGACTGTAATTGTGGTGTTAAGGTAAAGCCAACCCTCTTTTAAAGAGTGAGAATTGACATTCCAGCAACCACTCATCTGCAGAGACAAGAAATGAATTTTACCTTGCATGCCATCAGATGAAATTATTTGATTTTATAAGAATTATTGGAGAATTTGCACAGAAGGCTCCTGGGTGTATTGAGATGGTTTTTGACAGACAGAACTGTTTTATTTGTTCCCATGTGAGCTTTGCTGGTGCCCATTTCTGCTCCATTCATTTAGCATAGAACAGCTCTGTGTTTTGATCATTCAGCTATCTCTACTGTAAAGATTTTAAATCCAAGATCTGAATAGTAATTAAACAAGGGAGAGTAGCTGTAGTTATCACATTGTTGTTCTTCTATTTCTAGGGTCCCATACCTGTGTTGTTGTTGCTTCTCAGCCAGGGCTCTGCTCTTCTCTGGCTCTCCCTGGCTGCCCCACCCCATTTTATCCCAAACCTTCTCATGGGTTACAGCTGCCACCCAATTAAGGGCTTCACAGCTGCAGCCCATTTACAGTAACGAGCATCAGGGCAGGGTCACTTATACAATACATCGATCTTTTACTGAGAGGCCAACTATACAATACATACTATAATCCCATGGCCCCTACAAGTAGCTTTTACTGTCAAGAAGAAAGACAGGCTGTATTTAATCTGTAATTTTGCTTGTGAGAACAAGTTAAAGCTAGGTATAAATTTGAGTTTTGCTTTTTAATGCTGTATGAGCAAAACTCAGTTTCTGTTTCACCTACAAACTGTTTGAAGGAGATTTTACTCCCCCCCTAAAAAAAGAAACTCAGGGAAGTACCAAGTGCCTTTGCTCTAATCCATGGAGAGCTGGGCAGTGTTGCTTTAGTGGCAGGGTGGCACATGGAGCTGGCACCTGGGAAATGGATCCCCAGGGCTCAGAGGGGAGAGCAGCAGAGCATCCCTGGCAGGGCTGTGCTGCAGCCTGGCTGGCACACTGGGCAGCTCTGGCAGTGCCCTGGGTGCCAGGGCTCTGCACACACCAGGGCAGGGTTCTGCTGCAGCCTGGCTGGCACACTGGGCAGCCCTGGCAGTGCCCTGGGTGCCAGGGCTCTGCACACACCAGGGCAGGGCTGTGCTGCAGCCTGGCTGGCACATTGGGCAGCCCTGGCAGTGCCCTGGGTGCCAGGGCTCTGCACACACCAGGGCAGGGCTGTGCTGCAGCCTGGCTGGCACATTGGGCAGCTCTGGCAGTGCCCTGGGTGCCAGGGCTCAGAGTGCATCCCTGGCAGGGCTGTGCTGCAGCCTGGCTGGCACACTGGGCAGCCCTGGCAGTGCCCTCTGTGCCAGGGCTGTGCACACACCCACAGAGGGCTGTGCTGCAGCCTGGCTGGCACACTGGACAGCCCTGGCAGTGCCCTGGGTGCCAGGGCTCTGCACACACCAGACAGGGCTGCTCTCCTTGGCCATGAACAGGAGCATGCCCTGGCAGGCTGGGCCAGCAGCCCAGCTCCCAGCTGAGGGAATGCCAGGCTGGGAGAGGGCAGGGCAGGGTTTGTGATGGGGTGAAACCTGCCTGGCACTGGTGGTGCAGGGACAAGGTCACAGTGCTGCCACCCCCTGGGAACAGCACAGGGACACAGCCAGGAAACCTTGCAGTGCTGCTGTGGCTTGGAGAAATCACAGGATACACAGGTCATGAGTTTCATTACAGAGAGAGGGAAAATCTCCTCCTGTTGATCTTCCCCCTTGCCTTTATCCATCTCCATGCTGTGGTTTTAAGGATTTTTTTCACTCCCTGAACTCTGCATTCTCCAGACACATGCTCCAGCCACTGGGCTTGGCTGTGCCCTTGTTCTCAGCCACTTCCAAACTGGGAGCTGTTTGAAATTCCTGCTGTTGGCTGTGGGACTTTGGGCACGTTTTTGCCCCTTTTGGCTGAGTCTTCATTCCACACTTGTGTTCCAGGGACAGTGGTGAGCAGAGCTGAGCTCTGGAGCAGTTGTCCCTGCAGTCAGGGTCTGGGCACAGCTGTTTATCTCCAGGGTGATGCACAAGCTGATGCCATGCACTGCCTGCCCAAGCAAACATTTGGGACACCATCAATTTGTTTGCCCCTCTGACTTAATTTAGACATTCCATGTGGCACTTGAAAATAAAGAATTCCCTAGTGGTCCATTATGGAAACGGAGTTTCTCTTGGCCTTTGCCCAGTGTTACACCAAGGGATCACTTTTAAGGATATCTATTGTAGCTATTGCCTAGAAAAAGCAGTTCAGCCATAATAGGTTGCTTGTGTACACTTTCAGCAAACTTTTAAATATTTATACTTTCTAATTTATGGTGTGTGCTCCCTTCCTTAAATAAAGAGCTATCCTGAATATTATCCATCTAACTCTTCCAAAAACACAAACTGGAGCACTAACCCAAACAAAACTCTTCCTTTGTATTGCTCTTCTTAGTTTACCCCTCTTCCACACTATTTAAGAGGATTTTTTCCCTTTTGTGATTGTTCAGTGCAGGTGAAGCCATTGCAAACTCCTGTTGGAAGGATCTAAAGAGCAAGCAAGGATGAGTTTTTCTAAATTTCTCTCTTCCCTTTAGAAGACAGACTTGCCCCCAAAAAGGACCTTTTTCTTCAAAGTATTGTTAACACAACAGTAGCAACCTGTGTTTTCTGTGAAGGATTGAAAGATAATTAATTTTTAAATTGAACCAAAGAGGGGGAAAAAAACCAAACCAGGGGATGTAACTTCTGATGAAGCATCTCTGTTACTTTGTTCTTGTTTAGGGAGACTCTCTTCACTTCTGTTTGTTTTTTGTGCACCTTGTTTATAAACTGCAGGGCAGACAGCTCCAGCCCAGCTCAGTGCACAGACACCTTGGCTCCTTTCCACAGCACAGCAGATGAAGCAGGCAGTGCCCCCTGCTCAGGCTCTCATTCCCAAAGCAGCCAGACCCACACAGGGGTGTTCTGTGCTCCAGGGGAGCCTCCCTGCTTCACTCAGGGCAGGCTCTGGGTGAGAAACCCCTGCTCAGCCCCTGGGCTCACAGCTCTGGCACTCCTAGTGCACTAAAATGGGATTTATCCCTGCTCCTGCAGGGAGGTCAGCTCAGCTCTGCCTCCTTGGGCAGCTCTGGCTCTGCAGAGCTTGGGGAGCTTCTCTGGGGGATGAGGGCGAGCAGGGACCTGAAATGTGGGACAGGGCACTGCCCAAACCAGGCCCCATAAACACCTGAAATGTGGGACAGGGGCACTGCCCAAACTGGGCTCCAGAAAGGACCCAAAATGTGTGACAGGGACCTGAAATGTGTGACAGGGGCACTGCCCATACCAGGCCCCATAAACACCTGAAATGTGTGACAGGGCACTGCCCAAACCAGGCCCTATAAACACCTGGAATGTGTGACAGGGCACTGCCCAAACCAGGCCCCATAAACACCTGAAATGTGTGACAGGAGCACTGCCCAAACTGGGCTCCAGAAAGGACCCAAAATGTGTGACAGGGCCCTGAAATGTGTGACAGGGGCACTGCCCAAACCAGGCCCCATAAACACCTGAAATGTGGGACAGGGGCACTGCCCAAACTGGGCTCCAGAAAGGACCCAAAATGTGTGACAGGGACCTGAAATGTGTGACAGGGGCACTGCCCAAATTCAGGATCCAGAAGGGACCTGAAATGTGTGACAGGGCCCTGAAATGTGTGACAGGGTACTGCCCAAACTGGGCCCCATAAACACCTGGAATTTGTGACAGGGCACTGCCCAAACCAGACCCCATAAACACCTGAAATGTGTGACAGGGCACTGCCCAAACCAGGCCCCATAAACACCTGAAATGTGTGACAGGGCACTGCCCAAACCAGGCCCCAGGTGTGCCCAAAGGTGGGAATTGTTTCATGTGTCTGCTCTAGGACTGTTTTTCCCTTGGACAGCCCCTGGTAGCAGCCAGGGGCAGAGGCAGAGCACAGGTCTGAGCCAGCCTGGCAGTGTGGCACTCCTGAAGCCCTGAGCAATTTGGGGAAGCTGACCTGCAGTGACCAGATGTCACTTCCATTATTCTCACATCCCTTCACTGTGGAGCTCATTATGGCAGAAATCCCCTGCTCCTGCTGATCCTGTAAATATATCTGTGACTTTGAGCAGGGACAGAGCTTCCCCATGACTTCCCACGGGTTTGATTGGGAGCCCTCCATGAATTTTGGCTGTGTCCTGTCTCTGTTCTCTTCTCTGGAGCAGACTCATGACTGTTGTCACTATTTCTTTGTGTGGTGCCAGCATGGGGTGCCTGGCTGTTCATTAGCTGTCCATATGTACAGCAATAACTTCTGTAATTACTTCTGAGAGTGCCTTTAGGAAGCAAGGAGGAGGCACTGACACATCCTCAGGCCCTGTTGCAGAAGGAGGGGAGGCACCATGCCACTGCCCTGCTGGGGCAGATGTGTCTGGGATGCAGAGTGCACATGCCACATGTGGGCCAGCTATGACAGAAAATGACAATTTTAATCACAGTCTCTGCGTTTCCCAAGCATTAGGCAGCAGATTGCTGGGAGTGGAAGTGGGTCACACGTTGTGCTGAGTGATTGTGCTTTGTCCTTTGCCATCTGGCAGCATGAATCAACATCAGCTGCGGGCAAACAGAGCTCTGCAAGGTGACCTTGGCAGCAGGAGCAGCCTGGGCAGGGCCTGCAGGAGCCTCACCTGCAATCCTGGCAGGGAAAACCCCAAAGGAAGAGGGGTGGGACTCTGGGAGGCCCTGTGGCCAGCCTGGGAGTTGCCTGTTTGGCAGTGCAGCCATGGGGTGGCATTGCTTTCAGCTCTCTGTGGATATTCACATCTCAGGGCAGGGCCAGGGATCCACTGGAGCTCAGAGCAGCTGTAAATGGGATGTAGGGTGCCAGGAATGGCCAAGGATCCACTGGAGCTCAGAGCAGCTGTAAATGGGATGGATTGAGGGTGCCAGGAATGGCCAGGGATGCACTGGAGCTCAGAGCAGCTGTAAATGGGATGGAGGGTGCCAGGAATGGCAAAGGATCCACTGGAGCTCAGAGCAGCTGTAAATGGGATGGAGGAAGCCAGGAATGGCAAAGGATCCACTGGAGCTCAGAGCAGCTGTAAATGGGATGGAGAGAGACAAAAATGGCCAGAGATCCACTGGAGCTCAGAGCAGCTGTAAATGGGATGGAGGGTGCCAGGAATGGCAAAGGATCCACTGGAGCTCAGAGCAGCTGTAAATGGGATGGAGGGTGCCAGGAATGGCAAAGGATCCACTGGAGCTCAGAGCAGCTGTAAATGGGATGGAGGGTGCCAGGAATGGCAAAGGATCCACTGGAGCTCAGAGCAGCTGTAAATGGGATGGAGGGTGCCAGGAATGGCAAAGGATCCACTGGAGCTCAGAGCAGCTGTAAATGGGATGGAGGGTGCCAGGAATGGCAAAGGATCCACTGGAGCTCAGAGCAGCTGTAAATGGGATGGAGGGTGCCAAAAATGGCCAGAGATCCACTGGAGTTCACAGCAGCTGTAAATGGGATGGAGGGTGCCAGGAATGGCAAAGGATCCACTGGAGCTCAGAGCAGGTGTAAATGAGATGGAGGGTGCCAGGAATGGCAAAGGATCCACTGGAGCTCAGAGCAGGTGTAAATGAGATGGAGGGAGCCAGGAATGCCCAGGGATCCACTGGAGCTCAGAGCAGGTGTAAATGAGATGGAGGGTGCCAGGAATGGCCAGGGATCCACTGGAGCTCAGAGCAGCTGTAAATGGGATGGAGGGTGCCAGGAATGGCCAGGGATGCACTGGAGCTCAGAGCAGCTGTAAATGGGATGGAGGGTGCCAGGAATGGCCAAGGATCCACTGGAGCTCAGAGCTGGTGTAAATGGGATGGAGGGTGCCAAAAATCCCCTGGTCATTATGGTCAGTTGTTCCTAGAAATAGAGATTGCAGGTATTTATTACCCTAGGATATGTTTTTTGAGGAAGGCTAGCTTTTGAAGCAGTCTGATTTTAAAGGTCTCTGAACCTGGCAAATAGAACAGGTATAGATAGAAGGTATAGATACAGTAAAAGGAATTTGTAGCTCAGTTGATGTGACACTGTCAAGACAAATTTAGCTGTGAGTTTTAAATGTGTGGGTCTGAAACAAAAATCAATAGACGATTCCAAAAAGGAAAATTATGTGTGATAAAAGTTCCTTGTGGTGCTTCCAGCTCAGACCAGTACAGTGGTTTTTGTGCATTGGTTAACTTGCATTTTGCTGCCTGACTTTAGGTGTCAATGTTTGAAATCTTTGGCTGAAGCATCTTTCAGCATGAATTATCTGCAGGACACAATTAGAATCCAGTTCTGATGGTTCCCAGTCCTGTTTTGAAACCAGCAATCCCAGAAAGGAGCTTTGTGGTCTCCTCAAGTTGACTGCACCAGCAGTGAAGTCAGAGTTTCCCCTGTATGGCAAACCAGAGAGGGGAGAGGCAGATTTATGGATGCCCAGGTTCCCTGCTGGCTGCAGAGTGGATTTAACACATCCCAAAGCTGCAGCAGAGAGGTTCCCTGGTACCTTGTGCTGAACAGCAGCAGCATTTCCCTTGGCACAAGGGAATGCAGGAGCATGGAAGCCATCAGCTCTGCTCAGCTGCCTTCCCAGGCTGTGACTCGTGTGCTTAAAAACACCACCACAAAAGCAGAGTACAATGCTGCTGCCTGCACACAAACACTGATTTAAACCGTGTGGGGACTCATTGTCTTCAAAACCCAGAGTCACTGGGTTTCTCCAGCTACAGCCAGGCCCTGCTGGAGTTTATGGCTTTTTTGTTGTTATTTTTATTATTACTATCATTATTATTTCTGAAAGCATTTTATGGAAATGTAGAAGCTACTCTTCTTGTACAGCAAATACACCAAAGCACATTTATCTGTTTCTCCAGTACTAAAGCAGGGAAAGTGCTGCTTGAAACGTGTGTGAAGCTGTTGTGAGGTGGTCAGGATGTGAGCAGGAGGCAGCCAGGTGTTTATACCTGCCAAATGTATGGGAAATATATTGCCTTGTATTTTCAGTAGATGAGGAAAAAATGTATTTTTAGTACTGAAACTGCTAAGAAGTACATTCATCTAAATTAGTGTGTCTCAGAGAAAGTTTTCCATAACTCATGGCACATGTCCACAATATATGGAGCAAGTAGAACATCTAATTTTGCTTTAAGCTTATTTTATTTATTTTTTTTTTACATAAGTATTATAAATTGATCTGTGACTCCAGGCTGCCTTGGGTATGTCTAGATTTGTGATCAGTGCACAGTGTCAGTTATTTTTAGATGTGAAATGCTCTTGCATCCACAAAGAGTGTGGTTATTCACTGCCATTAATGCACTGGGGAAATAAGTCATTCCAGGGTTTTAAAGAGGTTTGCAACCATCTTTGGCTCTATTGGATTTAAATGTTTTCCCAGGTCTCAGGAGCTGTTCAGAGGGTGAGTCTGTTTGTAATTGATGCCCAGTCAGACATGGCAGTGTGATCTCCAGTTCCAGCTCCTGTGTGTGGTTGCAGTTCAAGGACAGGATTTGAAAACACAAACTCCATTAGGGGCACTCAGGACAAGGTGGTGGTGCTGCTGAAATTGTGAATTCTCTCTGAAGTTCTCAGTGAGGGCAGAGGTTTGGATCAGTGCAGCAGCTGCCATTTCCTGGGCTGTCACTGGGCTCTTGCAGAAATCCATGGAGATGGATCCTGGTGAATCTTGGTGCAGATTCATACCCAGAGCAGGGCTCAGAACTGCCTGGAGCCGTGGCTGGAGTGCAAAGTCCATGTGAGCCCTGTGACAGGAGCCAAGGGCAGCAGCACTCCCTGTGATGCACACACCTTGGCAGCAAATGGCATTGGTGCCAAGCAGGCAGCTCACAATGCCAGGCAGGGTCTGGGCACCTGCACAGGGAACGTGGGCAGCATTTCTCCTCTGCCTGTGTGGGTGCATGCTCAGAGATTCCCAGAATCTCTTCATTTTGGGGGCTTTACATCATGCCAGTTACAAACCAATTCAGTCTAACTTTTACTTTTAATTAGGAAAGTTAATTGGAAAATGTCCTTAGAAATTAGGTTTCTCCCTTGACATGCTGTAAATAAATAAGTTATGTTGGAAAACAAGATGAAGATAAACAAAGGGCTGTTTCAAGCCAGCAGAAAAAAGGAGCAGCTTACTTCTCTGAACAACAAAACTACATTTTATCATCTAAATATCAACACATTAATATTTATATTTATCATTATTAATTTGATTGCATTCTTTTAATAAGAAATGCAGATAGAATAAGGGTTATTGCAAATATTTGCTTGCCTTCCTATCACTTCCCATGATTATTTCTGCATGTTGTCAGTGGTTTGGGCTGCTGAGCAGCTTGGAGGTGACCCCAGAGCCTGAGGGGAGCTGTCACCAAAGAGCTTCAGGCTCCCAGCCCTCCTCCAGCAGGGCTCAGGTGTGCCCCTGTCCCTCCATCATTGCCTTTCTGACAGCATCAGCACTGCTGCTGTATCAGCTTGCCAGGCAGGCTGAGCTGCTGGATAAATGAGATAAATGAGAAGGGAACTTTTGGTCAGAAGTGAGCAGCAGTGTGTGGGTTCTGGCTGTGTGATCCTCAGAGAGCTGTGTGCCAAGGGAGCTGGGTCCAGCACTCCCCTCAGCTTTCTGCCCTTCCCTCCCCTGCAGTGAGATAAGAAACCCCAAACTTCCTTCCTTGTGCTCCACTCACACTGTGGAGATGTGAGTTCATGGCAGGAGTACATCCCTGCACTTGATCAATTGAAGCTGCAGCAGCTCCCAGGCAGATGCAGGATTTGCTCAGCCATGGCTGCAGGAATGGATCATCCTGGGCAGGGAAGAGGAGGGTTGCTAAGGATGCTGCCTGCTTTAGCTGCACCACTTCAAGTCATCCATGAATTCAAACTGGAGTTCTCCATCTGTAAAAAATCCAGGCCCTGAGTCAATTTGAAATACAGGAGCATTTCAGTCTCCTTGTATTTTTCCAGGATTAGTAGGGCTCCATCTCTTCAAGAAATGATCATGTCCATGAATTTTCAAGTGCTTAGTGCAGCAACAGAGACCCTAAAAGCCTTGGCTGGTTCTGCAGGGGCCTCTCACAAACAGACAGTCCCTGCCCAGTTGTTTCCTAAACACAATTTCCAACCCAAAGAATTCTAGAAGTATTTGAGCAGGAATTAAGCACTCATACAATGGAAGACAACTTAAAGTACTTCTCACTTACTAAAGCAGCGACTATACATTCAACACAATTATTTCATTAATTATACACCTACTAAAGCAGTGAATATACATTCAACACAATTATTTCATTAATTATACACCTACTAAAGCAGTGAATATACATTCAACACAATTATTTCATTAATTATACACCTATTCTGGTTTTTGCTGTGCTATTGCTATCACCAAGCACTGTTTAAAAAAAATCTGCCTAAGAAATTAATAGAAGACTGACTGGGAAAGCTGTTTGAATAAGTATTTTTGGGGTGTCCAAGAAAATGCTAGTAACAAAGTCAAACACTAATAATTGCTTTTGAATGTTATCTCCAGACCAGATCCTCCAGAATGGCCTTTGGCATCTTTCAAAAAATTGAAAACCAAAGGATAAGAGTAACAAAAATCAATGCTGTTTTTCATAGCATTGGAGTTCTAAACTGTCCACATGTGCAGTGCTCAGGCACCTAACTCATCTGGAGCATGAAATGGAACTGTAAAGGAGGTGTATCCCTGTCCCACTGAGGATTTGGTGCCAGTAAAGAGGCATTTGTTGGCACCTGGCTGGCCAAAGCTCTGGAGGTCTGCAGGGCTCCTTCCTAGAGAGCTTTTCCCTTTCTGGGTCACTTTTGCCATGGTGGAAATGCAGTCCAGGCTGCTGAGGTTGATTAAATCACCCTAGATGAGCCTGAGCAGATTTTAGGATTTTGATGTGGGAATGAGGCAAAGATTTTTGGAGAGGAAAAAAAAGAAGGGCTGATTTTAATGGGCATTTTCCTGCTGTAAGTGCATCTTGTGTCAGTTTATGTGGATTAGGGAGGCAGGGATGGCACAGCCCTGCTCTGTGCCCTCTGAAGTTTGCTGTCATCACAGTGGAGCCCAGCAGGTGCTGCTCTCCTGGGAGCCCAGCAGTTCAGGCAGTCTCAAACCCCAGGGACAGGAATGCTCTGGGCAGTGCACTGAGAGCTCTGGGTGGGACCATCCTTCAGTCAGGACCACTCCAATATTTCCATTTGTCGTGGCTGTTCCCAAGCCCGTGTGCTTTCCTGCTGACCTGTGTTCCAGAAGAGAAAGAATTGACCTGTTTGTGGCCAGCACAATCAGCTGGGAACATTTTTGTGGAGCTGACAGGAGCAGCCTGGGTGGGTGAGGTTAAGCCCAGATGGCACTGCAGATATCCCCTGGCACACAGCTGCACTATTATTCTCTGCAGGGCAGCAAAGGGCAGCAGCTGAGGCAGAAAGGCTCTCGTTGAATGTGCCCAGGGAGAGCTGCAGGCTGTGTGCTTGGGCAGGAAGGCACAGCTGAGCCATTGTGCACTCCACAGCCTTGAGCACACAAATCTCAGCCTGCCCTGCACACCTGCCCTCCCTCTGCTGCCTTCAGGCCTGACAGTAGCTGCTCTTACAACCCTGCCATGGGGTGGTAAATCTGCATCTAATGCCCCAGCTGAGTCAATAGCACTGAGCTGGAGCTAATTTTTCAGGCTTATGGGCTGTTTGGAACAGGAAATCCGTGATTTTAATTAGCAATAAATAGGAAATAGTCTGCTGCGAATTGATCTTAAGCAGGTACTGCTGTGCTAAATGAGTTCAAAATAAGCAGGATTTTCCATTCAGCAAATTGATGTTCAGACATCTTGGCTTTATTAGCAGCAGCTCCATTATCTGTCTGAGGCTAACTCTGGTTTCAGCAAGGAATGAAGCTGAGAATCTGTTCTTAGACACAAACAAATGAGCTTATCAAAAAGTGCAGAGCATCAGGACAGAAGGGATTTCCCCCATGCAGTCATTGAAGAAATAATTGTCATATGTATTCTGTCTTAGCTAGTAAATGGAACAAATAACAATTTGTCAAAAAAATCAACATTTTTTGCTTGTTAATTCACAGCCATTTAAGTTTAATGAAATTTTGGGAGATGGCATTTTCTTGATGTGTTTGTGAAGAAGATCCTTTCATCTGACACTTCATTAGGGAAAGGATTTGGATTTTGAATGTTCTTAGGAAATAAAGCTCCTTTTACTGCAGAGAAAACTCTGCAATCTGCTCTGTTTAATACAGAGGAGGCTCTGAGATTGCCTAAGCCATCATGCTTTCTGTAAGACAAGACCATGCTGTGGCTTTCAACTTGTAATAGTATTAAAATCTGAACCAGTAACTGGTGTTCCATGCAGTTTTGCAGATGGTCAGAGTGCCAGACTGGGCTTTCTCTGTCTAACACTCATTGTATTAAATGGAAATACATTTCTGAGAAATGAGGTCCATTCTCTTGATCCCTATCCAGCTTACAAGTTAGTGAATGTTATGCCACAGATGGTAAAGGTGATAAATAAAAATGTTTTGTACAGACAGAATTTCAGTGATGCTCTGCTTGGACCTTGTGTTGAGGTTTGGGAATTTTGTTTTGAGCTAAAGATGCATATTCTGACTTAATCTGCTGGCATTTATGGAGCTGCTGGATAATATACATTCAACACAATTATTTTATTAATAATACACCTATTCTGGTTTTTGCTGTGCTATTGCTATCACCAAGCACTGTTTAAAAAAAAATCTACCTAAGAAATTAATAGAAGACTGACTGGGAAAGCTGTTTGAATAGGTATTTTTGGGGTGTCCATGAAAATGCTAGTAACAAAGTCAAACACTAATAATTGCTTTTGAATGTTATCTCCAGACCAGATCCTCCAGAATGGCCTTTATAGAGAAAAAAATCTATTCAAACTCACACTGGGCTTTGTCTTTGCTATATCAGCTGGAGCTGTAACTCCACTCTTGCATGTAACTTGAGTTCCATCTGCACATAGTACCCAAGTTTTGAAGGAGGACCTAATAATTACTAATTTGAGGTCACCCTATCAGTAAGATGATTTAGGAGGCATCTTAAAGCACAGGTGATACTCTCAGTCTATTTCCTGTGTATCATTGCCTTCCAAAGGCCATCCAAATGGCCAATTTTTTTTCAAAAAATTGAAAACCAAAGTGGATTTTTTGCAAGGTTCTATCTCAAGTAGTCAGTGTGAAGCAGGAAGGGAATGTTCCTTGCCCAGGAGTGTCTCTGAGGACTGTTCTTGCTGCAGTTGGGTTCTGTGTGTGTGACTGAAGGGTGGGATTGCACAGGGTGGGTTCCACATGTGCTGCTGTTCATTAAAGCAGACACTTTCACTGACATGCACTAGAATTAATCTGATTTTTTGTTTGTTTGTTTCACTGAGTGAGATCAAAGCCAGGACCAAGCTCTTCCTCCTGCATTTCCTCCTCTGCCTGCTCCACAGTCAGCCTTGGATCAATTGCTAAGCAAACCCAGATCCATGCTGTGTCTGTGGCAGGGATTTGAAGGATCTCCTCTGGTCCAGGGAAGATGAGAACATAACTGAATAGAACTGGCTTTCACAGCCTGCAAAATAGGAACACGAGCTGCTGCCTCAGATGTCCTGTGCTGTTTCTGAGTTGCCACAAGGTGGATTTTGTGCTGAGTGTCTGTCTGAGCCTGCAGTGGATGACACTGGGGAAAGCACATCCCCTGCCCTGGCTTTTCTGATTTCTTGCTTTGGCCATTCACCTTCTGTTAGTAGATACCTACAGAAAATAAAAAGCCTAAAGCACATCTGACACATGATATTGAAGAGGAACTCCACACACACACAGAGCACAGCTGGAAACAAAGTTTGAGCAGGAGTCATGGGTTAGGAATTTAGGCCAGGGCTGCTTCTGTAAAGAGCAAGACAGATTTTCTTGGTCCCTTGGACAGAATGTGCTGTTTTCCAGAGGGCTTGGGCTTCCCCCAGCCTGGTGACCAGTGAGCACTGCTGGCTCCTTCAACTGGCCAGAGCTTCAGGAGAGCTGCCCCCAGAGAAGAAGAATCCTTTAGTCAGCTGGAGCCTTGCTGAGAGCAGCAGAGTGCAGGAAAAGGAGGAGGCAACAGGCAGGAAAGTTTCATTTCTAAAACTCTTGGGTCACTGTGATTGCACCATTGCTTAAAATGTTCCTGTTTCCCCTCAAACTGCTGTTACAAATCTTCCCTGCTCTCTTCAGTGCTGGCTTTGTGCTGCTGTGGTCTCAGAGCCTGCAGGTGTGTCCAGAGGCAGCACAGGTGAGGCTGTGGGCAGCTGAGAGCTGGGGAATTACTGAGGGAAGCCAGCCCTGTGCTGTGAGGCAGCTCTTGTGGACAAGCACTGCTTTTTCCTTTTCCTTCTCCTCAGACACATCTCTTCATTGTGCTTTTAAAGGGTCATTAGTGGATAATTGTGAAGAACAGTCACGTTAACAAGAGCTGACTGGAGGTGTTAGATCAGCACAGTTTATTGTGGGCACTGACAAGGCTCTACGTGGCAGCAAGAAGAGAAATCCTGGCTAATTATGGCAGTAGTTCTTGACAGGAGTGGCACAATAGCTGAGAACACAACCCAGCTTTTCATGACAGCTCAGAAACCAGAAATATCAAGTGCAGCTTTTTTGGTGGCCCTTTGCACAGGTGAGGGCACATCCAGGACATCAGATAAACCAGATTATATTCAGATTCAATATTTTAAAAGCTTAAACATTTGCTGGATTGATTTCTGGACTTTTTGGTGTCTCCAGAAAGCTTCTGGGTAACCAGTATTAGGTAGGCAGTGACTGTGAATAGCAGATAATGTTTTATCACTTCCCCTTGTCATCAGTGTTCTTCTACATCTGGTTTCTGTGTGTGTCTTCCCTAAAATGTTGTCTCAGCACTAACAAAACCAGCAGATATATGGCTGCTTTATGATTTGGGAAAGTGTATTTTCTGTGCTTTACTACCTGTGTGTCAGAGATTTCACCAAGAGCTGCTTGATGCAATGTCTGTACAAGCACAAAGATTCAAAAAGTTGCTCAGGTATTTTCAAAACCAGGCAATTTTGCAAGTACAGTCATGACCATCAGAATAGAGAAGAGCTTGAAAACTTCAGTGTTTGTTTTAATCCCTGTGTTTCTCTCTGATTCTCTTTCTTACACTGCAAGCCTGGAGCTGCCAAAGCAGCTGTGGTGAATATCTGATGTTTGTCTGCTGCTCCTCCATCTCCTGATCAGGAGCATCCCAGGGTGCAAGGGCACAGATTATATTGCTAAAAACTCCATAAAAACAGAGGTTTTGAGGGGTGCATGCCCTACTCACAGCTGAGCAGGGTATATCTGGTAACCCTTGGTTTCCCCAGCCTGTGGAGCTCATGCTACCCAGATATCTCTCCCTTTCCATGGACTGTGTTTTGGTAAATAATCAAAGGGAAAATTCCTCACCTTGGTTAAGTAGAGGGGGGTTTGTTACCAAGTTTGAATGTTGCTTTTTGTTGAAATGTTTCTTTATTTCTGACGTTCATCCTGCAGGTAAGTAAAGGCTGGATATTGGCAGATGTGTGCCTCCTTTGCACACCCAAATCCTGGTGTGTGAGCACACAAAGGACACAGAGCTTTGCCCAGAGGAAAATGTGCTCTTTAACAGGGAGGCTGGCTAAAAACGGTGCCAAAAGAAAGGAAAAGTGTTCATGTTGCACAAACTAAGAAATTCAGCACGAGGATGTGTTGTAGTGTTTTCCAAGACTGGTTTTAAGGGAATTTTTAATCCAATTTTAACCTGCTTTCAGTAGTTACAAACCTCACTGAAGTAACCAGGACAACATCCCCAGCAACAAAATGTTTTTGTGCTGCAAAGTTACATTTAGTAAAAGTAATTTAGTAAAAATTGCCAATTTTCTGTGAGTTGCTTTATCTGATTTGTCTGTCAGTGGGAGCACAGAACCAGTGAGGTACCTGGATCAAAGGGGCAGGAAAATGAAGTGCATCAGGAGGAGGGATAAGGAACTGTGCAAAACTAAGTAGCTTTCTTATTTCACTTTGCATTTCATCTTATTTCACTTTACATTTCACCTTCTTTGCTGCTACAAACTGTCACCTTCTGCTTCCTCAGCTAATATTTTAGGTTCATTCTGCATGTCAGGGTGGTGCAAGCTGGCACAGCCAGTGGCCCCATTTCCTGAGCACCCTCTGCCCCACGTGTGTCCCTAACACCCTTTGTGTCAGTGCTCATGCCACAGCTTCACAGCCCACTGCTGCCACAGGGACTGCCAGGAGAAAACAAAACTCATTTCTGCATCATTTCATTGCTGCAAATCAACATGAGAAGGTGGCAGAGGTTCCCTTGCACACATTTCAATCAAATCCAGCCAGTTGTGAGCTAATGGTATTTTCTGCCTGCACAGTGACTCAGTTAGAGGGGATTTATCAATCTGCATGGAAGTAAAATGAGGACACAGTGCTCAGACATATTGTTCTGCTTCTTCACCCATTACCAAGGAAGTGACTCAATAATTGTATTCAGTTTAAGAAAATGCTCTGAGAGGAAATGTTTTGTAACAAATATTCAGAGTACTACCTCGGTTTCTGAGCTATTTCATCTTAACATTTTAAATGAGAAGCTTTCTTTTGTGTTATTGTCTGTTTGTATTTCTTTTCAAAGGTTTCCATCTTCAGTTTCATTCATAACCAACCTGACACCTCAGGCAAAGCTCAGGTGCCCTCAGTGAGCTCACATGCAGCTGTTCCATGGCTGGTGTCACCTGTGTGTCCCCTGGGTGTGACAGGGGTGCCACTGCAGCTCTGGCTGCTGCACACTGCAGACACAAGACTGTCCAGAATCCAGGATAAAGTACAAAGTATATGATGTGGGAAATGTCAAGACTTTGGTGGCATCAACCCTGTCATGACAGAGCTGTGATTTACCTTCTGCAAGCAGAACCAAGTTCAGTGATAGACTCGTGCAATTGCTGCTCTTGGAGCAGTAAATCCCTTATTGCTGAAGGAACACTGATTTTAGAGTGAGACAAGACAGTTAGCACAATAATTTAACTCAGCAGAGAAGGGAACATGCTGCAGCCACTTGCAAATGGCAGGGCAGTGATGTTTAAGCACTGCTCTTAGCAACAACCAAAAAGTCTCCCATTTTTTCCCTCCCTGGCTATAATTTCATAGCCATTCTCTAGTAACTGCAAGAACTAAGGAACAAACTTGTGTCTTTTTGGTTGCTGCTGGATTATCTTCAGGACTTGTCTGCTGCAGACCTTAGATCTCTCCAAGAGAGAGAGTTTGAGTTCAGGGTGCTCAGAGAGGTGTGGGATGCAGTGAGCCAGCTCAGCAGGGCCTTTGGGACAGTCTGACAGTCCTGGAGCACTCCAGGGCCTTTGGGACAGTCTGACAATCCCAAAACACTCCAGGGCCTTTGGGACAGTCTGACAGTCCCAAAACACTCCAGGGCCTTTGGGACAGTCTGACAGTCCTGGAGCTCAGCAGGGCCTTTGGGACAGTCTGACAATCCCAAAACACTCCAGGGCCTTTGGGACAGTCTGACAGTCCTGGAGCACTCCAGGGCCTTTGGGACAGTCTGACAATCCCAAAACACCCCAGAGCCTTTGGGACAGTCTGACAATCCCAAAACACTCCAGGGCCTTTGGGACAGTCTGACAATCCCAAAACACCCCAGGGCTTTTGGGACAATCTGACAATCCCAAAGCACACCAGGGCCTTTGGGACAATCTGACAGTCCTGGAGCACCCCAGGGCCTTTGGGACAGTCTGACAATCCCAGAGCACTCCAGGGCCTTTGGGACAATCTGACATTCCCAGAGCACTCCAGGGCCTTTGGGACAGTCTGACAATCCCAAAACACCCCAGGGCCTTTGGGACAGTCTGACAATCCCAAAACACTCCAGGGCCTTTGGGACAGTCTGACAATCCCAAAACACTCCAGGGCCTTTGGGACAGTCTGACAATCCCAGAGCACTCCAGGGCCTTTGGGACAGTCTGACAATCCCAAAACACCCCAGGACCTTTGGGACAGTCTGACAATCCCAAAACACTCCAGGGCCTTTGGGACAGTCTGACAATCCCAGAGCACTCCAGGGCCTTTGGGACAATCTGACATTCCCAGAGCACTCCAGGGCCTTTGGGACAGTCTGACAATCCCAAAACACTCCAGGGCCTTTGGGACAGTCTGACATTCCCAAAACACTCCAGGGCCTTTGGGACAATCTGACAGTCCCAAAACACTCCAGGGCCTTTGGGACAGTCTGATAATCCCAAAACACCCCAGGGCCTTTGGGACAATCTGACAATCCCAAAACACCCCAGGGCCTTTGGGACAGTCCCGCTGCTCCTTGAGCTGCCAAAGCCAGGGTTCCATAGGTAAGGAGCAGATGGGATGAAGGTGAGAGCAGTGGGAACAGCCCCATGAGCAGCATCTCCCAGCATTTCCTGCCAGCCTGACTCCAGGGCCGTGGCTGGAGCAGCAGCACTGCTGTGAGCACCTGGGGATTCCTGGGGGTCTCCATGCAAACTGCCCTGGGTCCATGGCATCAGGCATGATCCCAGTCCAAGGCCAGGGCTGTCTGTTCCAGCACACACTTCAGGTGCATGGCTGATGCTCATTCTTCCCTTCACACACATTTCCTTCCCTCTCCCAGAAAACAGTGCCACTTCTTGCAACCTGCATAAGCTGCAACTTCAACTAAAGCTGGATCTCCCTCAAGCACAGCTGGAACATTGGAATACTCCTCTTGTAGCATGGAGTGACAGGTTGTGATAAATAGACTGTTTCTCTGACTAATGTGTACCTAGTCCAATATTAATGAGCCAGCACACAGAGCATGAAGTAATCCTTTGTTTTTCATTAAGTGCATAGATTAAAGAGATGTTGCTTTACTGTAATGCACAGAATTATGTCATTTCACCTTAGAGTAATTGTTAATCACCTCAAATTGAAATGATCCTTGGTTTTGTTTTAAAGAGCATAGAAGAACAAGAAGTAGAGGAAAAACAGAAGTAGAAATGGAATATGAGACTATAGTGAAAGTGAGTGAAAAATTCCCCTTTTTATCCAGTAATGCTGATGTTGTTTTCATTTTACATGTCAAAACCAAGTCAGGACCATCCACAATTAACTGCCTGGTGGTTTTTCTGAAGCCTTTGAGCAATCCCAGCCCTGATTATCACCTGCTAGCTGCATAACACAGCTGCCACTGCCCGTGCCATCCCCTGGAGACCGTGCGAGCCGTTTGTGCCTTCCCCGGGTCATCCCCACCCCATCGTGTCCCCCCTGCCTGTTTGATGGTTTTATTGCTGCTTCTGCCCCCTCAGTGCAGCCAGCAGGGGCTCTGTGTGACAGCATGAGCACCCCAGCTTTCCTGCCACAGCCCTCGGGTCGTGGCAATGTCCCCTGCTCTCTGCTCACAGTAGCTGCAGTACAGAGCACAGCACAGGCACTGTGCAGTCCCTCTCTGAAGAGGTAAAGGACATGATTGATTGATTGATTGATTGATTGATTGATTGATTGATTGATGTGGGGTAGGAATTGAGAGCATTTGGATGTAGAAGTGGGAGGTGGGGAAAGGTGTTGAAGTAGGAATTCTGGGTAGCTCAGAAGATTAAGCTTAGCAAGTAGATAAATTAGGGATTTGTCATCTGGGACACCAGAGTATGGGATAAAGATGGGATTAACCAGGGCATCACAGCAGGAGGAAGAACTGGGGGACAAAGAGAAGGAACTAGTGAATGGGGATCAGTAAAACAGGATTAGTGAAGCCTAAAGAGGAAGGCCAAAAGGTAAGAGGGTGAATTTTTCAGGCAGGAGGAAGAGAACAGAAGACAATTGAGGAAAGGCAGGCAAAGCCTGGAAGAAAGATAAAAGCAGATTAAGTAAGGGGGTTTCTTCATTGCTTTATGGAAGGGCTAATGATGTAAGATGGGGATGGAATGAAGCATTATTTCAGGTGTGTTCATCAGGACACATGATTATGGGTAAGCAAACTTCCTGCATCCTCCAGCAAACAGCCATGCCAGGAGGGCTGGGGCTTTCAGTTCAGGGGGGCAGCAATCAGCCTCAACTTTGTCATAACTCAGGGAAATCCTGCTTGCTTTGTATTTTTATTTTCTATTTCACTCCCACTGCTTTCTCCTGGGTTGCTTTGATATGCTTTGCTTGTTTGGAGGGAACTGCCATGAGGGCTGTGTTTGTTCTCTCAGCCTGGCTGGGGGTGCTGGTTGGGTTTTTAAATACTGATCATGTCCCTGTCTATGGACACACACTGGTAGGGAGGAGGGAACCAGCTCTGGGTGTTTGTGGGAGCATGGATTTGTTCTCTCAGCCTGGCTGGGGGTGCTGTTTGAGTTTTTAGTACTGATCATGTCCCTGTCTATGGACACACACTGGCAAGGAAGGGAGAACCAGCTCTAGGTCTTTGTGGGAGCATGGATTTGTTCCCTCAGCCTGGAAGTGGGTGCTGGTTGAGTTTTTAAATATTGATCATGTCCCTGTCTATGGACACACACTGGCAAGGAATGGGGAACCAGCTCTGGGTGTTTGTGGAGAGCATGGATTTGTTCTCTCAGCCTGGCTGGGTGTGCTATTTGGATTTTTAAACACTGATCATGTCCCTGTCTATGGACACACACTGGCAAGGAATGGGGAACCAGCTCTGGGTCTTTGTGGGAGCATGGATTTGTTCTCTCAGCCTGGCTGGGGGTGCTGTTTGAGTTTTTAATACTGATCATGTCCTGTCTGTGGACACAGACTGGCAAGGAGGAGGGAACCAGCTCTGGGTGTTTGATTGTGGGACCATGGATTTGTTCCCTCAGCCTGGAAGTGGGTGCTATTTGGATTTTTAAACACTGATCATGTCCCTGTCTATGGACACACACTGGCAGGGAGGAGGGAACCAGCTCTGGGTGTTTGATGTGGGAGCATGGATTGCAGAAGAATAAGAGATAGTGCAGAAGGCAATCTCACCCCTGAGGAGTTGAGCTGCACTAATTACCAGGGATTAGAGACAGGCCTGCCCCTGATAGGCCCCAGGTATACCCAGTGAGTGTTAGAAGGGTGGGATGGCTGGGTGAGAGAGAGCTGGGGTCACTTGGCAGTGCTGTGGTGAGCAGGGAGCCAGCCTGAGGAGCTGCCCATGGGAAATCACAAAGAATGCAGGAAAGTTTTACAGTAAGACAACAGCAGCATTGGATTGTCCCCTGCACACACAGACTGAGCCCTGGGCTTTGCAGAAAGGCCAAGTGCCACGTTTGGTTTGTGAACTGACTGTAAATTTGGTTTGTCAGGCTTTTCTTCCTGTGAATCACCTGCTCTGCTCACCCAGACCCCACTGTATTCCTCATGTTTTAATTCACATTGTTACAGTTTATTTAAAGGCTTTTACTGTTGCATAAGAAGTGAACATTTTTCTCAAATGCTTGTTAAAGATTACCCAATTGCAAGTATTGTTTAGTTCTCCTATTGTGGCAGGGTTAGAGATTAAAACTGTGAGGTGGGGCCCTGATTTCATGAGTGCTGTTTTCCTCTTGGACACAGGCAAGGGAACTAAATGTGTATTTCCTGAGCACAGTGCTTGTGACAAAAGGAAGCAGAGCCCATAATGAATATGTTGGCACCTCCACAATATTCAAAGGAGTGACTTACTGAAGATGGCAAGATTAAACTGGCAATTGCTCACTAGGGGACTGGGATTTCTTTGTTGTTTGTGTTCAAGTGACAGGAGAATATTGATTTCTGTTCCTGAGGGATGTGCTGTCTTCCTTTCCTGAAAAGCAGGAGGATGGGAATAGAGATGAGCTGCTTTGAAACAGCTCCCTGAGCATTTGAAATAAACAGGAGAACTTGTTTGAACTCTGCTCTTGTCACACATCACTCACATTGTAAACCATATGAGGCCAGCCTCCTGGGTCAGGTGAGGGTATCTTGGGAGGATGCTGGGAGCCCAGGCAAACCCAATGGCTCCTGCACAGTTAAAAGGAAATGAGAGCCCAGGAAAAAACCTCCTGTAGTGAAAGTAACTCCTCATTACACACTGGAGTTACTCCTTCCTTCCTCCTGCTCTCAGCACTTCAGCCCCAGAGGCTGTGAGGAGGACCAGCAGAAGCTGTGCAGGGTGGAAGTGTCACTCAGGACACCTGGAAACAAAGGGGATTGGCACTGAGCACTCAGGGAGCTCCACCACACCAAAGCCAATGTGAGAATGATGGGAAGAAACATTTTAATCCAGCCCTTTGTGTTCTAAGCTCTGTGTTACATACACAGGACAGGGCATTTGGGATGCTGTGGGGTGCCAGGGTAGGGGAGGGAAGGCAGGGCAGAAGAAGGCAGTAAATATTTCCTGCAGGCAGAGAGGAACATCTCAGCTCCTGCTCTGCTGGAGTAAAGCCCTGGCTTTGGGCTGAACAAAACTGAGCACCTTGGAGAACATTGCTGTGCAGGAGAGGCACAGAACCCTTCTAAGCCATGCTAATAGCTGTGCAGAAATCTAGAGAAATTACCTAAATTACAGCTTCATCCAAGAGCTCTTTGAATCCTCTAGTGACCAAATGTTAGCCAGCTACAGGAGGAACTCCCAGTTCACCATTCTGTTTGTCAGCAGTAGACAAAATTGTGAAACAGAAAAGAATGTGGATGTATGAGTCTGGTCTGAACCTGCAGCCTTTTTTGTATTCTATGCTTTTGCACTGAGGGGTTTTTTTTTGGGGTGGTTATTTTTTTTTGGATTTTTTTGTTTGTTTGTTTTTGTTTTTTTAGTTTTTTGGGGGGGTTTTTTTGGCTAGATAGGAATGGCTTTTAGGAAGTCTAAAAAGTAGAACCTAGAAGCTACTGCTACACTTTTCTCAATCTTTAAGCTGTGTTTCAAATGGACACTTAAGTGCATGAGGGAGTTTTTCAGTGAGGCTTCAGCCATATGCAAGTGCTGTCTAGGATCAGGCTGTGCTTTTTCCTGAAGCTGGAATTTTGTCTTTTGGTAGCTGCTGCCCACATGCAGAATTCTGCACAACCTCAGCCTCCAGGTTCAGCTGCTGCACAGCCTGTGGGGATGGCACTGCACTGTGCTGCCTTCTCCTGACAGCTTTATTTTCATAAGGAGGTGTTCATGCCTGAATTAAACATATGGTGTGGAGCTTATAGGGCAAATGACTTCACAGCCTGCTGATAGTGAAGGTTAGCATTTCTAGAAACAGCTTCCAGTCACTCCTCTGTGCTCCTCCTTGAGACAATTGCTGTTGGTGCAGAAGTGCCTGTTGGGATCAGGTTTGTTCTGCAAGGTGGTGAGATCTCAGTGTCTGTTTCTGCTCTCAAAATGCTCCTTTCTGCTGAACATTTTGCAGGTTCAGTTTCAGAAATTGGTGTTCCTGATGGGATCAATGTGCAGCAATTAAATGCTTCCCTGTCATCTCAATAATCCATTTGACACCAGTGCAGCTTGCATGCTGCTGGAGGGGCAGAGCAGCCTGGGAGCTGCAGAGCTGCTGCAGTGCTCCCTCCCTGGCAGTCTGTCTGTCTGTCTGTCTGTCTGTCTGTCAGGGCATCTTTGCAATTCCAGGCAGGGGCTGCTGCTCTCCATGCCACGAGGGAATCAATTCTGCAGTGACTTCTCCCATTTCCATGGCAGTGTTCACTCCTCCTGGCCTGGAGTACCCTTCATTCCCATTTGTATTCAGACAGGCACTACTGCAGCTCCCACTTGAAAATACTAATTGGTTGAAAATGAATTCCAATTTTTAAATTATTGCTTAGCTTTTTTACTTCTGAAGTGATCTCTTTTTCTAAGACTGGAGTTAATTTCTTGTAATATCAGCTGCCATGTAATGGTTGCAACTCTTAAGCAGATTGAATTCAGGGATACAAACCATGTTTGAGGATTTACATGGGCAGGGTCCTCCCTGCTCCTGCAGGGATTGATTTAATGTGGAAAAGCAGTGAGCCTGCTCACAGCTCCCCATCCCTCCTGGGAAGAGGTGTCTGCTGTCCCATGCAGTCACCACAGAGAGGATGTACTGTCAGTATGGATGTTGCTGCTCAGAAATTGAAATATTCTGTGCCCTTCTGAAATCCTTTTGGAAAATTTTTCTGGGCAAATAAGTAAAGCTTCACCACCAGCCATGTGTGAGAGTGCCCCAGAGTGCTTTTGTGTCCAATTCTGCCATTGCCCAGAGACCCTGAGCAGGTCCCTCTCTGTCGCCCTGGTTTTTTAAGATTCTCAAGGCCTTCTGATGTTGACATTCTTCTAAGGAACTTTATCATGCACTTTCTTGTAAATAACTTGTTGTTCACATTCCTTTGATGGAGGAGGAGAGAATTGATAGACTGTTGTTGTAGCCAGTGTCATTGGAGAGGTGTCACTGTCACCCTCCAATCCTCTGTCACCTTCATAAAACTATAAATATAGGAGTCAGAAAATAAAACTTTCCTTTTTTCCTTCACCTTGAAAGAGGTGTGTGCTCGTGTTCCTTTGTGTCTGATAGCGACACCTCTCCACCCTGTGCTGAAGATCACAAAAGCAATACAGATCTTGGATAAATATCTCACCAAAGGTCTCTTTGTGCCTCTCCTCCCTGAACAAACTGCTTCTTTTGTATGAATATTTCAGTAACATGATTTTTTTCCCCAACAAAACCCATATTTATGCCAGTGGAGTAATTATGTGGATGTACTTAGAAATATTCAGATGTCTTCCCTTTTCATGTGTGTGTGTGCATCCACCAGCACACAGACCTGTCACAAGAGGATTCACCCATACTCACCCTTGTTTCCTGCCTGTAGCTCATTAATATTAGTAGGAGGATGCTCTGCCTTTCCTTATTTAAAATACAATAACCACGGGCTGCAGGAGCCAGGGAGCTGCAGGTGGAGCAGGCAGAGGCTCCCAGGGAGTGAGTGAGCTGCAGGGGCTGCTCTGATTTAAAGCAGTTTCTCTCCCAGGCCTGGTTCCCTCCCTAAGAACATTCCAGCTGCTTTATTCTAATTCCCGTGGCAGGAAGATGCCATTGCCAAGATCTCTGGAGCAGCTCTGTGACTGCTGTGCAGTGCAGGCACAGGGGATTGGGGCACACACTGCAGCCATTCCTTGGCAGGTGTTCTCCAAACTCCCTCACAGCCCTGTGACTGCTGTGCAGTGCAGGCACAGGGGATGGATTGGGGCAGCAGTGCAGCCATTCCTTGGCAGGTGTTCTCCAAACTCCCTCACAGCTCTGTAACTGCTGTGCAGTGCAGGCACAGGGGATTGGGGCACACACTGCAGCCATTCCTTGGCAGGTGTTCTCCAAACTCCCTCACTGCTCAGTGCTGCTGTGCAGTCCCTGCCGTGCCTGTGACAGGAGCCAGCCCAGAGGGAATGGGACAAGGGCCAAAGTGTAGCTTCAGTCCCTCTGGGAAGCCAAAAATGAGCAGGCAAGGGGAGTTCAGCTGTCCTTAGATCTGCTCTGCAGAGACAGGAAGACTTAAAAGTGTGGGTTGGAGGCTTATTGGAGAGCCACGAGACATAACAGCAGGAGAAATGAAAATTGGTGTCTTCTCCTGGTTATGGACCAGATATTCCTCTGTAAACAGCCTCCCCCTCCCTTCTGAAGGAGTGACTTCACCCTTTAAATCCCCCATCCACTGGGTCTGTCATTGTCCTGTGCAGAATGTCCTGGAGCAGCTCTCCTGCTGCTCTGAGTGCTGCTGCCTTTCCTCTGCCCTGGTCCTGGGAGCAGCCGTGGCAGGCACTGGGAAAATGGGCTGGGAAAGCAATGGGAAAATGGCTGGGAAATGTGCAGGGAAAGAAATGGGAAATGAAGATGGGCTGGGAAAAGGGGCAGGGAAATCAATGGGAAAAGGGGCAGGGAAAGCAGTGGGAACTGTGCATGGAAAGCAATGGGAAAAGGGCTGGGAAATGTGCAGGGAAAGCAATGGGAAAAGGGCTGGGAAATGTGCATGGAAAGCAATGGGAAAAGGGGCAGGGAAAGCAATGGGAAAAGGGGCAGGGAAAGCAATGGGAACTGGGCAGGGAATGCAATGGGAACTGGGCAGGGAAAGCAATGGGAAAAGGGGCAGGGAAAGCAATGGGAACTGTGCAGGGAAAGCAATGGGAAATGTGCATGGAAAGCAATGGGAACTGTGCAAGGAATGCAATGGGAACTGGGCAGGGAAAGCAATGGGAAAAGGGGCAGGGAAAGCAATGGGAACTGGGCATGGACAGCAGTGGGAAAAGGGGCAGGGAAAGCAATGGGAACTGGGCATGGACAGCAATGGGAAAAGGGGCAGGGAAAGCAATGGGAACTGTGCAGGGAATGCAATGGGAACTGGGCATGGAAAGCAATGGGAACTGGGCAGGGAATGCAATGGGAACTGGGCAGGGAAAGCAATGGGAACTGGGCAGGGAAAGCAATGGGAACTGGGCAGGGAAAGCAATGGGAACTGGGCAGGGAATGCAATGGGAACTGGGCATGGAATGCAATGGGAGCTGTAACTCAGAAATCTGAGTTCTCCTGTGGATTCTGTGCCCCCATTCTCTATCCAAAGGGCTGAGGAAATCTTTTTTGTTAGCCAAGACAGCTTGGTGCTCCAGCTTAATTTTCATTGTGTAATTTTAAGCACAGATCGTGCCAACAGTGCTGCAATTAATAGATAGCCTAAAGACTTATTATTTCAAACTAATTGATATGTAAGAAAGTTTAAATAACATAAGTGATAAGAATTTGTTAGGAATGACTTCTGTAACTAATTCAGAATAATCTTTTTACTGTTATTTAGAGTAGCAGATGACTTTATTATTTACTCACCATCACTTAATCTAATGTCTGTCTGTATTTCTCTAATACTAAACAGATTTCCACGAGATGGGGAAGAGATGACATTTTATAGTCGTTGTTCTAAAAGGTGTTTTTGCAAGTTAATAATCTCATGCATTTCTGATACTGTCTGCTATCATTTGAAATAAATACTCCCCGAGTTCCAGATGAATTTCTGCTGCAGAGATGTGCACTCTGCACATTTTTAGAATAGGGCTCTAAAGCAAGAAACACGTGTTTTTAAAGTACCCTTTTGCTTCTTCAAATCACTTGATCACTTATGAAAGGCCTTTATTTTTCTAGTGTTCATTAAACTTATCTTCAGCTAGATTGTGATCAGAATTGGCATCAGAGAATACACTGTAAAGCTGCAAGACCTCTCAAGATCTTTTTAATGCTTTTGGAAGATGTCAAGTACCAAAATAATAATAAAACACTGATAGAGCATTAAAAAGATAATGGAAAGAGGTTTTGTTCTACTGCCAGTGTTTTTTTGCTTAAATAAGGTTTTGCATGGTGCAGAACCTTTCCAAGAGAGAAGCTACCAATAGTGATACACATAAATGAAATCAGATGAAAAACAAAGTGGAGCTGCAGGGGGATCATGTTAGGCATTTTGATGGCATGCCTCTCAGTGGAAAAAACAGCACAGGGCTTAGTGAAGTTCCATGAGCTTCATCCCAGCTCAGGCTTGACCCTGTGGTGACCTGAGCTCTGATGAACTGTGCTAAGCCCGGGAGCAGAGGAGGCAGGAGCAGCTCCAGCTGGCAGTGAGGTCAGTGAGGAGCTCCTGCAGGGGCTCTGGGGAGGCCCACAGTGACCCTCCCGTGCCACTGAGCTCTGGGGGCACGGGGGGCACCAGGGGAACTGATCCTCAGGGGTTTAAACTTGAGCTGTCCCTTATCCCCCTGCCCCTGCTGGCTCCGAAGGAATTAGTGTGTCCCTTTTTATTAGTGTGTCCCTTTTTATTAGTGTGTCCCTTTTTTATTAGTGTGTCCCTTTTTATTAGTGTGTCCCTTTTTATTAGTGTGTCCCTTTTTTATTAGTGTGTCCCTTTTTATTAGTGTGTCCCTTTTTTATTAGTGTGTCCCTTTTTATTAGTGTGTCCCTTTTTATTAGTGTGTCCCTTTTTTATTAGTGTGTCCCCTTTTTGTTAGTGTGTCCCTTTGCTGGCAGCAGCAAGGTCTGACCCAGAGCCCAGTGGCAGTCTCTGGAAGAGATGTGTCCAAGAGAGGTGTGCCAGGGCACAGCCTCACACACAGGCTCTGTGACACATTTCTGTCCCAGCTCCTCACTGGACCAGGCTGTGAGGCTGCAGCAGGAGCAGGGTGGCAGCTCCTCACCCACAATCAGCATCAGGAGGCAGAAACAGCCTCAGCAGCAGCTTCCCTTCCCCAGGGAGCTCAGGTGATGGAGGGAGACCCAGATGGGGCTGTACAGAGAGAGAGAAAGGCAGCTGCCCTTCTCTGTGGGAGGTTGTTATCTCTTGGCTGCTGGATTTTAAGCAGCAGCCTGGTCCCTTTTCCTGGTCCCTTCACCCTTTGCAGTTTGCTTAAATTGAAAAAGGGAGTGATGTTCAGGTGAGAGCCCTGAGCCACTGGCACACAGCTTTTGCACCTCTCCTTTGAGGCAGATTACAATTACCCCAGATCCCTGCTGGGTCAGGAGCAAGCAGCTCATGCCCTTTATTGGCAGCAGTTCCTTCCCTTGATCTGCTGTGTTTGCACCACCTTGTGTGGCTGTAGCTCCAAACCCCACTAAAGCCCTGTCACTGCCCAAACCCCACTAAAGCCAGTCACTGCCCTGTAGGCTGGAGTGAGCTTTGGCTGTGTGCTGTGCCAGGCAGGAGGCCAGGCTGCTCTGGGCAGCTTTGTCCTGTTGATCTGCCTTGATGAAATTACCTTATTTGTCAATTTTTGCATTGTGGGATGCTTGCTGGACATCACTGAAATAAAGTTTTCTGCATGGATCATTTAAACTTGATGGGTAATTAGAGAGTTGCCTAAGCTTGCAGCAGTCAGTGTTAATATGAACTTTGGAGAGAAAGTTTAAATGAAAAACAACTGAACTGAAATATTAAATCCCTTGAATTTAATCATGAGGATGGCTCAGCCAGCCTCCTAGTGCATAGTACTGCTTAATCCAGCAACAGCAGCACAGACAGCAAGAGGAGGGTTTTTTCCTTTAAAGCTCATTGTAGTATCAGGAAGTAAAAACCTTCAGGCTATTTTTAATTAGGCTGAACCACTGGGCAGTGTTGCTCTTACATTAAGCTCTAAAGTTTTTAATAGTTGCAGTTAAAATTCTACACTAATTTTGCTTCTCAAGTAAAAAAAAAAAACCCAGAGTGTTGTGTAATAGAGCATGAGATGATGAGCAGTGTGGATATGTGGGTGAACTCAGGGTGGAAGTGGAGGGATGTGAAGATAATCACAGGATATAAACTCACAGCAGCCCTCAACTCACCACCTCAGTGCCCAGCAGCAGTGATCCATCTCCAGTTGATGGCCATTAGGTAATAATGAACATATTCATCAGCACATGAGTTTGAACCCAGTCCCAGCTTTTTGTCATTGTTAAACCCAGCCTCAGAACTTGCCTGGCACTTGAGAGTACAAAGGCCAAAGTACTGAGCCATCCCTTCTGGAAGATGGAAGAGGAGGGACAGTGGCACTGGTAACTCCTGCCAGGCTCTGAAAGGATTTTTTTCATTAGCCTGTTATGTTCAATGGGTCTGTCACTAACTTGGGTCATTATCTGGGGAGAGTCAAGGCAAAAGTCTCTGCTAATAGTGAAGAGGAAGCCAGATTCCTGTTGTTGATGAGTTAGGAAATATTTTGGAATTGCCTTCACTGTTACAGGGGGTTATAGAACTGCAACTGCTTGAAAAGGTTTTCAAAGAAACCTTGAAGGCTTTGATCTTTATTCAGAGTGTGCTTGCTTTCCAGTGTAGAAACATTCATTTTTAACAAGATTTTAGGAGAAGGACTGACTGCTCAGTAATTTTCCAAGCAGACCTTTCAGTGGGGCAGAGGCTCCTTGGCATGGAGAGCAAGGTAAATTCAAAGTGCAGCAGAGGCTTGATCAGTGTGATTATTTCTGAGCCAGGGGTGCCAGCTCCCTGCCAATGTGAGGCCATGGGAGGGCAGGGTGTGCCCTCAGGAAGGTGCTGTGGAGGGGCACAGCCCTCAGTGTGTGCTCAGCTCCTGTCCTCAAAGCAGGTGGGGAGGCAGGGCAGGGCAGGTGGGGCAGTGAAAGGAGCTGCCAGACTCACTCCCAGCCTGAGCTGGTCCCTTGGCTTCCAGGAAGAGACACACAAAGGGATTCTTTATCTCCTCTTCATTGTCCCATGGAGGAGAAGGCTCAGAGGGAGTTTTCTGTGGCACTGACCTGGTGGAGATGTGCCAGACACAGACAGCACTGCCATTGCCTGTTAGCAAGGTGGGTGTGAGAGACTGGGAAGGGCTTTGTTAAACTGAACCCAGAGTTCAATATGTGAGCATCCAAAAGCTCTGCTCTGGGTTCCTCCACCTTTTCTCCAGATCTGAGCTCACACAGGAGGCCTTAAGCGCCTGAAACTTTCTTTTCTTGTCTCTTCTCTTTCCAAAATTGCCAGAATCTCTCATTTAGAGGGACATCATCACTCTCAGGCCAAACTCAGGGAATATTGAGTGCCTGCAGGTCCCATGGCTGCTGGGGCCATCCTGCTCTGCAGCCATGGTGCTGCTGTGCTGAGTCCTGTGTTCTCTGCTCGCTCTGCCCAGGGTTTGGAATATTTCTGGGATATATTGTTGCTGTTGTAGCCTCAAGATGTCATTTAAAATGAGTTTCCAAGGGACTGTCATGACCTCTTGAGATGAGGATTGCAATGCTGCTACTCTGGGAAGGCCTGTGCTGTTTACAGGCTGCCTTGGAGGCACCGTGGAAGTGGAAAAACATCATTTATTAGAAGGTAATGGCTGCACTGATCTTTTTTGTTGTTTGTTTGTTTTGCAGTATCCAAAATATGGACAGCACTTTAGAAAAGGACCAGCTAAGATGCTCTCTTTGAGCTTTGTCACTCGAGTTATTTGCCCTGGATCCACCCCACTAAACTAAGGGCAGTATCTGCTGATAGATGAGACTTCAGGGGAGCTTCTCTGGATTTATTGCATTGAAACTGAGCAGATTCTCCTTTGCTTACAGTGAAGACAGCTTACTCTAGTGATGATGAAAAAGAACAGAATCTCAGAATCTACCCTTAAAATGCCCATAGAAAGGGGATTTTTTTTCCTGTTCATTCTAGCTCAAATTATTTTTGTTCATATGCATTATGAGGTGCATAGGTCATGCTTTTATGGTGTTGTCTAAGAGCCACTTGACAGCTTAAGAAAGCATTTTATCCTCAAAAGCAAACTGTTACATGAAATAATCATCAGAAAGAGGAGTAATTCCAAGTATGCAGCTTCCAAGGCACAGAGCAGGGCTGTGCATGAGAATAAACTGCCAGACTTTTGAAGAAACAGGAAACGAGTTACTGTGAGGAAAATCCTCCCACAGAACTCAGTGCAAGCTAGTTCTTTAAATAATTTCTTTAAAGAAAATGCAAGAGATCTGAAATTGCTGCTAAGAATACAATTGCCAGTAGGAAAAGATCACCAGTTCAGGCTTTTGCTGTGGGACCTTCTCTAACCCAGCAGGTCTCAGCAGATATTGTACAGGTGAATGTGTGTTCAACATGTCCATAATGGGGGCAGCACTCCTGTGCCCAGATTAGTAATTCATTGGTGTCTAGGGAGGGTAGTAAGAGAGCTGGAAAGGTTATTGAGATGAGGATTAGTGGGATTCCTAGGAAGGATGGGCTTGAAATTGGTTGAAGAAGCTGCAGTTCATGGTCAGGTTCAGGGGGCAGTGCTTGGAGCTATGGGTGGTTTGCTAGAGGGAGGATTTATTGGTACAAATGACAGAAGTTTGGGTTGGATAATTAAAGAGAAAGTGAGTCAGATGCCCCAGACATTTATTTTTCATCAGTTATTGGAGCAAATGTTGGTTTACTACACAAAGGTGGATATGAGCTCCTTATAAACACAACAATGCAGGAGCCAGGTGCCCCTGGTTTAATGGAGGCTGCAGTTGGCACAGATTGATGGGGGCCCAGGGCACAGCCTGGGGCCTTGGCACAGCACAGATCAGAGGGACTCATTCATTTGGGGACCTGTGTACCCAGGGGAGGCAGAGCCCATCCCCTCTGCCTCACTCATTCACTTGGGGACCTGTGCACCCAGGGGAGGCAGAGCCCATCCCCTCTGCCTCACTCATTCATTTGGGGACCTGTGCACCCAGGGGAGGCAGAGCCCATCCCCTCTGCCTCACTCATTCATTTGGGGACCTGTGCACCCAGGGGAGGCAGAGCCCATCCCCTCTGCCTCACTCATTCATTTCAGGACTTGTGCACCCAGGGGAGGCAGAGCCCATCCCCTCTGCCTCACAGAGAGCCCATGGGCTGCAGCATGGCAGATGAGGGGGCAGTGTGTGTGCAAGGGCAGATACCAGGGCACGTGTCACCCCTGCTGTGCCCGCTGCTGGTTTGTGTCCAGGGCAGAGCTGGGCTCTGTGGGCATGGGGGGGCAGAGGGCAGAGCTGGGGCTCAGCCAGCAGCCCTGCTCCCAGGGGAGCAGCATGGACACTGGGGGTGGAGGGGTCAGCCTGGTGTGGAGGACATGGGAGCATCTCCTTCAGGCAGGGAGGCACAGAACAACCCTGGGAGCTGGTGTCTGATGGTCTGGACAGTAACCACTGTTTGAAATGCAGAGATGTCCTTGTCTGGGGACAGGACTCATCAACAGGAGCTGTCCAGACAGCATGAAGGCATTTCCTGCTGCTCTAAACCTGGTGCCACCTCAGCTGCCAAGTGCCCTTAGCTCCCCTTGGTGACTCCACACTCCCACATCTCCTGAGAGAACAACCTTGTCTACCTGACTAGCTTCAGCTCAGGGCTAGCAGTGGTGTCCTTGAGCTGTACGAAGCCCAAATGTTAATTAACATGGTTGGCACGTCCCTTATGCACTTCCCTGGTGTCACTGGGAGCAAGAGGAGCCTTTGGGTGCTCCCTGCACGTGCAGAGGTAATTCCTGTCCCAGGCCTGGGCAAGCAGCTCCCCCAGAACCTGCTGCTGCCAACTGCTGCCCCAGGGCACTCAGTGGGGCACAGAGGGCTCCAGCCCGTGCTGCACAGGGACTGTGGCCTGCAGGCATGAGGACATCTGAGCTGTGCTTACTCCTTTGCCTTCCCAGCAGAAATCTGCTTAGTGGAGGGAATGACATGGTCCTTAATAAGGAACTCCTACTGTTTCCAATTAAACAAAAATTGCTGCCTATAAATCACTTGATCCCTGAGCTCTGTTCCTCAATTTCACTCTCCCTGTTACTGAGCCTCCATCTGTTTTTAACAGTTCTTGCTACTCATATGTCTTTTAATGCTGCATCCCTCCAGAATGGCTTTCTAATTAAGTAAGCTCTGCAAATGAAAAGCAGAGGAGCAGCAGCCTGCTTGCTCTCTGTACCCTGTAGCTGGGAGTCCTCCATGTGCTATTTTGGAAGCTAAATTGAGGTCGCTGACATTATGCATATTTGTTGTCTGATGCAGGCTTAAAAGCCCTAAATCCTCTATTTAAAAAATATCTTAAGGCACATGGGTCAAATATTTGCAGGAAGAAAAATAAGTATTTGTGGCTTTAGCAGATTTAGAGAAGGAGGGGAGGAGTGAGAAAGGGCCCCAGTCCCAGCCCAGTGCTGCTGTTCAATATGGCAACACTGACCACTGGAAATATCAGAGGTGCTGGTGTTAGCAAAATAAACATTTCCCATGGCACCTGATAAGGGAAATGGGAGCTGTGCTGAGCAGAAATTCCCTGCAGGGGCTGCAGCCCCCCTGTGATTACAAATGGTGCAGTGGAGCCCGTTGTCAAAGTACATTGTGCTGAAATTGCACAGAAAAAACAAATGCACTTGAGTTTCTCATCAGTAAAGCAAACAGCACAGGCACAGTGTATGTGGAATTAAATAATATCCTGCATGTGGGCAGTGCCAGGGTAATTATGGATACAAATGAGTACCACATTTCAACTGTGAGTAAATGCAACAATCAAATACCAAAAGAGTAAGTTTTCTAATGTGTTTTGCTGCACTCTGCCTCAAGGAGAAATAACATAACTTTAAAATGTCTCACATTTGAAATCTTAACTCAAAAATTGTGAAAAAATCTTAAGCATAAAGAGTTTACTGTTGGAAATGTCAGAGATTGTTGGAGATACTGAACTATTTAGTCCTCAGAGTCTATTTTTACCTAAATTGTTGAGCCAGGATATTTGAATAATTTTCCATTCATAATTCACTGCATCATTGAGGGAAAAAAAGTCATCAGGAAAACAAAATAAGATAAATTTAAAAGGAGATAGAACAGAAACACCAAACTCAAAGAGCTGCCCTTAGAGAAAAATTCCCAGCAGAATGGAAAAACCTGAGACTTAAAAAGTGACTTATTTGGAGTCATATCAAATCCTTGCAGTGGGAGAACTTCATCAAACCAAACGTGGCCATAATTAATGGTTTTGTTTCAACAAAACTGTGTTTTGGTGGGATTTTTTCACCAAAATGTGTAATTGGTTGTATTTCATACACAACTTTCTCAAAAGGTTTTTGGCTGGAGATTGCTCCTGGAGATGCTTTTCCAGCAGTGACCCTGGGTTATTGCTGAGCTGCAGACACATTGGAGAACACCTGTGAGCCCCAGGAATGGCAGTGTGGGTGGGCTGTGCCAGCATGCAGCCTGGCACCTGGCAGGAGGACACTGTGAGGGGCCAGGCCCAGCCTGCAGGGTCCCAGGGGTGTGGGGACAAGGACAGGGACAACCACGGGGACCTCTGGGAGGGCACTGGGGGGGCAGCAGAGTCACAGCCAGCAGCTCACACAGAGCTCACACCCAGCACAGTCACAGCCAGCAGCTCACACAGAGCTCACACCCAGCACAGTCACAGCCAGCAGCTCACAGGGGCTGCAGGGAGGGCTGGATGTGCCTCCCCCTAATTCCCCTGGGCTGCTGGGGTGCAGCAGGAGGGGAGGTGGGAGCTGTGGGGCCAGCTGTGCCCCCTCTGTCCCTGTCCCACCTGAGGGCTCTCTTTGGATTCATAGATCACCTGGCAAGCATGCAGGAGTCTGCAGGGGCTGGCTCAGGAGCATCTGAACCCTCAGCCTCTGCTGCTGCAGCCCTGTGTTGATCACAGTCACTGCTGCTGGTGGTCCTGTATTGATCACAGTCACTGCTGCTGGTGCTGCTCATTTGGGAGCTCTAATAATAGCAGCTAGGTACAAAGATAAATGTAAATAGTTTTAATAATACCATCTGTTTCCTCTCCTGAGCGTGTTCCCTTGCTTTAAGCTGAACAGCCATAATCATTGTCCCCTCCCTCATTCCAAGGAAGGGCTGCAAGGCCCTTCCCTGACTGGTGGCTCTTTTTGGGAAGGAGTTGCAGCCCAGGATGCTGCAGAGCCCTTTGACCTGGGAGGGAGCTGGGCAGGGCTGGCCAGAGGAGCTCTGCTCACCTGCAGAGCCCTGCTGGTGCCCTGTCCCTCAGCTCAGGGCTGTGCTGGTTGGATTTCAGGTGCAGATGGTGCTGTTTGTCCAGGGCAGATTTTGTGTAAAGCTGAGGTGAGCATCAGCTGGCATTTTTAAACTTGCACTGTTGGGTAAAAATATAAAAGGAAATGGAAGCACACATTGAAGAGCTTCTGGCCACAGCCATCAAGAGGAATGAACACATTCATCTCCTGTCCCCAAGGGCCCAGTTGCCAACACCTAATGATGGCTTTGAATTTTAAAGTTTTAACTCCCTGCCTGTCAGTAAAGTACAAGGGAGGGAGATCTACCCGAACAAGAAATAGTGTCCAGCTGTGGGACACTAAAGCCACATGGGGGTGACATTGGTGTTGTTTTTGTTGTGGCCTAAGGAGAGGACAGAGGATCTGTAAGAGGGCAGGCAGTGAGATAACAGAAGGAAGAAGGTTGTTATGTGTTAATGAGGACAGTGGTCCAGATAATGATCTGCCAGTCTCATTCCCCTCCCTTGTCTGACTCCAAAATCCTAACAGCAAGTGTAGGTCACCTTGTTTAGCAGCTGGGGAGCAGAGAAATTGGGGTAGGTGGACTTGTGATGGGAAGCAGCTCGAGGGAACAGCAGACTGGGCAGGAAGGGCCCTGGGTGGAGCCTGGTGAGCTGCTGTGGAGCAGAGAGGCTTTTGCTCACACACTGAGGTGGCACCTTGTGCTGCCATCAGGCAGCCAAAGGAGAGCTGTGTGTGGCTGCTGCTCTGGGGGGCAGCTCTGCATCCATTGCCATGAACTGCCATGAACAAACAGAACAACACTGAGGCTTTTAACAGACAAACAGCTGGATTTCTTTAGGCCAGCTGGTGTTAAACAGGCAGCTGGTTTTTAACCTTGTGTGGTAGCTCAGGGGCCAGAGAATGGATGGGATCTGAGGGGCTTGTCAGACACTGAGCAAGGGGAGCACTGACAGAGCCTTTGGAGTCAAAAACAAAACTGATTTTTACTGATGCAGTTTAATCAACCCTCCTTCTCAACTAACTTCAACCTGCTCATGATTAGATATCTCTACAGACTGTCTCTGGAGACAGAGGGGTGGCTCCAGATCCCTGTCATTGCTATGAAGCACTCAGCTTAGGGGGGATTAGCCACTGGAGGTGCTTTAGGAGAATATTGGATGCAGTTGTTACCTAACAACATGCTTATGGCTGAACTGTGTTCACATAACATTCACTTTCTGAGGGATTTCAGATTTTCCTTTGCTTTTAAACCTAATGAAGCAAATTGAGGTTCTGAAGGAAGTTGAGAGCCAGGAGCCTTTTCCCTGCCTTATGATGATACACACCTTCTTCCATACCTGAGGTGCCCAAAATTCACAAATGCCATGTGTGACAGTGAGCTGGGGGGAAAGCAGCAGCCCATCTCTGCCTTGGACACTCCTGTGGTTTTACAGGGCAGGTATTTAGCCACAAACTGTAACCCTGAGCACCATGAAGGAAGAATTTAATCTTTTGCCCAGGATTTAATCTCTGGTTTTGCAGTGGGAGCCAGTGAGTGCCGTGCTGCCAACACTCCAGCAGTGTGGATGTGATCTCGTGGGGGCTGAGAGGCTCCTGGGCAGCAGGAGTCACTCCTGGGGCTGTGCTGAGCAGGGCAGAGAGGGAGGATCTCCAGTGTTCTCCACCAGCCACCCCATGGCACTGTTCCTCTGATGATGCCTGTACTTGTGGAAGTGTTTGCAAAATGGAGACAAAAGGAGGATTCCTTCAGAAAATTTGTATCTCAGCATAAAGCCAGAAAATGAAGGGGTGCAGGAAAAGAAGAAGGGTGTTATGATAATGATTAATTTCCACAGTGACAACTATATAGATAGAAATATGTATTTTAGACACAGGGTGTGTTTTAATGGAACCTTTTGTGCCTCAGACTTGGTTTTATCTGAGGTGGAAAACAGAGGCCAGGACATCAGGAGAATTGCCAGAAAGAAGGCAGGAAGAGAGCTTTGGCGGGGAAACCAAAAGGAAAAAGAAGAGATCTTAGATCTTGAGGAAGAAAAGCTGCAGAATTTGTCTAATTAAGGAATGTAGAACTAGACCGGGTGAGCTAAGGACATTGATTTGCACATCAGGAGAAAGGAGAAGAGGCCTCACAAAAATAAAGTCAGAGATGCAGGATGAAAACCAGGACAGAAGCATGGGGAATGGGATTGGAAGGGCTCAGAGGGAGGGGCAGTGATAGAGGCACATGGTGTGTGTGGACAGGTGAAGAATGGGAAGCCTAGGACAGGACCTGATGTTCAGGTGAAAATTTGCATTGCCTGTTGAGAGCTGTTGCAGTGGGGGAAAGGAGACCTGAAACTGATCAGGACAGACTCAGGCCTAAAGCTGAAGGATCAGAATTCCCAGCACCTTTATCCTGGAAATCCTGGGAAAATACTTACCTGAAAACACAATTATTGCCTAAGAAACTATTGCAAAACTGCTGCAGCTACAGTTAGCAGAACCTGAGTCCCTCTCTTGAAGAAGGTGGGTAGATGGATGGATGGATGGACGGACGGACAGATGGAGCGGGTCTGGCTTTGGAACTCACCCCTTTTGCTTCCTGCTGTGCTCATATTGGTCATGATGAAAAAATTGGCTTTGTCTTCAGTTGAAACTTTGATACGCATTAATGTTTTTCAAATCATGGATCGTGCAGATCCTAATATGGGCACTAAAAACAAAGGCTGTACTAATAAATACTGGGAAAGGACCCACTGCTTCCTGAAGACTGATAGCCAGATTTCTTTCTGCATGCCTTTTGCATCCTGTTGATGATATGACACTTTTCCCCCAGTAATGTCCAAGACACATTCTGCATTAATCCGATAATGTAACTTTCCATGATCTAGCCCTAAGAAATGTAATTTAACTTGTTTTCCCTCCCTCTCTGACTCCCTTTGACAGCTGACTTTTTCCTAATGGTTTCTCCAACCCAAGAAATCTGGCACAAGTTGTTTTATTGTTCTCAGAGCAACGTTTGTGGTGTGTTTGATGTGTGATTAACTACCTGAAGCTCAATGAAGGCCTTGCTCTTTCAAAGGCTTATCCGTGATCCATACTGCACCTGAATGGGGTCTTGTCAGAGCCAGTGGGAGTATGGACACCACTACAGTTAAATCCACATGAATCTGAAGGATTTGGGTACCCAAGGATGGTACCCAAACCCAGCCTTATGACTGCACGTTCCTCCAGCTTTGCAATGACTGCATGGAAATTGATAGGCACTTGGGATGCGTGGTGCTAATATGGGAAAGAAGGGAGGACGGTCTTGAATTGTGCAAAAATGCCTTGTAAATAATGCCCCTCCTGCCTGGTGTGGTACTTTCCCCATCCTGTAGCACTGGTCACATCAGACACACCTGAAGACAGCTTGTCTCTTTTGTTGTAGTTGCAGGTGGAACTTGATCAGGAATATCAAGACAAATTCAAAAGACTGCCTTTGGAAATTCTGGAGTTCGTACAGGAAGCCATGAAAGGGAAAATCAGTGAGGATGGAGACCACAGTTCTGCCCCCTCTTCCCTGGCCTCTGACAGTGGAAAATCAAATCATAAACCTCCACAAAGTGAGGAGGAATTGGAAGAAGATAACCAAGAAAAAGTGTTTGATACTACTTTGTAACTGCCCAAGAAACAATCAGTGCACCGGGGCAGCATTCCCAGCTGCCCGTCTGCGCTCTGCCGGGGTGAGCTGCGCCGGAGCTCCTGGGAGGCAGCAGGAATCTGCATTCAAGTGCACCTTTCCCCAAAGGAACATTTTATAAAGAGTATTCTGCAAAGGTCTTCATTCTCATTCTTCATCTGATTATTGTCCTAAAGCTTAGTGCAGTTGTAATGGGAAAATTAATATGTTAACCTCCCTCTTCTCTTTATTTTTCTTTTTTTTTTTTTTTTTTCTGGCCAGTTTACAGTGGGTAATTTTCTGGCCATGTTCACTGTTAAGAATGTTTAATGAAGACCAGTGTATTGTACAGAGAAAAGTGTGTGCAGATTTCCTTTTGGAGTGCCAGAGCAAAGTGCTCCAAACTAATAGAGATCCTGGCAAATATTACAACAGTACTTAATCAAATTTGTTTCCTTCTTTATAACTGCACCTTGACAGCTGTACCATCCTTTTACATTTGCACTGAAACCTTGGATCCTTTTTAGCTCTGCAAGCACTGGTGGCTTGCTGTCTTGATATTATGTTTATCCCATGGAGAGACATATATTTGCTGCTGAAAATTCTTGGAACTGTGGGGACGAGAGGAAAAGCGGAGAGAAGAAGCCGCGTGGAGATTGTCGGTGTCTGTGTCCGTCTGTGTTTGCTCCACCGTGTGAGTGCATATATGTTTGTATATATATACATTTATATATATATATATAGCTGTATGTGCACACACATCTGTCTATATACACACACAGCATGTTGCTATTTGAAGTTGATGTGGTCTCTTGGCCAAATGAAATGTTTCAGGGATCCGTGAGAAGGGAGAATCTTTCCAAGAGCTAACATCTGGGTTATACTGCTATAGAATAATCATGGAATCATAGAATTCTTTTTGTGGTGTTAGTGGTGTAAATCAAAGTAGTTTTAGAATATAAATTTGATATATATTTTGCAGACTCGAAAGTATTGATTTTAAGTATCATATTTTAAGCTTACTGAATTTGATAGGATTATGAAATGTTTAGGACTACAGTATTTGAAATCTAACAGAATCTTCCATTATTTTTAAGACTGAGGTTCAGTTTTACTAAGGTCTAAAATTTAAAAGCAAAGTATAAAAACCTGACCACTGTTATTTAAAAATGTATATTAATCTGTTTAACTGACTTGTTGAAATAAGAACAATCAAAGTTAGCGTACTGTATGATATGCATGAGAGAAGTAACAGCACATTCTGGGAAATTTCTATCAGATGACAGAGACACATTGTGAAAGTCAGGATATTTGAAAAGGTAAAGAAATGCTGTTCTGTGGATTCCCCCCAGCAGAAATCAGAATCGTGAGACACCTCAGACAATTGGGATTGTACCTGGGCCAGGGCTCGATCCTTCCCCGCTGGTGGAGGTGCCTTGGGGCGAGGGATTCAGCAGCCCAGCAGCCCCAGGCTGGCCTGGACACATTGATCCTGCAGAGTTGTGTTCTCCTGCACCGCTGGGAATAACACTCACATCCACCTTTGCAAGATCAGGGCCTTACCTAGGGTTACACAGCAATCAGAGAAAGCAATCAGTTAATGGAGAGGCATTTTAACACATCCTAACAGTTGAGTTACCTTACTTCCATTCCCTCAGGAGTTTAGTACTTAAAGTAACTTATTTTATTTAAATTTAAGCAATAAAATACAAATCAAGCTTAAGTTTTCAGTTAAATAATGGTGTATATATATATAAGTTCAAATCTTGGAAAACAAACAGTATGTTGATGTTTCCTTTTTAAACTTAGAGCAGAAAGAAAGAAAAATTGCACATTGTTTGGAGATCATATTTTGAATTAAATTGTTCTGGTTTATGATGATGAAATCAGTGCACATGAAATTCAAAAATCTGACTTTCCTCTTAACGCTAGGAAAGGTGACTCCTCTGCTAATCCTAGTTTTGCACTTTGAAATCAATCTTAATCACTCGTTGAAAATGTAGAGTCGAGATTTAATGCTGCATTTTATAAAGTTCAAACGACGTGTTGTCTAAATTCTACGAGAATAAACTGATAGCAGTGTTCATACTAAACTGAAGCATTACAGAACCGTTGTACAGTGCAGGCTTTTGGGACAGTCCTGGCTCCTCTCAACCTCGGCACGACCTCCACGAGCACTCCAGGGGAGCCAGGACTCCACACAGTCCTCAGAGAAACTCGGTTAACTTTTATTTATATTTAATAAGAAATCAATAGACTGGTTGGGTTAAATATACTATCAGCTGTAGTCATTTTACAGTACGTTTGTATTTGACCATTTCCTGTACTCACATTTTTTATATCTGTACAGTGCCACTTTCTGCAGGTGTAAGGTAGTGTGTGATCCTGTACATCTTGCATCGTTCAAACTATTTCAGTGAAACTGATATCATTTAATATTGATATTACTTGAACTAGAGTAAGATAATGACAAAAGGGTCTTTATGATGTGCAAGTCTTGTGCCTTTTATGTATTTGCCTTGTTCCGTGTTGAATGTGTGGAAATGCTGTATCGTGGACTTTCTGCTGTATAGAATAGAGCTGTCTATATTAAACTAGGTCGTGCACTTCAGATATCTTTACACTACTGAAAATAGCTTGGTTTTGGCAGTATAAACAGAATTTTAAAAATTCTAATGAAGGCCAGACATTTTAGACTTAACATGTTCATAATTATGTTAATTAATGCTCATGTATTAGCTAAACATTCACTGACAGATAACTAAAGGGACATCATTGCTTGCCTTTCTTTGAAATCAGTGTTGCTCTTGTACACTGTATTAATAGTGTCTGTGATTGATTAGTCCTTGATGATTTGCTTTCAGAGTAGGATGAAATATTCCAGTTAACATGTACATATTTTTTCGGTTCCTCAATCTATGATTGTTTCAGAGGCATAATTCACATTTTTGTAAAAATTCTATGCAATTTTGTGGCATGATGTTTCTTCCACTTGTAATTTTATGTGCTTACATTACAGATCCAAAGGACAAATAAAAATTTCTTAACACAAGCCCAGTTTTCTCCATTTGTTGACTCGAGAGCCTCAGTTGACTCAGGAGCCCTTACCCTGAGCCTTTGCTGACAGGAGGGGCAGTGCCAGGAGAAGGCAGGGAAATTTCCCTGCAGGCTTTTGTGAAACAAGAAATTGCACATGCCTGTGCTTCCAGCCCCTGCCCAGGCCAGCACAATGAGCATTTGCAGCGACTCTGAAACAATGGGAAGCAAAAAGCAGCGTGCAGGAGCCAATGAACTGGTAAGGAAATGTGTTGGTTTACAGGAAGGCTTTTGCAGGAGAGCTGGGACGTGATTTCCAGCCATACCAATAAACTGTCTCAACAAATGCCAGCACCTGTACTTCTGTTCCACTGCCCCAGCTGCTTCACTCATCACCTTCTTCATTTCCTTTCTGCATCCCCAGAGCAGAGATGATGGATTGCAAGCCCTGACAGGAAGAGGGGATGATGCACTGCATGGGATGGTGCCACAGCAGGTACTGGCACCATGTGGTCAGTGAGGATGCAGCAGAGGGGACTGTGATGGACAGGCCAGACCAGATGATCTCACAGCATCTCATGGCCTTAAGATCTGTTGCACTTGGTATAATGTGCTTTACTTTGAGGGTTTTTTCCCCAGGAGGGCACTTTCACATGTGATGGCCCCAAGGCTGAGATTCCCCTTGGACAGGCTTTCTAATGTCCTCTTAATTGCCAGGGTCAGTAAAGTAACCCTGAGTGGTGATTCAGCCATGTGGGATGGCTCCCGGAAAACGAGTCACCTCTCTGCAAGGGTGTAAATCAGCCAAAGTGTGCCATCCCAGGAGCCCTCAGCAATAAATAAACTGAAGCCAAGTGCTCTTGCAGCTCGGCACCAGCTGAGCAGAGCAGATGAAGTCCCTGGCGGGGGGCAGAGCCTGCTGTGCAGCCTGTGGTAAGATCATCTCTGACTCACAGAGTGCAGCTGAGACAGAGCCCCAGGCAGGAGGAGCCGTGGTGGGGTGTGCACATCTCCATCCCAGAGCAGAGATCTCTGCACAGAGCTCCTTCCTGAGCCTGGGAAAGCCTCTCCTGATGGGAAGGGACTGGTGCAAGTAGCAGAGAGCCTGTGTTCCTCTCAGTAAGTAAATATCACACTCTGATGGGAAGGGACTGGTGCAAGAAGCAAAGAGCTGTGTTTATTTACTGTGTTCCTCTCAGTAAATAAATATTGCCCTCTGCTTTCGCTTTGCTGCCGCAGAGCCTCCCTCTGATGGTTCACCCCAGACCACAGCCCAGCCCTCAGCAGGGCCTTTTGCTGCCCTGATTTATGGGCTGCAAGTGGCCACAGAGCCCTTGATGCCACTGCTGCCTCTGTGCCATGCTCAGAAACTTGCAGCAGCTGCCAGGCCCGGCAGTGCTGGGGTGGGGACACCAGGGCAGGGCAGGGGATGGTGCAGAGTGGCACAGGCTGTCCCGTGTCACCTGTGCTGGTGCCACACGTGGAGTGATGCCATGAAATGCCACTGGGCTGCCCAGGCCTGGGCTCTGCACTGCTGAGAAACCCTGTGCTGCCTCTGTGGCCCAGGACCTGATTTAGCTGGTGCATCAGAGTGTTCACCAGTGCGTGGCTCCTACATCTTGCTGCTGTTAGCTCCTTTTATTATATTAGGGGTCTAGAAACAGGAAGAAAACACCCTGGTATTGCCTTGGTAGCAACAAAATAATTGCTCTGCTTTCCCCAGGGAAATCCAGCTTTGGGCATTTGTTCTCCCTTTCCATAAAAAGCAACTGTTTTCTATTGCCATAATTTAAAACCTGTATCTCTTTTAAAATTCCTGTTCCCTCAGACCAGTGACAGACTGGGGAGCTGTGATAACTTTCTTGAGTCAAGGTAACTAATGAGAGGGAAATCATCTGGCTCTCCATGGAAATGCTGCTGTTCTCAACTATTTGAGGAAAGCTGCAACTCCTCACCTCATAGTGGGACTGGCTGTGGCCAGGGGATGCCAGTGGTGCCAGAAGGGGTCCAGGGCACAGGGACAGGCATTTGCTGTCCCTTGTAGTTTATCTGGCCCTACTTCAGTATGCATTAAGGTGAATTTGACACAATTATCATTGTCTTGCTTCATGGAGCTAACAGAGTTAAACACCTCTGTTCTCCATATTCCCTGAGACCATTGCAGCAAAGCCCTCTTTGTCAAAACCAGCACTGCCTTAGAACAGCTGTATGAAAGGCAGCACCTGAGCTGCATGTGAAGTGGGGAGATTGTTTCTGTTCAAAGGATGGCTGCTGCAGGCTGGTGCCTCCCCGGGGCTGTGTTCCTTTCCCAGCCCTTCCCATCTGCTGGCACTAGCTGCCGCTCTGCAGCAGCCTGGCAGCACCAGCAGGGAGCCAGGGCAGCCTGGGCACAGCCACAGCCCACTCGTGCCTCTGCCTGCGTGGCTGTTCTCAGCTCAGTCCCCAAATGCAGAACTGCCTGATGTTTGATCTCTGTTTACAATGTGGATGCACACTGCACGTCCTGTTTGTTCCCTTGGTTTTTCAGCACTCTGGAGCACTGCCAAAAGTAAAGGGCCAGCTCCACAAAATAGCACTTGCAGCTTTTTGTTCCAGAAGGCAAGTTCTTCAATGTTTCTTACAGAAACTCAAAGGGTGTTTCTTGAGCAGTGTGTCTAATCCAATGCACACAGCACAGTGCTCTTGATCCCCTGTTAGCTCCACAGCAATTAGTACCCAGAGTTGTGAGCTCTTTGTGCCACAAACTTCTTCAAGTGTCAGAATTCACTAGCCAGGTGTTAACATTGATTTTTAGCCTATGTGGAATAAAGAGTGAAAAATCCAATAGTGTTTTTTATGAGGAGCCTTTTCATACTTTCATAATAGAAATCATAAAATTCCATCAATTACTGGGGTCTCTTCAGGGGACCTAATTATTGTGCTATGCATACCTAGTCTGAAAACTTAATAATACCTCCAGATGCTGCCAAAAGTCCTTTGGAGGTCTTACATTCCACGAGGGAACCCTCTGCTCTGTTTGGATTTTTTTCTTTCTTTTAAATGAACTATCAACTGTTCAGTGAGGGAGATGAGCTGGAAAGCCTGCATTCACACAAATTCAGGGTGGTATTGTTCCTGTAAGGCAGGGAGGGAGAGGGGGTGTTTAGTTTATTTTTTAATAATTAGATGATCTGGGATTTGCCTTAGGTCAGCTATGTAATGGAGACTGCCTGGTGTCACACGCTGCAGGAGCTGCAGATACATCCCTCCATTGCTGGAGGAATTGTCAGTGCTGGGAGGAATTGTCAGTCTTGGGAGGAATTGTCAGTGCTGTAGCAATTAATGGGCAGTTTGGGGTTGGTTTTCAGGGGACAGAGGTTATCCCAGCAGAAGGTGAATGCCAACAGAAGCAAAGCTATTTCAGTGACTCCTTGTGTGAAGGCAACAAGATCCTGGGGGAGCACTGGGAATTTCATACATGGACTGCTTGATGAATGCCCAGCAGAGCAGCAGGTTCCAGCCCAGCACAAAAGCGTTCTGGATGGTTGTGGTCACACTGCTGAGGTGTTCCTGGGGTGTTTCCCCTCTTGCAGAGCTCCAGGCCCCAAGGCCTGTTGCAGTCTGTGGTGCTGTGTGTCAGAGGGAAGCAGGAGTGGTGCAAGCCCCCAGCACAAAGGCTGCCCTCAGCCCTCTGTGGAAGGGGACGTGTGGCCCATGGAAGACAAACCAGAGCCACAGAACCAGCTCCCATCCTCCCATTTTCACATCCAGATGGCTGTTATGAAACAAGGAAACATGATGTGCCTGAGTGTGTCTGAGAGGACAAAACCACACTGGTGGAGAATGCTAATCCCTTCTTGTCTGAGCCCCAACTCCTCTTGGGTGCATTACTCATCCCTGTGGCTCTCCAAAGAACCAGATTTTCCTTTAGATGTCTGATTTTGCTGAAAGATCTGAGAAATGCTCAAGGGCATAAATTATTCTTTTCATAGCCTGTGATAATGTATGATTCTTAAATTGCCACCAGATCTGCCTCCTTCAGATAGTGGAATGAAAATAATGCTGTGCCTGCCCCGAGCCAGGAGAGGATCTGGTCCAAACCACGTCGTGTTCCAGCAGCCCAGCACCATCGTGGATGCAGATGGTGGGATGCAGGGACAAATGCAAGGGTTGGACGATCAGAATTCAATATCAGGCACTCAAATTAATTTCTTATTTCAGTCCTCAGAATTGGGACCAGGTTTGTAGGGGTGCTGAGTCTGTCAGTGTGGTGTGAATCAGACTTGCACACTGCAGGGTGGTGGAGCACTGGTGGCCAGCAGGACAGGAGGTGGTTTCTTCCTCCGTGCTACCACCCACTCAAAATCCAAACTGGGACTTTCATAAAGCCTCCCTTAAATAAAAACTTCATTTTCATTTGTAATTATAAGAATTATCCCCACTAGTATTTCTGGTGCCTACAGCAGTTACCAGTTGCATGCTTGCAACCTTCCTTGACCAGCAAGGATGTGGGACCATTGTGAGCTGTGAAATGGAAACTGTTTTCACATAACTCCAGGAGATGATATTTGCAAAAAAATCAATCAACATTATAGCACCTGCAGTAAAATCAGACTTAGCAACCCCAAATCAGTGAAGGCTGCAAAATCACCAATACAGGGAGCTATAGAAGACAGGTAATTGATTTAAAGCATGTAGTATTTATATCAAATAGGGGGAAAACCAGTCAGAGGATGTTTCTATACAACCATTTTGGGTTTTCTAGCTAGCATTCCTTACCAGCAGAAATACAGGCATCAGCCAACAGTGTCTGATCCTGCTTTTCCTGGCAAAACTGCAATTTGCCACAAGTTACAGCGGGATTGGGACTCATCTTACAATGCAACCCATCCATTTCCCAGGCAGCTTTCTGTGGGAGCCACGCTGTGCCTCTGATTGCAGATGGAGCCCATCCAGGCCTGCTGACAGCCAGGCACTCGTGATCACTGCACCCGGGCTAAATCCCTGCTCTCCCTACAGGAGACTTGTAAGGCAAGGCATCAACACACAGTTTAGGCACAGGTCTGCCAAGACCCTTCCTACTGCCACAAGGATATTTCTGCCATATGTGAGCCAAAAAAAAAAAAAAAAAGCATATTAATTTAATAGTGGAGGAGATATTCTACCACACTCATTTATTGTAGCTGATGAAAAGGCTGTAATGCAAATTGCTGTGCCAAGCTGCCTGTGCTAGCCAACATTTTGGCATGTTACATTCCTATCTAGGCAGCTTTTAATTATTAATCATTTCAAGTGTTTTGAGGTTGAATTGCCATGGATTTTAACCGGTGGGTTACCATGGGCATTAAACACTGAGCCCAAGTGTCAGTGTGAGGGTGTTGGCGCTGATCTCGCACCGCTGCTTCTGGCTGTGGGTGGCTGCAGAGGATGACAGCTGAAACTGCAAATGTGAGAAACTCCCAAATGTGTATCCATGTGAGACAGGCCCTGTGGGCTGACATTTCTGCATTGCTATCCATTGCAGCAACTGATTCTTAGCCAGTGGCCTAGGTTCAAACAAAACTAAAGCTTCTGCTTTTCCCATGTTCGCTGCTAGAGGTTTCGGGATGTGTGCGATCATTCCCAAGAGTTTATTGTTGTTGGCCAAGCAGGACTTTCCATGGATAAGAGAAGATACAACTGGAAACAGAGAGCTCCTCGTTCAACACTGGTTCCAATCACGTGGGATAATTTCAAATGGATCTCAGTGTGAGTGAGCCAATGATCACATGCCCGTACCCTGAGACAGTGACTGATCTGAAAATTTATTCATCCATGGAACCCTGGGATCAGAAGTGTTGGCTTCTTATATTTCCAACTATTTGCAAAGCTGAACAACTCCAGCTCTAGCAACTATTGATAGCATATTATCATTTCAAAAGAGAAAGATTTTGCAAGTCTTTTATACATGCGTTAATATTAAATCCTCTGGAAAATTTCAAAATGTGACTTTGCACCGAGTCCCCTGTGACAAGACATCACCCATGAGAAAGAATGAGAGGGGAGAATGTAGCTCAGCAAAGCTGACAGTTTAAACATCCCCAGAGAAAAATAAAACCAAGGAAATTATTTTTGTGTATGTGCCGGGCTTGGGGGAGGAGGCTGGGTTTATTTTATTAAGCAAATGACCCATGGCACTTCTGCAAAGAAGAAGGCAGATTTTAGACAGCAAAACTGTGCATCTTACTTGGAATCAGTGGTCTGTGAAGGCTGTTGGAAGTTACCACTTTTAAAAGATGCCTGTCCTGTGTTCAGTCCAGCTAAACAACTTGGGCAGTCAACCCTGGGACTTTAATGGATGGATGGATGTTGTCAGGGAGAAAAGAGCCTGGACTTATCTACAGAGACTTGGAACATTTGGGGCAAGTGTTCCAAATTAAGAAAGAAAACATTCCAGGATTTACGTCAAAACTATAAAAATAAGCGTTTTGCACAGCTCATGCTCTGACCGAAGTCAGCATCCAAAACATGCAAAAATTACTTTTAATTACTCCAGCTCATGACAAATGAAATTCTCCTTGGTGTTCCACGGCTGAAATATCTGTCTTGTCCTGATTTTTTCCTGTAACCATTCCCAGACACAAGAGGTTCAGAACAATGCCGTGATATCCATGACAGAGGGTGCAGGAGATGGGGAAGGGAGAAAGCAAAAGCATTATTTGTAGTTCTTACAATATTAATAGAGGAATATTAATGTATACTATGAGCCTCCCACAAAGCTCCAGCTCAGCCTGTGGCCCTAGAGGACTGGGGCTGCCTTGGAAATATGTGGACGAAAAAGGCAGGGAAGGGACAATTGGTGTGTAAAGGGATGAAAGAGGGTGGGTGTGTCAGTCTATGTGGTACCTGCAGCTCCTCCAAGCTGCCAGTGAGGATTCTCCTGCCAGCAGCATTTGGGTGCTGCTCCTCAGGCTGAAAACTTTCCTTTTGCTGCAAGGGCTCCTCCACAACGAGTGCCAGGTGCAGAGAGAAGCCCTTGAAGGCATTCCCTTGACAGAAGGTGATGCTGATTGGGAGTGCAGCACCAGTTTGCAGTGTACTGCCTAAGAGAAAAGGCACTCCAGCAGGGGGAATAATTTGCAGTAATGAGGGTGAAAGCTAAACTTTGCAGGATAGCTCTTGTCAAACAAAAAGGTACCAAAGTCAGAGTGAATTTCTGGAATACCTGACAGGCATTTCTTCTGGGTAAGGCTCATAACACACACTCACTTCACAAGCCATTTGTTTTGCCTTACAAACTGTCACTGTTGAGCTGATGCCACCAGAAGCTGGAAGGAAATGTGACTGGAGCTCCTCCATCAGCACTTCTAATTTCCTTCCCCAAGGTGGGAGGAGTGGCACACGGAGAGAAAACTTGTGTGTGTGTGTCTCTATGGAGAACGCCAACGAGCAGCACAAATGAGCAGGATTGTTTATGCTGGGCCATCAAATGGTGTTGCTACCAAGTACTATGTGTGATTAGAAGAGGGAAAAAAAAAAAAGAAACTTTATACTGAATCTTTGGTGCTAGAGTGGCTGGGTGTATCTGCTGTTGGATTAGCAAGATGCATTCCTAGCACCCACAGGGGTGCAGAGCAAAGGCCTGTCCTGGTGCCCAAGGTGCTGCTGCAGGCTCCTGAAGGGGCAGAGCAGTGGGACCATGGCTGGGTCCCAGCAGGGCTGCTCTGCTCGGACCAGGCTGAGTGCACAACTCTGTTTGCTGTAGCAGAGGTGACTACAGGAGTCTCATGCTCTTCTGAGGGCTGCTGGGTTTCCATCTGAGGTAAGCCTTGGTCTGTAGAGGATCTGACACTCCATCACACCAAGAAATGCACCTGCATTCCCCAAATCCCTCACTGAAATCCTGCCATGGACATGCACAGCAAGCAGCACCTTGGACTTTGTGTCAGTGGCCCCTGGGGCAGGAAATCACTGTGGTATCCCCATGATCAGCCCTGCTTTGTGAGGATGCAGAGGCACACCTCAACTCTGAGCACAGCTGGTGATTGCTGGGATGTCTTTGGCTCTTCCCTAAGAAAGGAGCTCAAGGAAGGGCTGCTCATCCCTCCACCTCAGCTGGGCTGACAGCTTCATGCTTGTATGAAAAATGAATCTGGGGGAGAGGGCTGCTGTGAAATAAACATCAGATGTGACAACCACACAGACTTGAGAGGAGAAATAGTGGTTTGGGGTGAACAATAACTGACTGTGGCCAAAGAAAGAGGCAGGGAAAGAACCCATTGCAGATCTTCATTGGCATCCCATGCTCTTCTGCAGTGAAAGCTGGCATATTGCAGGACAGATGATTTCCCTGCCTGGTTTTTTATAGTGCTTTACACTTCCCAGGAGTTGTTTCTATATGACTGTAATAGAGCTGTCAAAATAACAGCTTGTGCTGGAGGATGCAGTCACACCTCTCAGCTCCCTGCTGCCCCTCTCCTGCAGCACCAGCTCCCAGGGAATGGCTGCAGGACCAGGCCAGATGAAGGTGACACTGCCTGGGAGTGCAGGACATGGCTGAGGGCTCCTCTGGCTGACCTCCCCAGCACAGCCATGGCCTCAGGCCTCCCCAGCCTTTTGCACTGTAAGCCTGGCCCCAGCCACGTCTCCTTTGCCCCATGAAGGTCTTTTGCACCTTCCAGCCTCAATTTCTGCATCCTGCCCTTCCTGCCCAGCGTTTCTGATCCAGCCACACTGCAGGCAGCACATGGGCACAGTCACACACAGGCAGCTGATGATGGGGGGTTTTGGCAAGTATTATTCCACAGCAGCTGGACAGGGCAGTGAGGGTGGACTGGGACAAGATCTGGTCCCTGTCCACTGCAGAATGGCCACTGGGTAGGCTGTGGAATACATCTCAAGGAGGAATAGCCCCAGGACTCCCTGGCAATCACTGCCTGGAGGGAGGCAGCACTTGGTGCTGGGGTGATGATGGCTCTCCCGTGCCTGGGGAAAAGAGTGCAGGAAGTGTCCAGATCTACTCTGTCTGGGAATAATTGTGTGAAGGCAAATGGTGCAAAATCAGAGCAAAACATTAATGAAGGGACTGGAGTCACCATCCACCCATGTCCATTTGCTTGGAGGCATCAGGCTTCTCCTCCCTTCTTTGATCAGACATCCTCAGTGCCCTACAGGTGCCTGCTTGCAAGGTCAGCATTTCCTATGCATGAGAGCAGGGGCTCTGCTGCAATGAAGGCTGCATAGATCCAACCCACCAGCTCAATCAGATGTTTAAGTATCTCTGCAGGAATGATCACTGTCATTTAATTTGCTGATTAGTGTTGTCATATCTATTTGTAGAATACAGTATAATTTATGGTGAGATCCCTGGAGGATCTTCAGCAAATGCTACAAGTAATAGAATCTGCTGATTTCTAAAGGTCAGGTGAAAAGTGAGCATTATTATAAGACAGATGAGGTGATGATGACACCAGGTAGCTTTATATTTCAAATGTAAAAACTTGTACTGACTGATCACTGCTGTATGCCATCACTGTGGAAGATGAGTGAAGAAGACAATCAACCATAATGTCCATTTTCAAGCCTGTCAGTACAGCAATGCAGTTTCTGAAGAGAAGAAAAAGAGACTTACTTTTCCAAATCAACAGCTCAGGGGGGAGAAAAATTTCAGAGAGGCGTGACTGGGGAAGCATCAGGAAATTGTTTGGGTGATTTTACTGAAGAAGTGGCTCAGTGATGAACTCTGAGGCTGAGTGCTGCTATTTCCAGTCCTGGCTCAGAACCATCCCCGAGCTGGCACAGCTACTTTCCTTCTCTCTTCCAGCAAACAAGCGGATTTCCCTTATCAGCAAAACTAATTTTGTCTGGCTGACAAGTTATAAAAATTAAGTCTTTTAATTTGGATTGTAGAGTCTGGAGTTCATTTCTGCAGAAATGAGGGAGAAACGGAAGGAATGTGGTCTGGGAAGTGACAGGGACAATCAGCTTTGGAGGGCACCAGACCAAAGCAGCTCACTGCAGAAATGGTTTGGCCAAGGAACAAAGCTGATGGAAGGTACCAGCAACACAAAGCTCAAGCTGGGGTGCTGGTTTGCACTAAAAAATCTGCATGTTAATAACAAGTTGAGATTTTTTTTCCCAATAAAACCAAATTTATTTTTTTTTAGAAAAGAAGTATTTCTTCAGGACTAGGCTTTTGTTGTCAAACTTGTCTGGGCCCATCAGAAACTCCCCCAGCCTTCTGGAATACCACTAGTTCCCATCTGCCTCCCTCAAAGTAACCAAGTCAGTGGAGAGCTGGGCAGGAACCAAATTGGCAAGACAAGGGCTGGGTTGAAACAGTGACTAAATGTGGGATGTGTCTGTCCCTAGGAAGCTGCTGCTAACCCAAGCACACTGTGTGGTGTCTAACAGGCATTTACAGGCCATGCACCACTGACTCCTCCTGCAGCAACTCCTGCTACAGGTGCCCTGCACAGGGCAAGACTGTGCTGTGGTCATAAATTTTGCAGTTGAAATGCCTAATAAAAAGGGTAGATGCATGTTTGCTTGTAAAAGCCCTTCCCCAGAATGGATTAAACAAGTTATCCTGTGCTTTTTCACTGCAGAAATATGTGTATGCTGCAAACTTTCTTCGTTAGCTGCTCTGTTAATCATCAACCTAGAACACTGCAGGCTATGAGAGCTGCCAGGACAAAAACCTGAAGCTTTAAGCTCAGGAAAGACTTAAATACCCACCTGACTTTACAAAGCCTGGTGACAGCAGTATGGATGTGCCTAGGGCTGAGTGCTCCCATGCTCCCATGGATCAGGGCCTAAATACACATGGACACTTCAAACAGAGGCATCTGTCTGCAAAAACTTCCTCTCCTTGGGAGGAGGCTTCTCTCCCAGCTCCTGCGTGGGTGTCGGGGCACATAAATCCCCCAGACTTTGTTGTTCTGCCAGCAAGCAGGACAGAAGAGCAGTAAAAACCTGCCAGGTCAGTTAGAAACCAGCTGAGTCACAACGCTGCAGCAGGGCCACCTGAAAATAAACAGGCCAACAATAAAACTGCACAGGGGCCAAGTCAGGAGCCTGGCTCTGGTGGGTGCAGGTTTGTCTGCTGCAGGGGCTCTGGCACTGTGGGTGCTCCCTGCTGCTCCCCTGCATGCCTCCTTTGTGAGAGCCTGGCAGAGCTGGGTACCCCATCACCTGCTGTGCAGCACACCATGGAGGTGAATATTTGGAAAAGCAGCACCAGAGCAAGGACCCTGTAGGATTCCTTCAGCAGGAACCCTTCTGTCTGTCCCCAGCATCGCTCCCCTCAGGGTGACAGCGGGCACCACTGATGACAAGGGTATGCCAGCCCACGTGCACCAAATGGGGAGCTGTTGGGTTATTTTGGTGCTCTCTGGGGAGAAAGGCAGGGCACGCAAACATGGATAAATAACCGCTCCCGCTTCTGGGTCTCTTATATAAGGGGATGATTATAGAAACTGCCGTGTACGAGGGGGTGGAAAGGGATGCCAAGATCAGAGTTTTTAAAGGAAAGTAGGTCTGGGTGTTGAGGGGGGAAATGGAAATTACCAGCCTTCCTTGAGGCTCGATAGAACCAAAGAAGGTGGTGCTGTGTTGTAGCGATGTCCTGGCCGCAGACGAGACACGAGCGGGCTGTGCCGGGGAAGAGCCGCTCCAAGACCTCACACAGATCTTCTCTTCTGGATGAGCTGATGCATGGGACTGTCAGCTGAGCACAGTGCTGGGAATCAATGATTTAATAGCACAAATGGTTTCCAAAGACAGCTGGGAGAGTATTGTCCCAAAGTAACCAACACTTCATGTTCCGTCGCAAGCACAAACGATAATTGAATTATTGCAGACATGCAGAAAGCAATTTTGGAGCCATCCTGACACTAATGTTGGTTGGTTGATTGGTTAGTGAAGAATTTTTCACCATATATTTTCCTTTCTTTTAAGCTTACTGAACAATGCAGGATTAATACTCAGGATGCTTTTTAATCCTAATCAGAAATGAAGCTGCTTACAAACGAGGTTTAAGCATCTTTAAATCCTTATCATAGAAGGGCTGGGTTGGGGTTGCATTAAGACACGCTGCTATTTAATTCAAAATCGTTTAGAGAAAAATAGGGGAGGGTTTCATAAAGCACTAAACATTACACACAGGTATTTGCCATCTCCACCTCTTTTAAACACAGACTATAACTCACCCGTTCCCTAAACTGCAATTTATTTTCTTACAGCCAGGTTGTGGAAGCTGTGGGAGTGGAGGTGATCCGTTATTCTGATCTGTACTGAGAGTGCCAAACCCCACTGTGTGTTCAGCCTGATTGTGGTGGCAAGGTGTGCATGGACAGATTCACTGGTGAGTGTCTGGAGGTTACCCTTCAATGCATGTGCTCTTTATGGTGTGAGCAGAGCCATACAGCACAGAGCAGATGTAATTCTGACTTACACTGCCTGAGTGCATTCCTCTCCCTGTTGGGCTCCTGATTGCTGTACCAGGAGCAGCATCACAGCTTCTTTCACCAAGGGGGTTCTGGTGCATGGCCACTGGAAAGTCTCCTTTGGAAAAATCGTTGTGCTCATGTAAAACACTGGTTTGGAGCAGGGCTGTAACACAGCCCTGGGGTGGATCTGGGAAGATAATCAGTGTATGACAGGGATTCTGCCTGGATGCCATTCAGGATTCTGTATCTCTCATTCCTGGTACACATCCACCTTTGGCGTGCACTCCACAGGTGCATTCACACAAGGACACAGAGAGAATCCTCCTGGATGTTTTTGGTGCCTCCCTTCCTTGGGGCCAAGTCTGCTCTCACTGCAATTAGCAGGAGCTTGTGGTGCAGCTCTTGTGCGTAAGCCCTGCTCAGCTGAGCAGCCTCCCTGACCCCACTGGGCTCCTTGTGTGCCTAATTTAGGGCTGGAATTTGCCAGCACCTGCTGGGATGCTGGTGAGACCTACTCAGTCTCTAGACCTGCTGCTTTAGATCAGGCCAAAGACTGCCCTGATGGGCACTGCCAGAGGGAGCCCACAGCACAGACAGGAGCCAGAGCTGCAGGGTGGGCAGAGTGCTGTGCTGTGCCCCAGCCTGTGGGCATTTCATGGCTCAGAGGGGCACTCATTAGTGCCAGCAAGAAGGACAGAGAGATGAACGTGCGTTTACAGCACAGCGATTTCATGAGGCAGGGGGGATAAATGAGAAGCAAAAGGGTCTCTGGGCACAGGTGAAGCTGCACTGACACTGCTTCTACAGGACCCTGACTGTCACCCTGCCTCCTGCAAGGCTGCAAAGGGAAGAGCAAAGGCAGCAGATCCTGCTCTTGTTTTGGCTTCCTTCACGTGCCTGCTACAGCACTGCTGTGTGAGAATCCTGGCAGGGGGTGGGAATGCTGTGTCTGTTGGAGCTGAACAAGTTCCTGTGTGTTTAGCAGTTGTGGTGTCCTTGTTTGCTCTTTGCTGTGAGCCCTGTGAATGGAGTCCTTTGTACATCAGGATGTGTGCTGGTGCCCAGGTACTCCCTGGATATAAAGGAATATTTGTGCAGTGGCAGCTGAGCCATGGAGATGGTAGAAGCAGGTGCCTTGTCTACATTTCATAGGGAAATGGAGTATGTTTTATTGAATAAATCAAGGCTTTGTTAGCTAGGCCACCTTATTCCTGCAGGGAATCTGTAGGAAGGATTTATATTAAGTGTTCTCTGATGATAATGATGCTTTTAAAATAGAATTCAGAATATTATGCCACCTAAATCTTGATAGCCCATTCCTTTAGCTCAGAAATACTAATGCAAGGTGTATCTTGTACTCCATATTTCATGGCTGTTCCAATTTCTTTTCTTTTTGAGCTATATATTAATGTGGAGTTAGAGGCTTTATCTCCACAGCTACACAGTCCCCCTCACAATCCTCTCCAGACATGCAATTTAGCAAAAAAAAAAAAGCTTGCTTTGTTCCTCAGCATTATATGGTGTAATCAGGAGAATGAATAGAGATGCCAGAAGGATTTATGACTTGATTTTTTTCAGAGATGTAGAGGACAACTAATACACAAAATTGATTTCATGAGAAACTGGGGATCCTCACGCCAGAGAAGAATTTTTTTCAATATCCACTTCAGCAATATTACCCTAAATGAAGTGGGGTTTTTTGAGAAACTAAAGGATTAATAGGAAAAATTTTCAGGATGGATTGCTTTTCTTCTTTTCCAAAATAATGAAGATATGTTTTGATAATCTAGAATACAGCAGGATTTGGCACTCATTGGCATTTGGTGTCCTACCCAATGTTAATCCACCCTTCAGAAAATGTGCCATAACCTCACTACCCCTGAAGCATCATTTCACTGAAAATGTTTTGGTTTAAAATCACCTAAAAGTGCAGCATTTATGGACATTGATAAACAAACCAGAACACAGCATTTCAGTTTCAAATAGAACTCTTAGCTGCTTTAAACTCTCTCTTTCAAAAGTGCAACTGAATACAGTTCTGTCTTTTTTACCTATCCTAAATACAATTGCAACCCCTTAGTGACATCTCATTTTTTTGGCTGGGTTTATGATATTTCTTGAGATCAGCTTTTGGTTCCAGAGGGGTGGGGAGCTGCTCTGCTCCCACCCCTGAGATCCTGAAGTCTAATTATGCTCTTTCCATCCTCCTTGCCTGCTCCCTGCTACAGTGGGGACAAATTTAGCAAAAATCCTCCAGCTGTGCTGAGACTGTGGAAGGAGCTGAGGCTTGGGGTTAGAGCTTGAATTGCTGTAGCCTCTTATTTCCTACCCTGTCTGCCTCTGAATGGCAGCTGTGCAAATTATATGCATACACTTTCTATTCTAGGCTGGTTTTAGGGGGCTTTCACTGCAGTGGGTGAACTTTGAACAAATCATTTTAAGCTGGTAACTTTAGTCAATGCAATTTTTTCATGTTTTTTTCCTTGCAAAACCAGGTTCCTCAATGTCCCTTGTAATTCAGCACTAGGTAAATAGTGCTGGTTTCCTAGGGAAGAGGTGCTATTGTTTAAATCAGAAAGGTGAACACAAATGTAAGGCAATATCCTGTCTACCAAACGTGTGGGACGTGCAGATGAACATCTCTAAGCAAGCTGCAAATGCAACTGAGGTTGCATCCTTCTTCCAGTTCCTGAAAAGGAAGATCTGCAGGAAGAATGGGGCTCTTAAAATCCCAGTCTGAAACCAGCTGTGATCAAAGTCAGCTACTGTAGCCCTACAGCTCTGGACCTTCAGAAATTAAAAGCCCTGTTCCTATTGATTACTTTAAATTGATATTTAATAACAGTAAAACATGATTTCCATGTCAGAAGAGGGTTTCTTCCTAACAAACTCTGTCTTTTGAGGCAGCTCAGAGAACTTGCTTATCACTGCTGGATGGTGCCATGGCCAGAGCACAGGACCCTAGAGCATCTGTGGCTTCTGTTCTCTCCCTGCTGTGTGTGTGTGTGTCCTGCACATCCCTTATCCAGCCTGAAATCCCAAATCCTGGGGCACCCAGCAGCACACAGTGAGCCAACACACCTTTGTCTCCCAGTCTAAGCACAACTGTAATAATTGCTGTGCTTTATGCCTGTTTTCTAAAACTATCAATAACTGCTCTCAGCTCCTGGGTCTGTAGGGCAGCACAAACTGAAAAAATAATAACAAAAAATAGCAGAGTGCTATTGAGACCTGCTCCTTGCTACCAGGGCAGCTCTGGGTGGGCCAGTAGGTGTTAAACTGAATTTTAACCTGCTGGCAATGAGCACCTTTATTATAAAGCTGTCCTAGGGGCTCTGCAGGTTTGTGCACCACACACAGCGTGCTCAGGGGAAGCTGAGCTGGTGGGTGAGCATTCAGGAGAGAAAAGACAGTTCTCAGTTTCTGCTGATTGCCAGCAGTGCAATGGAAAGTGCAGCTCTTTTTCTCCACCATCTACACACAGATGTACTGCTGTTCTTGCTGGGATGAGCACTAGCTGGGGATATTTCTGTTTGGATGGAGAAGTGGAGAGAAAAAGAGAGGAAAGGAGTGTCAGCCCCCAAAATGAGCTTCATAAAAACGGGCATGCAGCACACACACCAGGTGCTTGTACCACAAACATGGACCTGACCCAGCTCTCCAAGGATATCAGTGTGGAAGGAAGATACAAGGGACACAAATCTTTCCTTTCCTTGTTTTTATCAGGTTATTTTAATCTGCTTGCCTGAATTAGCCACTGGTGCTGTTAATCAGCAGCAAAACACCAATTTCTGTGGGCAGGGGCTTTCTGTCCAGTATCTGAGAGATACAGGGAGTTTATTAGAGACTGCTACCTCATGGCTCTCCCCAGCTCTATTGGAAACCCAGGCACCAGCTCCTGTCTCTCCCCTTGTTCTACAATTTCACACACTCCTGCCATTGTGTCTGCTGCACCTCTGAGTCACAAAGTTTCTTCCTTCAACTTCAAATCACTTTTGCAGAGTAGCTCCTGGTAAGAAAATCTTTTAAATCTATTTAATAAGACTATGGTCAGTGCAAGTGTGGGGCAAGTGATTTTAAGGGAAAGGAATAAAGGAAAGTTTTAATATAAAGAGAACCCATCAAAGGTTCTTAAAAAGAAATTGCTAAAGATGTTGCACAAGTGACTTACTGCACACATCTGTGGTTTTTTAAATTGTCTTTTAAGTTTTTCAACAACAGTTTAATTAAAGGCTTTATTAGCAAGAGCCTCATTATAAAAGACTGACATTTCTTATTACTTTCTACTTCATAATTTTTACAAGTGACTTTCTACAAATGTTTTGCTCTAGAAAGGTCATTCTGGGAGAAAGTAAAGGAAGAAACAGTGTTAAATCAGTCATGCAAAAGGTGTGATGTGAGGCATAGCTCGTTTTAATGAATTTTGTTCACTAAGTGAGCCTAATTTCTGGTCACAGCAATTTTGGTGCATCGATTTCCAGCCCCACACTTGCCTGGTAAACAAGATCTCATCACAGGCCCTGGTTTGTGTCAGTAAGGGCTTTCTGCTCAGGCAAATCAAATATTTTCATCTGCAGGTCCTCCCAGCCTTCGTGCTGAGCTGCACGCAAGGCTCTGAAGGAAGAGGCTCCTCTGGAGCTGCAGGGCAGGGCAGGGCAGAGCCCCTGCAGGGCAGGGCAGGAGGGGTCCTGTGCCCATCAGTGCTCCTGAGCTGGGGCTCCTTGTGCCAGGTCCCTGTGCCAGATCCCTGTGCCAGGTGACTGTGCCAGCTGTTTGCAGCTGCACAGCCTCTCCCTTGGCACAGTCTGTGCCTGGGCTGTGGCACAGGGGCAGCAGGAAGGCAAGGCTGGCTGCAGCAGCAGGGTATCAGGGCAGCCCAGGCTGTGTCCTGCTCCCAGGCTGCTCTAAGGATGTCTCACTTACAGCTCACTCTGTGCTCACACCTTGGCTGATGGGCTGATGAAGATCTTGCCTTTGCTTTTTCACAAAGCTCTGAGGACTTCATATAATTTTCAAATATAGCAATCAAGCCACTGAGCAACTGGACCCAAATCTGAAATTTAGATCTGATGGGGAAGCAAAATTCTGAATACAAACTGACTGCTGCTGCTCAACTGCTTGTGGATTTAGATTGCTCTCTTTAGGTGCTTTTGCAGGTTGCTCTCAAAGTACCATAAGCTATAAGAAAAACCTCCATACAACCTGAAAAATAAGAATAAGCTCCTGTTCCCCCCAGTTTATCCCATCAGTCACTGCTCTTCACCTTTCCTGTGGCCAGTTGTGTGTACAGAGCCAGGGCTGATGTCTCAGCTGTAAGTAACACCCAGGAAGGGAGCACTGCATATATTTGTGCAGATATTGTGCCAAGATTGGATTTTTGTGCCTATCTGAGACCTCCTCCTTGGAGGATTTGTTCTTGAGTGTTGCATAACACCTTTCCTTCTGCACTGACCTCTGAGATAATGTGCATCAGCAACGTCATATTGTCAAGAGAGCCAGGCAGCAGCTTGGGAGTTGGTACAAGGGCACATGAATAATGGCATTATTTCCAATCAGAAAATTGCTAAATTTAAGTCTATTACTGAATCCAACAGAACACTGTGCAGCCTGGCACCTTATGCAGGGTGTGCACCTACATAAGATTATGTTCATAACAGGAATCAATCAGGTCTAAAGAAAAGGCTGGAAAAAATCTCCATGAGCATGTGGAAGGGAATGCTAAATGTTTAGTGATATTTTTAGCTGACCTCTTGATTTCAAAGTTCGTTTTACTCGACATATCCTTCCCTAACTAAGTGAAATAGTAAGTGACAACCTCAAAAAAACCCAGAGGGATGGGAAAAATCCATACAAGGTTGGAGCTTGTTTAGCCTTCAGCTGAGATGGTTCATGCAGGGCAAGCTGAACTCCTTACACCTGCTAGAGCCATAGAGCATAACAGAAAGGGACAGACACAGTCCCTGATTTAAAACTAACCCCTGTGAGGCTGTGTGAGCACCAGAATGTGGAGCAATTGTGTGCAGCTGAACATAAAAGTCCTTAAAACAATCCTTCCTCACACAACTGCCACCAAAAGTACTGTCAGCAAAGGGAACTGCTGTGCTGAGTGGGGATGGTTCCCTCTTCCAGCCTCTGTAAGCAAATGTGGCATCACTGGCTCTGCTGTAAGCAACCTGTCAGCACCTGTAGGGTGACTGTCTGTGCCTTAGCACACAGAATAATAACCTGCAAAATGAAGACAGTGTAAATTCTACCATTTCCCAGGAGTGTCTGGCTTTGCAGCTTTAGCAGTGCTGGTACAAGGCAAGGCTTTTTTTTTTTTTCTTTTATGCTAATACATTTGATTCAGCATTTACAATCAGGAAGTTCTAAAAGTAATGATGCCAATTCACTCCCAGGGAAAAAAAAAATGAAATGGGGTTTTCCTATCCAAACAGCAGGAAGATGTGCCAAAACTAATAATGGCAGTGGTGGTTTCTGTCTTGTGTTTCTTGTGTTTCTATGGTCAAAAACGGGAAGCTGTCTGACATTGATAAAACTGCTCTTGAAAAGTTGTCATGAGAGGTCTAAATTATTCATTTGAATGCATCGTTACTAAATGCATACTAAACAGCAGGCAGGCTCTTCAAAGACAAGCTAAAAAATCCTGGGTTTGCATGTTTTCTCTTTGTTGATTTTTTCTACAGTGGAGAGAGGAAGAGTAATGATGTGCTGGTTTTTACGCTGCATTAACTAATTACAGACATTAAAGGCAAAAAACACCTATTATTTTATTGAAATCTTCCCCTAGCTGTTGTCATGGCTGACAAACCCAGCTCTTTTTAAACACAGTTTTGCAAACTGCTCTTCCCTTGTACGAGCACGCTTCACAGCACAAGCCACAATAAAATAACGAGGAGCAGAATTCCCTTACCTGTCTGGGCCATGTGTCCTTGCAACTTCCAAGGTCACTGAGTGGAGAGATCCTGTGTGAGAGCTGCTGTTATTGACTGCAATCGTGGCTTTCTCTCCTCTCATCCACGAGCCCCTCTCTGCCAGGCTTCTCCCGTAGTGTCTGCAAAACACCACGCACCCAGCGTGAGCACATGCTGTGTTGCAAAGGTAGGATCACATGGAAGCACCTGGATTTTACTGAAACAGGACTCCAGGTGTGCTCCTGTGACAGAACACGGCGTGTGTGAGGGTTTTGGCTTTCGTGCTTTGCACACCCTGCCAATACTGGGGGGTGGGAGGTGACAAGTCATGTATTTTTCACTATCCCAACTGCTTTGGCTCTGAAGGGAAATCATGCAAAATCAGGCTAGCAGAAGGCACTCATTGCATGAAGGGTGTGGAATAAATAATATACTTAATTTCAGCATCAAGAAAGGGCTTCATTGCATGAAGGGTGTGGAATAAATAATATACTTAATTTCAGCATCAAGAAAGGGCTTTTTATACGCTAAAATCAAAAGAGGATTTGATCTTAGTCTAGGGTGATGAAACATGAGCACAGATCTCACTGAATAACTGAGATCACCAATATGTGCCCATTTATATGTTCTCAGGACACCTATGACCTGATTGCTGCTTTGTATTCCTGCCCTGAGGGAGCAGGACAAGGTGGCTGAGAGCACCCAGGTCACCCAAGGCAGTGAGGGAGATGATGTCTCAGATTATAGGATTGAAACCTGGGCAGTGAGGAGATGATGTCTCAGATTATAGGATTGAAACCTGGGCAGTGAGGGAGATGATGTCTCAGATTATAGGACTGAAACCTGGGCAGTGAGGAGATGATGTCTCAGATTATAGGATTGAAACCTGGGCAGTGAGGGAGATGATGTCTCAGATTATAGGATTGAAACCTGGGCAGTGAGGAGATGATGTCAGATTATAGGATTGAAACCTGGGCAGTGAGGGAGATGATGTCTCAGATTATAGGATTGAAACCTGGGCAGTGAGGAGATGATGTCTCAGATTATAGGATTGAAGCCTGACTGAGAGAAGGGTGACATCAACTATCTCCCTGCTCCCCTCTTCCATTTCAACTCCCAGAGGTTGAGTTTCTTTCTAAGGGTCAACAAAACCCTGAGACCAGTTCAGACAGAACACCTAGGCTGACAGCTCACACAGCCTGGGGACTCATTTTTCCTTTTAGCAGTGTCAGTGTGATCTTTTGCATCCATCCCTTTGGGTAGGGAAGGGCTGAGATTCTCCTGTGACTGAAGCACCCCACTGCTGGCAGCCTTCAGCATTAAAGCAGGGAGCACAGACAGAAATCCCCAATAAATGCACCAGGCTGCTCTTCTCTGATGGGAAAAAGAAATCTCTGAAGTGTTACTGCACCCGAGGTTCTGAAAACACTTCTTGGAACTATTTACTTGGGCAAGCATTGGGTTGCTTAAGTGAAAATGACACATCAAAGCCTCATTTTGTCAGTTCTTGATTTTCTAGTACCTAAGAACCCAGCATGAATTAATACTGTAGTAGAGGAATATGACTTCTGCACTTGTGTGTTCCATGATGTCAGCATAGCACTAACAGGAATTCTTTTCTGGTGTTGATTTTGGGTGTATTCCCTTGTTCCCATGTAAACGTGAGGCACAGTTGCACTGTTCAATGCCTAAGAAAAGAAAGGCAGCACCAGGAAAGCTGGGTTCTCACCTATGTCTGATTGCCTGCAGTTCTAAATTAATTATCCCTCTTAAGGGAAAATGGATGTTGAATGGGGAATAAAGCCCAGCTGTTGAAGCAGGGTATAAATAGGAGAAGGTTTTAGAGGGGGAAAAAAGGTGCACTTTGAGGTAAACACATTTGTAAGGCAGCATTGCTCTTGGATTTGGATTATTGGGATGAATTCAGCACTGACACAATGGACACAACAGGGCTTGGGGGAGATGCCATGGACAGCCCTGCCCTGCAGCCCAAGGGATTTCAGAGAGCAACACCCCAAATAAACATATTTATGTGCTTAGGCACACCATTACCTTGATAATATTCTTGGACAACACTTCTGGCACTGTGCTGCTCCTGTTTAATCTCAGTCAGCACCAAGCACTTAAAAAGTCTGCATAGTTTACCTGAACTGAATTAAACCAGGCCTTTTTCATTCTGGGAAAATAGTTTTTGTTTCTCTCTGTATCTCACTAGTCACAGCACCTGAATCACCACTTGAAAAGAGAACCAAATGTAGGCCAAGTGATTAGCAGAGTAGAGCAATGCTGGATTCCTCAATTTATGGCTCCCCAGATATGATAAAAGGAGAGGGGAAGTCTCACAAAAAGGGAAAAACAATTTTTTTTTTTGTTAAGCATGCAAAGTTTGGGGAAAAAATCTTTTAAGGCTGTGACTATTGTAGCACTGAGTTTCATGCTAACTTCTGAAGCAAACAGACTTTTCAAAACTGGACAAGTTCACATTGCTTAGATACAAGTGTGTCCCTTCCTCTCTGCCTCTCCAATGTTTGTTCATCTATTACCCACCTTAAAGAAAGATTCCTGTTCCTCCTTGGAATCTGAGCAGAAAATCAATTAACTATAGTATTAATGAGGCCTGATTACAGGTTCTCCCCTGCCTGAGGTTGTCTTCACCTCCCTTCTCTGCCATTATTTAACTAGGCATACGAAAAATCTTATCTATTCCTTTCTTTCATCAAACATTGCTGATTAGAGCTCCTGCTTTTTATGACTTCCCTGATACACATAATTTTAGATTAGAGTGTTTGGAACAGGCCAGCTTAATGAGGAACTGCTGGGACAGAATTTCAGACTGGCATTGTCAGTGCTCATTAACAGTGTTTATTCAGGATTATTTGTGGTGGAGGTAAATTCCAGATTCAGGGGGTTCCTGCTTCCTTCCTGGCATCCAAAACATCATCTGTGATATTCCTTTGTGGGATGTGCAAAGAAGGATGAGGTTCCTCAGTGCCTTATGAATCCAGCACAACTCAGAGCTGTCTCCTGGGGTCACACATCCAAGTCACTCCTTAAATCTAAAATGTGGTGGTGCCACTTTGATTTCAGTGCCACACTGGGAGCCCTGTGGTACCTGCTTGGGAGGGAGCTGGCCAAGGCTCCCTCCTTGGCCATCCAACCCTGGGATAAAGGGTTTTGTATCTGAGAAAAGGGCTCTGGACCTGGGATAAAGGGCTTTCTACCTGGGATAAAGGGCTCTGTACCTGGGAAAGGGATTTTGTATCTGAGAAAAGGGCACTGTACCTGGGATAAAGGGCTCTGTACCTGGGATAAAGGGCTCTGTGCCTGGGAAAAGGGCTCTGTCCCTGGGATAAAGGGCTCTGTACCTGGGATAAAGGGGCTCTGTACCTGGAAAAATGGCTCTGTACCTGGGATAAAGGGCTCTGTGCCTGGGAAAAAGGGCTCTGTACCTGGCATAAAGGGCTCTGTGCCTGGGATAAAGGGGCTTTGTCCCTGGGAAAAGGCCTCTGTACCTGGGATAAAGGGCTCTGTACCCGGGATAAAGGGCTCTGTACCTGGGATAAAGGGCTCTGTGCCTGGGAAAGGGGCTCTGTACCCGGGATAAAGGGCTCTGTACCTGGGATAAAGGGCTCTGTACCTGGGATAAAGGGCTCTGTACCTGGGATAAAGGGCTCTGGACCTGGGATAAAGGGCTCTGGACCTGGGATAAAGGGCTCTGTACCTGGGATAAAGGGCTCTGTACCTGGGATAAAGGGCTCTGTCCCTGGGATAAAGGGCTCTGGACCTGGAAAAATGGCTCTGTGCCTGGGATAAAGGGCTCTGGACCTGGGATAAAGGGCTCTGTACCTGGGATAAAGGGCTCTGTCCCTGGGATAAAGGGCTCTGTACCTGGGAAAGGGGTTTTGTCCCTGGGATAAAGGGCTCTGTACCTGGATCCAACCCTGCAGCTGCCCCACCTGCCTCAGGCTGGCATGGATCAGCTGCCATTAATCACATTCCTGGCTCAGGAGGTGCAAATCTCACTGCTTGACCTCGGGTCTGGCACAGGGACAGGAAATTGTCTCCCAGGTAGATCATAGTGGGGTGATTTGGGTGATCTATCCCAATATACAGCTCCCAGCCTGACTAATATGAATTATCCTCACTTTGTGCCTCTGGCAGTCTTTCTTCTGCTGAAGGCAGGACAGAGTGCCAGCAGATCCATACAGGTTGATCAATAAAGGCTTTTGGCACACCAACAGGCTCTGGAGAAAGAAAGGAGAGGATTTCTGCTCCAGGCAAAGCCTCCTCTTCCAAGCTTTGTGCATAAACCCAGGTCTTTGACTGGAAAATTGCTAAAACCTGGACTAACTGGAGGTGTTAGAACAGACTGGGAGCCAAAAATTGGGATTTTTGGAAGAGCTGAATGAGCATGAAGAGGAGCAGGGATGGGGAAGGAAGGGGGCAGAGGAACATGTACCAGTACATGAGGATTTTGGGGAGGCCAGCAAAGCCAGGCCAGCCTGCTCCTGCTCCTGCAGTGTGAGCTTAAACCCCATGGCAAGTCCAAGGCCTCAGACTGGAAAAGGTGGATACAGGACTGAAGGAAACCCAGTGTGAGCAGTATTCTCCTGGCTTTTTGGGACAGGGGCATCTCTCCAGGCTGTAATACTGCCACTAGGCAAGAACTGAAACTAAGGGCAAGGAAACAGGGAAAACAGAGAGCAGGGATGCTGCAGGAGGAGGCTGAAGGCTGATGCAGCAAGACTGCAGCACAGGGAATTGAGCTGGGAGAGCTCACCCTGGGCAGGAATTACAAGACACCCATGCACTTCCAAACAAACACAATTGCTTGCCATCACCCATGAATGCATTGCACTTTTCCCTAAACACGTGGTATGAAAACCTTTTGTAACTCTTTCATTTAAACCAGTGAAATTGGAGCAACATAAAATTCATTTCTCTGGGTCCTGTTCTGTAGGCATCAATTATAATGTCTAATCTACATGAAGTGCTGCTAAGTTTAGTAACCAGCTCTTTATTATGCAGCACCCAAAAGCATTCAAATACATTCACATTAAGATGGAAGATCATACAAACATTAATTGTAGAAACATCCAAATGCTAACAGTTGGTTTTTTGCCTCCTCAGGCTATAAACAGCTAATTTGATTGGATGGCCACGTTCCTCTAAAATACAGATTTTCAAAGAGAATTTCTCTCTTGGACAGTGGGCACAAAGCATTGTACTGCCAGAAACCAGAGCAAGCTTAGAGGAGCAGCCTTTATTTATGACAATGACACTGGAAATCAAGGTTTGGTGCTTGCTGTGAAGAATTTCACTTGGTGGCAGAGGAAGGAGGGATGCATTGCTGTGAACGTGTAAATCATTTATGCTCTCAATTAAAAATTTACTCAACACCTCCAGTTTTTGCCTGAGATCTGGCTGGGAAAAAAACCTGAAAACTGCTGCCTCTGCTCCAAGGTCATGCATCTTGTCATTTAAAGGATTATTTGATTTTGTTCTATGTTTGACACTTAATTGGCCTCTCAATTGGTTTTGGAATAAAATTGTGTATTCTTTTGACTTCCTTTTCAGTTTTCTCTGCAGCCTAATGGTTTTTCCCCTACAGCAGATTATTGTGTACCTTTTTCTTCAGTATTAAATATTTTGTCATCTCTTACTTTTTACTGTGTCTTCTCTTTCTCTCTTGTCATTATTTCTTCCTCTGTGTCCATTCATTCCTCTGCTTGTGCTGATTTCTTTCTCCCAAAAGTAATCTTTGCTGTCATAGCTCACTTGTTAGTCTCCCTCTTCCTTCACTTTAATTCATGTTCAATTCTCCTGATTCTCTTTTCTCGTTTAGGAGCCTCGAAAGTACCACTGAAACAAATAATAACAAAAAAACCTGTCCAGAAAATGAAAGGAATAAAATGATATATAAACTCATTTCAGCAAGGATAAATAATTAAAAAAATAAGTGTGAATGTGGAAGAGATAATCTTATCACTTAAAGCAGTTTTGACTTTGTATGAAAGCAGAGCTGGCACATATTGTAATGCATAATTTCATAATAATAATAATCATAATAATTTCATAAGTACAGTGCACCTGGGCCAGGATCATGGCTTATTGCACAGGATGTTTTCTGAAGGCATTTTCTATCACCAGCTCTTTTTCTTTTGATGATCTGACCTTTCAACAGGTCATGGCTGGTGAGGCTGCTCCTGTCTCTTTTGCACCCTAAGTTTATGACCCCAGCCCTCTCCTACAACTTGGGGGCAGGAGAAAAATGGCATTACAAGAAACTGTCATGCAAAGAGCATCAGGAAATAATGGCTTTTAACAGTATGGACCATACCTTGGCATAACCACAAACCTCATTCATCATTCAGGAATCATTTACTTTTCATCGTGCTGAATTATCCCTGCTCGAGTTACTTTAAACTCCTGTTGTAACCTAAAAAAACTTTGAAATTAAATAAATAACTAAATTTCCCTTACAGTACTGGAATAGCTGAATTGCAAACAAACAAATGAGCAAAAAAAGATCCAAAGCTTTCCAGATGGCTGGTTCCCACTGATGTACATTTTTTCTCTGGAGCTTCAAAACATGTTTAAATTATGAAATTTGGTGTGATTACAAGAACTTGGCAAGCACTCATTAAGGTTTTAGCCTGAGCAGTGATACTCCAGAGCTGGAGAACAGCAGATGAGCAGTTGTGGAGCTGCCTGGCAGTTCCTGTGTGTGCACAGCCTCGTCAGGGAGCCTTGTGGAGCTCAGCTCTCTGCTCCCCAGGCTCTGACTTTTTCATCTGCTGCCCTCCTGCTGCTTCCCTGGGCCAAATCCATCCTCAGCAGAGCTGGTGGGACTGGTGAGATGGCATCAATAATTTACTGGACTTCATTTGCTCAGAGCTGCTCGCTTGGCATGCCCTGAGCTGTGTCCCAGCCTCTGCTGAGCCCAGGTGACTTGGGCACTGTGTCTGCTCCTCCCGGGCACTGGGTGCCTGCTGGTGCTGCTGGGGCAGACCCTCTGCTCCCCAGGGAGAGGCCCTGCCTGCAGTAAATGCCACAAGCCTTGCCAAGGCACCGTGGAGACTTTAACAATGGGGATGCTGACACAGCAGCAGATACAGGTTCCGACCCCAGACTCGCAACTTATCTTTGTACCCTTATAAGGAAAAAACCCCATTAACCCTTGTATTGGTCACTTGTAAACCTCTAACCTGTGCCCATTGGTCCAGTTTGGAGCCTGGCCAAGGATATAAAAGTAGCTTACTGTACCCTGTTAAGTTAGAAGAAGTTGCACTGGGCCTTTCACATCCCCCCGAATAAACCATCCCGTGGAACTGCCAGCGTCGTCTTCTCCTCTCTCTGTCTGCCTGAAGCCAAGCCCGGGGAAGCCAAGCCTAGCAGCAGCTGAAATCCAAGAGCTGAAATCACTATCCAGAGCTGTTATCACTATCCAGAGCTGTTATCACTCTGCAGGCTAGAGGCTCCCCCGTGGCTCGGGTCCAAGCAGGCTGGACTCCAGGACTCTGTCCTTTCCTGGGATAGAGGTCCCAGGCCAACACCCTGCTACTAAAACCCCTCAGAGGTTTCAATACCTGCCCTTGCTGGGAGAGCAGAACGTGGGGAAAGGCTTGTGGGAGGCAGCAGCAGCAACAGATCCAGGAAGGAAAGTGAGGGGGAGTGGAGGATGCCAGAAAAAGGAAGACACAAACAATGTATTTACTCTCTGTTCTCAATATGTTCTGAGGCTGGCACTGATGGATTTTACTGAGTGTATCCCACCCTGCAGCCTGGGTCAAGCTGACAAGCAGGGTCAGGTCCTGTGCTCCAAGTGCAGGGGAAACACCCCAGTGGGGCAATGATGGGGGTGAAGAATGCTGAAGGTTGTGCCTCTCCCAGCAGTTCAGACAAATGGGAAGCTCCCTCTGCATTCAGCTCCTCCTGCCTGCAGTCACAGAGCCCCTTCCCACTCCTTCAGGCCATCCTCTGGCAGCTCTTCAGGGCCCTGCCACACAGCCTGAGGGAAACACAGCACCTCCCTCTGCATGCCTGGACAGGGCTGCTGCTGAGGGCACCACCTTGTTTTTGTGGTGCAGCCTGTTGGCCAGGTGATGTGGGAAGGAAGTTCTTTACCAGCCTGGAGTAAAGGCTCCCCTGGTTATGGCAAGGGCAGGTTGGTCACTGATAGCTCAAGATCCACAGCTGTGGGCAGTGTCAGCATGGAGAAGGGAGGAAGCACAAAAACCCCGAACCAAACAAACAAAGGAAGCTCCAAAGGTGGCTCTGTGGTAAAAGAAGTTCCCCTGGAGTTAGCAAGGATCTGATATCACAGCATTGCTGTGTGCTGTGTGCTGCTGCAGACAGTCATCCCCTGCTCAGCACAGACAATAGACAATCTGAATAGGCTCTGAATGGAGTCTGAATTATTCAGCTGCAGTTTAATTATGGATGTGGCAACAACTCGTGGTGAAAGGAGGGAGGAGGAGGGTAAGTGCAGCTCCCCTGTGCTAACCTGGTGGACCTTGTGTGATCCTCACCTCACAGGTGCCCAGGGACTGCTCTGGCAGGGCACTGATGTTGCATTGGTGCTGCCTGAGTAAGTGCATGCCCTGCAGCAAGCAGGTACATAAACATTCAACCTGCTCTGTACCTATCAAAGTGTGGTTTGCTGTCTGCTCCTCGGATTTATTGCCAAAACACAGTTCCTTTGGGGCTCAACCAGCTGCTACCTTCTGCATTTGTGGACTCCTGCCATGTGTCACTGTCAGTATATGAATTAAAAACAAATGCTGGAAGTACAGGGAAGAGATAAATAACAGCAGAGCAGGAGGAGATGTGCTCAAGCCCACGCAGTGGACTTGGTGTGACTCCTGTCTAATAACTGACTGTCCATCAAGGCCTGCAATAACCTGCAGATGGCTCAGCAGTGGGCAGCATTCATATCCTTGGGCCCCTCTGGCACACAGGTGCCCTGCCCTGGCCCTCCACCCTCTCCTTCACCAGCAGACAGCCTTGCCCTGCTCAATGTCAGCTGAAGTGCACAAAACACGGCTGGCTGGCTCCCAGGGGGCAGCAAACACAGGCCAGGCCACCTGACTGTTTGCAGTGGTACCACAGCAGAAACATGACAAGTGGCACAAGAATTGAAATATCAGGGCCATTCAGACAGAGTGCTGACATGATTCCTTTTGTTTATTCACTGTTCTGCCCAGGATCATGGTCTGACTACACACAGTGCCATTTCCAAGGGCCATCTCTGATGTCAAGGAAGCATGGAAGCCTCTCCATAAGCACTTGAACTTGCATTGTACAAATACAGACTCAGGTGACATCCAAATGCTTTCTGCACCTTGGTAATCCAGCCACATCATCCAACTACTCAGAGAAGTTTTAAGAGAAAACAACCTGAGCCCTGGAAAAGGAAGAAGAGGAATATGTCTATAGGAGGGGAAACAAACAGAATAATGCTATTGGTTAAGGTATTTCTGCTAGAAGAGCTAATGGAAAGTACAGAGAAGCAGATACAGGAAATGGATACAGACATCTGGAAGGGACCCTGCACTGCAAGCACTGTGTCCTACAATCCATGATAAAAACACCAACCCCACAAGGTGAACAGTCCTACAACCCATGATAAAAACACCAACCCCACAAGGTGAACAGTCCTACAGTCCATGATAAACACACCAACCCCACAAGCTGAAGAGTCCTACAATCCATGATAAAAACACCAACACCACAAGCTGAAGAATCCTACAATCCATGATAAAAACACCAACACCACAAGCTGAAGAGTCCTGCAATCTTCAATAAACACACCAACCCCACAAGCTGAAGAGTCCCTAGACCTCACTCTTTACATTGGAGGGCTAATGCAAAAACTTGCTGCTGATGTTAGAGGGCAAGTTTGGAACTGAAATTCACTGATGGTGAATTTTTTTTAGCTCCATCATTATAAACAAATCACAAGTGGTTTGATACTAGGAAAATGGGTTTCAAAAAGCATCTGATGGGACTGAAAACAAAGGATTGTCAACTATAGAACTAAAAGTCACACAGAAGGTTCATGGGTTGGACTGCTTTTGTCTTCTGCAACTTCTTTAAAGTCTTTCTTTAGACAGAAAAATCCTGAACCGAAAAGTTCTTGATTTTGCATTAATATTTAAAGCAGAGTACTTCTGAGTGAGCACAGATTTGTTACAGTTTATTAATAAGTTTTCCTGTACGATTTTCAAAGAGCATTTTTTACATAACCTGCTTGTCTTTCTATGGATCATTCACAGCACTGAGTGCTGTTGTTTCAGCCTGGTTGTGCCAATACTCTCACGATTTCCTTGCAGGCAATGCAAATCCTTTAGGAGCACTCAGGCAAAAGTCAACTTGATCTGCACCCCTGCAGACACTCAGCTGAGGAGGGGCAGCAGAAGCAGGTTTGAGAGCTCAGCTGGCAGGCTGAGCCTTACTGGCCATGTAAATCCACAGAGGGGGAGGCTGGAGGTGGAACTCACTCTCTCATTGCACTGGGGCTTTGTTCTTCTGCAGACAGGAATGAGGAATGAGCTCCCAGAGGTGAGAAAGGAGCCCCAGGGCTCCCCCCTTGGGCTGCTGAACCTGGCATATCTTGTTGAGGTCATGGTGGATGGGGACAGGATGCTGATGAAGGACAGAGCCCTTGTCTTGCACACATAAACCCTGACTGGCTCCTTGTCTGGAAGGCTGAGTAGTACTGTGCTATTTTTGATACTGATGCCATTTCTTTGGGAGGTGGAGATACCTTCCTGGTACCTTAAAAGATACAAAAAGTATTGCTCAATGCTAAATTAAATTTCTTGTCATTAAGTCAGGCAAAGAAACTCAACCCTTCTCTTCCCCTAACATCCAAACGGAAGAACACAATCTCATTAGCAGCAGCATTACCCTGAAAGCTCTGTTTCCCTCCCTGCTGCCTTATGCAGCTTCTGGAGGAACCCTTCTCAAGCCCTGTGCTTCTGTAGTGCTGCATGCAGAAGACCTGGAGCACAAGCCTGAAGATAAATATATCCCAGCACAATGAAGAGCCTAATTAGCATCCTGAATAGATCCACTACGGCACCCTTGATTAGTAATATACACTCCTTTTAATAAGAAAGAGCTCAAAAATAATAATTGCAATGCCTGTCATTAATATTATATTGTGGGCAGAGGAAAAACATTCCCTTTGTTCTCACTCATTCCTATTGTATCAGTCTTTGTATGTGTAGCTCCCTGAAAAGCCCAGAAGGAAGCTAACAGTCTCTTTGAAAAATGATCACAGATAATTTTATTTTATAATAAATCAAAGATCTGATACTGGAGGAAATGTTGCTTCAGCTTTCAGTAAAGTAACCTCAGCTTTTCCTAAATCAAAGCATTTGATGGGATTTGGGTGCACAAAACAAAGGGATCACAGCTGATACAAATGATTGGGACCATGAAGGTCTGGAACAGGATGCTATTTACACGTGTGGAAAGTTAATAACCTTGAGCAAAAAACCTACCAAAAATGACAGTTTCAAGACTAAAGTCTCTTTCATTTTGCTGTGTCCTGCCTAACCAAAATATTTGTGTAGATGAACATTTTGCAAGGGAGAGCTGGTAGAGACATCTACAGTTAAAACTGCCAAGACTTCCAGTATTTTGCCAAAATTTTAACTACCAGACTAAAATATTCCAAGCTTGCTGTCTGCCTCAAGCTGCAACAAAATGGCCTAGCAATGTTCACAACAACAGTTATGAAAAAAAACCAAAAGTACTTTTAATCAAAAATATTCACCTCAGCTCTTTTTATGGAATGAGACCTGAAATGAAGTGTGTATCTACTCCAGCCTGCAATTTGGCCTTTGAGTGACCATCGGATCAGCCTTTTAGCATGGCAGATGCTCAGGGCTGGAAAATGAGTGCCCTGAGTGGCTGCTGTGCTATGGATTGTGTGGAGGGAGTGTTTTCCCCATCGATAGTGAGTGCAGCACCATTAGTGGCCAATAATCGTGCATCCAGCAGAGCCCTGGGGCAGCAGGGGCAGCAGGGGCAGCAGGGGCAGCAGGGGCAGCAGGGGCAGCAGGGGCAGCAGGGGCAGCAGGGGCAGCAGCCTGGCCCTCCCCAGGGCCAGTGGGGATGGAAATCCATGCAGCCACATGCACCAGAGCTGCTGCATGCAGCCCCAAGCCCAGCTTCATCAACCACACTCCTAATGGCAATTAATTGTGCACTGAAACTTCCCTCAGCATGCAGCGTCAGTGGGTTCAGCAGAACATCCGTGCTGAGAAAGAAAATAATCAATGGCCTGAGCAAGAGGTGGCATAAATCAGTGAGGAGCACACACAGTTAGATCAACGTGGATCTGCCAGAGATTGGCTGTGAGCTAATGGCAGAGAACCACCTCACTGAATTCTGCAGGTCCAGACTCCAGTACCCACCATGTTTCTGTGCCTATTGCCTGCATATGTTGAAGGCCAAGGAAAATTTTGCTTAACACAGCCCAAAAATAAACCACTGAGAATAAATTCCTTTGGGTGGATATTCTAAGACCCAGTGGGGCTGTGATTATGAAATGTCCTGCACCCTTGTATCAGAGAAGGAATAACACTGGAAATAACACTTTGCAAAATACCAATGTCTTTGGAAAATTCTTTTTCACTCTGAATATGCTGCAGCTCGAGTGGTTCCTGTGAAGGCAGCTCTAGTTTTTTGCTAACTATAATCAGGTGAGGTGGCACTCTACCTTTATGAGGCAAACATTTGAAATGCACCAGGTTTCAGCTGGTTGCTGCAGAGGTTGGGACTGTTCTGCTCTTTCCTGGGACATACTGTTTTCACCTGATAGGAATTGTTGGCACAGTTCATTTTTCCCTAAATCTTTTTGCTAAGTCATGAGGGTGAAATCTTTAGCATTTGCATGTGTTTATATTTACTGCTTCTAAAGCTATAATACCCAATGTTGTCCTGTTGGAAGAAAATGAAACAGGACAGTTCTGTGTTGTCCACAGCAAGTCAGCCTAAGAACTAGCTGGGAATTCAGAGGTTCTGGGATTCACTCCTTACTTATCCCTAACAAGCCAAGCCACACTGACTGCTGAAGCCAGGAGGGCATCAGGACACAAACAAAGATGAAACTCCTGTCATCAGCTGTTGTGTTTACAAATTCAAGTGTGCAAACAGAGCTGTACCACAACAGAATTCACAGAAGTGGGAATTGATCTTGACATGGGGGCCTGGCCCAGCCATGTTCAACTGTGTGGGGAATTTCAGACCCTTCATATGGCCTCACTTTCTATGACTTCAAACACCTTCTAGTGTGAAGAATCTTTGACATTGTCAGTACCTCTGTTTCCTCACAGACCCAGGGTCCTGACCCGGGTTCCTTTGCTGACTGCCCTTCTCTCAGTGAACAAGCCAGGTCAGGGAGTGACCTGGAAGGGGAAGGACAAAGAGCAGCTTTTTCTAAAGAAACTATACTTCCACTAATTCTGAGATGCCACTGCTTGCCTGCATCTCATGCAGTTACCCAAGCGTTTCAGGTCCCTACATTCTGCTAAATCTGTTTTAATAACAGCAATAATAGGCCTAGTTTTACCCTGCAATAAAATCTTGCACAGGCAGGCAGCCATGACCTATAGTCACGTAGAAGCCATTTTTGGGGAAAAGGAGGTAAGAAATCATGGGAAAAGCCAGATAGAGTTATGGACCAGAATAACAATGGCAGTGCTTACAGACTCTGCCAGCTCTAGAGAGCTGAAGAAAACCACACAGGGATTCCTAAGGAGAATCCAATACTGTTTTCTAGCGAGCAACTGATTATGTCTCATTGGAATTAAAACACTTTTTTTGTTACTACTTATATAATAACTTACTTAATTTACATACAGCCCAATGGCAAAAAGAAAAAAAATCAAAGAAAGATAAAGCAATGAAAAGGACATGGAGCACTTCATTTGTGTACACACAAATGCATCCATCTCCCATTCATTTAGAAACAAAGGCTTTGGAACCACAAAAAAACCCTCTTCCCTGACCCCGTCCATCAGCCATTCAAGCCGACACCGTCCATGTTTAATGGCTGTAATTGCTGCTCCCATATCCTGTTACCGAGATCCCCTCAGCCCTGCCAGCAGCACTGGCCTTGGTCCAGCTCACGTGCTTCTCATCCAGGTTCCTTTGTTATTTCCTTCCTGCACCTCCTTTGGCGTGCTACGCCCACCCCAGCCCCGTGCCCTTGGTGGATTTCTGAAGCCCTGCCTCTGCCCCCGAGGCCGTGAGGGATTTCTAACTGAGGCTTCTTCAGCAAACACGAACATCTGCTTAACGCGGCGCCTCGGAGCGCAGGCTGGCCCTGGAGCCGCCTGCCATCCTTGCTGCTGCCCTCAGTCCCCCATCAGCTCTTGAAGGCAGGATATTTATATTTTTTAATCACATCCTAGCTGTGGTGTCGTGATGGGGGCTCTCATTCCAAGCTTGGATTTGTGCAGTGTATGTTATAGGATAACATAGCCTGAGATCTTGCCTACCGTGTTTCTGGCTCGAGTAGTTCATGGCAGTGCAACGCCCTTTCTGTGACTAGCAGAACTATTCCAGATTTTCCTGCGCTGTTTCCTCAGCTCACCCGGGATAACTTCTCATCCGCAGCTTGCTGCTTCTCCCGACACCGGCTCTGGGTGCCGGCCTCCCCTTCGGAGCGGTCCCACACGTTCCACAGCTCACTAACAAACTCCAAAGTCGGGCTGCAGGTGAACAGGGATGGGGAACCTGCCCTGCCTGTCAAGCTCAGAAATTTGTTTGTTTTTGTGGGCGTTTACGTTTGTTTTTTTTCCTTGACGCTGGGGAAAGCATTTCTCTGAAATCATGAGGAGACGGGGGAAAGCTGAGACCGGGCACACGGTGACAGAAAGAGGGGAGCACAGGGAGGGCACCAGGGCAGCCCATGGCAGTGGTTTGTGGACATAATGAGCTGGGAAAGGCCGGGGGATGTGGCAAGAGGGAATCCCCCGCTCCAGAGCTGAGCTCCTCCAAGGCTCACTCCAATAAACCTCAAGGAGTCCAACTGTAATTCTGAGGCTGCGAGACTCTGGGAACCCTCCAGCGGCCTCCGCAACATCGCCTTTCTCCCTTTGGCAGCGCGGAGAGCAGCAGGCCTGGCGGGAGCACAGGGAGAAGGGGGATTTCCTCCTCGCCCTTTGCGATCCGCGCACCGAACAGAGGCGCGGCATCCTCCGGGGGCACCGTGCGGTACCTGCGGCTGCCGGCCGGGGCCGCGGAGCCTCCGCGCCCGGGGGAGCCGTGCGGGCGGAGCTCCGCGCCCGCGGCCCCGCCGCCCACTTGCCATGCGCTGCCCGCAGCCTGCGCGGCGGCGGCGGGGGGAGCCGGCGGCGGCCCGGCCCGGCCCGGCCAGCGCAGGCGGCGGCCGCCCTGGGGTTTCCCCCGTCCCTGCCGCGTCTCTGGGCGCTGCGGGGGTTGAGGCGGGCGCGGCGGCGGAGGAGGAGGGAGGGGAAGGGAAGGGAAGGGAGGGGGGAAGGAGGAGCCGCCGCCGCTGTGGGGCGGGCGGGTCGCACACACACACACAGACACACACAGACACTGGCACGGCGTGAGGAGGAGGAGGAAGAGGAGGAGGAAGCAGCCTCGGCGCTTGAGGTAGCGGGCGGCTGGAGCGGCCACCATTGAGGCGGGGGGGACGGGGGGCGGCCGCGGCTCCGTCCGCGGCTTCGCGCCCTTGGCGGGGAGCGGCGCTGCCCGGGCCCCCCCCGCGCCGGCCGTAACCTTGGGCTCCCCCGGCCGCGTGGGGCCGGAGCGAGCGTGTGGGGCCGGCGCGAGCGTGTGGCGCTGCCACAGACCTGTGGGGCTGCCACGAACCTGTGGGGCTGTCACCTGCGAGGGTCTGCCGCCGTGTGGGTCCCTCACACCCGTGTGGGGCTGCCACAGACCTCTAGGGCTGTCACCGATCTGTGGGGCTGCCACCGACCTGTGGGGCTGCCACCTGCGAGGGTCTGCCGCCGTGTGAGTGCCTCACCCCCGTGTGGGGCTGTGGTACGTGGGTGTGTGTCACATAGGTGTGTCTGCGTGCCATGCACGCCTGTGTGCGACACACATGCAGGGCTGTGCGCACACACGCCTGTGTCCGTGTGTCGGTTTCACCCGTGTCCGTGTGTCGGTTTCACCCGTGTCCGTGTGTCAGTTTCACCCGTGTCCGTGTGTCGGTTTCACCCGTGTCCGTCTGTCAGTTTCACCCATGTCCGTCTGTCAGTTTCACCCGTGTCCGTGTGTCAGTTTCACCCGTGTCCGTGTGTCGGTTTCACCCGTGTCCGTGTGTCAGTTTCACCCGTGTCCGTGTGTCAGTTTCACCCGTGTCCGTCTGTCAGTTTCACCCGTGTCCGTGTGTCAGTTTCACCCGTGTCCGTGTGTCAGTTTCACCCGTGTCCGTGTGTGGGTCCCTCCGTGGGTCCCTCTGTGTGAGCTCCCGGCGGCCGGAGTCCTCCCCTCATCCTCGCTGCTGTAGTTTCTGAGTGTATCCGGATTTTGTCAGTGCTGGGCGGTGTGACAAATGTTTCTGTGTAGTTAAGTATAACTTTCTTGCAGTGGGTTTTTTTTTCTTTCCTTTTTTCCCTTTTTTTTGTTTCCTTTTTTTCCCCCCCTTGCAGGCTTACCTTTGAAGATTGTTTGTTTTCTTTTGTATATATCCGAAGGTCTCTGGGGTACAAGTGCTCCTGTTGCCTCTGTCTGTGTGGTTGAAATTTACAAGACATTTAGAAATTTCATACTGGTGATTTTCAAAGCAAGGTGCAAAAGCAATGTTTCCATTTCCATTCCATAGCCATTCCAAGGCTGTGCACTGTATTCCATGCACGACTTTGAATTATGTGCAGTCAGACACCTGTTACTTAATCCTGTTTATCCTTTGCAGTTACAGTTATCCAGCCTGGTCTTCTTCTTTTTTTTTATATCTCAAAATAAAGTATAAATATTCTTTTATGCTAGCATGTAGTAGAAACCCAGGGATCTAATGCGCTTGTGAGGTATTTAATGTGTGTTTGTTAGGTAATACTTTCCCAAAGGGGGATGATTTTAGAAAGTTATAGAATAATCATTATCTCAGGGGGAGTTTATATAATGTTAAAGTGTCCATGGGGATGCATCTGTGGGAAGGGTGGATTTGACACAAAGTCTTACACAGTATAAATCTTCAGTAAAGTGTGCATCATCCTCTGTTAATCCGTAAATAACGTTTGTGTTTCTCAAACTTCGCTCGTGGTTGCACCATGGAATTTTCAGTTTAATAATTGGTGTTCACCAGGGTCCTGGGGAAAATTTCCCATTTTGGATCCTGCGAGGGCATGGAGCAGGTTCTTCCATAGCACGTTTGTGTTCAGGGCTGTGTTCTGGCGATTACCTGAGCAGTGCTAGCAAGCTGATGCTTCTCACTTCAGGTGAGTTTCCTTCCAGTTTCTGCAAGTGTTATGGCCACAGTACTTGCAGGCTTTCACCAGATCAAGGGTACCTAACGGTGTCATGAACTACAAAATATTTACTGTTATTACTGTATTGTGCAAAGGCAGTTCCTAAATACGAGTTGAGAACAGATTTATTCCTCCCTGCAACTGGTAGCTTGGTGAAGCAGTTGAATTACAGAGCTCTAGGATGAGAATTCTCTTCCACAGCCATTAATACCAGTGTGCCTTCTTCACGTGTCAGTTTTGATTCATCTCTTGATGATATTGCTAAAAACCAGGTATTGATGGGAAAGTCAAACCCCTGGTGAAAATATGACTGCGTGGCTGTCAAAATAAAGTGTGAGATCTGACTTGATTGCTGGCTGTGGATATGCACTTGGGAGAGTAACAATGCCTTTTATTTTACAGACATGCACCCACGCACAGGAGCTTTGTTCTAAAATAGTGTTTTCTGTCATGAATTTATGCATAACCTACACTCTCTGCTTTTTCTTAGAATGCAGGGAAGAGACTCCCTTCCTCTGGAAGGGGAAGACCAAAAGGGGCAGGAAAGAGATGTCATTTGAATTTCCCTTACTGACAGAGGAAATACTTCTCTGTTATGCTTCACACAAAATATTGTGTTGTTTTCACCTTTTCAAAAACAATGGCGAGTTGTTTGGGCTTGACATACACTGCTGACTTCTGTTGCAGACTTTGGGCATTTGTTCCAGTAATAGCTGGCTGTGATGGTGAGCTTGGGGCTGTGCTGGAAGTCTGTCAAGTATTTCTTACAGCTGTGGAGGAACTGATGGCTTCATTTTCACCAGGCTTAGGTATACTGTGCTGAAAGCTTGTAGGGATGTAAGTTTTGTGCTTACCAAGATGACTTGGTTTGTTTTTCTGTTTCATTTTTATCTTGTAATTTCTGTGGGCTTTTCGAATTGTTTGGTGGTTTGCTTTCCCCGTGGTTTTAACAGCTCAATTGCTGTTCCTTCCTCTTTGTAATTTGCCAGAGACTGAAGTCTGAAACTGCTGTTTTAATATTTTCCTTAAAATTGAATTAATCCCTTTTCTAGAAGAAAGGGAGGAAGGGAAAGAGGAGTACTTATGAGAATTTTAGAAATGAGAACCAAAACTTAATGCAGGCATCTTACCTAGGAGAGACTGCTTACCAAAATTGTACCTCATTGATTTCAGAGAAGGCTGCTTTCCTCTGCACTTTCAATCATCTGTCCCATTAGATTTTGGGAAGTGTTGTAAATTGGTTTAGAAGTGAAATTTTCCAAGTCATAAAATCTCCGGTTGGTTGTTAGTGGAAATCATTACGAAGGGTTGCATAAGCATTATTTGTGGGATGGCTAATCAGCAGCCTGGGCTTAGGTCCATTCTCTAATAAATGGATGCATTGTGCTACTTCAAAAATTGCAAAATTGATGGCTTGAGTACATTTACTAATTTTGCAAGATATGTAATGCATCTGGTTTGGGGAAGACTCTTTGATGTCTGGAGAAGTTGCACACAGTGGAGATGTTTATGATCCAGCCCTCAAAAGTTTTTTGATTATACTATTTAGGACATCTTATTCTTATGAAAGATTCATGCCTAGCACCACATCAAAATCACCTACGTGCACGCATCAAAGGCTCAGATGAGTTTTATTCAGCAGGACTTTCTGGGAGCAGGTTCTGTGGTCCTCTCGCCTCTGCAGAAAAAGAATGTGATTTTTGGACTTTGTGTTCCAAAGAGCTGACCTGTAGAGGGTTAGAATGTGTGGCATATCAGTGGTATAAATACCAAAGGTTCTGTGCTTTGGCATTAGCCATCCTGCTTTGCTTGTATCTTGCCCTGTGAACACTAAATTATTAAATCTATCTTGCTGGTCCTCACCCATCTTATGGTGGCAGTGCTTTGTGGAAGTTTAGTGAAGATGGATGAAGAGGCTTGTGAACTGTGGAAGAGGACAGGTTCCCTGCCATTCTGAATGAATTCATTAGCCTGGTAGTAAGGTCCTTGTTCCAGAAGGACATGCTGAAGTGTCTGAGTGCCTGGAATAGGGTGCCACGAGATGGGGAGCAGCATCAGAACAACCCTTCAGTTGCTGTCTGTGGGGTGCTGACACCAGGAATCTGCAGTGTTCAGGGCAAGACGCTCCCACATGGCTTCTGAGAGCCACAGAAATAGATGGTGCAGCTCAGCTGAGGCTCTAGAGGTTCCTCTCCAGCAGATTTCTGGGTGATGGGCTGCTGATGCTTTCCCTGCAGGGATCTTGCAGGGAAATCAACACTTGCATCCCCTCCTTGTGAGGACCAGCATCAGCTTGTGCCAGGCAGGGAAGAGCTGTGGTCAGTTTGCCTTACAAGTCATTCTACATGTCAGCCACTGAAAGAAAGTACGTGTTAAAGTTGTATGTGGGCACCAGCAAAAGAATCTTGAATTTTGGAGAGGAATGAGACAAAACCTTCATCTTCCTCTCCTCTGAAGAGCCTCCTAGCCAAATATGAAGTCGGAGTAGGCTGTTTCCCTTGTTACTACTCTTGGATAAATGGTATTTGTGGGCATTTATAATGTTTCATTTCACCTTTAGGGTTCTTAGAGGTGCTAATCAGTTTTCCTGTGGGAGAGAGCCTGTTCCTGGGGAGCAGTGTGGTGTCACTGCAGGTTTGGTTAATGTGGTGTATCTGTTTGTGAAAAGGGGGAGTACAAGGTATCCAGTTTTTAAGGCCACTTGCCTTTTGCACCATTTGTAGGTTTCTGTGGCAGATGGGGCTGTCACTTGGATCTCTTTGTGGTTTCCTGTTCTTTTCCATTGCCAGTCAGCGTTGTTAAACTCAGTTGTGACCCTGTCCCACCTGTGGCTCGTAGCTGGTCATGGGACACACAGACCATGGGTACAGGTGGAGCATTGCTTGTCCTCCTGTATTTCATGGCCACCTTACAGGTGAATCCATAATCTGACTTTATGCAATTGCTCCAAGCTGCCTGATAAAAAAATCTATTCTATACCCCATAGGTGCTCCTAATTGCTCATAGTGGGTCTCTCACCCTGCTGTATGCAATAGCCAGGGACCAAAGGGCAGGTTAAAAGTTGGTTGGCAGCTGTTGTACATCCAAAATTAGGGTCTTGCTTTCTATTTTCTATGGGATGAATAATTGTACCACCATGAGGCCCTGCTCCAGGAGAGCCAAGAGTCCCTCATTTGATCTCCCTCAGAGTAAGAGCCCGTTCTTCCCAGTAACAATAACTGGGAGCTTTGGCCAAGGAGGTGAGACAGCCTGTTTGGAATGTGCTCCATTGTAAGGGCTGTTTGCAGACTGGGTGAAATTGGTGGGGATGAAGTAACAAAGTGCCTTTGCCCTCTCCCTTCTGAAGAAACCGGTTCTGTTCAGTTGGCTTTGGGCTCTCAAATTGAAATTTCCTTTGTGAGCCAGCCTTGCAACCTAGAAGACCTTGAGCAGGTGTGTACCATTACAGAGGCTGGATTTAAAAGGGACTGTTCAAATTAAACCTTCTATGTTGTACCAATAGACCCTTTACTTGAAAAGTCTTAATCTAGTCTTGGTGTTTGTATTCTGTTGTTTTTATGTGCAGCACCATCTGAAATTATGAAGATAAATAATTTACAAATGTCATCGAACTATCAAATAGTTATAGAAGTAATTTATGTCTGCAGCTGGGGTAGCAATATGCCAGCCAAGAGGGGATATATATTCAGCTACAGAATTTTGGGTGCGCTTTAGTAAGAAGGAAATGGGTATGAAAAAGGTATTAAAGGGCAGGCTCTTTATACTTGAAGTTACAGATAAATTTCCCTTTCTAACAATTTCTCCATTCAGCCTGAGCACGCACGTTGGTGCAGACTGGAGGTAATCAGCCAGGAGGTCAGTGACTAATAAAGGGGGCAAAAGAGAAGAAGGACTTGGAAGGTTAATAAGGAGCATCTCTTGGATCCCAGTGATCTGGAGTGTCCATGATCCTGTGAACACTGATGATGTGGAAAATAACAAGTAATAAGGGAGTTCTCTGAGATGTAAGCTGTGGTCTTGAATGAAGTCGGATGAAAGACCTTCTCATAGCAAAGTGGCATTTTTTAACTCCTTGATCTTTTAGACCATTCCAAAACTCTACGGGGTTTTCTGCTCCCATTTTTATTATACTCCTTGAAAATATTTATTTCCCATGCCTAAAATTGCCATGTCCCTCAAATTTGTCCTTTGGTTTTCTTTTCTGGGGATGTGCACTGGGGATGTTGCTGCATGTGCTGTACTTGTTGCAGGTACAGATGCTCTGTGCTCTCCTCTGAGTGAGGCTGTGTGCTGGATCCAGGGCCTGGACTCCATCTCTGCCATCTCACTGCTGCTGCCCCTGCTGGAAGGAAACCGAGGGAAGAAAGGGATTGATAGCTGCACTGAGAGCCTGTTTGTTTTGAAATACACAAATTAGGAGAATTCCTACACAATTCTTCTCGGTGAAGTGTGTGTTGAAATAGGATATGAACACCTTATTGGGAAGTAGGAAATGGAGCCATGGAGTGGTTTCTTTGGCAAGGCTAATGTGATCTGTTGAACCCAACAGAAATTGGTATAATTTTTTCTATGAAGAACTGTGATCATGGAAAGAAAAGCATTTCTGAAGAAGGCAGGGAGAGAGGCTGATGAATTCTCTGTAGGTTTGTTTGCAGAGATGAGAAGGAAGCTCAGATAAGTTAAAGGAGAGGTTGGGTAGCATGGTGGTGACTGCAAGGCAAGGCAGAGGCTGTTGGATGATTTGATTTTACTACTTGTTTTTCAGATATAGTTCTTGAGGATTAGTGCAGATTAATTGGGTGCTCTGGTGGATTTGGAGAGCTGTACTGCGTGTCTGACATCAGCAAAGAAGAGACTGAGTAATTATTGCTTTCTGGTCTTTCAGCCTGTGTTATTTGTGCACTGCTACAAAATACGCTTAGGAATAGTGGTCACACAGTAAATGCCAGGGGAAGATGGAATGTGCTTGCAGGTGTATCAGAGCAGATTGCAAATGAGGTGCTGCAGTCTGCCCCAGGAGCCGTGAGTTGCAGGTAACGCGGGCACTTTGGCACCCCTGCTCGGCCCGTGGTTCTCACCCGGGAGCTCTCCCGTAGCCGCGGGTGCTGCGGGAGCTCTCGGAAATTCCCCCCAGCGTGCCCGCCATCCCTCACATGATGCGCTTATCTGCTTTGATTGGAGAATCCCGCGCTGGAGGAGAAGGTGGGGGCTCGGCGGGGCGGGGAGCGGCGTGCCCTGGGAGAACAGCGGCTGCTCAAATAGGGCAGCCGGGCCGGAGGGGCTCAGCCTGGCCGGAGGGGCTCAGCCGGGCCGGAGGGGCTCAGCCGGGCTCGGTGTCCCGGGGTGCCGCGTTCCCCAGGCTCGGGGAGCCTCGGCCTCCTCTGCTCGCTCCGAGGGGCAGCAGCAGCAGCAGCATCCCCGTGTGCATCTGCGTTTGCCCGGGGGAAGGTCCTGCAGTCTCTGCTGCGACTGAACCGATACGGAAATTCATTTCCTTTTTGCCCAAGCCCTTCAGATCTGGCAGCGTGTAGCACAGTCTGGCTGTTCTTTCTGCTGATGCCCTCGGTTTTGGCTGTGAAATACAGAGTAGCTTTTTGATGACCTGAGACTGTACCAGGTGGCTGGGAAGAGAAATAACTTCTGAGAAGACCTTGGCCCAGGTGAGGACAAACTGGGCAAAGTTTTTTTTTGTTGTACAGGTTGCTGCTTTCCTGCATTCACACATCACTGGTATAGTTTTGCTTTTCTCAAGCAGGCTCCTGTCTACTTGGATGCGTTCTAAAGTATTGTGTGTGTTTGGCTCTGCATGCTTTTAATTTTTTGTTTGTTTTTCTTTACAAACTGAGAAAGTGCTGGAATTGGCATGTGTGCCAAGCCTGGTAAACAGATGTTGATAAAATGTCTCCTTTGAGATATCCTAATGAGAGCATGAACTTAACTAGAAGAGCCATATAAAAATAGTTGGTGTGCCATTTCATCTGTGTGACTTTATACAGGAAAATGTCTTGAATTAGTCTTTGCATCAGGTAACAGAATATTTGCACTGCTTTCAAGGGAGTAATCCCATCTCTTCGGTGTGGAATGAATGAAGAATGACACCTCGGAGGAGGCGTGTGGTACTTACCTGGGAGAGTTAACGAGTTGGTGTGGTGCTGGTGGGCTCTGTGAGCTGCAGGGGTGCTTTTGTGGATGGTTGTGGGGGCGTGTGCTTGGGAGAGAGAATCCCCAGGGGCATTTGGGGAGAACCCCCAGAGGCATTTGGAGAGAACCCCCAGAGGCATTTGGGGAGAACCCCCAGGGGCACTCGGGGAGAGCCCCCAGAGGCACTCGGGGAGAGCCCCCAGAGGCATTTGGGGAGAACCCCCAGGGGCACTCAGAGAGAACCCCCAGGGGCACTCGGGGAGAGCCCCCAGGGGCACTCGGGGAGAGCCCCCAGGGGCACTCAGAGAGAACCCCCAGGGGCACTCGGAGAGCACCCCCAAAGGCATTTGGAGAGCACCCCCAAAGGCACTCCTGTGAGCCCAGCTGCTGCTGCTGGTGCTCCCAGAGCTGTGTGGATCCAGCAGGGAGTGAAGGTGCACAGAGCCTTGGAGGGACAGGGAAGGCTGACAGCAGCATCAGTCCTCTGCATTCTGCTTTTACCTCTCTGGAGAGCTGGGTGAGCATTGCTGTGGGGAAATGCTGGGTGCTGTTCCTGTGCCATGTTTCTGTTTGCTGGGTATGAATCTTCAGGGGGTAAATCTTCAGCTCTGCTGGTCTGGTTGAGTTCATTTGGAAGATTTCTTACTAGTGAAGTTTGTACTGCAGAGTTGTGGTCCCTGTGTGGACAGAAGAATCACAGCTTGCTTAGACCTTTATCTGGTAGTCTAAATCATGCAGAAAAACTTCTTATTCTCTGCTGCATCCTCATTTTCAGTGCTAAACCTTTGGATTGCAGTCTGAGAAAAAAGATGATGTGTTGGGTTTTGGCTATGGTGACAGTTTACCAGTTGACTGATTCAGGGTTTTGGGGAACATTTTTTTTTTAGTTTGTTTTTCCTTTTTTTTTTAACTTAAAGAACATTGTTTCTCTTATTTGTAATGATTTGTTTGTTTGTTTGTTTTATGTGGATTCCCGTGTGTTAGTTTCTTACAGCTTTCCTGTGATGAACTAAAAGCCTCATATAACCTAACTGCATTTCCAGATGTGGGGAAATCAAAAGTATACGTTTGCAGTAATTCTTTGCTATACAAACACATGTATTTATTTTGTAAATGCTTCTTGTATTTTAAAACACACGAGGTGAAAGCAATACTTTGCAGGAGTAGCTGTGAATTGGCATGAAATCCATTACTTCTGAAAAAAAGGTGAGCTTTATTGCTGGGGATTTTTTTTAGATGAAGTCTGTGGCACTTCAGTTTTCAAAACTGAATCAATCTGCCAAGAAATGCATGTTCTGATTTATATACCTTTGATTTAGTTATGCTCAGTTTATAAACAGTGCCTGGTAATCTTCCCTGATCTCATCCTGCTTTAGTTTTTAATTTACCCTTGAAAAGGCACTGCTCACTTTAATCTGGAATAACCAGCTCCCCTCCCCACAGCAGAACAAATGAATAATAATATTGTGAAAGCAAAGATCTAAGTGCAGCTCTCAGATATGTGACACGTTAAAAACATCAATTGAACTGATCTGAAATTATGTGGAAAAACATACAGGTAGTTTTTCAGGGTTTTGAATCATCAAATGATTGATTCTGTGAGTGGTTTTCCATGAGTCAGGTGCTGAGCAATGTGATGATACTTTGAGGCTTTTGAAAACTGGAAAACAGTTTTTGATCCTCCCAGGTGGAAATGGCAGAGGAAATTGCATTGCTGTGTTAAGAGTTACATTATTTGGTTTTAAGGAATTGGCTCCATCCCACTGTAGTTTAGTGTCAGGATGTTTGCTGGGTATTTTCATTCTTGCTTTTAAGTGCAATTGTTTTCTTTACAGATGACAATAATACTACAAGATATTTTTTGTAGTGTTATTACCTGGTTACAGCCTCCTGCCAGGGAGTTGTGCTCCCTCAGGAGAGGGACACAGCTAAAAGAATAGCCTGAGCCTTCAGCAGCATCTAAATGCTCATGAAAACCTTCATGAATAATTTGAAATTTTCACCAAAACTTGTGTTGCTTCACCTGGTTCATTTGAAAGATCTGTGGAAGCATTTCTTCAAAGCATTAGTGGAAGGAATTATCAGAGTAAGGTGTCAGGTTTGTGTTTGTTTTTTGCTTTTCTTTTTAGGAGCTATAAAACTATATATGTAAACATTTCAAAATTGTAGACTTATGGTATTTTTTTAGGTGAGCTACATCTCTTCCTTAAAAAGTGATTGATAATTTAAATTATAACCATTTTTCTGGTGTTATTTCTTGATTTCATAAACCATTACCTGAAATCCTTCAGTTACTGAAAAGCCAACTTAGAGTTTCAATTAAAAGTGCTTCTGTATATGAATATCACATTAATTGCACAAATAAATTTCTGGTTGCCTTTCTTTTTGTAGAAGTTGATGAAAAGATAATGCTTCTCAGTTAATTTAAAATCATTTAAAGGAAAGGCTTATTTAAATATGACTGAAAGTGAATTAATCCTTCCCTTCCTTCCATCCCTCCCTGCTATCATCACATCTTGGATTTTCAAAATTAACAAATGTTGTCCAAAAGGCTGTGGCAGGGAATATTTTGCTTATCTCAGTGGTCTTCAGTCCAGCTGGTAATTAGCACTTGTCTTAGTGACTGAGACATAATTTTAACAAGATTTGGCTCTCCCTTTTCAGCCCTGTCTATTGACAGAGCGTGGGTGTTGCAAGCAAGTAACCTGAGTCCATTTGAGTCTTGCATCTCAAAATTCAATTCAAAATCATCCTGCCTCATCTCAGGGGCTTTTTGGATGGTTATTGAAATTTATCTGATCTCTCTTACTGTGATTCTGTTGTGACTGGGTTTGTGCATCTGCAGTTTTATCAGGGATGATTCATAGGGCAAAATGGTGTTTGTCCACTCAGTGCTTCATTCCTTTCCCCTTTCAAAGGGAAAATAATGGGAAAAAAGCTGTTCTGTCTGATAGATAATAGCTTCTCTTTTATTGTTTGGCACTGTGTGGTTTTGTTTTCTTCTTTTTCTTAATCTTGAAATTTGACCTAACAAAAGAAAGGTAACAAGAATCCAAATAGTGTCAGGGCTTGGCAGGGGGATCTGCCCTGTATGAGGAAAAAACTGAGCTGAGCACAGCACAGTGCAAGGGCACCAACCCAGCCCTCCAGAGCTGGAGATTGATTCCATCAGCCTGTGGTTTTTGCAGGTGAAACAGTTAATTTGAGACCTTAATTTCAGACCTTTATTTGTTCCCCATGGTCTGCACATCCAGTGGGGCTCTGTTATCCTTCCAAAGCAAAGCCTACATCCTCAAAGTGGGCTCAAGCCTGCTCATTTGTAACACCAGATGTCAAAAACGTTCCCTTTTTAAGGATGGAGAGGTACTGCTGCAATTTTAGATGGCTGTGTTGGGACTGCTACAATTTCACAATGAATTTTAGCTCGATTTCAGCCAGCAAGGAGTGGCAGTGAAGACATTTTGATCCTGTAGGAGGAACAGTGATCTCCTGGGTTAGGACAGGTCACCCTTTGAGACACAGGAGGAGAGGGCCCAGACAGAAAGCTGCTTGTTGCTTGGTATTGTTTTGGTAATTCCACCACCCTGTCCCCCTTCCCTCTCCCCCTGTCTTTGGGTATGGGCATAGCTGGTCACATTTTAAAAATTACATTTCTTTGTTCTAAAGCAAGACTTGGGTTAAATACAGTGCAACACACCCCATCACCCTCAGCATTCTGATTAGGTATTTTTCAATATCTTTCTTAAATGTTGTGATAATGCCTGACAAGAAGGCTCACTGTCCTGTGAACCTTGAGATCCAGAGCAGATTTCAGCAGTGCACATCAGAACAAGTGCATAGTTCCAGCCCTGAAAGCATGAACTGAAGAAGTACAGTACAATGTAAATGTCAGCTCAGGAATGTGAGGTAGCTTTGGTATGATCCCTTAAGGATTCTTTGTTCATGGCCTAAATTGCAAGGTTTCTGGGGCAGGGACTATCCTTGCATTATTTATTTTATGGCATTTCTTCCAATGCATTCTTTGTTATTTTTTATTAAACATGCTTGGTGCCCATTTGCTGATACCTCAGATGAGGGAATACACTGCAATACAGCATTTTTAATTAGAATATATACACAGAGCTGATATATGCAGGTTAAAAAGAAATGGCATCCATGCTGTTCAGTACCTGAGGGTATAAAGCAGCTTTCACACTATTTCATCTCCTGATATTCCAGTTGTTGAGACCTTTTTTAACGTGGCAAGATGACTTCTCCAAACCTGCAGCCCATGTGTGTTAGCAACAGGGATCCTGGGAAATTACTCCATGACCTTGACTTGCAAATGACAATGTGGGAAATCAGGGCCATGGCCATGCTCTGCCAGCCCAGCTCCCAGGGGTGCAGGGTGATGTGTGTATATATATATATATATATATATATATATATATATATATATATATATATATATATATATATAAATAATTTATAAATAATTTATATATATATATATATATTATATGTAATATATATAATATATATATAACCTATATATATATATGATAATTTAAATTATAACCACTTTTCTGGTGTTATTTCTTGATTTCATAAACCATTACCTGAAATCCTTCAGTTACTGAAAAGCCAACTTAGAGTTTCAATTAAAAGTGCTTCTGTATATGAATATCACATTAATTGCACAAATAAATTTCTGGTTGCCTTTCTTTTTGTAGAAGTTGATGAAAAGATAATGCTTCTCAGTTAATTTAAAATCATTTAAAGGAAAGGCTTATTTAAATATATATTATTTATATATATAATTTATCAAGCATTCTTTTTGCATGTGGACGTTGACAGCAGTCTTGCAGCAGAAATGACAAAGTTCTTCTTGGTGTTGTTTCTTAGTTTGAGGATTCACTGTGTAAATCTTTAAAGTTAGAACATAACTCAGGAACACCTTTTTTTATTGCTTTGGCAATAAAAATGGTATGGGCATAGTCTGAATCAGCAGAGCTGGCTTAAAGGGACACTCAAGTGACAGCCATATATAAGTATAAAAAGGAAATTTCTTTTGCAAAGAATCCAAGTAGCTGCAGACATCAGGCCTACCACTGAACATTTTAAAACTAATTTATATGGGTTGTGTCATTTGTGTTTCCTCCCTCTTTCTTTGTGTTCTGTGAAAGGCAGCAAGCAGCAAACCCTGAACAAGCTCAACTGCTCAGCTGGATGAGAAAAGAAATAGAAGGGGCTGGGCAGAAATTGGGATCTTACAAAGCACAGATCTAGAAAGATGTTTCAGCTATGCTAAAAATTATTTACACTTTGCAGTCTTGCAGTTCTCAGTGATCTAATAGTGGTTCTGGAATCTCTCTTTTAGGCGTTGTACATATTTGTTAAAAATGCTCCTTCACCCAAAGAATTTATTGCACTGGAGTAGGAGGAGCCTAGAGCTGAACACAGCTTTTGGTATATAAGCAACAGAATAGAAGTGTGAAACATTTCCAGCTACATGTGTTTAAGATCAGCCTAAAAATTCAAGCTGTATGTTTTAATAGTTTTTGATCAAGTGCAACTTCAAAGATTTTGACTTCCCTTTAAAGTGTAAATTTTTGCATTGGACAATGTAGCACAGACCAGCCCTGGCTGCCATCAGATGAGATTTGCTTCAGTGCAGCTGGCAGCATCAGGCCCAGGATGTTTGCACAAGGAGGCTTTGTAAACCTCCTCTGCAGAGCTGCAAGGCTTTGATCTGTTTACTGGACAAATCAAAATTAAACTGATGTCTCTTTTTTTCCCTTTTCTTTTCTTTTTTTTTCCCTTAGGAGAAACTAGCACTCAGGAAATCTGGCTGGCCATATCAGATTTTGCCCCAAGAAATTGCATTAGTTTAAAAAAGAGGCATTGTACTCCCAGCTTAATGTTTAAACTCAGTGTCAAAACGTTGGGGCAGAATAATGCACAGCGATAATGCAAATGGTTTTCTTGGGTGGATTTCAACTCCTGAGCTCTGTCTGGGAGGAGATGTTTACTTTCTTGCACTGCAACACCACGCTATTGCCATCACAGTCATGCCAGCTGCTTGCAGCCAGGTTCAGCGATAAGAAATCAAAATTGTTTTCAAATGTATCTCTGTTTATTACAGTGTAGCTTTTCCTTTATACTTCATATTTTCCAGTGACTAAACACATGTTTACTCCGTGTTCCAGGTGGGTAGAAGCAAAACAAAAGTGCGTTTGAAGCAGTTGTAATTAAATTTCTGCTCTGTACATTTTGTCAAGGCAAGGAAAGCTGCTGGCATTTAAACCTTGCAATGCATTATGGAGTGACTGCCAGTCAGAGCCTCCTATGGAATTAAATCAAATTGGAAAGCAGAGTGAGAAAGGGGAAGAGAGATTTGTGTGAATTAAATGACTGCGGCCTGTGGTTTGCCAGGCTCTCCTGCTTTTGTTGATGATGGCTGCTTATGTAACCTTCTTCCCACCACTTTCTTCTTGAACTTTGCAGCAAAGCAGTTTTGTGTGGTAAAACATCTGCTGGCATAAAAGTGGTTGTAAATAAAAAAGTCTTTACTGTGCAACCCAGTAGGAAGGAAAGAAAGGATGGAAGGGAGCGTTCTCTAGAAACACAGATGGCTTAAGTCATTAATAATGTTTTGTGAAATAATTTTAAAAATATGATTGCTATAAAAAGGGATTGTATGAAGAAGCTGAGTGCATCTATTTGGTGCTTTTGGAAGAGTTTGCTGTTAAACTTTCCTGGAGGAGCATGCCCAACGTGATCAGCCATGCACTCACCCAAGAGTGATGGGACCAAGTGGTTTCCATAGAACGATGGGCACATCCTGTGTTATTCTGTACTGTGCAAAATAATCTTGTATTATAGTATGGGATGTAATTATCTCAGTAAATATTAGGGAAAAATAATGCTGCTTAATCCCTTTCTCTTGCTGTGGTGGAGGGGTGGGGTGCAAAGCATAGATCACCATGCAGCGTTGGAGCTGCTGGCCCACGTTTCAGAGCCAGGCTGCAAGGAGCAGCTCCCAGGCTCTGGAACACACACTACATCCCAAACAGAACCATTGGGCTGCAGCAGGATTTGTGTGGTGCTGCTGAGCTTTCCCTGGAGACATCAGATTTTATCTCAGTGATACAAAGTGCTGGCTGGCTGGCCTGGAAGGAGTATCCATCCTCCTCCCTTCTTGTCACCTACCTGCTGCACGTTCCCCAGGGCCTGCATTAGCTGCCCACTTTCCTCTTGGAGTCCAGGCCTGTTCCTTCCTTTGTGTTCTCTTTGAATAGGGTGAGACACCCTTCAACTTTACTCTTGGTTGGAGTGCAGGTTTTTATGATAATAATTAATTTCATTGGCCCAAGCTGAGTAAAAGCATTTACCCATAATTGACCTGGATTCTTTGTAATGCTGTAAATGAAGTCTTGGATTGTTAATGCTTTCATCAGCAGTGAGTAATTTCATAGATTGAAAACCTTTTAAACTGCAGCATGATGATTTTGCTTCCAGAGAATTACTAGAGGTGACTAAAAATTGAGAATTCCCCCAGAAAAAAAAAAACGAAAAAAAATAATAAATAACTAAATATAATAATATAATAAAATAACTTTCCTAAGCCATAGGTAAAATTCCCTCCAGGAGCTGTAGGATAGTATATAATTACATCCAAGACACTCTGAAATTCTCTGAGTCAAATTGCAGATTGTGTATCTTGCTGCTATTACATTTGCATACTGATTGGAGTTTGTAATAACTGTTCTATATTGCACAAATGCTGCTGTTGTTTATTGCTTGGCTAAAGTTATGTGGAGTTTATCATATAAATATAACTCCTGCTCTGTAGAAAAAGGCCTAAAAGATTCTATTATCTACACATCTATTTGAAGGGTGTACTTTACTATCGATTGACAGCTTTTCATGAAATGGCATCTCTGGGCTCCAAGTGCTTGACATCTGTGAAAACAGTCTGCCTGTTTGAGGAGGGCAGTGCCCTGAGGCTTGCTCAGAAGCATCAAGGAGTGATTGTGCCTTTCAGTTTAGCTATATGCACACTGACCCCGAGTCAGGAGCTCTCTGCTCAGGGTTTCATGGCTGGAGGCAGGTTTAGGGCTGATGGGGTGGCTTGTGTGTGGTGCTGGTAGAGGCTGTGTGCTCTCTTTGGTTAATAAGTTTCTGCCTTAGTGAGGCTGAATGCAACAGCCCTTGACAGAATTCTGTGCTTTCTAAAAGTGATTCCCATCGTGGTATTCCTGTGACCATTAACTGTTTAACTGTGTGGTTCCCTGCTTCTTTTGTCCTTTTTGGACTCATACTGTCAAGTTTGTATTTCCTGGGGACCAGCAGCCACCAGTGCCATCCAGGTCAGAAGCAGTGCAGGAAGGTGCAGAGCTGTGGGAGCTGAAGATGCTGCTGATCCTGTGGGCGAGCACACGAAATGTTCCAGGAGGATGTGCCAGAGGCTCCAATTATGTAATGCCTCGAGCAGGAAGCCACGAATCGTGTGTGGAGCATGTCAGCAGCAACAGCCTGCTGGCCCTGGCAAGGCTCCACGCCAGGAAGGAGCTGGGCTTTCTCAGCAGCCTCCAGGAGAGGGAGGGATGTGCAGCGAGATCCAGGGAGGCAGCAGTGACACCACATCCTCACCGGGCTCTCCTGCCCCCAGGGGTGAGAACGACAGGGAATTCTTCACATTTTCATCCTGCCATCTGTGTTTGCCTCTTCTTCTGCTTTGGGTTTTATTTTTGCTTACTCCTAGATCCTTCTAAAAGGACCTTTTTAGAAGCTACACATCCAGATTAGGGATATACCTCCTGAAAAAGGAGCTGGGCTTTCTCAGCAGCCTCCAGGAGAGGGAGGGATGTGCAGCCAGACCCAGGGAGGCAGGAGTGACCCCACATCCTCACCGGGCTCTCCTGCCCCCAGGGGTGAGAACGACAGGGAATTCTTCACATTTTCATCCTGCCATCTGTGTTTGCCTCTTCTTCTGCTTTGGGTTTTATTTTTGCTTACTCCTAGATCCTTCTAAAAGGACCTTTTTAGAAGCTACACATCCAGATTAGGGATATACCTCCTGAAAAAGGAGCTGGGCTTTCTCAGCAGCTTCCAGGAGAGGGAGGGATGTGCAGCTTGGCCCAGGGAGGCAGGAGTGACACCACATCCTCACCGGGCTCTCCTGCCCCCAGGGGTGAGAACGACAGGGAATTCTTCACATTTTCATCCTGCCTTCTGTGTTTGCCTCTTCTTTTGCTTTGTTTTATTTTTTCTTACTCCTAGATCCTGAAAAAAAAAATACAAAGAAAGAAAGGATCTTTTTAGAAGCTACACATCCAGGTTAGGGATATACAGGCAATTCATGTCTGAAAAATGGTAACAGTTGTGTGTCTAAAATTAACTAATGAGCTGTGGTCGAAGCTCCTTTCCGGCACAAAATGAGAGAAGGTTTGGTAGGTAATGATCATTTCAGTATATTGACAGACTAAAATTGTCATGTTTAAATTAAGTCTCTAATGGTCTTTTCTAAATTGGGTACTTGTACTTTGCTTTTAATTAGAATGAGGCAAAAGGTCCTTATTGGAATTCTAAAGTTATACTCTGGGTAACTCGGGGAGGTGATTATCTGTAACCAAGCGTCCATCAGTGGGAAATCTTGCAGAACTGTGTACTTGTCAGGTCATTTTCTCTGAGCATTTCACAGTGACAGGTGAAAAAGAACCTTGAATGATGGATCTCTCTGGATGAAAACTTGTTTTCTGCTTGACACTAAAACGAAAAGAAAAAAATTCTGTTATCAAGCCCAGAGTCTTGATGAAGGTTGCCCATCCTTTTGAAGGGTCATTATGATCCAGCTGGGTCTTTTGCAAAAGTCAGTCTTTTCCTTGGAGCTTCTAAGGGGGTTAGGTGGAGAAGAGAGAGGAAACCCATGGGGTGTATTTAAGGTGACAAGTGAAGAAACACATTGTGCTTTCCTGAACACTGGGGAAGAAATCTGTGTTGTGGCCAGAATGAACCCTGGCCACATCACAGTTTCATTCCTCTCCACCTGCCCTGGTGTTCAGGAGCAGGTGAAATCCTGTGATATCTAGTTAGGTGTTCAGGAAGTGAGGAACATCAAAGATCCTTTGCAGAAAAAAAACAAGCAGGCATCAAGATATTTAAGGCTTATTCATTTAATTTTGTTTTCTTTTTATTTTGAGCATGAGAAAAATGAAAATGGTGGGGTTTTTGTGTTTCAGCCTTTAACCCAGCGGTGGAATGGAGGGCAGAGCTGAGGCTGCAGCCCTGTCCATCCCTCCATCAGCTGTGCTGGTGCTGTGCACTACAGGCTGCTCAGTGTTCCAGGCTGGGACTGCACCCTGGCTCTGAGTGCTTCCCTCAAAGAATTTACAGTCTCACTGAAAGGGCCACTGGAGATTCTGGACACAAACAAGCTTCTGAAGAAATACTTAACTGGTGGAAAGGCAGAGAGAGAGATTTTTGGTATTTGCATAGCTGAAAAGAAACTGATTTTGTTCGTTAAATTGATGGGATTGTGCTCGTGTGTTTACATGGAACATGAGAGATTTCAGGGCCCAGTGGCAGCTCTGCCCAGAGAGCTGTGGCTGATTCAAAGCAGTGGAAGCAGGTTGTGTTTCTGGAATGTGCATTAGGGCTGCTGGGATGCTCCTGGTTCCAGTGGAGCTGGCTGGATCCCACACTGATGTAACCCTGCTGAAATCTGACTGCAAGGCAGCAAAAAGGGCTGGGGTGTCTCTTACTGCACACTGACACAGCACTTTGTATGCTTCAAAATAATCCTGACATGTCTTTGTTTCCCAGCACAGGCCTGTTTGGAACAGGGAGTTTATGTTAGCATGAAGCTGGCTCTAGTTGACCCAGGAGTAAGTGTAAGGATGCTTTTGTGTGAAGCTGTGAAGTCCTGGAGACCCAGAGATATCTTGTCATGTAATTAGGAGCTGCTCAGGTCAGTCTGAAAGTGCACCAGCAAAATGCAAGAGTTTGAGGCATTAAAAAAATGATTTAAAAAAGAATTGAAATCACTCTGTAGTCTCTTACTAGAAGAGAACGCTGTCAATAGAGTTTGAGGCATTAAAAAAATAATTTAAAAAAGAATTGAAATCACTCTGTAGTCTCTTACTAAAAGAGAATGCTATCATTAGAGTTTGAGGCATTAAAAAATAATTTAAAAAAGAATTGAAATCACTGTGTAATCTCTTACTAGAAGAGCATGCTGTCAATATTTAATGAGAACAAAGTACGTAGCCACCATCCTCTCAGCATTGCTATTTATGATTTGAACCATTTCTGTTTTAATGGACATTTTTGGCAACTTTGGGAGGATTCAGCAGAGGAGGAAACTATTTAACTGCCCTCATTGCTGTGATTGTGATTGCTGTGGTTCTCAGTCCCTCTGGCCTCATCCTCAGGGTGTTTTATGTGCCACGAGTTCTCAAAGCAAATGCTGGAGCCACAACATGCTCTGCCTTCCCTTGGCTGAGACCTTTGTTTTCTGCAATCTGTTTCTAATATTGAGGGCTTTTTTCTTCTGCTCATAAAACTTAAACCTCATAAAACTGAAGAGTATCAGGTCAAATTTAATTCTGTGTATGCACCTAGTGGATATTGAGATGTTCTCAACTTTAGGCTTCAATTTATTTTTTCTATAAAGGAAGAAAGATGTAGCTTGATGAAAGAGAGAAAAATACAGCTTCTGATCTAATGTGTAGGAGCTCTTGATAGAAATTCATTTGAAAAAGCAGCAGTCAATTTCATGTTATTTTCAATAATACTGAAGACACTTGTTTTAATAAAATACTGCCTCCTATAAAACATGGATTTCTAATGGGAATTTGGATTTGATTTCATTTTTGAGCACTCTTTGGCCATTTTCATTCCTGCTTGTGTAAACCTGCTGCTTTGCTGGCTGGAGGGCTGTTGTGCTCATGTCACACTTAGGTCTGACAGATGGAAATAATTGGATTTGTGCATTTGGAAAAAAGAGGGTGCAAAGGAACAGCACCAGAGCAGCCCTGCCCATGGCACTGCTCAGAGGTGCAGGAGGTGGTGTTGGGTGGAAGAGGAGGAATGGGTGTTGGGTGGAAGAGGAGGAGAAGCTGGTGTTGAGTGGAAGAGGAGGAGGTGGTGTTGGTGGAAGAGGAGCAGTTGGTGTTGGTGGGAGGAATTGGTGTTGGTGGAAGAGGAGGAGTTGGTGTTGGTGGAAGAGGAGGAATGGGTGTTGGGTGGAAGAGGAGGAGTTGGTGTTGGGTGGAAGGGGAGAAATGGGTGTTGGGTGGAAGAGGAGGAGTTGGTGTTGGGTAGAAGAGGAGCAGTTGGTGTTGGTGGAAGAGGAGGAGTTGGTGTTGGGTGGAAGAGGAGGAGGAGGTGGTGTTGGGTGGAAGAGGAGGGGTTGGTGTTGGGTGGAAGAGGAGCAGTTGGTGTTGGTGGAAGAGGAGGAATTGGTGTTGGTGGAAGAGGAGGAGGTGGTGTTGGTGGAAGAGGAGGAATTGGTGTTGGGTGGAAGAGGAGCAGTTGGTGTTGGTGGAAGAGGAGGAATTGGTGTTGGTGGAAGAGGAGGAGGTGGTGTTGGGTGGAAGAGGAGGAGTTGGTGTTGGGTGGAAGAGGAGGAGGAGGTGGTGTTGGGTGGAAGAGGAGGAGGAGTTGGTGTTGGGTGGAAGAGGAGGGGTTGGTGTTGGTGGAAGAGGAGGAGTGGGTGTTGGTGGAAGAGGAGGGGTTGGTGTTGGGTGGAAGAGGAGGAGGAGGTGGTGTTGGGTGGAAGAGGAGGGGTTGGTGTTGGGTGGAAGAGGAGCAGTTGGTGTTGGTGGAAGAGGAGGAATTGGTGTTGGTGGAAGAGGAGGAGGTGGTGTTGGTGGAAGAGGAGGAATTGGTGTTGGGTGGAAGAGGAGCAGTTGGTGTTGGTGGAAGAGGAGGAATTGGTGTTGGTGGAAGAGGAGGAGGTGGTGTTGGGTGGAAGAGGAGGAGTTGGTGTTGGTGGAAGAGGAGGAGTTGGTGTTGGTGGAAGAGGAGGAGTTGGTGTTGGGTGGAAGAGGAGGAGTTGGTGTTGGTGGAAGAGGAGGAATTGGTGTTGGTGGAAGAGGAGGAGTTGGTGTTGGTGGAAGAGGAGGAGGTGGTGTTGGTGGAAGAGGAGGAGTTGGTGTTGGATGGAAGAGGAGGAGTTGGTGTTGGTGGAAGAGGAGGAATTGGTGTTGGTGGAAGAGGAGGAGTTGGTGTTGGGTGCCCCTGTGCTGCCTCCTCCCCTCCAAAGATGAGGAAAACACAAGTGGATGCTTCCATCCTTCCACAGTGTTGGCAAGAGCAATGCAGGAAATAGATTCTAGCACTAATAACAAAGGCATCATTTACTTTTTACCCAAAGCTGGGATGATAAAGAGGCCTGATTATATGTCTCAAAATAAAATACTTTATTTTCCCTGCTCCTGACACACTGCTCCATCCTTAGTCTCCGTTGTGTTGCTTTCTAGTTTTAAGTGCTTGGAAGAATGGGTGCCATGTGTTCCTGTCACCTGCAGCTATGATGCTTTTGCTTAAATAACAGGAATTTCAAAATAAAATGAATTTCAAAGGAAAACTCACTGAGCACTCAGTATTTGTTTGCTACAGTGTAAATATTCTGATCCATAAGGAGAAGTTATTTCTGGGGGGAAAAGAAGGTCTTGAAGTAGTTTACTGTGGTTTTATTGGGTAATTAAATATGGATATGCACAATTGAGGCTTTCTTTTTCTTTTGTTTTCTTTTAGGGGAAAGGAAGACATTTTCTACAATGTGAATTTCTACGGAACAATTTCTGATTTTCAAAAGGTATGCATTTTCTGTTCTTTTAGTATTTTAATTCTGTTTTTTACTAGATTATCTACTTCCTGTTTAAAATACAGTCTATCATTGCAATGCTGCACTATCCATGTCAGTAGAATGAAAAATGTATTGTGAAAAAGCAGTGGTTGAGGTTCATGAGAGGAGAGAAGTTATTAGAAATTTAGATCATAACTGCAAATTCAGAGGGTGCTGTGCTCTCCTGAAACCAGATATCCTGACATGAAGGGAGTGTGTGTGTGTGAGGTTGCTCAGACCCAGGCAGGTGAGGGCATTCACAGTTCTCAGAAGCCTTATCCTTTTGGAGTCTAACATTCTGGAAAGTTGGGATGAGTAGAAGTTGTTCTTTGGTGTGCTCCCCCTCAGGCCCAGTGAACTGCAGTGATCACTGTTCCTAAACAGCTGCAGAGTTAACTGAGGTTCAGGAGTCTCTGTGTTCCAGCAGATTCTTCTCACCTTATGTTTGTGGAGAGCAAGGTTTTTACTTTCTTTTGGCACTCAGGGATGGGTCACTTGCATACCAATTTGTGTTCTCTTCCTAGTCTGAGTAGTTTTACCCATCCCATTGGCATGGAGGATTCTTACCCTATTGCCTTCTGCTGTCTGAAAACCACTTTTCCTCCAGAAGCACCAAGCCAGCACAAATTCCAATTGCTTTAAGCAATCCACACTGTGAGCAGGCTCAAAAGTTGTGACAAATGTTAGTTTCTGGCTAATCCTGACTGAGGGCTCAAGCTTAGCTTAGATGACTTCTTGGATTCCTGTTGTACTGCACAGGTGCAGAGCAGAGCACAGATTTCATGCATGACATTTTTGGAAGTGACAGTGATGAGATGGTGCATTTGCTTTTTATTGTTCTTCTAAAACCACACCTAAATTCATATGAGAGTTCTCCAGTGTTGTCTGAAATTAAATCATGTGAGAAATCTCAGATGAGGATTCCAGTTGCTGGTGGATCTGCTCTAAAGTAGGCAAATGTAGGGGGATAGAATATAAGAAAATAAAGATAGTGCAGAAAGCAATCTCACCCCTAACGAGTTGCAGCTGGGCCAATTAGCAAAGATCAGGAGCAGCCCTGACTTTACCAGGCCACAGGTGTAACCCATGAGAAGAAGATGCTGTAAAGGGTGGGGTGGGTGGGTGAGAAGGGAGCTGGAGTCAGTGGCTGCTTTGTGGAGAAGGCAGAGTCAGAGCTGTGAGGAGCTGCCCATGAGAAACACCAAGCAGGTGTGGAACTGTTGTGATAGGGGACAACAGCATGGAACCCCTGAGGTAAGATCACAACAAGAAAATTTTATTGCAGAACAAGACACTAAAGGATGTGGTTGTGGTGTTTATCTAGAATTGTAGAATTAGAAGTAGTGGTGCAAAGGTTGTAGGCAGTGCTCTGTCTATCCCACCTTGGCATTAGTGGTTAAAACAGACTTGTTTCCTTGTTTTTCACTCCTGGATTGTTGGTTTATCCGTGTTGTCTGTGCCACAAGCAGTTGGGAATCTGCTGCACTGTGACCTGGTGTTCTGTCACAGTCGGTTTGTTTATTTGTAACTGATAAAAATAATTCTTCTGTGGGCACAAGTACAGTTTAAAATAATTGAAAAAGAAAAAAATAAGCCTACATTGGCTAGAAATAGCTTTCTTGGAAAGTAGAAACTTCTGTAAATATCTTTGTAAAGCAATGGTCTGAAAATACAGATAGGGCTGATTTCTTATCCAGGTGCAGCAGTAGAAACCTGACTAGTAAGAGACTTGGAATAAATTCCCATTAAATGGCAGAACTGTTGGTTCATTTGTTAAAAGTGATAAAGGAATAGGAGATGAATGAGTTTACCTGGAGTGTCTGTCACGTTTGATGCTTTCAAAATAAGAGTAAATATTAGAGGGAAAAACCCCTTTGGAGTTAGTGAAGGAAGTTGGGGATGTTGCTTTCCTGGATCCTCTTTTTAACCATTTCAACTTACTATGAAGAAGGATATGCCATAGGCTTTACACACCATGCTAGAATTCAAAGACTTCAAAAACTTTGTGAAAAAAGGAACAGCAGATTTCAAAATTCCTGACTTTTTGCATCAAATAAATACGAGGAGAACTTGGCTCCAGAACAAAACAAAAGTAGCCCCAGGCAGTCATAATTTGTACAGCCAGTTTCAGGGTCTGTGAACAGCATGCTGCAGTTAATATTGGTTGCATTGAGGATGCCTGGGAGAGGTTTTCTGGGTAGAAGCCTGTTAAAATATCATATTGTTAAAGATTAAATGGGGCCATTCTGTGCTATCCTGTGTCTCATTACAGTGTGATTCCAGGCAGTATTTCTTCAGGAGATGAGGTCAGGCAGTGCATCCTTAAAGGTTTATTGTGTTTACATAGTGGTGGGTGGGAGGACAGGCCTGTGCAAATGGGAGATGGTGCCTTTATCATAACACATCATTTACCTGTAATCATGTTCCCCTTAGGAGAGCATTAGTCATGTTATTGAATAATCAGGAGCTGCAGGAACTTTGACCCCTCTCCCAGTCTGAAAGAGATGGAGCTGAAGGAGAAACTAGCAAAGAAAATCCTTTAAAGGAAAGGTGCTTTCCAACACTGTGGAAAGGAGAGAGGGCTGAATCCCTGTTCAGGCTTGTAGTGTGAAACTGGGCATGATGTTCACTGGGCATTCCTGATTGGAATAATAATGAAAGCAGTGTGCTGTTCCTCACAGTTAGCTCGTTGATTTTATTCATCAGCACTTCACAGCTGTTTTTTATGGAGGTGAAACAAGATCCCTGTGGTGTATTTACAGAATTGCAGACCTCTCATGTGAAGGCCAGAGTCTGAATGTTTGGCATGTGCACTTTTGATTAAATTACCTGTGCTCCTGTGGGTGCTTGTGTGTCACTGCATCTGAGTTGAGGAGCTGAGAGCAGCATTCCTTGGCCAAACCTCGATGGAGTTCATCTGTGTAATCTGCCTGCTGCAATCACAGAAACACCTTGCACTTGTTTTTCTTGTGCCAGGGTGGAACTCTCACACCTACTGAGCATAATTTAGGCTGAGTTTTAATCCCAAACTATTAGCTGCCTGCTCATTATAAGAGACATGGTAACAGGTCCCAAATGGAAGTGATATCTTAGAGGGGAGAGAATAGAAAGTTGCCATTTCCTCAGATTGCTGTTGTCAAAATAATCCATGCCATGAATCCCCCAACTGTTCTCTTAATCAGGTCCATTGAATCCTACAGCCTATGTGATTCTTTTCCCATGTTATCTCTGTTTTCTGGAAATTGAGTCCTTATAGGCCTAAAAACTTATCTGCTGTTCATAAGCAACATGCATAGCTCACTAAGGTGGGGTATACTCTGAGTTTCCCTTCAGATGGCCAATGTTTTCTTTATAATAAAGTTCTCTTATTCTTAGCACATTTCTAGGTCAGGAATGCTTAAAATATCTTTGGTCATTAAAACTTGGAGTCAACAGTATAAAACCAAAATAGAGAGACAAAAGAAAAATAAATGAAGCTTACTGCATCCAGATGAAGTATTGTTTTCCAAATATTCCCTGCTGCTTGTGATCATGTTGTTGTCTTTGTGCTTTCCTTTGGGAGGCTGTTCTGTTTAATTACAGCAAAATCCAGCACTGTGCAGACATTTGTGTGAGAGAGGTGAGAGTGGAAGGAGCAGTAAAGCTCTGTAGTGGCCAAGGTCTCAGCCTGAGGAGGATTGTTGGTTTGGAGAGGAGGCAGAGCTCTGGGAGCTCAAAGCAAGTGCTAACAAAAGCATGCTGATCATTTATGGCAGTGTGACTGTCTTGGTTGTCAGGGTCTCTGAAGTTTCCTGTACATTTAAACTGACACTTGTGATAAAGAAAATAGAGGCTGGCAGTGAGAATGGAGACTCATTTCTTGTCCCTGGATGCTTGTTCACACCAAAAGCCTGTGTGAGAGTGAATCAGGGGCTGAGCTGGCCCAAAGGCAGACCTGATACACAACATTCTCAAAGGTCATTTCTGAGCTGGAGGAGAGAAGGCTCCAGGCTGCTGCCACCTTTCAATATTTAAGAAGGTCTTAAAGATGATGACAAACTTTTTAGTAGGGTCTTGTGTCAGCACAAGAGGTAATGGCTCTGAATTGAAACTGGGTATATTCAGGGGAGACATAAAGGAGAAAGTTTTTACAATGAGGATGGTGAAAAAAACTGGAAGAGGTTTCCCAGTTAGATTGTGGGTGCCCCATCCCTGGAAACATTCAGGGTTAGGCTGGCTTGGTCTCTGAGCAACCTGGTCTAGCTGAAGGTGTCTGTGCTCATTGCAGGACTGATGGCATTGAAAGGCTCTTTCCAGCCAAAAGTATTCCATAATTCTGGGATTTTTTTTATTTATCTGAGTCAGTTTTCATTTTTTCTGCCAGAACAAAGGTTAATGGTGAAAGAATGAGCGAGTGGTGGACTTCTGGAGAGGATTCCAAAGTTTACCAGACTGCTGCCTCAAACTGGTCTGTGGTAGGTCTGTCTGAAACCTGAATCATCAGACGTTCTAATGCAGAAAAAAGGAGAAAACAAATCTTGGCTCCTGTAAATTTTAGTTGTTTATGATAAGAGTTGTCTTAGGCTGAGAAGGTTGTTTCTTTGTCTGTGTATTTCTTTAAGTGACTGCCTTGTAAAACTGTCCCGGAAGATTTATCTGCCATTCCCCAGGAAGGAAGGACTGTTTGCTGTTTTTTGAAAAGATTATATAAAGAACTAAGTCATAGCATTGTTTTATTCAAAATTTCTATTTCATCAATGCCTGAAGTTAAACCTTCTTCTTTTAAAATGTGTTAAGTCCTGATTTTGTATCCAAAAGTGCAGAGTATGGGAAGAGCAGGTCAGAAAACAAGAGGCACAAAGTGGCACTGTGTAATTTGTATTTCATCAATGCCTGAAGTTAAACCTTCTTCTTTTAAAATGTGTGAAGTCCTGATTTTGCATCCAAAAGTGCAGACTATGGGAAGAGCAGGTCAGAAAACAAGAGGCACAAAGTGGCACCGTGTGCTGTTTGGCCTCAATAAAAAGTGAGGTTCTTGCAAACCATTTTGTTCTGTGCAGGTTCAGCTCTCTAAGACATCCTGGGGCTCTTTATGGCCTCCCCTCTTCCCCTTTTTGTGTCCTGGTTGTTTCCTTAGTGCATTGTATTGGATCCAGGGGCAAAGCAGAGCACAAGAGGCTGCTGCAGTTATCCAGAGGAGAGTGTGAAATGGAGAGAGTGGAGGAAGGAAACTCTTCCCTTTCTCAGCCTGCCCAAAGCTGGCATGACTGAGTGCCAGAGACCTGAGTGACACTGCCGTGTTCCCAAGGGAAACCACTGCACACACATTCCTGGCATTTCTGCCACTGACTTCACCTGAGGCCAGTGATGTGAGAAATGGAGAGTGAAAGAATTAGCAGGATGATCTGGGAAGTATGGGGAGAGCTGGGAGATCAAGGCAGCAAGGTAGCAAAAGTGGGAAATGTCATCATAAAGCTGTCAGATACAGGAAATACCTACGTGGTGGGAAAGAAAGAGAGAGGTCCTGCACAGCTGAGTTTGGACAAAATGTTTTATTCATTTCTGACTCTCTTCTCCTGTTGAAACTATCTGCCAAGAACTACTATTGATACAGCAAGATTACAGGCCTGTTGGATGCTCTCTTTTAAACTGATGTGTCTCCTCCTGTCACATGAATAGTGCATTCATCTTTAACCCTTACTGTTTTCTGGCAAAGCCAAAAAGGAAAATTACTGAATTATTGCCAAAAACTGCATTGTGTTTTTAAAGGATTTTTCTTTTCTTCCAGTAGTTTAAACTACTTTAAGCTGTAAAATTAGGGAAAATTTCAGAGGGATGTTTGCTCTAACTGCTTTTGTGATATGTGTAGGGGTGTAGAATATAAGACAATAAAGATAGTGCAGAAAGCAATCTCACTCCTAATGAGTTGCAGCTGGGCCAATTAGCAAAGATCAGGAACAGGCCTGACTTTGAGACCACAGGTGTAACCAATGAGAAGAAGATGCTGTAAAGGGTGGGGTGGGTGGGTGAGAAGGGAGCTGCAGTCAGTGGCTGCTTTGTGGAGAAGGCAGAGTCAGAGCTGTGAGGAGCTGCCCATGAGAAACACCAAGCAGGTGTGGAACTGTTGTGATAGGAGACAGCAGCATGGAACCCCTGCAGTAAGATCACAACAATGTGGAGGAGCAGTATTTGGCTGAATGTAAAATCAATCTGTAAACAGATGCTCATCAAAGGCAAAACTTCTCAGTACTGTCTGGCTTTCCCAGAGCTTGCTTTTGTTCTGTTCATATCTTATCTATTGTAATTTTGTTCTTAAAAGGAGTATTGCAGTGGAGAACAGGGAGTGTGTGTTATGGAGTGTGCCCACTGCAGCTGCTTACCCAGAGTAATCCCTTTTGATCACAGAACCTGTAGAAACTGAGGGCTGAGGAGGTGGCACGTGCTGTTCTACATCAGAATGATTTCTTGGAGGCTGTGGAAATACCTGTGGCAAATGGAATTGACATTCAAAACTTCATTTATAATCGTGGTTATTATGATTTCCTCTTTCTCTGTGTACATATTTGGGATCTACTAAGTGTAAATTTTAAATCTACTAAGTGTAAATTTTCCACGCTCGACAGGTTGCCTAAGCCAGAAAAGTAGGAAATAACTCCCCAAAGAACTGCTGCCAGATCTGTGAGGCATGTATTGAGCAGTTTGAGCTGAAACAGTGTGTAAGAGGTGCTGTGCCAAGTTTTGAAAGGTGCAGTATGTGGAGTGATGAGACTGCTGTCTCATTATTTTCTGTACCCAAAGGGCAGAGACAGACAAACAGGGAATGTTGTTTGATATTTAATGACACACGTGCCACTTTGCAGTTATTTATATTTTAGCTGTTGTTTCTTCCCCTCAAAACTAATGAGACTTGGTAAACATAGAAATGAAAAGTTGCCAGCAAATTTACTTCAATTTCATGGCTGCTCTTTTTGCTCTGGGATCAGTACCAGGCTGAGAACTCGGATCAGAAACTTGATCATTGCAGTTAACAAATGGGAGAACATCTCTGGGGCAGCTGTGGATACTGCAGCTATTTCCTGTGCTGATGTGTGAGCTGCTTTGTCAACCCCTTTCTTGGGCATTTGTACATTTTTGTACACTTGGGAGACTTTGTTTGTGCTTGGTTTGCAGTGGGTGTTTCTGTAAATGACCTCACTTACCTCATTAAATCAGATGGTCACACGTGTGTATGCAGCTCCTGGTTGTGAACATTTGGCCATACAAGTCTGTCTACAAGTCTTTTGGGTCTGTAGGATTCCTTTTTTTCTCTGCAGGTCTGCTTTTGTGTCAAGGAAGTAGAAAGCAGCTAGCTAGATATTCTGAAAAACCCAAAAAATAAACTTCTGTGGTTTAAAATTCTTTTCTTTTGGCCCATGTCTTAATTGAACAATTTGTCGCCTGGATTCTGTAGAATCTTTTTTTCTTGTTGTGTTTAAACACAGTTGGTGAACTGGGAAGGTTACCCTTTTAAAATGTTAAGCAGTTGGAGGCTGTTTCCAGGTGAAGGAAATCTGAGGCTTATTTTGAAGGAAATCTGAGGCTTTCCTCTGCTCATCACTGACGTATCAGCATGGAGGCTCTTCTATTGCCACACATAATATGGAGTCAGTTTTTTCTTTATGAACACTGCTGTGCGTTAATTTGCACTGAATTTGCTGTGGAGGTGATGGTGCATTGGTGGGAGGGCAGCTGTGCTCTCCTCTGCCCACTGAGTGTGTTCAGCAGCTTGGGCTTGGCTGTGCTCTCCCTGTCCCTTCTTTTCCTGGCAGGAGCTGGCAGAGGTGACCCAGGACAGCAGGTGACAGGAGATGTGAAAAACGCCAATCACTCGCTTTTGAAATTGTCAAAAGTTTAATAGTAATGAAATAGTTATAGAAATAGTAATACAATTAGAGTCATAATAATTTGGACAATTTAAATCAGGACAATATGAGACAATAAAAGCAAAGAGTTACAGACGTCCGGGTACCTTTTTCTGGGCATCACGAGCCCGAAAAAGGACACAGTTAACAAAGGATTAACCCTTAAAAACAACAGCCTGTTGTATATTCATACACTTCATACATGATGCATAAATTCCATTCAAACACAGGATTCTGTGAAAAAGGACACAGTTAACAAAGGATTAACCCTTAAAAACAACAGCCCATTGCATATTCACACACTTCATCCGTGATGCATAAATTCCATTCAAACACAGGATTCTGTCTGGGCAGTGTCAACTTCTTCCTTCTAATCCTAACAGTGCCTTCAAGGAGGGAAGAAGTTCATTTCTTCTGATAAGAAAGCAATAAATTCCCTTTCTCTGAAAGATTCAGGTGTCCTGTGGCTGCTATCTCACTGCAAGACCTTTCTGTTTAACAAAGCATCTTACATAGCACAGTTTCTATTTTAACAATTTTTATAACCTAAAACTGAATTTAACACAGTACTTAAGAGAATTAATACAGCATTACTTCCTAACACAACACATATAATATTCATTTGAATATCTGCAAAAAGCCAATCATAAAATACATGCATTTTTCACAGGAGAGCAGGGGATGATGCCATTGGAGGCACTGCCTGTTGTACTTGTGGAAGGTGCTGGAGTCAATATCATAAACCCAAACCCAAGCTCTCTGACAGTTTACTACTTATCTTTCCTCTGCATTTTTATTTTTCCTTTAAGAACTGGGTCCAGAACATGAGGTTTGTTTCCTTATCTTGAGTATTTTTGTTAGCACTTGATGTGACTTGATATAAACAATGTGAATTTGAGTGAAGTGGTTAAATGTTAAAACAGCTTCCCACATGTGGTGGTTTACTGCCAGGGAAAGAAATACAGCAGAAATTCTGTATTTAACCACTAATCAAACATTTGTTATTGTTGAAAGAATGATCTGACAAGGATAGAGCTGGACTAAAATGTACAGGTTGTATTTCATGGAGGGGGAAATCTTTATTAATACTTGAAGAATGGCTTTAATTAGTGTGACTGTTGGTAGGTGTGTTCATTTTCTCAATGTACATCTGATATAGCATTTTTCACCAACTTATAATTGGCAGTGTCCCATAGGAAATAATCATTATTGGTATTATAAAAGTACTTTGTATCTATCACATTTGGGAAATGAAAGTTTTGCAAAGGTCAGAATAAAGTGTGCCCCCAATTATGCTAATAACTCATACCACAAATGATCCACTAGAAGGTTTAATAGCTTGGTAGTCCTCTTTAGATTTTCTGAGAACAGGAAGAATTAATATTACATTTTGACACTTTACAGAAAGGTGAAAAAAGTAATCTTCCTTCTCTCTAACTTCGGAAGTTTGTACCTGAACTCTCTTAGTTGCTTGAAGGTCTTGAAATGTTGGGTGGGTTTCAGTTAGGATTTCTTGGGCTTTTTATTAAGAATTCTTTTTAAAAGCTTTTTGTTCCTCTTCACACTGAAGTCATTACTTTTTTTGTTAATGATCCTATGGTTGCATGGTATGTAGCATGTTCTGACATTTGGAGTTATCTCTAAGTTTTATTTGGAATTTGACAATAAAGTCCAATCGACTGATTCTTTTGCTAGATTGCTGAAGTAATTTAAATTAATAACTTGGTCTGAAGTATTAAAAGTTATTTAAAGACCTCTTCAAAATGAAAATTTTACTGCAAGCTAAGTTTTAATTTTGATTTTCACCTGCCAAAAATAAAAATAAAATCCGTAGCTTCCATCTGTACTCAACACCAAAGATTGGAGTAACTAAGCCATCCAACAAATCTTCAGCATAGAATTAGTTAGAAATGATTGGATGCTGGGTTTTCTTGTGCAGCATATCCACCAGAGAGATTTCCTTAGAGCAGAGTCTGTGTTGCTTGGAATGGCTTTTTCTGTTTGTCATTTTGTGGCTGAAACATTTCTAAAAGACTCAATGCAAGAATTTCCTCCTGACAGTGATGATCCCAGTCCTGCCACAGTTCCTGGGCATCTCCTGAGCTGCTAAAGAGCCCGTCAGAGAGCAGTGTGAGAGCTGACATTTGCAGATGTCTGCAAATTGAATTATCAATGTCTCTGGTAAACAAAATGTTTGCTGCACCGTGTCAGCTCCACTCCGAGGTCTGGCTGTGTTTGTAGGATGCTTTGGGAAAATATCAAAGCTCAGATATAAAAACAAATAGCTCAGATTCATTCATCTCACGGGGTTTTTAAGCGTAGAAACATTTTTCCTTGCATTCTTTACTTGAAACTCCTGCCCCTTTTCCTGTGTTTCTGTAAGCTTTAGTTAAGCAGAGATGCAGATGGTTTATTGCTCCTTTTAGAGGAGCTGTAAATGGGGAATATTGGCAAGGCTGGCCCTGGAGCAGGAGGCTGTTGGAAATTTGCTCACCCTGATGTGATGGGCTGCACTGGCAGAGCTGCTGCTTCTCTGGAGGTGTTGTTGTGCTGCTTGCAGAGATCAGGGCTGCAGCAAGACTGCCCTCATAAAATGTCTCTCACAGAAATGTTCCTCCAGGACGATTTTTCAAGCAGCATTGCCAGCAAGGCCTTTCCTGCACAAACATTTCTGTTTTGAGCGTGTTCTGGTGCAGCTGACCACACGTGTAAATAAAGAGAAGGATGGGAGCAGGCTGCTGGTAGACTTGAAACTTCAGCCTTGGTTCAGTCCTCCTGGGAAGAGTTTTTTCTGTTTTGGCATTTCTTTATTTTTCCATTGTCAGTTGTGATAAATGCCTGATGCTGAGTGCAGAGACTCTTGGTCTTGGCTGGTTTTTTATACTCAAGTTCTCTCCACAGACAAATTACTCTTCTTCAGCTTAAACACCTCAGCTCAGTAAAGGGACATCATTAACTCCAGACAAGCTGGTTTTACCTAGAAGATTATTTCTATGCAAATGTTGTAAGGAAGGGGTAAAGGCAAATTTGTCAAAGCCACCTGGTGAAGCTCATATGAAGCTCATACACCTGTGATTCCATGCAGGATTCTGTTGTTCATAGCCTACTACAGACTGCATGGCCCAGTCCAAAACACATTTTCCAGAGCAAATCCTGAGTTTTGAACGTGGGGCACACAACAGAAGGTGAAATTAGGGTCCAAAAATAATTTTATTCAGCATATGTAGTGAAGTACATGGCAGTATTTATATTTGATTGGGTGTGCACTGCACTCCTTACTCAGCTGTGGTTTCATTACATGTTCAGAATGGTGTGGATTTTATTCCATAGCTGTGTGAACAATTAAATCCTCTGAAATTTTTCTGACTGTCCTAATTTTTTTCTTCCATCTGAAGCTTTGCTAATGGAGGTCTCATCACTGCTCACTCTGCCAGAGAGTCAGGTATGTCTCCTGATGGTACTTGTGCTTTTAGACCAATGGGGACAAAGTGATCCAGTTTTTCCTTCCTTCCAGGTACAATTATGGGTCTCAATATAATAAAAATAAAATCATTGAATATCTACAGAGGTTCATATGGCATATTTTCCATTTATTTTAAGTTGGGAAGCTAAAATATCTTAATTGACAATCCCATAAGGTTTATTTTTTATGAGCTCTCTTTTCTCTCTGCGGTTTTACATTTTCAGGGTATTGCTAATTCTGTAAATTTAGCTATCAGAGTATTGTAATTTAAGGCCAAATCCTTCTCACAGTTGAAAGAAAAAAATTGAATTGGTTTTATTGAAGTAGAATCAGATTTAAGGGGCAGAGCTGAATAGTTTTTAATTATTCTAATCCCTGGACAGCTTTTCAGCCAGGACACTTCACAGGCACTAATAACATTTTCTATCAGTTGAGTTTCCCCTGATGTCAAATATAAAGATCATGAGTTTGCTGTATGGCTTGCTAACATCAGTGGGACCAGTTTTTCCAGCTGCATCAACAGGCTCTAAGGAAGCAGCTGGATAAATCTGTATTGTGGTGCTTTTCTGGAGGTTTCTTTCCTTGTTTTTCTTTTGACCTTTCTTTCACATGGCTCATTAAAATTTATTAACTTAGTTGGCAGCTGTTGATAGGATCAGGTCTTTTCACAAAGTCTTGCAGCTCCTGTGGCAGGTTGTGGTGGAAATGCTTTGTTGTGGTGCTTGATTGTCTCATGTTCATATCTTGCACTGATGTAGGGAAGCAGAGCATCAGAAGAGTGATGCTGGTCAATCACAGCAGTGATTTTCTTCTCACCAAGCAGTTAATTCTTTAGCCAGGCAAGTGTTGCCATTCCCACTCCAGTTGTACTCAGCAATTTCACAAAGTGCCAAGGTTTTGTTTGGCAATCAGCAAACAAGCATGAGGAGAAACTGGTGGAGCACAGGACTGTGGGTGTGGGCTGGGGGTTTGTGTGGCTCTCACATGCCAAATTAACGTTTCCATTTCTTGAAAAATCTAAAGAGATGTGTCTCAGGAGCTTACCTTGAATTTAGCATGGTTGCAGATGGTCTTGCTGTTCTCCTCTCCATCTGGCTTGTAAGAGAAGAAATATTTATAGTCTGCTTTTGTTTAGGAGAACCTTTAATTTGCCCTGTACCAGAAAAGAGCAATAATTGAGGAAGCTGGTTTAGGTCCTCTTGTTAGGTGGCAGAGGAGATTTTTGTCCCTTTCCATGCCTGTGCAGAAGGACAAAGAGAAGTTCTTCCCCTGTGGCTTCTCTAATGAGCTCTAACACAAAGCTGAGCAGGTTAGAATTTCTGCACCCCGTTGAACCAAGCAAATCATGTGGTCACTTCTTTTTTACCCTGTTCTGCTTTTAGCAGGGGGCACAAAAGTGAGCAATGTATTTATTGCTGCTGTGAGAACAGGTGAAATTCCTGATCTTCCTTTAACGTGAATGGGAGCATTGCTCTCCTGGTTTGGGCTGCCAGGATTTCTCCAGCTGTGCCCACTGGCTGCAGAAGTTAAAACTGATTAAAATCTACTTCTAGGTTACCACTGCTGCTGGAATAGTTGCTGGCCTTGTCATGGATAATGTGCTCTCCACCACAAGTGGGTTCTTCTCCCTTGTTGGTGCTGCCCAGCCCTGTGCAGGGAGATTTTTTCCTGTGCTGTATCCATTTGCTTTTGGAGTGATGGGAGATGTTACAGCCACTCCCAGGGGACAGGGAGTTAAAGCATTGCTGCAGAATTGCTGAATAAAGACTGGAGCAGTGTGTAGATAAACATCTTGTGGAGCCACTGGGGTAGATGTGTTGGACCACAACAGGCAGTGTTCAGAACTAAATTAAAGGTCAGCAAAACACAGAGCTCCTTCAAAAGTGCAGAGCACCACATGTGTCTGACTGTGTTTTGTTTCTGGAGACATAAAAAGAGATGTTCCACACCCACAAAAGTAGCAAAGAAACAGCATTTGCCATGTCAGCTGAAGGGTGTGAAAGGGAAACCCACATATCTTACACTCCTTATTTTGATTTTTGTGCTGATATTCAACATACAAGTGGTTATCATGTACAATCTAACCATGGCATGTACCATTCTGTGCAGAGGAAGGAAATATTTTTTTTTTAATTTTTTTTACTGCTAATGATTAATGTTTCTTTAAAAGAACTCAAACCAGGCCACATCAAACCTAAAATGGTGAGCTTGGAATCTCTGTGTGAGCTGTGTCAGTCCAGCTCCTGTCTCACCATGGGCCCATATGTGTGTGAGTGTGACAGGTAAGGAAGGGCTGAAATGGAAAAATGGAACTCCTGCATCCTTCTTGATGGAAGGAGTGAATGCTGCTCTGCAAAGACTCTTATGTAGATCATAGCCAGAAAAATGTCATGTGGTGTTAAATATATATATATATATATATAAAAATGTGTTTGTGACCCATGATCTGTTTTTTCCTCAAGTCCACAGCATCTCAGTTGTGCCTCTGAGTTTTGTGTGTGGGTAAGAGCCCTGGGGGTTATTGTGGTGCTCCCACATTTCCTTTGCTCTTTCTCTCTTTGCTGACAGATGCAAACATCTCTCTCTTCTTCCCTCAGTTTCCCCTTTTCCTACAGCACATCAAGGAACAGGATGTGCTCTTTCCACAGAGGCTCCTTGGGTAATGGGAAGCTGAGGGATATTTGGTAACCAAAGAGGAAAAGCTGGAAGGTTTTAATTCAAATAGTCTTTGGCTAATATGGAAGAAAATGTGTAGTGCAGGTTTATCTAACAGAAGGAGCTGTGCTGGTCAGTTGTTGCACAGGGGGAGTCTGACTCAGTGGCTGATGCTTTCCACAGTATTTCACTTGTTCCAAGGTATGATTTCTTGAGAGCTTCATTTGGCAGCACTTAAAATATCTCCCTTATAATGCAGGAGAAGACAAAAGTTTCTTGGAGGCTGGCCATAAGGTTTGTTGTACACTTTTCATTTAGAAAGAAATGTAAATTTGTCTGATTCTATAAAAATCAACGTTGTGTCATGTAAGCTGTTCCCTGTTTGGTGTGGATGGAAAATTCTCAGTCAGTGGCAGGTAAGGTCAGCATGAACACAGCCTGCTCCCTAAATCATTTATCATTGATGTGGTGTTTAGTTCTGTACTAAAAAATAAACAGGCACATTCCTTTTTTGTTTACATAGGGATTTAGAAATAGTTATATTGCCCTTCATTCTTCTAGGTTTTATTAGAAAAGACATTGAAGACAAATAGAACAGTGACAAAGCTAATAATAGATTTTATGGAATGTGACTTATTTTGCCAAACTAGAGCATTTTTACATCCTTGTGCTTTTAGGCTGACTTTTCTGTAAAAGGGGGGAAAGGGCAGTAAAGAGATTTGATTTAGATTTTATTTCAGCTTTGCTGAGTCAGAGTTGCTTGTTGTTTTCTGTGAGCTGCATCTATAGTTTTTATTGTCTTTTTAGATTACTCTTTTTTTAGAATTGAGATAAACTGCTCTTTCTGCTTTGCTTTCAGTCATGGAACATCCCTAGGCATGTTCTGTCCAGTTTGCATCTTTGCTTTCTCAGAATGTGTGTATGCAGCTGCAGTTCTCATGTCAGGTGTCAGAATGGACTTGGGCATCCTGTAAATCCACAGGCAGAGTGCTGGAGCCTCAGGAGCTGGCAATGGGGCCTGTGGTGCATGCTGCTTTACTCAGGTTTGGTTTGCTTGGTTTCTATCCACCTTGCATGGTGCTCACGTTGTGTCTGTGAGGGATGTCACACACAGGTGTTTGCCCAGGTCATTTTTAGGACAGAGCACTTGCAAGGGCAGGATGGCAGCTCTTATCTGCAGAGTCCTTCCAGTGCTCCTGGCACAGCAGGAACATGGAGCTGGCTCTGAAAAACTGAATGGCAGCAATTAGAGCTGTTATTAAAATAGGAAGATACTGTCACTGTGTTTTCTGCTCATTGTCTCTGTTCTAGCTGTTGTTCCTAAAAGTGGTGCTCCTGTCTGAAAACTGAATCTCTCTTGCTTCCCTTTGGTATTATATTTCATCCCACAAATGAGAATTGCCATAGGTAGAAATAGTCTGCAGCAATCCCAGCCTGTGCAGCTCTTTGGAAGTCCTTGCAGTGTGCTTCTGGATTGCCTTCCTCATCCTCTCATGAAGGAGGGATTCACCTTTTCAAATATAGAGCAGTAACCTTCTTCTCCCTCCTCCCACTTCTCTCAATTATCAGGTGTGCAGTATATCTAATTTTAAATTAACTTGTCACCCTACATCCCATCTGTGGGGGTTTACAATTTTAAACCAATTGCCTTTGAGGTGACTTTATATACTGTTCCATTAACATATACATATCAATTCTAGGGCACTTACAGACTACAGAATAAAATCCCCTCTTGAGCAACACATCTTCAGGGAAAAGAAGTAGCTTGCACTTGATTTGCTGTCAAATGAGAGCTGTGATATGTCAAAACCTAACCCTGAGCAGGCTGCTTGAATGACTTGAGTAATTGTTTTAATACAAGGCAATTTAGGGTAGTCTTAGTCTAGATGCTAAGTAAAAGATGGATTTTTTCTTATCTTGGTAGTGTTGCATTATCCATGGATATTGTAGTACAATGTAGGAGACAGTGAATCTATACGTGCCTGAATTTGTGAGTACCTGCATGACCACCCAAGGTATTGAGCTGTTCATGAAAGCATCTTTACACTCCTTTTATTACAAAATTACATCAATAAAATGGTGGGGGCTCAGATTGTACATGGGGCTGTTAACCCCCTCGGTTTTGTGTTGTGTGTCACATTGTTATCAGTGGCATTATTCAGTGTGACCCTGCTGGAAGGGCACTATTCCCACTTGGCTCCTGCTCCAGAGGCTGCTGTCCCCTGGGGCAGGAAGGAGCTTGGTGTGTCTGGAAGGAGCACTGCTCCATTTTATCCTGCAGCCCTAAGTCTGTGCTTCCCTCTTTATCCTGGGGAAAGCAGCCTTAGTGGTGTGGTACAGAAAAGTCACTTTGCTTGGGAAAAGACATTTTTCTTCCCTTTTCATGCTGCTGCAGCTGTATTCCTGCCAGCAGAGATGGAGGGATCTGGCTTTCCAGAGGTTGTGACACGGCTGATGGTTTCTTTTAGAGAAAGGAGAGCCTCCCTTGCACACGAGTAACAAGTACCAGCAATGGGCAGGGCTCCAGCCCGGTGCCATTAACCTGCAGCTGGCCCTGGCAGGGTCTCCTCCAAAGCAAAGAGCTGGGGGTCCCTGGGAAACAGCAGCCAGCAGTCAGGAACTGCCCCAGAGCCAGAGAGAAGCTGCTCCAGGAGAGGAAGGCAGAGAGGAGATGAAAGAGGCTCCAGGGTGAAGGTGAGGGATGATGGCAGCTCTGTCACATTCCTGTGTGTTTGGGCAGCAAGGACACCCGGGGTTATTCACCCCAGCCTACCTCCAAGGATCTCACTGCAGATCAGCCATCATTTGAATGGAATTTTCAGGAATTTATTATTCAGGCCTTGTTTTCAAAGACTAATACAGGCAGATGGTGTATCTGGGGATGAAAGGGAGTAAAGTGCAGGGAAATGTCAGGTTATTGTCTCAGCAGGAGAGCCTGAGCCTCCGAGGCAGCCAGACCATGCAGAGTGCCAGAGGCAGACCTGCAGAATGAACTCAGGGAGGCTCTTTATCTCACTGGCAGTGCAATATTTTCTACAGCTGAGCTGTAATAGCTGGATCTGGTTTTATTTTGTGAAGGGGTAAAAAGGCAACCAGGAGGTGGCAAAAAGAAATGTTAAAATTGGTAGAGGAAATGAAGCTGAACCATTTTAGAACTCAATCTATTTTTTTTTCCTCTTCTCCCCTTTCTAATTTTTTTAATTTCAGAATATAAATCCAGATATTCTTTCAGTAATTGCAGTGTGTATCACCCAGCTCAGCCTAGGCAAGGGTGGAGGTCTGGTCAAACCTTGGCTCTTTGGCTCAGCCCTCCTTGCTGCTTCCTGCCTGACTGCTGTGCTGCAGTCACCAAGGCTTTGTCTAAAAACCCTTTCTCATGCTGCTTCTTTGCTTATGGCTTAAGGAAGGTAAAATCTCTAACCATCCAAATGTGCTCCACATTAACCCAGTGTGCACAGTAAAGGCAGTCAATGAGAACAGCCTTGTGTTCTTGGTATTTACTTCTTTTTAAGTAAATGCATCTATTGGAACTGACATTCACCTTTATGCTCGTGGATACAAGCAAAAATGCCAACTCTTGCATGACACATTCAAGTGTTTGTAGTACTTACACCAATAAAATACCAAAGCCAACAAAATGTTCCAGACTATATATTGCTACAATTTTTATTTTGTCTGTAATATCACTCTATCTCAGAAAAACCTCAACTATGAAATGCATGCTATACATTGAAAAAAGAGATGTAAAAAGTAAATAACTCCCACCTCAGTTTGATTTCCTGCCCCACTGCCTTGAGTTGGAGAAGTAGTGTGTTGCCCAGATGAATTACAAAAGCTTAATTCTAGGAGGGAGAAGCAAAACTATACAGAACATTTTGTTATATTGACCTGTATCATTGCTGTGTATATCCTGCCTGCAAACAGCAGCCATCCCTATGGGTATATGGAATATATAACTGTAAATAACAGATGCAAAAATATTTATAAAATGAAATTATTACAAATCAAATAAAAATTACACATGGGCACTTGCATATGGTTATGTGCATGCACCCTTCTGGAACACAGGAAAACCCAGTCTTTATGTAAGAGGGAACAAAAAAGAAAAACCCACCAAAATATCCAAACAGAAAATAAGTAGCAGTTCCATTTTAGAGCAAAAGTACTCTGAGGAGAATGTAATGCACCAATGCCAGTGTTTATTTTGAATAGTTTCAAGCTGGAGCTCTCCATGCTCAGGGATGGAGGGGCCTCTCCCTTGGGGAGCTGCTGAGCCCAGGTTGGGACAGGAGGATGTTCTGTCCCAGGCACCCCTGGAGCAGGACCCTGGGCAGCTTTGCTTCCATGGGAAATTCTTGTTAGGCACCTGAAAAACCAGGCAAGAGGGGAAACTTGCTGGGCTTGGCTTTCCTTGTAAAGCACTTTGGTTTTTCAGGAGTTGCCACGTGACTTTGGAGAAGTGTCCTGCTCACAACGTGTGTGATTCCATGTGCAGCCTCACAGGGATGGGCTGACACAGACACACCTGGCCGTGGCTTTGTTCAGCTTCTGCAACACCTGGGCAGCCAGTCCTGTTTCAGAGCAAACTGATGAAACCTTCCCTTTCTCCTCAGCAACACTGAACACACTCTAAGCCACCTTCCAACTGGTAGCTTTCAGCTTTGCCCTTTAGATTTACCACAAGGCAACCACAAAATAAACAGTGGTATTTTTCTGTCTTTGCCCAGTTTACTTTGTGCATTAGACAGTGCTCTGTAAATTAGAGCTGCACTTTTTCTCCTGAGCAGTCAGCCAGGCGTGCTCCTGTTTCACTTGTGCTGAGATCTGTTGAAAGGTTACCCAGCCCTCGCACACTGAAGTGTGTTTTAAAAACATAGAAACATGAAATAGCAAAATTCTGTGAATTGCTGAGGGAGGAACAGAGAGAGCACAGTGAAAAGAAGTTTCTTGGATCTGTTTTGTCACTTGCTTTCAGATTGGTAATTTCTTGTTTCTGATGTTTTGTCTGTGTCAGGTGCAGCTTCGTGCAAAGTCATAATGAAAATAACATTGCTTCTACACTTTATCTAAATGTAAGAAAATTCCTCCTTACTAGAATAGCAGTCTGACTCCAGTTCTTGGGGGGTGAGGTTAATGAAATTGGCTCCTAAAAATACAGTGTCCTGCTGTCTTAGTGTGGTGCACGTTTTGTGTCCCATTTCTTTGTGTTCTTGCCCTTCCTGCTCCGTTGGGGTGTGGAATTGGGAAAGCAGTTGAACTGAATCAAGTTGGGGATAACTTTCTGATAGCCAATGGAAAACAAAAGGCTGGGATGGAGATGTGATACCTGAGGGAAATGTGAGCAGTTTTATTTTTACAGGTGGGTTTCCCCAAGTGCCAGGAGCTGCTTTGGGAGGGTGGGAAGTAGCTCAGTGCAGGGAGATGGTAATTCTGTGCATTCTGCACATGGATCTGTCAGGATCTGTGAGTGGTTTCTCTTTTCAATGAGCATAGCTGGAACCTGGAGAAAGAGGAGACAGTAGATGTGGGAGGGAGCAGAGTATTCCAGCACAGGAGGATGTTTTGAGGTGTTAGCAAGTATTAAAACTCTTATTCCTGGTGCCACCACACAGCTTTATCCAAGGAACAGCTCTGATTTGTCCCTGTTCCAGTAAATGATAGTGCAGGCTTTAAAGGATAGATTTTTTGGTCGTGGCATGTAACAGTTTTTACTGTAAAACTGAAGATAATTTTGGTTTATTGTGTGTAACTTTGTTTGTTTCCATATTGGTAGTTTAAATTTTGGGAAGTTGAGAGGGCATGGCAGTTTGCCAGCATTAATGAGATATAGTTTTGGTTTAGTTTGGGAACTCAGCAGAGGGGATTCATGGAAAAATTGTCTTTTAGAAGTATGAATAGTGAGTGCTTTAGATGCTGTCTCACACTGCTCAGCTCAGTGAAGGACTCAAATAACAGAATTAGCAGTCGATTTATGGAGGAAAAATGGCTAATTTTAAACACATAAACTTTTACAAAAATGAAAATACACATCTTTGAGACATACTTAATATTTATTGGACAACCACATAAGTTTAACATTATATTTATTTGTTTTCTTTACTAAAATTTGCTTCAGATTTCTTTGTGCTAAGATGTTTCTGTTGGATGCATCAGCTCTTTTCATACTTTTTGAGTAAAAAAAATGACCTTTCTGGTAGCATTCTACTAAGTGATTATCTTTTTGATTTGTCAAGTGTTGCAATGTGCACTATAACCACCTGTACTGTCAGTTTAGGGTTTCAGAGAGAACAGGTGTCGAGGTTTGGGACAGGTATTTGCAGCTGTGTAGTTTCAGTCCTTGTGAACTCTGTACTGCAGCACAAATGCTCTGAATATTCATTAGGGCATTGTTCAAGCTTGCCCAGCCATATTCCTGCACTTCCCTTATTTGCAGGCTGTAGGAAAAGAGCACAAAAAGATCTTTCTCAACACATTTCTTCAATAGTGGAGTTACTTCAACTCAAGTTGATGAATGTTTAGTTTTCAGCTCTTCAGGAGAAACATTGCTTTTCCCAGATTAGGGTTCACAGTAGTTCATTGTTTTTAAAAGAAATACTAATTAATCTCACTAACATCAAAACCTAAAGTATTTCATTCCCCTCAGAGCTTTTAAAATAGGCCTTTAAATGTATTTTGTTCAATGGATGATTTTCCAGGGAGAGGATTTGATTTGTTAAATGTCAAGCAGTGTTATTTGTGGGACTGTTTTCATTAATGGCAGTGTGAATAACAGCTTTCCTGAATTTATTCCTGTGTTTGCCTTTACTGAATCAGAATTTAATAAGCTCACTCTGTGGAAAACTGTTGTCAGTCTCACTTTTGGGCTTTGTTAAGGAGCTTGTGCTTATGAAAATAGAGATAAACCTTCTGTTAGTCAAGGAGGAACATTTGGGAAATGAAGGAGAATGCAGCAATTTTCATCTGTTCTTTTAACTATGAGCTAAATTATAAAGTAGAATAGCTCTGAAAATCTTTTAAGTTATAATTTTTAAAAGGACTCCTGCAGCCTCCATCTTCTCTCACCTTTACTCCAGTGAGTCTGTGTGCTTTGCTGTTAATGTTAAGTGCAGTATATGATGGATTGTTTTTCTTTACCCCTCCCTTTCCTGCTGTGAAGGGATGGTTTGGTTTTGCTTTGCTTTTTGAACTTTGATCTTTAGAATTTAAATTCTGCCTTCTGTTTTAAAGATAATGCTACTTGATGTGGGGGGATAGAATATAAGACAATAAAGATAGTGCAGAAAGCAATCTCACCCCTAACGAGTTGCAGCTGGGCCAATTAGCAAAGATCAGGAACAGGCCTGACTTTGAGACCACAGGTGTAACCCATGAGAAGAAGATGCTGTAAAGGGTGGGGTGGGTGGGTGAGAAGGGAGCTGGAGTCAGTGGCTGCTTTGTGGAGAAGGAAGAGTCAGAGCTGTGAGGAGCTGCCCATGAGAAACACCAAGCAGGTGTGGAACTGTTGTGATAGGAGACAACAGCATGGAACCCCTGAGGTAAGATGATCACAACATGTGAAGGTGGAAATTCAGTGATAGACTGATATCCATAGCTTATATCAGTAAGAAATAGAAATGTGATCTGCAATTGCAGTCACCAAGTGGTCATTGCCATTGCAGAGGAGGAAGAGCTGGCACAGCCTTTGGTGAGGAGCTCCCCCAGCTCCTGGCAGAAGGCTTTTCCAGAGGCAGGCAGTGTTTGTTTGGGGCTCAGGTCCCTCAGCTGTTCCTCCTCAGTGGTGAACTTGGCTCAGGCCCTGCTGAGGAGGTTGATTGAGGACTGCAGAGTGTGCCTTGTTTGACCTTTGTGTTTCCCTGGGTGAGAGGAAGGCTCCAGGACAGCTGAAGTTACACAGCTCAAGTTGTGCAGAGCACAGTGAACAAAGCCATCTTGTTCTGTTCCTTCTCTAAAATAGTGCCTTTCTTTTAGAGAAATCGGCTACATCTGAGTCCAGATTAAAATATCTGCTGCAAAATTGGAATAACTGCTAAAATCAGTGGTTCCTGCCAGCTCCCCCAAAACAGAGATGAAAAACTGAATTTCCCCCTCAGCTCTGAACTCAGCCCTTTGTTTGTTTGTTTTAAAGACAAGAGGCTCATTTGGCATGATTACTAACACACCTTGAAGAGCAGCCTTTGCCAGGTTCTGCCCCTGCACTCTGACACATGGGATGCATTTTTGTGCCTGCAAAGCCCAGGCCAATCTGCCTTGGGTTCAGCAGGCTGCCCTTGGTGTCAGGACAGCAGCTGTGCAGTGGGACCAGCAAAAGGCATTTCTGAAATACTTTCCTGGAGAGCCTCAGGGCAAAGGAAGGTCTCAGCTGTTCTGTGCATGCTTCATGGCAGGAGTGCTTGAGGGGATGCTGTGTGACCAGCAGGTAGTGGCTTGAGAACAGTGAATTCTTCTCTTATTTACATCTAATATTGTTGCCAGCCTTGGGTGCTCACCTCAGCTGCTGCAATACCCAAGCAGGTCACTACTTACACCCAAACTGCTAAACAGCCTTTTGAGGGCCAAGTCAGGTTGGTTAATACAATGCAAAATTACAGCCTGCTTGGTTTAAAACTATCTTATATTAATATAGTTTTATTATCAAAACAATATAGTTTTATTATTAAAAAATATGATTATATTTATTAAAGTACTTGCTTATTAAGGAATATATTCTCTAAAGTCTGTACTTTTCTCCCTCCCCTTAAAGCAAAAAAATGTTAGCCCAAATTATCAGATGCCATAAACTTCAGCAAAATTTTGAGTTTTTACCAGACATGCATCTGTTCTTCTCCCTTTTCCTACTTCTGAGGGAAGATATTTATTCTAGCTGTGCTCTCACATAATTACATTTTCCTGGTGTTCACTGGGTAACAACAGCTGCCAATGTTGTGATCACTTCTAGTCATAAAATGTTCCACATGAGTTAATTCCTGTAGTTAACTTACACGGTGATTTTGCAGTAATTCAAGACCTTACACTGTTTGCTGGTTTTATTTTCATTTGCCTTTAGAAGCTGTCTTGTCATCTCTACTCTTGGTTGAATTGAAGAATAGTACATTAAGGGAACATAATCAGAAGAGGTTAAAGAAAGCCCTAATCCTCCACTCTCCTGAGCCTTCTGGATTTCTCTCCCCACATTTTTGTACAACTTAGAAAAGAGCTGTGGCTGATACTGAGCTTTTTATGGTTAGTGACATTCTCAAGTACTCATTGCTGCACTGATTGTATTTTGTATTGTATTTGCCTTCCAGTAAAATGCAGTATTTCTAATGATTTTATAATTTATTACATTGGGGAAATGAGGTGAAACTTTGCTAGAACAAGTTAATTAACATGCATAAAGAAAAGCTCACATTTTTTTGATGCTGAAGCTTTTCATTTTGTAAGCTTACAATGCACTGGATGCTTCTAGATGTATTTAGGAATCCTTTCAGTTACACAGAATCATTTTTCCCTTGTGTTGTTGTTCTAGTTCAAGTAGTTGCTCTTAAAATTGTCAAGTGTGCTAAAAAGAATTACTTATATTGAGGTGATGGAGTGGATGATCTGTTACTGAGTTTTGTTCAATTTTATATAAATTAACACCTTGTGGCTTATATGATTAACAAATGGGAATAGTAGGTATTTCTTTTCATTCTAGAACAGCTGGAAAAGTCTCTATTTGATTTGGTTTTTTCCCAGACAAGCAGATAAAAGTTGAACTGAAAACCTTACTTACACAGCTTTGCTCCCCAACGACAGTCTGCAAAAATATCCATTGGTCTTTATCTTCAAACATCAGAATATCATCTGAGCCTATTCACTCATCTGTGGCCTACATAAACACTGTAACAGTGAAGGGAGGGAGGTCTCTGGCATGTTCCTAATGGATTAAGAATTTGATCTCAGTTTTCTGATGAGAAAGGTTGTGATTACTCAGATTGAACAGAAAGTCATTCTAAAGGTTACAGAAGGAGAACTGAGTCTCAGCAATGACACAACAGTCTCTGTGGCCTTTATATAGTTTGTAATCAGGCACTGCTTATTGACCTTTGCAGATTAAATTTTATTTTAAGTCTCAAAAATTAATACCTTCTTTTTATTATATAAAACTGTCATAAATAGAAGATGGCACTAGTGTTAAGCCTCTCCCACAGTGCTGATACTGAAGGAAGCTTTCTTTCCCCTCCATCCTGCAGCTCTGCAGGCAGCTGCCAGCTCATTGTGGTGGCTCTGCTGGAGCCTTTCAGCCCCAGCTGGGAGGGAGCAGTGTGCTCTGCTCCTCTCCTTGAGTGCAGCTCTGTGTTCAGGATGCACAGATGATCTCCATCCCATCCTCCTTGCCCTCCTGCAGCTTGCTCAGCCTCACCCCTTGTTTTTGGAGTGCAGAGAGCTGAGGGCTGTGTGTTTTCAGCTGCTCCTGCCCCCTTGCTCCCTGTGAGGAGCCTGGTTTGTCCTCTGACACCCCCTGGGAGCTGCAGTGGGTGTCCCCCCAGCCCCCCTTTGTGGGGGCAGAGGAGCCCTGCTCCACAGGGACGGTGCTGCCATCCCTGCCAGCCTCAGGGACTGTGCTGGGCTTGCTGTGTGCTCCCAGCCTCCCTGGGTGCTGGCCCAGCAAGCCCTGGGCAGAGGAGCTGAACCCCTGTGTTGTCGGTGGTCACAGGGGTTTGTAGAGGATGGGAGAGTCAGGATCTTGATTCCATTATCAGAAGGCTTGATTTATTATATTATGATATATATATAACATTATAACTATACTACATAGAGAGAGAAAGGAAAGAAGCTTCTTCAGAAGCTGGCTAAGCTAAGGAGGAGATAGAAAAGAAAGAATAACAAAGGTCTGTGTCTGCAGAGAGGATAACAGCTCCACCGTGAGTGGTCATCCCAAACATCTACAGGGGACCAACCACGGGTGGACCTGTTGCATTCCACAGCAGCAGATAATAATTGTTTACATTTGCTGCTGAAACCTCTCAGCTCCAGCAGGGACAATCCCAAGAAAGGATTTTTCACAAAGAATGTCTGTGACACCCCTGCCCTGCCTCCAGCCGAGGCCAGGCTGCTGCTGGCTCCTGCCCGGGCACGCTGCTGCCTCGTGCTCTGTTTGCTGCCAGGAAGGACCCTGCTCTCTTCTGGGAACTGCTGAGCCCAACCACCTCAGTGTTTACCCACCTAATTGACCTCTTCTCCAGGTGTAACACCCAGCTGCAGAGGAGGAGTGGGCCAGCCTGTTCATTAGCTAATAAACTGATTTGTTTTCCAACATTAGCATTGAACCTGTGCGAGCCCTGCTGTCTGCCAGTGCTGCCTGTTCATCACTCCATGGGGAATGGCTGCAGTGACCCCCAGGTCCAGGTGATTTGCTGATGCTCTCACAGCCTCCTGACTCCCATCAGAACATGGGACAGGTGTTTGTGGTCTTGCCATGCCTGTATCCCAGCCTGCTGTGGACACATTTTCCTGACTCCTATGAGTGAACATGGTCCAGGTGTTTCAGATCTTGCCATGCCTGCATCCCCAGCCTGCTGTGGACACATTTTCCTGACTCCATGAGAACATGGTCCAGGTGTTTATGGCCTTGCCATGCCTGCATCCCAGCCTGCTGTGGACACAGGGTTTTCCTGACTCCATGAGAACATGGTCCAGGTGTTTATGGCCTTGCCATGCCTACCTCCCCAGCCTGCTGTGGACACAGGGTTTTCTCCTGCTCCTCTGACAAGAGTGGATGAAAACTTTGCTTCTCAGCAAGAAGCTTTGTCTCAGTGTCTGTCGATCATTACGTTCCTATGAGCAAAGTGAAATCAATAAGAATCCTCAGTAATTTTGGTAAATCTCACAGGTTTCTTGGAAGCAATTTAAAAACTAACTGATTTTTCAGTCTTTAGTATTCGAGATTGGAAGTGGGAAAGCAGTTATTTGCATATTGAGAGGGTGCAGCATTTAACTATAAATGGAAAGGAATGAATTGCTGATGATCACTGCTAGCATTTTCAGTTGTATTTTTGTGTTGAAGGCAGACTATGCTCATAACAGAAAAGCTGAACTCAAAGCACTTTGCTTTCTCTTGAAATACAATGCTGAATAATAATATCGGGGTTTTTTTGTCTAACTTTGTCATTTGGTTTTCTGAAACTTCAGAGACTGTCAGAACTGGCAGAATTTATTAAATGGAGCATTCTGTACTGGGGATTTTAGTGCACTGCTGCATGTCCATATTGGGATCATCTAGGAGGGAATATATAGATGAGATTGTAAAATGCAATAATTGCAGTAGCTCAGAATAAAGGCATTATTCTGTGAAATCAGAATAAGTAATGGCTGGATGATTTTCATGTGAAAATCAAGATTAGATGTTATATGGGGCAGCCCCACCTCCTCCCATCTGTCACCAGAAGCCTTTTTTGGAGGGGAAGGATGGCAATCCCCAAAGAGAAGCACTTTTTATACAACCACTTGCTCCTTCTGCAGAGAACTGACTTCTCTGTTGTTTTATTGCTGCTACCCTCATTTATCTAGAGGTGAAAATATTTTGAGCCCTCTGCTTGTATCTATGTTTAGGCAATGGATTTTTCAGAAGTATTGAAAGCTCCTTAAAATTTTGTCCAGTGCTTAAACAAAAGAATGTTTCTGTTAGATTTACTGGAGCATTTAGATACAAACACTTTACCTGTGTGGGCAAGTCAGAGGTTCCTTGGTCACAGAACCTGGGATAATTTGGATAATTTGCACAACCTTTTGTATGTTTGTGTGCCCTCACAGGTTTTACATGCATGGCAGAGTCTGGGATTGCCTGCTAAGGGCTGTAAGCTGCAGGAGTTATGGATGAGAGTTATAATAGTGCCTTGGAGCTGAGGAAGCTGAGGTCCTTTGTGAGCAGTAATTAATTAAAGCTCAAACCAGTCCCATGAGATGGCACCATCCCCTGTTTTACAGATGGTGGAACTCAAAGATAAGTGTATTGTTCAAGGGTGGGTAGCCAGGCGTTGTCAGATCAGAGATTAAACCCCAGACCTCCTTTTTATAGGGCCATGTTCTAATCCACTTTGTGTTTGCAGTGCTTTGAAATGTGCTGATACTTATTCTGTAAAGCAACTTTTTCATCTCATTTATCTCTGCTGTATGAGATGATCCTTGACAAAAAGCAGGGCATTGCATCGATCTGCTTTTGTTGTAAGTCTCCAAAAGGGATTAGGTTACAAATTCTGTCTCTTTAGTACTGTCCAGACTAACTCAAAATGTAAGCACATCCTTTTCTCTCAGATCACAGCATTTTATGCTGCTGCTTTGCCTGTAAGAACTAGAACAAGATTGTAATGCCACCTTTTTTTCATAGCATGGCCATTAGGGGTGGGGTGGGTGTTCTGCTGCTCATGTAGAGACAGCATCAGTGGGGAAAGATGGGACAAGAAAGACCTTTGAGCATTCAAGTGTCATTTTAAGAAATGCTGCTACTTAAAACTTGTGCCCGTGGTTGTATAAAGAGTTCCTCCTGTTGAGGTTGAATGATGTCAAAGGCTTTATCTGTGTTTTGGCATGTGGTGTCACACAGCAGCTGAGGCTCTCTGGGCTGTGGGGCTGTTCCAAGTGCAGAGGGAGCACATGTTGCAGCAGGAATTTCAGCTCTGGCGTGTGTTTCCTCTGGAGGTGATGAGGATGTCATGTTGTGTCCGGAAGGCAATCTGGAGTGCTGCCCTCATTGAATTTCCCTGCAAGTCCTGCTGAATGAAATCATCTGCTCTCTGTCAAAGCATCCGAAGGAAGAAAGATTTTTTGGGTTTTTTTTTTGAGTAACAAAGTGCTGTGTAGTAAACTCATTGACAAAATCCTTGTTTGGCTTTGTACTTGTTTTAAAAACCAGATCTCTGAAGTAGCCAGCAGTAGGTTAAAGTATATTAAAGTATACTTCTGTGTAAAACTCTTCTAACTTAACTGAGTTTGCTGACAGCTCTTGGTCTAGTGCATCCATGAAACCAAAATAGCCTCCTGAGAACACTGAGTGAGATAAGCCAACAGGATCATCTGTGTTTTGCTCTTTTCAGGAAATAAAACATTTGACAGATTTCCCTAAGCATTTGTCTTTGGTTGTTAGGAACCAACCTGAGGACTAGCAAAGCTGGTAGTTTCTGCTTTAGTGTAATTTATTGCATTTTGAATGACTTTTACACACATCCATTATTGCAGTGTCTCAGTAGGGTGGACTGTAGTGATAGACTGGAGAAAACCTTTCACATGGATGGATGGATGTGGGGTTTGAGGTGCCAAGCAGGCAGGCACAAGATGCAGAGTCCTCCCCCAGAAATGTGTGAAGCTGCAGCTCAGCACAACTCCTTTTCCTTTCAGAAGAAAAGGTGGGGGGATAATATCAGTCTGATGATGACAGCTCAAAAAATGAATCACTGAAGAGACTGGGGGTCAGGCAAAATTTAATGTAATCAAATGCATGTTTTCCATAAAATCTCAGTTTTGAGTGTAAAACTTTAAACCAGCCCTATTCATAATCTGTGTCAAAGTTAGAAAAGATTGAGTAAAGAAACTATGCACAGAGAAAGTGAATTTAGCTCAGATAGTGCTGGCTGCTGTTTTTCAGCAATTTATTAACTTTTGAAGGTAGTATGATTAATATTGTTGTTTTGAGGAGTGAAGAGTGAAAAAGATGAGTGGCAGAGAAAGAAAGTGCATTGGAGTGTGTAATAACTAAAAGCCAGTGGGGTAACATGGACACACAGTAAGAGATCAAGGACTTTGCTGGAAGTTGTGACAGCCTGCTGTAGAAGCAGGGATGTAAGCTGGATTGCTTGCTCTGCCGTGCCAGGTGAAGACAGGAGGAGCTTGGCAGGGCATTCATTCCCTGTGGCTGGAGGTGCAGGGCCAGGCTCATGGTCAGCCATGCCCTGTCCTTGCTGTGCTGCCCCTGTCAGGTGAGCCCTCCCCTCTCTGGGCAGGGTGCAGAGCTGGCAGCAGTGGGAGGTTCATGTCTGGGCCCTGTGCTCTGCAGTGGCTCTGCTCAGTGCACTCTGCTGTGCTGCAGGGAGTCATTCCCTGTCCCTGAGATGGCAGCTTGCTTTGCAGAGCAGGTTTGCTGTTGTGGACCCTGAGATGACAGCTTGCTTTGCAGAGCAGGGTTGCTGTTGTGGACCCTGAGATGGCAGCTTGCTTTGCAGAGCAGGTTTGCTGTTGTGGACCCTGAGATGACAGCTTGCTTTGCAGAGCAGGGTTGCTGTTGTGGAGAGAGGGAGTGAGCAGCTGTGCTGCTGGGATCCTGGTGCTCCTCACTGTGCCTGTTGCTTCCCCATGCTGATTTTGGAATCTGCCTGTTCCACCCTTCCCTCTCTGCATGTGTACAATCTGACTCCTGAAACAGCTCATGTCTCCCTTACTTCCTTTAACTTTCATTTTTGCACCACATTCCCATAGCTAGATGTTCTTTATCCTCCCCACCCTCCACGAGCCCCACCCTGAGGTGTCCCCTTCTCTTTGTGCTCTGCCTCCTTCCCCTCCCCACACACCCCTTTTCCTGTGCACCCCAGGAGCTTTTACCCTTCCCCTCCAATGTTCCTGCTCCCCAGGCACCCCACAGCCCAGCAGAGAGCCTGGCTGTGCCTCTGGCTGGCACGGAGCCTGCAGAGGGCTGAGCTGCCAGCTCCCATTTCCACACCAGGCTGTGGCAGCAGCAGCTCCACACCTTGGCTGGCGTGTAGGATGTCACAGGGGCAGGATGCTCTTTGTGATTCCCTGTTACATTTGGTGTATGGAAAAGTCAGGACAGCCTTCCCTGAAAATGAACAATGTACCACTCTAGGAAAGCTTACCTACCAGATTTTACCAAAGCTTTGATAATGATGGAAATTACCTTTTCTGAACCTGTCTTAAATGAGCATGGCAAGTATCAAATTGCAAACTGGTTTAAATCCTTTCTCTTCATCTTTTTTTATTTTTATTTTTCCTCTCAAGTGAGTGGGTTTGCTTTTCATGAAGGGGTAAAATTCTTGAAGTGTTTCAAGTCGTTGATGCAGGGACTATCATGCTGGCCAGACACAGGGGATGGGCAGCACTTTACCCCCAGATCTGCTGCTGAGTACTCAGAGGCACACTCGGAGTCCTTGTGGTGTCACACACACAGTTCATGCTCTGCAGGAGTAAACTGCTTGTACTGATTTCCTCACACTAAATAGTTTAATTTACCTGAGACTGGCTTTTGCTTGATTGCCTGTTAAACAAATCTGTTACTTAAAAAAATTAATTAATACTCCATTTTTTTCCTTGATACTATACGAGAATAAACCCCAAGCATTGTGTTTTCTTGTGTTCCTGTGAAATGGCTTGGCACCAGAATTATAATTCTGTGTCTTGGGCTTTAGAACTTGAGACGTGAGATTTGTCAGAATTTCTTAATTCTCGGCTCTTCCCTCAAAAGTAATTGGTGAGATTTGGGGAGGCTTCCTGGTCCCTGGTCAAACGAGTCCCATGTTTTCAGGACCATTATGTATGTAACAGTTCACACTACAGACAATCAAATTATTGAATGGTGCTGCAATCATTTTAACAATTGAGTCACGTAGTTCTAGAATTTCACAATAGGTATTTAGTTCTCTAGCCATTAACAGGCAATGCCTGGAAATGAAACCAGCCTTCCTTTTTTTGTTGTGGAGAATACTTTTTGAAAAGAGTATATTTAAAGCTTTTTGCTATTTAGTTTGTGTTAACTTGAATATGTTATGAAAGGTGAATAGGATTATCTGGTGCTATTTTGCCTTCTAAGGCCAATGACATCTTTGTGCTTTTGCACTTCATTGCTCGAATTTATTCTTATTAAAGAAAACGAGTATGAGCAGTGTATTGGGAATGGTGATAACGTGCATGTGACAGAAGGAGTGACCTGAGCACAGACAGGCCACTGGATTTGCTGTCTAACATGACCCAGGGTGTGCATAACTGAGATATACAAGTGCAATGTACAACTTGAATTGGATAGGAAGACCTGAGACAAAATCCTGTTATTGCAGTGATGAGGAGAAACCATGGAGCTTGAAATCCCCTGTAAAAACAACAAAACTCCCAAGCTCCCAGACTCTTCCCTTATCTCAGGTTGTGTTTTGCCAGTTCAGTTTTCCCTTGGACTCTTCCATGGTTACAGAGCAGGAGCAGTTGTTCTTCTCAAGGTGTTGCTTTTCCAGCTGTTACTGACACCCTGTTCTGCTCACATGTGTGTGTCAGGTTTGTGAAAAATGAGTTGTTAGTTAACATGGGGCTTCCTGCTTTTTCCCATTAGTGAAGGGTGGTATATTTGGATCTCTTTATATGGAAATGAATCCATGTTCTATTTACAGCCATTTACCAAGGACTCGTGAAGACAAAATTGGGTTCTGGGTGGCCAGAAAGATTTAATTAAAAGACATGATATAAAATTAATGCAGCCCATGTTCAGCTTCCTTGCAATCTGAGCAGCTGTAAACAAGGGGCTCTGACTGGCTGTGCCAGTGGGCTCAGGGAATTTGTTCTGTATGTTTTCCAAGCTCTGAGTGAGTTTTGAATTCTGTGACCAGGTAGTCTCATGAGAGCTGTTCCCATGCCTGAGGGCTAGGAGACTGGGATTCTTTTTTTCCTCCAATTTGCAGCGTCCTTTGGGGCCAGCACACACTCACATATTCAGTTGTGGTTGTTTTTCAGTGGTGCTTGTCTCTGAGCACAACAGTAAATTGAGACATCCCTGACTAATTTCAAGGGCAGTATAATCTGGATTGCAGTTATTTTGGGGGGCTGGCAGTGGCCCTTTCTCTGCAGTAGCAGAGATGGTGGTGTCACAGCTGCAGATTTCGTGGTCTGTGAAAGGACTGGGGTGACCTTGGTTTTATTTGGTTTAGTTTGAACCAGGGCTGGGCTTCCTCCTCAGGGTTTTCATCTCAATGGGGCCTGTGTGAGAAACGTTTTAACTGAGCTTTTATTATGTACCAAAGGGGCTGCCTCAAGCTTTTATCAGTAGAAGCACTGCACATCAGGCTTATTGAAGACCTGCATTAAAAGTTTGTTTTCATTCAAGGTTTGTATTTCTTTTTTTCTGCTAGTGCTGACTACGCCCACATTTACACCATTCAAATGCTATTTGCAAGGCTGGTTGTTTGGGTTTTCTAAATCTTAAAGCTTTTATGCTTTGCTAACTTTTAAAAACTGTGTGTCATTCTGTTTGACAACTCTTTAGTCACTGCATGTCACCAGGTACTGTTTGAGCAGTAAATGATGGTTCCAAATGTAAGAGCTTCAAATTAATGACTAGTGTGGAGCAGCAGAATGATACCTAAAATGAATAAAAATGTATCTTGTATTGTCAAGGAGTGATTAAAGAAGTAGCTGAAATGATGACCAAATGTGCAAGGAGATGGAATCATTTCTTAGTGGTCAGAAATTGAACTTGTGTCAGCCTAAAGAGTGAGGGGTGTCCTGGCACCCTGGTTTCAGTAGCAGTGCCTCACTGCTGGGGTTGCTCCCGTTTGTTTTGGTTTAGGTAAAGGCTGAAGCTGGCTGAGCACAGACTGACAGTGGGGAGCTGATTGTCACCCACCCTCAGCCAGGGCTGAGCTGGCAGTCAGGATCCTGGTGAGCATTTCAGGGCAGGCTCCATCCCAGCTGTGCTGCCACCAGAGCCTGCTGTTGGTGAGCACAGGGGGTTTGTGCTGTGTGTGCTCATCACCCCTGAAAATGGAGATTTGGGGTGTCTGAGTGCACCTGGTTCTGCTTATGGGCACGCAGAGATTGCACAGTGTGTATTCAGCTGCTGGCCTGTTAGACACTGAATACAAGTTTGGGTAGAAAGCTGGATATGGTTTAGCTGGCAATTTAAAAATCAGTCATGTTTGGCCTTATTTCTGGTGGGGTTTTATGAGATGGAGCTTTTCTTTTGCAACTTAGTCATCTTCTCACCTCGCTTTTGTACTGCAGCTATCATGAATGCTTTCAGATTGAATTGCTGCCTTCATTTTAGGCAAATGAAAGCATATTTCAATGTTTATGATTTGTTGAAGCAGACAATTGGCAGAAGGAGATTGAAGTTTTGGGTGGAAGTTACAGGAAGTTGGCAGGCAAAATGCTCCAGTGCAGAACCCAAAGCTGCAGTAGAGGTAAATAAATATTCACAGAAAAATGTAAATCAATTGTTCTTGTACTCTTCCATTACATCAGTAGAGATTTAATCAGCTTCAGGTGAGATTTTATCCATGATAGTTTTACAGTAGTGCTTTAAGTAATCAGGCAGGGCTGAAAATGAGGTTTTAAACCTTTGATACTATACAATATCCCAGCCTTCCAGGCACAACAGTTCATTCCAGCAGCCAGAGTTTGCTTTGGCTTCAGTGAGCAGCTGTGTCTGTGTGGAGCAGTTGGGTTTGAAGAAGAGCAGTGCACACACCTGCCCCAAGCTGGGAGAGCTCCTTCCATGGGGAAAGCTGTGCAGGGTGTGAGTGCAGATGTGCTGTGAGGGATGGGGTGGTGCTGAGCTGTGCCCTGGGAGGGATGGGGTGAAGGATGGGGTGGTGCTGAGCTGTGCCCTGGGAGGGATGGGGTGAAGGATGGAGTGGTGCTGAGCTGTGCCCTGGGAGGGATGGGGTGAGGGATGGGGTGGTGCTGAGCTGTGGATGGGGTGGTGCTGAGCTGTGCCCTGGGAGGGATGGGCTGAGGGATGGGCTGAGGGATGGGGTGAAGGATGGAGTGGTGCTGAGCTGTGCCCTGGGAGGGATGGGGTGAAGGATGGGGTGAAGGATGGGGTGAAGGATGGAGTGGTGCTGAGCTGTGCCCTGGGAGGGAACCCCTCTGCTGCTGCTGCCCCTCAGCTCCAGGGCACTTGGGTGACCCTTGGCAAAGCACATCAGCTGTCTGTGCAAGGAGGCTTGGCCTTCCTCACAGTAGTGCTTTGAGACCTAATTAAGATTTTCCATGTGCTTCCAGAACCTCAGATGAAAGGCATGCACAGAAAGCATTGTAATTAACAGCAGCTTATCAGCTGAGCTTTACAGAATTAATTCTCATAAATATAAAACCAAATGTTTTTCAAGAAGCTTTTCTCTACGTTCCATCCCTCAAAAGCATCATTTGTGGATATGATATTTTAAGATCAGTAAAAAGAAATGTTTATTTTCTTGTACTGGGATATTCTTCTGAGTGCTCTCATGCCTTATTGTGTTAGGGATCTTGAGATTTGGGAATGTGTGCATTGCTCCAGGATATATCCACATAAGGAGAAAAATTGATTAGACTGTGTTTGCAGATAGTTTCCCCTTCTGCTGTAAACACAGCATTGTTTTCAAATTATTTTCTATTTCTCAGAGACAAAAGAAACCTCAACAAGTTAAAAATTAATCAACTTTCTGCTGCTTCCTGTGGATTTTCTTTTTCTACATTTGGCATATTCAAGTAGTGCTGCTGCCAGAGGGAGAGGTGGAGCTGCTGGTGACTTTTAAGGCCATTTTGCTGACTCCATCTCTGTGCTAAACACAGGGGGTGGCTGGACCTGCACGGTGGAAGCTGTGCCTGGTGCTGTACTGGGCTCTGCTGCCTGTACTGGGCTGTCACAGCAAAAAACAAAGCAAGGAGCAGGGGTGCTGGGTGCAGTCCCACTCATAATGCACAGAGATGAGCACTGAGTGTTTGTGCTTGCTTGTCCTTGCTCTAACAGCAGCACAAGGCCCAGTTCCTGCCCCAGGCAAACAGAATTTTATAGATTAGGCCCTTTATGTGACGACTGGGATTAGGGTTATTTACTGTCCAGAATTTAAACTGTATTAATTGTGCTTCCAGAATGGATCTGAGCTGCAAGTGTTTTCAGGGAGCAGTAGAATCCTGTTCAGTGATCTGGGTGGTCTGCTGGGCAGGGCTGGTTTGTGTTTGTCTATAAAATCTGTCACCAGGCGTTCTTCCCCAGTAGTCCGTTGTCTGGTAGGAAATGTATGTCAAGCAGAATTAATATTATTATTCCTTGTGGCTTGTCTCTGCTTTTAAGGATAACTGGAGAAGAGTCAGTGTGGTGGGGCACTGAGGCCATTTGTCACAATGCTTTTATTGTCCTGCTCAGCTGCAGTGCAACATTCACTGAGTGCTCTGGGAGCGTGGCATTTCCGCTCGCCGTGCAGCACCAGGGAATTCTGATTTCATTTCCTAGAAGATTTTGGCAAAATTAGAAGGCAAGTAACTTATCTTTGTCATATTTTGGCTGGATGTTTTCTGTTTTCTATTTTTTTTCCCCTTGGATCAGCAAAATGGAAACAACTGCAGAGGCAGCAGAGGATAATTTGGTTTCTAGGTTAGGTGGCGTTCAGGAGCAACAGGCAGTGATGATCCAGAGTCATGATGATGTTGTGAGGATGCAGTCACAGGTATTTACTCATGTTATGCTGTGATTTATGGCACTATTTATCACTTGTTTATCTGTCTTGAATTTAGCACTTTGCTTGCAGATTTTAGGCATGGCTTAGCCCTTCTTAAGTGCAGAGACTGTGCCTGGTTGCTGAAAAATGAGTGGAGAGATGTCGAGTGGGTTAGTGGGGTAGAATGGCAGTGCCTGCACCATTTCCCAGGTGTGCAGGCAGGGCCAGCAGGGTGGGTGCCATGGATGAGCACCCCCTGTGTCCCAGGCTCAGTCCCAGGCACAGCAGGGCTGGCTCTGGGTGCTCAGCTGGAGCTCTTGGTGAGAGGCTGAGCTGCTGCAGGCTGGAAGGGTGAGGTCTCTGGGAGGCCAGGAGCAATGGATGTCTCCCCTTCCTCTCTGCTCAGGACAAAGCCTTCTGGCCCCATAACCTTGTGGTGCCCAGGTGGGACAGCTGTGTCCTCAGCTGCTTTCCCCAGGTTAGAGAGAGAGAGAGACAGCAGCACCATCAGAGCTGCCCTTGGTGGGTGATCGTGTCCATCCACAGGATCTGGGTTTGGAGTGCCTCAACACTGAGTGAGCACACCAGCAAACCTTTACTTAACCAGGCACTAATTCATACCATTAATGTACAGAGACTGCTGTGTCCTCAGCAGGAGGAGCTGCTTTCCCCAGCTTAGAGAGAGAGAGAGAGAGAGCAGCACCATCAGAGCTGCCCTTGGTGTGGGTGATCGTGTCCATCCACAGGATCTGGGTTTGGTGTGCCTCAACACTGAGTGAGCACACCAGCAAACCTTAGCCAGGCACTAATTTATATCATTAATGGTCCAATACAGTGTTTTTGCAACTCAAGGCTTGTTTGAGTAAGAAATATTCTTTCAGATTTGGTTTCTGTAGGTTTTGGTAGTTAGGAGTCAACTCTCACCTGAATTCAAAGTGCATTAATTCTGATTTTCTTAGTTAATATTGGAACATGTTTATTTATTTTACTGGCTAATGCAATTGAACCAGTGCAGGCCCAAGGGTGAAAGCAGCCATCCTAGTAAACATTGATTTATCTGCTCTACAACAGGATATGTTCTTTGTATCTCAGTGATGCAAAACTGATACAGCTAAGCTAAATCAATCTTCCACTGCAGGTCAGGCCTCAAGGTGGAAAAAGCTATAACATTGGAGAAATGAAAGCAGCAAAGAAATATTTACCTTCTTTGAAGAAGTGTTATAACATTTGTGACAGTTTCCCTGTTATCAGACTCTTTTTGCATCCTTTGGAATATCTGAGACATCTCAAAGGCTGTAAGGTTGTTTCCAGCACTCCTGGACTCGCACCAATGTGCTGAAATTGAAACACAGCAGAAAAGAAAACTCCAGTGAAATACAGATTTTACCTTCACAGTGGTTTACGTTATTTTTAAGGTCTCCTTTCTGCATTCAGTCACTTAGGACCTATCAGCACATCCTTTATGAGCAGTTTCACTGTGTGGAGCTGCACTCTTGGTCACTTTTGTTATTTATTTGTCTGATTTATTTTTAACTGGAGAACATTTATGGGAGTGACAGTGGAATTTTCTTAGGCAGTAGCATGCAGGAACAGCACAAGACACGGGGAAAAAATGGAATAAAACATAAAACTCAGGCAGCAGCTGGATAGATTGAAGCTATAATGATGGGACTGTTATTGTTTTATTTGAAATGCATCAGATTCTAAGTCAGTGGTATCCTCCTGAATTAACAGCCTTTCTAATTAAGGGAGAATGGTTAAATCATGATCTTGGTTCACTGACTTGGAGGCTGCCTGCAGCATTTATGTTAAATTAAGGTTAATGCAGCTGGGGCACGAGTGAGACATTTTCCTGTGGAAACAGAAATGAGATAAACCCTTCAGTTGAGTTGTGTCCATCAGTTGGGAACCATTTGTTTATTCAGTTGTGTTTTGTAGCACTGCAGTGAGATGGGTACACAGCCACAGAGAAAGGCATAACCAGTCTAACACACAGGGATTCATATCCAGCACTGTTTTAATTTGTTTATTCAGTTGTGTTTTGTAGCACTGCAGTGAGATGGGTACACACACACAGAGAAAGGCATAACCAGCCTAACACACAGGGATTCATATCCAGCACTGTTTTAGTTCAGAGGTGCACTTGGAGGATGTCTTATGTGCCAGATAATAGCTTGCATGATCTTTTTAATTGATTATGCATGTAGCAGGTTCTGACTTTTTGGCAGAGGATTTGTTGGCTTTCTTTGCCACAGACTTATGCCACAGCCTGTTACAGTGTAGAGAATTGGAATGCTGAAGGATTTAAGAGGCTTGTTTTCTGTAAATTCTTACTCCTCACTGCTGAAAAAAAAGGCACAGAAAACTGCAGAGACTGTCAGAAATGCTGTCCAGTCAATCAATGTAATGAAATTATATATATATATATTTTTTTTTTTTTTTTAGTTTAACCTGTAGAGTTAAATGAATCCTAGAATGGCCTGGGTGGGAAGGGACCTCTGCCATGGACAGGGGACCCTTCCACTGGACCAGCTTGAGCAGAGCTCAGTCCAACCTGGTCTTAAACACTTCAGGGGTGGGACACCCACAGCTTCCCTGGGCTGCTTGTTCCAGTGGCTCACAGTGCTCTTAAAAAGAGCAGAGTGGTTCACATACCTACAGAAAAGTGATGAGGTGTTGAGGGACCTTTTAATAAATGCCAGGAACAGAAACTTTACATCCAAAGCACGTAGCTGTGACAGAATCAGGTAAAGCATCTCCTCTTCAAAATTCCTTGTTGAAAATTTCCTGGAAGCCAACCCCAGAGATCTGTGTGAATGGGGAGAGGGATCCCAGGAGTGGGGAGCTGCACTGTAAATGACATTTGTGTATCCCACAGAGCCTGTGAACCCAGCCAGGCTCCACTGTGAGCCAGGGAAAGCTCTGGGATCCAATCTGCCCTGAGCTGATCACAGTGGCAGTCTCAGCTGCCTGGGTGAGCTCTGGGTGTCTGGTGTGGGGTTCTCAGGTCCAGTCCTGGGGCAATTCCCTTTTCTTCTCTTTCAAAGCTCTTTCAAAGCATCTTTCCTCTCCCAGGGCAGGAAGAAGAGTTGTGCTCTCTTGGCAGGTGGGTCAGGGTGCTCAGATGCTTTAGCCAACAAGCTCTGTCTTTAAAGTGTCAAAAATCCATTCTTCTCATAATTTCCTGTCACTCCTATTTCCAGATTTCATCAAGTCAATCATTTTGATAGCCTGACATCAGCCAGATGCACTGCTGGGGAAAATTTATCCATAGGAATGTTCCTGGTTTTGTGTGGAAAAGTAACTTATGAGGCTTTCATGCCTTTTAATTTTATGGGGTTTTTTTAAATAAAAATGGTCTTTTGTAGGGAATTGACAAAAACTGAGCTGGAGTTTATAGCAGACAAATTTAGGAAATATGGTGAACCAGAAAGCTTCTAGACAATTTTCTGGTTCTTTCAGCAGTCAGGCTGTATTTCACATCACAGTTTACATTACAGATAATGTTAAATAACATATGGTTGCATTCTTTGGATTAAATCCTAGTTCTTCCTAAGTTAGTGATAGAATTCACATCAATTTCAAAATCATACTCATTGCCTGGTGCATAAGGACTGTTCTTCCAGAAAAATTGTATCCTTGGGAGAAATCTCAGCCTGGAAAATGCAGGAATGCAAGTTGTCACTGGAGTCTGGGTAAAGCAGAGAGAACAAATATTGACTGTTTGCTGCTGGGCAGTTCAGCATGGCCAGAGGAGCTCAGAGCTCAGCTGTGGTTTTTGAGCTCTCCCCATCCATCCATCCATCCATCCATCATTCATCCATCCATCCATCCATGCATCCATCCATCCATCATCCATCCATCATCCATCCATCCATCATCCATCCATCCATCCATCATCCATCCATCCATCCATCCATCCATCCATCCATCATCCATCCATCCATCATCCATCCATCATCCATCATCCATCCATCATCCATCATCCATCATCCATCCATCATCCATCATCCATCATCCATCATCCATCCATCCATCCATCATCCATCCATCCATCATCCATCCATCATCCATCCATCATCCATCCATCCATCATCCATCCATCCATCATCCATCCATCCATCCATCCATCATCCATCCATCCATCCATCCATCCATCCATCCATCCATCCATCCATCATCCATCCATCATCCATCCATCATCCATCCATCATCCATCCATCATCCATCATCCATCATCCATCATCCATCATCCATCCATCATCCATCATCCATCCATCATCCATCCATCATCCATCATCCATCCATCATCCATCATCCATCCATCATCCATCCATCCATCATCCATCCATCCATCCATCATCCATCCATCCATCCATCCATCCATCCATCCATCCATCCATCCATCCTTTATCCATCCATCCATCCATCCATCCATCCATCCATCCATCCATCCATCCATCCATCCATCCATCCATCCATCCTTTATCCATCATCCATCCATCCATCCATCCATCATCCATCCATCCATCCATCCATCCATGTGTTGCAGACAGTGACAATATGAATTCAGTGCTGTCTTGTGCTGTATTCTCCATTCCTGGCATACACAGGAGAGCAGGGACAGATCTGGATGGTTTGGAACGAGCAGCCTGCTCAGGTGGCTTTGTGGGAGCAGAGCAGAGCAGGGAATTGTCTCCTGACTGTGTCTGAGCCCACTGCAGCAGCTCAGTGCCAGGGCCCAGGGCAGGCAGGTGAAATCTCTGTGCACCCACCTGCCCTGCAGCCCCTGGGCTGGCTCTGATGGGGCACTGAGGGATAAGATCCAGGAATGCTCCTCTGCTCACTGACCAGCCTGGGCAATTCTGAGAATGAAGAGTCCCATCTTTCTTGTGCAAGGAATTTATTCCTCGCTTTAGAACCTCCCTGAAACCTGAATCTCCTCAAGTGCCCATGCAGACTATTGCCTGTGTTTTTATAAATAAAATAAAACCCCAAATTGTTGCTGTTGAGCTGTTTCAAGTGGAGAATGTTTTCATCAGAATGATAGCAAATTTACTTTGAAAAGTATACAGTTTTTCCTTACAAGGAAAAACTTTTCCTTCCTTTCCCTCAATTTTCCAAGAGTTTTTCCATGGCAAGCCTCACTGAAGTGAGCACAATCCCAGGATTAAATATGGGCAAGATGAAAAGATCAAGATTTCTGTATTGGGGTGCAACTTTGCAATATCTCCAAGTGGTCTTGCTAGAAATCCTCAGTGAAATTCTTGTATAAGGCTTTGTTTTGAGAACACACAGAACTGACAACATAATTTCAATGCAGGATGCTCTGGAATGATCCTTTTTTATTTTTCTTTTTCCAGTGTCAGTTAGAAAAAAATTGCTGACAATCCACCCTTTTAAAAATTTATTATTATGTTGGGTAATCTTTAATATAAAACTTCACAGAAAATCACTGTAAAAAAGAATTATCCATGAAGTTTTATGTGACATTTTATTAGAAAGCATTACAAAATGATATATTCCAAAATATGATATATTACCAAATAACCTGATGGGTTGGCATAAAATTTGAGTGAGACTTAATTTATACACTGAAATTGATTAGAAGATTGAGGTGGTGCATTAAAATCTTTGCCAAAACTGTCTTATTAAATAAAATCCAAATTTCAACTGTTTACTCATACAGTCCAACCACTTGGATGAGGGTATGTGCTTGTCTCTGCAAGTTTGGATATTTCCTTTATGCATTATTCCTCTTTGTTTATTTACTGTTATTATCTAATACATCTCTAAATACATCAAACTGAAAATGTCATAGTTTTGGAACATTTTGGCATTATTTTTGGAAATGCTTAACTTGATATTTGAAGATTGGAATTTCTTTTCTCCAGTCCTGTGTTAAATGTCTGTAAATGTTTTTATTCAGCTCTAACCAGGATCACTTGACCATGGTGAGATCATGAATATTTGTGTGTGTTCATGAACTTTTCTCTGGATAAAAAGTTTCCAGTGCTGAAACCATTACCATTCAAATGATGTGAAAATATTCAAAGCTCATCTATCATGTATGAGCTCCAACAGGAATGCTTTTTAAAATGGGAAGCAGCAGAAAGTTTAGTGAGTTCATGAGTCCTGTGTTGCTACAGATGTATTTGGGACCAAGAGAGATAAAATAAAAATATAAAATAAAAATATAAATGGGACAGCACTACGTGCCTGTACATGCAAAGTGTGCATTCTCCTGACCCTTCAGCACTGGGCCAGTAACAAACTTCAGGTTGACTTAAATAAATCATCACCTAAGTGGTTTTAAAGGGCAAAAATGGACACGTGCAACCCTCCAAAATCCTTTATTGTGCTTCAAATCCATTGCAATGAGAGTCACTTTATTCTTATTTTCATTTATATCACTGGTGGGAAAGGGTATGGAGGAGAAAATCTGTTTTGATCAGAGTTTTATGAAGAAAAAGGAAAGAACTGATATTAAATATAAAATATGCTACTTCTTTTATTGAGATGATATTATTTTACCTTGACTAAGTTGTCACAACCTTTTTATACTGCCAAACTGTCCCCAACAAAAAATAATCATTGATTATTCTATTGCCATGCTGGGGCCACCATTGCCAGGTTTCAAAAAGAACACAGGATGAAAGTTTTGGCAGTCTCCACCTGCTGTTTCTCCTGTTATTTTTTCTTTGCCATCCTTCCCAGAGCTGTGCTGCTGGGAGCGTGCAGCCCTCACCAAGGATAAATCCATTTCTCTTTGCTGTTTCTGCCCATTTCCCTGCCTGCAGACTGCCTGGGGTTCAGCATTGGCCTCTGTTCCAGGTGTTCACTCCCCACCCTGGAGCTCCCAGCTGGGTCCCTGTGTGATGTGCAAATTCCCAATTTCCCAGGTGTGGAGCTCTGGGAGGGGCATCCCTGAGCCCTGGCATCCATGGGCAGGGCTCAGCCCTCCCTGCTGGCACCTGCTGGGTGTGGAGAAGGCAGCCCAGACCATTTCCAGCCCCTCTGTGGTCAGTCTGGCTGCAGGATTGCAGAGCTCCTGCTCTGCACTGGGAGCTTCTCATCCCTCCTGAGCTCCAGGAGCAGACAGTGGCTGCCACCAGGGTGAACGAGGCAGTTTCTGCTGTCACCAAAGGATTTTCTTCTGGTTTCCCCTCTGTTCCTGCCACAGCCTGTTCTGCAGAGTTTTTGTTTGTTTTCTGTGGCTTCTGTTAGAGCATTCTGCATGTCTTTGCAGCTGGGGTATGGGTATATATTGATTTATTTTTTTCCTTTGTGAAACAGCTTTGTGGGTTTGGAAATCTTCCTTTAATATTCCAGCTTGAACAGAGGAAATAATATGAAAGATTGAGTGCTGTGGGAAAGAGGAGTGATGTGTAACTCTGTCATTTCAACACACAATCAAAATCCTATCAGATACAGAATCTCAAAATTTGGAATACCCTCTTCCCCACATCATTGGACATGGCTTTTACTGGTTCCCTTACAGCCCTCTGTGGACAGCAATGTTCCTTACAAAAGCAGCTTGAAATCCCAGCCTTGACATCCCTAAAGCATCAATGCCTTGTTCCTACACATCAGCTGTCAGCTGCTCGTTAGCATGATGCAATTAAAGCACACATAAGGCAGCAGTGAAGATAAATTGCACAAAATAGAAACAGAAGTGTGAGGGTGCAGGTCCCTGCTGTATTGCTCTGGGTATAAAGTTTTTGTAGCTTTCTAAGTTTGCTGTTCCCTCAGCTGTGCTCATGTTTCTGCTTGTCAGTCCAAACCTTAACCCTCATCACTGAACCCATAAGGAAAAAGAAGGAAAGAGGCTGGCTTTGGTTGGGGATTTTTTCCCTGTTAAAATAAAATAAAGGCATTGCAAAATGTGTTTGCCACTGGGAAACTGCAATGGTCAGCTTAAATTGTAGTCCCTGTGTAATTTCTGCATTTCTTGTGTGATCCATGTGTATGGTTTGAAGGGCCCCAGTGCAGGTGTTTGCCCTTGGATGGACAAACCCCCACTTCCCCTGCTCTTCTTGCTGTGGGATTTTCAGGAATGTCTCTGGGAACATGTCTTCCTCCTGCTGCCAGAGTTAGGGCAGATGGAGCCACGTGATTTGGCCAGAGGCACCACCAAGACAGCTCTCCAAGAAAAGAGCCACAGTGCTGCTCTTCCCTCTGCTCTTTGTATCCCCAGGTGAACACTGCCCTTCTTATTTATCTGCCAAATGGTCCAGCAGGCCTTGCATTAAGGCAGAAATGACTGCTCTGCCTGGATGGCTACTGCACAGCTCCCAGTCACAAATAGGATTTTGCTACAGCAAGAATAAAATATTTCAGCTTTTAGCATACTGTACAGCTGACTACCACGCTGGGCACCAGAGATGTTCTGGATTCTTGGCTTTGGCAGGTGCTAAATCCTGCTCCATGATATTTTATTGTGTTCTCCTATAGCTATTGAGTGTTGGAGCTTTCAGAACAAACAGAAAATGTTTGCTGTCCCCTCCCTGGGGGCTCCTTTTCCTGGCAGTGCCATGCAGGTGCCAGCTGTGTGTGCAGAGCCCCTTTGTGGCTGTGTCCCTCTGCTGCCCAGGCAGCCAGGTCACTGAGTGCACAGTGCAGGGGCTGTGCACTGATAATTTGGCTCCTTTTTCATCCTGGTTTGGTTTTTTTTCCCTGTAATCAACATGATTGTTGGTGCCATTTGTGGCTTTGCTGTGATGCTGATTTGAAAAAGATAATATGTAAAATTGTTTTAAATAACAAAGAATTAAATAACAATAAGTATTAAATAGCAAAGTAATAATATGTAAAATTGTTTTAAATAACAAATAACATATAGCTTGATGTAAGCTACATCAGCTCTTCCATGATGTAGTTTACATCTAGCTATATGTTACTATCAAGCAGCAATTAATTAGCATATATCTTAATAGTCTGAAGGGAGCCTCTCTGTGGTTTCCACTGTGTCTGGAAATGAGTTGAGTCCTGCATGCATGGTGCAATCAGCAGGTTTCAGTGTGGTGATTTATAAATTACACAACGTGGTTGAAAGCTCAGCTTGACAAAGCTGGAGAAATGGAGTGCCTGATGTGCAGCAGGCCAGCTGTGTGACTGTACACTCATTTCTGTGGCTGCAAACTGAAACTCACCCTGGGCTTCCAGCCTGTTGTTGTTGATAAAATTAATCATATATTCCATGTATTATCCTGTAAGTATGCCCAGGGTTCCCATCTGACCATCCATTTGATAGCTTTAGGAGGCCCTGGACTCCAATTAGTGCCATGTGATAGAGTTAGGCCTCAGTGCCATCTCTTGTGAATTGTTAGTAATGTTGCCAATCAACTGCTTATATATAAAATATTCCCTTTTCTTTTCTTCTTTTCCCCCCTAAGTTTAGAACAAGGCTGGTAAAAGCAGATGGTATCTTTTATCAGGCTGAGTGCTGAGACCAGCCATTAAACTCTTGGACATGGGCTCTTTTCCAGGGCTCTGAAAAATAGCTCTGATAATGTCACTTATCATGTGTGTGGGCTTGCTCCAAAAAGATTTCCAGTGTGGCATTGGAGGTTCCAGTTCTCTCCTTGTAAAAAGGTGACTGGAGATGACTTGTGAAGCTGTGGGAGGAAAAAAGAATTGAAGTTTATATAAAATGTCCCTTTTGTTGCTTGTTCTCCCAGGAATGTGACTGGGATCTTTCTTCAGTGGTCAAGGCCAGAAGCTATTCCAGTCTTGTGCCTTAATTTCATAAAAGGCTGAACTTGCTTCTTCAGAGGATGTTCACAGGAGCATGAGGTGTCCATCCTGTCCTAGAGCAGTTCTTGGATCCCTGAGAGATGGAGCTGTTCTGATGCTTGGCAGGCTCAGTGCATGTGCCTAATGCAGGCATCCTTTTTGTGCAGGACCAGAGCTGGGCTTTTCCTGTTTACAGAAAGGTTTCAGGTAAAATTCACAACTCCACCTGGAGTTACTGGGGTTGTCCAGCTTTGTTTGGAGTCTGGATGTGAGGTAGGGCTTGTGTCAGTGGAGTCTTTTACAGAGTTCCTTATGGCCATGAGTGATGCCAGTTGTCTCTGCAGGTCTTTGTACACATCACTGGGGTTCCTTAGCCCTTCTCTCCAAGTATTGCTTGTTCTTTCCAGAGATCAACAGGCTTCTGATAACTGCTGCCATTAAAAATAACCCAGAAAACAGGGTACAGTTTTTGTTTGTGCTTCTGGTGAAAAATGGCAGGTGGGGTTAGAACGTAAAGCAGAATGCAGAGTGTGGGGAATGGGAGGAGCCCTCGATGAGATTGTTAGACCAGCTTGAGCTGGCAGGTCTTGGCAGATGGCTGGCAGCAAGCTGGCAGGGATTTCACCTGTGCCAGTGTGGGCAGTGCTGTCTTAGCTAGGGGCAGGGAAAAGAGTGACAAGGTGCTGCAGCTCCTTCTGCTGCCAGGGTATGGCTGTGATACTCCTCCAGACTCAGCTCTGGGGGTGAAGAAAGGCTTCTATGCCTTCATTTTCAGAATTGCCATTTTAATCATCCCTTTAAAGGTTATTTTTTCCCTCTTATCTCACAGCTCCATCTACTGTTGGTGCATTTGGTGATATTTATTCTCCAGTTTTCTTCTGAACTCACACCAAGCTGTTTTCACCTTTTGTGCACTCTTGGACTTCAGTACCTTCCTTGTCCTCCTTGGTCTCCCAAACTTCTCTGCTGCTTTCCTCTTGCCTGTGACTCACTGTGAGCAGCCCCAGGACACTGAGTGACAATTTTATTTGTTACTTTGCTCTCTTTGGGTGGCAGGCTGAAGACTGCTGTGTGAGGGGATTGCATGGCAGATGGGGAACATCTGCTGGGAAAGTCTCCTTATCTGTGCACACATCTGGTTCTGTTCTTCTGACTGCAGCAAACTTCCTTGTTCATTGGAGTCTTACTTCACCAAGTTGAAATGGTTTCATGGGTTTTACCCTCTGTCTCTCCTGGCTCCTTGTACATCAAACATCAGCTTTCCTTTTGTACTCAGGGCTCTGCACTGTGATTCCTGCTGCCCTTGCTCTGTTTCTCCTGCTAATAAGTAACACACTCTCACCCCTGACCAGTCCAGGGCCCAACTCTTTGTTCATTTTCCCCATTCTCCAATCAAATAACTCCTTTATACTCTTTTTGTGGCCTCTTGCAGCAAAAGATGGCACCTGATGAGCTGCCTCATTATCCTCCTTCAGTGCCTCATATAAAGTCCCTTTTCTGTAAGCAAGGCCAAGTTTTGAGGCTCTTGTGCAGAAGGTGTTTGCTCAGTGCTCCCAGGGAGCCCCAGTTGAGCAGTGTGTGTCTCTGGCAGCAGTTCCATGAGCTCTTTGGGGTGTGGAGTGACTTTGGCTGTGCTTTGGTACAATGCCAGGGGTGTGGAGTGACTTTGGCTGTGCTTTGGTACAATGCCAGGGGTGTGGAGTGACTTTGGCTGTGCTTTGGTACAATGCCAGGGGTGTGGAGTGACTTTGGCTGTGCTTTGGTACAATGCCAGGCAGGATGGGCTGGCACTGGTACCCACGTTCCTTGCTCAACATCTGAGCTGCAAGGGCACACCTGGCCCTGAGGCAGGTGGGATGTTCAGGAACCTTAGGAATGGATGTGCAGGGGATCATCAGCCTTGTGCTTTGGAGCTGTCATGCTGTACTCCTGGGATAGCACTCCTTGCTACTGGAGCTTGCCTGTTCCTCATTCTGGAGGGAAATCTTCCCAAGTTTATGTTGCTCAGCTAAGGAAGACACATAACACAATTAAAATCAGCTAGCATTTATTCTGGGGAGAGATAAATGTGGCAGCACTGTTCAGCTGCTCCTTTGGGATGATTATTAATCTTTCAGGATGCTTTATGAATGTTAAAAGCTGTCCTGGCGTGCTGCAGTGGGGATTGGGATGCTTCATCCAGAGCTTCCAGCACTCCCAGCCACAGCCCATCCTTCTGTGTGCAGAACATTTCCCAGGAAGGATTTAGCAGTGGCAGAACCAAATCCTGTTCTGCAGTGGTTGTCAGGATGCTGCACGTTGTGGGCCATGGCAGGGGTGTTTGTCAGCAGTGAGATCTAGCAGATGACAGCAGCTCTCAGACTGAGCATCTTTTGTTGCTTCACAGAAGGAAGAGCTTCCCAGCACAGCAGTCTGGTTAGAACACTGATTATCTGCCCAGAACTCCTATGTGAGTTGCTCACTCCTAAACTGGAAATCACAGCTCAGTGGCATTTGCAGATGTGCTGCTAATGGAGCCTGTCCCTCTCTCAGTCAAACTGTGACCAACTGTGCACACACATATACAGGGATCTCACTTCATATATTGTCCTGTACTTAGTGTGCTGAAACCTTTTAGGAGTATCAAAGGGACTTCAGCATGTAGTTTGTAGGGCTCATGTGTTCCCAGCAGTATTGGCTTGCAGTGTTTCATGATGTCAGCCTGGCACTGTTTGCACTGCTGTCTGTGGAAATGTCAGGCTGTGAACCTCATCAGGAGCCAGTGTTGTCCTTCAGAACAAAGGGAAAGACACAATTTCTGTACTGTGGTGTAGTCACTGCTGGAGCATCCTGTCTGTTGCAGAGACAGGAAAAACTTGCTGGTGTTGGAGGGGAGGTCAGGGAGCTGGGAGTGCCACTGAAGTCTTTGGTACCTGATCCAATGGCTGAAGACAGCCAGGGCCCAGAAGAAACACCTTTGTAACTGAGGAGAAAGCTGGGGGAGCAGTGGGGAGCACGGGTTGTTGCTGCTGGGAAACTGGAGTTTGGGGGATTTGGAGATGGGGCATTGCTCCCACAGCTAGAGCCTGCTCAGGGAACAGCCAGGCTGTGATGTATAAGTGACCAGCTTGTGAGGAGGAACTCTGGGAGTAGCAGTTACAAACTGTTCTGTACAGCAAGGCTGCCTGGGCAGCTCTAGGATTTCCCAAAGCACCTTAGCAAAGCCTTTTGGACTTGGCCAGCTCTGCTTTGGTCCATGCCAACCTCAGGAATTGTCATGGCAAAGCCAGGCCAACAAAAAGATGAGCAAAATGCTCCATCTAGTCCCTGTTCTTACTAAATGGGAGACTTCTTCATGACTGAGTTCTGAACTCTGTTGCCATGGATGAATGTCACACAACACTGGCAACTGATGGAACTGCTGCAAAGCCTGCAGGCTGATAACACATACTGGAGTCAGTGGCCCACACTTAGAAGTACTTGTTTTTCATCCAGAAAATCCAATTTTTCAAGCCCAGTGGAAAGGAACTATTCCCCTAAACAACTCCTGGTACAGCTCTGCATGTCTTGCTCCTTAATGGCTCTCTGTGCCTTGTGGGTCTCTCATCTGCTGGATTCTCCTGGGAAATGAGGGTGATGTTCAGTGATGGGCTGTGACAATCCCTGCTGAGTGCCCAGTCTGCCTAAGAGCTGTCATCTCCTGGGCCAGTGTCACCAGGGGCTCTGGGTGACCCCAGGGAGCCTCAGAGGGCAGCTGAGAGTGTTTCAGTCTTTTTCTCTGCAGTCTGAGCTATCCAGAAAATTCTTCACACAGAAAGCAGTGAGGGAGGAGGGATTACCTGGAATTGTCTTTGGCACCCATCAGATGGGTTTAGCTCCAGGCCAGACAACTCCCACTGTCTCATCTCACACCCTCAGCTCCATGTTCTCCATGGATATAGCAGATATATAGATACAGATATATACACAGATTTTGCTGTGTCTTGGCTTGCCCCTCTCTCCTGGCTTGTCACTCAAGTGCACTGATTATCCCCAGACTGAATCTGTTTGTTACAAGTTATAACCAGGGATTAGAATACTTGAAAAATATTACTGTTTCCTGAAAATAAAGCTCGTGCTGGGCAGAACTTACTAATGCAAACTTGAGAAATTGTGGGTGGATTTTATATTCCCAAAAGGTGCAATAGTCAACAATAGCGTGGCAGCTGACAAACAGCAACACGAGTCATTTCTGGCATTCAGAATACATGCTGCTCAGAAGGCAAGTGGATAATGAAGCATTTGGCTATGCCAGAACAATAATATCCAGGCTGTCCTGGAGCTCACAAAGCATTTGCAGTGTTGCAGAGCTGCAGAGGTGGTTTGGTGCACATGGATGCTTATGTGTGTGTATCCTAAAAGAAAGTTATTGAAGCTTCAAAATGCCAAAAATTACTAGCTTGTGTTTGGACTTAGTTTTTAAGGTGTTCTTTAAGAAATATAGATAAGTATGAATTTTCAACCAATCCAAACTTCAGCACTGGAGCACCTGTGACAAGATTCTGTGACCCATCAAGGCTCATCTTCATCAGCTGCATTTGCTTTCTGTAATTAAACCTTGTGATGGCCTTGCTGACTTTCCATATTTTATAAACACCTTGGAAGCTTGTTTGGTCCTCTTTTAGAGTCCAGCTTTTCTCACAGCAGTCCTGAAAGTCAAAGCTGCACTTGATGTTGTGGGGGGATAGAATGTGAGAAAATCAAGATAGTGCAGGAGGTGATCTCACACCTGAGGAGCTGCAGCTGTACCAATCCCCAAAGATCAGGAACAATATGAAGAGGAGTGCTACAGAAGAGTGGGTGAGCTGGCTGAGGAGAGGGCTGCAGGTTCTGGCTGTGCTGTGAGGAGCTGCCCATGAGAAATCACCAGAAGGTACAGGAGCTTTGCAATGAGATGACAACAGAGGTCCTTGAAATAACAGGTATTGGAGAACTTTGTTATTTTAATTAATGTCCTTGAAATAACAGGTATTGGAGAACTTTATTTTAATTAATATCCTTGAAATAACAGGTATTGGAGAACTTTGTTATTTTAATTAATATGCACAAGGTTGCACAGTGGATGAGATCTGTTTAGCACAGGAACTTGCTGGAAATACTGGGAAGGAGAGCTCATATTCAAAAAGCAATTTCTAAAAAATTTGGGCTTCATTTAAAACATTTCAGCTGCTGCTGCTGTGTCTGGTGCTTTTTGTATAACAAAATGACACAGTGACTTTACAGCAATTAATAAACTTGTTTTGATACTTGCTGGTGCTTCAGTGGGAGCTGCTTTGCAGCGTCAGGCTGCTGGTACAGCCTGAGCTCTTGCCTCTCAAGGATAATATGTCACCTTTGGCAGATGTTGCCTCTTTTGGTCCTCAGTCTGTTCCATAAATGCTTGGAAGTTCAGCTGTCTTTTGTGGATTTCTTTCTTTCTTTCCTTTTTGTCCCTGCTGCTTCTGTTTGTTAGAGTTAATTGTTCTAAGACCAGAGGAGACCCTTGATTGTGGAGAAGATGAATAACAGAAGCAGCCAGGACATCCTGTCTTCTAGAAAAACTTGAGGACCCCCTTAGTGAAACCTAACATCAGTTAAAAAAAAGAAATTACTTGTCTTTTCATTTTGTTCTTCAAGTATTTTATACCTTGATGTTCTCTGCTACAAGGCAGTGTTTTGTGTTCTGTTTGCTGAGCTGGTGAAGTCTGAATGTTTCATAAAAGCCTCTTTGGAAGAAGGAACCAAGCAATTTCCCTTTCATGCAAGCAGCAGGATTATTAGGGCTTCATAACTTACTCTCAGAGGCAGGAGCCAGAGAAAAGGAAGGTGAGCCAGACTTTCAGAATTAGGGAGAAAAATCTCCCTCAAGCAGCAATTTATTGCTTTAGCTCTAAGCTAATTTACTGAGTCATTCTGGTGTGGTTGAAAGGTTTTGTGCTCTCATGTTGCACTGTGATTCCATAGTTCTGAGGCCATCATAAAAGTGGAGCCCTGGAAGGAAGTGCACAGAGACAGGCGTGGGCAGCAGTCCTGCTGTCTCTCCTTGGGCTCCCCTGCCTGGCTTCCAGGGCTGGAATTTTAGCCAGGGTTAGCACATTAGATTAGCTGTCTGTCAGCTTGGTTTCCTGTTATTTGGAGCTTGCTCTTATGAGTTTAACATAGTTGATGATACAATGAAACCACACCAAGAAAAGCATTTAACACCAAAATGCTGCTTATGGCTCCAAGCTCCTGAGAAGCAAATTGCAGAATATTCTGACAATGGTGTGGTTACATGCTTGGTCTGGTCAGATCTGGTGCCCTGGGCTCAGCTCCTGGCTGCCATTGCTAGAAGAGCCTTTGACTGCTTCTTCAAGAGTTTACATCCAGTGTTTGTTGCTTGCCCCCCTTGTGAGGCAGTAATCCAAACTGCAGGTGCTGTTCCATTGGAGCCAGGGAGAGCAGGCACAGCACTCCAGGCTGCAAGGAGCTCACAGGGGGACCTAAAGGTGTCAAGCATTTGCTTGTGACAGTGGTCACAGGGGGTTTTAGAGGATGGAAGAGATGAGGAATTTTGATTCCATGATCAGAAGGCTTGATTTATTATCTTATGATATATATATATAACGTTATAACTATACTACATAGAAATAGAAAGGAAAGGAGCTTCTTCAGAAGCTGGCTAAGAATAGAATAGAATAGAATAGAATAGAATAGAATAGAATAGAATAGAATAGAATAGAATAGAATAGAATAGAATAGAATAGAATAGAATAGAATAATAACAAAGGTCTGTCTCTGGCAGAGAGCAGTAGCAGCTCCACTGTGAGTGGTCAGTAAATCCAAACATCCACAGAAGACCAATCACAGGTGGACCTGTTGCATTCCACAGCAGCAGATAATAATTGTTTACATGTCATGCTGGAACTTCTCAGCTCCAGCAGGAAAGATCCTAAGAAAGGATTTTTCACAAAAGGTGTCAGTGACATTGGCTTCCCCTCTTGCTGTATCAGGCAGGCTCTGCCTGTTGGCACCTGCTGGCTCTGCCTGTAGTGAACAGTGAGCACGAGGACAGGGAGTGTGTGTGGTGCCCCACAGTGAGGGACAGGGACAGCCTGCTGTGCCACCTGCTTGTGAGGCTGGCACCGCTCAGGTTTGGGTTCAGATGGATCTGAGCTCAGCCATCAATCCTCCCTTTCCCAGGACTTCAGTAACCAGGATGCCCCCTTGGTGAAATCTCCTTAAACTCACACAGCAGCCTTGTTCATTCTGCCTGGTGCTTGGAGAAGGGTCCCAATCAGGCTTTGAGCACTCAGGTACCACCTGAAGAGGGTGTTTGCATCCCCTTAGGAGCTGATGGGACTGCTCTGCCCTGTGGACCTCTGCAGTTCCACTTAGCAGCTTACTCATTAACAAATGAACTCCTAAATTCAGTGTAGATGGTATCAGTAATTCCTCAGCCAGTTCTGCCTTGCACACATCTGTGTGGTGCTGAGATAAAACAGGGAATCAAACAAAAACCCCAGACTCCACAGTGTACCTGGGTGATATTTGCCATCAGCAGTGTTTCTGAAGTGGTGAGACTGTCACCAACCCCATGCTAAGAAATTTCTGTTCTACCATAGACAGCAGTAGCCAAAATAACCCAGCCATACAGAGAGCCTCAGGACTTTAATAGCTTTAAAAGTGGACAAATATGCAATAAAAGGTGTCTGCTAAAATAGAGATAAACTGTGATCATGGAATGACACATAAGAGTTAAAGTTGGGAAGATCAGATCTGAGGAATTGAAAGGGTTTTTTCCTTTTTTTTTCTTTTATTGTTATTTTTCTGGAAATAAGTTCTGGCAGCTGTAGGTGGAGGCAGCTCTTTTCAATACTGTTGAAAATGAGTAAGTACAAATCTTCATGTACTGTTTTAATTCCCCCCCACCTTGTTTTCTTTTGCCGCTCTATTTCTTGCATCTCAGAAAAATTTATACAACAATTTGCTAATTAGCTCTAGAAATTCATAGCAATGACCAAATTGTATTCAATAATGCCAGTTTTAGTGCAGTGTGACACAACTGTGCAAGTCTCAAATTCCCTCTCTCAGATGACTTCCTTAGTTTAGGTCTACGAGAAGCCAGATTATTTGTATGTCTGTATAACATATTCTGCATTTGTAGGCAGCATGTTTTCCTTGTAGAACCAATTTGTGCACAGGGCTCCTTGCCAAGCAAACAGCTTTCCTGACATTTAGTGCATCTCTGAGTTCAACTCAGCACAAAACTGGTTTGCAGAGGATTTGTTAGCTGGGTAGAACATCCCTGAGGAACTTTGCTGACCCCGTGCTGGGGACAATAATCACAGAGAGTGCCTTGCTTGGTGTGGAGAAGGACAAAGAAAAACCCAACGTGACCCATCTGGTTGCACTCCACTTGAAACAGACATTTAAAATAGACATTTTCTCTCTAAAGGAAATGTTAATCAATACCTTCAGAAAAATCTCCTGGCTTTGCCCTGCTCCCTTCTTGCAGGGGATAATGCTGTGCAGAGATCTAGAGGAATTTTAGGAGCCTGCTCTCCTAGCTTTAATCATCTTGGAAAATTCCATATAGGCACATCATTTGGGGGTTTTTTCAAGTCCATATCTTTCTCTAGAAGTAGGTAATCTTTGAATCTCTGTATCTCAGCCTCAGCTGGAAAAATAGTTCACTTTGTGTATGTTCTGATTGTTAGGAATGAAAGCTGTGTTTCAGAGGGGCTGCAGGAATTGTAACTCTTCAGCTGTGCTGGTAAGAATGTACAGCCAAAAAAATGAGCTATAAGATGTTCTGTGGACTACTTCTGAGCTGATCTGGGATGACAGAACCTATTCCAGGCCAGCAGTTATTCTGAGGTTTCCATGGGGATTAATGATGTCACAGCAGCACCATCTGAGTGTGGTTTGCTAGAAAACAAAGCTGCAATGTTGTCGTTTGCATTTCTGTAAACTCCCAGAGCACAGAGCCGTTTTCTCAGTGGGGTGCAGCTTGCCTGTGCTTTGTGCTGGGTGTGAGCTGAGGCCCTGCTGCCACTGTGGGCTCAGGGATGGTTTCAGGGCTGCCTCCTGCACACCTGCTGCAGCTCCTGCTGCATCCTCACCTGCAGATTGCACCCTGTCTTGTGCTGCTCTGTTCATTAAACCCTGGCACTTTCTGTCTGCTCTCAATGGCTTTGAGTCCTGCCCAGGTTTGCTTGTGAGGATATTTGCAGTGGATCAGTATTAAAAGTGGAATAAGTTACAGCTCTGCTGAGTTTTCTGAAATGTTTTGGAGCTGCCACAAAGGACAGCAGGGGGAAGGCAGTGGAGAAGTGGCAGAGCAGGAAAATACAGAAGGTTAACAGAGGCATAATTTAAAGCTAAATTTGAGCCTTAGGAGTTGGAAAATTGTTACCATTACTTGCAGTTTTATAGAGACCAAAACTCCACTGCAGAGAGATTGCTGCCCAAGGACCTGAATGTGTTAATAAGAAGGCATTGTGTGTTTGCACAGGACTTTTGGAATGTTAGGAATTAGGAGACACAAAGGTGCCTGGATACTGCAGGGGGATAGAATATAAGACAATAAAGATAGTGCAGAAAGCAATCTCACCCCTAACGAGTTGCAGCTGTGCCAATGAGCAAAGATCAGGAGCAGGCCTGACTTTACCAGGCACAGGTGTAACCCATGAGAAGAAGATGCTGTAAAGGGTGGGGTGGGTGGGTGAGAAGGGAGCTGCAGTCAGTGGCTGCTTTGTGGAGAAGGCAGAGTCAGAGCTGTGAGGAGCTGCCCATGAGAAACACCAAGCAGGTGTGGAACTGTTGTGATAGGAGACAACAGCATGGAACCCCTGAGGTAAGATGGGAACAGGATTCCACTGAAATTCCATAGCTTTTCAGCAATTCCTGACTGGGAAGCAGGCTCTGCAAGCACTGCTGCTTCCCTCTTACTACCTGGGGTGTGTTTTAGTTCCACAGCTGTGGTTTTGCTATTCCTTGTTTAAGATGTTTGCCAAAATAGAGGCCAGAAGCAGTACTTGAATTTGGCAGAGTGTGGGGGAATAAAGACTTGTTCAAAATAAGGTGAATGGAGGGAAAAAGTTTTAAGATTTTTATGCATAAATTGAATTCAGTTTTATGACTAAAGCTCTTGTTGCCTCTGAAGAAGCAGCTGCCTGTAGAAAGGAGCTCTTGTTTATTGAAGAACAGAATAAGAGTAATGATGGTAAACAATGTCAAATCTCTGCATCCCCTGGCTTTGTCAGGGGATTATTAAGCAGAAAACAGTCTTTTCTGGAGCATCTACTGTGCTTCAGTCAGCAAACTTGGCTCTTGTTTCTTAACTGTAATTGTAACAGAAACAGCTTTTGTACAGAGGGGAGTGCCAGACTGGAAACTCGCTTTTCTGACTTGCACAAGTTATCAGAATGTACTCACATTTCAGAGAACTTGGGGGTTTTTTTAGAAAGCAAAGCACCTCTGAGCTTGGATCCTTTCATGTCTGCGTTCAGCAGGAAAGGAGTTCTTTTTTCCCCCAGGCCAGTTTCTGAATTCCTGAAATGCAAAGCTTTTGCAGCAAGAGAATGGCCTGCTCTGATACAAACCGACTGACAGCTCCTCCTGAAAATCAGGACGAGTTAATACATTCCACATGTTCCCTGCCCCAGTTCTGCAAATTGATTATTTTGAAAAGCTGAGTGAGCCTATCTTTATTTTGCAGGAAATGTTTGGTGCCATTAGGCAGCAAGGCTGTTGAAAAGAACAAAGCTGGAACAGCTTTTGATAATGTCCTCAGAGAAATGGCCAATTGCTGTACAAGTGATACAAACAGGACTGTTTGTTCTCGCTGGGTGCTGAGCACTTGAAAGTTCACACACTTCATCATGAGGAGTGAAATTCTTTTGAAATCTTAATATTGGGCCAGTTTGGAAATCTGCTCCTGTGCCAGTGAGTGCCCCTGTGTGACTGCCCTGCAGTAATGCTGCTCTGAGTGCCTGGTGAGCACCTGGAGGGTGGCAGCTCTTGTGCTTTGCTTGGTTTCAAAAAAGGGGAATATTTGTTATGGGATTGTGTTCTGTGAAGCAACAGAGTCTTTTGCAGGTCTGGGCATAGCAGGTTAGCAGGTTTGATCCATGGATAGCAGGAGTTACTCAGTGTGGGAGGTGAGGTCTGGCTGTAACAACTGCAGGCTGTGATCCTGCTCTTGCTGTTTCCTGGGAGAGATTAAGGTTGAATGAAGTGTTCTGGAGTCCTTAGCAGGGCTGAAGCACCTTTGTGTTTGTTAAATGGACAGAGAAAGTTCAGAGCAGAGGGAAGTTACTGAGAAATATTATTGTTCCATATGTTTTTAAGCACATTCCTTATGTGCTTAAAAGATTCTCCCAAGGAGAATAATCTTTCACATCTCCTGAGTCATGCAGATGGTTGCATAATTGATTGATGTGTTGTATGCAAGTATCCTGCCATCCATCTCAATTTCTCCCTTCAAACAATGCCTTTTGACTGGCTTCTGTTACTTTCTAACCATGTTTGGCAATGTTTTGGTATGCCGAGTTTACTTGCCCAAATACAAAGTTTACTTAACCAAACAGAAAGTAACTGCCTGACAAACACAGAGATAAGGATCACTGAGCTTGCAGCAGAGCATAACATCTTTTTTTAATATTGCTGGGGGGTTTTATAGTTTGCTGTAAAAAAAGAACAGTCAGATGTCTGCTTCTACCTCCTTATCTTGTGATGACCTGTCACCCCTTCTCTGTGCTTTGTGCCAGTGGTTTGGGGAATAAAAGAGCCTTTTGTAGGTGCAGGTCTGCACCTGGGGGCTCTTCACTGCTGGGAGGCACCAACCACTGCTGGAGCTGCTGATCTTGGGCAGAAAGAGAAGAAAAGAGAGGGAACCTGTGCCCAGGTCACACTGAGCAAATCCTCCAGTGCTGCCTCTTGTTTTTAACAAGTGATTTCTCTCTCCCCAAAACTGGAAAGGCAGATGCACAGAGGAGCATCAGAGCACTTGCCATGTGACTGCAGCCGTGTCACTCCTTGCTTGGCAGCAATCATTGGTCCAGGAATGAAGGCTGGAGGATGTGTCACCGTGTGGGGCTCATCAGCTCAGATTTTCACTGCAGGGACATTGTCCTGCTTTTGACATGGGAGCAATTTAGGGATGTGATACAAAAGCTTTTTGTGTGACTGATGGTCTGTTGGACCACTGGGAAGATGGACACACCTCTGTGAAACACATGTGTTAATAACAAAAGAGTGTTAGGAAAGTCATCATAACATTAACAAGAGACCTCTCTCCTTAAGTAACTGAAAGAAAAACTATTTTAGAGGTGATAAACTGACTGGAAACTTTAGGTTTTGTTTCTTTACATTTGCTTCTGCATGGGAAAAAACCCCAAAGTTAGTAAAAAAGTGACTGCTATAATTCTTTCTGTGTTAAGGACCTTGAAGGTGCTCCACATTGTGCAGGCAGAAAGGTCTGGAGAGGGAAATGTTTGAGGGAAGAGCACCAGGGGGTTATACACATAGAGCTTCAGAAGAGGAGAAAAGTGATGGAGAGGGGCTTCAGAAGAGGAGAAAGTGATGGAGAGGGGCTTCAGAAGAGGAGAAAAGTGATGGAGAGGGGCTTCAGAAGGGGAGAAAAGTGATGGAGAGGGGCTTCAGAAGGGGAGAAAAGTGATGGAGAGGGGCTTCAGAAGAGGAGAAAAGTGATGGAGAGAGGCTTCAGAAGAGGAGAAAAGTGATGGAGAGGGGCTTCAGAAGGGGAGAAAAGTGATGGAGAGGGGCTTCAGAAGGGGAGAAAAGTGATGGAGAGGGGCTTCAGAAGGGGAGAAAAGTGATGGAGAGGGGCTTCAGAAGGGGAGAAAAGTGATGGAGAGGGGCTTCAGAAGAGGAGAAAAGTGATGGAGGGGAGCTTCAGAAGGGGAGAAAAGTGATGGAGAGGGGCTTCAGAAGAGGAGAAAAGTGATGGAGGGGAGCTTCAGAAGGGGAGAAAAGTGGTGGAGAGGGACTTCAGAAGAGGAGAAAAGCCTTACCTAGTGGTGCTTAATAATAATGACTGGAAATGAGTTTTCCACGAGTTGGATTGGTGGTTAATCACAGAAGAGTTCCAGCAGTTAAGCCAGAACATTCTTCTGTGCATGTTTTTGATGCTCTCTCTTGCTTCTCTCTTCCCTGGGACTGTGGGGGGTGGCTGCAAATGTTGTCAGAAAGATCAGAAGATCAAGGGGAAAAAACCTCTCCAGCTTCAACTCTGCTATTTCTGTGTCAGTCCTAAGAGCACGGCTCTGTGTCCAAAGCTTGCCTGTGTTCTTTTCAGCTCTTTCCATTTAGTTACTGGGTGATTAAGAACTGTAAGCTTGTCTCACCTAAGGTGCTGTACTTAGGTTTATCAGTGAACCTTATCCATAAAATCTGGAATCCTAAAAGCTGGTAGAAATATATAGCTTTTTTCTGTCTGCAGTGCATGGGTTTTTATTTATTTAAAGTCCCTGTGTAGGCTTTTTTTTTAACTCTATGGGAAAACTGAAGAAAACAACAGGGCCACATGAGGGAATTCCATATTTGCTTTTGGCATTTAATTTCCATAAAGAGGAGGATCCTGTTGACTCATAATATTTCTTTTTGTTTTTTTTCTTTTCCAACTTGCAAATGTTATGAAAGCATGAAAAGTTAGTTCCTTGTTGTCAGGGTTCCAAGATAGATGTTTGCATAGTAGATTAGATGTAATATTTGTGGAGCTTTGAAAACAGCTTTTGGGCTGGTGTTTCATTAGCAGGATATGAAGCTGTATCATCATAAAGGGCATTAATTCTCCAATGCATGTTTCCTATACAAAATTGATGAGATTGTGGAGAGATAATGTACCACAGTGACTGCAGAGCACGAGCAGACCATCAGTGGTGTAAAAGCAGAGGAATGTGCAGCTATAACCTGTTCTCCTTGTTAAATGTGGCTCACTGTACCTCAGATCTTGCCACGTTTTTATCATGGGAAACCTTGGAACGAGATGGCTTAAAACTGGAGAATTGGAGTTTGAGGAGATCAAACATCATCCACAGGGAAGAATTATTTCAAAATAAACCCCTGACCCCACTATTTGAAACCTGTAGAGATAACATCCACCTCTTGCAGGAAATGCCCTCTGAGCTGCCCTGTGGCACTGAAAGCTTTGCCTGCCCTGGTGCCTGTGCTGTCCCAGCCCTGGGACACCTGGATAAACCAGGAGGGATCCCTGCTTTCCTCCAGCCTGTGGAGCTGAGGGCTCATTCCTGGCCTCTCCTGATGCAGCTTTGCAGTCCACTTCAGTGGGACAGTGATTGGACTCTTTGTGAGGAAATTACACATGGAACTGTCAAATTGCAGAGATGGAGCTATTTCCAGGCACCCAAGTGCCCATCCTCCTGCAGCTAAAAATGGCTTTTCTTGCCTCAGCCCCAGGGGTGGCAGCCAGGCCATGCTGTCCTGCCCTGCACTGCTGTACTGCTGGAATTCCTTTAAATACTCTTCAGCACAGAGTTCATGTAAATTAGCTAATTACCAGCCTGTGCCCGGGCTTCCATGAGTGCTGAGGAGTGGAACAGAATGATTTAATTTCCCTAACATATTCTCTTGGCACTTTTGCATGCGGAATATGTTGCTCTAAAGCATCCCCTGATAGCAGATCCTTGGCTGTGCTCCAGAAGGAGTTCAAGTTAAAAGCATTCTGTGTAATTCCAGGGCTGGCAAAGCTCGAGTTGTCACCTTCCCTCCCTGCTTCCTGGAATTCTGCCGTCTGTAATGCGGGCTTTCCTCCTCTCACACACCATGATCCTGCACGAGTGTTTAAACTGTGAATCAGGGATTACAGCTGGCACTGCTTCTGCATATGATATTCTCTTGGGAGAGTAATTAAGCTGAGGTGAAGTGATCACATGAATCTTAATATTTGCAAATTCATTGCACTTAAAAAAAGGACTGTAGAGTTCTCGGTTACATTGGCAAATGAGTGTGATTGCCTCCCACTGTAATTTTCATCTTTGCCTTGTGCTTACTCTGAAATGTTTGCTGCTGTCAGAGGCAGGAGTGGTGTATTTTAATTTCCCATTGAAATTCTTGTGAAAGAGTCTGTGTGGAGGGTACAGGAACATTTTGACTGGCTGAGTGTAAATTATTTAAATCCCAAAAAGTTTTGGGATGTGGCCAGATTTAAGCTAAAAGGAAAAGGAATTTAGTTGAGGTCCTGTTTCTCCTCAGCAGTTGGGTCCAAATCCTGGAAACACTCTCAGTATGTGTTCACTCATTAATTTTACTGCAACTATCAAATAAATCTAAATATAGACATAAGAACTGGCAGGTATTAGCCAGCTAGTTCTGTTAATGCTGATGTCACTGAAGGTTCCTTTAATGGTAGCTGCATTCTTTGGCTGTGTAGATACCATTAAAAAACAAAACACGTTTTAATCCTCAGACAGGAGGAGTAGTGTCTACACGTTATTTATATGAGCCTTGGCAATCAAGAGGAAGTTGTAGATCTGCTAATTATGTGTTGTTGATTGCCTGTCTCTCATCTTACTGCAGTGTTTCAATGGCCAGAGAGATCCCAACTTCCAGCTGAGGAAAGGGATTTCATTCTCCTGGTGCTTGGTGGTCAGACAGTGCTGTTTGCTCCCTGTGGGATGGCAGGCACAGAGCAGGGGTGTGCAGTGGGATCTCTGAAGGTCAGTGTGTTGTGGATGGCAGGCACAGAGCAGGGGTGTGCAGTGGGATCTCTGAAGGTCAGTGTGTCTCACATGGCAGGCACAGAGCAGGGGTGTGCAGTGCAATCTCTGAAGGTCAGTGTGTCTCACATGGCAGGCACAGAGCAGGGGTGTGCAGTGCAATCTCTGAAGGTCAGTGTGTCTCACATGGCAGGCACAGAGCAGGGGTGTGCAGTGCAATCTCTGAAGGTCAGTGTGTCTCAGATGGCAGGCACAGAGCAGGGGTGTGCAGTGCAATCTCTGAAGGTCAGTGTGTTGTGGATGGCAGGCACAGAGCAGGGGTGTGCAGTGCAATCTCTGAAGGTCAGTGTGTCTCAGATGGCAGGCACAGAGCAGGGGTGTGCAGTGCAATCTCTGAAGGTCAGTGTGTCTCACATGGCAGGCACAGAGCAGGGGTGTGCAGTGCAATCTCTGAAGGTCAGTGTGTCTCACATGGCAGGCACAGAGCAGGGGTGTGCAGTGCAATCTCTGAAGGTCAGTGTGTTGTGGATGGCAGGCACAGAGCAGGGGTGTGCAGTGGGATCTCTGAAGGTCAGTGTGTCTCAGATGGCAGGCACAGAGCAGGGGTGAGCTGTGGGAATTAAATCCCAATATTTCCAGGTGGAATATGCCTGGGCTCTTCTGGGCCTTCTTGGCTGGAGGCAGCAGCTGTGGCATCCACCACAGGGATGGATGGAAATCACAGCTGGGCACTGGAAACCAAGCCCAGGCTTGTGGGGAGCTCAGTTTCACCTCTGGTGAAGGTCCTTGGGCCAGGTGAAGAGAAAGGAGATGGTTTCTGATGGAGGGTTAAAATCCAGAGATTTATTCCAAAGACACAGAGATCTGAATTGTGGTAACAGCTCCAACAGAAATCACCAGGCATGTGCTGGGCAGCTCCTTTTATACCCAGGATAGGCTTACATATATGTTACTTATATATATATATATTAACTGTTTGTATGTGTGTGTGCACATATATTCACAATCTCAGAACCTGCTGTTAAGGCACAGGTTATTTTGAATGAGATTGGCAGCACATTAGAAGATTAAATCTTCTGGATCTTTTAGTCACTAAATATTGAATTTAGAACAGCCTGCTCATTTTCTGGAGAGAAATAATTTGAAGTAGAGCTACCCAAAAGGCAAGATCTTATCTAGTAGCAAAAGCTGTGCTTGTTAGTATTTCCAAGCACGTAGAGCACAGCTGAAAAAATCAGATTAAAATGAAGCCAGTATTTATTCTTAAGTGGAGTTCACCTGATGCCCTAAGTTTGGGCTTTCATATTTTCCAGATTCTGTACTGCATTAGTGTGTAACTCTGAACTTCATATAAAGTGTTAGCAAGTTCTCTTCACAATCCCTTTCCAGCCCAAGAACTTGCAGCTTCCAGCCCAAAAAGTGAAAACAACAGGGAATTGAGGAGGATGGGACTGTATAACCTGGAGCTGGAATTGGACAATTAAACCAAACATGGAAATGGGTTTAAAAAACTTACAAAAGTGTGAAAATGTGTGACATGCCCAAGGTGTATCCTTTGAGGCTTTAAATGAACCCTGCTTGGTTCTTCAGCTCTGCCCAGCCCCTCAGGCATCACAGCACCAGTCTCATCTTGTGCAGCTGGATGTGCCACTGGACCTGATGGCATCTTCACCCTGAATTTCATCTGTCCTTTTTAGTCTCTGTATTGTTTGCCTTCTGTTGAGAGATCACTGCAAATCGGAGTCTTGGTGTCTTTAATGTGGCTGAAGTCATATTTTCCAAGAAATGACTATTCTGGTAAAGCACTAACATTAAGAGTAGCTAATAAAAGTGATTTAATAGAGGGAATTACAAAACTAAGCAAAGTTTAAATATGATTATAAATTACAGATTCCTCTGCAGCATTTAGTTTGTGAATTTTGGAATGTACCTCAGGGAAAATGGCTTTGGATCCAAGCATATTCAAAACGTGGAATAAGAACAAAAAAACCTGCAAATGAGCTGAAAATCTGGCAGATCCTCCATGATGAGGTGCTGAATTTTACTTTGGCTCTACTTTTAGCAATGACTATGAGAGATGTTGCCAGCTCTGATTGAGGAGCACTAAAATGAAGTAGAAGCAGGGTGCTTATTTCATCCTTAGCTTGTGTGGGTAATGGAAATCTGTTGGAGGCTTCTGTGGGGGTAATTCTCTGAGTGGGTTGGGATAAATCCTGTGATGACAAGAAGCAAGAATGCATGTGTTGTACTTGGAATGGGCTCTGGAATCATTTGATAGGGATGTGGCAGCTGTGACTGTCACAAAGCTGACCTTTCAAACAAGTCAAAATCCATAGGGAATGGTCAGAGAGCATTTGAGATGTTCAGAGGAGTGGGCTGGGAGGTGCAGCTGGAATTGTGACCCCAGACTTTGAGGGACCCAGCTGTGCTCTGACTTTGACAGTGTTTGGACTGGATTTGCCAGTGTGTTTAAAGATTGAAAGATGTAAATGATTCTCTGCAGTGTTAGCTGAACCCCACAGGTGTTTCTGGCCACATCACTGATAATGCCAATATCTATTAGCACTCTAATGATTATTATTATATCCCTGCTCCTGTGGAGTGTCCCTGGCTCAGAGCTGGCCTGGCAGGAGCTGTGTCCATCCAAAGCTCTGCCAGCCCACCCAGTCAGGATGCCAAAGCACAGGGGAGTCCTTGTGCCATGTCAGATTACAATTCTGGTGAAAATTGCCCTTTGAGGTACAAAATGAATGCCACTGCTCATCTGCAGAGTGAGAAATGCAATTATTATCTTAGGTCATCTCTGTTTTCTGTCATTCATGGCCTTTCCTTGTCTGTGAGAGGGGTCTGTTTTTCTGGGGAACTTTCCAACCATCTGATGAACAGTGCTGTGCACAGCCAAGTGCTTGACTGTACTAGAATTTGATTTTCTAATCCCAAAGAGAAGTTAAGAGGAATTTTCCCCTTGTACCTCTTTTTTTTTTTTAAGAAAAGTTGAATATGTATACAATATACAGGAAATTAAGGTGAAAATATCAAACAATCCTCTTTTAATTCAAGACCATTGGTCCCTCCAGATGTATACAAAAATTTTAACTTCACCAAGCTGATTACTACATGTCAGCATATATTAATGAAACATAAGATTAGCAGTCTGTGAAAAGGTAAACCTGTACCATTTATTGTAAGATTTCAGTGGACAAAATGTCTTTAAAGTCATTAATGCTATCTAATGTTTTCCCTTCAATTTAGTTTTGGTGTATGTCCTCTGGGTTTCTGTCATCTTTTTAAATTGTTTGCTTGTCATACTGGGGTTTGGCTATTTTTTAAAGTATTTACATTGAAACCATGCAGAGACCTTTAGAAATGGTGTATAATTAAGAGTTGAGCCAAATGCTCACAGCCAGACAAATTACACTGGCTAATGTTAACCCAAAGATTCCCCAGGTTAGTGATTTTGGATCCAGCATCCCTCTGTCCTTTTTTTTTTTTGAAACTATTTTCCTTTTTAACCTGTAGTCTGTCTCCTATGGGATCCATCTCAAACCTCTGGCAGGCAGCAGAAAGGTGGATTGAGGTCTCACTTTCTCTCTGTACTTGATGCAGGAAAACAGGGAAGTCTCTTAATACCTATGCATGAAAAACAAAACAAACAAAAAAAATTCCTTCATTTTTATATTTTTTTGGGGTTTTCTTGTTTAAAACATTAACTGAAGCTGTAAAGATGTAGCACATGTATTTTTAAAGAATATTTCTGTAAACAATATTGAGTAGGCTGGTGAAGCAGGGCTGTGTGGGCACACCCTGAGTGCAGCTGTAATTGCAGTGGGTGGCTCTGCTGTGCAGAGCAGCATTGCTGGGGGATTGTGATGGAGCTGGAGTTCAGTTTGTGGCACAGGGATCAGGGAGCGTGGCTGGAGCAGCATTGCTGGGGGATTGGGATGGAGCTGGAGTTCAGTTGTGGCACAGGCAGTCACAGGGATGGCTGGAGCAGCATTGCTGTGGGATTGTGATGGAGCTGGAGTTCAGTTGTGGCACAGGCAGTCACAGGGGATTCCTGGAGCAGCATTGCTGGGGGATTGTGATGGAGCTGGAGTTCAGTTGTGGCACAGGCAGTCACAGGGATGGCTGGAGCAGCATTGCTGGGGGATTGTGATGGAGCTGGAGTTCAGTTGTGGCACAGGCAGTCACAGGGATGGCTGGAGCAGCATTGCTGGGGGACTGTGATGGAGCTGGAGTTCAGTTGTGGCACAGACAGTCACAGGGATGGCTGGAGCATGGCTGGAGCAGCATTGCTGGGGGACTGTGATGGAGCTGGAGTTCAGTTGTGGCACAGGGATCAGGGAATGTGGCTGGAGCAGCATTGCTGGGGGATTGTGATGGAGCTGGAGTTCAGTTGTGGCTCAGGGCATGGCTGGAGCAGCATTGCTGGGGGATTGTGATGGAGCTGGAGTTCAGCTGTGGCACAGGCAGTCACAGGGATCAGGGAGCAGCATTGCTGGGGGACTGTGATGGAGCTGGAGTTCAATTGTGGCACAGGCAGTCACAGGGGATTCCTGGAGCAGCATTGCTGGGGGATTGTGATGGAGCTGGAGTTCAGTTGTGGCACAGGCAGTCACAGGGATGGCTGGAGCAGCATTGCTGGGGGACTGTGATGGAGCTGGAGTTCAGTTGTGGCTCAGGCAGTCTCAGGGGATTCCTGGAGCAGCATTGCTGAGGGATTGTGATGGAGCTGGAGTTCAGTTGTGGCACAGGCAGTCACAGGGGATGGCTGGAGCTCCCACCTACTCTGTGCCTTTCTGTTGGCTTTGGGGTTTTATCTCAGTGTATCAACCTGCTTTCTTTCCTGGTTTTGTACTTCTGCTCCAAAACACAGCCACAGCTGAGAAAGGCAGGTTTGGATAGAGATAATGTTATCTTGTGCCTGTCAGGACCGGGTGTGAAAGCAAAAGGAAGTTTGGTTTCTTTAATTGTAATGGACTACTGTCCCTTACACAGCTTGAAAAGAGCAGCCTTTGTTTCCTAGATCTGATAGCTCTGCCACAGTGAGAGGTTTGCCTGAGTAACTTATTCCTCCTTATCTTGTGTGTGAATTTGGATTTCCAGGGAAAAGCAGGGTTTCCTTTCTTATCTCATCCAGCACCTGCAGGATCTTGTGTTCCACCTGATTTTCGAGTATTGCCATCCTGAACTTTAAGATCAGGTGGTTGTTTAACCACAGCTTCAAAAACAAGTTCTGCTGTTTCTTTGGGTTCAATTTCTTAATAAATCATGGGACTTATTAATAAATAAACAGACTCTTGAAAATGGTTCAGCTTACCAGCTAGGGTACCTGTTGGCTGTGGGTTTGCTTTTTAAAATTACATTAAGTTAGTTCCTGAATGGCTTTGTTACCAAGTCTTAAAGCAAAGTTTTCAGTACATTGACTTGCTTTAGGACTGGGAGGACAAGAGTCTTGGCAAAAAGGGCTGCAGAGTATCAAAGGTGAGAGAAGTTATTCTCCAAGTCAGCCAGTTTTCAAAATGCTGTGGTCATTCCCATCAGTGTGTGTGAGATGCAGTTTGCTGCTCTTGGCTCTGTGTGCTGCAGTGTGTCCTTGGTGCTGTGGCTGCTGTGGCACCTGGTCACTGCACAAAAGAACAAAGGAACCAGAGCTTTCCACCCGTGTGGGGCTGTGCCCTGGCTGAGAGGGGGCACTCGGGCTGGCAGCAGTGGCATCATCACAGAGGGAGCAGGAGCAGGGGTGGCACTGCTCTGCCCAGTCACAGGGAGCTGCATTGTTCCTCCTGGCCCTGCTGGCTCCGAGGGGCTCAGCTCTGCTGGCTCTGTGGGTTTGTGTGGGGTCTCTGCAGGGAGCTGCCTCTGAGTGGGCTCCAGCTCACTCTGCCACCAGCCTGGGGACACAGCACGACACGGGTGTGCCCTGCCTGCCTGCTGGCAGAGCTGATCCCTGCCCTGGATCAGCTGATCCCTGCTCCTGCTTCATCAGGAGCACTCAGTGTGAGCTAACAGCCCAGCCCTTGCTCACACACTGATCTTTAGCTGGCATACAGCAATGAGCAGCATTATTCATTAACCCTTAACGAGCCCGTGCAATTGAGATTTTGAGAAAACAGCAGAATACAACCCAGGAAGGGAAAGCTTGGTTAGTTTACTTATGAAATCTGTTGTTTCTGGTTTTGTGCCAGCCACTTCTGTTTCAGGAGAAGCAGTAGCCTCTCCCTTCCCTGTGCTGCTTTTATCTCCCATCCAAAAAAGCCTTGCCTTGCCAACAGCCTGGTGTGTCAATAGGCACAGCCTGGTTCCCTGCCTTCAGGAGGCTGCTGCTCAGCTTAAAGCACTTGCAGACCACTCTGTGTTCCTGGGGATGGCAAGAGAAACACCACCCAGGCTGGTCCCTTTACCCCCATGTGCCATTTCACTCAGATGCCCAAAGACCAGAACAAATGGAGCAAAGAGGGGATTTAATTCAGCTGTGCCATGACTGTGCAAAGCACCCTCTGACATGGACAGGGACTGTACAGGAGCCAACCCTGCAGGGCAGTGTGCTGACAAAAGGAGAGACTGATTGATGATCTAAACCCTATATTAATATTTAAGCAAGCAAACAACAAACCCACAGTGTGCACCCTCCCTGGTGCAAGCTTTCAATTTGCACACGTAGTTATTTCACAAAGGATTCATTTTAAACAGTGCTTGGTCTGTTCTCATCTGTATAATGTAGTTGTATAGTATCCATGTGCTCCACAACCAGTAAAATCACCTTCCGTGGTCATGCTGAAAAAATACATTCTTGCTTTTAACAGAGGGGAATATTCTGACTTGATCAGGAGAAGTGGTATCTTAAGGAGAATGGAAACCAGCTTCTGGCTCAGTGGTGGGTCCATACCTGTACTGTACAAATCCTTTTGCCTTTGGTCTTTTGATGTGGAAAAACTTCCATTTTCCTCCCATGAAACAACCTTCCCATAGATATTCCCAAGCCCTGAGTTGTTTTCCTGCAGGGTGTGATCTGTTGTTTCTTTTTCAACTCCTTTGACTGGCAGTGCACTTTATGGTCCAATCCCAAAAACAAGAGTTAATTAGGGCCTTGGGAGAGGGATTTGAGAGCATTTTAAACAAAAAGATGTCCTCAGGATGTTAGGACTGCTCTGGGAACAAACAGGGTCCAGGAAGGTGGGAAGTGGGGTTCTGATGGGGGTTTGACAGTCCAGTTGTGACCCGGCCACAGTGATGTCCCTGTCACATCACGCTGTCCATGAATTCCTTTGGCAGCTTTGATTTCCTGCAGGAGCTGCCAGAGGAGTGCTGTGCAGGGATAGTGTTTCTGCTCAGCTTTTCCATGCTGTGCAGCTGATCTTCAGCATCACGTCCCTGCTGCTGACAAGAATCAGATGCACCTGTCCCTTGAGCACAGCCCTGCACAGGTGCACACTCAGGGCTGGGGGGCATGGACCAGTCCAGCTGGGTAATGTCACTGCCAGAGGGATTTTAGTATAAACTCTGTGCTCGCCTCTAAGTTTAGAGCGATTGTAATTATGTTAGAAGTTTTGTTGCACAAAAATAAACAACTGCTGGAGACTGAGGGCAGCTCGGGACCACAAAGCTCTGAATGCTCTGACTCACATGTGGCAATGCTTTTCCTGATGTGCCCACTGGGATTCCTTGACTCAGCTCTGCTCCTGCCTCAGCCCAGTGGTTTGCTCTTCATCAATTTCACCAGAATATATTTGGGGTTTGCTCTTCATCAATTTCACCAGAATATATTTTGGGTTTACTCTTCATCAATTTCACCAGAATATATTTGGGGTTTACTCTTCATCAGTTTCACTAGAATATATTTTGGGGTTACTCTTCATCAGTTTCACCAGAATATATTTGGGGTTTGCTCTTCATCAGTTTCACCAGAATATATTTTGGGTTTACTCTTCATCAATTTCACCAGAATATATTTGGGGTTTGCTCTTCATCAATTTCACCAGAATATATTTGGGGTTTACTCTTCATCCATTTCATTAGAATATATTTGGGGTTTGCTCTTCATCAATTTCACCAGAATATATTTTGGGTTTGCTCTTCATCAGTTTCACCAGAATATATTTTGGGTTTGCTCTTCATCAATTTCACCAGAATATATTTGGGGTTTACTCTTCATCCATTTCATCAGAATATATTTGGGGTTTGCTCTTCATCAGTTTCACCAGAATATATTTGGGGTTTGCTCTTCATCAGTTTCACCAGAATATATTTTGGGTTTGCTCTTCATCAGTTTCACCAGAATATATTTTGGGTTTGCTCTTCATCAATTTCACCAGAATATTTTTGAATTTTTGGAGGAGATTTTGTTAACTGGCTTGTGACAGGTGCTGTCGTCTTCTCCTCAGCAATGCCTGTACTCTGATTATAAACTGCAGATTTTTCCTTGCAAGGAAACACTGTATTTACATATATACTATGTTGTATTTACATATATACTATATTGTATTTACATATATACTATATTGCACCTATATGCTTCACATTTCCCTGGGCTGGTCTATCAGATCTCAAGATTTCTGAAGATTCCTGCAATGGATTTATGGATGTATGCAGAAAGTGTGGGCTGCAGAAGGACAGCATTCACATTATTGTGCTTACAAGGGGCTTGCTAGCCAAGGGCAAAGAACACTGTTCCTTCAGCTTTCAGTCAAAAACCAGTCTAGACATTTTTATCACATTAAACAGTCTGAGGCATTTAATAGGTATGTGACAGGAAAAAAAAGCAGTCTGAACTAGCTGACCAGTTTTCTTATGGGAAAAGCCTGCTGGGCTCAAGTTTTTATTCTTTGCAGTGGTAATTATGATGCTGGAAATGCTTAACAGTGATGAAGACAAAGCTGGTTTTAGACACATAAAAATGTTACCTTCAGTTTCTGCGGGGTCTGCCGTGCTCTGGGTGTGGTGCTGCTCTTTGTTGTGATGGGCTGAGCCTGGGTGCCACTTGTTCTGAGCTGTGGGAGGCCAGAGTGGCTGAGCACCACTCGAGAACACTTCAGTCCCTCCAGCCAGTGCAAATGGCAAAACATTTTCTCTCTGTCTCTGCGAGGGTCCCTTTGTCAATATTTATGATGTAACTGGTTATATCTGTTGATTCCCACTGCATTTGATGGCTCAGACTGCTCTCTGACCTCTGCCCTCACATGCAGAATCAGTTCTTTCACCTTTCCAGGCCTCTTCCCCACTCCTCTGTTGGTCTGTGTGCAGCGTGGGGCAGTGCTGATGTGCTGCCCTCCAGGACCCTGCCATGCCCCCCCGAGCTGCCCCAGTCAGTGAGTGACCCCTGTGCCCTTGCCTGGCATGCTGGCAGTGTCCTGCCACTTCTTCTCTCTTTTTCACCCCCACACGCAGGCACCAGCCTTGTTTTGCTTTTGGTCTTTCTCATTGTATATTCTACCCAGTTCCTTCCTTTCCAGCCATATTGCAGAAACCCAGCTTCATACTTGGAATAATCTCTAAAAATAGCCTTGCCTGTGCTATCCCAAATAGTTTGGGAAAGCTGAAGTGGGAGTGATCTGCTGCTCCCTGGTAGCACGGTGAAGGCGTGGCCATCTCGGGCACTTGGCACGCTGCCTCAGCCCACACCAGGGCCACACACCCCATCCTTGCTTCCTGTAGCTTTTCCTGTGCTTGGTTCCTTCCTCCTCTTTTCAGTGGTTATGCTCTTCCCCACCCATTTGGCTTCTCTGTGCCCTGGTGGTTGTCTGGAGGCAGCAGTGTCCTCATGGGGTGTGTGCTCTCACCTTGGCAGGCAGGAGGGGAAGGGGCTGCTCCTCTCCCTGCCCCTGTGGGAGGGTTCCCCACGGACCTGTGGGGTCAGAGCCATCCTCTGTGCTGTGTGTGCCCCTTCCTCCTCAGCACAAGTGGGGTCACTGCAGCAGCTGGCAAGAAAGAGCAGTGATGATGGTGATGATGAGGAGGAGCTCTGAGGGAGCAGCTCCCACTCTCCTGCTGTGTGACACTGAAATGATATCCTGGAGTCAGGGATTCAGAGAAATGGAGTCCCCTGGCTCTGGTGTCACCAGAAAAGTCTGACCACATGGGGTTCCTGAGCATGCTGTGGATGGTGCTGTTCCTCAGGAGCTGTCAGAGCAGGGTTCCAAGGGGCCATGGCAGCACTGCTGACTGGCAGGCTGGCCCTCCCTCTGTCTCTCTGTCTCCATTCTGACAAATGGGTTACATACCAACACTTTTATTTTTATCCCTTTAGGAATACTCTGTCCAATCATCCACTTGGAGCCATCAAAAACTGAGATGCCTTTCCTTCAGAACTTTCATGTCCTTATTATGAATAGCTGAACGAGCCCAGTGCATCCAGCAGGAAACTGGGAGAGGTTCTGCCTTGGAGCACTGCCCCACCCTGCTCTTTCCCAGCTGACATGCCTGGTTTTACCCCATTTCTGAACAAGCCCTGCATTCAGGGTGACATTTGGGGTGCATTCTGAAGCTGTGCAAACAGCAGAATGCCTGAGTGACTGTGTGGCACTGGAGCTGTTGGTCAGACAAAGCCCTGGGCAGCCTCAGGCAGCCCCCCTGCACCCACAGGGACAGCAGTGTCACCTCGGTGGCCACGGCAGTGACAGGGAGCAGGGCACCGTGTCAAGAGAGCTGCTTTAATATTTGATGAGCAGAAATGAATATGCAGATTGCAGGGGCTCTCTGAGGCAGGGATTAGGGAAGAGAATGTGATGCCATGTTTTATGCATTCCCATTTTCTGCTTCTGCTTAACCATGAGCTTGCCAGCTAAAGGATTTGGGATATTTTTTCCTTTATCCTTGGCCACATTTGCTGCACAATTTTTCCTGTTGTTTTCAGAGCTTCTGGGCAGTGGCACAACAGCCATTTAAAAAGAAACGTGACTGAAACAAATTGACAAGAAATGCTTACTCTGCCACCTACCTTCCACACTGAAGGAATAATAAAAGTTTAGAACCAGTTGCTTTTGCTCTTGCTTCTCTACAAAATTAAAGATGTAAATAAGTGATAACCTGGTGTATCTCCAACATGGCTGTCTGTATTTATCCTGCTGGAAAGAGGACTTCAGATTTCCAAATGTTGGGCAGCAGTTTATTTTCAGCCCTGCCTAGTTGTGATACTCTGCATTTAGAACCAGGGCAATCTCATCTTCAGCAAAATGCCCACTTTGATGATGAGTTAGCACTGGTGTTACTGGTGATGAAAGGGGCACTTAGCATCCCCAGTCCTGTAGTTCAGACAAGTCTCGTTAGCCTCATTCTTTAGAGGGAGGCACAGGAAAATGGGAAATAGCAGAGTCCATCCAGGACTGCAGAGCTGTGTGGCTCACCCCAGCTGCAGCCTGGATCCTGTGACTCCTCCTGCCCCAAAGGGGCTGTGGTTCTCCTGAGCAATCGATGATGAGTGCTGGTTTTGCATACAACAGGCAGAGGGGTGAGAAAAACAAATAAATTGAACCTCTGCACCAGGGTTTAGGCCAGGCAGTTATTATTATTTCCCCCCATCCATTAAATGTCATTGTGATTCCCAGAGCTGCTCTTTGCACAGGAGTGCTGAAGCACACGCTGAGAGCCCCATGGAGTTTCTTTTCCTCATACAGACCGGGAGGTTTTCTGTGATGTGAGCTTGAAATCTTGGCAGAAAGCATCATCACATGCTAGAGCAATTCAGAAAGGGTAGTTTCCATTCCAGCCAGCTGATAGTGCCCTGCCTGCATTCCCACCTTTGAGATAAGGGAAGGGTGTTGGGATGGAATCTGAGCAGCATTACATCTTCTGAGCTAGAGATGCCATGGGTTGAACTGCATAATCTAAAATGTGTGAATGCCCTGTGCATTTCCATGGTGACTGTGGCTCCTAGGCTCTATGCAGGGTACCAAGAAATTTGTAATTAGTTTAAACTTCCATCAAATACCGACTTCTAACACTGCCAACTGTCAAACAACCAGTGCAGCTTTTTGATGTTAATGCATTTTAGACTGCTGGAACAATTGCCAAAGATCACCTTAGCTTTGTCTGAAATTTTAAGCCAGCAGTGTGGGTCACTCTTGTTTTCTCAGAAATCATCCAGAAAACCAGCAAATTATAATGTCACTTTCCTAATTTTAGATTTTAAAGTAACATCTGTGTTCCTCACAGCTTATTAGTTTTTAATATATCTATGTATTTTGAAAAGGATCCTAATGCATCATGTCCAGACTTTATTAAAGTTTGGTTTGAACTAAAGTACCTGACCATAGCAGGGATTATTTCAAACACACAGGGATTTAGAAGTTATTACAAAAATATCATCCTGACCTTTCATTGCATTTTATTAATCTGAAGTCCAGTCCTGTGTCAGAGTTTGGAAACAGACAACTGTGTCCTCAGGATGTGGTCACAGAGCAGCTGATAGTTCAGTTGAATTTTAAGTTCTAGAGTTAAAGCTGAAGTTTCACGTTTAAAAGACATGAAACTGCATTTTGCTTTTTGTCATTTTGCTTATGTCAATGTCAGTACCTTTATGACCAAATGAATTTGACGTTGAGGAGTAAATACATGAAGATCTGACTTTTCTTCAAGTTTCTAGAAATATTTACAGTATTTGAATATGAAAGTACTTCAAAGCCTCATTCAAAAATGAAAGGGGCATTTTTACAAGAATTTCAGTGCTTCACTGCCTGTTTGCTCATGGACAGCTGGATTTTCACTCTAGTCTATAGCTCTGCAGGGAGGCTTGCTGGACTGGGATGAACTCCATGAAAAAACCCCCAAAGTTAGGGAAGTCTGCTGATCTAGATCTGGTTGTCTTTGTAATGAGGAATCTTGTTTCCCAAACAGGAGTGATGGTGAAGGCTCTATGTACTCCAAGGTGAGGGAATGTCCTGGGGTGACTGGGAATGGGAAAAAAATTCAGTTTTTGGGGTTTTTTAATTGCTTCCTTGTACCTGTAATAAAAACATCTAATCCTGGGCATGATTAGTAAACTCAGCATCGTGCTGGGTGGGTGCTGCCCTTGAGACCCACACAGACAGTAACTGGGGCAAGTTTAGGGGTGAAATGGCAAACACAGAGTGTGGAGCCTCCTCACCTCTCGCTCAGCAAATAGGGATTCATTCCAGAGGCAAAAATAATAATGACTAAAAAAAACCCCTTGAGGTCCTGTTGGGATCCTGGGGCTGAGCAAAGTGCGGAAATGATGAGTTTGTGTTTGAAAGTGGGGGGTCAGCTCTGAGGAACTCTGCTGTCCCTGCCAGCAGTGTCTCAACATTGGCAGGATGTTTATGGGATCCAAGGAGTATCTCATCCATCACGCTAGCCAGCCCTGTGGGTTAGTTTAGAATATCACCTCTTTCCCCAAACATTTGTCTCCTTTGTACTAACAGAATCCTTTCCTCCTCCTGTTCAGCCACACCTTGTCCTTCTCTTGGTCAGGGAATGAAAAACCCAGGATTTATAGCCCACACGCCCCAGATTTAGCTTAGTACAGCCAAGCTTGCAGAAGAGAGACTTCTGTGTTAATTAATGCTCTTCTGAATATGGTTAATTTTGTGTCCTCGCTCTTTGGGTACTCCAGGTGAGTTTCATGTCATCCTAATCATGCCTTCAGGCACAAAGCAGAGTTGGGAGAAAGGGAGATACTGCAAGAGGCTTTTAACTGCTGCACTTCACCCACCTCCCCTTGTAGTCATTAATTGAGTCCTGAGGTGGATTTTTGTGAGTGTTCTTTCTGCTTTGGAATGGTATGCATTCATCTTATACTTTAAGAACTCTTAAGTCAGTAAGAAGATTTGATTTCAGTTTTTAAAGGCAGTATAAAAGTTTTCAAATTAAAATTTTGCTGCCTTTAAATTTAGTTCCTTAACCTTCTCTGTCTCCCAGCTGAATCTTCACACATTTCATTGTTATTTAATGTCTCTAAAGAGGGTAATTCTTGATTCTCACTGTATATGCATGCATGTATTTGCAGCCATATGAATGCTGTACTGTAGTGTTTGTTAGGATTTGCTGGTTGGGATTGGTGTTGTTTTTCACTCTCTTTGAACTGCTAAAAAATCAATGAAGATTAACAGAGGTCCAAAGAGTGACAAGGGAATATTTTGTGTTTTAGTTTGGTGATCTTAAAAGCTAACAGGGTTGAGCAAAACATGGATTTTTGAGAGGAGTGGAAAAAATTGTGAGAGGCTGAAAAGAGCTTTTCTAAAGGCAGAGAGAATTTTCTTCACCTTCTGCACAGCTGCCAAAGCGTAAGGCTTAAAAATGTTGTTTGTTACAATTCCTCCAGCTCCTTGCTGCATGTACTCGAGCTGCCTTTCCCTCACACTTCATCTGTCTCTGTGCATCTGTAAACTGCAGGGCTGGGGAAGGACCGGAAGGGTGGCAGCAGCAGGGAGCTGCAGTGCCGGTCAGAAGCTGTGGATGAGCTGGGAGCAGTCAGGCTGCTCTCTGCCCTAAACCCGGGGGAAGGACCGGGAGGGTGGCAGCAGCAGGGAGCTGCAGTGCCGGTCAGAAGCTGTGGATGAGCTGGGAGCAGTCAGGCTGCTCTCTGCCCTAAACCCGGGGGAAGGGAGCAGGAGGGTGGCAGCAGCAGGGAGCTGCAGTGCCGGACAGAAGCTGTGGATGAGCTGGGAGCAGTCAGGCTCTCTGCCCTAAGCCCGGCTTATGCAAATGGATGCAGGGCTGAGCTGCCGGCCCTGGCACAGGGGGTGGTGCTGCCTCGCTGGTCCTGGGCCGGACCCCGGCTCCAGGGAGGCGGCAGGGAAATGCAGAGGGCTCAGGCGGACTGCAGGGCTGGAGAAATGCACGGTGCAGCCCAAAGCGAGCAGCTCCTGTTGAGTGAGCAGTGATGAAGTAACGGGCTCATCCCATGTGTGAGTACCCAGAGGGAGGAGAGGGGCTCTGGGTTGGAGAAATGCATGGTGCAGCTCCAGCTGAGGAGTTCCTGTTGGGCATCTCAGCAATGAAGTAATGGGTTCATCCGATGTGTGAGTACCCAGAGGGAGGAGAAGGGGCTGGAGAAATGCACATTGCAGCCCAAACTGAGCAGCTCCTGTTGAGTGAGCCATGAAGTAATGGGTTCATCCGATGTGTGGGTACCCAGAGGGAGGAGAGGGGCTCGAGAAATGCACGGTGCAGCCCAAACTGAGCAGCTCCTGTTGAATATCTCAGTGATGAATTACGGGTTCATCCCATGTGTGAGCACCCAGAGGGAGGAGAGCACCCCTGTGCAGGGGCTGGCACAGGGCTGTGCCTCTGGGGCTGTGTGGGTGCCCAGGGACAGGAGAGGGGCTCTGTGCAGGGGCTGGCACAGGGCTGTGCCCCTGGGGCTGTGTGGGTACCCAGGGACAGGAGAGGGGCTCTGTGCAGGGGCTGGCACAGGGCTGTGCCTGTGGGGCTGTGTGGGTACCCAGAGGCAGGAGAAGGGCTCTGTGCAGGGGCTGGCACAGGGCTGTGCCCCTGGGGCTGTGTGGGTACCCAGGGGCAGGAGAGGGGCTCTGTGCAGGGGCTGGCACAGGGCTGTGCCTGTGGGGCTGTGTGGGTACCCAGGGGCAGGAGAGGGGCTCTGTGCAGGGGCTGGCACAGGGCTGTGTGGGTACCCAGGGGCAGGAGAGGGGCTCTGTGCAGGGGTGGCACAGGGCTGTGCCTCTGGGGCTGCATGCACAGCTGGCCAGGTGTGTGTGTGTCTGTGCTGAGGTGGGCAGTGTTTCTGGGAGCTCAGGGTGTGCCCATGCTCTCTTCCCAGCCAGGATTCTGAGTGCCACTCTGGAAGGAGCACTAGGATGGATGTGCCTTACACAGCACCTGCACAACTTCTGAATTGGGTTTGTGTGGGGTTCAGCACCAGGATAAAAGGGGAAAAGGCCATTTCTACAGGCTTGGGACTGTGCAGGAATATTCTTCACAGCCTTAGAAGTGCCACCACATTTCTGGTGTTTTAGCACAGATTGTGTCAGCTTTTCCCAGAAGGTTGGGAGCATTTATTGCTGCAGGAGCTACCTGTTATATTTGAAGACCATTCTGATGATAGAAGACATTTAAATAGGCAGGGAAACAGCCACCATGCCATAAAAATAGTGGTTATCACTTCAGGTGGGTCTGCACAGCACTGGCTAAAAGAAAAAGGGGCTTTTGATAAGATATTGGGTATAGATGATCTATTTTCTTCAAAGCTTCTCTTCATTGGGAGAAAAAAGATACATGCTAATAGTTTAAATATAATTTAGCCTTTTTTAAGATTAGGGAATAGAGATGTAATATTTTATATCATCCTGTTTTCAATGAAAATGAACACTTAATGGTGACACGTGTATATAACTTTCAAACTGTATTTTTGATTTCTGTATCAATGACCAGTAAAATGAGAAGCATTGTGTGCATTGCAGGTTGTGCTGTTTGGTCACCTAGAGCTAGGTTAATCCCAGCCTCATTGTACTCCAGAAGTTACAGTGCAAGTGTTTTCCAAATAATTAACTTCATACACGCATTTTTACAAGTGTTTTCTGTTTTAAAGATATGAAACAAAAAATTACTCTTAGGAGGAAAGCTCCTAATTTGGAAATGCACTGTGACTTTTTGGTGCTTCTGTATGAAAGGAAAAGCTAAAAGTCACTTTTTTTCCTGCTTGGCCTTTGAAATGCTCCTTTTGAAGGACAGTAATTGAGCTGTGCTTTTCCATTCCATTTCAGGTTTTTCTTCTGTAATCATGGCAAAACCTTATGAATTTAACTGGCAGAAGCCAGTTCCCTCTTTTCTGCAAGATGGAGCTGTGTTTGATAGATACGAAGAGGTAAGACCCAGCTGCCTTTCATTTGCTATTCTCTTTTAAATATGCAGAAGTGCCAGAATATTTCATGTTTTGCTTTCATTGTACACAAAGAAACTTTAATTTTTTCTGGTAATGCCCTCAGAAATGTCTGTGGGGAGGCAATACCAACAGACTTTATTGCTACATAGGGTTTTTTTTGCTTTTAAAAGAAATAGCTTTAAAATATATTTAATCCCTCTGATTTGACATAAGCCCTGAGGAAGTGAAAGGGAGAATTGGATCAAAATATCTGTAACGTGTATAAAACTCTCATCTTTGCAGATTCATAAAGCACATTATTAAACAAAGTGAATCCTTCCATTTTTTTGTATTATCTATCAAATGGAGGGAGGGAGAATATTGCTTTTTCTTGGATATATAAACTGAGCACCTGCCTATTACAAGGGAAGTCAGAGAACACAGAACATTCATTTTCTGATTGAAATGCATCATTTGAGAACTGGAGTGGTTTTATCTACTTTAGAAAATCAATCTGCACTCTATCTGAAATATGATTACTATGATCCTGCTTTCAGCTGTGCTTTAATCCACCTTTATTAAAGGAATGCAAAACAGGACATTTTACACAGGCAGCTGAAATAAAGTGCTGAGAAGTTTACCCTATACTCAGCATTGATATGCTGGTAAGAATAATTGTATCAGGGTCTATTTTTAATCTGGTTTGAACAGGAGATATCTCTAAGTTGAAGGTAAGTGCCTTCAGGGATATTAGTATTCTCTTATCTTTTGAAATGTAAGTAAAAGGTATTTTTTATCACCAGGCCTGCCAAGATAGGGATAGTTGGTTTACCCTGTGTTTCCAGATTTGGGGCCAGATAAATGAGGTAGATAGCGGTGGAGATGGAGGAAAAAACTTTATTTTCCTTCAACAAGCTCTGCTGCAAACACAACCCTTGCGTGAGAGGCACAGTGTGTGAGCGAGGGGCACAGGCCGTGCGCGAGGGGCACGGTCAGTGCGTGAGGGGCACGGTCCGTGATTGAGGGGCACGGTCCGTGAGCGAGGGGCACGGTCCGTGAGCGAGGGGCACGGTCCGTGAGCGAGGGGCACAGTCCGTGAGCGAGGGGCACGACCTGTGCGTGAGGGGCACGGCCTGTGCGCGAGGGGCACGGTCTGTGTGAGCGAGGGGCACAGTCCGTGCGTGAGGGGCACAGTGTGTGAGCGAGGGGCACGGCCCGTGCGTGAGGGGCACAGTCCGTGCGTGAGGGGCACAGTCAGTGCGTGAGGAGCACGGTCTGTGTGAGTGAGGGGCACGGCCCGTGAGCGAGGGGCACGGCCTGTGCGTGAGGGGCACGGCCCGTGAGCGAGGGGCTCGGTCAGTGCGTGAGGGGCACGGCCCGTGAGCGAGGGGCTCGGTCAGTGCGTGAGGGGCACGGCCTGTGCGTGAGGAGCACGGCCTGTGCGTGAGGGGCACGGCCTGTGCGTGAGGGGCACGGCCTGTGCGTGAGGGGCACGGTCAGTGCGTGAGGGGCACGGCCTGTGCGTGAGGGGCACGGTCTGTGTGCGTGAGGGGCACGGCCTGTGAGTGAGGGGCACAGTCAGTGCGTGAGGGGCACGGCCTGTGCGTGAGGGGCACAGCCCGTGAGCGAGGGGCACAGCCCGTGAGCGAGGGGCACAGCCCGTGAGCGAGGGGCACAGTCTGTGAGCGAGGGGCACACTCAGTGTGTGAGGGGCACAACCCATGGTTGTTCTCTCCCCCTTCACCAAGAACAGAGCGTGGGCAGCTACAGCAGAGCATGCCATGTGCTCCAGGTTGGGTGGGGTTCAGGGGCACTGCTGGCACCTGGGTGTCACCCTGGGATGTGGTGGCAGGACAATGCCAGGCACAGCTGTTCTGTTCTGGGACACCCCAGCTCTGGGCACACGTAGGGTTCAGGGTCACTGCTGGCACCTGGGTGTCACTGCTGGGATGTGGTGGCAGGACAGTGCCAGGCACAGCTGTTCTGTCCTGGGCACACGTAGGGTTCAGGGGCACTGCTGGCACCTGGGTGTCACTGCTGGGATGTGGTGGCAGGACAGTGCCAGGCACAGCTGTCCTGTCCTGTCCTGCTCTGGGACACCCCAGCTCTGGGCACACGTGGGCTCAGGCTCCTTGCAGCTGGGTTTGCTGCCCCCAGACCCCCAGAAGGGGCTCCTGCCCCCCCGTGCAGCAGAGCCCTGTCTGTCTGTCCGTCCTGTGAGCCCCTCCTGCTCCAGCTGCTGCAGCTTGCTCCAGGTTTCTGGGACACACCTGGGAGCCTGCCTTGGCTCCTCACAGAGGACTCTTCCCACAAATTCTCCTCACTGTTCAATTAAGGACGTCAGGAAGTTCTGGATCCTCTTTTTCTTGAAGAAGTGGTTGATTCTGCACACCCTTTTCCTGCATTTCATCTTAATTTATGATGCTCTAATTGAGGCTGGAGGTGTGTGGAGGAAATATCTTTTTAAATTCAGCTCATCTGATTTTTTGCCTTGCCCAGTCTCTCTGGGCTGCCATTCTTTCCTGATTTCTTCCACAAATCAATATCCTGCAAGCTCTGCTTGTCACTCACTCTGGCTGCAAAGCACTCACAGCATGTAAACTGCCACAGTGCAGCAGAAAAGTGCTTCCCAAATTCTGCCCCTTGAAATGAAATGTGGCCATTTGATCCTGAAGGTGGCATTGGCAAATTATATATTTTTTACCTTCAAGCATAGAATTTTCAGTATATTTCTTAAAGTTCTGTTTCATTAAGATTTTCTATTAGGTAAGAATCACTGCTTCTATCAAATAAAACATCTTCATTTAGTTGCAATGAGGTAGGAAAATATTAATTAAGTGCATCCCAGTGTCTCAAATGCCAACAATAAGAGAAATCATTAAAAGTGATCTGTTTTTTAAAAGCCTTCCTCCCTTGTTTCTGTTTTTTTGGGAACAGCAAATTCTGCAGGAGGGTCTTTAGGAAAAAACAGAACAGTCCTTTATTTTTGAATGGTAAAGAACTGATATTTGGCAAACTGACTAAAATGATGGTCTGTATTTTCTTTTCTATAGGAATCTTTTGTCTTTGAAAGCAACTGTCTCTTCCAAGTGGATGAATTTGGCTTTTTCCTGAGCTGGAAAAGTGAAGGAAAGGTATATTGCAATTATGTCAGGAATGTATATTATATGTTGTTGCACTTTATGAATATCCTGCTTTATAAAAATCTCAAATACTATGTTAGTTTATTTACAAAAGTAGTCCTCATCCTATTCTATTTAGAACTGACAGAAGTGAAGAATTTAAGAGGGAATCAACTGATACTAAAATGAAATATTCTTCTTAGCATTTATTAACAGAACTTGCCAATAAAATTCACAGTTTATTTTTGCTGAAGTTCCCGGTGGAACCATGTCTCACAGACCTTTGAACTTGTACCTTTTTGTCCTTTCAGGAGGGACAGGTGTTGGAGTGCTCCCTGATCAACAGTGTTCGTTTTGGAGCTGTACCAAAGGTACTCTGTGCTTTATACTTCATTTAAACAAGGAGTGTTTCAGCTGAAGGTGAAATGCAGGATGGCATTCATTTCTTTAAGTAATACCAGTGACACAGCTTTTATTTTGCAATCTAAGCCTCGAATCTGAAGTTTTGCAGTGGTTTGTTGTGATTGCAGTGGGCAGGGTCAGCCATCTGGTTTTTTTTATGTACTGCTGGGTTCAGGATGCACTGAGAGCTGAGCAGACATTAAGAGCCCATAGCAGGAGATTTTAATTATCTTGTAACAGTTTATTGGGATACTTGTTTATGCATGTGATAAAAAAAATGTTTCATTTCCATTCATTTTGTTCCAATCTGTTTGAATTTATTTTATCTTCTCAGTCCACTGGCATAAACTGTTAGAATGTGTTGTTTTTTCAGCTTTGCACCCAGTGTTTCTGAGTGAAAGCACTGGCAAAGGTTTAAAGGTGTAAATGCATAAGGAGGTGAAAATGCATTTTTACCACAGTGCCTTGCATAGCAGAAGTGTTGCAAATGTAACAAGTTCTTTATTCTGTCTCACAGGATCCCAAAATACTGACTGCACTGGAGGCTGTTGGAAAATCAGAGAACGAGCTGGAAGGACGGATAGTGTGTGTCTGCAGTGGCACAGACCTGGTGAACATCAGCTTCACTTTCATGGTAGCAGAAACCACAGAAATAGCCAAGGTATTTCACAATTAAACAGCGTGGGAGGTGAAAGAGGAGCTCATCAGCAGTGCTCAGTTGTGTTTCCTAAACCTGCCTGCGTGGCTGACTGAAATACCTGGGTTAGTGTCTGCTGCCCTGCTCTTCCAGAGGACAGCAAACATCCCTGTGGAGCATTCCTGAGCTGCTCAGTGCCCCTGTGTACAGCACAGGGCATTCCCTGAGCTGGTCAGTGCCCCTGAGATCTCTGTGTATGGCACAGGGCATTCCCTGAGCTCCTCAGTGCCCCTGTGAGACCTCTGTGTATGGCACAGGGCACTCCCTGAGCTGCTCAGTGCCACTTTGTATGGCACAGGGCACTCCCTGAGCTGCTCAGTGCCCCTGAGATCTCTGTGTATGGCACAGGGCATTCCCTGAGCTGCTCAGTGCCTCCTTGAAGCTACTGTGTATGGCACAGGGCATTCCCTGAGCTGGGCAGTGCCCTGTGAGACCTCTGTGTATGGCACAGGGCACTCCCTGAGCTGCTCAGTGCCCTGTGAGACCTCTGTGTATGGCACAGGGCACTCCCTGAGCTGGGCAGTGCCCTTTGAGACCTCTTTGTATGGCACAGGGCACTCCCTGAGCTCCTCAGTGCCCCTGTGAGACCTCTGTGTATGGCACAGGGCACTCCCTGAGCTGCTCAGTGCCACTTTGTATGGCACAGGGCACTCCCTGAGCTGCTCAGTGCCCCTGAGATCTCTGTGTATGGCACAGGGCATTCCCTGAGCTGCTCAGTGCCTCCTTGAAGCTACTGTGTATGGCACAGGGCATTCCCTGAGCTGGGCAGTGCCCTGTGAGACCTCTGTGTATGGCACAGGGCACTCCCTGAGCTGCTCAGTGCCCTGTGAGACCTCTGTGTATGGCACAGGGCACTCCCTGAGCTGGGCAGTGCCCTTTGAGACCTCTTTGTATGGCACAGGGCACTCCCTGAGCTGCTCAGTGCCCTGTGAGACCTCTGTGTATGGCACAGGGCACTCCCTGAGCTGGTCAGTACCACTGTGTATGGCACAGGGCATTCCCTGAGCTGCTCAGTGCCCCTGTGTATGGCACAGGGCATTCCCTGAGCTGCTCAGTGCCCCTGTGTATGGCACAGGGCATTCCCTGAGCTGGGCAGTGCCCCTGTGTATGGCACAGAGCACTCCCTGAGCTGCTCAGTGCCCCTGTGTATGGCACAGGGCATTCCCTGAGCTGGTCAGTGCCCCTGTGTGTGGCACCGGGCACTCCCTGAGCTGCTCAGTGCCCATGTGTGGGGCTGCCCCAGCAGACAATCTGGTGCTGCTGGGTCTGTGACTGGGATGCTGAAGGGAAGTGCAATTGCTGCCATTTTTCTGGTGGGTGGAGCTCAGCCTTTCAAAGTTCTGTTCTGATAACCCAATTGTGTTGTGTGGTTTATTATTTATTATTTAAAAAAATCAAAAGCAGGAAAGGAAACTCTGTGCAGTTTTTGGGATCCCAGTGTAGCCAGACTCTTTTCTGCTTCCCACTGGCATGGAGCAGCCCTCAGCAAACAGTGATGCTGTGTGACACCTCATCCTTCCTGGGAGCCACAGCCTGCAGCTCTCCTGAGAGTCCTGGCCTCCATCTGCCCAGCACTCAGCTGTGGGCTGCTCTGAGAAACCTGCTCAGAGTGCTGACAGGACACTGCTAGCTGAGATCCAGGCATCCATGGGGGTTTAAAATACACACTCTGTGCTTTTCTTCTCTGTCTGGATGTATTTAGGGTATTTAGGGTTATAATCTGTTCTGCCTGCAAGATAAATACTAAATAGTGATCAGTATCACACACCTGGTAAATCCCCTCCTTTAAAACTGTTTGCTGAATGCAGCATCACTAAATCTCTTGCCAGACCTGGTTTATTGTTCATTGCTTTGGATCCATACCTTTGGAGGCACTGGCAATGCTGAGTAAACTCCTTTATAGGAGAAACACTTGTATAACTTACATGGGTACACTAAATTGATTTTACTGTGTATTTTCAGCAGACTTCAAGGGAAATAATGTGTCAGAGCTATGTTTTGAAAGCATTTGCAAAAAGAAGCAAAGCAAAGGAGATGTTGGCAGCATTCACTTTCGTACTCCCCCCAGCAGCATCTGTGATTTATTCTGAAAGCAGCTGCAGTTAAGTTTCTCAGCCACCTTAGATCTCAATAACCTATATTAGACTAATTGCTTGGTGAGAATGCTGGCCCATTCCAGAGGCTGTCACAAGAGATGAGCTAATGATGCTGTGGGGAGGATCTGGTGCTCATTAGCAGCCCAGCCTTACAGAATTGTTGTGTCATGCTGCTCTGGGCAGGCTCTGAGTGCCCATGGAACCCAGGGCCCTGCATCTGGGAGCCTTCCCACCAAAATCCACATCCAGACCTGGCAGCAGTGATGATCCACCTCGTCTGATGTGACATGGGTGAGGCATGAGGGACAGCAGAAAGCAGATCAAGCCAAAAAAATCAATGTAGAGCTTTCTAAGTTGCCTTCACTGGGGAATTTGGGCTGTGCTGTGTGACCTTTGGTACATGGTAAATACCACAACTTGCTGCTGCACTTGTGTGCTGAAATGGAATTTTCTAGGAGTTTTCAGCACATAGAAGTGCTCCTGCTTCATTCTTCCTGTTGTGTTCAGGAGAGAACACCTTCCCTGTGGGACACAGTAAATCCCCTGCAGAAGAACCAGCCTTTGCATGGCATTGAGTGCAAAGCTGTGCAGCTGCTGACTGCAGCTTAAAATAGGCCTCCAATTAATCCAGGTTCAAAGCCCCTCCTGTGAAATGGCAGAGGCAAGAGTTTGGAGGGGAAGGGGCAATGGCTGCAGCTTGAGCTGCCCAGATATGTGTGAGGGCTGTAAATGTGTGTAAGAAACCTGTGGGTTCTGCTGTCCCCCATTGCTGTGAGGAACAGAGCCTTGCTCTGTACCTGACTGGGATACTTTAAAATGGGGGAATTGCATTCTGCTCTGATAATCCAATTGTATTGTGTGGTTTGTATTATTTAAAAAAAAGCAAAAGCAGGAAAGGAAACTCTGTGCAGTTTTTGGGATCCCAGTATGGCCAGGCTCTTTTCTGCTTCCCACTGACATGGAGCAGCCCTCAGGAAACAGTGATGCTGTGTGACACCTCATCCTTCCTGGGAGCCACAGCCTGCAGCTCTCCTGAGGGTCCTGGCAGATCCAAGCACAAAAGCTCAGAACCTCTCTGCCCAGAAAGGCCTCTGTAGGTGATAATTACAGCTGGAAAAGAAGCAGTTGATACCCACTGAAGGCTGGGTTGGAATGGGACTGGCTAGCTGTGACAAGGAGAATTGGTGGAAGATCCTCTCCGTGCAAGGAGGGGCACACTGGGAGGCAGGTTCTGCAGGTCCCTGGCACAGGTGGCACAGGGGGACAGTCCCTGGGGGTGCCCCAGCTGTGGCAGGGGGCTGGTGCCTGCTGTGGGCAGGGCTGGACCCATCCCAGGCTGGCTCTTGTCACCTGTCCTCACCTGAGCCCCTGGTGCTCAGCAGGGCTGGCCAAGGCACTGCTGGGCTCCAAGTGTAGCTGCTCCAGCAACAAGAGTGTGTTTATTATCTGTGCACTTGTCTCCAAGCTCCAGCTCTGGTATTTACATTCTATCTACTTAAATTTTATTGGTGTTTTCAGCTGAGAAATTGGTTTTCATTTCCACTCTTAAAACAGCCACAGAATTGGGTGTACTCTGTCTCTGATTGCATGCAGCTGTCACAGTCCACTCCTAAAACAGCTCCACTGTGGTAGTAGAGAGTGACTGTAAAAGGTGGAATTTAAAACCTGATGTTTGGAATCCTGATTTAATCAGGTTGTATAAATTATCCTGAGCTAAAATTAACATGCACACACTTATATTAGAGATGAGAGCATATGCGTGTATTTTTCTTTTTTACTTCCCAGATGGACTTTGTGTGCCCCAGTAGTTGGATAATCTGTTTTCCTCAGTCTAGGACAGTTGAAAAGGCCAGTGAGTATTTGGGGGTGAATTTGGGGCAGAAGTGATCCAGTGCTGGGGTGAAGCCTCAGCCCTTGGCACATGGGCTGCATATCCAACACTGCAATTATCCAGTAAAGCTCTTGTGCTTGAGCCACCCAAAATCTGGAGTTCTTGTCTCCTTTGCTCTCCACTCTGGCAATGCTCTAAGTGGCAGCAGTCTGGGCACTTTGGGCAGCTCCAATACAGAGCCTGTGAGCCCCAGCTTTGCTGCTGGAATAGCTGAAGGTCAGAAGGATCCCTTTTATCCCTTTTGTGCACATCCTGGCAGTGTTTCCACAGCCATGTCCTGCTCCAGCCAGTGCTGGGGTGGGGCAGGGCAGGGGAGGTTTGGCACTGTCACCCCTCAGCTCCTTGCTGTGGCTGCTGGGTGGTTTTCCTGGAGCAGAGAGGAGTTTGAGATGTTTGCACTGAGGGAATGGGGACATCTGCTGGCTGAGGGCAGGTGCCAGGGATTCCTGCCAGCCCGGTGTGTCCTGGGCACAGGTGGGAAGCAATTCTCTGTGGCTTCTGAGCCTTCAGCTGTGGAGCCCTTGGCAGCCAGTGCCAGACCTGAGCCCCAAAATCAGAGGGCACTGCCACTCTGGCTTTCCTGATGCCTGCAGCAGGTGGAGTGCAACCCTGGAAAGGGGAAAGTAAAATCTGGAGTCTGGTCAGTACATCTGGCAGTACTGACCCCGTGGGTCAATAAGCCATGCATGGCCTTGTCTGGAATTTCATGAGCTGCAGACTGTGGTGCTTTTTAACCTTTCATAATTCTTGTCCTTTTTAACCCTGCCCAAGTGAAAGGTTGATGGCTAAAATAGAGCTGGAAGGCCAAACTTATTTGTGCCCCCTGCCAGTTGTGCCCGTGTTTCATCAGTGAACCTCACTAACACAGGTCACTAAGTGCCTCAGGAGCATTTCAGTCTGACAGCAGAGCTAAGAGAGTGCTGCTTTGATTGATTTTTCTTGCCCCTTCTTCTTCTAGAGATGTTTGACCGTGTTTGATCTTGTCAGAGAAAAACAACACAGTGTTTGTTCCAGCCTGCAGAGTAGATTTTGGCCTCTTGTGTCAGCCTAAGGGGGTCTGAGCTTAAGATGTACTGCTGTTTGGTTTTGTTTCTTTTCATTTTCTAGGATTAGATATCAGGGTCCAGATCCCTCTGTGAATCTGGAATAATACTTGTGTATATCTCAACAGATTATGGGTACTGAACCATATTTTGAAAATTGGAAAATATTCAGCACTAGCATCAGTAAAAGTCCAATGTACTCTGATTTCTATCAAAGGCTTTTTTTTTTCTAAGAACAAGGTACTTCCTATTGGTACCTAAATGGTAGCAATAATTGCTTCCTAAATGGTACCTCATGTCAGAATTCCACTTTTTATAGGATTTTCATCCTTTGCACAGGTAGTGACTTGAAAATGCTGAGGATGAAAGAAGAGAGCTGAGGATCTGTACCCCTGTTACTTATGTAGATGAACAGGTCTTCCAGCTTCATCTGTAAATTGAGGGATGCTGTCACAGAATACAAGCAAGGCTGCTGCTGTATTTGTCTGTGTGTTAGCTGGGAAAACCTGAGCCCTGCTTTCATCCCTCCTGCAAGGCCATCAGACAGTGTACATTAAACCTGGGAATGGTTTGCTGTCAGGAAAGCAATATACTGCCAGCTGGATATTGAATTCTGTGAGTATCCATGCACTGGATCACAGGACCCTTAGAGCAAGTATGAATGCAGAATTAATTGGAGACTCTTCTGGCTCACAGGGACAAAAACTCTGACAGTGCTGAAGGTGTTGCTGAATTTGGTTTTCCCTTGTTTTCCTGTTTCTGTGGGGCAGCTGGTGGCCGTGGGCAGTGTGTGGTGTGGCCCTGCAGGAGCTGCTGTGCCCAGACCAGGGGCAGGCAGCCAGGGCTGCTCTGGCAGCTGGAGCAGATGGGCAGGAGTGGCTTTGGGGCTGCTCCTCCTGCCCAGGGCTCCTCTCAGCAGCGTGGAGCTGCTCTGGAGCTGGACACGGGCTCTGGGCTCCCTCCCTTGCCTGCTGCCAGCAGCACTGTGATGCTTTTGTGGCTCAGCAGTGTTTGGCTGCAGCTTTGTGCTGTTTTGCTCTGAGGGAGTGCAGTTCCTGACTTGGCATCTCTGTCAGGGAAGGGCATTAACACTGGAAAAAGGTTAGGGAGACCTCTGAAGTGGGAGCCATCACGACAACTCTTGCTAAAAATCACTTGGGAAGTGCTCAGTGTATTGATTTCTCTCTTCACTTGTGTTATTTTCTAGCAGTGTTCCTTTTTGGCAGCTCTTCTAGATGAGCAGAAGTAACTCCAGAGCTGAGTGCTGGCCAGCCTTGCTTTTAAATGTTATTTTTCATTGTATCTGGTGCAGTTGCACCATTGCCTTCAGATCAGAATGGGTCTGTAGTGTTAGCTCCAAATGAAATGCTGATACAGTCAGCTCTGCACCAGGGGTGCTTTTCTGGCAGAAACAAATGGCAGAAAGCCTGCAGCTCATTCCCAACGTGCATTTGGTGTGATTTCATTTTTGCAAAGCTTTCTGTTTGCAATGAATGTGCCACTGAGTGGCTGGGTCAGTGTTGGAGGGCTGAGGAGTTCTGAAAAGGGCTGCAGACCAGTGCAGATCACACGAGGACAAATATTTCTGTAGCTGTGATGTTAATGCAGCACAAATGCTACGTTTAGTTGGTTTAAGCAACAACAAAAACAAACACCCAACCAAACAAACAAGAAATCCCCCAAACCCGAAACAAACCAGAAAAAGCCACATCCAGACAAACCCCAAAGGAAGGTAGTTGACAGTACCTGAATTTCAGCAGTTCTAGGAAATAGAATTCTGTGTAAGAATTGTTCAGTCAATTATCCTGGAATTATCACAAGCACCATTCCTTTGTCATCTGAGGTGAGGGAACATTTGTAGGAAAACATCAGTTTTTCCTAAATCTGTCAGTGGTTTCTAGTTATATCAGTTCTAATAGAAAGATAAAATAATATTATCTTGCCCCATGAACCTTGCTGTCTTTATCTTCCTAGGCAGTCCCTGCAGCCTGTGACTATAAAATCAGCTTAGAAAGGAGTGGAGAAAGGGAGATGGGAGGGCAGACTCAGACTGGGGGGTTGTTCTCAAGCCCACAAACACACCTAGGAAAACCCCAATTACTACCTTTTTCTATAAGTGATAATTCTGTTTTTCAAATGGTTCTCAGACACACACTGGATCTCTTTAAATGAATATTTTATGCAGTACTTATTTAAAGGATAACTTAAAAAAGAACACTTAAGTATTAACTCACATCTTAATAAGTGACTACTTTTCCTAAAGCAAAACAGATTTAATATTTCATGAGTACAGGGGTCTCTGGAGGGTGTTGAATTGACACCCCAGACCTTGTTTTAACCCCAGGGATTTGCTGCATGCAGTTTACAAAATGCCCTTTCCCAAAGAGGCCTGTGCTCCTGCAGTAGAAATCAGGATTTTTTTCATCTGTCTTGCAGATGTACAGCACTCATTCATGAAAAGAAAAATACACTCATCTGCATCTATTTCTGAGTGTCATATCCTGGATGCTGCCCAAGTCAGCTCAGGCTGCATGCACAGCATTTGGCCAGAGGCAGAAAGCTCCTTTATTCCCAAGGTTAATGTTTAGCAGTGGACCAAATCCCATCTCAATTCCACCAGTGTCAATTATCAGCTGAGTAATCCTAGTGTTACAATGGCATAATTGAGCTGGAACTTGGCTTGTAGCACTGCCATTTTTAAACCTTGCCATGGCTTTTTCCTGCCAGGGCTCTTGCTGGAATCAGTGGGGGTTCATGTCAGCCCAAGCCTTGAGCTGCCTCTCTGCAGCTCTGCAAGGCTGGGGTGCAGCTACAGCAGAAAAATAGATCTTAAAAGGGGAATTACAGCAGTGAGTGCTGTAATGCTGCTGTTGGCTGCAGGTCATCCCAGGGATTATTTGCAATGCTGTGCATTTGAAGGATGAGAGCAAGCTGGGCTTGAATATCTAATAGGGTGTTAGAGCAGTTGTTGTGCCTCCTCTAGCTTATTGATATTTTATTTCACTCCTTTTCTCAGCTGGACCAGTGAAATATGTCCTCACACCCTGGATGATGGTGCTCAGCAGGAGCTGGTGCTGCCCCTGCCACCAAAGGGAGGCCAGGATTCATACAGGGCATAAATAAATATCAGCAGGAGCTGGGATTGCCCCTGCCACCAAAGGGAGGCCAGTGTTCAAACAGGGTATAAATGGAGGACACAGCATAAATAAACATCAGCAGGAGCTGGTATTGCCCCTGCCACCAAAGGGAGGCCAGTACAGGTTCATACAGGGCATAAATAAATATCAGCTCAGCAGGAGCTGGTATTACCCCTGCCACCAAAGGGAGGCCAGTACAGGTTCATACAGGGCATAAATGGAGGCCTCAATAAATCAGTGAGTGATCCCTTGCCTTGGCTGGCAGTACACTGATTTATTGATTTATTGGCACTGCTGGTCCCACAGGTAGCATTTGGAGGAATGGAAAGCACAGCCCCTGTGCCTGGTGGGGGATCAGTGATGGATGAAATGGGCTCTCACCTTTTCCATGGTGTGGGCTGTGACCTGGCACAGGTTATTAACATCACCCATGGCTTCAAGGAGGAGCCTCCCCCCAAGCCAAGCTTTCCTACTCTCCCTTTTCAGTGGTGCTGATGTGGTGTTTTGGTGTTTTTCAGCAATGGGTAGAAGGGCTTGGATCCATCATACATAACTTCAGAGCTAACAATGTCAGTCCAATGACGTGTCTCAAGAAACAGTAAGTTGATTTCTTTCCTCCCCCTTCTCCTTTATTTTTCTGTCCTTGTGTTTTCCGTTTTGAAATTGGAAAAAAAAAATTGCTTTTTGTAGTTTGACATTTACAAAACAGTGTCAGAAAGAAAATGGTGTTAAATGAGTTCAGAGTTTGTCTTTTATTGAGACTAAAGATGTCTCAAGGCTATATCTGGCACCTGCCCAGGAGAAATTACAGGAGAATTTATAACTGTGCATTTGATTTACTGCAGTGTATGTTTTAATTATTGGCTGGTGTGTTTTCTCTTTGATGCATATGCAAGCAAAACCCCGTGAGACTTTCTCATCTTCACACTGGTGTTAATTGCTGCACTGATTTTTTTGAGCTGCTTTTTGCAGTTAAAAGAACTGCCCTGCCTCAAGCACTAAAAGGTTACAGAAAATGTTTTATTGCAGAACAATTATTTGTTTGTACTCATTTAGCAGACATGGCAACAAGTTAAACATAAGCATCTAGACCCCAATTTTAATAAACAGTGTTTTAAAATATTTCATTCCTAATTTCAGCTGGATGAAGCTGGCCTTTCTAACAAACACAAATGGGAAAATTCCAGTTCGGAGGTAAGCACACTGGGGAGCTCTGGGGTTTTTCACTTCCTAGTTCTATAATTTTAATAAAATTCTGTGGCTTAATACTGGAATATAATATTAGTATTATTATTAATATATATGTAAGAGTAAGAACAGAACTAGATATTCTTATCTGCCTTCCTCATTAAGCTAGGCAGGACTTCTCACCAGTCTAATAATTTATTTTTTTTTCCCAGTCCATTGTAATGAAGATCTGAGTTCTTCTAATAGTTTTCAAAGTCACTTAGAGCTGAGAGCATCAGATTTCTCCTGACATTCCTCAAACCCTGGGATGGGTTTTTCAGTTGTAAAATTTGATAAAGTACTTTAAAAAAAGAGCCATAAAAGCTTGCAGGCCACTTAAGTAGAGGACAAAGAGGTACTTTTAAACTGCAGTTCCTTGTAAAAGAGACAAATATGCATCTGCCAAAGATGCTCCTGCTTTTACAGGAACCCCCAGGATAATATTTGGGTTTGTCCACATGGTAAATGAGCTGTTGGGTTATTGTTGGGTGATGGTTGTTGGGAGCAGCAAGGCCAGAGCAGCATCTTTGCTCCTGCTCAGCTGTTAGCTATTACAGGATTTCAGTCCTCAAGGCCAGAGCAGCATCTTTGCTCCTGCTCAGCTGTTAGCTCTTACAGGATTTCAGTCCTCAAGGCCAGAGCAGCATCTTTGCTCCTGCTCAGCTGTTAGCTATTACAGGATTTCAGCCCTCTCTGCCTGGGCAGCAGTGCTGCCCCTCCTGCCCTAGGATTCATTCTTGCCCATGCACTGAGCTGCTTTTTCCTTCACAAAGGATGTGCCAAGCAGAGTTTTGGGCCATGCTGGTCTTTCATAAAGAGAATTTGCAGAAGAGAGCAGGAGGGAGGACTTTGTGAGATAAACCCCACACAACTTTTTTTTCCAAGAGAGGAAAAGAGGATTTTGCATCTGTAGAATCTGCAGAAAGACAGAGGGCCTGCCTGCCATGCTGCTCTCCAGGCTTCTTTACCTTCATGGCTCAGGTGACACCTTGGCAGTGTTAGAGCTGCTTCAGTGTGTCCATCTCGAGCTGCTTCAGTGTGTCCATCTCGAGCTGCTTCAGTGTGTCCATCTCGAGCTGCTTCAGTGTGTTCATCTCGAGCTCCTTCAGTGTGTCCATCTCCAGCTGCTTCAGTGTGTCCATCTCCAGCTGCTTCAGTGTGTCCATCTCGAGCTCCTTCAGTGTGTCCATCTCCAGCTGCTTCAGTGTGTCCATCTGCAGCTCTCCCCGGGCCAGCTCCTGCTTGTTCCTCAGCTCAGCTGCCATGAGGCACCTCCTGTGCAGGAGTCCCTGGGGAGCATCATCAGCTGCAGGGGAACCAGGAGGGAGCAATTCCACAGGGACACAACAATTTCCAGGGCTTTACAGCTTTATGCCTGTGCTGGAACACAGAACCTACTCCACAACATGAATTTATAGTGTGCTGGCTTGTCTGAAACTGTTCCTGCCTTTAAATATTTTACATCACATTTAGGGAGGCGTAAATTGTCTCTGTTGGGCTCCAGCATCCTGATTTGTGTATGCAGGCTGTCTGTTCCTTAAAAATCCAGTTCACTGGGTCCAGTGTATTAAATCTTTACATTTGAATTTGCACTATTTACAGGTTAACATAGATCAGTCAGTTGGATTTATTGTAAAAGAAGGTTGCTTATAAATTTGTAAGGGGTCTGCTGCTCCATGGAGCTGAATCTCCTTTGCATCTGGATATCCAAGGAATGTGCTGTCTTGGTCTGGGTGACATGTGGCACATTTTTGGGGCTCACACCTGTATTTCATTTTTACACAGAGCTGCAGTAAAACACCAAGAGAAAAAACCCCTCACCTGCAGAATCAGAGCTCCTTGCATTTCCTCCCAAGTTTGAAACAAATTTTGCAGCTGTCAGATTCCCCACAGAGAGTGAGGAGCCTTGAGGAGGTGACACTCCTCAGGCTGTTGGTGCTAATGCCATAAATATTCCTGACTCCTTGGCTGTGCAGCTGGGAATTGCAAAGGCACAAAGATTTTCTCAAGGCACTTCTGGGTTTTAATGTATTGTGGGGTGTGGGTCTGTTGCTATTGGTGTGCTGTGTTTGGGAGAGAAGAAACCCTGGCAGTGAGCAGTGTGAAAACCTTGGGGGAGCAGCAGTTTTGCCTTTTGGGCTTTGATAGATTTTAGCAGTCTGAGTCTAGAATTGCATTTACAGCTCTTGCAAAGGCATGGCATTTGTGACATGTTCTGTATGTTCAGATTTTGACACTGCTGTAACAGATGAGCAAACAGGTCAGTGTTTGTAAGGAAAAAAATCTACTTGCTTCAACTTTCTGCTGGCAGAAAATATATTTTCTGTGTGAGTGAGATGTACCTGCTCATCTAGAGCCTGGTTAGAAATTAGCTTTGCTCAGACTGCTTCTCCCTTTGTATCACTACCTTTAAAAGGGTTCAAGTAAGTCTAGGTTCTAACTATGAAAACACATGGTAAAAAAAGAAAGAGCTAAACTATGACAAATGAACCTTAAATCTGTTTTTCAGTAGTTTAATTAAGTTAATTTGAAAGTAGAGGTTTTTAAAGTGTGTTTCATATCAGTTACTCCAGAGTGTCTGGAAGAAATCTGCTGCAGTGGTTCAGTGTTGGTTGGAAATCAGAGTCAGATAATTTCCTGTACAGTGTAGGCAGGACAAGCCCAGCTGATCAGTTCAGGGGAGCCATGGCAGGAGATTGATTTCCACAGCTTGTGCTGCCTTGATTTCTGAGGTGATGGTTGGAAAGTGCTGAAGGTCAGAAGTAACCCAGTCATTTAATCCATCAACAAGCACAGCAGAGTCCTATCCCTCAGTTCCAGAGCTGGGAAGGATTTTCAATATTTATGAGGAAGTGCTCTGGCATGTTAGCAGGAGCCCCAAAGCACTGCAGGTGGAACATGAGGGGTAAACACCTGTGGGTGTCAAAATAAATGTAAATCTGCTAGGATGGATCTCCTCTGATAGAAGGAAAAGCAGTTTTATTTGCAATAGCCTTGGCAAAATGAACGTGTCATGCTGGATTTTTACAATCTTTTTTGATTCATGCAATCTTCTCTACACTGCTGCTGCCATTACAAATTACTGCTGTGCTTGCTGTCAGCTTTTGAGAAATAAAAAAATACATTTGGCATCAAAAGGAAGTTCCTGCAGCCGTGGAATCTTGGCACATATCTGATTAATTACTTACACCAATATTACATGTTTTACAGGACATTTATTATTGGAGTCCAATTCATTATAAAAGACATAGAAATTTACAGGGCTGGAAATAGGTTGTAAATTGTAGAGCTAACATTACTCTGGGGTTTAGAATTAGCAGGAAAAATAGTTGCCTGAGGATTTTTTTAAGAAACAAGTGCCTAAAGTTAAACTCAGTCTATATTTTAGTGAAAATATCTTGGTACTTATCAGCTTTGGAAAATTAAACAGCTAACTTAGATGCCTAAATAGGGACATAGAAATCTAACTGTTGTAAGGACCCAGGAAGAAGAAAAACATGGCTAAGTTTTGTTAAAATATTTTTTTATCATTTAGATATTTTCACTTCCTGATCTTAATTTTATTAGTATGAAAATATTTACATAGGCAGTTTAGAGTGTTTTGGAGAATAAAACAACCATGAATTGCCATGGCAACAAATAGCAGCCACAATTTGTTTCACGACTCTTGCCAAGTGAAATTATTTATTATGCATGAGAGTGACTAAAAGTCTCAGCAAACGTTTGTGTCACTTGGTGCTAAAGAGCAGCACGTTCTTCCCACAGCCATGCAGGGTTTGCAGTGTGCAGCTTTTGTTGGGACACATCTGGGATGGACACTGAAGGGTCTCTCTCCAGATGGGGACACCACAATCCAGGGTTGTGGTCACAGCACTGCAGGGGAGCTGTCAGGTGTGGATCCCCCTTCCAGAGCCAGGGGTGATTCTGCCTCCTCTCCAATGGAATCAGAAACAGGCACTGTCCTGTTCACCACACCAAATAGCTGCATTTCTGTGGGATTGGACTCATTGCAAGTGAAAGCAGTCCTGCTTGGGAAGGAGCAGGATGCTCATCAGCTTGGTGGGAATGTTCCAGCTGGGAGGGTCTCTGTGCAGCGTGGCTGGGACAGGGAATTTGGTGTTATCCCCATGGCTGTGAGCTCAGGGAGCACTGCAGCAGGGATTGGGATTTCCCTGTGGCAGGGACAGGGAATTTGGTGTTATCCCCATGGCTGTGAGCTCAGGGAGCACTGCAGCAGGAATTGGGATTTGTGCAGCATGGCTGGGACAGGGAATTTGGTGTTATCCCCATGGCTGTGAGCTCAGGGAGCACTGCAGCAGGGATTGAGATTTGTGCAGCATGGCTGGGACAGGGAATTTGGTGTTATCCCCACGGCTGTGAGCTCAGGGAGCACTGCAGCAGGGATTGGGATTTGTGCAGCATGGCAGGGACAGGGAATTTGGTGTTATCCCCATGGCTGTGAGCTCAGGGAGCACTGCAGCAGGGATTGGGATTTCCCTGTGGCAGGGAGTCTGATAGCAGCAGCTGCTTGAGAAGGGAGCAGGAGGGAAACTGCCTTTGGGAACGGCCCCCTCTGCCTTGGGTGGCACAGTTCAATGCCTGGCATGGAAGGGAAGGCAGCACAAACCCAGTTCAGTGCCTGGCATGGAAGGGAAGGCAGCACAAACCCAGTTCAAAGCTTGGCATGGAAGGGAAGGCAGCACAGCCCAGTTCAAAGCTTGGCATGGAAGGGAAGGCAGCACAAACCCAGTTCAACACCTGGCATGGAAGGGAAGGCAGCACAGCCCAGTTCAACACCTGGCACGGAAGGGAAGGCAGCACAAACCCAGTTCAGTGCCTGGCATGGAAGGGAAGGCAGCACAAACCCAGTTCAATGCCTGGCATGGAAGGGAAGGCAGCACAAACCCAGTTCAACGCCTGGCACGGAAGGGAAGGCAGCACAAACCCAGTTCAGTGCCTGGCATGGAAGGGAAGGCAGCACAAACCCAGTTCAACACCTGGCATGGAAGGGAAGGCAGCACAAACCCAGTTCAGTGCCTGGCATGGAAGGGAAGGCAGCACAGTCCAGTTCAGTGCCTGGCATGGAAGGGAAGGCAGCACAAACCCAGTTCAGTGTCTGGGATGGAAGGGAAGGCAGCACATCCCAGTTCAACACCTGGCATGGAAGGGAGGGCCCTCAGCCGGGGATGGCCCAGGGAATCTCCTCCCTTGGACAATCTGCTGCTTTGGGAGCTGTCACTTGTACCAGCTCACAGCTGGAAAGAGCAAACAGCAGAGTGCCGTGCATGGCTCCGTGCCCCAGTGCCCTGGGGGAAAGCCCCTCTTTTGTTCATTTGCAGTTCATTATTCTGCTGTGTTCCTGGTGGCTCACAGGCAGAGCAGTGCTGCTCTCTGCAGCTCAGAGCATTCTCCCACTGCCCTCCTGCTCGGAGCTGCTTCCATTCATCAGCTGAAAAAAAGCCAGAGCAAAGTGCTGGCAGTGAAAGCAAGAGAGAGCTGATTGTTTAAAAATGACTGACATTTCAAATGACTGACAATTCTCTGTTGTTGTTTTTTTTTTTCTCTCTCCACTGTTTTTTGTTTTAGCATAACCAGAACCTTTGCATCAGGTAAAACAGAAAAAGTGATCTTTCAGGCACTGAAGGAATTGGGTCTTCCCAGCGGAAAGGTATTTAGTGGTTGTGAATAAATGCTTTTGTGTACTAATAAGGCGATGACTCATTCCCATTTGTAGCTGTAATCGAAGTCATTTGCATCACAAAAAGCGTGCCTATTGCGTGGGACTTACTAATCGCTGCAGGTTGTTTACTAGAGCCAAAATGTAATTAAATCTGTATGACACAGAGGTCCTTAAACCTCCTAGAGGAGGCTTCCCTTCTTTGCTGTCACACACCACCTTTTGTTCGTTTATGCTAAGTGTATGAGTACAAAATATGCATGCAATGGATTGTTTGGTTGAATTTCTGGGACTCCTCCTGTTATGCTAGGTATATGAACACAAAATATGCTTGCAAAGGATTGTTTTATTGAATTTCTGAGACTCCTCCTGTTATGCTAAGTGTATGAGCACAAAATATGCATGCAATGGATTGTTTGGTTGAATTTCTGGGACTCCTCCTGTTATTCTAAGTATATGAACACAAAATATGCATGCAATGGATTGTTTGGTTGAATTTCTGGGACTCCTCCTGTTATGCTAAATGTATGAGCACAAAATCTGCTTGCAATAGATTGTTTGGTTGAATTTCTGGGACTCCTCCTGTTATTCTAAGTATATGATCACAAAATATGCATGCAGTGGAATGTTTTGTTGAATTTCTGGGGCTCCTCCTGCCCTTTGCTCCCCTCCTTTGCAGAGCTGCTCTCCAGCTCTGTCCCACTTGCAGTGGCAGCCCCTGCCAGCAGCCCCACAGAGGGGATGGCTTGAACTTTTTGGGTTTGGGTTGGTTTTTTGTTTTTAAGCTTCAGAAGAAAAATCGGTTGTTTTCCAGCTCTGTGTTTATGTAGAATTACTGTTAGTGTGAGGTTAGAATACAAGCACATCTAACAGATCTGCAATAAAGATGAAGTTAGAATTACTTTGAGAGAGTACAAAAGAAACCAGGTGAATTTATACTTGGGAAGGAGCTAAACCAGTTCTCAGTTGCTTTTTTCTGGTATAAGGTATTCTCTTGGGAAAGGAGCACAAAAGCTCTCTTGTCTGGGTAAATGTACCTTTGCATTTCTTTGCAGAATGATGAAATTGAGCCTGCAGCTTTTACTTATGAGAAATTTTATGAGCTTACCCAGAAGATATGTCCCCGAACTGACATAGAGGACCTCTTTAAGAAGATGTAAGTTCAAATTTAATATAATCTGCTTTAAAGACATTTTGTTGTATTTTTAGTCCATAACTGATAGTGACAGAACACTGTAAAATTTATCTCCCCTTGAACCCTGGTAGCATCAGCAGTGCTTTAGAACAAGCTCCAGCCTATGTTTTACCCCTCCCTCCCTTCTGAGACTGTTAATGTAAAAGTTCACTCTGTATTTCAGAGCAACTTTTACATGAGTTAAAGGAAGCACCTGGAGCTTTTTTTTTTTGCATTGGCTTTACTAACTACTGTAATTTTAACTTGCTCCTTTAGATGATTAACACAGTATGTGAACTAATTAAGTAAGAAATTTGAAGTTTTAAAAGTTTCTTCACTAAATTTATTCTCAGCTGGAGGACTTACATGTTGTTTTCTGATGTGATGTTGCTCAGGGATAGGCAGATATGTTGTGGGAGATAAACTGTGCCAAGCATAGACAGTTAGCATGTTTTCTGTGCCTGTTCATTTTGAGAGTATACAGTTACATTCAAGTAGAAAATGGTAGATTGTTTTAGAAGTGTCAGCAATGTCAACATGTAAATCATACCTACTGCAGCATCGTGTACAAAAACTCACATTCTCTAATAAATTCCTTTTCAGCAATGGAGACAAAACTGATTATTTAACGGTAGACCAATTAGTGAGCTTTCTAAATGAAGTAAGCTTTTTCATACATTAACTCCCATCCCAGTGTGTGTGCAGCTGCTTCCTCCAGCCTCCCCTTGCATGCCCGTGCCCTGTGTGCTGTGCTCTGCCCTGCTGATCCCCCTGGGCAGCATCCTGGGGCACAATCAGCTCAGCCCTTGTGCTGCCCTGCTCTGTGCCCCTGCCCCTGCTCACCTGTGCTGTGCTGTGTGTCCCGTGTGGTTTGTGCTCTTTGCTCCACTGAAATACACCCAGTATTGGATTGCAGTTATTCTACCTGTAGTCCCCAGCTAAATACATCTACTAGTCCTTCTAGGATAGTAGAAAAACTGAAGTAGGTGTTTATAAACAGGATTTCATTCTCTCAGCAGCAGTGTTTCAGTCTGTTACACATCTAAGAGCTAAGAGGATATTTTAAGAGCTTGTATATGGTTTTTTAAATACCATGTGTGCAGAATAGGAGGAAATATTTTTATTGCTGTATTTCCAGAATGCAGTTGTTGGCAGAAGTATTTAGTATTTCTTAAAAGCATCACGAGTGTGTGAAGTAGTTCAATAAACAGTGTGGGCTTGGCTCTTTTCTATTCCTAAAGCACAGTAAGTTATGGAAAACTCCTCATTTGCAATTCCAGCAATAAATGCAGTATGTGGATTTGACAAGAGCACACCCATGGAAAGCAGACACGTCCCAGTTGGTTTTGTACCAGCAGAGTATTGTCATCCTGAACATGGGAACTTCCAGCCTCTCCATGTGACATTTTTATGTGCATTACCAAAAAAAAAAATCTCTCCATCTAAAATTATTTTACTAGGTGCAGTTCAATTTTATATATGTTTGTATATATACATTTTTATTTATTGGGTACTTCAATCTGAAGATCCAAGCTGTAAGTTCCCTATCTTTCAAATTTAGAATATAATTTTATTTTTCAGCATGGAACATGTGCCTTACTCTTCATTAAACCTGAACTACTTGTAGGAAGGGTATTCAAATTAATCAGAATTACTTGTAGAAAGGGCATTCAAAAAGAAAAAAGAGAAGATGAACACTTGATTACATAATTGGGGTCACATACTTGGGGCCTTAGTTCCTGTCTATTGGCAAGGCTTAGTCTTACTGCTGTGACACATCCAGCTTTGGATCTTTTTAGTGTCACTCTTCATTGTCAGGTAAATTACTGTTTTACCATTATTTTAAAATTGATCTCTAATTGTTTTTGTTTGAAGTGTAGTTCCTTGAAGCCCAAACTTCTGAAGAAAAGCTGCCAGCATTTTTAAACCCCCTACCTCCAGTAACTGATTGAAAAATTAAGGTTGAGTTGCTGTGCTCTCAATCTTGTGTGACTTTAGCAGTTCTTTTTACAGAATTAGAATTATTTTATATAGGCAAATATAGATAGTATTGGGGAAAATTATAGGTAAAAATGCTTCTTGTTGACTGCATCCATATTGACAAAATTCATTTTGCAGTTGGAAATCCTGTGGTTGGCCCCTTTGGATCAGGAGCAGAGCTGGGATAAATTTCTCAAGTGTTTATTCTGGTGGCTGAAGGCAATGCCTTTGGTCTGTGTTGGAGGTCTTTTGGCCTCCAAGCAGAGTTGAAAGTTTTGGCCATAAATTGAAAGGCTCAAAAGGACCCAGAATGTGGCTCGTGGAGGGATCATTGCTGTCCCTTGGCTGCTGGCCAGCCCTGCAATTAGCAGTGCTGTTAATGCTGGCAATAGAGAAAGGTTATTGCCATGGCATGGGAGAGGGGAGTCACTTGGCACAGCAGCTCTTCGTGAGGCTCTTTAACTTCAATTATTTAGAAGTAACTCCAAGGCACGCTGCAGAAGCTCTGAGTGTTATGGGTTTTTAAGAGAGCATGAGGGTGTGTTACTGGGGATGAGAGGAGAGGGAGCAGCTTTGCTGGAGCTTTTCCAAACTCCTGTCTCTGTTTGACTTGTAAATGCTGCTGCCTGACAGAGGATTTCATTGTGCTTCAGTGTTAAAGCTTTTGGGAAGTTTTTAGAAACTTAATTGTTGTCATGCACTGAGTATTTTTCTAGATCTCCTATTTTTAAAGTCAAATTTTGGGAGGGAAAAAAAGGAAATATAGTAGAAAAGGGACTGAAATCACTACCACTGAGATTTGCTTCTGCAGTTCATTTACAGCAATAAAATAACAAGGCAAGCAACACTTCAAATGCAGTTTTCAGCAGTCTGACCAGTGCTCATCCATTCTTTTGGGAGGGAGGTATGGGGAGATCCTTTCCTGTTCCCAATTCCTGCCTTCCTTCCCTCTCCCTTTCCATCCCCCAGCTGCCATCTCCCCACAAGGCCCTTCCCACCATTCCAGGGCAGTGCTGGTTTTAGGCAGAGCTGTTTGAGCACATTTGCAGGGCTGTGGGGCTCAGAGTGCCCCTCCCAGGTGCTGGGGCAGGCTGGGGAGCTTTGCTCTCTCTGCAAACCCTCTGGGCACCTTTGCACTGTGAAAAACGCCAATCACTCGCTTTTGAAATTGTTAAAAGTTTAATAGTAATGAAATGGTTATAAAAATAGTAATACAATTAGAGTCATAATAATTTGGACAATTTAAATCAGGACAATATGAGACAATAAAAGCAAAGAGTTACAGATGTCTGGGTACCTTTTTCTGGGCAGCACGAGCCTGAAAAAGGACACAGTTAACAAAGGATTAACCCTTAAAAACAACAGCCTATTGCATATTCACACACCTCATCCATGCTGCATAAATTCCATTCAAACACAGGATTCTGTGAAAAAGGACACAGTTAACAAAGGATTAACCCTTAAAAACAACAACCCATTGCATATTCATACACTGCATACATGATGCATAAATTCCATTCAAACACAGGATTCTGTCTGGGCAGTGTCAACTTCTTCCTTCTAATCCTAACAGCGCCTTCAAGGCAGGAAGAAGTTCATTTCTCCTGATAAAAGGGCAATAAATTCCCTTTCTCTGAAAGATTCAGGTGTCCTGTGGCTGCTATCTCACTGCAAGTCCTTTCCTACATAGCATAGTTTCTATTTTAACAATTTTTATAACCTAAAACTGTATTTAACACAGTACTTGAGAGAATGAATACAGCATTACTTCCTAACACAACACATATAATATTCATTTGAATATTTGTGAAAAGCCAATAATAAAACACATGCATTTTTCACACACCCTTTCCCCCCTGTTTTCAGTCAGCTCAGCCTCACCTGGCTGGGAGTGCCTGGTTAGGGGTGCCCTGTGTGGCAGGGTGGCCAGAGCAGCCAAACACAGCCTGGTTGCACATGCACAATCAATCCTGGGGTGTGTTATGAGATGAAATGTCACACTGCAAGTTTTGGTGAAAACAAAACAAGTTCCCTGTGCCACCAAGTTTTGGGGTGCAGAATGTTTCCCCAAGAAACCCTAGAGAACATTATCACTTTTTAGAGTAGATCTTTATTATCTGCCAACTTTATTTTTTAAACAAAGTGGGCATAAGGATGCCCTGCTGTTCCACTGGAGGATCAATAATGAGCAGTGATCACTGCTACTGGAACAGTATTTTGCTCTCACCTCCTTCTGATAACTCTGGGACTTTTTCTCAAGAGGAGACTTTTTGCTTTACCCCATTTATTTTCTTCTGTTTGCTCATTACTAACTGCAGAAGCAAGTGAGTGGGGAAGAGCCCTTTTCTTGAGCACAGAGCCTTGCCCACTGTTTCTGGCCATTTTCTGAGGTGCTCTATTGTCACTAGGGGTGTGAAGCCTTGTAATTTGTCACCCTGGAGCTGTTGCATGCCTGATGTGGTGGTGTTGGTGTGTCCTGCCTCCATCTGCTCTCTGTGGTGTTTGTCTGAGTGTTCCTGAGCATCCCCACAGCCTGTGGTGTTTGATCTGAGTGTTCTGGGCATCCCCACAGCCTGTGGTGTTTGATCTGAGTGTTCTGAGCATCCCCACAGCCTGTGGGGTTTGATCTGAGTGTTCCTGAGCAGCCTGTGGGGTTTGTCTCAGTGTTCCTGAGCAGCCTGTGGTGTTTGAGTGTCCTGGGCATCCCCACAGCCTGTGGTGTTTGATCTGAGTGTTCTGAGCATCCCCACAGCCTGTGGTGTTTGAGTGTCCTGGGCATCCCCACAGCCTGTGGTGTTTGATCTGAGTGTTCTGAGCATCCCCACAGCCTGTGGGGTTTGATCTGAGTGTTCTGGGCATCCCCACAGCCTGTGGTGTTTGATCTGAGTGTTCTGGGCATCCCCACAGCCTGTGGTGTTTGATCTGAGTGTTCTGAGCATCCCCACAGCCTGTGGTGTTTGATCTGAGTGTTCTGGGCATCCCCACAGCCTGTGGTGTTTGATCTGAGTGTTCCTGAGCAGCCTGTGGTGTTTGATCTGAGTGTTCTGGGCATCCCCACAGCCTGTGGTGTTTGATCTGAGTGTTCTGAGCATCCCCACGACCTGTGGTGATTGTCTGAGTGTTCTGAGCATCCCCACAGCCTGTGGTGTTTGATCTGAGTGTTCTGGGTATCCCCACAGCCTGTGGTGTTTGTCTCAGTGTTCCTGAGCAGCCTGTGGTATTTGTCTGAGTGTTCTGGGTATCCCCACAGCCTGTGGTGTTTGTCTGAGTGTTCTGGGCATCCCCACATCCCCTCTGGGTTCCCCTGCTGTGTTCAGGTGCTGCAGGCTGCCAGTGGCATCCCCTGAAGCATTCCCCCCTAACTGCATGATTGACTTGGCATTGGTTGTAATTTCTTGGAGTTAATTAAGCACATGCACCAATGGACTGGTTGTATAAAAGAGATTGGATTGGATATTGCTTTTCTTATGGGAAAAAAATTATTAAAACGTTTCCACATAAGGAATTACAGCAAATGCTGGTAGTGCTGTGTAAGCCATGGCAACACCATCCTGTCACTCCAAATTATTGACTGCCAGTGTGGAGGTGGCCTCTCACATCTCTGAATTCTGCTGAAACTAAAGCTTGGGAACTCTGCACCTCCTGGGGTAAAAGAGTGTTTTCACAGTCATATCTATTTCTTTGTTTTGTTGCATCTGCTTACATGCCACTATTCTGTTAATTCTGGTTTTAATTTTCTTTTAATGGAGAATCAGGCACACAGTGTGCAGCTCTAATCCAGCATGGAGAAAAAACCAAAGTTACATAGCACACTACAAAGTGAAAACATACAAATTCTGAATTTTATTAGTGTATTAGAAATCACTGCTAAATTGTACCTAAAAGTGACATATGTGATGAAATCCTAATATTGCAAATTATTGTGAATTAAGAGATGATGCTGTGAAATTCTTGTGCATATTTACTCCAAGAACCTGTGCTGGTTTTTGAATAGTTAAAAACATGATTCACAAATAATCATCCAGTACTTGCATATTTCTAAACTCAGTTTTCAAATTCTGTATTTCCAGCATAGCTTTATTTTACTTTTTTGCTTTAGCTGTAGATAGTGTGTAAGACTTGCATTTTGGAGAGGTGATTACAGTGCCACCAGTCAAGTCTTTGCATAAAAAAGGATGAGAGAGAGAATTTCCAAAGGGACATTTAGCTATTTGTTTTCAACATCCCATTTGCACAGATTCCATGTGCAGTCATTATTTTTATGAACAAGCAAGAGTAGGACCAGTTACATGATTGCATTGGATTTTTCTTTTTAAAAAATATTTTTGTGATCCAACTGCCTGGGTGTTCCTTATGAAAGATAAAGTTCATTTTCTACCTGATGCTGAAGTTGCTGTTGAACAATCTGTAAATTTTAGGGCTGCTTTTTCTTTTTCTTTTTTTTTTAATGTCCACTTCCTTCTTTCTCATCTGCAGTAATGAATTGCTCTTGGTTGATAGCCATGCACTGTCTTGTTTTGCTGAATTCCCTTCTTTTCTCACCTCAGCATCAACGAGATCCTCGGCTCAATGAAATTTTGTTTCCCTTTTATGACACAAAAAGAGCAATGCAGATAATTGAGACCTATGAGCCAGATGAAGACCTGAAGAGGAAAGGTAAATGTGGGAGGGAATTCAGAGTTCACTGCCTTTGGGCATTTGGGGAGTTTGTTTGAAGCATTCAGGCTTTTCAAAGGAGTTTGCAGTCCCTGTGGTGTGGGGACAAGCACTTGTGGAGGGTGCTGGGCCAGGAAACTGCTCTGCTGGAAAAAATACCTCCCCTTCAAAATCAGATATTTTTTATTTTTGCCCCCTTTCCTTCATACTCAGGATCAGCTGAGAGGGCTTGAGTAAAACATTCTGGAGCAGTTCACCCCTGGCTGACACCAAGCACAGAAAATTAAAACTCCATTAGGGTTTTGGGGTTTTTTTCAGGAAGTTAGAAGTAGAATGCAAACTGGGATCACTCCACTTCTCTGTATAAGAGGAAAATAGACTTAAAGAAAATAAAAAAAGGACTGCTACAACCTTGCCTTAAAAATAGCTGAATGTTCATAAATTACATCAGAGAAAGCAAAGTCAAAATTAGTGCCAGGTAACCCTTCCCTGCAGCAGTGCTTTGTGAGTAATCCTTTCTTCCCTCTCACAGATCATTTTCATTTTTCAGACTCTTGGCCTCTTTAAAATTGATATTGCCATACTAATTATTCCTAATTTGGTTTCATTAAAAGTTACCCCTTAATTTGTACTTTTTTATATTTTATTATAGACATAGAGCAGCAGACAGATAAGAGAGAGGTGTTATGAGTTCTGTGCTCTGAATTCCTGTATGTTCCACGTTCATTGTAGGTTTCTGTTTTCGTTTACAAAGGTATGAACATGCATTTCAGACAGTAAATGGAAGCTATTGTAGATTTCCCTGATGAAGGTATTGTAGATTTTGTGAATGGAGCACTGCAGAGGTTCTCAGGTGCATGTCCCCATGTGTGTGCCAGGGGGGAGCAGGTCTGCAGGAGCTGGGTGACAGTGGTGTGGCACAGGAGTGGCTGTGACAGGGGCAGGGAGGGGCACAGGACCTGCTCCATGCCAGCTCACAGCCCCTGACTGCAGAACTCCAGAGATCAGAATTGGTGGGACTGTTGTGAGGAGATGGCACTGCCTGTTTGCCTTCCCCACCTCCTTCTGTGCCTTGGCTCTGCTGCTGGTGAGTGCTGGACTCAGGAGTTGAGCTGGTGGGCACCTGGTTTTAATCTGGGACATGATGGCACAGTTGGCACCAGCTGCTGGGCAGCCTCTGGAGCAGAGGAGGGCAGAGCTGCCTCCTTGCAGGAACCTGTGTAAATCTGGAACACAATGGCACAGTTGGCACCAGCTGCTGGGCAGCCTGGAGCTGGGGAGGGGAGAGCTGAATCCTTGCTGTGTAAATCTGGAACACAATGGCACAGTTGGCACCAGCTGCTGGGCAGCCTGGAGCAGAGGAAGAGGAGAGCTGAATCCTTGTAGGAACCTGTGATAATCTGGAACATAATGGCACATAATGGCACAGTTGGCACCAGCTGCTGGCAGCCTGGAGCAGAGGAGGGCAGAGCTGCCTCCTTGCAGGATCCTGTGTGAATAGCAGGTTCTGGGCTGGATTCCTGCTCTGGGAGGTGCTTTGGGTCCTGTGCCCCCTGTATTGCTGGCAGTGACTCACCATGGCTCCCTGTCCCTGCAGGTGTCATCTCCAGTGATGGCTTCTGCAGGTACCTGATGTCAGATGAGAATGCCCCCGTGTTCCTGGACCGTTTGGAGCTGTACCAGGAGATGGACCATCCTCTGGCTCACTACTTCATCAGCTCCTCCCACAATACCTATTTAACAGGCAGGCAGTTTGGGGGCAAGTCTTCAGTGGAGATGTACAGACAAGTGCTTTTGGCTGGATGCAGGTTGGAAGCAGGAGATAATTCATATTTGTGAATCTAATGCTTTAAAAGTACTGCATAATGTACCTTGGTGTTGATGTCTTGTACAATTGAATGTGTGAATGTGTTGGTGTGGCAAATGAAAACGAGTGTTTGTTTAAGAATCTTATTTTTCTCACAAAAGCATTCCTTCAGGCAGAGGAATGTGGAAATGATATAAGGAGAGAGTTTGTGAGAAAGTCAGCAGAAGTTTGATCTCAGAATGACAGCTGAAGAATTTCAGAGGGCTTTTTGCTTTATAGTGACAAAGTTTATATATTAATGAGAATCAGGAAATTTATGGTTTCCTGCTTAATTTCTAATTGACTTAGTAGAATGAGAATAAGAAGACTGGCTCAGTGCTAAGGACATGATTGTCCAGATGAGAGTATACTGACTCACACGTGCCATATTTAAGGTGGTATAGCCAAAGTTATAGAGGTAACACATGTACAGCTTAGAGCTGTGCAATGCCCAAAACTGATTTGCAACTTACTGCTAAAACATGTCCCAGGTAGCTCAGCTGCCATAAAACACTAAGTTTATTTTCCTTGGATGCCCAGGTGTGTTGAGCTGGACTGCTGGGATGGCAAAGGTGAAGACCAGGAGCCCATAATAACCCACGGGAAGGCAATGTGCACAGACATCCTGTTCAAGGTAACACCTCTGCAGCTGCCAGCAGAGCCCAGGGGAGGGCAGCAGGGCAGCCTGCCCTCCTCCCACTGGGATACTGCTCCTGTGGGATGCAGGGCCAGGGATTCTGGCCCAGGCTTTGGGGCTCTTTGCTGACCTGCACCACCCAGCCCTGTGCTCCTTCCACAGAACCTGCAGGGACAGGCTTGCTGCTCCTGCCCCTTTCTTTCACCCCTGGGGCCCTTTGCACCACAGATAAATATCTTTGTTGTCTGAGGAGTTCCCCACTGTGGAAAGGACCAGGAGTTCTGTGGGAGTGGGAATTCCCCAGTGATGGCTGTGGGTGGAGGTGCCATCCTGCTGCATCAGAGCACAGGGGTTTCTGCCTCTCTCCATTTCCACATTTAACACATCCCTGTGTTCCTCAGGGTGGGGTGGATAATAAAAACCCCTTTGATGATGTTTTTAATTTGATCCATTCTGACTTGTATCCTGTGGTTGCTTTTTTGCAGGATGTAATTCAAGCCATTAAGGAAACAGCATTTGTAACATCAGAGTACCCTGTCATCCTTTCATTTGAAAATCACTGCAGGTGTGTAGTGCCCACTGTTAATTTTTAAATTGTGCAGTGTCTGAGGGAGATGATTTAGTTTAAAATACTATGATATGATTCTTGAAAACTGTAGGGAGGTATGCAGGCATACTGAATGTCATTTAATATACTCATCAATCTTTATGTAGCTTAATAATGGCAATATTTTTAACTGTGATAAAGCTGTGAAATGTATTTGGATGTTCCATTAGCTGTGTGAGATTGTTATTCTACTTTTTTGGTCTTGTTAAATTCTTCTATGTCAAATAATAGACTTTTATTGACAGTATAATTACAGGAAAGTAATACTTCTCAGTTGAAACAAAGTGGGCAGTATATAATTTGGGATGTCTCCATTGCTTAGCATTATTCTTTTGTGCTGAGTGATAGTGATTTCTTTTTTATATTTAAAAATAAACTGCCATAATCTTTTCCAGCAAATATCAACAGTACAAGATGTCAAAATACTGTGAAGATCTTTTTGGAGATCTCCTGTTGAAGCAGCCTCTAGAAACACATCCAGTATGTTATGTTGTGCCAGTCTCTCTATTTTTTTTCTTTTTGTAATAGCTTAATTTAAAATAGATGATTTTTCATCCTAAACAATTTGTAGGAAAAATTTTTCACTGCAATGTTCTGCCCAGGGAGGTGGTGCAGTCCCCATCCCTGGGTGTGTTTAACAAAGCCTGGATGTGGCACTGGGTGCCAGGGTTGAGCTGAGCTGTTGGAGCTGGGTTGGACTCCATGATCTTGAAGGTCTCCTCCAACCCAGTGATTCTGGAATTCTGTGAAAAGGGCATCCCAAAGAGCTGAACCTGCAGTGCCCCTGGGAGGTTCACAGCATGTCCCTCACAAAAACTGCCAGCAGCTCTCTGGGAAGGCCAAATCAGAGCTGCCCAAAGGCTGCCATGCCTCAGGCCCACAGTTATCCTCAGCTGCCTGTGCCCTGCAGGTGCCCGAGGTGCCCCTGCTCCTTCACTGCCCCTCGGGTTTGCTGCCCTAAAATCCAGATCCCACACAGGGACAGGGAGGCCCAAGGGTGTCATTATTACTGAGCATTTTCTCTGAATTGTTTTACAGCTTGAGCAAGGTAAAGCCCTGCCATCTCCCAATGACCTCAAAAGAAAGATTCTCATAAAGAATAAAAGGCTGAAACCTGAAGTAGAAAAGAGTAAGTAATGTTTGTCAAATACTAAACCAACAAAAGTCCAGATCACTGCAAGCAGACTTTGTTCCCAAAGTTTCCAGATTGTTTGTGCTTTAGTGCTGAAGAATAGGAGTTACATGTAAATAACATTTGGTTTGCCCTTGTGTTTCATGTGAGTGCCAGTCTAGGCCTTGATATCAGCATGCTGCACAGCACAGCCAGCCCCAGAAATGTAATCCTGGGACTTTTATCACACTGCTGGTTGAGCTGAAATATGAGGCAGATAGAATCTCCTGTCAGCTCTGCCAACACCAGTCTGTTTGCATTGCTGTGTTCTTCCAGGATAAGCATGAAGTGAAATGGAATTTCAAATTGCTCTTGTTGCCAGTTGTGATGTTTATCTCTTTCAGTAACAATAATGTTGCTGTGTTATTTCCCAGCATGGCTGCAATGATAAACCCTGCTCCTTCTCCATCCCAAGAGAAGCCCCCAGCCCTTGCAGTGGCTCAACCATACCTGGCTGTGCCCCTCCTGTCTGACTGAATGCCCATGGCAGCACAGCTGGAACCCAAACCCTCTGCCCCCATTTGCAGGATCAGGCACTGGAGACACAACTGGCTGTTTATCCTGTCAGGGAGTAAAGTGCTTGCTCCAGAGACATTTGAATTTAAGGGAATTTAGGGGAATTTCTTCCCAGCAGGGGTGGTGGGACACCCATTGGGACGGACTGCCCAGGGAGGTGGGGGTCCCTGTCCCTGGAGGGGGTTGAGGAGGGGCTGCCTGTGGCACTCAGCCCCTCTGCTTGGCAGAGATGGTGCTGCAGGCAGAGCTTGGGTGCAGCCTCAGAGACCTTTCCCAACCTCACTGATCCTGTGCTCCTGTGAAGAATTGTCCTTCACCTCAGGGAGCTTTGGGCACAGCCCTTACTGCTGACCACTTGTCAGATCTAACAGCAGTCTGTGTTTATTGGTGCTACTTACTCTGTAAAATTTTATTACCAACTGAGAAGCCAGAGGACTCATTAAACAGAATGATCTGAGGAGCAGGGAATCATTTGTGATGGTTCTCTTGTCTTTCTTTGTGCTACAAACTGTTCATGTCACGACTAATTTAATTTCATTTTTCATATTAACAGAACAGCTTGATGCTCTGAAGAAGATGATGGAGGCTGGGGAAACTGCTGCTCCTGTAAATATCCTGGAGGATGATAATGAAGAGGAAATAGAAAGTGGTGAGGATTTCCTGGAGAAGGCTCTCAGAGACCTGTGGCTGACCCCTGGGCTGGGTGCTCCCTTCCCTCGTGCCTGTGCTCTGTGGCAGCAGCAGCTCTGGGCTCAGGGCAGGGTCATCTGTGCAGACCCCAGACAGTTTCCCCTTCCATTCACTGGTCAGAAGTTGTGTTAGGGCACCAACCAAATCAGACTTTCATTCTGTCTCAGGGAGAGAGAGAGAGACTAAGAAGTTCACTGTGATCTTTGCTTGAGAGCACATGTTGTCACTGTGTTGAGCACTTGGTCAGCATCAGAGGGGATTACTGCATTACACTGTAAAGGATGAAATGAGGGGAAGGATTTTTCTTGCCCAACCTCAGTTATCCTCAGTGTAAACGTGCAGCTCTGAGGCAGTGATGTGGCCAGCAGAGCAGGGTACATGGATTTAGGGTATGATCCACCCTGTGTGTTTTAATGTGCACCTTCAGAAGGTGTCAATCACACCCCTCCTGCCCGTGTCTGAGCCCATGGCCTGTGCCCTGTGTCACAGTGAGTGTCCCAGCTTCAGCCTGCCACCTGCTCCTCACTTATTTGACTTTTTTTTTTCCCCTTTACTTTTTAGCTTTGAGTTCTGTAGGTTCTAATGGAAAATCACCCTAAAAGCAGATGAGAACAATTCCCTGTAGTGGGGGCACACAAGGAGCCTGACAGTGCACTCAAGCCTGGCCACAGGCATCTTAGATCTTTATTTGATGAACTCTGTTATCAGTTCTTGTGATTTCCCAAGGCTACTGGCTTTTTTTACACCTTTGCTAGGCAAAATACTGATTGCTTCAAAAATACAGCAAATAAAATTCCTCTTATTAACCATCTCAGGCCTTAGCTGTAATTTACTGCACTTGAAAACAGTTAACTCTTAGAAATCTAATACTCTGGATTTTATTCCTGTTTTTAAGAAATGCCCCACCAAAACCTGTGAATTCAGCTGTCATTTGTTTCATGCCTTGCAAAGAAAACAGCAGCTGCTGTGTATTTTACAGTGATCCTTTTTGTTTTCTGTGCAGCTGACCAGGAAGAGGAAGCTCATCCTGAGTACAAGTTTGGAAGTGACCTTGTAGATGATTACAGTCAAAAGGAAGCTGTTGCCATCAGTGTCAAAAAGGTGAGGTTGTTGCTTTCATATATATATATATATATATATATATGTATTTGTCCAGGTTTAGAGTAACCTAACCTTAGTAGGTTATGAAGATTTTCCATGGAGGCTGTTGCAAAGGGCACTCTGCTTTGTGGACACATCAGAGCCCTTGTCACAAGATTCAAACGTGGTGCCCCTCACCTCAGGTTCATGAGAACACACAGCTTTCCCCTTGTTCAGGGAGGATATGCACTCACTGAGGAGGCAGAATCAGTGTGCAGGGAGCAGTGTACAGGGGCAGGATTTCATCAGAAATCCCAATTAAAGGCAGCAAGCAGTTCCCTGCTCCAGCCTCTGGTGTTTGACTTTGCACCTCAGGTGCAGGATCCCAGTGAGAGGTGGACCATGAGCTCCCTTGCTCAGAGGATTTTTCAGGGCTGCACTCTGAGTGTTCACTGCAGGGTTCTCCTGCTCATGTTCCATGGGTAACCCTTGGGGTGGGCTCTCTCCTCCTCCTGCAGCATGAAGGCAAGCAGGGCAGTAATTCCCAGGGGGATGTGGCAGGGGCTCTCTCAGACACCCAGCTGGCAGACAGGGGAGGGTTCTCTGTGTTCCACTCACACCTGACCATGCAGCTATCAGTCACTTGAATGTTATTGATGGTAACTAGATCCAGGATTTGGAATTCAGAGCAAGCTGCTCTGGCACTGGAGGCATTAGTGCTGCTGGCTGCAGAGCAGAGCCCACCTGTGGGGGCTGAGCTACCTTAGCAGAGCCTGTTCCTCTGCCTCTGCAGTGTTCTGGCCACTTCTTCCCTCCTCCTTGCTTTCCTTTGGATCTTCCTGGAGTGGAAATCAGCAGTGTGTGTGCAGCAGAACAGAGCCACCAGTCCTGCTCTGGGTATCTCTTGTGTCATCAACTTGGCTTCCTCAGCTTTTCTGGGTCCTCCCACTGCAGTGTCACTGCACTTCTTTGCATTTCCTGAGTCACTGCTCCTTGACTACCTGAGTGTTTTGGGCTGTTTTGCTTGGATGGGGTTTGTTGTTATTGCTTTGAGGATTTTTGTTTGTTTGTTTCCAGATTAATCACTCATTCTCAGCACGTGTCTTTGGGAAACTTCTCTGCTCCTTTGCTGATCAGTGACTTGATCTTTATTCTGCAGGAATGCACACTCAGTGCCAGACAGTGTTTACCTGGGATTCTCATTAGCTTTTAATTGAAGGCAGGCCCCAGACTGCTGCATTGCCAGTGACATCCTGGGACAGGCCTTCTCCACTGGGGACATTTCAAACACAGTTCACAGCACTCTTTACCCTCAGTTCTCAGAGCCTGGCAGTTTGCACATGCAGACCAGATGATCTTTATTGTGGTATCTTTATCTGGGTGTGTTATTCTTTCATTCTTCTCTGGAGCTTCCTGTGCCCAGCATCTAGTGATAGCTCTGGTTTAACTGTCTGCCATCCTTCTTCCTATTCCCATGACTGTTTCAGATCTTGTGTACCCAAATTTGGAATAGAATACAAATTTTTGAAAGTGTGTGGAACAGATGAGCCTTGCAGGAAGGTGAAAAAGGGTTTACTTTTTGCTAAATGCATTCATTTTTTGAGGATGTTTTCCTCCTTACTGTGAGTGTTTCCTGTTGCTTTTTCTTTGGGTAATGTATATATATTTTCTTTCCCTCAGGCTGTTGAAGATTCTGAGCAAGAAAACAATAAAAAGGTGACACAGGATGTAATGTAGTTTATTTTTTTGCTTTATATATAACATGCATATTACTTACCATGCATTCTCAGTGGTTTAACAATTTTATGCTCAGTTTTCACCACACCTGTTTTTGACAGTGACTCTACCTCCTTTGGTCCTCTAGGGCTTCTTCTGCTGTGCTTTTATAGTGGGCTCAGGGCTGTGAGAAAACCCGGGGACAGACAGGAGTGCATGACCTTTGCCTGCCTAGGAGTATCTGGTCTCAGGCACTGGGAAAGCTGTTCTCTGAATGGTGCTGAGATGTGTCATCCCTGCTTGATTCTGCCCTCTGCCCTTACCCTGACTGCACTTTGTTTTCCTCTCTCTTTCTTCCTTTTGCTTTCCCTTGGGACTTCTGCATTTATCTTCTCCCAGGAATCCCTTCTGTAAGACTCTTCCCACCTCTTTCCACTCTCCTCCTCCTCCTCTTCTGTCATCCAAGCTGCTCCTGTTCATACCACACGTTGTTTCAGTCTGTGTTGTTTTCTAAGGGAGTTCTGCTTCTCTTCTTGAGGGGTGGGGAGATGTAAATGACACAGAGATCCTCTTTCCCCCTTGTCTTCTCTATCCCCTGCAAGGCTCCTGTGCTGCCCTAACCATTCCTTTGTTTCTGCAGACTTTAGGAAGCATTCCCTCCTTGCCCCTTTCTTAACTCACTGTTTTGAAGTTGTGAACAGTGCAGAGTATAGCCCTACTCTAAAAATGAAGGGTCTGCAAGGGAATAAGATAAAACCAATGCTGGTGCCTTGTCTTTGGGGCAAAGTGTCAGTGGTGCAGTCCCAGGGCTGCACCTGCAGGGTGCCATTGCCTGGCACTGAGGCATCACAGGCCCTGGGGCTCCCTTTTCCCTGGGGCTCCTTTGCTTCCAGGTGTGCATGGACCAGGACAGTTAAATGAGATGAGCTGTTCTGAGCACTCAGAGCAGGCACTTTAAGAGCCCTGGGTTTTAGGAGGTGGGTGGTCAGTTCTGCCTCAGTTAATGGCCTTTCAGAAGCTAAGACACTCAAAAGAACTGGTTTCAGTGAGTAAATCTGGCCTGAATTTGACCTAAGCTCCATAAACAGCTATTGACCTAGTGACAAAAAAAAGACCCCAAACCTGTTTTCTACTAACAAAGGGATGTGCTGTGGGCATATCTTGGGATCAGATCTGTGAAACCTCAATGTGCACATTTCTGAAAAGCACTTGGGCTGAGCAGCATTAAAATGTGGTGTCAGTTTGATTTCACGGGCTGCTGGCAGTTTAATTCAGTCCAAAATGCACTTACAACAATGTGTACCTGGGCTCATTCTGCCAGCTCAGTCATTCTGTGCAGCCAGAAAATCCCTTGTGTTCCTTGTGGCTGTAACCATCTCACAGCAAGGCAGAAGTGGTTCCAGTTCACATGGGTTCATCCTTGGGGCTGTGCCCGCCCTGCCTGGCAGGCAGAGGTGCCACCACTCTGGTAAGTGGGTTCACTTTTCCTCTGCTCTCCCACCTCAGGGAGGGAATGAGCTGCAGTGTGCAGGATCTGTGAGCTGCATTTTCCCCCAAACCCAGAAAGGGCCTGGCACAGCTTCCTGTTCCTGACTGTGTCCTGATCAGGGATGGGGACAAACCCTGAGCTGCACTCTGAGTGTCTGAACACACTTGGTGCTTCCCACTGAAGGTCACTGCCAGCTACAGGCAGGGTTTTTAGCAGGAGAGCAACCAAAGATGCATGTGTGGGAAAAGCATGAGGAATTTGCAGAGATGGTTTAGCTTGACAGAGATTTTTTAATTTCTGTTTTAATTTCAGTGAAAATAATGTGTTTCAAACTGGTTTAGGGAAAGGAAAATATTGGACAGGGTGAGCTAATTAAGAAATTATTCCTGATGTGGGTTTCTAGCAGATGAGATACTTGTAGGTATAAATAAAGTGCATATTTATGTAGGTGATGGATTCAGGTTTTTATCAGTTGAAGTAGGTAAGAATATGAACTTGGTACTGTGTCTCTTGTCAGTCCTGTGACACCTGTTTGTCCAGTGAAGGCTGTGGTTCCTGCATTTTTGTTTGCTTCTGTTAGGAAAGATTAATAGTGGAACCCATTTGTATTTTAATGGTGAGGAAGTTCTTCTGAGTGCCAAGTACACACAGTTTCTATCAGAAAATGCATATTAGATCACAGTTTTTGGAATTTATTTGACAAAGATGGATCATTATCTCCCAGCATTGTTCAAGCTGTTGGAATATTTATCTTTTATCCCAGTGTTATCCTACTAACTTCATGTAATATTTACCCACTGCTTAGGAGCTTTTCTATCATCAGCTCTCTTGCATGCATCCTGTAACATTGAGAGTCTTATATCAGCAAGAAAATAAATTTTAACTTGTGACACTAAACTTCCACTTTTCTGGTATTAATTTGCACTGTCTTTAACCTTCTGCAGATTTGGCTGTAATTTTGTCCCACCTTTGAAAACCCCAGCAGCAGTGTTTGCAGACAGAATTGGTGATTGTTCTTTTTAATGTGTTTCCAGGGTTTAGTAACTGTGGAAGATGAACAAGCGTGGATGGCATCTTACAAATATGTAGGTGCCACAACCAATATACATCCATATTTATCAACAATGGTCAACTATGCTCAGCCTGTAAAATTTCAAGGTTTCGATGTAGCAGAAGGTAACATAAAAGGTTGAATGAAATACAAGTTTTTTCTTAACCTAGGTAGTTTTTTAATCTCTACATTTCCTGAATTTAGAAATAAAGGCATCAGACTTTTATAGTTTAATGACCATCACAGTGTGTTTGTAGACTCTTTCCTTGGATGTGAAGTTAGCTGTAATTCCATTGCTCATCCACACGGAGTCACTCAGTTACTGGGAGAACAGGGAGCTGTTGAGGTTGGTTCTATTCCGTGGGCCTTCCCAACTGAAATGCTTTTTTTAGTTCATCTCTGCAGTTAGGTGAGCACAGCTGTCACAGTGAGCTGATACTGCACACCAGACAATTTATCATGTTGGTTTGCCTTATCTACCACGCAGTGCAGGCTCTGAATAACAATGTTGTCCTAAACAAAAAAGGAAAATGTTGTTGATTTCCCAAGGAGAGAAACAGAGCAGCGAGTCAGAAATACTAGGAAATTTCTCATCACTGTAATTTGATTCTATGAAATTTCTTATCACTGTAATTTGATTCTATGAAATTTCTTATCACTGTAATTTGATTCTATGAGTAATAGATAATGGGGAAAGAGACCAAAAACTGCTGTGTCCTGCTGTTATAGTGCATGATTTTGAATGTGATTCATCATTACAGAGGTGTTTTAAAATGTCTTATCTTTTCTTTCTAGAACGTAATATTCACCACAACATGTCCTCCTTCAACGAGTCTGTTGGACTGGGCTATTTGAAGACTCATGCCATTGAGTTTGTGAAGTATCCTTTCACCTCCTCATCCCCTTTCCTGCCAGTCCTAAAACAAACCAGTGCACCTTTCTATATTTAGTGATTAGTCTGTGAAGGGAAAGGGGGCATTTCTCCTACTTCATGCAAGGAGTGATAGTGAGATTTGAAAACTCCTGCCATTGAGTTTGGGAAGTATCCTTTGATAGTGAGATTTGAAGACCCATGCCACTGAGTTTGGGAGGTATCCTTTGATAGTGAGATTTGATAGTGAAATTTGAAGACCCATGCCATTGAGTTTGGGAAGTGTCCTTTGATAGTGAGATTTGATAGTGAAATTTGAAGACTCCTGCCACTGAGTTTGGGAAGTATCCTTTGATAGTGAGATTTGAAGACCCATGCCATTGAGTTTGGGAAGTGTCCTTTGATAGTGAGATTTGAAGACCCATGCCACTGAGTTTGGGGAGTATCCTTTGATAGTGAGATTTGAAGACTCATGCCATTGAGTTTGGGAAGTGTCCCTTTGATAGTGAGGTTTGAAGACTCGTGCCATTGAGTTTGGGAAGTGTCCTTTGATAGTGAGATTTGAAGACTCGTGCCATTGAGTTTGGGAAGTATCCTTTGATAGTGAGATTTGATAGTGAGGTTTGAAGACTCATGCCATTGAGTTTGGGAAGTATCCTTTGATAGTGAGATTTGATAGTGAGATTTAATAGTGAGATTTGATAGTGAGATTTGAAGACCCATGCCATTGAGTTTGGGAGGTATCCTTTGATAGTGAGATTTGAAGATCCATACCCTTGAGTTTGGGAATTTTCCTTTGATAGTGAGATTTGAAGACTCATGCCATTGAGTTTGGGAAGTGTCCTTTCACCCCCTCTTCCCCCTTTCCTACCTGTCCTAAAACAAACCAAAACAATCCAGTGCACCGTTATACATTTAGTGCTGCATGTCTACAGAGGGAAAGGGGAAGTACCTCAGGAAGGAGAAATAGTGAGATAACAAGAGGAGTGTTTTGGTGCTGCAGTGCTGGAGGTTCCAGGCCATGCCCCTGCACCTCTGTGGTGTTTGTTTGGTCTCCTTGATGGATTCCCCAGCTACAACAAGAGGCAGATGAGTCGGATTTACCCCAAGGGGGGCCGTGTGGACTCCAGTAATTACATGCCGCAGATTTTCTGGAACGCTGGCTGCCAGATGGTCTCACTGAACTATCAGACCCCAGGTAGGCAGCAGTGACCCTCCCTCCTAAAGAATGGCCTGGGCAGTGAGTGGCAGCCAGATGCCGTGGATTTGCTGCTGGCATTTCTGCAGGAGGCAGACATATGGCTGAATAATGCAGCGGGGTGGGAGCACGGGAGCGTGAGACAAGGAGCAATAAACACAGCCGTGCACAGAGGGAAATTCTATCCCTTTATGGAGAAATAATGGAGTGCTGCATCTTCCCACTGAAATGGCTTTTATTAATGAAAAGTGTTAATTACAGGGAAATGGGTGCTTTCACAAAACACAGCTCTGGCACAGTTGGGTGCATGTCTGCAAAGCAAAGGTGGAGTGCACTGATTGAGATGGTGAAAAGCAATGACTGTGTGACAAATGCATTTCTAGACCAGTTGTTGGGAAGTGGTAGGAGTCATGTGCTCAGGTCTGAGATCCCAGCTGAGAGAATGATGCCAGGGAATGGAAATGCCTCTCCACAGGGTGATCTGAGAGGAGATGTACTGTTCCTGTTCAGTGAAGGTGTGAGTACAGCAGGGCAGGCTTTCTGTTGTTTTCATTGGGTTTTTTAATTGATTTAGGAATGTCTTCAGTCAGATATAGAACAGACCCATTTCCCATTGCCTTTTTCTGGCTGTGGCAGTGATTTTGTGCTCACTTCCCCTCCCTGAGCAGTGTCTTTGGCACAGCAGACACTCCTCTTGGTCATCCCCTGAGTTCTGTCCTGCAAAGCTGTGCCCCAGGCTCACCAACTGAGGAGGCAGGAGAAGAGATACACTGGAATATTCTGCTTGTAGAGCATTCCAGTGGGCATGCCAGGGAGGCTGGAGCAGAAATGCAAACCTCACTCTGCTCCCAGCACTGCCTCTGCCCACTGCATGTCATTCCCAACCCCTTTAAATTGTACTTTAAGAGTAGTAGCTTTCTAAGTGGAAGTGAGCAAATTTCCTGTGTTCCTCCCCTGTGATCCAGCTGTGCTGTCAAGATGACTGAGGAAATAAAAGTTACAGCTACCCAGTAACTCCAGTAATAACTGGTATGGGCATAGGACAGTCTTGTATTTGTATATCAGAGCACCAACAGAACAGATTTGGTTCCCTTTGAAGGTACAGTCAGTTGGGCAGGAGAAATACCTGCTTGGTTGCTAAAGCAGGAGATTGTATTCTTGTGTAAGTAGAAAGCTGCAGGAAAACATTTAATTTTTTACCAAGTTCTGGAGAGGGTTGGATAGAGAGATTGTTACATGTCCATGATCTTCCCCTACAAGTGCTGTCACAGTGCACTCACTAAAACTCACATGCTTTTAAATGTTGAAACTAAGCAGTGCTGCTGTGACCTTTGTGCTTCCTTGGTGTGGTATTTCATTCAGCAAAGTCCACAGAAAACCAGACATGCACCTCACCTTCCTGGAGACATCAGGCTGCAGGCAGCTTCATCAGAGGTGGTGTCATTGTGATGGAGTGCATTCCTCAAGGATGTCTCCTCTAGCATATCTGTTATTCTGAGGTTATTTGCTCTGTTAAAGCTCCTGCATCCCTCTGTTACTCGAAGTGATCTGCAGAAATGTGGGCACCAATCTGCACTGCAGATAGCAAAGGTTAGATGATGGAAATCCCATCCCAGGCACTTGGCATGTCCACAGTTGTTACTTCTCTGCCTGCCAAGTGTGTTTGAATGCAGGGAAATGCTGTTTCCTAAGCACAGCATGGACTTCAGCATGCTTGGGAAAGCTGTGACTCCTGTGAAAAAATATGAAATTTTCCTGTTGCTTCCTGTTATTTCTTAGATGTGGGTTTTATATGCATTAAATTTTTATTTAAACTTATTATTCTGGAAAACCAGTCTTATTTTCTGATCTAGTTCATGATCTGCATTATTCAGCAGGAAAGTGAGTAAATTCTCTCTCTTGGCAGATTTAGCAATGCAGTTGAATCAAGGAAAGTTTGAGTACAATGGATCGTGCGGGTGAGTGATGTGATTTAAACTTTGTCACTGTGCATCAGGGTCCTTTACTAAGGTTTTAATAAGATTTTGTCACTCTTAATTATGTGTTACAAAAGGAAAATGGGATGCTAGGTGAGGAGTGGAAATCAGCAGAGTTCAGGGAGCGTTATCCCCCAGAAGGAGGCATTCTAATGAATATGCTTTTAATTAGGCCCAGTTTTCAAATGAGATCCAAGGGGCATTGTGTTCATATTATGAAGATCATGAATGCTGTACACAGTTATTCAAATCCATCTCCACCTTCTGTTCTCAGCCCTTCTTTGAAGATGTGCCTCAGAGTGGAGATGCATTGCACAGTTCACAGAATTGCCAAATTGACTTGGACAAGTGGAATCTGAATACACAGGGAACATATTTTTAATCTGTCCACTCTTAACTGGAGCACAGATTTCACAGAGAATCCAGAAGTGCTTCATCTAAGTTCTTGCTCATGATTTCTGCATGACAAAGGATGTTCAAGGGATGCTGATAGATTTTTCTCAAATGTTGAGCACAGACCTTAATAAGATAGACTGGTATTAGGAGCAGGAGAAAAGGAGAAGTTTAATGAATCACAGGAAATGGCAGTCCAGAAACATCAGAATCTGCAAACTCTTCTGGGAAGGAGCTGCTCTCTTACTGCTGCAGATCTTACTCAGAAGGAAAGTCTGGCTCGATGGAGCTTGGTGCAATTGCTCATTTGCAGAATGGCACAGAGTGCTTGGCCATGCCATGCCCTTATTGCAGCTGAGAGCCCTCCAGGAGAGGCTCTTGGCTTTGACAAAGTGCACTCTGTAATTTCCATCAAAACAACAAGAATAGAAGAAAACCAAAGCTTTCTTCTGGCTGAGTTTGGTTCCTTTCTTGTTGGACCCAGCAGCTCAGTAAAAGAGTCCCTGCTTACTTTTGCCAAATCCTCTGAAGGACAGGCAGAATTACCAGCTGAATTCCTGGGTTCTCACATCAGTGCTTTGATAATTATGTAGTGGTAATGCATGGTAATGTTTTGATGTGCATTGTAAATGTGGTGGTGTTTCAGTCACAGAAAGGAGATGAAAAACTGAGCATTTCCTTCTGCCTGTGCTCCTCTTTTCTCAGATTTGCTGCTTTCAGGCTGGGCAGGCAAGGTCATTTCAGCATTTCTTATTGCAGCAGGCTGAAAACAGAACCTAAGGAGAGTTAGTTCCCTCTGTCCCAACCTGCTTTAAATTTACCAAATATTAAGAAATCACTTTTCTAATGGATGAGAAAGGAGTAATAGTACTTTCAAACAGAAAGAGTGTTATTTAAAAATGGGTGAAAACACTGACATTTATTCCACTGGAATTTTTCTAGCATTTTTTAATCCCTGAATTCTGTCTAGGCCTTTATCATATTGTGTACCAGTGAGTCACTAGAGAGAATAAGGGTGGGTGAAAATTCATTTTCTAAAAGCTTTGTCTGTCAGAATTGGCAAAATTTTTCCAGTTGCACATTTTCTTGCATCAGTGGAAGGGCATGTCTGTAATGTGCAGCCTATCTGCAGCGATACACTGCTGTTTCGTTTTGGTGGCAGAATCCTTGGGTTTTGGTGCACCAGAGCACAAATTGGCTGCATTGATATGGTGATGCAGTGTGAGGTCCTCAGGGAGGCATTGTGAGTGTTATTGTGGTGGTACCTTTCATGCTGCTATAATTAACAATCTGTCAGCACTGACATTATCAGTTGTTTCCCCCAAGGTTTCCTAACCACAATGAAAAAATCAGCTTCAAGCTGAAATTGAGTGTATGAGTCTTGAACCGTAAGGAGCTGCTTCATCTGGAAAAAGAACCTTGAAAAATCCCTCTGTGCTTTTCCCAAGTGTTAAAGAATTAAAACAAATGAGAGCATCTGTGTTTTATTTACATGGTGACTCCCTGTATTTTTTAACTGCATTATTCAGTTGTTTTGAAATGTCCTTGATTATATTACATTTATTTTTACCTTAAAATCCTGGATTGATTCCATCTCTCAGTAGCTGGTAATTCAAAATGAAGATTGGTGTTTACCTGTGTTCTAGAAAACCACAATCCCTCCTTTTACTTCCTCACACTGGCAGCTGGAATGAGTCTGTATTTTACACTGCTGTAGGAGAGCTCATTGTTTAAAGGCAGAGCATCCATTTCATGTGCATTTCATACCATTTTAATTTCCAGTCAAGGATAATTTTCTCTTTCTCCTTTTCTTGCAATCAGGTACCTACTAAAGCCAGATTTCATGCGGCGGCCAGACCGGACGTTTGACCCGTTCTCTGAAACTCCTGTGGATGGTGTCATTGCTGCAACGTGCTCTGTGCAGGTACAGCAGCAGGAACAGCTGCCATCACACCCAAAGCACATTTAGAATCACCAGAAATTGGATATGTGCACTCAGTGTGCTTGGACTGGGCAGATTTCAGCACATTGGTTCCTTTTTTTTTTCTTTTTTGGTATTGCTGGCCTTTGTTTCCTTGATCTGAGTGGAATATGATAGAATTGGAAATGATGTGTTAGTACACATTGTGGTGTTCTGACAGCCTTGGTGGTCTTTTTGAAATCCACGAGACCACACAAACAGATAGAGGAGTGAGGTTCCTTCCCATGCACCATGTGAAATTACACAGCATCACTTGTCACCAAGGGCAGGGAGGAGTCTGGGCACACAGGGACAGGACATCTTCAAAATCAATGCAGAAGAATGGTTGGTGTGAGGCAGGCCCTTACTCTGGAGTTTTCTGTGAGTAACAAAGTCCAGAAAACTCCTGCTGCAGTTCTGCAGCATGGTCAGGTGCCCAGTTCTGGGAGGAGGCTGGCAATTGTAAAACCTGCTTGGTGAGCAAAGGACCTCATCTTTCATTCAGCATTTTCCATGGGCTGCATTTCAGTTTCACACCCTCTCTGGCCAGGCATTCTCATGCATTCCAGATATTGAACTAAGCTCCATTTGCACCTCTAGTAGAATAAGAATGTTTAATTATTATCTTCAATGGTAATCAAAGCACAGTCCCTCCAAGAAGGAAGTGGGATCAGATGGTTCCTAGATCCCAAATTTTGACAGTTACCTTTCTTTTGTGACTAAAACTAGTCCAAAATTCCATGCAAATTTTGTAATTTAGGAGATGAGTGGAACAAAAGCCAGCAAGGATACCCCTCAACCACATAACTTTTCAGATCTGTTATCCAGAGTGTTCCCCAGAAGGATGTTAGGTCATGCAAACAACAGGATCTGGAATGAGCTTAGGTCTGTGAAATCATGTTTCAATCTTTTTCTTCCCTCCTTGATTGTAGTAATGGAAACATTAGATGTATTTTTAAATAATAGATCTTCTTGGTGAAATAAAAATTTTCCCTGGAGTAATCACCTGCTGTGGATAAATTAATCTTGACTTGGGGTGAAATGGCAACAGATCTTCTTATCTCTGACGATACTGAGGAATCCTGTGGGGTTTTGGTTTTTCACTTTTTAAGCATCCTGCACTTTCCAAACACATAATATGGAGTCAGACTGACACATGATTAGTTTCAAACCTTCACCTGAGTGAAAGCAGAGCTATAGTTTCCTTTTACCTCTTGTGCTCAAGATGTATCATATTAAAAAATGCTTCTGAGCAGTGTTGGAAGTTGGAACAGCAGTGCCAGCTGTGGTTGTTGCATTCAGTGTTTTCATACAGTGAAAGCATCTGTGAGACACTGCTGGTATAGTCCCATTTCAGATGCAGGCTGTATTTCCATGCCTGATCCCAGGGGCTTTTCCAAGGAGGTGCAGTTTGAAATGCACCGTTTGCACAGGGGGAGCTGAACGCATCTGTCAGCTGTGAACCATTTCTCAGGGCAATGTCAGTGAGAAACGACCTCCATTTCCCACAGCCCTGCTCTGCAGTGCCTGTCCTCTCAGTGCTGCTGTGTTGCAGGTGATCTCTGGGCAGTTCCTGTCAGACAAGAAGATTGGCACCTACGTGGAGGTGGACATGTACGGGCTGCCCACGGACACCATCCGCAAGGAGTTCCGCACGCGCATGGTGATGAACAACGGCCTGAACCCCGTGTACAACGAGGAGTCCTTTGTCTTCAGGAAGGTAGGATGGCATCTGTGCAGGGCCCAGCCTGGCCCTGCTGTGCCCTGCCCTCTGAGCCAGCCCTCCCTGCTCACCCAGACGAGCGCTGCTCCATGGCCAGGCTTCTAGGGCCCGGTGGCTGCTGTGGACATGGGAAGCTGCAGGCAGCTTTCAGGAGCCTGCTTGGTTTTGCCTTGTTTTGGTTCTGTTTTCTTTTTGGTTTTGCTTTGGTTTTATTTTTCTAACGGATAACCTCTGTAGCTATCACATGATTTTTTTTTTGTTGTTCTTGTTTCCATTTGGCTTTTTCCTCCCCTTTGCTTCCTCCTCCCACTTGGAGGTAGCCACCTCCTCTGTGACCATGCCTGTGTTCAAGGTATGCAGTCTGCTCAGAGTGAGCCCCGCTGGTGGACACCATCATTCCCTGGAGATTCCTTCTTCCCTGCCCTGGCAGTGGCTGCTATCTTGCACTGTTCCTTCAGCCCAGAGGGCAGGTGAGATGCTGCATCCAAAGCTAAGGTCAATGTCATTACATGGAAAAGTTGGAAGGGTGCTGTGTTCCTCAGGCGTGTTGCCAGCTCCCTCCTTCAGTAGTCCATGTGCATCATGTACCTTCTACTTTATTTTTTTTATTTTTTTCCAATACTGAAAGAAAAAAGAACCCTTTTTTTCTTGGCATGGGGGATTTAAAGAGAGAGACCATTTGTCCGTGTTCAGTTTTTATCTCTCAGTCTTTATATATATATATGATACACATATATATATAATTTATTTTATTTTTCTTCTGTTGCCTGGAGTTTCATCCAGACTACATGTGTTACAGTGCTGTCTTGGATAACATCTGTTTTGCTTACACCTGTTTTGTTGTCATGCAGAATTGTTGCTCTTTTATTCCAAAGTTCAGACTTTTAGTCCAAATGTCAGACTTTTTGCAGAGTGGTGATAGCTCTTCACACTTGGGTCTATTACACACTTAATCTGCTTTCCTAACAGCATAGCCAGTTTTTAAGAGAAATTGAGTTGATGCAAGAGTTTTTCTGAACTCATATTCTGGAATGTGACTTCAGGTGCTTTTCTCTGTGTGTGAGGAGCACAGGGAAGATGCTGATGTAAAGCAATGTGGCTGCCCATGGCTTGCTGGCCACGTGACCAGCAGCTGCTGCTGTCTGATTCCTTACATCAAAAGGGCCACAAATTCCAGTGCAGCCCGTGTGTTGGGACATGGGCACAGAGGCTGAGGCCAGTATTTCTCATTACTGCTCTCCAGTGAGCAATCCCATGGTCACAGGCTCTCTTGAACTCGTAGGTCAGCCAAGAGATTCTTTTTCTTCACCTCAGGCCCTTATCATAGCTTAGCAATGTAATCAGCATCCCCTGGAGATCCAGCAGGTGAGTGGCAGGAACACAGCAGGAAGGATTCCTCCAGCTGGAGATGCTGATGGCACTGGGTGCACTGTGCTAAACATCATGAGAAGGGTGGAAGTGCCTAGCAGGATACCACAGAACAAATTAATGCAGAGGGAACAATAAACTCAGTCCCCCCTGGCAAATCTGTGTCAAAGAGCATCATGTAATGAGAGATGTGCTGGTCTGTGACCTGTAGGGCAGAGATCTTACCTGCCCTGCTTGGGTTGCAGTGTTCTCCTCAGGCTGATGCTTAACCCTACACAGTTGTTCTCAGGTGCTGTGTTTGATTGTTCTCCTGTCACGTTTTCTCATATTTATTTTAGTTAAAATAAGGTTTCAGTCGCTCTGACCTGGGTTCTGTGTTGTCCCTCTGTTGTGTGAGGGGAGGAGGGAGCAGGTGCTGCTGGTGGCCTGTGCTGGGAGTGCTGAGCTGTAGTTGGGTACAGCAAGATATCCCTGAGCTGCTCCCGTGGGTTCAGAGACCAAGAGCAGCCTTTGTTTGTGCCCCCCAAGGCTGAGGGTGGCAGGGAAGGTGTAAGGGAGGAGGCAGACACAGCTCCCTGAGCTCTCCCCTGGATCCCACAGGCGCTGGTGGGCAGCACCAGGCAGGGAAGGAGGGAAATCTGTGCCAGTGTGTGGTGGGGTGGGCTGGCACAGGAGCTGCACTCTGCTGCTCGGCATGCCCAGAGGCAGCCCCTGTGCTGCAGGGAGGGCAGGGCTCTCTGTCCCTGTCCTGCCAGCCCAGCTGGGCAGGGGCAGGAGGCTGCAGCATCCCTGCTCCCGTGCATGCCTTGAGCCATGTCCTGAGTGCACACACACTGCAGCAGCTCACACATCCCCAGCAGCCTGTGCTTGCACTCTCCTTGCCCTTTTGGATGCATCCCAAATCCCATCTCTCTGTCATGATTCCTCCTGATCCAGCACTGCCTGCCCTTTGGTTGCTGCTGTATCTGTCATTTCCCACGCAGTATTTACCTGCCTTCTTATCAGTGCCACCAGTCTTCAGTAATGAGAAATAAACACACAGAATATTTAGCTGGTGTAACTGTGAGCTGCAGGATTTACCTAACCTGAAATGTACCTGTTATTTAGGGTGAAAAAAGCTTTTCTAGGAAAGATTTCATTTGGAAGCCTGGGCTCTTGCAGTGCTGGTAGTTCGTGGCACCGAGTTGAGGCGCGGGAGGCGGGAGGAGCTGCTCTGTCTGTGCCATTACATGTCTGTGCTCTGTGGCTTTCCAGGTCATCCTGCCCGACCTTGCTGTCCTGAGAATAGCAGTGTATGATGACAACAACAAGCTGATTGGGCAGAGGATCCTGCCCCTGGACGGGCTGCAGGCGGGGTACAGACACATTTCCCTGCGCAACGAGGGCAACAAGCCCCTCTCTCTTCCCACGGTGTTCTGCAACATCGTGCTCAAAACCTACGTGCCTGATGGCTTTGGAGGTGAGAGCAGCCTTTGGCTCTGGAGTGCTGGTGTGCAGGTCCTGGAGTGCTCCAGGGGCACTGTGCCAGCCAGGAGCACACGTGCAGTGCTGCAGGATGGGGAGATTGAGTATTCCTGACTTTCTGTAACTCCTCGAGATCTCTGCATATTGAGGGGAGAAATCTGCTTTTTGACCACGTGCCTGCCTCTGTTGATAGTAAAAGCATCAGTGTACTAAAATGAGAAAATAATGTGGAAAATAAGCTACACTTCTTAGCTCAATTTGATTTTCTCTGTTGACAATTTAGAGTCTTTTATTTTATTACATATTGTCTGACATAAATATCTGTAAGGTTGGGATGTACTTTATCTATATTGATTGGCCTATAACAAAAATACAAGCAGAAACATAGTTTTTTTTCAAACACAACCAATTCTCTGTTCTTGGGAAAACTGGCATATTTTTGTAAAAGGTCAGTGAAATAATTCAGCATCCAGAACCTCTCTGCACTTTTCTCCCCCAGTTTGACATGTCTTCAGTGTGGTTTAATTGTTTTTGGGCTCTCAGGAAAGTTAATTTCATGTGGGCATTTCCATGATGAGGTTGGCAGAGCTGTGGTCATTTATGCTGAGCAGTGGCAAATTGCCACATGTGTATGGGGGCACAGAGCTGAGAATAATCACTGCACCACTGAAAGCTGTGTAAGGCTGGAGGTCCCCCTGACAGAAAGGGATTCTGCACCCCAGGTGAAATTTGCTTGTGCACTGGACAAGACATAAACCATTTCAAACTGTAAAGTAGGAATTGCACAAAATGCTGGAGCTCTGACTCTGCAGCAATTACCTCAGGGGTTGCTGGTGAAACATATTGATCAAACCAATGTTTTTCTCTTCACAAAACCTATTTCAAACCTGCAGCCAGGCAAGGAATGGCTGCACTTCTCTGGGTGATTTCCACAGTAGAAACTGGAGGAAGGGAAGGTTGACCTAACCTGTCTTCAGGTCTGTGTTTGCTGGTGCTTATCCAGGCTTTAAAAACAGGCTGAGACTCCAGTAGCAACATTTCATGGAAAAAAGGTGTTACAGGAGCATTATTGTTGTTCACATGTGGAATCCTGGTTCCTGGCAAGTCAGCTGGAGGTTTGCCAGGGGCCCTGGAGCAGCACCATGCCATTGTGCAGCACATTTCATCCCCATATTTAACTGCAGGGACTTTGTCTCCAGAGCAATGTGAGCTTCTGCCCAAACTTGGGATTCTCAAGGGTAATTGACCCATCAGTCTAAGAGACATGTTTGAGTGTGCCCTTTAATTCTTACCTGAACTGAGCTTTTGGCAGCAAATGACTCACTTGAAATATTTTCTCTGCTAAGGACGTGCTGCTGATTTGGGATTGATGTTCTATGGCACCAGACTTTTCCTAAGAACAGAATTTAAGCTTAGCACTGAGTTCCATGTGCCTTGAGCTGCTGAGTGTGCTGGAACCACAAGGAGAAAGTCTTTGTTTAATTAATTTTTTAAACTGCATTCTGCACTTGCAGAAGTGAAAGACTTTGTTTTCCAAAGAGAATTTCAACACCAGTTTGGGGTTTGCAGGTTGTGTGCTGCAGTGTCAGCAGTTGATAGAGGTGGGAGAGCAGTGCTACCCCTCAGTACCACCCCTGAGTGTTGTTACAGTGAAATGCTGCTGGGAGGGAGGGCTGGTGGTGGTAGTTTGCTGTCAGAGTGGCAAAAGCAGCCTCTGCATGACCAGCAGCTCAGTGAGCTCCATTCTGGCTCTGCCCTCCCTCCCCACACAGGCTGCATGTGCCTCGTGTGCGTTCCTCCTTGATGCAGAGCAGCAGCACGGTGAGCACCTGGCAGAAACTCCTGACACCCAGGTGGAATCAGTCATTGGTATTCTGCTGGCATGGGGGTTTTAATTACTTCTCTTCTGCAGTGAGCTGCTCTTTGTTTTATGAGCCATCACTGGATCTCCAGGGTTGTTTCAGCAAACCTGTAGGAAGGTAGAGCTGAAGTCAGTAGCTGCCTACTTGCTTTTTTCTTTGCTTTTTGTCTTTTTAACCTGTATGAGTAAGATTTAAAATGTGCCCTGAATAACAACTAGAAAAGGTGATGCATTGTAGGCTTTCAAAGATGTGCTTTCCTTTTTTATTTTATAGCTTTGCAATTTCTTGTGGTTTATTTGCATCAGCCCCTCTGTTCCCAATAAAACCACAATAATGGCACAAACTGATGCAAAAAATGAAGCAGCATTCTCCAAATTTCTGTTCTGGAGCTCTGCAGTGAGTGAGCCTGGCTGTCAGCTTGGTGGTGGGTGCCCTCTGCAGTGCACTCTTGCAGTGACTCTCAGAGTTGTGGATTGAATTGCAGCTCCCCTCCCTGGCAGAGGGAGCAGAGGGCAGGGAGGGTCAGCTCCCAGCAGGGCTGAGCCTGGGGGTGTGCTGGTGTGGATCCTCACACAGCCCTCAGGGGTGTGATGCTCTCATGCTGGTGTGGATCCTCACACAGCCCTCAGGGTGATGCTGCTGGTGTGGATTCTCACACAGCCCTCAGGGTGATGCTGCTGGTGTGGATTCTCACACAGCCCTCAGGGTGATGCTGCTGGTGTGGATCCTCACACAGCCCTCAGGGGTGTGATGTTCTTGTGCTGGTGTGGATCCTCACACAGCCCTCAGGGGTGTGATGTTCTTGTGCTGGTGTGGATCCTCACACAGCCCTCAGGGGTGTGATGCTCTTGTGCTGGTGTGGATCCTCAGGGGTGCTGCTCTCCCAAACACTGTGGGCAGCCTCCCCTGGCAGCTCCTGCCATCAGCCTCAGCTTCCAGGTGAGACTGGGACGTTTCCAGCACGGTGCTGCCAGGGTGGCCCTGGGTCTGCACTGCAGGGACAAGAGGACAGACATCCTTAATGGGTTAGGGAGGGGAGACACACTCAGTGCTCAGCCACACGCCATTGCATGGCTGGAAATAAATCCTACATGGCTGCTGTCTGTGAGAAATAGGTTTCAGGAGACATCAGTGGGTCACAGCAGTTACTGGAGATGACCTGTTTGTGTAGACAAACAGATCTCAAGGGTAGTGCTGAGTGTTTAATTAAACTTCTGTGGAATGGGAGGCCTGTCTGAGCTGTGGGTTCAGAGGAGCACTCCACAGAACAGCTCAGGTTGGGAGGGAGATGATACAGCCCAGCCCCTACTCTGAACAAGTTTCTTGCCAAACCTCTTGATGGGTTGGATATTTTAATTTTTTTTTTTTTGACTGTTGGAGTTAAGCACAGGAAAAGATTATTTGATATGCAGGTAAAAAATTGCTGGGACTTTGTCATGCTGTGAAGCTGTGCTTGCACATTTATTATTGCACTGGGAAACAGATTCAGTGATCTGTGTGGTACCCAGGGCTGTGGTACCACTGGTGGTGCTGTGTCATGTGCAAGATTCAATGTTGGTCATGCCCAGAAAAGCCATTTCACAGCCTGGCATGTCCCAGACATGGAATATCACAAAGACTGCTGAGAACAGATTTAACTAAGAATAGATTGCTTTAATCCACCTGAAACTGCTCTTTAACTAGGAAATACAGTGGCATTTTCTGCAATTCCCTGCAGTCAGAGCACCCCTCAGCCAAGGGACAAAGTTAGTGCTTTGTGGCTCAGGAGATGCCATCCTGGTCCCAAATTCTACAGTCAGTAACTGGGAGGAGGTTAGAGCAGTCTGACAGAGTCACTGGGCTCTCCTAAATAATGTTCTGGATTGAAGCCACACCTTGGTGCATCAAGAACTGTTCCATGTTCCAGGTGCTGTGGGAATAAACCCTTCCAGCCCTGCCAAATTCACTACAGAAAGCTGGGCTCCTGTTGCAAGGCATGTCTCATAATAACAGGGATAGAATAAAGCTTTTGTAAAATACTAATTTCCAGGTGCCTCCAAAACATACAAAAAGTTGATTTTTTTTTTCTTGCAGATATTGTGGATGCTTTATCAGATCCAAAGAAATTTTTGTCTATCACAGAAAAAAGAGCAGACCAAATGAGAGCTATGGGCATTGAAACTGTAAGTAGAATCAATGACAAACACACCCCACTTCTGTCCATGCTGTGTTCTTTATTTAAAGTGAACTGGTGCTTCTCCAGTCAATGCACCTTAGCACTTCTCATTTTCAAATATAAACTTCTTTGTCTGCCTTATGTCAATTACTGAAATACTGACTGGCTTTTCATGGATCACATTAATACCTCCTTTAGGAGGAGAGATTTTAATAAATGTGGACCGAGTTGTGTTTTAGTAAGTAGCTACTTGGAATAGGTGACAAATGCTTTACTGTAGCATTGTTTGAAAATGTTGTAATTTCATTATGTTTAAAGTAACCCACTGAGAAATGTTCCCAGCTTTTGCCACTGCAGGCAGCAGAGCAGCCCATGTGTTCTGATGTTTCTTTCAGAGTGACATAGCTGATGTACCAAATGACACTTCCAAGAACGACAGGAAAGGGAAGGCCAACAACCCCAAAGCCACCGTGACTCCTCAGAGCAGCTCTGAGCTGCGGCCCAGCTCCACCGCGGCCTTGGGCCCTGGCACCGACGCCAAGAAAGGTACCCAGGGTGTGCTGTGCCCTGCGGGGTCACAGAGCCTCACAGCAGCACTCAGGCAGGCTCCATTCTGGGGCTGCACTCAATCTTAGCATCCTGCACTCATTGGGAGGTGTCTCTGGTCACTGCAGATGAACACTGTGTGTTGCTGAAATGCCTGTGGAAAGGCAGTGCAGCTTTATTTCACACCATGCCCTCTTGGTCTGGGGCTGCACTCATTCTTAGCATCCTGAAATGCCTGTGGAAAGGCAATGCAGCTTTATTTGACATTGTGCCCTCTTGGTCTGGGGTTGCCCTCATTCTTTGCATCCTGAAATGCCTGTGGAAAGGCAATGCAGCTTTATTTCACACCATGCTCTCTTGGTCTGGGGCTGCCCTCATTCTTTGCATCCTGCCTTTGGGAGGTGTCTCTGGCTCACTGCAGATGAGCACAGTGTATTGCTGAAATGCCTGTGGAAAGGCAGTGCAGCTTTATTTCACACTGTGCCCTCTTGTTCTGGGGTTGCCCTCATTCTTAGCATCCTGAAATGCCTGTGGAAAGGCAATGCAGCTTTATTTCACCATGTGCTCTCTTGGTCTGGGGTTGCCCTCATTCTTTGCATCCTGAAATGCCTGTGTGAAGGCAATGCAGCTTTATTTGACATTGTGCCCTCTTGGTCTGGGGCTGCCCTCATTCTTTGCATCCTGAAATGCCTATGGAAAGGCAATGCAGCTTTATTTGATATTGTGCCCTCTTGGTTTGGGGTTGCACTCATTATTTGCATCCTGAAATGCCTGTGGAAAGTCAGTGCAGCTTTATTTCACCACATGCCCTCTTGGTGTAGCTGCACACCTCTGGTAAGCTGCTGGGGGTTGATTTTGTGTGTGTACTGTACACATGGCCTGCATGGCTCTGGGAATAGTTTACTAGGAAGGATTCCTGGAGGAGTGCCAACAGGAGTGACTGTTATCTGGCATAGTCCACAGAAACTCTTCTGCTGTTTTTTCTCCTCTCACAAATCCCTTGGCAGGGTTGCAGAGTTAAGTAATTAAAGGTATTTAGAATTCACTGGAATCTGTAGAAATTTCCCAACAATTAGAAATTGTTTTCACAGTGTGGTTTTATTCTGAATAGTGATTATGGAAATGGCGTGTTTATTGGGAAAAAAATTAGATGTGCTCATTTATAAGTGAGTAAGTATTTTTTCCCAACTCTTCACCATTCACTCTACAAAGTCATTGTATACAGTCAAACGGGATTATTTGTTTCTCCCATATCATCACAGGTAATGAAGATTAAGCAAGAAAGCAAATTTGTATAGCTGAATGAAAGACAATAAATATTTCTGTGAGTGGGCCACAAGAATGAGGACGTGGCTCTCTCACTCATCCAGCTTGGCCAAGGGTATTGCCAGCAGGGAAAAGCAGCACAGAGGGCTCTTGGGCTCAAATTAAGGCCCACGTGGCTGGGTACACTCTGGGGAAGGGATCTCCTGGAGATCTCTTGGTATATTGGAATAGATATATTCTCTGGAGTCACTTGGTATATTGGAATAGATCCCAATATTTCCAGGTGGAACGTGCCTGGGCTGTTCTGGGCCTGAGCTCCTTGGCTGGAGGCAGCAGCTGTGGCATCCACCACAGGGATGGATGGAAATCACTTCTAGGCACTAGAAACCAAGTCCAGGCTTGTGGGGAGCTCAGTTTCACCTCTGGTGAAGGTCCTTGGGCCAGGTGAAGAGAAAGGAGATGGGTTCTGATGGAGGGTTAAAATCCAGAGCTTTATTCCAAAGACACAGTTCTGAATTATGGTAACAGCTCCAACAGAATCCAGCACGTGGTCTCAGGCTCCTTTTAAGCCCAGGGGGAGTGGGAGGGAAGGACAGGTGAGCCACCCACCAGGTGGCAGGAGGTGGGATCTCAGGGGACAATGACACTGGCTAACCCAATGACGCCCAGGGTGAGGGGCATCTTTTGAACTTCTGCCACCCACAGGACAGCCTTGCTGGAATGTTGAGATTGACTGACAGCACCTAGCAGGAGACAGGGGGAGGGAAGGTCAGTACACCTGGGGAGTCAGGGAAGTCTAAAACTGGAGGCTGCAACACCCTGCAAAAACTTGGCAGTGAGTCAGAGCCTCAGGCTGTCTCTGGCACCTGAACTCTTTCAGAAGCTCTTCCCTGGTGTGACTCCAGGTCACTGCATGCAGTGAGGTGTTTGCATTCCATGGACCATGACCAAGGTGCACTAGTGTTAGTGTTAGTGTGCTTTAATCAAGATGGAAATCTGCTGGGATTCACAACAGATTCCTGCTGGCCATGGAGCCAGGCCTGGACAGCTGAGGAAATGTTCTGTGTAGTGGTTCTATGCAGTAAGTGCTTTAAAATAAAATCCTGAGGAAGCCTGTTTAGAAACCCAGCAGCCTGATGCAGGCCTGAGGTCTCAGTGCCTAACACTTGTCCTGACTGCAGTTTTCATCCCTATTCTTGCATGGTAAAATAGAGCTGCTCATTTCTATGTCCCATGTAATGATCCTTATTTTGTGTTTCTTATCTCTGTGAATAATTCTACCACTGTTAAAATACACAGCTCATCTTGCTGTTAGAAATGACTTGAGCAGCAAAACGGGGAAGGCTTTGAAATGCACAAGAATGTGGGGTTTTTTTGGTCTCAGATTTTCAGTAAGAGTTAAATCACTTGTGGTTCTGAAAACTTCAGCCTCTTTCTGTGCCTGCATCTGCCCCTGTCTCATTTACTAGAGTAATGTTGATACCATACACTTGAGCAGTCCTATGCTCCTAAGAAAAGAAAATATTGATATTCCCTAAGGAGATTGCCTACCTCTCCTCCCTCCCTCTTTTTTTTTCCTTTTACAGTGTCTGAGCATTTTCCAGTTAAATTCACCTTAAAAGCCAGAAAGTCCTTTTGAAGGCAAGGGAAATCTTACAGTCCATAGACATTTTTAAGAGCAGTTAACTAAATACACTCATTGATTCAATCTTTTTCCACAAGGCAATTGATTGAAGAGTGCATGGAAAAAGGAAATTACTGTATTTTAGCTAGATCTTGATTAATAATTTTCTCATTAACCTGTGTTTATTTTTTTCATGTGGTGAAAAGCATTAATTAATTAATTGTTAAGTTAAATGTAGATTGCTGTAGTAAAACTCAAATTTTGAATATGAGATGTAGTAGTATGTATGAAGTTTTAGATAAACTGTATCAATACCTTCCCAGGTATAGACCTTATTCCTCAAGTGAAGATAGAAGATTTAAAGCAAATGAAGGTAAGTATTGACACAAGCTTCTCAGGCTCCTCATTTTTGTTTTAAGTAGCCAGGATTTGTTTTAATTTAGCCAGGATTTTACCTGGCTAAATTCAATCTGACCACAGAAGAATTGATCCAGCTTCTCTTTTTTCAGGCTTATATAAAGCATTTAAAGAAACAGCAGAAAGAGCTGAATGCCTTAAAGAAGAAGCATGCCAAGGTATGGTCAATGAGAGTTCTCTGAGCCCCATTTTAGGCAGCTGCTCACCGGCACAGGCAGTTCTTAATTCAGTTCTAGGGGATGGTAGCTGGACTCCCAGGAAAGGCAGGTGTGTTTTACAAGGACTGAAATGTGCTGCAGGGAGCACACCTTGCCTTGGGCAGCCCTTTGCATGCAAACAGCCAGGGCTCACCCTTCCATTGCCAGAACTGCCCTGTGTACACTGATATTTGCTGGGCTGAAAGGAAATTGCCCCTCAGATATCCAGCGACCTCACAGTAAGGCCCTGCTGTTTTCCAGGAGCACAGTGCCATGCAGAAGCTGCACTGCACACAGATTGACAAGATAGTGGCCCAGTATGACAAAGAAAAGGTGTCATATGAGAAAATGTTGGAGAAGGCAATCAAGAAGAAGGGGTAAGAATTTTTTTTAATTATCTTTTTATTTAGATTTGAAATAGATTTGATCTCCTGTGCTGTTGTGGTCTGGAATAAAGCGTTCATAAAAAAGGGCATTGCAGCTTGAAGCAGCATCATACTTCAGCCTGAGAATGAGCTCTAGCAATGGGCCATAAATGCTGGGCTCACTCTGCCTGTCTCCAGTCTTCTGCTGTCAGAGTTTTAAAAGTAAAAGCAAAGGATTTGCCTCTAATTTTATTTCTGTGTTCTGGTGTGGTCTCACTGCAGTCCCCAGGCAATGTCACTGTTGTGTGCAGTGAGAGCAGACTCAGGTCCTCAACAGCTCTAGTCACCAGACAGTGGCAATGTTTGGATTTTAGGGGGAAAGCTGGCTTTTAAATCCTGACTATTTGGAAATAATAGACTCCTGCTGTGCTGTGGAGTTGAAGTTTCTTTTTGACTAAAAACTTAGAGATCATCAGCTGGGATAAATGAGTCTCACTCCTCTGGCTAGGGTGGAGTTGTTTTGACTTGCACAAGCTGATGGGATGTTACCTGTGTGAGTCTCCTGTTTGTCCCAGGAAGGTTCCTGGAAGATGCTGATGACTTCACTAGAATTCCTAATTCTCATTTGGAGCTCAGTGGCAGGCCCTGCTGCAGCCTTGCTCTCACCTGGCAGCAGTTCCTGCTCTCCACCTTTCCCTGTGTCACTGGGATTTCATTGAGACAGCAGGAATCACTGCAGTTCATACCCAGCCATGCCAACAGTTGCTCCTAATTTCATATTGTTGTCATCTGGCAACAACAGCTGGCAGCAGCTCACCCACTGAATACTGAACATAGATGCCTGTTTGGCACTGGATTCCTCCAAGAATGCTTTTTCTATCAATCACTTGGAGTGGTGGAGGGGTTTGGAGTGCACATGTTGTAAACTGCCAAAGGAACAGAGGCAGGACTGTCAGAAGTAAACAAGGTAAGGAGAATTCTCCTCACTGAATTATTGAAAGCTCACAGTTCCTGCTGTACTTTTTTTGTTCAAGACAGGAGAGCTGTAAGCACACAAATACTTATAATCTATGGAGTTTCTTCCAGAAAATCCCTACTTCTCCAAGCAGAGAGGGGACAGCTGCAGGATTGATTAATTTAATGTGGCTTTGATTCAATCTCATTGAATATCCCACAGAAGGTTACTGATACAGCTTACAGCTGGATTTTTGGTTGCAGTCAGGTTATTTCCTACAGTGGCAGAGAAGTGAGCTCTGGGCCTTGCACCATAAATATTGTGGGGGCAGAAAGGTTTCCCTGAGCTCTGGTATTTAAGAATCTCAGTGTTCCTGTTGGCCTGGGAAGGAGCCAGTGCCTCTGCCTGTCCAGACAAAACTGCCAAGGAAGCTGTGCCAGCAAGCTCCAGGTGGAAATGGCTGTGTCTGTGCAATAAATATGGGAAAATCCTGGATAACAGTGCTCTCCAGATCACCCCAAAAGGGGACAAGTATCAGAGCAGTTCACAATTTGATTCACAGTTTGAGCTACCTGCAGCATCTTTTCTTAATTTTATAATGCATGGACACCAAAGCCTTTATGCTGGTTCCATATTAGAGTTCAGAATAAAGCTGGAAATGACCACTCCAGAAGCAGCTTCAGTGCAGAGCCAGGCACTGTTCCTTCCCCAATTCCATGATTCCCTGCACTCCAGATCTTCCAGTCACCTGAGGGCTCTTTCAGTTTTACAAGACTGACTGTGTGCATGTGATTAACAGCCAGATCAGCACCAGCACAGACAGACTTGCTGTGAAACACTTTTTAATGCCACAGCAGAATATTTGGAGGGCTTCCTCCAGGGTGAGCCCTGAAAGCCCATCCTGCAAGGCACTGATGCCCAGCCCAGCTGTGCAGAGTATTAAAGGGCATGCTTAAAAGTGAATGAACTGGCTGGCACTTAGAAATTTTATCCAGCTTAAATGATCTGGTGAATCCAGAGTCCTGGGTTCAGTGGGTACAGGACATGCTCCATTTCCTTGGCTATCATTCTGGAGCATTTGCAAGGAATAAAAGTTGTAAGGGAACTTGTAGAACATGTTTTGAAGGCATTCATATTGAAATTGTCAGATTATTTCCTGATAAAAAGGCCTTTGATAGGTGTAAAGACAGCTTTCTCTTCTGATCTTGTTGTGCACTTTTTTTGTGGTCCATTTCTGCCACATGGTGTGACAAATGCCAACTGCATATTGTTCAGCAAAGCAGGATTTTTTAATCACATGCTAATTCACTGACAGATGGACAGGATTTTGCTCCCTGTGCTATTTCTGTCATGCACTTGAAATGCTTACAAATCCCAGAGAGGCATATGGGAATAGGTACAGTTGTGTTCCCACTCTGAACTGGAGTCAGGGCACATAAAGATCATCTGGCTGATGGGACTGCCCAGAAATCCAAATGTGTGTGTGAGGTTGGTTGGTGACCCTGGACTGGGCTGGCCCTGGCTGTTTGTCCCCAGCTGTGACTCTGGTTCAGCCATGGGCAGTGCCACCCCAGCTGGGGACAGTCCCATTTCCATTGTCCCAGGCCCCAAACGGGCTGGGAGCTGCCTTGGCACAGGGTGAAAGCTGTTTGCTGCTGGTTTGGTGGCTGGGGTTCTGAGGAGTCCAGGGATTGAACTGATGAGGCTGTTTTGGGTTAAAGTATGGCTGGTTCACACCTCAGAATCAGTGTCCTCATACTGATCACCAAACCAAATATTCCATGGCACCACACCTGATCCCAGTGTTATCAGAGACTCTTCTCTTTGAGCTGCTGGGCTTTTCAGGCACAGGTAACAGTGGCCAGAACCTCTCTATGACTTTAGATTGCTTCCAAAGTGTCAAATCAGTGTTGAATTTTGTAAATCTACACAATTTCCCTTGCTCTGGGTAGACAATAAATGACTGGTGGCCCTTGGGAAAACAAGACACACTATTTTCAGCCAGGGCTTTCCTGGTACTGTTTGATGATGAAATTTTCTGCTAATTTCCATAAGTTTAGCCGTACTTTGATATGAAAATAGGATTGAAACTTGTTAAGAGTTTCATAAATCTCCTTTTCTGGAGCAAACATGGATTAATGTGCCTGCAGTCAGCAATGGCCATCATTGCAGGGCCAGCTGCAGCTGATGGATGAACATGTCCCTGTCCAGACACAGCTGCATCACTGTGCAGCAGAGGGTGATGCAGCTCAGAAATGTTACAGTGCTGTCCAGACTTCTCTCAAAATCCTGTTTTATTCCAGTAATAATTCAGGCCCCTCCTTTGCATCACTTATTCTCACTGAGGGACAAATTTAGTGCACTCCATCACCCTGGGAGGTAATTATTGAGATTGCATGGTGTTGTCTCTCTCAAACTAAATACAAGTAACCAAATTACTTTTCAAACAGAGTCTAAAATCATGGCAAGGACAGGCCTGTAAGTTTGCAGGCAGAAACTGGTTTCTCTTGGCAAGGCATTATAAGCCTGGACAAGGATCTGAGTGTCATAAATGGAGATGCCTGACACATCCTCAGCAACAGAATAATTGCTGGGCCAATCTAGAATTAATCATGTGGTGTTTGAATTGACTGATCATTAATCCAACAATATTTTGTAAGTTGTGAATGGATTGCCAGAAGAAATAATTCCATTCCAATACGGTGCAGCACTTCAACTTTGATTAACGTTTTAATTAGTAAGCACTGACTGAATGGGGAGATGTTTAACTTGTGGCACACATTTGCAATTTTTCTTTTTTTCTTTTTTTTTTTTAGAGGAAGTAATTGCGTTGAATTGAAGAAAGAAACGGAAATTAAAATTCAGACACTAACATCAGATCACAAATCTAAGGTAAGCAAACAGCCAATTTTAACACATGCAACTTCTGGAAGAGGGATTTTGAGACCCAAGTGGTAGTTAATTTTCTTGGAAGCATACAAATAACTTTCAGCAATAATAACACGTTGAAAAGAATGGGAGTAATTGAGTGTCTAAAAGTGTTTCTTAAAAAAATTTTTAAAGCAACATCAATTTCCTGCTGTTTTGAAATTTTTGAAGAAAGCACCATATTCGTGCCTTGTGAAGTGAAACTGGTCATTTGTGTCAGCTCTAGTTAAACAAAGAGAATATGTGTTATATGAAATTGGATGCTAAACACATTCCCAAAATACATTCATAAAGAAGTCTCTATTTCATTTTCCATCATTGTTGCCTTGCCTTGGTAATCAGTTTCTTAGGGGATGAGGAGCCCAAGCTGCTCTTGAACCAAATTTTCTATTTCTAGCGTTGTTTTGTTTTGTTTCTTTCCCATGGCTTGGTTGCTGTGTTTTCTCCAAGGTCCTGGGGAATGACAGTGCCCTGGACTCGGCCTCAGCTGGTTTGGAAAAGCTGTTCTCGAGCTCCTGCTCTCCTGGAGTTGCTCAGGGCTGTTTCCTCTGTCCTCCTGTCCCTTGGGAAGGTTTATCCAGGCCAGGTTCTGCAAGCTGGCCAGACTTAGGGGTGGCAGGGACACCAGGAGCTCCCCATGGATGAATCAGCTGGAGGGAGGGCAGTACTGGAGACTGACCCCTGTAAGAGCTGAAACCTGTGAAAAGAATTGGACCAGAACAGAAAATACACACAGACACTGTCACATCTTTGGGGCTGGAGCAAGTTAGTTTTTATCTGGATTTCTTTGAACTTTATTCTCTGGTTTTATTATTTTCATGGGGAAAAGTTCCTCATTTTCTAAACAAGGTTTGCTTTCTTGCTGCCCTCTCAGCTGTAGATGTAGCAAACCCCCAGGAACAAAACCTAAAGGACTCTCTTGTCTCTCCATCTTCTTCCCCTATGAAAAGTCCAGAGCCCTTTCCTTAAATAAAAGCAAATTTTAAGTTAAGTCAAAAAACCAAAAAAATTCATTCCTCTCTTAGTGAAACAAATTCTCTGAGGAGCACCAATCATCCAGACATAAGCTCCAAAACTCATTTGAAATTACATTACACAGAAATTTATTTGCTCTGATCTCTCTCTCTCACCTGAATCACTCATAGTGTGGAGTTATGTGTCATTTGTACACAAGGAACATCCAAATGTTCATTAATCTTCCAAATCCAATAAATGTGACTCATGTTCTCCCTTTCCACGAATATATTCAGTTTCTGAGCCCTGTTCCTTTCAAAATCCTGCTTTCAAACTGGTTCCCTAATTTAATCCATACCTGGAAAAAAAAGATTGATTTTTTGTCTACTCCCATGGCAGGTTTTAGGATGACATTTTGAAAGGAGACTTAAATGTAAGATTTGAAATGTAAGACTTCAATATAAGACTTGAAATTTCAAACTTCTGATTATTGGATAATTCCCAAAGAATTCCTCTGCAAGGCATCCCCCTGTGAGGATTCCTCTAATGGTTTTCAATGTCCTGCTCACTGTGGTTCCATCAAAATTCTCCAGATTATTCACCAACCTCTTTTGTTTCACCTGCTCTATGTGGCCCCTTGAATTATTCCTGGAGATCATTCCAAGTTTGCAGCAACAGGTTGGCAAACAGTGCTCAAGACCATAGGGAAATTAACTCTTATCTGAGATGAAGGTAGGTGCAATTAAATTAGATTAAATTCTGAGATGCTGAATGCATTACACGGATATAGTGGGAGTTTGCTTAATTAACAGTTGTTCAGCATTTCTCAGCATTTGGCCCACTAATTCTGATCTATCAGATTGCAACATAATTCATCTTTAATTGCAGCTCAGCTCTGTGCCACAGCGTGCCTGCAGACACCTTGAGCACCAAAGAGACCTTTTCATCTCCAAAGCTCCTCCTGTCATGAGGAGACATCCAGCCCGAGTTTGACATAAAATATTGAACTGGAATCTGAAGTCCCAGCATGTACTTCCCACACAATTAACCTAGCAAATGCAAATTACTCGCCTGCATTAGCAAAGTAGGTCCCAATATCAAGAGGGCAGAGGATGAAAAGAATAAAAAGGGAAGATTACTTCAAAGATCATTCCTGCTTGAACTTAGTGACTAAACAAACTTCTTGCATATATGCTGTGCAGACGAAGGTTCCTTATCAGGACTTTAATTAGTCTCTTAGGCCCAGTGTAGGAACAGATGAAAGGACAGGCTTACAAACTCGGGCTGCAGAGCAGGAAGGAGAGAAGGAAGCTCATGGTTGTTTTCCTGTCCTTTAGGACAAGCAACACTGCCTTCATAGCAGAAAGTAGGACAAGAGCACAGCCCAGTAAAAATTAAATAGTCATTTGAGCTATGCTGCTAATAAATTGGAGAAAAGCAGGGATGGATGCTGTCTGAATTTACCACAGCTGAACTTTGAAGTGTATCACAGATCTGCAGCAGAACTGGATTTTGGATGATTTAATGGCCATGAGTTTTAAGTCCTTCAGAATCTGAGTCAAACTGGGTATTTAAAGTCTTGTGGCTGGTGTTTGGCACATCCCTTGCATCCTTCTCACAGGTTATATCTTGCTCTACCTGAAATGAGACTTCTGCCTTGGTGGAGATGGAATAAAAGAAAGTTTCTCTTTCACATTTCAGCTTCCCAGGAAAGTTTGTTTTACAAGGAGGTGTACCTGCTTCTTAGGCTGCCTGCTGCTTCTGGAATTAGCAGCACATCATAGCACGTCTGTCCCCGAACACAGGCAGGGTGTTCTTCTGATTATTTCCTCCTTCTTAGATTACATACTGTATCTAAGTATTCCTCACTGTCACTTTGCAGGGTTTGTCTTTGGGAGCTGGACTCAGTAATTCTATGAGATATTATATGGTCCTGTGGTGTCAGTGTACCTGAGATTCAGAATTCCTGCCTTCAGGCTCCTCTGTGGTTTATAACATTCACCATTTAAAACCAATTCTCTAATTATTCATTTGCACTGAGCCCTTGAGTCTTTGTTCCTCTGTGTTTGTTCTGGCTTTGGAAACTCTTCTCAATTAAGTCACAAAATACTCACTTCCACCATGCCTTTCACTATTTATTTCACAATTTGTTTATTTTAGTTTATTGTCATGCTTCTCTTCTTGTGCAAAGTTCATTTTGCATTTTCTCTACAGTGTAAGGAGGCCTTAAGTAAAAGCAAACTCTTGTTTGTTTACTGAATGCCTGTGGTGGTGGTGAACACTCAGCCTCCTGCTGCCTGGGCCACATGACAGCACTTGTCTTTTGGAAATACTGACCATTTCTGTGACTGTGGGAGTTTTCTGAGGGCACAGTCCCTTTGCTGCTGTGCTCCAAATTGCACCCAGCATTTTGGGCTGATCTATCTGCACCATTTTGAATTCAAATCATGGATGGACCTGATTCCATCTGGGAACTCTGTACTGAAAATAAGGAATGTGTTTGTCTAAACCCTTCAGCCATGACTTTTAGCTCTCCTGAGTCCATCCCAGGTCTCCCTGGGGGTGGCTAAGCCAGATGAGGTCACTGTTGAGAGGAGATTCATACAACCCAACTCAAGTGTCTTGGTGCTTGAGGCCCTGGAGATGTGAGAGGAGCATTTCCAGAGAGTGTGAGAGTGATAAATCCTGCTTTGGACCTGCCCACGTTTTCCATCAGCAGTACCAGGAGCGTGGGCTGAGCTTGGCCCAAACTGAAGTGCCTTAGGTGGTGCTGTGGGTGAGCTGGAGTGTCTGCTCCCCACCCTCTGAAAAACCCCTCTGAAAAGTTCCTTTTTCTTCCTTCACAACATCCAAGCATTTATTTGTACTCATTTTAAAACTGAATCCTCGTGTTTTTCAGGCTCTGAAGGCAGTGCTGATGAGCACCTTATTAAAAACACTACTCCCACAAACTGCACCACATCCTTCATATCATTTCACAGCTGACAGGCTCTGGGCTCAGTTGTGCACTTCCCCACAGGCACAAAAAGAAGCGTGGCTCATTTTGCTGGAGGCACAGTGACTCTTAAGCACCCTGATCAGCTGGGCTTGTGTTAGTCACACCAACTCCTGCCTCAAAAGGCTTTTGTTGTTTTCTGCAGACAACTCCAGGTTGCTCTCCATCAGCTGCTTTTACCTGTTCTGATATGAGACCACCACTTAGCTTTAGTAGTTAAGTGCAGACCTGGCTTTCAGGTAGTAGCAGTCATCCTGCTCTTTCCAGAATTACTCACTTCTTTATTTCATTAGATCCCTTCTTTATTGGGCAACGTGAGCTTTAGGTGAGAGGCCCTTCAGAGGGCAGAATGGAGACTGGGGCTGATAAAATCTCCACTTCTTTCACCTTCACCATTGTGTGCAAGACAATCTGTTCTTCATTATGCAAACTCCCGCTAAGATATTTAGCTGGAGTTTGCATAATTCTCTCACTTTCATTTTCTCACCATTCTCTCACTTTCTGAGCAAAATGGTGGCAAGTTTTGTTAAAAAGGATCGAGTTTCCTTTCGTGGAAGATGATCCAGATGGTATTGGTTGTAATCAAAATGATTACCTTAAGGTAGATTTATTGGGAGGCACATTTTGTATACCATTTATGGAAAAGTAGGGTAGCATGTCAAAATACTTCAAGATAATCATTAAAGGTTATTAAAACATATCTTTCTATTAACTTATTTTTGAAATCAATGAGCGTGAGATATTATAATAACAACTCTGGTGATTTAGGCTTCTTAATACTGTCTCTTGGGAACATTCCAAAACTTTAATCTCATTATTCTTGTGAGGCCTGGGAGATAAGCAAGAGAAGAATACTTGTCAGATTCCCTACTGACTTAATGACTGTAAAACAAAGATAGGTAGCCCATCTTCAGATTCAGGTTGTACTAAATACAGGATTTCTCTGTAAATGCTCTGTGTTTGTGAAACTGTCTCCACAAAATCAAAGGCTATCTTTAAGCCCTCAGAGAAATCCTGCTCGCTAGGTTTTTCCATTGTTAAGTTCAGTACTTTCCATACATATATTTTTCTTGGCAGCAAAAGCGTGAATCTGTTTTATTATTCACTTGATGTTAGAGAAGGTATTAAAACAATGGTAATACAGTGAAGGGCCTATTTATTCAGCCACTCTGTTCAGGGCACTTTAGGTAATAGTGTCTTAATAGTAGGGTTTGGTTTACATCGTTTTTACATCCACCCAGCAGTGCCCTCAGTGGCTTTGCTATCTGTGAAGCAGCTTCATTTGTGCAACTTCATTTTTCACAGTTTAGCTGTGTTCTTTAGAACCTGTTTTATGCTTGTCTTTGCATCTCCTTCAGCAGCAGGAGGAGCTGCTCTGTCTGCAGCCTCTAACAGAGCTGGTGTTACCTCCCTGCAGGTCAAAGAGATCGTGGCTCAGCACACCAAGGAGTGGTCTGAGATGATCAACACGCACAGCGCCGAGGAGCAGGAAATCCGTGACTTGCACTTGAACCAGCAGTGTGAGCTGCTAAAGAAACTGCTCATTAATGCTCACGAACAGCAGACCCAGCAGCTGAAATTCTCCCATGACAGGTGAGCAGGGCAGTGCTGCCTGATAATGAGCACTTGGTTTAGCTCTGCTCTGTGTAATGCTTTAGTTTTTTTGCATTGACAGCTCCACAGGCACTGGGTGAATGCAGGGTAGAAGTGAAGGAAACAGCCATGCAAGATTCAGGTAGTGTCCTGGGGAAAGACGTGTCTGCTGGGGAAGGCGGGAACCTCTCGGAATAGAAAATACGACCCCATCTCCCGCCAAATTATTATAACTCTGAAATCACGGGGCTGTCAGGCAGAACTGTGGGAAAAGGAGCAGCAGTTCTTTACTGTGTGCAACAGACAGTTAGACCGACAGACAGACAGACAGACAGACAGATCAGCAGCCCCAGAGCAGAGCCCGGCCCCAGCCCGCAGGCGCTTTCCCTGCGCTGCAGTTCCGGGCGCGGCCACCAGGGGCGCTGCTGGCTGCCGGCCGGGCGGGGGCACTGGCTCCGCTCCAGCAGGGGGCGCCGTGGCTCGGCCGCGTCTCCCTCACGCGGCGATGGCGGCCGGGCTGGGCAGCGACAGCCCTGAGGGGAACCTCGGAGCGGGGCTGGGAGGGCAGGGCCAGACAGGAGATGCAGCAGAAACTCTGCAACTCCAGCAGGAGCCGGGGTGTGGGGTCACAGGGCAGAGAAAACCCCCGGGGCAGCGGCAGAGGAACGGCGCGGCCTGGCTCCTGAACACGGCCTGGAGAGGCGCCCTCAGAGAGGCTCCCTCAGAGAGCTGCCCTCAGAGAGGCGCCCTCAGAGAGGCTCCCTCAGAGAGGCTCCCTCAGAGAGGCGCCCTCAGAGAGGCTCCCTCAGAGAGGCGCCCTCAGAGAGGCTCCCTCAGAGAGGCTCCCTCAGAGAGGCTCCCTCAGAGAGGCGCCCTCAGAGAGGCTCCCTCAGAGAGCCGCCCTCAGAGAGGCGCCCTCAGAGAGGCGCCCTCAGAGAGGCTCCGTCAGAGAGGTAAGGGACACGGCGTCCTGGATTTCCCCTGAGATGGTGACGGTCCCTTCCAGTGAGGTTGGGTGTTAATAAGGTCCCCGTGCAAGAGCTGCTCTTAGGAGCAGAGCCTCGCTCACGACAGGACAATATCATAGCAGACAGAACCCCACAGTGGTGGCGAATTCTCCCCACAGCACCCGCAGCATCTCCCCTTCAATCCCACCAGCCAGAGGAGCTGAGCCCAGCCTCACCCCCCAGCTAAAATCTCCCTCTATCTCTGCCCTCCAGAAGAAAGCCCCTCAGCTAGGAGAGTTCACCTGCATCCTTCCTCCATCTTGGCCATTTATTTTGTTTCTCTTAGGTACCCGGTCATTATCGTCTCTTAGCAACAAATGGGACAAAATTCCCTGAGAGAAAAAAAAAAAAAAGGAAAATTCTAACCTCCAACAGGTAGATGTAGGAATGGGCTTCTTAGCTCATTTAGATCATCAGAACCTCCTTAAAGGCAGCAGGGGTGATGAAGCATTTGTAGTTTGCATTGACTTTACCCAGGAACTCCAATTTGGAGGCTGAAAACCAAGAAGTATAAAATACAGAAATATCCTTTGGAGTTGCTGTCAGCTGGGGACTCGTGTTTGTAGCACTGCTGGGTGTAAGAAAGATCCATGAGAAGGGAGTCAAAAGGGGCTGCAGGATAAGCTACATTAGACTGATGTGTTATCCTCATACAATATTTTGCTATAATCACACAGAAGATGCTACATGACACTAATCCTTTTGTAATTAACCATCCTGCCTATTTGAAATCAAGTAAATGCACATTATAGTCACAGTGCTAAAAATCATGGTAAGTAGAGGAATCATTTTTTATTCTATGTTCTCATATCCAAAGCAGCCTAAAAGGATATGGAGATAAAATATGTGTGTGCACAAAATATATATATTCATATGTAGATTCATATGTAATTGTCTTCAGCACCTATCACATAAAAATCATGGGGGGAAAAGAAATGAAACAAATCACATTTGAAGAAGGAATTGGAATGATTTTTTAAATTCCTGAGTGAAAAAGCAGCGTGTCTCTGCGTCAGAGAGAACACATGCTGGGAGCTGCGAGCTTCTCATCCAGCAGAGAATTGTCCCAGCAGAAGGCTTGTACTGAGCTCATCTTTATGTTAATCTCTGGGTTAGCCCATCTCTTCAGGCTGTCCTGCAAAACATACCCAGTCAAATAGCAAGTCCACAAACTGTTAAATTATTATACAAATTCATCATTCAAAAACGATTAGGCAGAGGAAGGTGCAGCCCTTGGTTCTGTACCTCTAAGGCATGTTTGGTGGCATCAGCCCAGGAAATCACATCACTTCCTTTTTTTTGGGTCTTTTTTTCAATCCTGTTTGAAATTCATCAGAATGCTTAGAAGATGATTTACTAATATAAGGCCTGTAAAAGTAATTTTTTGGTTTTCTTTTCCATACATTATTCCATGTTCTCTTAACTTGGCTAGAAGCTGTCATTTCAGCCTACCAGTATATATACACTAAGGCAAAAGCTAAATTTTTAAAAAGCTTTTTTCTCATTGTTTAATCTTTGGGTTTAGGATTTCTGTGTCTGTATGTTATTTAAGCATCCCTCTATTATTTCTTGTATATGGTTCTTACATTCTTAGTCTGGATTTTGCTTTCTTATTAGAAATCATTTGTGTTCAGTCTGTGTATTGCTCTGTGTTTAAAGGCACTAAGAACCAGATCTGATAATTTACATCTCTATAAATATCAAGAAGCCTCTTGGTTCAGCTGTCCCAGGAGCAACAACCTTCAATATTCTTTCTGCTGTATTCATTGCAATTTAGTGTGTTTCTGCTTATTTGGGAATTATGTGCAAACAGGGGACTTTGCTGTTACAAACAAATTTAAGACTGTGTCTGAATCTATGAATATTTCAGAAGAATTTGGACTGTGAAATATTGAAATGTGAATATAATGCCCCAAAGAGGCATCACACTTGATAATTTGTAAACTTTTTAATGCAATATATTGTGTGTAGGAGGACATGTCCTTATCTCTGGAGGCAGGAGACAGTGCAGGTGTGTCCCCAGGAACAGGGGATCTGTGAGGGCAGAGCAGGCTCTCAGCAGGCTGTGCTCACCCCTTCCCTCTCTCTGAGCTGCCTGATCAGTTGGATATCACAGCAGAGGCCACAGGGCTGTAGCAGAGATCAATAATCTCAAATGATGCCTGCTGTAGGAAAGGTGCTTTCCCTCCATGGCAGCACAAAAAGCAATTTCTGCCTGTGCTTTGGGCTCATTGAAAAACAAAGCAGAAGGCAGCAGATCGTGCTCCAAACCTGAAGCTTATTGAGCTGCAGGGGTGCTGAGCCTCCCCAGGCTGAGTTCCCTTGGCTGACCTGGAGGGGGGGATCCTGCAGCAGGTCAGGAATCAGGGACATGAGGCTGTTGTTCACAAGCATTATGTACTCCAGATAAAATAACCTGAGAAGAGAGAGAAGAAATTGTGTGGTGGGGTGTTTTGTAATAAAAGGAGAGATTCTATTTATTCAAACAATACTGGTGTCAGAAAATGACATGTTAATGCACTTTGATGTCATCTAAATATATATATAAATTCCAAGGATAGACTTTCATGCTGAAAGTTAAGTATCCCTTCAAAAGACATGTTTGTATCAATTTCAGAGGTGCAGTCACTGTGACTCAGTAGGGAATCAGCAGCTAAATCTTGCAGTGCCGCATTTTTCAGAATCCTTTTTTCTTTTGCTTTTCTTTACCATCCTGGCTTATCCACTTCTTCCAGTTCCAGGAATCACCAGTGCCTGTGGGAGGAGAGTGTTCTTGCTGGAGCCAGCGTGATGTGTTGGCCCTGTCAGCCACCTCCATGGCCAATGCCTGATTCCTAAGTCATCAGTGATGCACAGTAGTCCCCTAATCCTCTTAACTTCTTCCACTCTAAACTTGTATCTGATGCAAACAGGCTAAGTCACTTTGAACACCTACACTGACTTGTTCATATCCTTCAGCACAGTAATCATAATAAATTACTTCAGCACTCCTCTTAAAACAGTGTGTTTGAAAATCACTTCCATTTCGGTGAGGAAATAAAAGCTTTCATTTGAAGAAGGGATTGTTGGAGTGAAATATGGTTTCAACACATCATTTCTTTTAGAACCCAGACTAATTTTTGCTGTGATACCACGGCTTGTAAATCTGTATCCAAGAGGAAATGTTCAACCTTATGAACTCTTGGAGGGAAAAGAGGAAAAAAAAAGGCACCACAGTTCTTTAATAAAAATTTTTCAAAAGCTCTCTCTTTTCACAGGAAAGGCTAAAAGGTTCACTGAGCCAGTAGGAGAAACCAAACCAAACAAGCCTGCCCATGGCCTAAACCCCTCTCTTCAGGCCCACAGGCCCAAAGTAGAAGTTTTAAAAGGAAGAGTGTCAGCTAATGCACAACTAGCAAACATTATTACTGTTGATACTGCTGTTACCTTCTGAGTGCAGCATTTTTACATTTTTTAGGCAGTTGTAAAAGACAAATTGCATTTTTGGTAGTAGCTCGTACTAGGACAACTCATAGAATAGGGAGAAAAGAGAGTATTTGATATCCTTTTACAATATTCCAAGTGTGAAAATGCTTTGAACTCATCTTTCCAACTATGTTCTCTGGAATGAATGGAGATTTCTCATTACCTGCTCTAACTGTGTAAGGAAGGGAATTTTAGTGTTGTTTATTCCTTCCTCTTCCTTAATACTTCAAGGGAAAAGTAACCCAGTGTAGAGGAACCCAACCTCACAACATTGCACCTCAGGCATTAATGACTGTGTCTGCTTTTGCCCAGGGAAAGCAAGGAGATGCGTGCCAACCAGGCTAAAATATCCATGGAGAACAGCAAAGCCATCAGCCAAGACAAATCCATCAAAAACAAAGCTGAGAGGGAGAGGTGAGTATCCCTTCCTGACAAGGGAAGAATGCTGCCAGGGGAAGGTGTGGATTAATTCCATTAAAACCATCCTTTTATAGATGGAAACGAAGGTCAAAAGATTGTGCTGGATACATTTTTAGATGACTCTTTTAGGAAAAAATTGTGATTTTCTCATATTTATCCTTTTAATAACTCTAATACTCCATACTTCAAGAGCATTGCATTTTTTTGCTTTTTAGTGAGATGAGGGCCTGACTGAGAAGGGAGTAAAAGCAGAATCTGCACAATGATGTCTGATAAGCCTTTGGGGTTTCCCCTTCCCTTTGGCCCTGCCATCTGCCTCGTTCTTTCCTTTTTTCCATCTCCTTGCTGGCACTGGGCTATTTTGGTCCCCAGCCTGAGCCAGGTCCCTTGAGTGCTGCCCAGCCCCAGCTCAGGAGGAGGAGGAGGAGCTGTCAGAGCCCTGGTAACCGTTTGCTTTTTTGTGTCAGACCTCACTAATGACTCCCAGGTAAATCTGCTTCCAGATCTGAAAGCAGATTTGTGGGCTGATTCAACTGTTTGAACTATTTTTGTTCTCTGTCGTGGCAGAAATCTTAGGCAGAGATACTTGAGTTATTTTATGTAACTATTAATAGTATATTTATATTTTTGCATGAATAGCAACTTTAAGAAGCTTGCAGTGTTGATAAGTGTAACTTCACTTATGATCATTGGATGATTTTTTTCATTACCACTCTTAGGACACACAGCACTTTTTATATACCAGAACTGACAGCAGAGTGCAGCAAGGGATGCACAAATTAATTAAACAATTTTTTATTTTAAGTTTTGACCACCACTCTTGAGTAAGGAAAAAGCAAACTTTATTCACAGCAGTCAAGCCTTCAATCATACTGCCAATACACTTGGAAATCTCTGAGTGTAAAGTTCTGTAGCCAGAGGAGTGTAGAATTTGCCATTAGTCCCACCTGGTACAGATAAGCAGAAAATAAAATACACCTGAAGAGTTTGTGGTTCTCTCTGTTGCAGGTTTTGGGTTTGTTTTTTTCCAATGAGTCTTCATGGGGAACATTTTTGTTTTTTTAGGAGAGTCAGAGAACTGAACAGCAGCAACACGAAAAAGTTCCTGGAAGAGAGAAAAAGGGTAACTATAACCTTGAAAGTCACTGGGCACTGCTTCTGGATGTTCTTTTTCATTCCTCTGTTGAGAGAATGAAAAAGATTCTCATTCTGTGTTGAGAATCCAGCTCTGGTAGATTTTTGTCTTTGCTTTGTTCCACATGCTTGTAGAATAAAAGATCTGACATCTATACAAGACAAAGCTATTTTAAATTAACAGAATTACTGCTCATTCCTGTGTGTTTGCCAAGTCTATGTATTATGTGCAATATGTATAATATGTATCTATTAATTCTGTATTAATTAATAATATAATAATATTAAGCTTTTATTGTATTTGGGTGATACACTAGGCCTTCTGTGATGTTTTATGCCACCTAAATGGAGCAAGACAGCATGCATGTGTGTATCTTTCAAGCAGGTTTTTATCTTACTTGTTAATAATGTGTTATATTCTCTCCCCCCCATTATTTTCTCTCAATCACAGCTGGCAATGAAGCAGTCAAAGGAAATGGATCAGTTGAAAAAAGTTCAACTTGAGCACTTAGAAGTCTTGGAGAAGCAGAATGAGCAGGTATCTTGTTCTAAAGGCTTAGGAGAAAAGCAAGCTAGAGAAAACAGTAACCAGAGTCAGGCTGAGTAGAATCCTTCTGAATGTAAGTCCTTACCAAAATGGGGACTTTTTCCTGGTCACTGCCTGCTGTGGGAGTCAGGATGAAGAGGTGACTTAAATGATGATGCAGCAGCAGGTTTGTTTCAGGTGAGCCTGTGGGAGCTGAGCTGCTCAGCCACAGTGCCCTTTCAGCTGTTCAGCCACACTGATACTCCTTAGCCAGATATGACAGTCATTAAGGACCCAGCATATCCATTTTAATTACTCCCCAAAAGTAACTCAAGCAAGTCGGTTTACTTCATTTGGGAACTTACATTTCTGGTACTGATTGAAAAATTAGAGGAGGAATGTGCCCAGAGTGTCTCTGAACTCTGAGAGACAGTGAGTTTGGACTGAATTCTAGAGATGTACAGTAGCATGGGGAGTTTTATCTGTACTAGTACACCCTTTCCTAATTAAAATACCTTATTATTTTCTGCTAGTTTATAAGCTCCTTTTTTTTTTTTAATTGAAAAACTACTTGGCAAGGAAAGGGAAATTCTAATCTTATTTCTGGTGGAAGCAATGCTACATTCTGAGCAGTTCCCCTGCTGAAAGGTTGAGCCAGAGGAGCTGGAATAATTGCATGGACTTGCAGTACTGCACTTAAAAATGTAAACTGCAAGGGGAATACACCCAGCAGTTCAGTGAGGTGAGAGAGAAGGGGAGCATTTAATACTCACTACTGTTAAGGGCCATGTACTCCCTTCTTTGTTTGGTAAATGTTCAGAACTGGAAGACACCATAGTACAAATTAAAACCATCTTGCAGAGAGATAGGAAAAGGAATAGAACAGGCAGATCAGGTATTTCCAGTGTCAGAAGAGAGCCCAAAGCTGCAGCCTGGTAACTTGCAGGGGGTGCCAGCACACTGAGATCTCAGGTGGCTGCCAGCACCGAGCCCCAGCCAGCGCAGCTCTGCTGGTCACTGCACCTCCTCCTGGGGACAGCCACGAGTCCCACCGTGCTCCCTACAGGGCTGCTGCAGATGCCATCTCCAGCATCCAGCACGAGTGGATCTGGCAGTCACTCTGCTCCTGAGCAGCACCTAAAGGCAGGGAGCCAGCAGCTGGGGGAGGAGTTTGGGACAGGGTAAATCTGTAGTGTCACTGTGATAGCTGCCAGAAAGATGATGGGCTTGGTCCAGAGCTATGGTGTTATCAGTTCTTTCTTTCCATTGGCTTCAGAGAGCCTTGGGTCCATTTTTTAAGATCCATAAGGAGAGGAGAGAATGATTCTGATTGTGCTTTTGACCATAATGTGACAACCATGTTCTATAAAAGGGAGCTGGGGTAAGTGTGAGTCACTGAAGGGTCACCTCTTGGAGCAGTTAGAGACATCCTCACCTGGGCTTACAGCTCTGCAGCTCAGGGGTGGCAGCAGCCTACAGGAGCTTGCTCATTTGCCATTTAACTCAGATAAATCATCAGTTATTAAATGGAATAAGCTCCTCTGTGTGCTGGTTTTCACTCCTGTGTGCCAATGAGTCTTCACCACAGGGGTTGTCCTTAACAGCTTTTAACTCACTCTGATTTGATCCATCAGAGCATATCTTTCATACGTGCTGTTTGGACCATTTCCTTGTAGCCCCAAAAGTGCACCAGTGCACCCCCAGCTGGCTCTGGTACCACTGTTATAGACACTGATGTATGGAAGTTAGTTGGATCTTGGGGGTGTTTGTTTAATGTGGATTTTTAAACACTTTTTTTTCCTGATCGAACAAGGCAAAAAAATTTTCATACAAATATACAATGGAGAAAAGTAGAATTATGGGTGGAAACAGCCTTCAGTACAAACTGTTGTAAATTTAAATTTGTTTTGTTTTATGTATGTTTTTCTTGCATTAATTTTTCAATCTCACTTCAGTTTTCATTCATTTAATTTGCTTCTTGTTGTATTACTCGATTTTGACATTTTTATTTTTGTACAAACAGCTTTTGAAATCCTGTCATGCAGTGTCTCAAACACAAGGTAGGATGGACGTATAATAAGCAAACTATTATTTCAGTGTGCTTTCCTTCTAAATTAAACCATTATCATTGGAGCCCTCCTTGTAACTGCAACCATTGGGAAGTGCCATTGACACAGTGAGCACAGTGCTAATCTTGTTTGCACACAGATATTTGAGCCTGACACAATATTAGCAGTATTTGTGCTTTAGCAGCTGAAATGCAGATGAATGTGAACAGTGATGCACAGAGGAAATATTTAGAGATTAACTTGTACATTAGCTGCTGTTACTGGAAGATCTGCTTAGAGTTCAAAATCGTGTCTGTGAGTGTCTATTGATCTAAGGAAAGTATTTTAGTGTTAACACACATATGATTAACTGCTAATGCTGAGAGTCAGACAAAGGGTATCCACATATCTCAGTATGGTAATAAAATAAGTAATTCCACGCTAAGAATAGCCAAATATAGAATAGATGGCTGGAAATAGCTTCCTAGTGTCTGTGGAAGAGCACTTTAAAATTCACTTCAAATTCCAACATGTTACAAGCTCTGGCAATTGCACTTTACGATGTGGCTGTGCTGCTGTGGCTTCCTAAATAATCATTACTCCAAGAAATCCCTATTAACCCCTGTGTCTCCAAAGGAAGGAGCTGCACTGGGCTGGAATATCCCCTTGTGCAGCACTGCCTGATCTGAGTTAACTCCCTTGAACTGATAACATCTTGCACTACTGACAGCACCCACTGTAACAACATTCATTTATGGACACATAGTAATAATAAAAAAATCTCTCATTAGGCTAGGGGGAAAAAATATATAATTTTTTTTACTGTATGTGTTTCCTAGCTGGTGTGAGATCTCAGTAGAGAGCACCCTGAAAGCAGAGTCCCTTGGCTGCCCCTGACTCCATGGACCCACTGTAGGTTCTGGAGCCTTGTCCTGCTGGGCTGGTGTGTTCCCATCAGAATCACTCTCTGACCCAGCCTCAGAGCAGCACAAAGCAGATCCTGCTCCTCTGCTAGATGCTAATGTGGTCTTTGAAGCCAGGTTCTCTAAAAGAATTCTATAGACAGTACACTGGGACACGGAATATTTATAGGACACTGTGTGCCTGTAGTCAAGTCACAAGCCTGAAACGTGAAATGTGTGAGTCACTGAGAGAAAACCCTGGGTTTGTTCTGTTTGGATGTTTCATTTCACACACAGGCGAAATCCAGCCTACATTTCAGAAGAGGTTGTCCATATTGATTTATTTGTTATGTTTCCATATTTTCATGTTAAAATTATTTCTTCATTACTTTCAAGCTTTTTAAGTCATTTAAATGGAGAATGTCAATTAATTTTTAATCATGTTTATGATGGTTGCTTTGCTGTTATCATAATTACTTTTTTCCCCCAAGATGATAAGGATGATTAAGCAAGTGCAGGGCTAGGTTTTTCAAGAAGGCAGGTATGTCACATCTGCATAAATCCACATTTACCTTGAAAAGGAATAGAGGTGCACCCTCATTACTCTAGACCTACATCTGCCCATTTTCACCTATGCAAATGTGTGTTTGCACTTCCAGAATAGGTGACTCGTTAAATAGCAGTTTGTACAGCAAAGTTCCCTGTCTAAGCAACTTTTACAACATCTGGGGCAATATAGTTTAAATAAATCAAGTCCCCTAACCATTTTTCCCTGCATGATGGATAATGCAGCAATTACACCAAAGAAAATAGCACTTGGCTTGTCTCTTCCTAAAACTTGTCCTAATGCTCCTGAGTTTGATTGTATAGATGGGTTAGATTGCCCTCAGGGTCAATTGATTCAGGGTCCTTGGGGTATGGATTTAAATAACTTCCCAGATGGACAACCCCCAGGGAAAATGGAGATGCTGACTCTCAGTTCCTTTGAACTGCAGAGTTTCAAACCAAAACACGGTAACAGGAGGAGAGAACGTGGCTCTGTGTGTGTCTGAGAGAGAGAGGAAGGGAATTAAAAAAGTGCCCTCTGAGAGGGGATTCCCAGGCCAGTCACCATTTACACACAGAGCTTTAACTCTGCCTGCAGAGCCCGAGGCAGGCAGAGTTTAGAGTGAGGTCTGGCATGTATTCATTGCTGGATTTTGCATCTTGCATTTGGAGGTGGATTCAGGGTGTGTAATCCCATGGAGCACACAGCAGTGCTCTAATCCTGAGGTCAAAAACACCCCCTCTGGAATCATAAGGATCTCCAGGTCAGACAAAAATGATTTTTTAAAAATATACTATTTTTTTTAAATACACTATTTTAAAAAAGACTACTCTAAAAATATTGCCTGCTGCAAGGGAGATGTTACACTGATGGGTTTTTGTCATTCCTTGTCTTTATGAAAGAAACAAGTCCAGATCATGGATGAATTTCAGGTGCTAACACATTGCAGTACTCTCACAACAGCAGTAAGAATGCATTCCTGGACATTTCTTATCTGGAGAAACAGTAAATTGGCATCTGCCTAACTTCATCTCCAAAACTGGGGTTCTGCATTTTATCACACACTTCTTTTGGACGTCAACCCATGACTCCCAGAATAGAATAAAAAATATTTCCTTAGAATTTGTAGATATAAGTATTACATCCCATTTTGAAAACAGAGTGACAATGGGGTGGGGGGACAAGGGGTGTAAAAACAATGTTGTGTATCTCTTCGGTGTGCTTGGCCTGTGTTTCACTCAGACACTCATGTGAAGCGTGCTTCATTGGGAGCAAAAGGTCTAACGCAACACTTCATGCGGTTATTTTGGATTGCAGGCAAAGGAGATGCAGCAGATGGTGAAGCTGGAAGCAGAGATGGATCGCAGGCCAGCAACAGTGGTTTAAAGCCTCAACAAGCAAATTGAAGTTGGAGAGCACAGCATCTTAAAATGAGAGCAGAATTCACAATAACATTGCTGAGGTTGAAGAGTGGGCGTTTGGTTTGGTTTTGGCAGGGGTTTGCTTTGGGTTTTTTTGTTCTTAATATATCGAGGGTAGCTACGGACCACCGAGTCTTAAGGTTTGCATTGTTTCTTTTTTAACACTGGGCACTGAATTTCCTTTGTTGGACTTCCATAAGAATTTCCTTTGTTCAGAAAAACCCCGACCCGAAGATGAAGAGAGCTTTTTAAACCCCGTCCTGTTTTCCTTTCTGTATCTCACCAGGCACCTTGCCTGATCAGAATCCCAGGATCAGAGCCTCAAAACACAGGAGATAGCTTTAACATCATCTCAGATGGCAGCAAAGCTGTAGCTGGGGTGGTGTAATTTCCCATTTGTGTTCTCACGTGTGCTGTGCTGTGCAGAGGCCCCCACTGCCAGACCCCGCCAGGCCACACCTCGTCAGATGCTCCACACTGATGTTCCCTGAGCCCACTGAACGGGACCTTATGCCAAGTAATAATTAGGACAGTAAGGAGCTGAGTTTGATTTTAAATGATATTTAAATGGGTTTTTGTTTCAGGCAGCAGGCAGTTACTGAGTATATTCAAAAGTACAGCGTGTACAAAGTCATCGGCCAAATTCATCAGCTGCAGCAGTAACTTGACAAGGTATTTCTGCAGCCTAACGATGTCATTCACAAGTGCCATATTAACTCTAGCAATTCTGAGGGGAGCCAGTATCCTGTAGAAGTCACTGCAGTGGATAACCTGAGCGAATTACAGTGTATTTGTGCCAAAACTGATCAGTGCTCTAAGGAATTACGTATTAGGCACTTTAAGAAAAGTTTACATCCTACATTGCTTGTATAGACATTGCATTTTGATCCTGTTGTTGCAGATCCCGGATACTACAGTTCATTGTAACTTAAATGATTGTTTAAATGGCTTTTGGCAAAAAAAGTTTGTAACTGTGAAAAATGTAAAAAGTATTTATACACTTGGGAAACACAACATTGTAGAAAATCACATACATGTTGCTACGTGATAAAATTAGTAAACAGAAATGCTAAGAGTATGTTTGCATGTGATACAAATGCTACTAAGGCTGTCAGGCCTACTATATGACCACAGTCATGCTACTAGCTGGTAAATACTGAGTAAATGTATGGCACAGAATATTGTTTGATTAATTACAAAGACTTTTAGCATTACAAGGTCTCTATATATATGTGTGTATATTAATTACGTGGGCATTCTTGATACTTGTAGTAAAAGAGAAGTACATAACTAATTTAATTTTACACAGAAGTATTTATGCAGATTTTCAGAATTTCATATCAGGAATAACCTTTTTATGTCCATTAGATATAAAAACAATTTGCTAATGTGTTAATTTGCATGTTTCCAGAGCTTGCTGTAGTTATATTGCAAAACAATGCATGTAAGCATTCGGCTTGGAATTTGTCCATGCTGCCAATTCAAAGATGACTGCATGGAAAACTGGTAGTTTAGAACAAATCAGATTTCTGATTTCAATGTACTAAGCACCAATTACTTTGTTGTATATGCTTGTACAAACAAATTCTACATATTCCTATAAACAAAATAAATGAAGAGAGATAATTATGTTATTGTCAGTCCTGAGATGAAACTTTCAACTTCTCTAATAAAAACCTTAAAAATGCAAATCCTTTAGTTTTGACTGCAGTGAATTGCAGGGTGGTGGTGTTATTAATTGCAGATTTTTAGCAAGTTGTATTTCCTGTAAAAATGTGCATAGTGTAAATATATTTCTATCACAGCTTATTTAGTCAAAGGAGTCTTTTTTTTTTTTAATTTTATATAAGTGATAGAAGCATTGTGCAGCACTAGAGAACTGCCCCAGTGGAGTGCAGCAGCATAACCTGGAAATGCAGCAACCCGAGTGCAGTGTAGCAGCAGCTGAGACAGAGGTCAGTGAATCTTTAGGTGTTTATAGCAGGGTTTGAGCAGAATTGAGATGAGTATTCAGAATTCCCATTCTGATGCCACAGCCTGTGAAGGTAGGTCCTGGTCCTTTATAATGTTTTAAAAGACAAGTTGTGTACTGAGAGCTGCTCTCTAAGCCTGGCTTAAGTGCTGGCTGGAGCTTGAAGCAGAAGTGCTTTCAGAGCATGCTGGACAGGATTTTTATGATGATTTTCCTTTTAATTCAAAATGTCCTCTAAAACACAGCTGGTGGAGACAGTGCCGTGAGCTGGAATTGTGCACTATTGCCTACTGCAGTGGTTTTAGCAAACGACAGACCAGGTATGGAGAGAACTGGATGGTGAAGCATCCTAAGCTCATGTAGAGCCTGGCTGGAAAGCCCTGCTAAAGAAACCACTGGGAATGGAGGGCATGTCCCTGAGAAGATCAAACCTGCTTATTTAATTCCTTGGTGAGCATCCCATCCCCTCGGGGGAAAACACAGGTGTTGGAAGGACAGAAAATACTGTCCAGAGCCTCTGTCTGAGACTGTGCTCCCTGCTCAGCCAGCAGCCAGACATCCATCAATTGAGACAGGAAAATGGGATTCTGTGAAACTGCCGAGCAGGAGACCTCAGCTGCCAGCCTCAGCTCCCCACACTGATACCTCTTTCATCCACTGACAATTTAGCATAAAACGCAGGCAGTAATTTGAAATTAAGTGATGAATTTTGTCAGCTAAGTGTTTTGAAATACTGTTTAAGCAGTATTTGATTCAAAAATTATTTGAAGTTTGGCCGCTAATGTAATGAGGTGAGAATTTCCATTGAGATGAAATAGGCTAATCAATTTGAACATTGATACTGAGTTAAAGCAGTTTAAAATGTCATTCCCTGCCGGGGTGATAGATTCTACTTCAGTGAAATTTCATGGAGGGAAGTGGCAGATTTTCCGTCTCTGAATCGTTTCAGATAAATTCAGCTCAGCTGTGATGGGGAGGGTCGTGACACGCAGGCAGCCTGCTGTTCTTTCACGTGCAGGAATTTGGGAGTTGGTCGTTAACCTGATTGCTTTCAGGTGGGGCCTATTTAACCCCTGTACCACCTGCCTGCCGTTAAGAAATCACCCCAAATCACGCTCAGGTGCTGCCTTGAGCCCAGCTGCAAGCAGTTAGCACTGACTGGACTAAAGCCCCGTTCCTGCTGGCTGTGGCAGTAGCGGTCCCAGCACTGCAGCCTGGCTGTCCCCGTGCTGTGTGCTCCCTTCCAGCGGGCTGGTAAGAGCAGTTATGTCTGATATTTGGGGGCAGCAAGGGACATTCAGCCTTCAGAGACACCCAGAGCTGGGTAAGGGCAGGTGGCAGGGTGGTCTCAGGGGGTCTGGTCTGGGACCATAAACTGTCCCTGGTCGCAGCATTTCAGGGTGGCTGGTGCTGCACTGGCTTGCTCGGGTGAGACCTTTCTGCTCTGTGTTTTGGGGGGTGCTCGGTGCTAGGAAGTCTCAGGCCTTTCCCTTTCATTTGCCACGGAGAGCAGGGTGAAGGCAGCTCTGCAGGCTGGCAGTGGCAATTGTCCCCGGAGCTGAGGGCTTTGTTGTGCTGTGCAGCTGGGGGAGCACAGTTCTGGGCTGTGGGGCAGCCTTGTCCCTGCATCCAGCACAGCTGCTCTCACCCAGCTGCTCCCTGGACCCTCCTGCACAGGCTGGATGCAGGGGCAGCTGCTCAGAATCATGGATTTTGGGCCTTAAAATCTACCTAGAAACTTCAAAAAGGCTGGGAATTCAATAGTGGAGTAGAGAAGGAAATAAAGGGTAGTTGAACACTACCTTCAGCTCAGTGCAGGACCTGAGGAAGCCAGGCACTAAAATCATCACAGAAGTACAGCCTGTTACAGTCAAAGGTTATATTTTCTAGAAGATAAAATTTTTTTTCCCTTTATATAGTCCCCTGAAATTATTATCCATAGGTTAATCCTGTGTCACAACTGACACAGGTCTGATTGTATTTGGGGGTGTGCAGGAACAGCTTTTTATCATGAAGCAGGAGAGAGAGAGAAGAAAATGGTCAGAAAGCAGAAAAGAAATTTCAACATTATCGTTTTTAAAAATGTTCTTTTAGTATCAGTTTTTATTGTTTAAAAAAGCCATTTCCCATCAAGAAAGTCCCTCCCTGCTCTTGTGTGCCCTGGCAGAGAAAGGGCAGCTGCCCACAATCAAAACTCACCTTGCAGTGTCTTGGCCGGTTTTCCTCCAGATGCTTTTTCCTGAACCAGAAATGGGAATTGGTAGTGAATCCAGTAATGCTATCACTCCGGATCGCTGCTGTCCCTTTGGCTTTTTACCAAAAAAATCATCCTCAGTGTAGGGCCCTTCATCCCCGCTGCTCCTGGGACTGGTGTCGCTGTAAATCGTAAATATTTGGATGTACTCCTGGTCACTCTCCTGGGGCGAGAGTGGCAGCGCGTTAAAGCTCCGAAAAAAAGGTCCCGGTTGGAGGGGGAAGAAATATTTCAAAGTGGCATCACCGGAGCAAGGGAGCAGCACGGGGACCGGCCGCGCTTCCCCCGCACGGAGCGGCGGCGCTTCGGGCTGGGCTCGGCCGCTCCTGCCGGGGCCAGCGCCGCCCTGGCCCGGCCGGCAGCGAGGGAGGGAAGGCGCTGCCTCGGCCCGGAGCCGCAGGGCAGGGGCGGGCAGCCCCCGTGCGCTCTCCCCGCCCGCAGCCCCCTCTCCGCTCAGCGCCCGGCCTCGCTGCGTCGCACCTGGGACCCGGCCGGGGACAAAACCCGGAGTGCCCCGGCTCAGCTGGCCCTGTCCCGCCTCCGAGGCGCTCCTCCTGCCTGTGCCCCCAAAAACGCCCGCACGGGCGGTGTTGTTCATGTTTTAAAGCACCTTCTCGGGCTGTTGGGTTTTATATTACGGTGCGCGTTGTGGTTTGGGACATCTTAGAGCTCAGGTGTGCCGACGGCCGCTCACAGAAGGATGCGGATTTGCTTGCGACCTTGCCACACAAAAATAACCGCACGTTTCTTCCTAAATTAACACGCGGAGCAGCTGTTCGCCGTCACCGAAATTAGTGACGCTCTGTGAGCAGCCGGCACAGGAATAGGTGTCCCCTCCTCCATCTCTCCGGCAGGGACGGCCGGCACAACCCCGGGACGAGGGGGTCCCGGGCCCGCTGCCAGCGCCGGCCCTGCCGGGGAGCGCTCGGGGTGAGCCCGCTCCGCTGCAGCCGCGCGGCCCCAGCTCCGCGGGGATCCCCGGCAGCCCCTCCGCGGGGAGCTGCGGCGGGGCCCGGCGCCGGAGGGGGGGAATCCCTTCCTCCCTCCTCCCCGCCCGGCTGCGTACGCCCCGTCCCTCGGCGTGGGCGCTCCATCAGCTCCGCCGGCATCTCCCCTCCTCCTCCTCCTCCCCGCACACCCACACACTTTCCCCGTCCCTCCTCCCCGCCACTCCGCAGCAGAGTGCTTTTGCAGCCTGTGCGGCTCCTGAGGAAGGAGGTGTGCGGCTTTTTCTCCCCCCTCCTTTTTATTTTTAATTTTTTTTTTCTTTTCTCCGGAGCGGACCTTTCGGAGGAGCAGCAGCCGCGGCCACGCCGGGACCTAGCAGGGAGAATGGCCGGGGGGCGTCTCCCGGGGCTGCTTTTCATCTTGCGTGAGTACCTGGGTGGCGAGTCGCGACACGGAGCCCTGTCGCGACCAGGCAGCCGCTGGCGCTGGCGGGACTCGGCGCTGGCACGGCACCGGTCTCGCATCACCGCCAGCGGCTGCCACATCGCCTCCACCTGCTCAGTCGCGACAGGAATGCCCCGTCGCGATAGAGTAGCTGCTCCAGCGGGCTCGGGGGTGGCGGGGGGATGTTAGGGTGAGCGGCAGAGGCCCGGGGCTGCCGGCGCTCAGCCCCGCTGTGCCCGCAGACGCCGCGGCTCGCCTGGCCGCCGAGCAAGAAGTTGAAAACCTCTCCGGGCTCTCCCCTAACCCCGAGAAGGACATCTTCGTGGTGCGGGAAAACCGGACGACGTGTCTCATGGCCGAATTCGCCGCCAAGTTCATCGTCCCCTACGACGTGTGGGCCAGCAATTATGTGGATGTGAGTGGGGCCGGGGGCGGCCCGGGGGGTCCGGGGCTCCAGCAGGACCGGGGATGGCAGGGGGCACGCACACACACGCGCACATCTGCCGCTACTTTCGCAAAGTCCTTTATTCCCTCCGAGGATTTTCAGCCGGGGCAGGGGGGGACTCGGGGGTCGCCCCGCTGAGCCCCGCTCCCTTTTGCAGCTGATCACGGAGCAAGCCGATATCCCGCTGTCGCGGGGCGCCGAGATGAAGGGCAAGTGCGGTACGAACGAGTCGGAGCTGGAGCTCTCGTGGCTGGACCAAGCGTACACCCTCAAACTCTCCTTCCTCAAGGTACGGGCACGCCGGGAGCCGGGCCGGGGCCGCGGCGGCTCCGCGGGCTCCTGACCGGCCCTGTCTCGGCAGGAGGGGCACAACACGTCCCGGGGCCCGGAGGCGTCCTGGAAGCTCAGCCGGATCCAGTTCACCTACGACACCTCGGAGCGCACCTACTTCAAGGATGCCGTCAGCCGTAAGCGCCCGGGCTCGGGGATTAAGGGAGATCCCGGCGGGCGGGCTGCTCCTAGATGTAGCTTACTGGAAAAAGGAAACCCCAAATCCTCCCGACAAAGCCGGGACCAGCTGCCGGCTTTAAACCGCGTGTTTTAATATTATTTTTCTCCGCTGTTTTTTTTTTTTTTCTTCCCTTGTTTTTAATCACCGCGGTTGGCGGGGGAGGGAGAGCCCAGCTCTGCCCGTTTGCTGCGCTGTCCTGAACAGGGAGACACCTGGGCTGCAAAAGCTCATGTCCTTTCCTGTGGGGAGATTGTTTTTGAGGTTAATCCTGATGATGGTTGAATAGGTGGAAAAGCAGCAGTTCCTCAAGATACCTGAGATTGACATTAGTATTGTACCCCCACACACCTCCACACCCAGCAGCCTCCTCTTTTCTCACTGGGTTTCCATTCTTTTGGTTTTCATTTTGTTTTTATTTAATTTCGGCTCAGAAATATGTTGTCTTGAATTGAAAAATGTAATATTGTCACTTGCAAATAGTTGCCCCTCCAATTTTCCAACTCCAGTGAATAGGGCGTTTAGAGTTGTTGCCATAAGCCATGCTGGTTTTGGGGCTGTGTTCCCACTGTTTGAGTCCCCAGAACACGGAGCTGGCCGTGCCGCAGCAGCCCCTGCCCGTGTGAAGCCCTGATTGCCTTTTTGTGCTGCCCGAGGGGAACAAAGGGCTGCAGAAGAGCGGGAGGTGGAAGATGATACCCCTCATTCCACCTGGCTCAGCCACAGCCGGCCTTCGCTTGCAAAACAAGCCCGGTGTGATGGAGAAATATTTTCTCTGGTTTGTACTTGGGTGAAACGGCCCCGCTGTGTTTTCAGGAAGGGCTCTGTGCCCTGTCTTGCTTTGCGGGGTGGTCCCCAATGGCACTGCCCCTTCCCACCTGGATTCAGAGCCTCAGAAATGGGTGTTTCCCAAATGTGGGGAGCACAGCCCCAGTCCCGGGCTGCACCCCGAGAGTCTGTGAGCGAGAACCATTTCACGTTAGGGACTCCAGGCGCTGTGACAGGAGCGGAGCTGGAGGCAGCAGGGCCAGCTCTGTGCTTTGCGGAGCAGCTCCGTGTGCTGGAGCTGTGTTCCCGGTGCGGAAGCTGTCCTGGCTGTGTGGGGTGTCCCCCAAAAGCCGGGTTCCCCCCGGGAGGACTCTCCGGAGCAGCAGGGCGCTGCTGCCGCATTGCGCCCCGGCCGTGCCACGCCCGTTCGGTTCTTTGCCTCCGTTCCCCTCGGGGCCGGGCCTGACCCGTGTGTGTCCCCTGGCCAGCCGGCAAGCACACGGCCAGCTCGCACCGGCTCTCGGCCCTGGTGACCCCTGCCGGGCGGTCCTACGAGTGCCAGGCACAGCAGACCATCTCCCTCGTCTCCAGCGACCACCAGAAGTCCGTGCAGCTCCTGCTGTCGGAAGTGCGGCTCCAGCCCTTCGACATCCCCGCGGATTTTGTCTTCAGTGAAGGTAAGGAGCAGGCAGAGGCAGTCCCGCACCCCCGAGGTGCTGATGCTGTCGCGGCCTTTGGGGATGCTGCAATCTACTGAAGGAATTTGGGTCCCACCTTTTGCAGGGCCACCTTCCCCTCACTGCAGCCTGTCACCACTGCTCCCTGCACTCCCTCCAACCCAGTCCTTGCCTCTGTGGTCCCCCAAAAGGCTTCACAAATTCAGCCCAGCTGCCAAAACATGGGTTATCCTTGTATGTCCGTTGGCTTCTGGAAGTACTTACACAGTCAGATTTCCAGCAAGCCCCAACGCAGCATCCCTGGGGAGCCCTGCAAGGCTGAGGTGTCTCCTCTGCAGCACAAAATGCTTCAGCACAGCCCCAGGGGCTCCTTAGGGCTGCTGCACACGGGAGAAGCTTGGGGCTGCAGTGGCAGGGTTTGCTGGGGGTGCACGTTCCTGGCTCCAGTGTGATTAATGTTCATTGTGAGGGGAAAGGAAGGAAGTGAAACAGGGACCTCAGTGAGGCTCCTCGAGCACCAAACACACGGGATGCCATTCTGCTTCTGGGGTTCCTTAATATCTGTGGTGGAGAAAAGAAAACCTGAGTTTACACATGCTCTTTGTATCAAAGGGTTGGACTGGAGCCTGCAGCAGTGCTGCCATGGGCAGGATTCCTGCAGTCTCAGGTTCCTTTATCCCAAGGAACCCATGGTGCTCCTCCTCCCTGGCTCCCCCTTGGCTTTCCCATCAGGCTGAATGAGGCAGGGTAGTTTACCTGGATTAGGGCAGACCAGTCCCATTTCATAGCGCTGCCTTAGCACTAAAATGAGTTAAGCTCGTTATTGTAACCAGGTGCAAACAAAATGTGTAATGGCCAACTCTTTTAATAATGAGTTAGCAAATGGTGGTATTCAAGCCTAGCATTAAAAACGTGGAGCTTTATTATTTTGCATGTGGGAAATGTTTTGGAGCACAATGAAAGCCCAGCAGTGACTGCAGAGCTGAGTGGTTGCACTCACGACTCACGTCCTCTCACCGATGTTGTAAATTCTGCTGCTGCATGTGCTGGCAGAGCTCTGCCTGCTGAATTACTCACAGCAAGGCCAGTGTAATACTGAGTAGGTTTTATCCGTGGGCAGGGTGTTTTTGTATCAAAGTAGTACCACATTTTTCTTAGATTTACAGGGAGAAAAAAGTAGTAATTTTTTTGTTGGCATAGCTTTACCCTCTTTTTCCTCCCATGGATCCAGGATTCCTGCACTCAGGGCTGGGCTGGGCAGACCTTGGGGGCTGAGAACAGCGTGTTTAAAATATGCAGGGCTGTGTCTCTGTGATACCAGACCCATGAAGTCCTAGAGCTCCCAGTTAAAGCAACCAAACTCGGGGCTCACTGCCAAAGGAATCTACCTGCTGTTTTCATGATATGCTCATTCCTGTCAGGCAGCAAATTTGTTTCTATTTTGTTTTCTCTTTTGTTGCTGTAGTTTGGTGGGCTTTTCTTTTTTCCAGCACACAAAGACATGATGTTGCTTTAGCAATCTTTAACACACAGAGGGAATTCCTCCTCTGGAGGACAGCGTGGCTTCTCTCTTTGTCAGGCTCAGTGGGGTTTTCTGTAGTTGTTGCTCTCATTATTGAATTACACTCCTTTTTGTTGAATTCCACGGGAAGCTGAGCGGCACAGAGCACCTGGAGGGGTGGTCAGAGGGGCTGGGAGGTGATTTATCGATGGAGCTCCATGCAGGGCTCTGCTGCTCTCCCAGCACCGCGTTCCCTCCAGCCCAGCGTCCTCGGCACACACATGGCAGAGCAGCATCCTTTGTGGGGCCTGAGAGCCACTGCCAATCTCAAATTACAGTAATTAGCCTTCTCCTTTTTGCTTCATTAATTTCCCATTAGGTAAAATTCCTATTCATTATGAACAAGCTACAGAACATTTTAAAATATTTTGGAGGAGAGAAAGAGACCTGCTAGAGCGGAAGAATCACCAAGACCCAGGAGGGTTGGGCCCCTTTTTCCACAAAGAAATGGGGGAAAGGTTTCTTCATTAGTCCTGACACTGTCCTGGCAGGGATAGGTTCAACAGCTTGTAGGGAATGATTGGATTGTCTTTGGTTTTTTTGAATGCTTAAATTCATGTGCTAGAGTATTTTTTTCTTTTTTTTTTTTTTTTTTGAGACACTGCTTCCAACCTACACAAACCCACATTTATTTATTTATTTAAATTTTTATTTTTCAATAGAGAAGCAGGAGAAATTTTTTTCAATCAGACTTTGCTAATTAATTTTTTTATAATAGGGGAAAATGTGTGTACATTTTTCATCTTAGAAGATGAGTAAAATGAGAGCTGGATCAAGAGGGTGGAAAAATATTTAAACTGATAGAAGAACCCCAGAGAAACTGTCAGATCTTTTGATTTTATATCTAAAAATTCGAACATAAAGCAATATGATGAAAAATAGTAACACAGAGGGGTACAACAGCTGATAATCAGGGACTGGGATGCTGGGGTGGCTCAGAGGGAGCTGTGACCTCCCACTCGAGGGCTGCATTTTCTCAAGGGTCCTTTGCTCCAAGATGTGCAGCCACTTTTTAAAAAGCACCTGGTCCTTCTTTCTTTAATTTTTGAATTGTTTACTTACAAACTCCCATCTCAAACCCCAGCCCCCTGTCATGCTGGACACAGCCGGGCTGTTTCCCCCCTCGGGACAATCCCTGTGCTAATGCTCGGGCAATGCTTGGCCGGTGGAGGCAGCTGGGAGGGCGCTGTGCCTCCTGCCGGCTCGTTTGCCGGGTGTTGGGAGGGCGCTGTGCCTCCTGCCGGCTCGTTTGCCGTGTGTTGGGAGGGCGCTGTGCCTCCTGCCGCCTCGTTTGCCGGGTGTGCCGTGCAGGAGAGTTCTGGAAGGGGAAAATGGGCTCTCAGGTGGTTTCACAGCCCCTGCTGGAACTGGGCGAGCGCTCGCCATAGAAACCGTGGCAGTGTGTGAGCAGGGAGGAGGCACAGCACAGGAGTGTGAGGGATGCACCTCAACACCTCCTTTGTGTCCCTCTGCGGTGGGCATTGCACGGGGCAGGGGCTGGGGGTGGCACCCCCTGCCCGAGGGTGACCCTGCCACATTCGGGGTGCAGCAGAGCTCCCAGCATCGCCCCAGCTCCTCCTCATTGCCAGGGACCTGCTTGCTTCCCTGGACTGAGGGTAACCTCAGTAATGTGGGACTGCAGGGAAGGCTGAGATGCTGTGACCTGGAGCAGAATACTGGGGAACATCTGGCAGAAAGGGCTGATTTCCTGCAGGGTTGTTAATTCTGAAATGGTAGCTGTTCCCAGTGCAGTGGTTCTGTGTTTGTCAAGCATCAACCTACCCATACTTGAGGGGGTTGAACATCCAGATTTGTCTGCCATGGACTTTATGCAAACCCTTCTCTCCTCCTGTTCCCCTTTGCCTTTTCCTGTGCTGCTGGAGCAGGAATGATACCTGCTGCCTGCCTCCCTGCTCTCTTGTGGACCTCAGTGCCTTTGCTTTGAATTCTTGGGGTGAAAAACACTTCATTTGAATTCCGGGGGTGAAAAATGCTGTATAAATGTTAACGTACCTTGTTATAAATATAAAAGTATTTTTATTTATCATAAAATTATGTGGATTAACATAATATTAGTGTTAAAATAGAGAATTAACCCTCCTAGCAGTCAGCTCCCAGAGAGCCTCACTTCTGCTGCAGATTGTTTGTGCTTTGCACTTCCCAGTGCCTCCATCCTGGGTCCCCCCATTCCCACTCCCCCTGCAGTCTCCAAAGAGCCCAGGCTTTGGAGGTCTGCTCCAAAAGGAGAAAATGGATGTTTCTGCTGAGGAGCAGGTGTGGGTAGGGCAGAGGGAGGTGCAGTGGGTCCAGCTGGGTTTGGGGATGTGCTGCTGGAGACTGACTGCTTTGCTTGGTGCTTTTTTTTCCTCCTTCCTGTTGGCTTTCTTTGTTATTTTATTTTCTTTTAATCCTCTTAAAAATAGTGTCAGGATAAAGAACTCTCTTCCTTGGTTGCTTGCAGGAGCTGACACTTTTTGAGTCGTGACACAGACCCTTAAACACAGCCTGGCTTTCTGTGGACCATGGTTCTGGCCACATCCTCTGGTGTGTTTTGTGCTTTGGCAAAATTTGGTGGGATTCAAAGTCAAAGTGGGGGCTTTAGAGCTGGGTCTGTTTTCTGCACTGGTGCTTTTAGCTTTGCCTTCTCCACTGGCTGCAGCCCCCCGCATCCACCCTGTTCTTCTGGAGTGCTCCTGTTTGGGGAAAGGTGCAAGGAAAACCTGGTGTGTGCTTGAGCACAGGGAATCCTCTCAGCTGGGTTTCCTTTCCATCTTCTCCTGGTTTCAGCTAAGCCACTTCCCCAGCAGAAATCAGAGCTCACCCAGAGTGCTCCTGTGCTGCTTGAGAGCTCAGCACAGCCTGGCTGCAGCCATGGTGGGGTGCACAGGAGCTGTGGAGCTTGGGTCCTTGCCATGGCAGTGGTGCTGCTCTGTACCTGTGGGGAGGGGGTCACAGAGCCCTGGCCCCCCAGCCCTGCCCCGTGAGTGCCTTTTCCTGCAGCCAGCTCAGCCTGGCCTTGTGTCCCTGTGAGCTGCTCAGGCCTTGGCATCCTAAACTGGGAACAGTTCCACAGAGCACTGGGAACCCAATTTTGGGAGCTAAGTAACCATGAGGATTTCTCCCCCCATTCTCCTCACTACAAACAAACAAAACCCCTGCATTGCAGCAATTGCTGAGTCGCCTGTGCCACAGTCCTGGTGATTAATCACTCCTCTGGTGAAACAGGGAGCAACTGGAACTGAAAAGGACATTCTCGTGTGTTAGACAGCATTCCACTTTTGCTTTTTTTGTTTTACCTCATTTACAGCTTTAAATGTTCCCTGCTGGCAGGAGGCTGCACCCCAGGACGTGGTAGAGCTCCTGGAGGTGCCAGCACTGCTGGAGATGGGTCCCTGCTGTCACCTCCTGCCTGGGCCTGGGGCTCTCTGGTTTCTCCTGCTCTTTGCCACACGCTGTTAGATTTGTGGAGCGTTTGCTCTTTGTGGTTATTGCAGATCTCTGCAATCAGCTGCCTGGGGAACCCATCTGGACAGTCTTTAGCAAGGGGGGAATTTGTGCTGCCCTTTGTTCATCTAACACACAGCTTTTCTATTTTCCCTTTTTTTTTCCCCCTTAAAGTTGTCATTGTTTTCAGTACATTTCTAATACAATGAGGACAGAGAATTGTCCTTCCTGTATCACGTATACCCTTTTTTTCCCCCAGAACTGGCATTTTTCTCCTTTTTAGCCTGGCAGCCCCATCTCAGCAGCATGGGCCCTGCCTGTCCATCAGCACGGAGAAGCAACAATCCTGTGGGGAGAGATGTGCATCCTGATCCTGTCAGCCTGGCCTGCAGTAGACTCTGGAAGTGTAAGGGAGCTGAGCCAGGATTACCAGTGTACCATGTTCCCAACCTTAGTGGCCTTTCCAAGCTCAGCAGAAAAGTATTTTCCCCTTGTATCACTATTTTCTAGTGGTTTATTGGGCTGTGGCAGAGACTCATCAGCCAGAGACAAGAACACTGGTGGGGCTCACGTTGCTCCTGCTGCTCCTTTGCTGTGTTTGGTGGACAGAGTGGGGTGCTGGGGTGCTGTGTGACACAGACACACACGTGTGTGCTGTGCCAGGGCTGCAGCCGTGGCCCTGGGGGGCTCAGAGAGGGGCAGTGGTGCTTTTGGACCTCTGCCAGCTTGCAGATAGAGGGGGAATCTCTGGATGATGTGCAGGGTGAGGCTGGTCAGCATTAAAGCCTTCCTGATGCTGAGGCCTCTCCAGACTCTGCCTGAATAAACCAAGCAGCTCTTTGGGCACTCAGGAGCCTCAGGCTTTGGCTGCCCTGTTCCCAACAAGGCCATCCATGTGTGGCAGAGAGGGCTGAGCTTATGGGCACAGAAGTGTTTTTCCAGTGCGTGGGCTGGTTTGATAGATGGAGCCTCTCCCTGCGTTGTGAGTGATTCCACTTTGCTCCAAGGCAATTGATTTTCTCCCTGGGGCTCTGCAGGCAGCTGCAGCCACTCCGTCCTGCATGGAGCCGTGACCGGGGAGCCACAGCCCACAGCATCTCAGCCACGTCCCTCTTCCCCTCTTTCCCCTGTTCCTTCCCTTGCAGTGTGTCAGCCATGTCCCTTTTCCCTTTTCCTTCTCCTGCAGTCTCAGCCATGTCCCTTTTCCCCTTTTCCTTCCCTTGCAGAGTCTCAGCCATATCCCTTTTCCCTTTTCCTTCTCCTGGAGTCTCAGCCATGTCTCTTTTCCCTTTTCCTTCTCCTGCAGTCTCAGCCATGTCTCTTTTCCCTTTTCCATCCCCTGCAGGGTCTCAGCCATGTCCTTTCCTCTGTTCCTTCCCCTGCAGAGTCTCAGCCATGTCCCTTTTCCCCCCTTTTCCTTCCCCTGCAGATTCTCAGCCATGTCCCTTTTCCCTGTTCCTTCCCTGCAGATTCTCACCCATGTCCTTTCCCCTTTTCCTTCCCCTGCAGATTCTCAGCCATGTCCTTTCCCCTTTTCCTTCCCCTGCAGATTCTCACCCATGTCCCTTTTCCCTGTTTCTTCCCTGCAGATTCTCACCCATGTCCTTTTCCCTGTTCCTTCCCCTGCAGATTCTCACCCATGTCCCTTTTCCCCTCTTTTCCTTCCCCTGCAGATTCTCAGCCATGTCTCTTTTCCCTGTTTCTTCCCTGCAGATTCTCACCCATGTCCCTTTTCCCCTCTTTTCCTTCCCCTGCAGATTCTCACCCATGTCCTTTTCCCTGTTCCTTCCCTGCAGATTCTCAGCCATGTCCCTTTTCCCCTGTTCCTTCCCCTGCAGATTCTCACCCATGTCTCTTTTCCCTCTTCCTTCTCTGCAGATTCTCACCCATGTCTCTTTCCCCTGTTCCTTCCCCTGCAGATTCTCACCTATGTCCTTTTCCCCTGTTTCTTCCCTGCAGATTCTCAGCCATGTCCTTTCCCCTCTTTGTTCCCTGCAGAGCACAAGTGCCCGGTGGACCAGCGGGAGCAGCTGGAGGAAACGCTGCCCCTGATCCTGGGGCTGATCCTGGGGCTGGTGATCGTGGTCACCCTGGGCATCTACCACATCCACCACAAGCTGACAGCCAGCCAGGTGCAGATCCCTCGGGACAGATCCCAGTACAAACACATGGGGTAGGAGCAGCACCGAGACACCCGGGCACTCATCAGGTAGAAAAAGCAAAAGCACTTTTTTCTGTGGGTGAGGAAAGGTTCTGGGGGGCAGGGGATGGTATTCACAGCACCTAATCCTGGGCGTTTCATGGACACACTCAGGCTAAGGCTTGGCTTCAACACAGCCTCTGGAAGGAGAGTCAGTGTCTGTAGGTGGTTTGAATACCTTCTTTAAGCAGCTGGGCTGATCATCTGGGAACAGAAATGCTTCACATGTCAGAGTTCCACACTGGGAGCACAATTAGCTTTCTTGTTTTGTTTATTTTTTCCCTTTTTCCCATCCCAAGAGATTCTTACCTCCCCCTGTCACCTTTGGAGCACTCAGCCCTCCTCCATGCAGGAAGCAGGGCTGGGACACAGAGCCATTGCACAGGGCTCATCCAGGCCCTCTGATGATGGGACTCAAACCACATCCCCAAGTTTGCACTCATGTTAAGAAAAGCATGGAGGCAAATGCAGGTGTGCTTTGGGAAAAAAAAATAATAAATTGAAGGTCAGTAACTCCAGTGGAGCAGATCACAACTGTGGAGCTGACCCCACACCTGAGACTGGGTGAAGAAAGTTTGTTTTTGCTTCTTGAGCCACATTTGAAGTAAACTTAGAAAAAAAAAAGAAAAAAAGTATTGATACACAAATTATAAAGTGCCGTGCTACTGCAAGTCAACTGAGAAATGCTTCTGGCTGGGCATCCTGCACGTATTGTGATTGTGGTTGAGATGTTACATTGCTACCTGCAACTGATAACTTTCACAACAAAACAAACAAAAAAGAGAAAAAGAAAACAGTAATGTTAAAGTTACTATGCAGATTATTCAGGTATAATCTAATGTAACAGAAAAAATATAAAGGAACCCTTGAAATCTATCCTTACATGTAGACGATTTTTAAAATTAATTAAAACATGTACATACATAATGCTTGATTTGCCTTCTTAATTTGAAATGATGTAATGCTTTGTGCTCACTCCATGGTGCCAGTGCAGTCAGAGCACACACCTGAGTGGATGGCACGTGTAGGATTTATTTCCTGCAGTGGTTGTGCTGCAGATGGCTTGGTGAAGACACCATGGTGGTTCAGAATTCTGTGATTTGTTGGTTGTCCCTAATTTTCTTCTGTCTGTTGGTTGTTTTTCAGTGTGTTGTGTGGACAATGATGTGTTTTATTCTGGTATAGTCCAATTCCCACTGAGCCCTCTGAGTCCACTTGGCTCCAGTGTTACCTCAGCAGGAGTTAGGCCAGGCCTTGTGTCAATTCAGGGTGTGGAAAACACTACCTTGTTCTTAAACTGATTTAATTCAGAGCCTTGATTGTTTTCTTTCAGCTTAAAACTCAATCAAAAATAGTCATTTCAATGTTGGAAAAAGGTAAGAGAAGAAACTTAACTGTTCTTTAACGCTGTAGTCTCCTCCAAATGTATGGGTTTTTGATGAAGGTGGATGCAGCATAAGCCTTCCTTTAGTCCTGCTCTCATTTCTGTGTTATGCTCAGCTGTTTTCTCATTTGGATGCAAAAAGCAAAATTATGGCACTAACAACGATAGTGGCTTTGCCCTTTTCCTTTAGAACTGCACTGAAAGGGTCCTGGGTGAGCTTTAGACTGACCACGTGCCACTGCCTACAATAAGCTGGTAATTAAAAAAGAGAAGAAAAGGTTCTTTTAGAGGCACTTAGAAAAGCCCGAGGTAGCAGGAGGTGAATAAAAGGATTAAAGGTTCATCCTTAACAGAGAGGAGCTTTGTCCTGCCTCACCCTTGTCTGCCCTGGGGCCAGGCAGGCTCTCCCAGCCAGCTGCCATCAGCCTGGCACATGTGCCACTGTGACCTCCAGAGAATAACCAAACACCAAAGGCAGCAACAGCTGAGCTGCAGATGCCAGAGCAGCCCCTCCACTGCCATTTGTCTCCTGGAGAGGCCGTTGTGCCAAGGGGAGGGATGGGACAGTGCCCCACCTGGAGCCCACTCAGGGGACAATCCCACCGGGCTGCCTCCCTCCCTGGGCTCCCAGAGCTGCTGAGGGCAGCAGGAGCTGGGCCTGGCCTGGCTGCAGCAGAGGCAGTGCCTGGGGGCACCGTGCCCAGCTGTGCCCTGCCCTGCTGCGGGCACTCCCTGCCTGTGCCCCCTCCTGCTGCCACAGGGAGCTGCTCCCCAACCTCTGGGAGCATTTCAGGTGGGAAAAGGCTGATTGTGGTGGCCTCTGTGACCTGTCCTTAATGCATCCTGCATCACCCTGTCACACTGCCTGACCCCGGAGCCCTGAGGGGGTGGCACTGGATGGGGACACCCCCCCAAAAGCTGAAGCTGCTCCTGTGCCCACCTGAAGGGCTTCTGCTGCTTTTCCTGGCACATGAGGGTTTCCCTTAGGAAGCACCTGGCATCACCTTCAGGGGGTATGTCTGTAAGCTGTTAGGAACACAGCAATGCAATAATTAATTTCTTGATTTTCTGAACTGACAGAAGATATTTTTTTGGTTGAACTGAAATGTTTTTGCTTTTTGGGGAAGAAAGGAAAAAGAAACAATAATTTAATGTCAGGGACAGTTTGGTGTCCCAGACTGATGCATCTTGGTTGAAAAAAATGTTATTTAAGCTTTTGGATGAAAACCTTTTAAAATCTTTTCATTCTCCCCATCCTTTTGTTCACCTTTACTAAAATTGATTTGAATTCTCCATTGCTTTAAGCTTTTCAAGCCTATTTATGAAAAATTATTTATGAGAGAGATTATGTCCAACTTCCCTTCTGCCTGTCAAACTGCAGCAGCATCTTCAGGATGGCAGCACTTTGTTGTGATTTAATTTTGTATTTAGCTTTCATTTATTGATGGCTCTTTATGGGTGAGCTGCAAATTGAAAGCTTTGCTTTCTAGATGTTTATGAACACAGCAGTAGAAGGTGGATAAATACACCTTATCACCCTACTGAGCTCTGCAAGGACCTGTAATAATTAGGCACTTACTAAAGCAGCTGCTAATGACTTACAGAGTACTTGTGATTAGAACTTGAATTATCAATTATTGATGTATTGCTGAGGAGGGGGCTGACATAGCCAGGAAATGTCCTGGCCTCTGCTCCCACGGTGAGGAATATTTGGGAGCAGTTTTAGGAGTGTGAGCTCAGGAACAGCCACCATTCCCCAGAGACAGCTGGGAATCATTTCACTGGAAAGGCAGCCTCAGTTTCTGAGTGGATGGATGCTCTTCACACCCTTATTTGTTTGTTTTTAGGTGATGGCATTACATTTTTTCCATGTATTTGGAAGTATTTACTGATGGCAGAAACCAAAAGTAATAGAAATCCTCACCTGTAAGGCTTGAAGGTACAAATAGCATTGAGGATTCACCATTGATGTGCTGCTGGGGAAACTGGGAACAACTGCTGTCTGGAGCTAAAAACTGGGAATGATAATTAGGGATTATTTAGGGAACAGAGAAAGGGAGCTGGGAATGCACTGACATCTAGAAATCACTTAGGGCAGCTCTATAAATCACTATTATATATATATATATATATGTGTGTGTGTGTGTGTATCATACACATGTGTGTCTTGTGTGTTTATATATATAAGAACACTCTTTGTTAGATATATAATACACATAAGAATTATATATATATGTATAATATATATATATGTATATAAAAGAATAATAGATATTATAAGAACACTTTTTTTCTTTGTTATCTGCTTGGTCCAGTACTGTGAGACTGAGTCAAATCTATTAAGTAGAAAAAAGGCATAGGGGAAAAAACCAAAAACACACAGAAACTTAAAGTGTTTATTAATTAATTTATTGAACTTGCATGTGCATTTGTTTCACCAGTAGCTGGTGTTCACAAAAAAACCCCTTTGAATTTGACAAAACTCTCAGTAAACTCGATGAACACTGCTTAAAGTATCTAATGATAAGAAAGTTGCAGAAAATTCTTCACTTGTACAGCCTAAAATGTGCTGAATATTGAAGAAAAAACTCCCACCAACCCCCTTTTTATTCAAAGATGGTTAAAAAAGGTCATTTTGTAGCTAGTACTAAGTTGTGCCGTTGCCTGGACTGGTGCAGCCTGGTTTCCTGAGTTGTCAAGACTACAAAAGAGAGCCCTGGGAGGCTGGGGGTGCTCCCTGCTGGGTGGGCTCTGGGAGCCAAAGGTTTTCTTCACTGTCATCTTCAAATGTGCAAACAGGGAGAGAGCACTGGGGGTAAGACACTGATGTGAGAACAGCTCTTCATGTTCCACCTCATCCTTATCTCGTTTTTTGTTTTTAATTGCTTCTCTCCCTCCAAATATTCTTTAAGGGCAGAATTAAAGGAGCTTCTTTACTATTGGCAACTCTTTTCTCCCAGAGGAAGATCTTTAAGCAACAGCTCCTGCCAGGTTTAGATGTTTGGTTATAATTTACTACAATAAATAACAATTAATTTATTAACTATGAAATTTCATAAAAAGAAAGAAACTGTGTTTTCACAAAGTTGGCTTTGTGGTTCTTAAAGATACCATAAAATGAGGTCAGTAAGAAAAAAAAAACAAACTTGAAAAACATGGCTTTTGTATTATACAGAATTAAAAACAACTAATCGTTAATAAATAAAATTAGTTTCTCATCGAAATAATTATGAAGCACTTCTAAAAATTTTAAAGGCAAATCTATTTAGGCCTACAGTTAACATGCAAAGTCATCCAACAAATAACACAAAATTGTACTGCAGTAGTCAACTGTTGCATCAACATTCAGAAAGGTCTGGACAGCAGCACGACTCCTCCTCTGGCAAACGTGGCAGCTCATCCCAACCCATCCCAACCCATCCCAACCCCTCCAGGGCTCTGCCCGAGCTCTGGGGATCCCTCTGGGCTGGCAGCAGGAGCTGCTGCTCTCCCTGTCCCCTGCCAGGGTGTGACAGCAGCCATGGAGGCTGCTGGGGTGGCATAGCAGGTGGTGAGGTGGCATGGGGAGAGAGAGAGAGGGGGTCAGCCCAGCCTGGGAGAGATGGCATGGGGAGAGAGAGAGAGGGGGTCAGCCCAGCCTGGAGATGGCATGGGGAGAGAGAGAGGGTCAGCCCAGCCTGGGAGAGATGGCATGGGGAGAGAGAGGGTCAGCCCAGCCTGGAGATGGCATGGGAAGAGAGAGAGGGTCAGCCCAGCCTGGGCAGCCCCTGGGCCAAGGCTGGGCAGGGGTGTTGGCCCCAGCCAGGGGCAAAGGGAGAGCCAGAGCAGGGCTGGGCTGCCTCTGTCACCCCAAGCCAGGCCTCCCATCACCCTCAGCCATCCCTGGCTGCTCCAGCTGCTGTGAGGGCAGGATGAGCCCCCTGCTCACCCCGTGGAACTCTGCAAAACCTTCCAACTTCCTAAAGGTGGCTGTGGTTTCTTTTTTTTTTTTTTTCTTTTTTTCTGCTGTTTTCAAAAGGGTTTAAAAAAGTAGGAAACTTCATCTTCTCAAATTCTCCAAGTTACACTTATTACTTAACTAACACAACAGGTACATGACAAAGTACTGCAAGTTATCAAAACGTACTGTACAGAAAATTACAAACTTCTTGCAAAATACATTGCGCTGCTCTGGCCGAGATAAAAAGTGCTTTGTTTGTCAGAAAAGTGTTCTTCTGAGCCAGAAGTGCCTCAGCCCGCGGTGCAGCTCAGCTGTTTGGCCCCGTGCTGCCTCGCCCAGGCTGGCACTGGGTGTGCTCCTGTCCCTGTCGCAGCGGGAGCAGGGAGCACCGCCCGCCCCGGGCATCTCTGTACACACGGCAGCGTTTCCTCAGGGCTGCCTTCCTCCTCAAGGCTCTGCTCCTCCTCCTCCTCCTGCTGCCTGCGGGTCCCGCACGCCACGAGCCGGGCTCTGCTCTGCCCTTGCCAGCCGCCCTTCAGCGGTGCCTGTGCTGCCTCATGAGGGGCACGATGCACGAGGGCGGCCCGGCCAGCTTCAGGAAGGGGTGTCTGAGCAGCTCCTGCGCCGTGGCCCTCTGCGAGGGCTCCCGCACCAGCATCGAGTCCAGGAAGCCCCGCAGCACCGACGAGACCTGGAGCACCACACGGGCGTTAGGGGTGGCAAACACACCCTCCAGCCGTTTTCTTGGGGACAGAAGGGACCCTGATCTTCCCTACTGCAGCAGCTGTGCTGAGCAGAAGGGCTGTGGGTCTTTGCTGGTGGTTAGAGTGTTGGGATGTCACTGGGGTGCAGAGCAGCATTAAGTAGGCTGAGGGCTCGGGTCTGATGGAAAAACCCCCTACCTAGAAGGGGCCCAAAGGCTTTGGTGCCTCACATGGATGCACCAACCCATCTGCAGCAGGGCAGTGAGCTGAGCTGCTCTGGTCCTGGGGCAGGCTGGGAAGCACAGGGAGCTTGGGGCTGTGCCCTCCTCCCTTTGCCAGGGTCAGGCACAAACAAGGCCGTGACCGACGGCTTCGGCCTCTCTTGCCCCCCAAGAGCCCTGTGTGGCACCCACTGCTCCAGTGGCCCCTTGGAGGTGGGAGTGAGGGTTTGGGCGGGCAGGCTGTGCCTGCAGGGTCCCTGCCAGGGCCAGTGGCAGCCCTGTGCCAGGGAAGGCTGACCTTGTGCGTGTCCTTGACGCGGGGCGGGAGGTTGTCCCGGATGCGGCGCATGGCCTGCAGCGGCGGCTCGTTGAAGTAGGGCGGCTCCCCGTCGATCATCTCCATCACCATGATGCCCAGGGACCAGATGTCCACCTGCAACAGCACAGGGCTCAGGGGCACTGCTGGCACCGCCCTGGCTCCTGCTGCTGCCTGCCCAGCCAGCACCAGCTCCATCCATCGCAGTATTTCACCAGCCAGCCATGGCTTTCCTTCCGGCAGTGAGGGCCCGACAGACCAGAGCAGCAGGGGCTCACAAACCAGGCTCTGCAGCTGCTGCAGGTGCTGCCCACCAGAAGCTCCACCCTTGGGAGGCTGTGTCCTGCTGCCCTGCATTCCAGCTGCACTCACTGCACCCACTGAGCGCCCTCCAGGCTGCCCTGCAGCTGCTGGAGAGCAGGGCACCCTTCAGCTGCTGTGCAATCACTGACTGTTCCCCTGGCTTAGGGACCATGGGAACTCCATTCCAGAGCCCGAGGCAAATGCAAGCACTCACTACAGCCAGCCTTGTTTACAGCCAGCACAGGTAGCACATTATGTAACACCTTTGGAAACTGATTCAGCTCCAGCTCAAAAAAAACCTTTTATTTTTTTCCTTAGTCCTGGCCTGCTGCAGAGCTGCTTCAGAATCCCAGTCCTCTGATGACTGTAATTCCTGTCATTTACCAACCCAAATACTGCCAGGGCCAGTTCATTCTGCTTTTGCTCTTTTGCCAACACTATCCTTTAGCTCAAATCCTTTTTTTTCCCCTTTCCCTTCTGGTGAGGAAACTTAATGCAGCCCTAAGTTCATCCAGTTTATAATCCCCCTAAGCTATTAATGGGCTAATAATAGTTGATGCTATTATCTCTGGAATGTCTTCTCCACCAGCACAGATCCTGAGTGGAGAGCAGTGCCTGCAGGGTGCTCGTACTGTGCCGTGCCAGAGCAGTGTGAGGATGGAGCAGCTCCTGCTCAGCTCCCTCCCTTCCCTGAGCACACCTGTACTTGTAGGTGTGCTCTGTGCAGGTACGTGCACACAGTGAGGCTGGGTGTGACCATCCCCTGTCCTGGCTCTGCAGCAGCCGTGTCCCCTCAGGGAGGGTGTGTCACTGTCACCGGGCCCCCTCTGTGACTCACAGCTGCCTGGGCACGGGCTGTGGCACTGCACAGCTCCCTCCTTGCTGGGCTCCTCTGAAGGCTTCCAGCAAAAACCTGTGCCTTGCCTCTCCCAGAACATCAGGCAGTGCCTGGAACAGTGCCACAGGGAGCTGGGACATCCCCTCTGAGTGCCCTGTGCTCACCTCAGTGCCACAGGGAGCTGGGACATCCCCTCTGAGTGCCCTGTGCTCACCTCAGTGCCATAGGGCAGGCGGGATATCACCTCTGAGTGCCCTGTGCTCACCTCAGTGCCACAGGGAGCTGGGACACCCCTCTGAGTGCCCTGTGCTCACCTCAGTGCCACAGAGAGCTGGGACACCCCTCTGAGTGCCCTGTGCTCACCTCAGTGCCACAGAGAGCTGGGACACCCCTCTGAGTGCCCTGTGCTCACCTCAGTGCCACAGGGAGCTGGGACACCCCTCTGAGTGCCCTGTGCTCACCCCAGTGCCACAGGGAGCTGGGACACCCCTCTGAGTGCCCTGTGCTCACCTCAGTGCCACAGGGAGCTGGGACATCCCCTCTGAGTGCCCTGTGCTCACCTCAGTGCCACAGGGAGCTGGGACACCCCTCTGAGTGCCCTGTGCTCACCCCAGTGCCACAGGGAGCTGGGACACCCCTCTGAGTGCCCTGTGCTCACCTCAGTGCCACAGGGAGCTGGGACACCCCTCTGAGTGCCCTGTGCTCACCTCAGTGCCGTAGGGCAGGCGGGATATCACCTCTGGTGCCATCCAATAGGGTGTCCCAACCAGGGACTTCCTCCTGGGGACCTCCTTTGACACTTGGGCACAGAACCCGAAGTCAGACAATTTTATCTGTGGAAAGAAGAAGCAAAAGCCCCTCCTGAGTAAGAGGACCAAGCCCTCCAGGGCTCACTGCTCCGCAGGGACAGGGCTGGAGCTACAGTGCTTTCCTGGGACAGGAGCCCAGCCCAGGGAACACACAGCTCATTAAAAGGAAGGGGAGATGGAGGAGGGTGGCACTGGGGCTCATTCCTGATGTCATCTGTCACAGCCCATTGCCTCTCCACCAGCAAAGGATGGCCTATAACACTTGAAAATAAAGGAAAACAAAGTATTCCAAACAGAACTCCCATGCTTGCAGTTACACATGTGATCCCCAGTAATCCACTTATTCCAAGTGACACCCACCCCTCCTGTGGTTTGTACCAGTTTGAACAATCTCTGGCTTTGCCAGAAAATGTGGGAAACAAGTGCCATTGACCCCACTCCTTTTTATCACCCACAGAAAATAAAACCCCTCCAAGGCTCTGCCAGGCCCAGGCCCTCCCGCTGGGCTGTCCCTGAAGGAGCTGCCATCTCTGGGCAGCAGGAGAGCAGAGCTGGAGGGGGCAGGAGGGTACAGCACCCCTTGCCAAAGAGTGAACCTGTTCCCTTTGCTGGCAGCTCAGGAATCAGGGCTGTCCTTGAGCAGCTGTGGCAGTGACCTGAAATAGAAATTATGGGATACACGAGCACTCCCGAGAGCAGCTCCTGCTGCATCATGTGCCTGGCTCACACTTTTATGACTGTTTTTTTTTAACAACAAAAATTATGGAAAATTATCACCTCCCCCTCCCTGTCGCTGTACAATGCCAAGGTGAAAGTTCCACAACAAGCTGGTCTGAGGGCTGGTGGCATCACCCCTTTCAAACAGCTCGATCCTTAAGGCTAAATTTTTTTTTTTTTTACCCCTCTGAGTACTTACTTGGAGTCCTGGAAGCTCTCCAAGGGAAGTTCCTGGACCTTTTCCTGACCTCCATCACTGCCCAGCCCAATGGTGACCCACGCCCCAGGTGCCCAGGCTGTGCATCCCAGCAAGTGCTCCGTGTCTGGGGATACAGAGGGAGCCCAAACAGCCCCAGGACAGCTGGAGTGGGAAGCTGCAGAAATCCCTGCATTGTGCAGACTTATTGTCAGCACTCACTTTTGGATTCAGCACAGACATTACTTTTTTTAAAAGTTACGGATATTATTTTTAACAGAATTCTGAAATGATTGCTGGTATTTCTAAAACAAAGCCAATAATAGCCAAGTGCTCCACGCTAAATGTATTTTTCAGTTTACAGGATGAAGAATGGAAGAAATAATGCATATTTTGGAAGCAGAGCCCAGTCTTCTTTTGTAGGAGCACAAGAGGTTTTGCATATCTATTGCTCATTGGAGTACATAAAAGACGAGGATTTTCTAAAAAAAGATAATTGCACAACACAGCCATGAAGAAATCTGCAATGCAGATAATAAGGACTGGAGTAATGAGTATAATGAGGCACTGTATGCAGATCCTGAGCACAGATCAGATGTTATTCCAGCAACATGAACTGAAATCACAACTGAACAACTCCCACACACGTGGGATTGGCTCTCCTTGACAGGATTAAGAGGAGCAGCCTGTGGCTGCTGCAGGAAGAAAATCCCTCTCCCCTGGTGAGTGGGCAGCAAATAGGACAGGCCAGGCTTTGGCTATGGACTCACACCAGGCCTGGGGAGCCAAGAGCTTTACCTGGGCAAGGGGAAGGTCTGGATCTGCTGCCAAACCAAAGCTCCTGGGATCAGTCCAACCCTCAGGTCTTGCCTTAGACAGGTGTGTAAGGCCAGTGGAGCAACCCTAATTTTTTAGTGTGCAAACCAGGTTTTATTTAGTGAGCAAGCCTTGTGCAGCATCCTGCCCCCTTCTCCCCCTGCTCATTAACAACACAAAGGCACAGCAAGTAACCTGCATGGAAGTGTGGGACAGCTTTTATCAAGCATCTTCAAAGTGTGAAAGCTACTCTTACCATCTGGGGAGGGTTTCAGCAGTAATGCAGATTATTTCCTATTTGCATACATTGATGCTGCCAATGAAATTATCCATCCTCCAATCAATCCATCCTCCCAGCCAGCTTGGGGAAGCAGAGCACATGTACTGAAACTGCTGAGTAAATGATCACTAAGTGTGGTAAAAAGAAAGTGGTTTTGAAAGGCATCTGTAGACCCAAAGAGAGGTCTCCCATCACCAGATCACTGTCTTTACTCTGAGGCTGCAGTTCCTCCCCAAGGCCTCTGCCTGCAGCACAGATCACCAGCGAGGCCAGGCCCGTGTTTCCTGGATTCAGCCTCTCCCACAGGTTACTGACACGCTCTCACAGGTTCCCTGTGCCCCCGTGCCCAGGCTGCCGGTGTCCCCCGCCCCGCGGTGCCCGCGGTGCCCGCGGTGCCCGGCTCACCCTGCCGTCGCTGGTCAGCAGGATGGAGTCGCTCTTGATGTCGCGGTGGATGACGCCCTGGTGGTGCAGGTAGGACAGGGCGCGCAGCACGGACACGCACACCGTGGCGATCTGCTCCTCGTTCATCCTGCAAGGGGGGCACACACACAGCTCAGCTGCCAGGGGACAGCCTGCAGCACCTCCCTGGGCAGGACACCTGCCTGCAGTGCCTCCCTGGGCACACACCTGCCTGCAGCACAGCCCTGGGCAGGACACCTGCCTGCACCCCAGCCCTGGGCAGGACACCTGCCTGCAGCACCTCCCTGGGCAGGACACCTGCCTGCAGTGCCTCCCTGGGCAAGACACCTGCCTGCAGCACAGCCCTGGGCAGGACACCTGCCTGCAGTGCCTCCCTGGGCAGGACACCTGCCTGCAGCACAGCCCTGGGCACACACCTGCCTGCAGCACAGCCCTGGGCAGGACACCTGCCTGCAGCACAGCCCTGGGCAGGACACCTGCCTGCAGCACCTCCCTGGGCAGGACACCTGCCTGCAGTGCCTCCCTGGGCAAGACACCTGCCTGCAGCACAGCCCTGGGCAGGACACCTGCCTGCAGTGCCTCCCTGGGCAGGACACCTGCCTGCAGCACAGCCCTGGGCACACACCTGCCTGCAGCACAGCCCTGGGCACACACCTGCCTGCAGCACAGCCCTGGGCAGGACACCTGCCTGCAGCACAGCCCTGGGCAGGACACCTGCCTGCAGTGCCTCCCTGGGCAAGACACCTGCCTGCAGCACAGCCCTGGGCAGGACACCTGCCTGCAGTGCCTCCCTGGGCAGGACACCTGCCTGCAGCACAGCCCTGGGCACACACCTGCCTGCAGTGCCTCCCTGGGCAGGACACCTGCCTGCAGCACAGCCCTGGGCACACACCTGCCTGCAGCACAGCCCTGGGCAGGACACCTGCCTGCAGTGCCTCGGGGGCCACCTCTGCTCCCGAGGTGGGATTCTGGCAGTGAGGTGTGGGGAGCAGCCCCGCGGCCAGTCTGCAGTACTGGCAAAAGCTGAGTGTGCCACGTGCTGGGGTCTCTGGGAAAGCACACAAATCTCCCTCTGGGAAATCACAGAAATGCCTTATTTACTGTAAGCTCGCTGCTTGCCAAGCAGGCTTCACTGCTGGGATGGGAACAGGTGTGGAATAAATAAATATGAGGAAAACCAGCTTTAATTGTGTAGGCAAAACATCAGGCCCTGGGTTGTAGCTCTTCGAGAGCACTTTCATGTCTTCTATAAAAACATTCAGGGTATTTCAGCAGAAAAACAAACAAGAGTTCTCATTTCTGTGCACAGCTGAAAAACCCCATTGTGGGGCATTGTCTGAGCTACAGTGCAATGCCTGGGATGGGCTGGGCACCCTGGTGCCACTGGCCCATCCCTGATGTCCCCAGCATCTCTTTTACACGAGCAGAACACCACCTGTGGAGATTTCTCCTTTAATTTGTGTGCCATTTGCAGTATTTTAGCATGATCTTTGAAGGAAGGTCATGCAATGTAAAAAAAACAACCACCCAGCAGATTAAGAAAAGATTGTTTTGAGTTAAAAATAGATGACAGCTCTTAAGAAGTGGTGTCCTGGGAACATCTGTTTGCTGTCAAACTTCTGTCAGAAACATCTAAGATAGAGCTTTTAATAGTTTGGGAAATACTTGCAATACTGTGATTTATTTCAGCACATAAGCTAAGGTAACACTCAAAAGAAAAACACCTGTGTTTTAACTCTTGGTAAGACCTAAGAGCACCTTTTAACTAGGAGAGAACACAAATTTTCTAATTTATAATTCCTTGCTTTTGTTCTTGCTCCCATTGGTTTGGTGTGGAAATTCTAATTTTCTTTCATTCAAGAAGAAATTAAATAAAGAACCCCTCTTCCCTGTCACATTTTATCCAGCTCATCAGAAGCAGATGAGCAAAGAGCAGATGTAGAGAGGGCTGTAAAATCTAATGTCTCCCCTCAGCAGAGGCAGAGCAGTTCCATACACTGCAGCTCTTGTGCTGGCTAATTTCCTACTTTAAAGGTGGGATATTAACTGAAATATGGGGATGTGCTCCACCATAAGCACAAAATATTCTGACATAAAAATACTTTTCCCCTTGTATTGTGGGCTTGGTTTGCAGATAACCTTTGTGAGGAGAAACCACCCTTAGAGCAGACGTGGTTATGACAGCAACCCCAACAATACAGATCACCAAACAGGGAAAAGAACTTTTTTTGGTTTTTTTTTTTCCATTTTAGGAAGCAATGGATAAGAGTTGTGTTGGTGCTAAACCACCTCCCAAAGTGTAGCAGATCCCCATCCCCACCAGGCCCTCCCAGGTGTGCTTTCCCTCTGGCTCAGCAGATGCTGCTGCCCACAGGAGTTCACCTGCACCTCTGGTTGGTGATGGTGGCACAGCGAGCGTGCCAGGAGTGGGCTCAGCTCCAGAACCCAGAGGTGCAGGGTCTGTGCTCTGCAGGTGTGTGTGTGCTATGTGCAGTCGCTGTGCCCAGCCCAGCCCACCTGGTGTGCGTGACGATGTCGGTCAGGGCGCCGCCCTCCAGGAACTCCATCACCACCCAGAGCTCGTCCCCCACCAGGTAACTGTTGTACATGTCCACCACGTTCTCGTGGTGGTAATCCCTCATGATCACCACCTGCAGGGACACAAAGGGACGCTGACAGTGCCACAGGCTCCAGTGCCACTTGTTGTGACCTTCTTTGTCACCGTGCTGAGGGAAGGATCTGCGGTGAATCCATCCTCCCTCATCCTTACCCCAGCGCATAAACAACATCAGAATATTTACATTAACATATCAGTCCTTGCAAATGCATCAGGGGGAAAAAAGAACCTCTAGTTGATAGAGGATAAACAGTAGATAATTGTTTTATTTCAGCCTGCAGGAACAGACCTGTTTATTTAATTGGTTTTTTATTGCCAATTGCTTTCAGTACAACAGATTCTTTTTTGACCTGATCAATCCCTCAACACTTCAAAGTCATTTTTATCACGTAGTGAATGGTACTTTGCATAGATTTTCAAGAGAATGCTGGAGTAATCAGCTGTGCCAGGAGACAGAAAAGGCAGCAGGGCCATGTGTGAGCAGCTGACACACTGCATGGAACAGCTGACACACCTCTCAGCTGTTTCCTGGGACAGCACCAGAGGTTTCCAGCCTGGAGGAGAAGTGGCTGAGTTGAGACTGGAATGGCGACACAATATTTATACAAGCACAGACGTGTGTGGGACTCCTCACGTTTGGAAAGGCATGGATGTGGCTCCTGATGGAGGCACTGGGCCCCCGTCTCGTGCTGAACCCAAAAAGCCCAAGGCACCCCCAGGGCCCCGTACCTCATTGAAGAGCAGCTCCCTCCTCTGCTGCTTCCTCAGGTCCATCTTCTTGACGGCCACCTGCTTGCCCGAGTGGCGCTCGGTGGCGATGCACACGATGCCCGTGGAGCCCTCGCCGATCTTGAGGAAGCTGTCCAGGTACTCGCGGGGGTCCCCGGGGCTCACCACCAGCTGCAGGGCGGCGCGGAACTGCTCGTGGGACACCCTGGAGGGCGCCTGCTCCGAGCACGAGCCCCAGCTGGGCGGGGGGTACGCGCCGGGCGCCAGGCTGGGGGAGCTGGGGTACGAGCCCGGGGACACGAACGGGGAGCCGTGGGGTGCCCGGGGGTACAGCACGGGGTAGGGCGAGCCGCTGCCCGGGTAGCTGCCCTTGCCCTGGCTCTGAGGTAGCTTGGCGGGGCCCCGCGGGTACGTGTCCGAGCCGCAGAGCGGCGGGCTGGCCACCAGCTGCGCCCGCTCGTAATCCACCTGCAACAACACACACACACACACACTGAGGGGAACGGCTCCTTCCTCCCTCCCTCCCTGCCTGCCCCTCCATCCATCTCAGCCCCCGGAGGGCCCAGCAGAGCGGGCACAGCGTGCTGCCACACTGCTCAGCACGGCACTGCTGCTCCAGCCTGGGCAGGATTGCCACACCATGGAGGCTGCGGGGCCCTCAGCACACACAGGACATCTCCTCTGCATCCCTGGTCTGTCCTTCTGTACCTGTTTGGGCATTCCAGAGTCTTTGCTTTGGAATCACAGAATGGCCTGCATTGGAAGGGATCTATGCTTTAAAAAGTGTATCTGCTCTGCATCTGCAGTGCCCTGCAGGCTCTCTGGGCCATTTCCTCCAAGATTCCATCCCTGTCACATCCATAAAACTCGCCCTCTGGCAAATTTCAATCTGTGTCTTACCAGCACCTGCATTTTGATTCTCAGCTCTTAGCCTTGTCTTATGTTTTTCTGCAGCAATTCAGGGATAACCCAACCCATCCCTGTGGAGATGGTGGTACCCTAAAATCCCTGTCATCTCCTGTCCTGCCGTGCTGCCAGCTGTTGTCTGAGTGACTGCTTACGTGAGTTTGATCAGGAGCCTAATTCAATTCACCATTTCTTAAATCATTTTCCACAGCGACACACTACTTAACTGCAGTGTCACAAAACTGCTAATTTTCATCTGAAATCAGAGAAAATCGCAAAGGAAATTATCCCAATGGGAAGCCTGGTTCATTTGTAGGTTCCTTTCTATTTTTTGTATTTTCCAAGCTTCTCTAAGCTTCTTATATTGAAGGCTAATGAATACTCCGCATTTACAAACATAATGGTTTGCTTGCTTCCCAAACTAAAACCCACCCAAAAGATGTAGAACAAAAAAACCCCTATTCAAAAATTCTGTGTTTTCCTCTGGAAAAGAACATCTTCACATTTACAATGTGTGACTCCTGACGATGTGTGGAGCATCTCAGGGCAGGGGGGCGGTTTGACACAGGCTCATCATGTAGCACAATTACAAATAATTATGGCAATGAGTTCATTTAATCAATCAATTTCAGTGGCAGTGCACAGGGATGGACAGAGCAGCAAACTCTACACAGCTCACGGCCGCTACTATTACTGCTGGCTGCCGGCCAGGAGCCCCTGATCCATGTTAGTTAAATGCACATTAATCTGAATTTGGCAGTGTAATCAAGGACCCAACTGAACTGTGAAATTGAATTCTGCGGTGGAACATCATTTGACCATTTTATGCTAAGACTGCAAAAAAAAAAAAAAAAACGGAAAAAAGAAAAAGAAAAAAAAAATCTGCCGCAGCATCAATTCATCAGCGCGGGCTCTGCACCGTGAGGAGGAGCCTGGGGCTGGAGGCGCCTCCAGAGCAATTCTCTGCTGGCCTTTGCCACCTCCCTGCGAGCCACCGGGGCTGCTGGGCTGCCTGCACTCCACCAGGGCTTGGGGAAAAGGGAATGCCCTGCGGAGGGGCTGCTCAGAGGCTTCCCAAAACAGCTTTATGGGGGAAAAAGGAATGAATGCCCTGCAGAGGGGCTGCTCAGAGGCTTCCCAAAACAGCTTCAGTGGGGAAAAGGGAATGAATGCCCTGCAGAGGGGCTGCTCAGAGGATTCCCAGCACAGCTTCAGTGGGGAAAAGGGAATGAATGCCCTGCGGAGGGGCTGCTCAGAGGATTCCCAGCACAGCTTCAGTGGGGAAAAGGGAATGAATGCCCTGCGGAGGGGCTGCTCAGAGGATTCCCAGCACAGCTTTAGCAGGAAAAGGGAATGAATGCCCTTCGGAGGGGCTGCTCAGAGGATTCCCAGCACAGCTTTAGCAGGAAAAGGGAATGAATGCCCTGCGGAGGGGCTGCTCAGAGGATTCCCAGCACAGCTTTAGCAGGGAAAGGGAATGAATGCCCTGCGGAGGGGCTGCTCAGAGGATTCCCAGCACAGCTTTAGCAGGGAAAGGGAATGAATGCCCTGCAGAGGGGCTGCTCAGAGGATTCCCAGCACAGCTTTAGCAGGAAAAGGGAATGAATGCCCTGCGGAGGGGCTGCTCAGAGGCTTCACAGCACTGCTTTAGCAGGGAAAAGGGAATGAATGCCCTGCAGAGGGGCTGCTCAGAGGCTTCCCAAAACACTTCAGTGGGGAAAAGGGAATGAATGCCCTGCAGAGGGGCTGCTCAGAGGATTCCCAAAACAGCTTTAGCAGTAAAAGGGAATGAATGCCCTGCAGAGGGGCTGCTCAGAGGCTTTCCTGGGAAGAGCTGGCGTGTGCCTCCCGCAGGGCTGACAGCCACCCACCCTCCAGGGCTGTGCAGTCACCTCCCAGCGAGAGGCAGAAACCCAGAGCATCACAGCCATCATTGCCTGACTCCAGCAGCCAGGGAGGGCCATCAGACAGAAGGGAGTCAGACACATGAATTTCATGAAGGACATTACAGCTGCCAAACTAATTAACGCAGAGAAGTGCTCAGATGGTTTGGTGGAGGGAGGGGAACTCAATCTAACCCTGTCCTATATATCAGTGAATGTAGGCACAAATAATTTATTGCTTTGGCTGTAAATACACCATTTTCTTTATAACCACTGAGATAGGGAAAACCTGGTCTAGAAATTCAAGCTGGATAAATCCACACTAATGAATTATTTGAGGCTTCACCTGTGTCTGCTATTTCTGAGTATGCCCCAGGCTTAACACACTGGCCAAAGAATATTCTGCAGTAAAATTTTAGAATGAACATTCAGGGGTTCAGTGTGCTGGCTAAGAGTTTTCAGAGGCTTTCTGAGATCAGCATTGCAGCACAATGTAAACCCACTTCCTGAATCACGGAGCTACAATGGCTAAGTCACTGAAGCTCTCCTCCAAGGCTGTGTCCTGACACAGTGCTCCACACCACAGCAAAATGAATGCACTTTACTCCACCAGTAATTCCACTTCTGCTGCTGAATGCAGCCCCTACTGAATGGAAGTTCTCTAAATGCTACAAAGGGAAGAAGAAAGCAGTCCTGCACTCCTTCCAGATCAGGCCAAAGGAGCAGCCAAAGCTCTGGCACAGCATTCATCCTGGCACAGTGGTACCCCCACATCTGCAGTCTGCCAGGTGGAAGGTGCAGAAGGGATGGTCTGTAACCCACACTGAGACCACAAAGGCAAAGGCCTGGCTCTGGTGCTTGGCTGGGCACACATCTGACTGCTCTGACATCCCTTACCTGCAAACAATACTGCAGCAAATCTGCTCTTCACATTTACAAGCCCAAATGAACATCCTTGTTACAGGCACTTTGATGCCACACATTTGTGCCTGCAGACTTTTTCACCCCTTTTAATTACACTTTAAACCCAATCTCATTTGTAAAATATCTGATTTGAGATCTAACTCTCATTTACTAAGTTCATTTGATGAACCATTATTTTACTAATGCCTCCTTGAAAAGAAGATTCTTCAGCAATCATCCAAGACAAGAAACTCCTATTCACCTGCAGGAGCTGTGGACAGGTTTGGGAATTGAACTGCTGCATTTAACAGTGAATCATCAAGATTCAATACACCAAGGCTGTAGGAGTGTTTTTGATGCTCTGAGGAGAGGAACAGCTCACACTGAATCTTGCATTGTGGCATATATTTTTTTAAATAAAAGTTACTGCATTTTAATGGGGTATTTTTCAAAGTACTGGAATCCTATAGTAAACACCTGTGTCTGCCCTACTGATTGGTGTAAAACTGGCAGAAACAGGTGCTACAGGGTCTCTGCATTTCTGGATTTGCCCTCCTCTTTCCTAAACTCTGACAAAATGCTCTCAGTAAAGGAAATGGCAGCTAACCCAGCCCAGATTTTCCTCCCAGCTTCCAGAATCCACTGAACACCTCACTGGTGTAATTACCACACACACTCCTCCCAACACAGCCTGAGCTCTGGAAAAGCACCCAAAGGACCTGGTGATGTTTCTGCTCCCCCCAGGGTTTATCCTGAAGCTCCAAAGCCTGGCTGTGGGCTCCAGTGCAGAGAGGGACAAAAGCTGCATTGCTCACCCTCTGCCATGGGCACTGCAGCACGGCAATGCCAAAGCAGCCAGACCTGAGGGGGCACAAGGCTGGCACAGCTCCAAGCCAGGGATGGCAGGGATCTGCAGACCTGGCACTGCAGCAGGACACAGCCAGTGAGCAAATGCACTGGCCAGCCATCATCAGAGAGAAGAACACATCTCAGCACTGACACTCACCCACCTCAGCATGGGAAAAGTCACAGCAACCCCAGACTTGGAAAAATGATCATCACAGTGCCCGTTGCCAGGGGAACTCAGAGATGTGCAGAGCAAACTACACTGAAAAGGCATCTCTAGCACAGCATTGGATGCTGAAGGAGGTCATCATGGTTGTGCTACTAGAGGTGTGGGAAAAGCACTCTGAATGGAACAAGTGCTCACAGCACACGGCTGCAAGCAGGGCTGGAGAGCCTGTGCAGGTAACACACCTCATGTGGCAGAGCAGGGACAGAGCTGCCTCTACACAACATGGCTGAAATGCTCTCTTGCACATCAACCCTTTTTTTAAACTAAAATGTCTTGTGTGAGATCAGCTGCTTTGACTTCATTTCAATGCTTAAAAACAATGCAGAAGGGAGTAAGCCCCTACTCTCATGAGCAGTGAAGAGCTCATAAACCTTGTAACATAAAGATGGCGTAAATACAGTATAAATACTGAGATTTCAGCCTTGCACAGTAACAATTCAAACACAGGAGTATCTGATACACAAACCAGACCAGTGTCTCACCTCCTGCTATAGATCTGCTCAGGTGTAGCTACAAAAAACTGCCAAAGAACTTGCACTTACTGGGAATTTCAAATAAAATCCCCAGAAGATGGGCACTCCAAACCTGCCTTTCAATAAGTATCAGGACCCAGTGGTCCCTGACATCCATTCCCAAACACCCAAGAGCAGTGGGTGGGTTTCCAAGGCTGCCAAGGAGCAGCCCCAAGCTCTGGGGGCCGTTCCCAGCCCGGTTGGGCACGGTGTGCCCAGGCAGGGCTCCCTGCCCTCAGTGCTGGCCCTGGCCTGGAGCAGCCCCTGGCAGCTGGGTTACCTTGGGCACTCCTGCAGCGCTCTCGGACAGGCGGGGGTAGGTGTAGGAGCTGTAGCAATGTCCCTGCTGGTGAGCTTTGAAGGCGCTGGCCGCGTAGGGCATGGCCGGCTCCTGCAGGCCGGAGCCCGACCTGGATCTCTGCCTCATGGCCGGCTGGGGGCTCGCGGGGTCCACGTAGGAGGACTTGGGCCTCTTGTCAACGTCCTCCTTGGCGAGGCCGTGTCCCCAGTCGGCGTCCCCGTAGTCCAGCCTGTCCCTGGGGCCCTCGCTGTGCAGCGAGGCCCGGGACGGGGCGTAGGGGAAGGAATCTCGGTAGTCCAGGGAGGAGCCGCTGGGCACGCGCTGGTACTCCAGCCTCAGGCCGCCGTACTCCAGCGCCTTGGGCTTGCCCTCCAGGTGCGCCGGGTAATCCGGGAGGAACCTGGACAGCTCCGACTGCAGCGGGGCCACCTCGGAGTAGTAGAAGTCGCGGGCCGTGACCTTGAGCAGGTGCCCGTTGTGCCGGGGCGCCAGGCCGGCCGGGCAGTAGCGCTCCCACTCGTCCCCGCACAGGGCCCGGTCCCGCAGGCGCTCCCCGCCGCTGTCGGCCGCGCTGTCCGACTCGCTCGAGTACTGCGAGCACACGATGTAGCCGTTCTCCTCCCGGGGCCGGGACGCGTGGTTGGCGCTGCCCTGGTGGTGGCTGGGAGGGCTCTCCTTCCGCAGCGAGTTGGAGCGGGTCACCGAGATGTTGTCAAACTCCTCCAGCAGCCCATTGATCGAGGTGTCCTTCCGAGGCTTGTTCCCCCGAACAATGGTCTGCCAACACAAAATGGCTTTGGTTAACACTGCGGTTTGTTTAGTGCTTCACCAAAAAGAAGAAAGTCTGTATTCACCCAGGACTACCCACAGCAATGTCTTATGTTCTTCATCACATATCTCATTGCTCACAAAAAACCACAATAAATAATTACAGTAGGATGTGAAGAAATGTTTAAACACAATGCAGATCACAAGCTGGGATTTGGCATGCAGCCCCAAGACACTCTCAAAAAGCCCAATTTCAGAGGTGGGTGTTCAGCAGCCAACAACAGAGACATCCAAACTCACTACTTATTTTCCATTTGCTCTTATTCAGTTGTCTGCATCAAGCAACACTGGTGGGCTGAGTCGGATTTTCAGGGCATGGATAAGCTAAATGAGAATCATTGAGTGGTCACTTCCATGTGCTACTTTAACAAACTGCTGGAATGAAAAGTAGCATACAGTTAAGCAGGCACTGAATTTTCCTAGTTTTTTCTTTTTTTACAAAACAGGATGTTCCTGAGTAGCAGAATCCCACTGAGGACTGCCTCTTAGTTAACAGCATAAAAGACACTTGGGAAAGAGGGAAAAATTAACTCCATCTCCTTGTAACACACAGCATCCAGCAAGCCAGGGTGCACAACCATGGCTCTGGGACACCCAAATCAGGGATGCCAAGTGCTGGCACAGTTTGTGTCCCACTATTGCCAAGCCCTCCACAGATCCCATCCCACTCCTTTATGCCCCAAACACTGCTGCTCCTGCTAGGGTGGGAGGTGAGCAGTGTGTGGTTACAGCTCTCCTTCAGGAAATATTCTGTTTTTTAGCCAGTACCACCTGAGGGCTGTAACATATGGCTGCATCCATTTCTCACCTGGCACTGCCATTGAGCACCACTGCACGTTTACAAACACCTCACCAGAATAAGATGTACAGATCGGTGGCCAGGGCCATAAATCAGCCAGGCTCCACTGAAAACACTTTTGCTTTGCTGATTTACTTGGGCTAAATATCTCTGGCTGCATCTTACTTAACTCACTGAGCTTTTCAGCAGAGTCACCGTGGTCACCCCAAGGAGGTTCCCCTCTCTGCAAGTGTTGCACACTGAGCCTGCTGAACCAGGACCCAAGCAGGCAGGGCAGATGCTGAATGTGGAACACTGGACACCAAGCACAGCATTCCACACCCAGCCTGGTCACTCTGCCCTTGTTCTGAGCACAGTGAGACTGCTCAACTCTTGCCTGACAGCACTCAGGGATTCCACTTTGTCTAAAAAAGCATTCAATCACCAGTAAGATCGCAGAATTAACAGGGATGCACTGCTTTGTCTCCCAGCAAAAGGCAGCTGAGGAAAGGCAGGTGAGAGGCAAAGCAGTCCTGACCTCAGGCTGCCTCCTGCTCTGATTTATGTCCGTAATTACTTGCCTAGTTTGCTATTTTGAAGCCAGCGGTACTGAAACAATAGGACAGCAAAAATAAGAGACGGCAAATAGATCACTCCTTTCACCTCCAAAGCCATTCAGCAGGATGAGAGGGATTGCTTCAATTCTGCTCCAGCCTCTTAGGCAGGGCGGCTGCACGATCATTCACAGTTAATTATCACATAATAAAGCAGCAACATTCCACAATGAAATGCTTATAATTGAAAACAAGATTGAAACAGCGACTGCCGCCCTGTGCAGGGCTGCCCAGGAGGGAAGTGCCCATTTCACACCTGCAGGGAGCCCCTGGAGCGGGGGAAGAGGAGCTGCCCCTCTGCTCCTCCAGGCACGCTCTGCTCTGTCCGCGCTGTCAGACATCTCTGAGCGAAGGTTTAGAAGAATGCAGCCGAGTGTTTGTGTTAGGGAATCCACTGGTGACAAATCCCTGCACTTTGGGGATTTTCTGCAGACAGGGGCATGCGTGGGAGTAACCTTTTCGATCATGGGGATTTAAAAATAGCACTAATAGTAAAATGATCTTATAGGAAATTCTGGTTTTAAAAGAAAAAAAAGCATTTGCCACTGAAGCCTCAGCCTGGTGAAGCTGTCCTGGACAGCTCTGGGACCTCAGGGCTGTCTCATCCTGCCTGGGGAAGTGAAGGGGATTAAGAACTAAACCCCATCTCTTTTATCCCAGCATTTTAAGGATGATCGCTGGCAAACAGTGACTTGCAAGTGTGATGGCTGCAATTCCTATTGGCTTCAGGCTATTTTCCATAAGAAAATGAAAATGGCCAGCTCAAAGGGAGGATAAAACTTAACTGTTCCAGAGGCACACTTTCTGAATAGTCAGTGCTTTGTAACTATGAATAACAATTACTATCAATTATGATACTTAATTATTTCTAACAGCAACAATAATATTTCTATTTGCTTTGGCTTGTTTTTAAATTTTGCATTTCCCTTCCATGGAAGGCCAGACTTGGTGAGATGCCCCCAGGCTCAATCAGGCAGCCCACACCAGCTTGATCTTTTCCAAGGAAATACCCAGCACCATTCTATCAAAAGAACTGTAGTGTCCATGGAAAAGAAAATCCGGGAAGTGTTTCACCAAGACCCTGTAAAATACTCTGTATTGTCAAGTGGTTTGCTCAGCTCCCCCAGGGCTCTGTGCCCATGGTGTTCATTGAATCCCTGTGCAGCTCAGGGGGTCCCAGCCCCTCAGCTCCCCCAGATCTCCGTGCCCATGGTGTTCATTGAATCCCTGTGCAGCTCAGGGGGTCCCAGCCCCTCAGCTCCCCCAGGGCTCTGTGCCCATGGTGTTCATTGAATCCCTGTGCAGCTCAGGGGGCACTGAGCCCCTCAGCTCCCCCAGGGCTCTGTGCCCATGGTGTTCATTGAATCCCTGTGCAGCTCAGGGGGCACTGAGCCCCTCAGCTCCCCCAGATCTCTGTGCCCATGGTGTTCACTGAATGCCCTGTGCAGCTCAGGAGCGATGGATGCTCCCACGGATGGAGGAGTGCCAGGAATCTGCTGCTGCCATTTCCCTTGTGACAGATGAGCAATGCCACGGCTGCCTCTCACAGTTAAATGCAAATATCATGTATGTACGTATGTTAGGAGAAGTTCTCTAGATGTATAGTTATGTTTTAGCCCCGTGTGCTGTTATCAGAGGTGCCCTGGGTTTGGGACACTTGGGAGGGTGGGACTGTCACTGTGGCAGCACCTGAGCTCCAGTCAAGGTGTCAGGCAGTGACCTCCAGCACTGGGCAGTGACAAAGGAGAATGCACAGAACTTTGGGAGAGCCAAAAGGTGAAACCTCCATTGTGTGGTGAGCACATGGTGGGAAAGCTCCTCTGCTCCCAAGGCCATCACCTTCTCTCTATTCAGCCACCTGATGTATTTTTGATAGGGTTGAATAAACCCTACTGAATGCCTGGCGGTGAGCAGCCTCTCTCCCAGCCTGGCACGCTGCTGGCACAGGAGCAGGGATGGCTGCGGGGGCAGTGCCCGTGCCCGGCTGGGCTCACTCCGTCCCTGCTGACAGCAGCGATCCTTCACGGTGGTTGCAGTGCCCGTGCCCGGCTGGGCTCACTCCGTGTCCCCGCTGACAGCAGCGATCCTTCACGGTGGTTGCAGTGCCCGTGCCCGGCTGGGCTCACTCCGTCCCTGCTGACAGCAGCGATCCTTCACGGTGGGTGCAGTGTCCCCGTGCCCGGCTGGGCTCACTCCGGGTCCCCGCTGACAGCAGCGATCCTTCACGGTGGGTGCAGTGTCCCCGTGCCCGGCTGGGCTCACTCCGGGTCCCTGCTGACAGCAGCGATCCTTCACGGTGGGTGCAGTGTCCCCGTGCCCGGCTGGGCTCACTCCGTCCCTGCTGACAGCAGCGATCCTTCACGGTGGGTGCAGTGTCCCCGTGCCCGGCTGGGCTCACTCCGTCCCCGCTGACAGCAGCGATCCTTCACGGCTCCGCAGCGCCTGCGCCGCCCCGATAAGCTGTGATGGATCTGCCGGCTCTCAGCTGTCCTGCAGCACATGAGGAACAGCTCCTGGGCTCCAATACCGTATTAACCTTGACAATAATGAAGTGGGTAATTAACTGTTGTGCCCTAATGCGACCTTGCATTTATTGTCTTTAGAACTACTATACTTTACACACTCGTTGACAATATATCATCCTTTGTCCTCCTGGAGCTGTTTTCTGCAGTCAATGAGGGTTCTAAATCTCTGTGATGTGCAGGGTGAAAAAAGGGAATTTAAAGGAAAGGTCGCCCTTCTGAACAGCCAATCTAAACTCTGATTTTGCCTCTAGCTAGCTTTTCCCCTCATCTGCATTATACAAAAACTAAAAGCACAGCCTATGCTGAAAATAATTTTTTTTGTTCTTAAGAAAAGGCGCATAAAGCACAGATGGTCAGAATAATCTAATTCTAAGTGATGGATGTATTGGTAATTTATTTTCTTGTGTTGCAAGACATCTCCAAGTATTTGAAGCTGTGTTCATGACACCACATTTTACTCCCAGTGCAAACAAATATGAGCAGCATGTGGAGAGAAAACTGATCCTTATCATCACCGAGAAGGCAAACTCCAGCTTTCCCTGTGAGTAACACAGTTCTACAGCTGCAGCCATGCAATATTCACTTGGGGACAAATTCCAGCCTCTGGAAAGGACAGTGTCAGAATTATCCTCCCAATCCTTCCACATTCCAGTGAATTCTTAATTACACTCAAATGGGCAAGCTGCATCAAAAGGACTGAAAAAGATTCCTACACCTCCATCCCCTAAGTGGGAAGCTCAGGGCACACAGATGAGGCTGCCAAGGAGCCTCTTGGACAGGAACTCATCATTTCAGGGTGGGAAATGATGCTGGATGGGACAGGAGGTAATTCATCACTCTGCACCCTCCAGCAGTGTCCTGTGGGGGCTGCTCCAGCTCTGATCTCCAGCCTGTCTGCAGAAACAGCAATTGCTCTATTGCTCAGAGTTAGTCTCAAGGAATACACAGCAGACAGCAGAGTCTGTCAGAGCATCCCTTCCTGAAAGCTGTAATTTAGAGCCTGCTGTACACCTGGGAGCCTTGGAGTTTATAGCACTTCTGTTATGAATTCCTCCCCAATCTGTAAATTCTCATTCTCCCCATAAAACCAGCATTAGAAAACAGGAATCATTTTGGCATCCCACAGCTCCCTCCTTGGGGAGGGCTCTCTGCACACTGCAGTGGTGCTGGGCCAGGGTTTTGGGTCTCTGCTCCCTGGACCACACCTGCCCTTCACCCCACAGGTCACCTGCCCAACAGGAGCACCAGAGGGGGTCACCTGTCCCTGCCATGGAGTGTCCCAGCACCTGAGCCACCATCCCTCCTCCTGAGCTGCTCTGATCCTTTCCAGGAGACCCACAAACCCCTGCCTGGCACAGCTCTCCACAGACCCTTCCTGGGCACAGAGGAAGCAGAGAAATGCAAACCCCAGCAAAACCCAGCCAAGGCAGCCTTCAGAGGGCAGAGCTCCCCAGACTGAGCCGTGGGGGCTGCAGCATGTGCCAGCTCTGGGATGGGCACCTCACCTGGGCTGGCTCCAATGCCAGCTCCAAACCAAGGCACAGCCTTGGGCAGCCCAACAGCCTGAACAGCACCACTGCCAGCTGCTGAAAATTCTTCAAAAGCACAATAATGGAAAAAGCTGTAAAAAAGGGCTCACCAAAACAGCACTGTGGAATTTCCACCCCGCACAGCAGTTTAAAAGTTGGTTTCCATAACAACAAGAGCAACGTTTCATTACAATCACATTCCCTGGTAATTCCTGTGATATCTTAAAATACAGCAACTCTAACACAAGGTTTAATTTAAAACACCACTGAAATATCTACATTCTAGTAACTTTTCCTTATTTGTTTATTAAATACACAAAAATGCTTGTTATATGTAATTTGAAATGCTACTAGAGAATTTTTAAAGTTTAAAATCATTATTCTGGGCCTACTTGAAATGTATCTGCTCTGTGCAATTTTCTATGTCATATACACACACAAATCTCTCAGACACATAGCAAATGAGTGAAATGTGACTTAAAAAAATTAATTTGAAAGAGAAAGTGTCTGTATTGCTGATTCAGTGATACACAAAGTGTCTGTAATACTGATAAGTATTTCTGATGGGTTCAATAACTTCAGGGAGAGCAGCAGAGAAATCTCAAGCCAAACAATTTCTGTTTCATAGGACTTAGGACCCTTCAAAATTTTCTTTTATCCAGAGATGGAAAGGAAAAGAAAAATGTCCCACAAAATGAAATAACTCAAACACACGATCACAGGAATTTTAACTGCCCCCTTTGCACTGCTGCACTTCCATGAGGCTGCTGGCAATGGTGCAGCACAGCAGGGCATGGAGGGCACAGGGCACAGGACATGGAGCAAGGGCTGCTGGCAATCCTGTGCCTCCTTCAGCCCTGGCATCATCACTGGCACAGGACAGCACATCACAAAATGCATCCCAAACCAGGAATGAGCTGGGTGCCAGCGTCCCCAGGGAAACTGCAGGGAGCTGGGCCAGCAAGGGGAGCCCTCCTACACCCCGTGTGCATGCCACGCTCACAGACTGCCCTGGGGGGCACAGGAGGGCTGGGCTGCCCTCAGGTGGTGGGAAACAGGAGTGCCCCACGTGTGCCCCATGGCACAGGGCACTGCACAGGGAATGCACAGGGCAATGCACAGGGAATGCACAGGGAATGCACAGGGAATGCACAGGGATTGCACAGGGGAATGCACAGGGAATGCACAGGGATTGCACAGGGAATGCACAGGGAATGCACAGGGCACTGCACAGGGGAATGCACAGGGAATGCACAGGGAATGCACAGGGGATGCACAGGGAATGCACAGGGCACTGCACAGGGAATGCACAGGGCAATGCACAGGGCACTGCACAGGGAATGCACAGGGAATGCACAGGGAATGCACAGGGGAATGCACAGGGCACTGTACAGGGAATGCACAGGGCACTGTACAGGGAATGCACAGGGAATGCACAGGGAATGCACAGGGAATGCACAGGGGAATGCACAGGGAATGCACAGGGCACTGCACAGGGAATGCACAGGGAATGCACAGGGCACTGCACAGGGGATGCACAGGGAATGCACTGGGGATGCACAGGGATTGCACAGGGAATGCACAGGGGAATGCACAGGGGATGCACAGGGAATGCACAGGGAATGCACAGGGGAATGCACAGGGAATGCACAGGGGATGCACAGGGAATGCACAGGGAATGCACAGGGGATGCACAGGGAATGCACAGGGAATGCACAGGGGATGCACAGGGAATGCACAGGGATTGCACAGGGCACTGCACAGGGCACTGCACAGGGAATGCACAGGGCACTGCACAGGGATTGCACAGGGAATGCACAGGGAATGCACAGGGATTGCACAGGGGAATGCACAGGGAATGCACAGGGAATGCACAGGGGAATGCACAGGGGATGCACAGGGAATGCACAGGGGATGCACAGGGAATGCACAGGGATTGCACAGGGAATGCACAGGGAATGCACAGGGAATGCACAGGGAATGCACAGGGGATGCACAGGGAATGCACAGGGCACTGCAGCCTGCTCTGCCCCAGCCAGGAGCTGAGCAGAGGCCCAGCCTGCATTCCCAGTCAGCCACCCTGCAGCACAAACCCTCTCTGCTGCCAGGATGGGATTTCCCTGGCTGAGGCTCCCCTCTGCCCTCAACATGCCCATTAGCAAATGCAAGGTTGATGGAGCATTAACCCAATTAATGATCCCCGTGCTTTTCTCCCTCAGTGTAAGATTTTTCTGGCTGCAGTCTGATTGAGCTTTCTGAAATATTGAAGTCAATTCCAGTGTGATAACACTTTACACTCAGGAAGTAATTGCCTTCATCTGGCAGCTCTGACAGAGGGGCACTTGCTCAGGAGGGCAGAGGCTCTTGGGTCACCCCACTGGGGTCAGGGTCATCTCCTGCTTTTAATTAAAATGAGGATTTTGACAGTCTGTTAACTTAGAAGAAACAATTGGAACTGTATTGCCGCAGCAAAGGAAGCTTCATATACAGCAGGATGCAAACATGGACATGAAGCAAAAAATGCTCCTGAGCAGAAATCTGATGCTTAGGTCAAATTTACAAGGCAGGTGAGGCAAAAGACACGAGGAGCTTCCTCAGCTGACATCTGAATTATTCCCTGTTGTGAAGGAGAAGTGCAAATCCAAAAAAACCTCCCTGATGGGAACCAGGTGAGGCAGGGATCCAGAGCAGCAGAGCTGGGGCCAGCCCAGAGCCACAATCCGGGAGCACAAGGAGCTGCTCCAGCCCTGCAGGCTGAGCCCAGGGGGCCGCATGTGCTGGTCTCTGTCGCCCCCAAGTGCACGGGCCGGGGCTGCCAGGCCCAGAGACAGATCAGCCTGGCACAGAGCTGCTCCTGCCCCTGCCCTGCCTGGCACAGAGCTGATCCTGCCCCTGCCCTGCCTGGCACAGAGCTGATCCTGCCCCTGCCCTGCCAGGCTCAGTGACAGATCTGCCTGGCACGGAGCTGATCCTGACCCTGTCCTGCCCCTGCCCTGCCTGGCACGGAGCTGATCCTGCCAGGCCCAGAGACAGATCAGCCTGGCACAGAGCTGATCCTGCCCCTGCCCTGCCTGGCACGGAGCTGATCCTGCCCCTGCCCTGCCAGGCTCAGTGACAGATCTGCCTGGCACGGAGCTGATCCTGACCCTGTCCTGCCCCTGCCCTGCCTGGCACAGAGCTGATCCTGCCCTGCCCTGCCAGGCTCAGCTGCCCAGGGCAGGGAGAAGGAGAAGGGTGCAATGGTTCTGCCTCCCCCTGGGCTGTGCCATGGCAGCCAGAGCTCCCCTCCTGCTCCAGAGCCTTTCCCCAGGCTGGTTGATGAACACCCCTGTGTTTAAATCAGATTTCTACACCTGTCCATCCCATGCCCCTGCACAGGGCTGCTTTGCAGGGAAGGATAAGCCTTAGCAATGAAGATCTTCACGTGCACTGTGCTCTGTGAGAATCATTAACTGCAAACTAGGACACAGATACCAATTACTGCTCTGCCCAGACTACAAACTGTGAAATTCAGTAAAATTCACCATCTTATGCTATCCTTTTAACTGTCTGATCCTGATAACTAACTACTAATGCCTGCTGGATCTCAGCAATTAAAAGCAGAACTGCTCCCCCTAAATACCTCCCTTTCATTCACTTTTCTCTCCCCAAAGATCTGTATCTGAAATGCCCTTTTTTTCCTGGTGCACACACACACCGTTCATCCCACAGACAACAGAAAAAGCATTTAAAAGTCTCTGCAGGTAAGCCAGTGTTGTTCCCTGGTAATGCACAGCCCTTGTCTGGTGTAATTGGATCCTGCATGAAGGGGAAGACAAGGAAGAACGCTCAGCAAAGCACTTTTCAAATTCCTAGAGAGCCACCAAAGCCCAGATCTAATCATGTCAGAGCAGGAGACAGAAAAGAGCACATTCATACTGCAGCTCTGGCTCACAGGTAAATCAGCTGCTGGGAAACATTTTTCCCCTCTGACCCTCTGACCCTATTGAACCAAACTCTGCTGGGACTGAATAAATGTGGTGTTTGGTTGTAATCACAGAATCACAGAAAGGTTTGGGTTGGAGGGACAGTGAAGATTTCTATGACATGGAGCATGGTTCAGTGGGACTGTGACTGTCTGGGCTCTGTTCTGGACCACGAGGGCTCACTCCAAGCTGCTCAGCAGAGCCAGGGACAAGTGAGGGACTGCAGAACGTGCAGGGACTGAACTGCACCCAGGGATGAAGGGGAAGGAGCCCTGCAGATGCTGCAGGAGCCAATTTCTGTGGAAATGCCCTCCCCAGCCCTTCGCTGTGGGCTGGAGCAGAGCCCTGAGCAAAGCCACCAGGATGCCCTGCAGGTCACCTGGGCTGTCAGGACAGGAGCTGGGGATTGCCTGCTGCCACCTGGTGCTGCCCAGGCAGGAGCAGAGCCTGCCTGGGCTCAGCTCAGTGCCCTGGGTGCCCAGAGCCTGCCTGAGCTCAGCTCAGTGCCCTGGGTACCCAGAGCCTGCCTGAGCTCAGCTCAGTGCCCTGGGTGCCCAGAGCCTGCCTGGGCTCAGCTCAGTGCCCTGGGTGCCCAGAGCCTGCCTGGGCTCAGCTCAGTGCCCTGGGTGCTATCAAAAAAAGAACCTGATTATGAGAGTCTTTGGTCAGGATCGAATTCCTGCCTTGTTTCAGGTGATGAAGTGCTACCTGGAGAGTGTTCCCAGCCTGGTACTCCAGACTCAATTTCTGAAATGCTGGCACCAGGGTCTGACCCTGTCATGTGCAGACCTTTAGGTTGCTGTGGGTTTGGGCTCTGAAGGCTGCTGTGCTGCAGCAGCTGCAGACTGAGAGCTCCAGGTTTACTTTCAGTCCTTGTGTACTGCACAGTTCTGCTCAGCCAGGGAAGCTCTCACTAACAGGATTAAAGCTCACCCTTACAAGACTCCTCCAGCACTAATATCACAATTACACATCCACTCAGTGTTCCAGGAGAGGGATTTTCACTGGCAGCCTCAGAGTTTCTGTAGGAGTGCCAGGTCCTGCCTGTAACCCTGGTGCTGCTGTGCACAGCCCAGCTGCAGACAATGCTCCTGCCTGGACGTGGGGCTGCCATGAAGGACAATATCCTGGCCAAAAAAGGGATGTGAATAATTCACTTTCTGCCACATTAGCTGAACTGAAAAACTGAGGAATATCCTGTGCTTTGAGTCAGTGTGAAGTGATAATGATGCTGGTTTTGATTCTCCAAATGAGGCTCTAGAAAAACAATGTCAAAACCAGGCTGGATGAAATGTTTCAACAGCAAGGAAGAAAACTGTGTGAAAATGAGAGAGCTGCTGATCAGGAACTCTGCTGTCCAGAGAGCCAGAAACTCAAAACTGTACAGAAGAACTGAGAATGGACCAGCTAAAGCATCCCAGGGAGAGGTGCTCCCTTTGGAATGGGATGGGATGGGATGGAATGGGATGGGATGGAATGGGATGGGATGGGATGGGATGGGATGGGATGGGATGGAATGGGGTGGGATAGGATGGGATGGGATGGGATGGAATGGGATGGAATGGGATGGAATGGGATGGAATGGGATGGAATGGGATGGGATGGGATGGGATGGGATGGGATGGGATGGAATGGGATGGGATGGAATGGGATGGGATAGGATGGAATGGGGTGGGATGGGATGGAATGGGATGGGATGGGATAGGATAGAATGGGATGGGATGGGATGGGATGGGATGGGATGGGATGGGATAGGATGGGATGGGATGGGATGGGATGGGATGGAATGGGATGGGATGGGATGGGATGGGATGGGATGGGATGGGATGGGATGGGATGGGATAGGATAGAATGGGATGGGATGGGATGGGATGGGATGGGATGGGAAGGGATGGGATGGGATGGGACAGAATGGAATGGGATGGGATGGAATGGGATAGGATGGAATGGGATAGGACAGACTGTTTCAGCTGGAAGGGAGCTACAACAACCACTCAGTCCAGCCTCCTGAGCAATTTAAAGCCTGGTATTGAGGGCAGTTTTCAGATGACTTTTAAACACTGACTCTATTGTTGAAATCAACTTCACAGGCAGCAAAAGTGTTATTCTAAAGGACCTGCATAAAACATATAATTTTCTGAAATCAGACAGTCAGAAATAAACCCAAAAGTTTCCTCTGTACAATGTAGAACACATGAGAACATATTAACCTAGAGGTAAAATTCTAAAGAACTTGTGAGCTGTGTACCTGCACTGAGGCTCATTTCTGTGTGCGCAGTGATTAAATTCCTGCACGATGCCACAGAGCTGTCAGCGTGGCTGCTCTCACCGAGTCAGCCACGGACACTAGATGGCACATTTGCATTGCATTTGTGGGAACAGGGAGAGCTGCAGCAGCACTGTCACTGACACACACAGCAAAACAAATGGCACTGAAGGGTGTCAATGGAGCATCTTCACGGCCAGGGATGAGCTCTCTTGGCAAAACCCACAGAATAAAGGTTCTGATGTCTGTTTTCCTGGTATTTGGAATGGAGTGGAGATGCATCTGCTTAGTTATTGATTCTGAAGTTTCCAAAAATCACAGGGTGGCACCAGACTGGAGCTTCTGTGTAGCACAGAGGCAAAGATGAGGGGAGCACATTGTGTGCTGAGAACAAACAGCAAAGCAGGAGCTGCAGGGCACATGGAGCAACCACAGAGCCCTGCAGCAAGGGCACCAAGAGCCCTGGCAACAGCATGGCAGCCTTGGGAAGCCTGTGTGAAGTACAGGCAGACACAGCCTGCTCACAGTTTTCATGCAGGGATGTTTTCAGTGGAAAATCAGCCTTTATTCACCCCCTCCTTGTCTCTACCCCTCAAACCTATCAAGATCACTGCTGTTCTATTTTTCATGAAGTTTTCTGCTGTGCACCTGAAATACACAATCCTCTGCTGGATCTGGGTCAGCCTCACTGACAAGGGGAATCCCATTCTTGTCTCTGGTTGGTTTTGGAATGAACAACTGTGTACAGCCAGCTCAGGCTGGGGCTCAAAGGCTGCCACACGTGTGCCAAAGCTCCAGGAGCCTTCAGCACTGAGCCAGGGCTGACATCATCCCCCAGGACACCGGGGAGCACAGAGCTGACATCCCCAGGGTACCTGGGAGCACAGAGGTGACATCCCCAGGGTATCTGGGAGCACAGAGGTGACATCCCCAGGGTACCTGGGAGCACAGAGGTGACATCCCCAGGGTACCTGGGAGCACAGAGGTGACATCCCCAGGATACCTGGGAGCACAGAGGTGACATCCCCAGGGTATGTGGGAGCACAGAGGTGACATCCCCAGGGTATCTGGGAGCACAGAGCTGACATCCCCAGGGTACCTGGGAGCACAGAGGTGACATCCCCAGGATACCTGGGAGCACAGAGGTGACATCCCCAGGGTATCTGGGAGCACAGAGGTGACATCCCCCAGGGTACCTGGGAGCACAGAGCTGACATCCCCAGGATGTCTGGGATAAATGCAGCGGGGACAGTATTTATCATGCACTGGTTTCACCCAGAGGGACACACTGTGCACCCACAGATCTGCTCTGCAGGATGGAGACAAGCAAACAGCCCCAACTGAGGGAGCTGCACTTCAAATAGTGCCAAATACCCTTTAAAACACGACATGTACTGGCGCAAGTGCAACATTAAACTTTTCTCTAAATTAAATGTTTATGCTGAACTAGTTCAGCAACATTAAACATTCTTAATTTTAAAGTGACTGCAACTCAGCCTCTCTCTGTAAGTTAAGCTGTATCAAAACAAAGCATGCTAATTCTTAACAAACACACATTAAGCTGGTATCTTGCAATAGAGTTAAAAGCAATTCTCAGGTGATATTCAATGCCTCTAGCTGCTATCAAAACTCTGTAGCACTGTTATGGAGGCCCGTTTCAATCAATCACATGTAGAGCCCTGACACACAGGCAGAAAAGCAAGAATTTACAGTTTCTTGGAAAGAACCAACAGTGATTTTCTCTCCTTCAGAACATGGCAATTCCCCAGCTGGGGCTGGGTCCCTCACTGTGTTATTTCAGTGGACATGAGCCCAGCTCTGCACACACCCTCTGCAGGACAAGCCCCAGAGCCAGATGATCTTTACAGGGCTGAGAAAAGTAATGCAATTTTATACTTTTCAGGCTTAGGGATTTATAGCTCCAGAACTGTAGGAAAGAGAGGGTACTTCTGCAAGATAATAAATTCCTTTTTTCTCTCCCCATTTTAAAACATCTTCATGTATTCATGTCAAAACATCCAGAGATATTTCTGGTGTTAAGAAGGGCTGTGGAACAAAGTTGCTCTCCTCCAGCAGCAGGAAGAAGATTACCCACCTTTTTCCTCATTATTCCGGGCCACTATTATCAGCAAGATATTTTATTAAAGCAAAAAAAAAAGAGAGAAGAGCTTGATTTTATCCCCATTGTCCTGCAGCAGCAGCCAGCAGCCCTGATCAGCAGGTGATGAGTGCCCTTCCTGAGCAGGCAGTAAATGTAAATTTAGCAAAGAGCACTTAGCAAATGTAACTACAGGGTCCAAGCCCTCAGGATTATCTGATTTTCCCTTGCTGCAGGAAAATCCACATGAAAATGAAATCCTAAACTGATTCTACAGCTGCATGGCAGGAAGAGGTGCATGGCTGGCAGGGTCTGGGATCACAATCACACAGGTGTGATTCACCTGCATGCCAGGATGAGCAGCCCCAGAGAAACTGCATTACCAGGGCCAGTTAATGAGATTCCTGAGCCTGGAATCCTGCTGGCTGCCTGCCCAGGTGTGCAGCCTGAGCCCCAGGCCATGACCGGGGCTGTGTCCCTGTCCCAGGCACTGCAGAGCTCAGCTCCATCCCCACCATGTCCCACCGAGGGCTGGGAGCACCCAGATACCTCCCTGAGCTCCTTGCGCAGCTGCACAGGCAGTTTAATTTACATTGTGACACAGCCACAATGCTCCTCACAGGAACTGAGCCTGAGCCAAAGCCCACACAGATGGCTGTGTCACAATGCCTTTGGACTTGACCCACTGTTTTGTGTGCTCCTCCTACACTGCTCTGCCACTGGACTTGGGCTCAGCCTCAGTTCCTGTAAGGAGCATTGACCCACTGTTTTGTGTGCTCCTCCTCAGCTGCTCTGCCACTGGACTTGGGCTCAGCCTCAGTTCCTGTAAGGAGCATTGACCCACTGTTTTGTGTGCTCCTCCTCAGCTGCTCTGCCACTGGACTTGGGCTCAGCCTCAGTTCCTGTAAGGAGCATTGACCCACTGTTTTGTGTGCTCCTCCTCAGCTGCTCTGCCACTGCACTTGGGCTCAGCCTCAGTTCCTGTAAGGAGCATTGACCCACTGTTTTGTGTGCTCCTCCTCAGCTGCTCTCCCACTGCACTTGGGCTCAGCCTCAGTTCCTGTAAGGAGCATTGACCCACTGTGTTTTGTGCTCCTCCTCAGCAGCTCTGCTGATGGACTTGGGCTCAGCCTCAGTTCCTGTAAGGAGCGGTAGAGCAGCTGAGGAGGAGCACGAAAAACAGTGGGTCAATGCTCCTTACAGGAACTGAGCATGAGCCCAAGTCCACACATATGGCTGTGTCACAATGGTTGTGGACTTGACCCACTGTTTTGTGTGCTCCTCCTCAGCTGCTCTGCCACTGGACTTCACAAAAAACAGAAACTGTTTTCTGGATTTGACATCCAAAGTCACTTGGCCTCAGAGGAATTCCACAGAATCCCCACCAAGTGCAGTGGGAGAGCAGCTGAGGAGGAGCACACAAAACAGTGGGTCAATGCTCCTTACAGGAACTGAGGCTGAGCCCAAGTCCAGTGGGAGAGCAGCTGAGGAGGAGCACACAAAACAGTGGGTCAATGCTCCTTACAGGAACTGAGGCTGAGCCCAAGTCCAGTGGGAGAGCAGCTGAGGAGGAGAACACAAAACAGTGGGTCAATGCTCCTTGCAGGAACTGAGGCTGAGCCCAAGTCCACACATATGGCTGTGTCACAATGCCTTTGGCTTGACCCACTCTTTTGTGTGCTCCTCCTCAGCTGCTCTGCCACTGGACTTCACAAAACACAGAAACTGTTTTCTGGATTTGACATCCAAACTCACTTGGCCTCAGAGGAATTCCACACAATCCCCACCAAGTGCAGTGGCAGAGCAGCTGAGGAGGAGCACACAAAACAGTGGGTCAATGCTCCTTACAGGAACTGAGGCTGAGCCCAAGTCCAGTGGGAGAGCAGCTGAGGAGGAGCACACAAAACAGTGGGTCAATGCTCCTTACAGGAACTGAGGCTGAGCCCAAGTCCACACATATGGCTGTGTCACAATGCCTTTGGCTTGACCCACTCTTTTGTGTGCTCCTGCTCAGCTGCTCTGCCACTGGACTTCAGAAAACACAGAAACTGTTTTCTGGATTTGACATCCAAAGTCACTTGGCCTCAGAGGAATTCCACACAATCCCCACCAAGTGCAGTGGCAGAGCAGCTGAGGAGGAGCACAGAAAACAGTGGGTCAATGCTCCTTACAGGAACTGAGCATGAGCCCAAGTCCACCAGCAGAGCAGCTGAGGAGGAGCACACAAAACAGTGGGTCAATGCTCCTTACAGGAACTGAGGCTGAGCCCAAGTGCAGAGGGAGAGCAGCTGAGGAGGAGCACACAAAACAGTGGGTCAATGCTCCTTACAGGAACTGAGCATCAGCCGTAGTGCAGAGGGAGAGCAGCTGAGGAGGAGCACACAAAACAGTGGGTCAATGCTCCTTACAGGAACTGAGCATCAGCCGTAGTGCAGAGGGAGAGCAGCTGAGGAGGAGCACACAAAACAGTGGGTCAATGCTCCTTACAGGAACTGAGGCTGAGCCCAAGTCCACCAGCAGAGCAGCTGAGGAGGAGCACACAAAACAGTGGGTCAATGCTCCTTACAGGAACTGAGGCTGAGCCCAAGTGCAGAGGGAGAGCAGCTGAGGAGGAGCACACAAAACAGTGGGTCAATGCTCCTTACAGGAACTGAGGCTGAGCCCAAGTCGACCAGCAGAGCAGCTGAGGAGGAGCACACAAAACAGTGGGTCAATGCTCCTTACAGGAACTGAGGCTGAGCCCAAGTGCAGTGGCAGAGCAGCTGAGGAGGAGCACACAAAACAGTGGGTCAATGCTCCTTACAGGAACTGAGGCTGAGCCCAAGTGCAGTGGCAGAGCAGCTGAGGAGGAGCACACAAAACAGTGGGTCAATGCTCTTTACAGGAACTGAGCATGAGCCCAAGTCCACACATATGGCTGTGTCACAATGGTTGTGGACTTGACCCACTGTTTTGTGTGCTCCTCCTCAGCTGCTCTGCAACTGGACTTCACAAAACACAGAAACTGTTTTCTGGATTTGACATCCAAACTCACTTGGCCTCAGAGGAATTCCACACAATCCCCACCAAGTGCAGTGGCAGAGCATCTGAGGAGGAGCACACAAAACAGTGGGTCAATGCTCCTTACAGGAACTGAGGCTGAGCCCAAGTCCACCAGCAGAGCAGCTGAGGAGGAGCACACAAAACAGTGGGTCAATGCTCCTTACAGGAACTGAGCATGAGCCCAAGTCCAGTGGCAGAGCAGTTGAGGAGGAGCACACAAAACAGTGGGTCAATGCTCCTTACAGGAACTGAGGCTGAGCCCAAGTGCAGTGGGAGAGCAGCTGAGGAGGAGCACACAAAACAGTGGGTCAATGCTCCTTGCAGGAACTGAGGCTGAGCCCAAGTCCACACATATGGCTGTGTCACAATGCCTTTGGACTTGACCCACTGTTTTGTGTGCTCCTCCTCAGCTGCTCTGCCACTGGACTTGGGCTCAGCCTCAGTTCCTGTAAGGAGCATTGACCCACTGTTTTGTGTGCTCCTCCTCAGCTGCTCTGCCACTGGACTTCACAAAACACAGAAACTGTTTTCTGGATTTGACATCCAAACTCACTTGGCCTCAGAGGAATTCCACAGAATCCCCACCAAGTCCAGTGGCAGAGCAGCTGAGGAGGAGCACACAAAACAGTGGGTCAATGCTCCTTACAGGAACTGAGCATCAGCCGTAGTGCAGTGGGAGAGCAGCTGAGGAGGAGCACACAAAACAGTGGGTCAATGCTCCTTACAGGAACTGAGGCTGAGCCCAAGTGCAGGGGGAGAGCAGCTGAGGAGGAGCACACAAAACAGTGGGTCAATGCTCCTTACAGGAACTGAGGCTGAGCCCAAGTCCAGCAGCAGAGCAGCTGAGGAGGAGCACACAAAACAGTGGGTCAATGCTCCTTACAGGAACTGAGGCTGAGCCCAAGTGCAGAGGGAGAGCAGCTGAGGAGGAGCACACAAAACAGTGGGTCAATGCTCCTTACAGGAACTGAGGCTGAGCCCAAGTCGACCAGCAGAGCAGCTGAGGAGGAGCACACAAAACAGTGGGTCAATGCTCCTTACAGGAACTGAGGCTGAGCCCAAGTCCAGTGGAAGAGCAGCTGAGGAGGAGCACAGAAAACAGTGGGTCAATGCTCCTTACAGGAACTGAGCATGAGCCCAAGTCCACCAGCAGAGCAGTTGAGGAGGAGCACACAAAACAGTGGGTCAATGCTCCTTACAGGAACTGAGGCTGAGCCCAAGTGCAGTGGCAGAGCAGCTGAGGAGGAGCACACAAAACATTGGGTCAATGCTCCTTACAGGAACTGAGGCTGAGCCCAAGTCCACCAGCAGAGCAGCTGAGGAGGAGCACACAAAACAGTGGGTCAATGCTCCTTACAGGAACTGAGGCTGAGCCCAAGTCCAGTGGCAGAGCAGCTGAGGAGGAGCAGACAAAACAGTGGGTCAATGCTCCTTACAGGAACTGAGGCTGAGCCCAAGTGCAGAGGGAGAGCAGCTGAGGAGGAGCACACAAAACAGTGGGTCAATGCTCCTTACAGGAACTGAGCATCAGCCGTAGTGCAGAGGGAGAGCAGCTGAGGAGGAGCACACAAAACAGTGGGTCAATGCTCCTTACAGGAACTGAGCATCAGCCGTAGTGCAGAGGGAGAGCAGCTGAGGAGGAGCACACAAAACAGTGGGTCAATGCTCCTTACAGGAACTGAGGCTGAGCCCAAGTGCAGTGGCAGAGCAGCTGAGGAGGAGCACACAAAACAGTGGGTCAATGCTCTTTACAGGAACTGAGCATGAGCCCAAGTCCACACATATGGCTGTGTCACAATGGTTGTGGACTTGACCCACTGTTTTGTGTGCTCCTCCTCAGCTGCTCTGCAACTGGACTTCACAAAACACAGAAACTGTTTTCTGGATTTGACATCCAAACTCACTTGGCCTCAGAGGAATTCCACACAATCCCCACCAAGTGCAGTGGCAGAGCATCTGAGGAGGAGCACACAAAACAGTGGGTCAATGCTCCTTACAGGAACTGAGGCTGAGCCCAAGTCCACCAGCTGAGCAGCTGAGGAGGAGCACACAAAACATTGGGTCAATGCTCCTTACAGGAACTGAGCATGAGCCCAAGTCCAGTGGCAGAGCAGTTGAGGAGGAGCACACAAAACAGTGGGTCAATGCTCCTTACAGGAACTGAGGCTGAGCCCAAGTGCAGTGGGAGAGCAGCTGAGGAGGAGCACACAAAACAGTGGGTCAATGCTCCTTACAGGAACTGAGGCTGAGCCCAAGTCCACACATATGGCTGTGTCACAATGCCCTTGGACTTGACCCACTGTTTTGTGTGCTCCTCCTCAGCTGCTCTGCCACTGGACTTGGGCTCAGCCTGAGTTCCTGTAAGGAGCATTGACCCACTGTTTTGTGTGCTCCTCCTCAGCTGCTCTGCCACTGGACTTCACAAAACACAGAAACTGTTTTCTGGATTTGACATCCAAACTCACTTGGCCTCAGAGGAATTCCACAGAATCCCCACCAAGTCCAGTGGCAGAGCAGCTGAGGAGGAGCACACAAAACAGTGGGTCAATGCTCCTTACAGGAACTGAGCATCAGCCGTAGTGCAGTGGGAGAGCAGCTGAGGAGGAGCACACAAAACAGTGGGTCAATGCTCCTTACAGGAACTGAGGCTGAGCCCAAGTGCAGTGGGAGAGCAGCTGAGGAGGAGCACACAAAACAGTGGGTCAATGCTCCTTACAGGAACTGAGGCTGAGCCCAAGTCCACCAGCAGAGCAGCTGAGGAGGAGCACACAAAACAGTGGGTCAATGCTCCTTACAGGAACTGAGCATGAGCCCAAGTCCAGTGGCAGAGCAGCTGAGGAGGAGCACACAAAACAGTGGGTCAATGCTCCTTACAGGAACTGAGCATGAGCCCAAGTCCACACATATGGCTGTGTCACAATGGTTGTGGACTTGACCCACTGTTTTGTGTGCTCCTCCTCAGCTGCTCTGCAACTGGACTTCACAAAACACAGAAACTGTTTTCTGGATTTGACATCCAAAGTCACTTGGCCTCAGAGGAATTCCACACAATCCCCACCAAGTGCAGTGGGAGAGCAGCTGAGGAGGAGCACACAAAACAGTGGGTCAATGCTCCTTACAGGAACTGAGCATGAGCCCAAGTCCACCAGCAGAGCAGTTGAGGAGGAGCACACAAAACATTGGGTCAATGCTCCTTACAGGAACTGAGGCTGAGCCGAAGTGCAGTGGGAGAGCAGCTGAGGAGGAGCACACAAAACAGTGGGTCAATGCTCCTTACAGGAACTGAGGCTGAGCCCAAGTGCAGTGGGAGAGCAGCTGAGGAGGAGCACAAAAAACAGTGGGTCAATGCCCCTTACAGGAACTGAGGCTGAGCCCAAGTCCACACATATGGCTGTGTCACAATGCCTTTGGCTTGACCCACTGTTTTGTGTGCTCCTCCTCAGCTACTCTGCCACTGGACTTCACAAAACACAGAAACTGTTTTCTGGATTTGACATCCAAAGTCACTTGGCCTCAGAGGAATTCCACACAATCCCCACCAAGTGCAGTGGCAGAGCAGCTGAGGAGGAGCACACAAAACAGTGGGTCAATGCTCCTTACAGGAACTGAGGCTGAGCCCAAGTGCAGTGGGAGAGCAGCTGAGGAGGAGCACACAAAACAGTGGGTCAATGCTCCTTACAGGAACTGAGGCTGAGCCCAAGTCCACCAGCAGAGCAGCTGAGGAGGAGCACACAAAACAGTGGGTCAATGCTCCTTACAGGAACTGAGGCTGAGCCCAAGTCCAGTGGCAGAGCAGCTGAGGAGGAGCACACAAAACAGTGGGTCAATGCTCCTTACAGGAACTGAGGCTGAGCCCAAGTCGACCAGCAGAGCAGCTGAGGAGGAGCACACAAAACAGTGGGTCAATGCTCCTTAGTGGAACTGAGGCTGAGCCCAAGTCCAGTGGCAGAGCAGCTGAGGAGGAGCACACAAAACAGTGGGACATGTCCAAAGGCATTGTGACACAGCCACATCACATGAAACAGGGAAACTGTTTTGTGGATTTGACATCCAAAGTCACTTGGCCTCAGAGGAATTCCACACAATCCCCACCAAGTGCAGTGGGAGAGCAGCTGAGGAGGAGCACACAAAACAGTGGGTCAATGCTCCTTACAGGAACTGAGGCTGAGCCCAAGTCCACCAGCAGAGCAGCTGAGGAGGAGCACACAAAACAGTGGGTGAATGCTCTTTACAGGAACTGAGGCTGAGCCCAAGTCCACACATATGGCTGTGTCACAATGCCTTTGGCTTGACCCACTGTTTTGTGTGCTCCTCCTCAGCTGCTCTGCCACTGGACTTCACAAAACACAGAAACTGTTTTCTGGATTTGACATCCAAACTCACTTGGCCTCAGAGGAATTCCACACAATCCCCACCAAGTGCAGTGGCAGAGCAGTTGAGGAGGAGCACACAAAACAGTGGGTCAGTGCTCCTTACAGGAACTGAGCATCAGCCGTAGTGCAGTGGGAGAGCAGCTGAGGAGGAGCACACAAAACAGTGGGTCAATGCTCCTTACAGGAACTGAGGCTGAGCCCAAGTGCAGTGGGAGAGCAGCTGAGGAGGAGCACACAAAACAGTGGGTCAATGCTCCTTACAGGAACTGAGCATCAGCCGTAGTGCAGAGGGAGAGCAGCTGAGGAGGAGCACACAAAACAGTGGGTCAATGCTCCTTACAGGAACTGAGGCTGAGCCCAAGTCCACCAGCAGAGCAGCTGAGGAGGAGCACACAAAACAGTGGGTCAATGCTCCTTACAGGAACTGAGGCTGAGCCCAAGTGCAGTGGCAGAGCAGCTGAGGAGGAGCACACAAAACAGTGGGTCAATGCTCCTTGCAGGAACTGAGGCTGAGCCCAAGTCCACACATGTGGCTGTGTCACAATGCCTTTGGCTTGACCCACTCTTTTGTGTGCTCCTCCTCAGCTGCTCTGCCACTGGACTTCAGAAAACACAGAAACTGTTTTCTGGATTTGACATCCAAACTCACTTGGCCTCAGAGGAATTCCACACAATCCCCACCAAGTGCAGTGGCAGAGCAGCTGAGGAGGAGCACACAAAACAGTGGGTCAATGCTCCTTACAGGAACTGAGGCTGAGCCCAAGTCCAGTGGCAGAGCAGCTGAGGAGGAGCACACAAAACAGTGGGACATGTCCAAAGGCATTGTGACACAGCCACATCACATGAAACAGGGAAACTGTTTTCTGGATTTGACATCCAAACTCACCTTCCTTAGGTGCACATTTCTCTCTCTCCCCTGCTCCAGCCTGCCTTTGCCTGAAGCCCTGCTTCTGAATGAATTACCAAGGAGCTCTGAGCTGCACAGGAGCAGCGCTGGGTATCCCTGTGGCTCTTTGTTTTGCAGCCTGGCAGTGCCAAGGCTCAGCCCTGCCAGGCCCATGACTCAGGCTGTTAGAGACACTCCCACCACTTTTATACACACACAATCCCTTTTCCTGACAGATGTTTGCATCTGCAGCCCCTCCCAACCGTGCCTGCCCCCAGCACGCTGCCACCCTGTCATGGTTTGACACTGGCACAATGCCAGTGCCTCCATGAAAATTCCCTCTCCCTGGCATCTGCTGTGAGATGGTACCCGGGAATAAGCAAAACAGGCTCTTACTTAGGGAAAAGAAAAGAAAGAAAAAACTTTATTAACTAAACTACAAAAACTAAACTACAAAGGAAGAAAATTAAACACGAGGAAAATGAAAACTATACAGAAACACTCCAACACTTCCTCCTCCCACCAAATCCCCAGTACATTAACATTTCCCAAAAAATATCCACACTCGGTCTGGCACCACCCTTTAGATAATCAAATCTTCAGCTCATGAAGAGTAGACGGGGTCCTTCCTTGTGCCATGGATTTCTTGTCACAAAACAGCACCGCCCGGAGTTCTGCTATCTCGTGACATCTTTCCATGCCAAGGTGCTCTCACCACCAGGCATGGGACAGAAGCGTGCTTTCAGGGTGGACCTTTGGACCTTTTAAGGATGCCTCGTCTCATTCCAAGCAGAGCACAGTCTCATCTCTGGGACCTTTGTCCCCCCCATTTCTTTTTCACCCCCTGGGGCCGAGGGGTCTCAACACTGAACTCTCTTGCTCTGAGCCCCTGCTTCCCCCTGCAATGCAGTCTCTGTATCACCAGGAAACCGTCCATGGATGTACAAGAGAGAGAGTCCAGCCAAAATTGCTACTCCATCTTTTCTCCATTCCTTCAACACCTCTCTTTCTCTTTGCCAGACCTCACTCACTGGCCTATTTCTTCCTTCATCCTCCACTTTTATCCTCCTCTAGGAAGGGGTACTGTTCTGTAAAGTTTTCATTATCCACAAAGGGTTAAAAGCTCTCATGGAGCAGCTGGACTGCCCGCTGCCCCCCTTCTCCTCCCAGCCGTGCTGCCGGGACATGATATCAGGTTTCAAGGTAACTCAGTTCGGCACAGGCTGCATTCTCTCTCCGTCTCCAAAAGATGATGGGGGGGGGAATGGGGGTAAACAGGTCTCTGGGTGCCCCCTCCACCCTTCCACCGGTCAGGCCTACCTCAGCTGGGCCACGTGGCTTCTCCCCTCCCCCAGCCCAGCAGCCGGGCCAGGGGAGAGAGAGAGAGAGCCACCCTGTCCCGCCGGAAATTCGAAAGAGACTGAGGGAAAAACTCCCTAAAATTTTAACCCCTTGGTTTGTGGTCTCAGAGGCGGATCCAATGCCCCACTGGCCAAAGCCAGGTGCCCATCTTAAAATCCAACCACCCATTGGTAATCCCAGCACAAACAACATATCCCAGATGTCCCACTTCCGGTCAAACCACGACACACGCTGAGCCCACCCGCTGCTGGCACTGCTTCCTTGGGGTGCACTGGGGCCAGGCCTGTGACTCAGGCTCTTAGAGACACTCCCACCACTTTTATACACACACAATTCCCTTTTCCTGATGGATGTTTTTATCTGCAGTCCCTCCCAGCCCTGCCTGCCCCCAGCACAGTGCCACGCTGAGCCCACCCGCTGCTGGCACCGCTTCCTTGGGGTGCACGGGGGCAGATGAGGGCTGCAGGGGGGCAGCAGTACCTTCATAGGAGCCAGCTGGATGGGGGTGATGCACGAGGGATCCACCATGGGCTTGGGCCTGTTGGCTGTGTCTGCCAGCAGGCTGTGCCACTGCTGGGGCAGCCCCGTGAACTTCTGCTCGCGGTGGTCGAAGCCGGTGTGCACCCGGTGCTCGAAGTTGGAGGGGCCGGAAATTTCCAGCCTCTTCTTCTTTTTCCCAAACATGGTGGAAAGATCTGCAGAAAAGAAAAAAGGCCACGTGTTTACACTCTCTTGCATCCCTCAGCCACTGTCTCTGCTTCACAGGGAGTTTTAGTAGATGGCACTGGCCAGCGGCTCCATGAACTGCCCTGCACACACTGAGATCAGCGCTTCCCTGACCTCCCTTCTGGGAGAAGATTTTAACAAATTAACCTCTTCATAATGCCTTGTGAAACAAGGGAATTCCCAGGAAAGAAAGTAAGCCCCAGGTCCCCCTTGTCCTCCTGTCTCTGCTCTGCTGCAGCCCATGGAAGCTCGTGGGCACCTTGTGGCACTCACAGACATTTCCAAAGCCACGGTGGCAGCTCTCAGCTCAGAGAGTGCCCCTTGGAGCCCTTTCCAGCTCAAAGAGCAGCAGCCCCAGGCCAGGCAGTGCCCCAGCAGTGGCAGCCAGTGCAGATCCATGGCCCTGCATTGATCCCATCTGCCCCAGGGACAGGAATCCGTGACACTACTGCAGGAACATTTTAAATCATCAGCTCCAGACATGTGTTCCTTCCTCTGATCAATGCCAGAGTTTCCCACAGGACTTGCATCCAAGGCAGCTGCTTGAAGGCTTCCTGAGCTCCAAACACCACTGGGTAACTAAAAGCCCATCAGCTGGCACAGTGTACACTGCTTTTTAGAATGAACAGCACTTTCATTCACTTGTATCTTGATAGCAGCCAGCAAGTCACCTCCACTTCACTGCAAAGCCAAGCCAGCCTCCCCTCAAGAACTGTAACACACACAGCAGTACAAGGGAGCCTCATTTCCCCTCACTGCTCCCAAAGGATGGAAATGGTGCTGCCTGCTCTCCTCAGCTCTCTGGGGCTGAGGTTTGGGGCAGCCAGGTCTGTGAAACCTTAAGCTCTGGGCTGGTAAGTGTCCTGATTCAGCCCCACGGATGGGCTGGGTCCTCATACCTCAGAAATGGAGAGGTGATTCAATTCTCCCCATAGCTCTACTGATATGACACCAAAAAAAAAGGACTTATTTAATCAGATGAGGAATAAAAAACATGCCTGCTAAGTGATTCCATGTTCTCCAAGACATCTAAAGCCACTTTAGGAATAACCCAAGTGCTTTGAAGAGGAATGGCAGAGCTTTCCAGGATGCTGGATAATGTGTGCGTGGCAGAAAACTTCTGAAATTTTTATCAAGCGCACAAAATGTATGAAATTCATCCAGGCACCCACCCATCCACACAAACCAGCAATCCCCTCACAGTTATTAGGAACCCCTACTTTCCTAATGGGATTACTTGGGAAAACATCCCCCAGGGAGGAGGGAGGCTGCAGGATGGCTCTGAGAGCTGCCCCGGAGCCAGCCCCATGCCAGAGCACTCACCCTGCCCTTAATTCCTCCTGACAGCCCCCAGCGTGGCCCTGAGCGTGCCAGGGCCCCAGCAAGTGCCAGCTCTGTGTGCAGCTGCCCCCGTGCCCGCCCCCACGGCGAGAGGAAATGAGAGGCACCGTGCCCGCCGTGTGCCCTGCACACGCAGCATGGCTGTGCCCTCCCTGCCAAGGGAATGGCTGTGCCCGCCCTGCACACACAGCATGGCTGTGCCCGCCCTGCCAAGGGAACGGCTGTGCCCGCCCTGCCAAGGGAATGGCTGTGCCCGCCCTGCCAAGGGACAGCCTGGCTGCTCCACTGGCACTGGGGGGCACTGGGGAGCACTGCTGATGGCTCTGGGGAGCAGGAGCAGCCCTGCAGCTTCCCTGGGGCAGCTCCACAGGAATCCTTCACTCACCCTCGGCTGAGCTGGTGCAGCACATGAACTCTGTGTGTGCCTGTGCTCTGCAGGAGGCAGGACAGCAGGACAGCAGGACAGCAGGACAGCAGGACACCCACACCAGGCTGCTCTGGCACGGCACACCCAGGAGCTGAGCCTGCTGTGCTCCAGGCTGCCATGGCCAGGGCTGCTCACCCCACAGCCCATGGGGCAAGAGTGAGGGATGGCAGAGCCGCTGACCCACAGCCACGATGGGGGAATAGGGACAGAACACAGCAACACACAGCTCTGGGAGAAGTGAGCTATGGCAGCAGCTGATGAGGCACCCAGAACCTCTCCTGGGTGACCCACAGCAGGGCTGGGCCCAGGGGATGGGGAAGAACAGGGGCAGCAGGAGAGATGTGTGAGCTGTGCTCTGGACACTGTCACCAAAGCCTCTGTGACTGCAGGATTGCCCTTCCCCTGTCTGTGCCCAGGGCAGGAGCAGTGCCAGGCCTGCTGAGCAGCTGTGACACAGCCCCACGGGCTGCTGATGGCACCAGGAGCTCAGGGGGGGCCGCCAGGAGCCATCACTGCTTTGCCCTTAGTGCTGTTTGCTGTGGTGCCCAACCAACCCATCTCCATGCCCAGCAGCACGCCCTGCCTGCCAGCCTGTGCCAGACCTGGCTCCTCTCAGTGCCCTGCTTGGTGGGCACAGCAACAATTCACTGACAGCACAGGGCCAGGGGCTCCCAGGCTGCCCCACTCCTCACCCACAGCCCACATCCCCACTGAGGGCATTCCTGAGGTGATGCCCGTGCAGGGTGTGAGCTGTGGAGCAGCAGATGATCCATGAACCCCCTGTGCCAGCTCCTGCACTCTCACTGTGCTCTGTCCCCAGCCAGGAGCCCCCTCCAGTGCCACACTGGAGCAGGAGGGTGGCAGAGCTGCTCTGGGTGCCCATCCAGGCTCTCCCATGGTGGGCTGGGCTCAGCACAGCATTTCCCACAAAAGGTTAAACCCTGCCAGCTCACACAGGGGGCACAGCTTTGGTCACCATCAAAAGTCTGGTCCCATCCTGGGGTTTCCAGGAGCTGTCCCTCTCCTGTATGTGACACCAGAGGACACTCCAGGACTGATGAACTGAAAAGCTCAAAGTCCAGAGTTATGTTATTGCCCTCAAAGAACAAATGTTTGCATTTACAGCAGTTAGATCCAAGGCAGTAGGAGTAAAACAAAAAAAGAATTACTTCATTCTAAGGTTAATGGTATTCTGTATCTTTTATCATATCCTAAGAGTAATTCAGTCAGCTACAAAGTAAGAGAGAAGTCTCTTTAGCTCTGCTCCGTTTTCTATTCCCAATAAAAAAGTCAGAGCCAATTTTTGCTCCCCCTCCAAAGAGCTGCTCTTTTAAAAAAGACTACAGAAGCTGGAAATACCTTTCATGTTTTGTAATCCTGAAAGCTGCCAGTGCTCCAAGTGCATCCCTTGAGCAGTGACAACATCCCCTGCCACCCCCCATGTCCCCAGATAACCTGAGCAAAGGTCTGAGATGCTCTGCCACACATGAGAACACAGAGTCAGTACCTGGAATAATGAAGTGAGATGGAATTTTCACTTTACAACTGCACTTTTAATGACTGTGCACTGTAGCTCTGCAAGCTCTGGTTCCCCCTGTGGCATTTCAGCAGCCACAGGAGGTGTCCCAGTGACCCCAGCAAGCCCTGGGTGCTCCCTGTGACCCTGATGCACCCTGCAAGCCTGCAGGGATTTCACACACACCTCAGTGCTCTGCAGCTGGGAATCCTCCTCGGGAGGGCTCTGTGCTGCCTGCCCCAGCCCAGCCACGTGCTGCCTTTCCAACAGCAGCAATTAGTTCATTTTCAATTAGGCAGAGCACACTGCACTAAGCCTGTGAGCCTGCATTTTCTGCAGGGATTCCCTGTGGTTCCTCAGCTGAGCAAGCAGCAGCAGCAGAGCCCTTTTCCCTCGTGGATGGGCTCGTTATTAACATATAAAAACTGCCTCCATGCCTGCTGAGCATCCTCTGTGAGCCCACAGGGGAGCAGCAGGCAGGGCTGTGAAAAGGTCCCAGGCAAAGGCACATTTGCTCCCAGGTCAGCCACATGGCCAGAAAACCTGGGACAGGCAGGAGCATGAATAAAATGCTTCATTTTAGGAAACCTGACAGAGACACAGCCTGCAAAATGGGGAGATGGGTGCAGGTCGCTTTCTCTTGATACTTTTTACTTGCTATAACAGTTTTCTACACCTCAAGGACCCCATTATTCCCCTCCAGAGCAGCAACACATCATTAGCCCTGGTGGCTCTGTTCCCCACTCTGATGAATTGCAACCTTTCCCATACTTGATCCTAAACGAGGGAGCGTGAATGGAGAGGCACAAATTCAATTAAGGTGCCAAGGCAGCCTGCAGAGCCAGGGCTGCAGACAAACGAGAGCTGGGCTGGAACTCCATCCCCAGGAGGGAGCAGGGCTGGGAGGGAGGGATGGCAGCACAGTCCTGAGATGCTCAGGGAGGGAGAGGTGGGAATGATGCTGCCCCTCCTGGGCTCACACTGCTGTGAGCTCCTGCTGCTCAGGCAAGCGAACCAACACAAATCTGTGCATCCACACACCTAATGCACATTTCATATATTTACTATATTTAATAAAAATGTTAAAAATGAGGGAAATTGTTTGGGTTTTTTCTTTTTTAAGGAACAATAGTTTTGTCTTCCTTTCTGTTTAAAGATGGTTCTGAGCTTCGTGGTGGGGACCCTCTGCTGCTGGCTGCAGCCAGAGCTTCTTTTGCCAAAAAAAAGAAAAAGCATGCCCCTGACTGCAGGCTTAAGATTTCAAGAAGAATTTATCTCTCTTTTTAACTGAAAATACAGAGAGCACTACCCTACTTTTCAGGAGATGAAACCAGAAGCTACACCTGGAAAAGCAGGGTGAACTGAATAAGAAGACAATAAAGACTCTTAAAAACCACACTGGTTTCAGGTCAGGCCTGACACACTACTGTGACAGAAGGAGAAATTCTGTTTGACTTTCCACATGCCTAAATATTCCTAAATACTTGCCTAGTGTCATTCTGGATGGACAGGAGGGAAACCAGTGGGATTCACCCCAGAAGCAGGAGCCCCTCAAGGCAGGGCAGGTGGGTGCTGTGGTCATGTCTGGTGTTTATTTATGGAGCTGCTGCCAGAGGCAGAGCTCATTACAGCCTCAGACACAGGAATGGACACTGTGCAGGTGAATGCTGGGCTGGCTCCCCTGATCCCTGCTCATCCCTCTGCTCCTCATTACGATCTGAGCATCTCAGCTCAGAACAACAAAATAACACCTTGGAAGATGTTCCCACACTAATGATGATTTTAAATCTGCCCCTCTGGCAGCAACAAAAAGGACCTACAAATCCTGAACAAACCAAGTCAGCTCCCATTTTGAGGCTTTTGCCATTCTGCTAAGCTCTTCTGCACACAAATAATGGACTGACAGGAATTAATCACTCTGACCACATCGTTTTTCCAGACTATTCTAAAGCACAGAAGTATCATTTTCAGTGCATGCCCGTGTGAGTTTCAGAATTAAAAGCTTGATGATCAATAGGATTCAGCTTTCTATCATGGATTTTCAGGGTGTCTGGTATTTTTTGGAGATGCGACAGCCCTCTAAGTTGTTTAACCACTATTAAAACACACACCTCAATCATGGGAAGAATGTGCTGATGGCCCAGACCAACAGAAATGCCTCAGTCCCAAAGCCCCTCATCCACCTGAGGCATTCTGCTCATTCAGCCTCAGGTCAAACCAGCCAGCTTCCCAGAGTTTCTATGTCACTGCTCAATACAATAAAGCACATTTAAACAATTACAAACAGCCCAGGACCTGCTGCTGTCCGTGGCTCTTTCCAACCCTTGTTTATGGCTGGAAATGCCTTCATTGGCACAGCCCAGCAGAGTGTCCCTGGATAGCTGGCCCATGAGACACAGCTGATAGAAATGCCCAGTGGAACAAAAGCCAGGAGAAATAATAACAAAAGGCCATGGATGCTTGCAGAGAAACAGCAAAAGCTGGTACAGAGTGGCCAAACTGGGGTTGATGCACTCCAGGGAACAATGCTCATTCTTCTTACTGAAAGCTGCTCTTGTAGGAGACTCATTTCCACACACTGACTGACATCTGCTCTCCTAATTTAGAAGTCTTGTGATTCCCAGGGGATTTTAATGCTCAGTAATTTTCAGCTGAGTAGCTTAAATGCATATATTGTAGTCAGTCACTCTCTATTATCTCATACACATGCACACATAAATAGCAGTGAGGAGACAGAGGTTTGTGCAGGGAATTAGTCTGCAACAGCTCTGGGCAGATTAAAGAGGAACCCCCCCTCAGCCCCCAAACCCCTGGAGGTAACTCAAACAATTTCTATCCCTAGCCAGTGAAAATATTCCAGATTTGCAGAGGCAAACAGTCCTCTGGGTGCTCAGCTTGAGATAATTAATGGTATTAACTTTGTGGAAATGCTGGACGTCCACAGGGAGAGGGGATTAAAGAAGGCACCCATTAAACAAGACACCCTGAATCTCAAGTTGCTGCTGGAACTTCAGCTGTAAATTATTTTTTTCTGAGTTGGTATCAGCACTATTTTAAGACAGTTCTATCCTGTTCTATATTAAAGGATGCAGGTACTCCATGTTTTCAATGAGAAAAAATACTCAGTGAAGGAAATACTCTTTAGAATGAAAGGGATGATCTCTGAGTAGAGATATAAGAGTGAGCAGAGGGCTCAGACAAACCTGCAGGAAATATCAGAACAAGGACAGTGAAACTGTAATCCTGAGCATCAGTCAATAGGGACATTCCTAGGCTGGGTACCTGCAGGAGAAGGATATGAAATTCTGTATCTATCAAAAGAAGAAGACAGCTTTTGCTTGGGAAAAAAGGAGGCAAAATGGTTTCTAGGTTTAGGAACCAGCTGACCTCGAGCCGGCTGGATGCAGAGCTGGATGCACCCATGAACAGAGATGATTTTACAGCCCAGAGGTGTCACAGGGACAAGGGAAATGGGACAGGAGGGGACAATGCCTGTGACAGCAGCACACACCATGGAGCCAGGTGATGACACTGGGCTCTGGATGTGACCTCGTGCCACAACTCCTCACTGCCATGTTTGCATTCACTGCATCTTCCTACAAAATCATTCCCTGCACTTCTCAATTCACTTCCAAAGCAGTCCAGGCTGTGCTGGCTCTGAGGAACTGCTCTATTACCATAACATCTGTAGGAAAGGTTGTTTCCCAATGAATGATACAGCCACAGATGCTTCATTATTCATTCATCATCAATGGCAAGCCTCTCTCAAGAATATCTTTAGGATGAAACACAGGATCTGACCTGTGCTGGCCAAGAAATGGTGCAAAATCAGTTTCATCTGGTATGTCAAAAGACCTTTAAAATGCAAACAAACAGACCTAGGGATAAATGTATCCACAGATGAAAATCATGCCTGTTATTATCACTGCAGGTTCCCTACCCTTCTATCTGGTTTTACTCTGCATTGCTGTAACTGAAGGGAAAATATTTCCACAGCCTACAATAAATCACAAATGTGGAGGGTCTACCTTAAATTTTCATTCCTTACATATTTTCTTGTCTCTTTTTTTTTTTTTTTGTTCTGCTCTGCATTATGCTGGAAATCTGGTCTGAAAGTCAATTCTTATCCTATTACCCATTGAGCTGCTGTCAGGCCATACTCTGTTTCCACATTAAAAATGAGAACTGATCCCTTCAAGGGTTTCCAGACTCACTGTTCATTGCCTTCTTCAGAAAGGTTACCAGAAGCTCTTCACACAGAACATGGAATGTGTATAAAGCTCAGTCCTCCTCCCCCTGGATAATCCCCAATGATCAATAATTGCATCTGAGCAATTCCTCAACACTGATTTTATTCAGAGCCAAGCAACCAAGCCATGCAGACGTTGTGCTCTGCCACCTGCAGAGCAGTTTGGAAAGGATGGCTCTGCCTTCTCTTCATGCCTTCCCTCTGCAGCTGATAGCAAAGTTTTCAGAGCAGAACAGAGAAGCAAACAAAACCTACAGTGAGCTGAATGAAGAACCCACATGTTTTTATCTCAGTGCAAATCCAGCAAGCAGAATGCCACTGAGAGGTTTTTATTGTTTCCCACCTTTTAAATAGCAGCAATAGAAATGGTTTTTGACTGCAGGAGGGTTTAGAGCAACTGCAGAGGTTACAGCATCTCAGATGGCCCCACTGCCACCCTGCAAGGCTGGTGCTGCTGCAGGAGGGAGCTCCCATCCCTCCCTTCTGAGGAAGGATGCACACACGTGAACCACTGCACTTCTCTGGGCCCATCCATCCTCTCCAGGCCCTCTCCAGGATGAGAGGCCTCATCTGAAATGGTCCACAAGGACACTTGCAGCCTCTCAGAAGAACACCAACAAGGGAAGTGTTTTCCCAGGCTGGCTCCCAGGAATGCTGCTCTGGCAGCACCAGCAGAAGCTGCCCTGTCACTGTGTGGATGAGCTGATGCAGCTCCCAAACCTGCAGACAATGATGCCAAAAGCCACTTCTCTCCCAGAGGAAAGGCTTGTGCTGGAGCAGCACAGCACCATCCCCATCCCTGCCAGCCTGCACTGACTGCACAGAGCCCCCGAGGCTCTGCCTGGGCAAACCCCACCCTGACAAGGGCTGCAGAGAAGGAGGCAGCAGCTCCATCCTGCCCAGGCACTGCCTGGCACAGCTCACCCAGCACCGAGGGGCTGTGCTGAGCCCATGCAGGGGGACACCCTGGCACAGCTCAGCAAACAATGGCTCACAGAGCCCCAGGGCTGCCACCCTGCCTGGGGAAATGGGGCCAGTGATGACCCACCAGACTCCAAGCCCTGTTTATATTTAAATACACATGTCTGTGTTTAAATTTAGCATATTTACATCTGAGATTGCAGGTCCCTCTTCAGGGCTCAGCATCCAAAGCTCACCATCAATTAGAAGATAATAACTACCAGAAAAGGACATCTCTGCACACTGACTCTGTCTGCATTCACTGCTGTTTCCAGAGGCAGGGAGAGTCATTAATTCATTCATTCATTCCCCACTTCGTTAGGGAAGGACTCCAACAAAGCTGCTGATACAACTGGGAAATCAAACCATGAGCCAGGAAAGTGACTGCAAAAAATGCATTAAGGGAACACATGTGGGTATGGCAAGTGGTGAGACCAGAGCCAGCACTTGGGGAAAAAGGGCCTGCAAAGCACTGGCTGAGAGGGAAATTAAAGTGCACAAGGAGCTCAGGTCCTAAAGGAAATATTTTCTTAGAAAAAAAAAGAATGATGGTTTGTGTTCTAATGAAATATGCTGTTCTACAAAATCTCTCATTTAATTCTCACAGTTTCTCTCTTGTACATAAGCAGGGAATCATAAAACTCAAAAGCTATTAGAGATATAGTTAACCCCCCAAAATTCCATTTTCTCAAGTTTTGGACACAGGACTCAATAAATACCTTGGAATTGACCTGAAAACTGTGTGTGCTCCAGGTGGGCATCTAGGGGACTGTTTGCTTCATGAGACAACAGAAAGGTTTCAGAAAGGTGACTCCAGACCCAAACTGCTTGAGACACCACAAGAGGATGACCAGAGCATCTTCCAGTGCTCCACTGCTGTAACTGGGTATCTGCACCCAGCCTGGTGTGACTGTGCCCAGCCTGGTGTGACTGTGCCCAGCCTGGAGCTCAGCCACTCTGACAGCCCTGGCTTTCTGAATTATTGCTGCCTTCTCCAGGATAAAGGCAGCAAGATGTCCTGAACTGCTTTTAAAACGATTATGCAAAGCACAGTGGGCTGTATAATGCCTTTTCCAATAAAACTCCCTTTCAGTACTCTGACAGCAATCAGCTGTGTTATTATAACCATTCTTTCTCCTCCTATCACTCATGAATGTTTTAAATGGAAATAACACCATCTTGTCCCCCCTGTTTCTTACCTGTGGCATGTCCTTGCAAGTTACCAAGCTCAGGATGCCAAAAGCTGAGGGCTCAGCTGGCCCTCATAAGAGATGAGATGTGAATAAATCAGAGCAAGGGCCAGGTGAGCTCCTTCTCTCCCCCCAGCAGGGCTCAGGCTGGAAAAGCTGATCTGCACTGGAGCCACCAGGCATTTAACTACCCATGGTACCACTTTAAACTTCAGCCCATCCAGGATATGGATTCAGTTTCTAGAACAGCAAATCTGCAGCTGGCTATCTCCAGGGAAATGAAAACCCCATGGATATTTAGCAGGGTGGTGTGACACCTCTTCCATGGGGTCTGACTGACTGCAAAGGAGTTTCAAAGTCAGGAAATTCAGATTCTGAGAGCTCTGCCCTAAGTGTCCCTGTCAGCCTGGTGAGGGCCAATCTCACTCCTGAGCACCTGGACACAGATCACACCCAGCTGGGTACCTGTGTGTTTCATACCCCCCAAATTCATCTTCAGAGCTCATCTCTCCTTCCCCACTGCAGAGCTGGCTCATCTCACCATTGGGCTTCTGCAGCATCATGTGGGTGCTGCTGCAACTGCTGCTGGCTTCAGGGGAGAACTGTGAGCCAAGGAACAGAACTTATTTCTCTGTTCCCTCTACTGAAAATGAGAAATAACCCTCTGTGGGGGCAGCACATCCAAGAGCAGGGCAGAGGGGCACAGTTACTTTATTTAAGGAAGCCCATTTCCTTCTCCCTTTCTTTGCAGCACAGCCAGAGGAGATGGCACTTCCCTCCTCTCCTTGCTGCCACTATCTCCCATTCCCAGTGCAAAGCAAAGTTCCCCTCCATCAATATTTTCTAAGCCAAGATTTTGTAAAGCTGGAAAAAGACTGTGCTTCACATTCTCTGGTCTGAATCCAGCAAGGCTTATGCTCATCAGAAAAGGAAAAGAAATCAAAGTTTCCGACTTGGAAACCCTCTGAGCCAATATTTGTAAATAAAGTCTAATTGAATCACCAATATATGAATTTTTCAGCTGTCCAACTCTGAGAGAGCACAATCCCAATGGGATGAAGCAATCACACTGCTTAACATGCAAAATCTCTGCTCGCCTACCAGCCTATTAATAGGTGGTTTTGTAATGCAGGAGAAGGCAAGGGAGAAGGACAATAATCTGAGCAGAGCATCTGAAATGCTCCATGAGCTCTGCCCCAGCAAACACAGGAAAATACTTTTTTCTCTTTTCCCCTCAATGACAGCTTTGCAGTGCTGCTGGCATCCACCACACGTGCAGAGGCAAAGCTTCCACACTTGGCAATGATCAGAGCAAGGGAATTGTGGGCAGGGAGCAGGAACTGCAGGGCTTTTTCCTCCTGGCTAAAGGCATCCTTCAACCTGAGAAGCTCCAAGGGACTCAGCAGTGGCTTCCTTCTCCATTTCCCCTCTCTGAGCAGAGCCAGGACTCCCTGCAGGTCCTGCTGGGCTCTGGCTGTGCCTCTGCTCCTGTGCTGAGCTGGGGCTGGCTCCCACAGCACTCCCTGCAGCAGCTCCTCCTGCCCTTGCACACCACCCCTTCCTCACCCTGTGCAAAAAACCTCCCAAACTCCATCCAAGCCCTCTTCACTGCCAGCTCTGCCCCTGCCTGCACTGTCACCTCATCAAAACCGAATTTATCCCCCTCTCCCTTCTGACTCAATGCTTACTGCACAATAATGCAAGACTAAGAGCTGTCCTCAACAGGAAACTCCTCATGGGAGCAGATAAAAGGATTTCCCCTAATGTAATCATGAACTGAAATCAATAAATACATAGCAAGGCAGCACAGAGGCAAACGTGGGCATTGCAAGGATTAGGTAGGAAATTTATATAAACTGTGGCTGCAAGGACAGAGTAAAAAGCAAACACAAATGTAAAAGACCCAACCAGAATAGAATATTATTAAATTATTAACGTGGCAGGTTTTAGGACAAGTGTTGCACATTCTGTATCTCTACAAAATCAGCTTTTGAAAATCCAAGACATTAAGGCTTAATCAGAGTACATTGTTTTACAGATGAGATATCACCAGTCAGTTAAATTGCAGGAATGAAAGTGGGGGTTTAATTCAAGCTTCTCTAGGGAGGAGATTTGTTTGAAAGAGGTCAATTAAGCCTTCCACTCCAGTTAATCCCTTCTGTTTATTTTAAAAAATCTGGAATAAGGAAAAAAATTACAATAGGCCAGCAAAGCAAAATTTTCCTATAGATGCACCAAAACAAAAACCTGCAGGTCAGCTTGCTTTTAGCTGGGAGAAACACAGGCAGAAATTGCAATCAGTCTGCATTTCATATGGATGCATCACATGGAGATGATTCAGACCAAATTATTCTCCAAATTAGCTTTATGAAACACTCTCCTCCAAGGAAGGCAGGAGTGCTGGGATTGGTTTTGGTGGAAGTTAATGTTTTAACTTACAAGTCTCGTTTGGAATGAGTCTCTGTGGGGAAGAACAGAGGGCAGAGTGGACCCTCAGAGAAACCATTTCCATTATTTTGCATTTTCCTTCAGAAGTCAGCAGCTGCCCCCAGCCCCTTTTCCCCCCAGCCCTCAGGCTGTTAATGGCACTATTTACATATATTTCCCATACATTTCCATTCCCCACTATTTACATATATTTCCCTCAAGCTTCTGAGTCACCACTGGTCATTTAGGTCAATATGTTTGTTTCTTCTGCTCTCTGAATACTGATGGCTTTCAATCATTTTCCCTCTTTCTTTGCTCCTGCTCCAAGTCTTTTCTGAGCTTCCCACAGCAGAGCAGCAAAGGCCAGGCAAGCCCCACGCTGTGCTCCCATCTGCTCCCCTCCTCCTCCTCCTCCTCCTCCTCCTCCTCCTCCTCCTCCTCCTCCTCCTCGGGCTCCATCCGCTCTGTGTGTGCTGCCCTTTGTGCAGAGCCCTTCTGCTGTCCCAGCAGCCACCCTGCAGGGCCAGGACACAGGGCAGGCAAAGCAGCACCCTCCAGAGCCAGCACCAGCTCCTTGCAGTGGGCAGGGAGGAGCCCCAGGGTGCTGAGCAGCCAAAGCACCCAAATCACCCATGGCCATGTCCCTGCCCTGCCACCAGCTGCACCCAGGGTGCTGGGACACCAAAGCACCCATGGCCATGTCCCTGCTCTGTCACCAGCTGCACCCAGGGTGCTGGGACACCAAAGCACCCATGGCCATGTCCCTGCCCTGCCACCAGCTGCACCCAGGGTGCAGGGACATCCCGGGCAGCCAGAGCACCCATGGCCATGTCCCTGCTCTGTGGCAGAGCAGCTGAGGAGGAGCACACAAAACATTGGGTCAATGCTCCTTACAGGAACTGAGGCTGAGCCCAAGTGCAGTGGCAGAGCAGCTGAGGAGGAGCACACAAAACAGTGGGTCAATGCTCCTTACAGGAACTGAGGCTGAGCCCAAGTGCAGTGGCAGAGCAGCTGAGGAGGAGCACACAAAACAGTGGGTCAATGCTCCTTACAGGAACTGAGGCTGAGCCTAAATCCCGTGGCAGAGCAGCTGAGGAGGAGCACACAAAACAGAGTTGGCCAACAGGAGGTCCAAGACCCATCCCCATCCCCACAGACCTGTGCTGGGTGTCAGGAGCTCTCTGTATCCTGCAGGATGAGGCCCCATGGGTTGCTCCTTGGCATCCTGCCTTAGGGAGTTATGCAGATGATTCAGTCCCATCAGCAACAATAAATTCAATGAGCAATGGTATTTCCACACACAGGGAAAAATCTCTGCACACGTGGTCAAAACACCACTTGTGCAGACAGGGAAAAGATCTGGAGTCAACACAGTGCTTTACACATCACTGGAGCTCAAGTAACTGCAAAATCTGGCCCAGAATAGCTTTTACTTGGTTGTGTGCTGGTACTGCAGAGGATTGTTAGAATCCATTCCTAAAGCAGACACGGTAACACCACGGCCCTGGCTCCACTGAAGGAACGATGCTGATTTACCTCTTCGAGGGGCTTTGGCTGAATTTCATGTACTGGGAGCCCAAGGGATCCCATTCCTGCCCAGACTGCAGGTGCTGCTCCTGGGGGAGCTGCCCATCCCACCCAGTGCCCGTGTGGGGCAGGTAGAGCAGGGGACACCGAGGGCCACAAGCCCCACACAGCTGCAGCTCAGGGGACCTGTCCACTGCAGACCCTGGAGACCCCTCCCCTCCCCATGAGACCATTTCCATGGGAAATCACAAGCCCAGGGGTCTGTGGAGGCTCAGATCCTGTCTGATGCTGAGGGGGTTCAGCCCTGACCCTACACACACAGGCACAGCTCTGTTCCAGTGCTTGATCTCACAAGGGTTAATGAAGCCATTCCTGTGCTCAGAGCAAAGCAAGCAGCAAAGTCTAAAGGACCAAGGTCTGGTTTTCTCCCCTGAGGTAAGAAGTTGCTTGTTTTGCCATTGGTTTTCCTGGAAAAGCAATCATTGTTTTGGAGCTGCCCTTTGCTGCAGATTCTCACTATTTGAACCTTTTCAAAATGCCACTGCTAGAGCCACTTTATAAAGCACCAATAAAATTAATATTAAAAATGACTTTGTGCATAATTCATGGCCTCTAGAAACCATTTCTTATTCCAGTTGTGCATTTCCCATTGCTTTCTCATTTCCCAGCTGGGGTGCAGAGCTTTAGGAGCAGCAGAGCTGTGCTGCACGGGGCAGGCACACAGCACCCAGGAACACCCCAGAGCCAGCACCCATCCCGTGGGACCACCTGGGACACCGTGCAGCCCTTTGCTATCTCACAACGGGGCAAATCAGCCACTTACAACAGGTTTACAACCAGGCTGAAGCAGCTCAGGGGACAACCTCGGCCATACCTGTCCAGGTACAAAATGTTCTACTTAATCTTCCTGTTTGTTTCCTCTGGGTACATTAGCCTGAGAATTTATGGCAGCAATGTTTGAAAAGCACTGAATTTTATGCAAGTATTAGAGAAAACCCCTGGGAAACATTTAGCAGAATAAACTCAAGAAGTGGTACCAGAAACATAGCTCGTGCTATGTACAGCTGTGGTATGAGCATTCACTTCAAGTAATTACATTAAAGAGCTGAAATATCTCATAAGAACTGTCTACAATATGCCACGGAGGAAGATACATAAATCAAATAAAAAAACCCAGATGAACATCTAAGTCTCATAACCGTTCAATCTTTTCAAAATAAATCCAGGTTAATATTATATTTAGTACCCAATTAAATCCATTCAACTTGATATTTAGTAACAGTCAGCTCTGAAGCCCCTGGTTAAAATAAGAAGGACTGTAATTTGAAAATATTGGCTCAGACAGGCCACACTACCTAATCTGTGATTTATACCACACTTGTGGACAAGATCTCACACAGAGAGAATTTGAACGAGATGCAAAGAGACTCCTGAAATCTTGAAGCTTGAAGGCTATTCTTAAAAACAGGGAAATAAGAAAAAAAGAAAAAAAAAGAGAAATCAGCTCTACTTAGAAGTTGTTATTGTGGCAAAGCAGTGCCCAGTGTCTCCACCACCTCAAACTTGAACATCAGGCCTTACCAACACTGCCCTGAAGAAACCAGTGAGCTCATTCAAGGTTTCCCCTGAAGAAACTCCTCCTGTTCAGCTTTAAACAGTCTAGCCAAAGCTCCTAATGTAGGTTACACCAGAAAGGGAATATTGTAATTCCTTCTCAAGAGATTTGAAGAATGGAAACACAGAGTGGTTTAATTAACGTTAAATAATCAAATTCAACTTCATATAATTAAATGTAATCACCTATCAGAGTTAATAGGCCAAAAACAAGAAATGGCATGAGAAGAATGAGAAATCCAGTTTAAAAGGTCCCAGAGTCAGTAATATGCTTATTAAAGTACTGAAGTTTGTGCCAGTAGGAAAATGCAGTATTGAAGAGCAGCAATCCCCACACTGCCATGTGCTGCAGGCCCCTCCACGGAATTCCTGCCTCATCAGCCCAGAGCTGACACACAAATGCTTTCCTTCAGTGTCACCACTTTATCTGGCTCCAGAAAAACCTCACAGCCCTACTGCCATCAACACCTTCAGCTGATAAATTTGGCTGATCTGGGCCCACGGGTTCAAAAGTTCTCCAGGGGAGGGATGAGGATATAAACAGAGCATGAGCACTTAAGCCTCCTTAGGAAGAGGGGCTAAAAAGAGCTGTGACTTTCTGCAGTGCCATGATCCAGTCTGGTGAGATGGTGCCAGCCATGGGTGCAGGGCAGGTGAGGGCATCCCTGCCTGTGTGTGAGTAGGGTGAACGAGCCCTCTGCACTGCACTACCCACAGACACAGGGCAAACACAGCATCTGGAGATGTGGGGAAAGGTGTCAGCCTGGGCTGGGGGCATCTCCACAACTCTGAACCAAGCAGGTTTAATCACATCAAAGGGCTGAGGACAACTGTGTGAGGTTCAGCAATGCCCAGTGCCAGCCAGGGCACAACAAGTCCGTGTGGCACCAGGGCTGCTCAGCACACAGGGAGCTGGGGGTGCTGCCTGACGGGCACTGGATGTGAGCCCACATGGCCAGGGAGGCCACAGCAATGCTGGCCCCACGGGAACAGGGTGGCAGCAGCACTGGGGACTCACTGCCCCCTGTCCTCACCACTGGCAGGTCACATTTTGAGTGCTCTCTCAGTTTTGGGTCCCTCTTTCAAAGAGGGACAATGAGGTGCTGGAGTGGGTGCAGAGAAAGGAAACCCTGGAGAAGGGTCTGGAGAATGTGTGCTGTGAGGAGGGTGCAGGAAACTGGGCCTGTTCAGCCTGGGAGGAGGATGCTCTGAGGGGATGCTCACTGCTCTCCACAGCCACCCGAGCAGAGGCTGCAGTGAGGAGGGGACCAGCCTCTGCTGCCATGTCTGAACAGAAATGGCCTTCAATTGCACCAGGGAGACTCACATTACACACCAGAAAAAATGTTTTCCCTTGAGCAGTGCTCAGGCACTGGAAGAAGTTGCCCAGGGATGTGGCAGAGTCTGTGGATGTGCTCATGAAGCACCTGGGTATGTGGCTGGGTCTTCCTCAAAGCCTCAGTGCTTCCCTGGACAACTGGGACAGGCAATAAACTCCAAAATTCCACTGGCAACATGAGGAGCACTGCAATATGTGATGGCATTACCCAGTCCCACCTGTACTGGCTCCAGGAGCAGCACCACGGGTAACTCATCTCCCTCCTCCTCCTGCTCTCACTTTGCTTACAGAAGCAAGTTTGCACTCCCTGCTGCTATTTTTGTCCTGTGCTGGGACTCCTTCCCACCCAGATATTCACATAATTACAGGCACCCCAAGATCATGTTAATGGTCTGAGTACCATGTTTAAACACAGGGAAAAGAAACTGGAAGCTGGGCAGAGAGTATTGCCTGTTCTCCCCAAATTAGAGAACAATTCTCTGCAATTAGGATGTCCCCATCCCTGCTGTAATTAACACAGTGCAGACAAAACCAGTTAATATAAATGGTGTTAAAAAGGTCTAATTTGTCTAAATAAGAGAGTCTGATAGAGAACAAATTACATATTGCCCCTAGGAAACAAACAACAGAGGGAAAGTTGATATAAAAGCATTTTCTGAAGACTTCAGATGTTACCAGCCCCAGTGTCAGCTCCTGAGTGGAGACTGAGGATGGATCTGTACATCCACAATTAATGCTGCACTCCAGCCTCACCTGGGTTTCTACCTGTCTCCCTTGCACTCCTATGGAAACAGAAACTTTTTCTTGTGAAATACTGACACAAAAAATTGCAAATTTTGCAAAAAGTTCGTTTTGGAGTTTTCCTCTGGGGGAAAAAACCAAATTAAGCCAAGGCAAAACGAAACCAAACCAAAGACGTTCAGCTGGGAAAAGTCTGGCAGGTGCCAGGAACAGTGACTGCTCCCATGGAGTGCTGGGCATCCACAGGCTGCCAAGCAAGAGACAGCCAAGCAGCATTTCCAGAATTTTCCACTTTTGGGGACAGCTGGATTTCAAGCAAGTCCCTTTTTCTTGAAGGTGCATCCTTAAAATGGGGCTAACCTTGCAGGGCCTCCATTAAGGAAAGCACAGGATCATCCCAGTGGATTTTTTTATCAGCCAAGTCAGTGAAGCTGTAATTATAGCAGCCCTCCTGGGCTGATAGCTACCAGCCATTTACAGGGCAGCAAGGAGATAAAACCAGCATTTACACATCCATATAATCCCTTTTTTCCTCTATTAAATATTCATTTCCCAGCATTTGCAGAGGGCCTGCTGTGCCGCTGGCAGTGCCCACGGGCACCCAGCACCTCACACTGTCCTGCTGCTGCCTCCCTGAGCCCCAAAACCACCTGGGGATTGCTATCAGCCCCATCCCCTCCTGCCTGCCCAGGGCCCGCTGGTGCCCCTGCTCTGGATTGTTTTACTGAGGGTATCACACAGCTCTGGCTGCTCTGGCTGCTCCTCAGCTCCTGCTGCTCCTGCCCCACGGATTGGCTGCTCAGGATCAGTGACAAATGCCCAAAGGCCTCTGAGGATCAGTGACAAATGCCCAAAGGCCTCTCAGGATCAGTGACAAATGCCCAAAGGCCTCTCAGGATCAGTGACAAATGCCCACAGGCCAGTTGTCACTCACTGAGATCACCACATTTGTGCTTTTAAGGAGGATGCAGGGCATGGCATCACATCCACACCAGTGGGAAAACCCCTGTAATTTCCAGGATGTCCCCAGGTATCTTAGCAGATGATATCTCACACATCATGTTTTCCTCCCAAATTGCTCTGATCCCTTTTTGTTTTTCATAGAACAACAACAGACTTGCATCTTTGGCCTAAATTAACTAAGTGGGATTTATACATAAGCTCAAGAGCCAATACTGATATGCAGAATGCTGCTAAGCCAAACAGAGGGACATTATTCTATTAGAACAACAAGCTTCTCCAAAGCACAGGAGTCACAGCAAGCCTCGCCCCAGCATTTTGCAGCAGCTGGCTTTGCAGGGATAAATACAGCCTCGTGGGCAGTTCCATCTGCTGGCCCACCAGAAATGGCAACACTGGGGAGAAAAAAACCCATGAAAACTCCCTAAATCTATGTTTACTCCAGAGATGACACATTCAGCTTTCCAGCTGGCTTCTAAGTCACTCAGCCTCCAAGATTTATGTGAAACAGTACTTAAAAATACTTTTTACCATTAACTGAAGGGGGACAAGACAGCAAAAGAAGGAGCACCTGCTCTGAGACTACTGAAAAGCCCAAAGTTTACTGCAAGGGCTGCAAAGCAAGATAACCAGGTTATCCAGCCTGACAGCAGTATTTCACAGCAGTATTTCACACCAGCAGCCTCCTGCTCTAACTGCAGGCACTGGACACACAGCAGCCCAACACAAACACCCCAGCCCTGGCCAGGAGGTGGCCTCAGAGGAACTCAAGCAGCATCTGCAGCTTGGCTTTGCACCACTGGCTGCAGAGCCCATGGGAGCACAGCCTCAGACCTCCCCAGCACCCCACAGTCTTTACCCATGGCATCCCCTGGTGCACACTAAGCCCCTTTCCCCTTCCCCAAAACAGGCAAGTAAGCAGAAGTGAGATTTTGAAAGAAAGAAGTGATGTTTCTGGGATGCAGTGAAATTAAAAACATGTCTGGGTTCCCTGCAAAAAGCACTTTTGATTTCAACAGTTTGGGGCAAGGTGCAGCCTGTGCAAACAAAGCTCTCTGCACACAGAGCCCTGGTGCAGGGTGAATGCTGCTGAGCTCTGCCCTCTGTGGTCGCAGCTTGGCTGCAAAAATGCACATTATATGCACATTAAACACCCCAAAAGTCAAGATAAGCAAATACTTGTTTGCCACAACTCTGAAGTTACTGCCAAAAGCTCTGAAGATGGCTCTGCTGAGAGCAGGAAATCCCTCCACAGATCCTGGAACAGCTCAGGTCCTTGAGCTTTCTATAGCTGCTGCTCTTTCCTATGAAAGCATAAATTCTCCCTTAATTGAATTTGACAATTGAAAAGTAAAGAGATTTAAAATAACAATGGTTCCCCAGCTCTCCCTGCAGCAAGGTTAGAGACACTTAATTGAACTTTAGCTTAGCTGCCAAACCAGAAAACCACAAATAGAAAGCCCAGGGAATACCTGTGTTTATCAAGTTTATAACTCATCTTTCTCCAGGAACAGCTCTGCACTGCCAAACTCTTTTCCTCTTTTAATTGCAAAAGAAGCAAAGAAAACACAAACCTCTTTGGCACCACAGGTACCTACAGAACTGACCATGGCAGGCAGAACAAAATGCCTCTGTAAGAATATCCAGGAGAGCAGAGCACACCCTCCCTGTGTGACAGGGGATATCCCACTGGGACCACATCCATATAAACTGGAAATGCAACAGTGCAAGCCAGGAGGACACTTCAGCCACACATCCCAGCTGATGGAATGGGTCCTGGTGCTGCCCAGGGTGCATCCTTCAGGGCCTTTTAATACAAACCTACTTATTCTTTATTTATTTAATACAAACCTACTTTATTCTCTTGGCTCTGTCTGCTCTGTTCCAGGTCAGCCTCTCAAGGCATCACTGGAACAGCTTTGGGGTCAGCCTTGGCATAACAATGTTAAAAACTGAATAGGATGTAGTAAAAATACTGATGGGAGAAAATGTCTTTTAATGAGAAATGTGGAGCTCAATCTGTTCAGCTTGTCTGAGAGGTAACTTGATTATAGCGTAAAACCCCTTCACAAAGGAAAACACAGCTCCAGAAAAAGGCTTTGTTATCTCTGCAGTAACAAAGAAAAGAAATCACTGGCTGGAAGCTGAAGACAGGGAAAAGCCAACAAGGAAAGTATTTTTACAGCATGAATCATTTAAACTCTCCAACAAGCCCTGAATAGAGCAGAAAACGCCGAATTCTGGGAGATGCCATGGGAAGAAGGCTGGGAAGGGCAGTGAGGACACAGCCTGCCCTGGGCTGGGAGAGCAGGGGCAAAGGAGGAGCTCAGACACCAGGGTGGCACCAGCAGGACAGTGTGCCCTGGGCTGGGGCAGCTCACAGACACCAGGGTGGCACCAGCAGGACAGTGTGCCCTGGGCTGGGGCAGCCATGAACACCAGGGTGGCACCAGCAGGACACTGTGCCCTGTGCTGGGCCAGCTCACAGACACCAGGGTGGCACCAGCAGGACAGTGTGCCCAGTGCTGGGGCAGCTCACAGACACCAGGGTGGCACCAGCAGGACACTGTGCCCTGGGCTGGGGCAGCTCACAGACACCAGGGTGGCACCAGCAGGACAGTGTGGCCCTGTGCTGGGGCAGCTTCAGGAACACCAGGGTGGCACCAGCAAGGACCACTGTGCCCTGGGCTGGGGCAGCCATGAACACCAGGGTGGCACCTGCAGGACAGTGTGCCCTGGGCTGGGGCAGCTCACACACACCAGGGTGGCACCTGCAGGACTCCACAGTCCCTTCTGGCCCAGCTGGATGTGGCACCACCAACCCAGCAGCTCTCATGGCTATGGGGCAGCACCCACGTACTGCCACTTGCTCAGCCACAAGGAAAGGAAGAAAGGAAAGTTGTTCCCTTTGAAGCCAGATTTCCAAGCCATTTGGAAATGGGGGTGCCACCATGACGTTCTGATTTTCCATGAGGCTCTCAATGCAGCTGAAGTTAGGAGAGATAATAAAGAAGAGCCTACAGACCCAGTGCCCTCCCAAACCTCTCCTCACTATCACTGCTGGCCCAGTCAGGCTTTTTGTCAAGGGGCAATGTTAAGGGCAAGCAGGTTGATGGGCAGCAATCTCCCTTCTTTGCCTTCCCAACTTGCAAAGTAATTGCTGAGAGACATTAAAACACACGAGGGAAAAAAACATTTTGTGCTGAATTTTTTCTCCTCCAAAAAATGAGACGATGTTTTCCCAGACAGCATCAAAAAGAGCATCTCTTAAGCTACTTATTAATGTTTAAACATGTTTATTTCAAGTGATAGCAGCACTCTTTGATAAGTAATGATCCAGGTTAAAATAAAAATAGCTAACAAAGGAAACAAGATTGCCTGGCTGCTCTTCTGTCAAGCTGTTGCCAGAAGTCCAGCAAGTAAAGGGGAATGTATCCTTGCTGGAGAGGCTCAGTGGAGCAGCAGAAATGACAGTTCTGAGTTAGGAAAACCCTCAGAGCTCTGTCCTGCCCCCTAGCCCTGGCACACCTTTGCTTTGGTAGTGTGGGCAGCAGGGCTGCCACCAAGGCCTGCCTGGGAAGGAGCAGGGACCCAGTGAGCCCTTCTAGGGAACAGCAGGGCCACACTCTGTGCTCAGCCCCAGCATCTGCTTGGAGACTGCCTTTAAGAGCTCATTCTGCAAAACACTTGCTCGTTATTGCCAGCTAACCAGTGATTAAATAATAATCGTACTTTCCATCTCAGACCCAAGCCAGCCTCCTCTGCCTGGTCTCTGAATTGAAGGGAGGCATTCTCCTGTGCTGGCAGCAGCTTTAGGAGACCAAGAAATCCCATCAGTCACTCTGAGCTCTCACCATGCACTGAAATCTATTTCCACCTTCCCTCAGCAAGGCTCAGCTCTAAAGGCAGGTGGCTATCAGGTAACAGCAGAACAGTTTTACCCAGTGTAGCTCATCCAAATTCATGAGGGATGCAAAGCTTTGTGGAGGTGGCTTAAAAGCTATGGATGCTTGTCCTGAACTCCTGCACTGTTTGCAACGATTCCAAACGATCTAATGACACATCTGCTTTGGGGTTCTGCTGCTCTGAGCAGCAGGATGCTGGAGAAGTGAGTGCATCACATTCCTCCTGAGCTCAGAGCCCCACAACACAATTCCCATGCCAAGGGCAGACCCTGCCCCACAGAGGCACCAACGACATGAGGGATGGATGGATGGATGGATGGATGGATGGATGGGATGGATGGATGGATGGATGGATGGGATTGATGGATGGATGGATGGATGGATGGATGGATGGATGGATGGATGGATGATGGATGGATGGATGGATGGAGGGATGGATGATGGATGGATGGATGGATGATGGATGGATGGATGGATGGATGGATGGATGGATGGATGGATGGATGGATGGATGATGGATGGAGAGACTGGATGGATGGATGGATGGATGGATGGATGATGGATGGATTGGATGGATGATGGATGGATGGGATGGATGGATGGATGGATGGATGGATGGATGGATGATGGATGGATGGATGGATGTGATGGATGGATGATGGATGGATGGATGGCTGATGGATGATGGATGATGATGGATGGATGGATGGATGGATGATGGATGATGGATGGATGGATGGATGGATGGATGGATGGATGGATGGAGGATGGATGATGGATGTGGAAGCTCTCCAACCCAGCCCAGCCACCTGGCCAGCCACAAGGGTTCCTGGTGGGAACCCTGGGGACCCAAAACAGCACAGACTGCTGATGGCAACAGTAAGGAGGCAAATATATTAATATATTCCAGTGGGGATTGCCAGAGCCCTACAGGAACCAGACCAACCTGAACTGCAATTTCAGCAGAGAGCTGAAGTGCCCCTGAAGAAGGATCCTGGGTTGTGCCAGCACCCACTGGCTTCCCTTAGAGCCCTGAAACAGGACCTGGCCCCTCTGCCAGCAAAGAGCAGGACCCCAGCAGGAGGACAAAGGCTTTAGGAACAGGACTGTGTGAGGATTCTGTCTGTAGGCACTAACCCCAGCCACAAGTGATGGCAGGAGGTTTTGTGGAGCACTGTGTCTCCTCCCTGTGTACTGACCCACCCCTGTGACACATTTGGCTGCCCAAGTTAGTCTGTCTAACTACTGCAAACGCTTGTGCTTTGCCTAAGGCTGATCTGAGCCCACTAAAGCCCTCAAACAAGGCTTGAAATACCATTGCTGCAGCACACAGGTAATGCTGGTCCTTCTGCAGAGGGGTGAATGTCATTTGCAGAACTGTGCTAATTCCTGATTTGAATTTAGATGATGTTTTTAAATAAGAAACAAGCTCAGAACATCCGCTGGGAATCTGTGACTTGGATAAACCTTAATAAGTCACTAAATACAAGTTACTATTGGAAAACTGCTCAGTGCTGGCTGTATAAAATTAATAATAATATTAACAATAATAAAGGAAGATAGGAAGATCACTTCTGGAGAATAATGGCTTCAGACTGAGTATTATGGGCACAGCTGATGTATTCAGCATGGTACAACAGCATTAATGAGCTCTAGATCAGCACACTCAATCCACAAAATACACTCCCATTCTTCAGGACAAGAGGAACAGGAAAGGAGGAGGCTCTACCTGCAGACAGGACAGGGAAGTCCCTGGGGCAGCCTGGATCAGGACAAGGGTAGTGAGACAGCAAAGTCCTGCTGCTGCCTCAGCCCACGTGTGCCAGAGCTGGCACTTGGTGTGGTGTGCCCCCAGCAACCCCTCCTGCAGCCCATGGTGGGCAGCTCTGGGAACACCAGGTGCCCCAGAACTGGGCACCCCCACCTCAGCAGGCTCTTCAGAGGCAGGCACTCACTGAGCAGGTGATGCTGCACCCCAGGGCAGCACAACTGCAGCAGCAGCCAGCAGCACCCAGCAGGGACACACAGCACCAGGAGCACCATCCTGCCTCAGCTCCTGCCTCCCCGACAGCACCACCAAGCCTGGCACCCCTCACAGGCCCAGGGCTGCTCTGGGTCAGTTTTTAAATGTAGGCAGCACTACATATTTATACTGGAGGGAAAAGAGAAACTAGCTGATTTCATACCATCTTACACTGATTTATATATTCCAAAATAACATGAAACCTTCACAGTCAGACTT